>JBBBVM010000044.1:4287488-5583044 GCA_037355625.1 Petunia x hybrida
GCCAGGCCAATTTTTGTGTTTTCTCGCTCCTTTGCTCGCTCGTGTCGTGCCTTCGTGTGCTCGATCCAATCCTCAATCAAAATCCAATCTTTTCTTGCTCAATCAAGCTCCTAAAAGCTCCAATTACATTGCATAACAACCTACATACACACGACATAAAATCAGTGTAAAACCACAGTCACAAGCTATAAAACAAGCGAATAAGGTACTAAAACGTGAGGAAATATTAAGGAAATATAGGCATAAAATGCCAAACATCACCACCCCACACTTGAACCCTTGCTCGCCCTCGAGCAAGTCACATCTCACTTCCCAACCTAGGTAAAACGGGTCTGCCTATGACTATGGTTGATACCGACCATTGAACCAATGCACACATGACTACTATGGATCCACAACATGCCAACAATTTACCAGACCCAAAAATATGAGAACAACCACCCCAAAATAGCTCAAGTGCACAAACTCAACTTAATGCAACCATGCTCCCACAAAATCGCACCTATCTACTCAACCAAAAACCATCAACTTTACCTATTTCATGCAAACCATGTGCCCTCACCAATATGAAGCAAAAGAGTGTCCCCCAAAGATCACACACAACAATGAATATCACGAATAGAATGGGGACAATAGCATAGAAAGAATTCACTCACTCTCATGAAAATCTCACATGTCACACACAATGTTCCATAGGCTTGCCCGTAGTGTAGGACTCCACTAATGTAAGCTCACTCCAATCGGGATTAACTAGGACTTTAAAAAGGTTGTAATGTAGGCTAAGGTGCGGGTAGGATACATATGGGTAATAGTGACTACCTCCCTAAGCACTTTAATACATCACATTTAATTCAAACACAATTCTCAACAAGCCACCCAATCAACAACTATCACACATACACCTTCTCAACAAGCAGCATATTTTCTTTTAAGCACACACTAGCAAGGATGGATATTCTTCTCTCTTTATTTCTCTTTTTTCTCAATTTTTTTCAACTTTGCTCTTTTTTTTTTCTTTCTTTTCAATTATTTTTTCAATTTCATTAACTTCCAACCTTGCCAATGCTTTTCACTACTTCACAATTTTCACAAGTATTCCCCTTCATTAGCTCCACTCAAAAACCTCCCAAAATCCAACCACAACTCCAAAGTAACAACACAATGTTAACTAAAGTGCTTAAGGAGTAAAGGGCCAAAAGAGTCAATTTAGAACAAATGGGTAGGCTCGGGGTGTGGGTGCCAACAAAAAGGGTCAAAGAAATCACAACAATAAATTTTTTTCAAGGTATATATGTGAGGGTAGGCAAGTAAAAGAAGGCCTTGTATCATTTCCCGACTAGAGCAAACCTAGGATTTCGCTTTGCACACACACGGGGCAAGTTCTATACATCAATATGCAACATGGAGCAACAAAAATATGCCCCACAACACACCTTGCACATGGTTCACACAAAAAGGCTCCATCAACAACTCTCAACTAAGCTTCTAGAATGCAACTTGTGGAAATTTAAGCACTCATGCACAAAAGTTAGCAATCAAGTCAAGCAAGCGGATTCAAGCATCTCAAGGGGGTTGTTCCATTTTTTTTTCTTTTTCTAGGCATGCATCAAATTAAAACCAAGGACACCACAAATAGCACATGCAATCAAGTCCAAGTCCATCGGTATCAAACAAATCAAAGGCACCTAGCATTCTACCTTTTTCCTTAGCCTAGGGTCATCTATAACTAACTATCCTAATCCTAAAAATGAAAAACTACCCGGTTCAAAGGTCTCCCCGTGGAAAAGAACCGAGGTCATAAGAAAAACCACGGGGTGGATGACATGTACCACTAATAAAAACTAAAAGAAAAATCTTTTTGGAATTTTTCATTGGTTTTCTAATTTTTTTCAAATTTTTTCATATATTAAAGCAAGAAATAAATCAAAATAAAGTCAAGTGACAAAAGAAAAATCCTATGGTACATGCATCCTAACCTCAAAAATAAATAAAAGGTAGTTCCCCCACCCCACACTTAAAACTAGCAATGTCCTCAGTGCTAAAAATAAGAAAGTGCAAGGTAAAGAAAACTTCCCTGAAGATTCTAGTCCTTGGTGCTAGCATCCTCCAAGCTTCCATATAGTATGAGGTACTCAGACTTCCCTCATCAGGTCATCACTATTAGGCAAGGGTGAGGACACCCCACACTTAGCCTCGACATTACATGAACCTGCAATCCAAGGAAAAACAAAAACTACGTGACACTATAAATAAAATAATACAAGTACAAACTCGGGTTGCCTCCCGAGAAGCGCCTTAGTTAACGTCGTGGCACGACGACACTTTTAGCTCACTTCCAGCATTTACGTCTTCTCTTCTTACGCCGAACTTTTGCCTTTTTCCTTTCTTTGAGAGAATCCACCTTCAACTTCACATGTGGTGTACTTCCATGTTCCAGACTAACACATTCAATCATAGAGCACTCTTCACCCTTAGCTATGTGCTCCTTCTCATTATACACCTTGAAAGTAACCTTTTCTCCATTCGCCCTAACAGTCATCTCACCCAGCTCCATGTCAATAAGCGCCTTCGAGGTGACTAAGAATGGTCTCCCCAAAATAATTGGAGCTTCTAAGTCCTCTTCATAATCTAGGACTACAAAATCAACAGAGAATGTAAAATTACCAACTTTTACCAACACATCCTCCAACTTACCATCAGGGTGAGTGAGTGATCCATCCGCCATCTTAAGAGTAACTGAAGAGGGCTTGATTGCTCCTAGCCCCAACCTTTTGCAAACAGACAGAGGCATGAGATTTATGCTCGCACCCAAATCACACAAGGCACCAGTGATACTATGCCCTCCAATGGTACAAGGAATAGTAAACTTCCCAGGATCTTGAAGTTTTGGAGGTAGCTTGCTCAAGATTGTGCTACACTCCTCAACTAACTCAACTGAATCTATCTCTTGAGGCTTTTTCCTCTTGACTAAAATCTCTTTTAAGAACTTCACAAAGGATGGCATCAATTCAAACACATCAGTCAAAGGAATATTAACATGAAGTTCTTTCAGCATACTCACAAATTTTTGATATTGGGCCAAATCCTTCGATGGTATAAGCCTCTGCGGGAATGGTGGAGGTGGCCTAGGTGCCTCTTTCTTTTCTTCTTTTTTCTTTATCTTCTCCACTTTTTCAATTTTTTCAATTTCAGCTTTCTCCTCAGGCTTGGCCATCAGCTCTCCACCTCCAATTAAAGTCACTGCAAGACAGTGTTCCGGCTCTTTTTTAACAGTACCTATTTCTCCCACCAACTGCCCCAACTGGTGCTCCAAGTTCTTGTGAGCACTTGCAAGATCTTGTATGGCCTGTGCATGGGCTGCAGTGTCAGCTATCATTCTCTGCTGGCCCGCCATTATCTGCTTTAGCATCTCCTCAACTGAACTGCTAACCTGCTGTGGTGGAGCTGGGAGTGGGTGGTAATTATTCGGGGCTCTCATATTGCCTTGATAATAAGAATTACCAAACTGATTTTGACCCTGCAGCCTGTTGTGATTACCCACGTAATAAACTGACTCTGGGTTAGAAGGGCAAACCTCTGTAACATGGTCTTGACCACAAACCTCACAAAAGCTCTGGAGTTGTTGCACTGGAGCCACTGGTTGCTGAGTCTTTGGCAGAGCTAGCTTACTAATTTGATTGGAAATAGCATCCATCCTAGCCCGTAGCTCTGAAACTGCATCTAACTGAAGTACCCCTGCAGCTTTCTGCGTAGTAGCTCTACCATCACCTTGCCAATCAGGATTGCTCTGCGAAAACTTATCTAGCAAATCATAGATCTGGTCAAAATTTAAGGCCAATACTTGACCTCCAGCAGCAGCATCTACCACAATCTTAGTATGTGCAGTCAACCCCTCAACAAAAGTATGTGCAAGAACCTCATTGGATTGGTTGTGGTGTGGACAATCTCTCAGTAAAGCTTTGAACCGCTCCCAGGCTGAATATAAAGATTCTCCTTCTAACTGTCTGAAGGACATAATTTCACTCCTCACCCGGGCTGTCTTGGCAGATGGATAAAACTTAGCCAAGAACTTCTTAGCCAAATCATTCCAAGTGGTGATAGACCCAGACTTTTCAGCCTTTAACCACCTCTTTGCTGCCCCAATCAGTGAAAACGGGAATAAAGTCAAGCGAACATAATCAATAGGAACTCCCGTTGGTGTATAAGTATCACTGATCTCCAAGAAATTCTGGATATGTTGTTGCGGATCTTCATGAGGAAATCCACCAAATTGTCCAGTCGTATGTAACAGTTGTATCATACCGGACTTAATTTCAAAGTTTCCAGTAATTCTAGGCTTAACTATGCTCGAGGCTACTCCATCCAGACTGGGGAGAGCAACATCTCGCACAGCTAAAGCTTGTTCTTCTGCCATTCCTGTAGGTAAAGATCAAGCAGGACCTAATACCTGAAACAGCAGAAAACTCAAAACAAAAATTAAACCTGAATAGAAATTAATAAACTGTTCAAAAAGAAATCAGTCAATTTAGTCCCCGGCAACGGCGCCAAAAACTTGTTGCTCCCAACGCACACGCAAGTATACGTGGTCGACAAGTAATAAAGTGAAAGTAGAGTATCGTTCCCACGAGGACTATTCAGACCAAGTTCTAACAAACAATTTCTTAACAACTACTCAGGGATCTTTTTCCAATAATGAGGATTTTTATTAACTAAAGAGCAGTAATTTAAATGGTGGAAATTCAGTCAAACAATGGAGCAAACTTTGGTTGTAAACAATATTAAGGAGACGGTCCAGGGTCAGAGTTACGAACAATCCAGTTGAGTTTTTCAATTGATTCCACTTCTTAAATCCCGGGTTACTAACTAACAGATTAAATGTACCCGTGAAAACCTTTCGATTCTTCACGGTCTATGCAGGCTACTCCAATCCCTATATGTCTATGGGTTGAATCACGTACACGCATTAACGATTCTGTAATTAGTTAAACTAGGTGAGCAAGTATATGTCTATCCTACTCACGAATTGGTTCCCCGATGCCCGGGTTCACAAACTAGTTCTATTCTTTCTTATTGCGTTAATAAATTCTCTCTTTCGAGTTCAATCTAAAAACCATAGATAATGCGTAATAATCGGGCCCTGACAATTACACAAGTGAAATCAAGAAAGAATAAGTAACCCGTAATGAGATTCAATTAATGGGAATCAATCTTCAAACATCAACCTTCATGAAATACTCTAACCCTAGAACTAGAGAATTAGCTACGCATACTCATAATAACAACACAAGAATTTGATGTAATAATGAAATAATGATGTAATAGATTAATGGAAGGATGAAAAACCCTTGTTCTTGATGTTATGAGCTCTCCAATTGCTCCAAAGTCTGAACTCCCCTACAAAAACTAAGTAATAAACTATTTATAATGTTTCCAAACCCTTGGTAATAAGTTAGACCCAAAACTAGAAGGAATAGGGAGTAAAATCGCGCATAAGGGGCGCTACAACGGGCGCCCCGCGCCTCGGAACGCGTGAGGATGGACAGAACCCGTCGAAACTCATCCGCTTTGGGCCTGCGGCGCGCTAAAAAACGCGCAGGAACAGTGGGCGCTTTGGGGCCCGCGGGGCGCCCCCTACAGCGCCAGGCCAATTTTTGTGTTTTCTCGCTCCTTTGCTCGCTCGTGTCGTGCCTTCGTGTGCTCGATCCAATCCTCAATCAAAATCCAATCTTTTCTTGCTCAATCAAGCTCCTAAAAGCTCCAATTACATTGCATAACAACCTACATACACACGACATAAAATCAGTGTAAAACCACAGTCACAAGCTATAAAACAAGCGAATAAGGTACTAAAACGTGAGGAAATATTAAGGAAATATAGGCATAAAATGCCAAACATCACTACTAATCATCTGGATATGTATATATCACCTAAGAATTACCATTTGCCTTTATTTACTTGCTGAAAGAGGTCTTTCGTAAAACACAACCTGTAAATACTTCAAAAGCTTTACCTTGCTCAGCAAATGTAATATCTCAAACTATTTTTGTAAAGAGATTGCTAACAGTTTCTTTGTGACTTGTGAGACTGACTTCGAAGTTGCTGTAGTGAACAAAATTTCACCAGGAGAGCAGCACTTATTCCTGTAAGGATCGTAAATGTTTGGTCCTAAACTTTCCACAGTTTATGTGTTGTTCAAGGTCTAATTGTAACATATGTCATCAAATTGTGACATTTTTTCAATATATCAGTTGTTCATTCCTTTGAGTCTTTGACTAACAAAATAGCTAGGACCGTGTTCTAGTCATGCATTTATCTATAGTCTAAACTTCAATTCAAACAGTGGGGGCCTTCTGTTTTTACAAAAAATGCTGCCTAAAGTATGAATACTTGAAAAAAGTTAGAAGGCAAAATAATTTAATGCTGTCTCTCTTCACTGCCCACTAAATGCCTCTTCACCACCAAATATCTCTGAATATGAGGTAGGTTACTTTTTTCTTACATTATATATATAAACCAGGAGTTTCTAGCTAAACAAAACTTTCCAGCAAAAGCTTCCCTTGTGCCATAGGTTTTTGCAGTTCTTACTCACTATATAGTTATTGTTTTGTCAAAATTTGTCTGTATACAGAAATAAAATGTTAGATAGCTACGAAAGAATATCATGAAAAATGAAATGCGGACATCTCCTAATCGAACCTTGTATAATTTGATTGGTCAAAGTTCCATTATGAAGCCTTTTGGAAGACAAGAAACACATGACGTGGTTATATAATTTATATTACCTTGTCGTTCATAATACTCAAGAAGAACTATCCCAAAAGTACTTGACCAATAGTCTTTCATTTGAATATATGTGATAACTTATATGTTCCTTGTAGTTGTAGACCAACTGAGGCACTTGGAGCATGCCACTTTCTATTGTTCTTTTGGAATATGATGCGTACAACAAACCATATTTTTAAAATCAACAGATGCTAAATACATGTAATATGCCTATGTGGTCCACATATAACAACCACCAGACTTATCTGTTCTTAGAAATCTTGTTCTACAGGTTTTTTTTCTTCTTGTTTTATCAGATAGAATGTAGGGCCTGATGTTCTTGTACTAATGTAGCTTACAATAATTAATACTACCATATAATGAGTTGGAAAGGAAAACCATGTGATACTTCAGGTGACATTGTCTTCTGCTGGTGCCCACAAAATGCCTTCTAACAAATAATCAACTGGTCTCTATGTGTTGCCTTTGGTCTACATAAACGCATTCAAAGAAGTTACCATGCACCACTTCTCTCAGCAAAAATTGAAACTATTAACAGCTTTTCTCTGAATTCAAAGTCCTGACATATACTTCACTTCCATCTTTGGTCATCTATACTAGACAAAAAGATTATGGCTATTCGTGTACCTCGTATAATGCAGATGTCTTCTACTACTGGAGATATTCTCAAGGGTCACTTTGCTGTACGTTGGGGATAAACAGAAGAAGAGATTTGTGATCCCTATATCATTCTTGAAACAACCTTTATTTCAAGACTTGCTCAGTCAAGTTGAGGAAGAATATATATGGCTTTGATCATCCAATGGGTGGTGTTACAATTCCATGCAGAGAAGATGTCTTCGTCAATCTCACTTCTCGCTTGAATAGTACTTGACAGATTTAACTTTCACAAATTTGTCTCGAACTAACCAGGATTTCCAGCTTGAACAAATAGACGAGTACGTAGATACATATGAGTAATTGATGCTACAGGATATACAATTCTCCTGAAGAGTAGGAAGTAGTCATTTAGGAAGGCTGTTGTCAAACAAACAACTCAGTTATCTAATCAAATATGGTTAGAAGCATTGGTTTTGCAAAAGTGTTAAAGCAACTCTTCAATTGCACTAAAACTCTGCCTCAACTCATACAAATGCGGTTTAATAGAATGGAGACCTAAAACTAAAATTTAATAAGATAGTCAGATTTTTTTTAATTTATGGTTTTATTGAATGCTCACTCTTCTAATTCTTTAAATACAAGTATACAAATTAATTGCTTCTAGGAATACTCCTTTATATATTTTATTGATGGACAAATAAACTAGGTTGATTCGAACAACCGCATTCATGAAGTAAATCTTTTTTGGTTTAAATTTTCATTTTTACTTTCAAAAATATTTATTTTTTCTTGAAAGTACTTTGTCTAACATTTTTTTTAAAATTTAATTAAACTACACATTTTTTTATATCTGCCAATAAAATTTTAAACAACTAGAATTAATGTAGTGTATTAATAGAAATGACTAACGATTTGATAACTTTAAATATTCCTAAGCTATATAAATTAAAATAAATAATATCAATTTTTTAGAGCATTTAGACTCTTGAGGGCCTCTCGAGTCAGTCATGATCAAATACTCTCAAATAACACTAGGATAAAGGATTTGGTAATTTTATATCCACTACACATATTGACACCTAAGAAGCTTGTAACTCATGCTAAATAAACAGTTTATGTGGAGACAAGCCACTTGTTTGCACTAGAAATTAAGAATATTTAGCTGACAGATGATTAAAAATGATCTGATTTTAAAAACTAATATCTCCGAGTAGATCTAAGAACTAAAAAGTTTTTCTACGTCACAGTGCAAGCCCTCCGGCGACATCATAGCCTTTACCGCAATTCCATCCAAATGTCATTCAATATATTGTTGTGGTGACTGGTTTACATGGTAGGTGTTACAGGGTCGATTTTTCACAAATCAAACGCTGCACGGCAGCCACAAACTCTTTATGACTTCAGCCTACTTTTTGCCTAACGTTCAGTCAATATTTGCCTAACGTTAGCAGCACAAATAAACACATACAACAATCAGAAACAAAGGGATAAACGTAAGGGACGAGACAAGCATATACGGGCAATGCCCAACCTTCAATATTATTACTTCACTCAATAATACAAAGGATCTTTTGTTGTCAAACGCTTACAATATAATCTGAATGCCTTATCAAACGTTTTACAATGCTTAAATACAAAGGGGGGCAGTTTGGGACAGTTACAAACGAAACAGGCATGCCTGGCACATGCCCAGGCAGTTGCCTTGCCAAGTCAGCCACGTTTTGGCCCATGACTGCCTAAAACTCGGCCTGCTTGCTCCTGATCCAGACGCTCACGTGCCTTGCACGCCTTGTGCCATCCGCTCAGCTTCACACTTAGACAATCAGCTGCTCACATGCCCCATTTTGGGTGCCATGTGAGCCCATCACGTGCCACTCACATGCATCCTACTTAGCCAACCTGCAATGCCTATCATTCATTGTCGTTGTCCACTCTAAGTCCACACTTTGCCCACACAAGCAAGGCTGCCTTGCCATCATCAAGACACCTCGCTTAGCAGTCTTGCCCATGTGCCAAGCCAGCACACTTAGACACACGATGTCAAGCCCACACCGAACGACTTATACATTGCTTCCACAATCTGCCTATGCCAAGGTGCAATATATCAAAATCTTAGCATAGCCAATAGCCGACGTCTATCATGTTCCAAACCGAGGGGCTAACAAACCACCCCCACTAGCTGAACTCGACGTCCTCGTCGAGGCTGATTTCAAGTAGTCCTCAAGCTGATCCTCGAACTGCCACAAAGAAGTACTCTTCTCCCAAGTTGCATCCGTTTCAGCCCTGCCTTTCCATTGAATCAAAAATTCTGTGCGCCTATTTTTCTTTGACATACCAAGGACCGATGATCTAAGATCTTCTCAATTTGAGCGTCAAACTGTGTGCGCACCACAGGCGGCGCTCTCTTGATCTTGTGTCTATTTGGATCTTCAGCATCTTCATGATAGGGCTTTAGAAAACTCACATGGAAAGTAAGATGTACTTTCAACCGTTCAGGTAGCCGTAATTTGTAGGCAACCTCCCCGACTTTCTGCACCACCTCAAAAGGACCATCATATTTTGGAATCAGACCCCGATGACGTGTTTTACTTTCAATTTTCTTCCAGATTTGAGGCGTCAACTTTAGCAATATCATGTCTCCAACATTGTAGTCAACAGCTCGCCTCTTCAAATCTGCATACTTCTTCATTCTTTTCTGGGCTTTCGTTAAGCTATCTTGAGCTTCAGCAATCAGCTCAGTCCGGTCACGTGCATACCTGTAGGCTGCTGGACATTTTCCTCCTGTTTTCTGTTTTGCTACATCAAGCGGCGACAAGGGCTGCCTACCAAGAACAAGCTCAAACGGGTTCAACTCTGTTGCACTTGACTTGTGCAGATTGTAACAAAACTGTGCACAATCAAGCAATTCCACCCAGTTTCGTTGGCTAGCAGTCACATAGTGACAGAGATATTCGTCAAGCAGATGATTGATACGTTCAGTTTGGCCGTCTGTTTGTGGGTGATTCGCTGTAGAGAACTTCAAATCTGTACCCATCATGTTAAACAACGAAGTCCAAAACCTGCCTGTAAACCGTGCATCTCTATCACTTATAACGTCACTAGGCATGCCAAAATGTTTCACAACATGCTTGAAAAATAACTCAGCAGCAACATCACTTGGACATGCGACGGGAGCAGCAATAAAAACAGCATACTTGGAAAATCTGTCAACAACTACCATAATCTATGACATACCGTCAACTTTAGGAAACCCACCTATGAAATCCATGGAAACCGATAACCAAGGCCGTTCTGGAATAGGCAACGGCCGCAACAAACCAGCTTCCTTCTTTCTTTCTGTTTTGTCTAATTGGCACACTAGACAAGTCTTGACATAAACTTCTATGTCATCTTCCATCTTAGGCCAGAAATAAGACCGGGACAGCAAAGCAAACATTCTCTCCACACCGGGATGACCTGCCCAAGTAGTATCATGCTCCTCTTTCATAAGGTCACGACGCAGTCCACCACCCTGAGGCACGACAATTCTCCCCCCTTTGAAATGGAGCAGATTGTCCTCAATCCAGTAGCGCCTCACCATTCCGTCTTTCACTTGATTCATTACTTTCACGTACCAAGGATCATTGATTGCACAGAGTTTTATCATATCAAGGAAATCAGTTTCAAGCTTACTTATTGAATAAACCGCAGCAAATACCTCTTTACGGCCCAATGCATCAGCCACTTGATTGTGTTTCCCCGGTTTATGCTCCCACACGAAATCATATTCAGCTAGCAACTCTTGCCATCTAGCCTGCTTTGGACTTAGCTTTTTTTGAGTCTTGAAGTAAGTATTGGCTACATTGTCCGTCCGCACAATGAATTTCGTTCCGAGCAAATAAATTCTCCAAATCTGCAAGAAATTTATCACAGCAACCATCTCTTTCTCATGTGCTGAATAGCGTTGTTCTGCACCATTCAGTTTCCGGCTTTCAAAAGCAACGGGATGACCTTCTTGCACAAGAACACCCCCAATAGCTTTATCCGACGCATCAGTATGCACTTCAAACGGTAACTCAAAGTCGGGCAGTCTTAGAATAGGCTCAGATGCAATAGCTTCTTTCAGATTGTTGAAAGCATCATCACATGCCTCAGACCACACCCATTTCATATTCTTCTTCAACAAATCAGTTAAAGCAGCAGCTTTCTTTGAGTACCCAGCAATGAACTTGCGATAGTAGTTTGCCAAACCGAGAAACGAACGCAGCTCCTTGACAGATTTAGGAACCTGCCATTCAACGATCGCTTGCACCTTCTTAGGATCCATCCTCACTTGGTTCTGACTCACCAAGTGTCCTAAGAACTTAATCTCTTGTCTATCAAATTCGCATTTCTCCATCTTGACATAAAGCTGAAATTGTCTAAGCCGAGACAAAACCAACTTCAAATGTTCAATGTGTTCTTCAAGGGACCTGCTATAAATCACAATGTCGTCTAAGTACACGACAACAAAATCATCAAGATATTCATAAAGCACATCATTCATCAAATTGCAGAAAGTAGCCGGAGCGTTTGTTAAACCGAACGGCATCACAAGAAACTCGTATGACCCATATCTCGTCACACAGGTTGTCTTACTTTCATCACCTTCAGCAATTCGAACCTGCCAATAACCTGCCCACAAATCAAGCTTTGTGAACCAGCAAACTTTTGTCAATCTATCCATCAAGTCTTGCACCAGCGGCACCGGATACTTGTTCTTTACAATCACTTTGTTCAATGCTCAATAATCCACACACATCCTTAATGATCCATCCTGCTTCTTTTGAAGTAAAACAGGGGCACCAAACGGAGCTTTTGACGGCTGAACCAAACCTGCATCAACCCATTCATTCAATTGTTTACGCAATTCAGCTAACTCTTTTGGGGCCATTCTATAAGGAGATTGTGCAGGAGGCACAGAACCAGGCAGCAACTCAATCGTATGATCAATAGCTCTCCGAGGCGGCAAAGACTTGGGCAATTCAGGGGGCATTACATCAGCAAAGTCACTCAAGACTTGAGCAACACAATCAGGTACTTCAACTTTGACATCGGGCTTGAGTTCAATCATTGCAGCAAGATAGGTTTCATCACCTCTTTTCAAACCCTTTTCAATTGATATAGCAGAAATCAAAGCACTCTTGTCTTTCTTTTTTCCCTTCCCATGCAGGTAAACACATTTGATAAAACCGGGTGATGATTCATGCATCATCATCACACCATCAAGATGAGGCATTGGAGCAAGACAATGTTTCTTCATAAAATCAATTCCAAGAATCAAATCAAAGTCATCTAGCGGAATTACCATCAGATTTGCCTTACCACGCCAACTCCCCACCGAAACAGGCACATCATAAGCCATGCCTACAATGGCTTGTGCCTTAGTATTGACTGTTTTCATGTAAGTCGGACACTTGCTAATAGATAAACCATATTCATGCACAATTCTAGCCGAGACAAAGGTGTGCGTGGCATCCGTGTCAACCATTGCTACAACAGTTTTATCCCCAAGTTTCAATTCAATATACATCAAAAGAGCGTGGGGACTTTTAGGATTATCACCTGTAGCATTTAGCAAAGACATTGTACCTAGCAACTGAAGTGGATTCACCAAAGCAGCACCACTTCATCCATCCTCATCACTTCCTTTTTCTGAACTTGCAAGCATTGCGTTTACCTTTCCACGATTGGGACAGTTTCTGGCTATGTGATCTCCTCCACACGTCCAACAACCTTTGTTGGTTGCAGCATTTTTGCTCTTAGCAGCATTGTTATCAACTTTCATTTTGCCCTTATCAACAGCATCCTTGTGCCCTTCCTTCCTACAATCCCCTCTCTTTTCAGCCTTTTTCTTTGGCTTCGAAGTAGAAGGATTTTCAGAAATTCGATTAGTACGATAGTCAACTAACGAATCCGCCACAACAATAGCCGAAAGAAGATCCTTCACATTCTGCCTTCTTAATTCATTCTGCGCCCAACCTTGCATTCCAGAAATGAAGTTATGCAGTTTATCATCATCCGACATGTTCTGAATATCAAGCATTAAAGAGGAGAACTCTTTAATATATTCCCGAATGTATCCCGTCTGCCTCAAGCGTTTCAAACGATCTCTAGCAAGCCATGACGCGTTGCTAGGCAGAAATTGCTCACGAAGTTCCTTGCGTATCTTATCCCAACTATCAGTCTTGGGACGACCGGAACTCTCATCATCCGCAATCTTTGTTCTCCACCACAGTTTAGCATCTCCCGCAAGATAACTTGTTGTGATGTTTACCTTCTCATTTTCAAAAATACGGGCTGTAGAGAAATAATGTTCCATATCCCACAAGAAATTCTCAACTTCTTTGGCACTACGTGCACCATTAAACGCTTTAGGTTCAGGAACTTTCACCTTAGATCGTTCTTCATGAGTGTGAGTAGGAGCAGCAACCAACGCCCTACGCAATAGAACGAGTTCTAAGTTCATATTCTCGCTTTCCTTCTTCAGATCTTCGATTTGGACGATGTGTCCTTCAGCAGTTTCACGAACCATGCCCAAATCTGCCTTCAACCGGTAAATCTGCGTCACTAGATCCACTAGATCAACAGCGTCGTCAGTTATCCCAACCAGTGCCTCTAAACGAGTCACTCTTTCCCTCATTTCTGCACTCGTGTTCCCAGCCATAGCACCGTTACAGCCGGGCTCTGATACCAGTTGTTACAGGGTCGATTTTTCACAAATCAAACGCTGCACGGCAGCCACAAACTCTTTATGACTTCAGCCTACTTTTTGCCTAACGTTCAGTCAATGTTTGCCTAACGTTAGCAGCACAAATAAACACATACAACAATTAGAAACAAAGGGATAAACGTAAGGGACGAGACAAGCATATACGGGCAATGCCCAACCTTCAATATTATTACTTCACTCAATAATACAAAGGATCTTTTGTTGTCAAAGGCTTACAATATAATCTGAATGCCTTATCAAACGTTTTACAATGCTTAAATATAAAGGGGGGCAGTTTGGGACAGTTACAAACGAAACAGGCATGCCTGGCACATGCCCAGGCAGTTGCCTTGCCAAGTCAGCCACGTTTTGGCCCATGACTGCCTAAAACTCGGCCTGCTTGCTCCTGATCCAGACGCTCACGTGCCTTGCACGCCTTGTGCCATCCGCTCAGCAACTCAGCTTCACACTTAGACAATCAGCTGCTCACATGCCCCATTTTGGGTGCCATGTGAGCCCATCACGTGCCACTCACATGCAGCCTACTTAGCCAACCTGCAATGCCTATCATTCATTGTCGTTGTCCACTCTAAGTCCACACTTTGCCCACACAAGCAAGGCTGCCTTGCCATCATCAAGACACCTCTCTTAGCCGTCTTGCCCAAGTGCCAAGCCAGCACACTTAGACACACGATGTCAAGCCCACACCGAACGACTTATACATTACTTCCACAATCTGCCTATGCCAAGGTGCAACATATCAAAACCTTAGCATAGCCAATAGCCGACGTCTATCATGTTCCAAACCGAGGGGCTAACAGTAGGCTACAAGGTCTTCCTTCGCGACCCAATTATGTGGAGTTAAAGATCTTGCCAAGTTAATCATTTTAAGCAAGAACAATCAGGGCGTGCATACATGATCATAGGGCGAGTTTCCACCTCAGAGTATATTGGCAATACATCCTCGTAGTATCTCTCTAGGCAAAATACATGAGAATCTTTGTTTCAATCTCAGCTGTGTCGTTCCTATTTGATGCTTTCAAGTTCGCACCAGAACGTATTATATCTTGGTATCTTACTAGATGAATGTAAATCAAAAACTGAATTCTTTTCTCTCACCAAATGTCATGCACGGTGTGTGCCATAATTTTTAAAATATTGAACTTAAGATAATTAATTAGACATTCAAAAGGCATTGGAATTGGACGCTCAAAAAGGATTTAGTCTAGTTTTGCATTAGAATGGTACGACGAATCGATGAATGAGATAAAACAAAACAGATAAAAGAAGATATTGAACAGTAATTTGACAAATATAACCGAACGAGATAAATATATAAATTTGCAAAGAGCCTCATTTTCTCTTGGACCTTTGTTGTTTCAAAGACTTAATTTTTCATAAAACCATCCAATACATCTACGACGTATTCTGAATCAGGTCTCCTCAAATGTCAATATAAAATAATCTTAAACATAGACAATTCACTTATCAAGATTGCATATACCAATTAAAAATAAATCCAGAGCCCATTTCAGTTAGCTGATTTAAAGTGTTTTGATAAGCATCAAGTGCTGGAAAACTTTTTAGATACTGACGCTGACTTTTTAAAGCAAAAAGGTCTAATTACCCTTTTGTACCATAACCAAATTTTCAAAAGCGAAAAGGTCTAATTACCTTTTTGTACTATGACCAGATTTTAAGTTACACACCTTATCTGTGTGAGAGTCCTACTATTACCCCTTGAACATAGAGACTAGAGAGTATTCACTGAACATTCTGAGGTTGTTTGGTATGATGTATTGGCTAATTTAATCCATGTATTAAGTTTTATCCTTTGTTTGGTAGTCAATATCAATCAAGTACTATTTATCCATGTATTATTTAGTTCCTTAATTGTGGTATAACTTAGTACCTAGCTCATCATGGTATTAGTAATACCATGTTTACTAATACATGGATAAACAATGAAATGACAAAAATACCCACCCTCAACCCCTTATTTTAATATATGGATAAGAATTCAAGGGCATAATTGGAAATAAAACCTTATACAATGTTTATCCAAGTTTTGATACAATCAACCAAACACATGACTAAAAACAATTCCTGCATTATTAATCCCTGCATTATTAATCCATGTATTACTAATCCTTGTATTGTTAATCCATGTATAACTCAATTCTCTACCAAACGACTCCAAAGAGTATTCATACTCTCTTGAAAGCATGTGGATGCAAAAAGATGTGGTTTAATTTTACTTTTTTTTTTTTTTTTTTTTGTATTTGTTATGTTTTAATTGAAGATAAATTATTATACTTATATTCTGTTTGAATATTAAACCGTTATATTTTTTTTAAATCATTTTTTGTGAGATCCACTGTATTGTTTTTTTTTTCTTGGACTGATAATTTAATACGAGGAAAGACTTTTTTTTTTTTTTTTGGGGACTGAAAATAGCTACTTAAATTAATAGAGTAATTATTTAGTCATTTTTCACTCATGAAAATGAGTTTTTTGTGGTGCGAAATCCAGTCCCAACAAATCAGAAAGTGGGACAATTTTCAGACCATCAAAAAACGATCGGAAAATTGCTCCGCCGACTATGTAGTCCCTTAAAGTCGAATGCTCACGCTGCACAAATCACTGTGTAGTCCTCTGCGTTAGATTCACGTACGTATCGAAGGAAGGCAAGCTTAATAGCTTTGTTGCTTCGCATTCCAAGGAGCTGGGTAGCAAAATATTGTTCTCGTAAATTTCTGAACTCTTTAGTAAAGGTGGCAAGTTGGCAGCGATGAAGAGAAGCAGTGAAAAAGAAAGAAAAAGAATACTCTATAACGATATAAGAAAAGGAAAAAGGAAAAAGTAAAAGAGCAAGAAGAAAAAAAAAAAAACGGAGTTATAGGAGTATGAAATACCAGTGCGTGCACTGTATACAGTATAGTCAAGAAATTGGTTGTCTAGTTTGAGCCTTGAGGGTGGAACTTATTCCATTTTAAAATAGTCCAACGGGATGATAGGACCAATGCAAAGATGAAGTGTGTAATTGAGAATTTGACCATAGTTCAAGGTAGTAATTATGCATTTTTTCTTTTTTAAATAAAAAGTTACGTGTTTGGATAAAAGTGCTGGATGTAATAAAAGGGACTTGGTGTGTTTGATAATTAAGTGTTGATAAGCACATTTTTTTTGTTAAAATGACTAAAATATCTTTTAAATTATTACAAAAAAAATATAAATTTAAAAATATTTTACATTGAAAATGTCAAATGTACGAATATAAGATGGAGGAGTTGAAAATTTTATTTTGAAGAATATCTCATGAATTAGAAAATGATTTAGGGGTAAAATAGTAAAATACTTTGTCAAACTAAAAGTGTTTATAAGCTAAAACACCATAAGTTTGGAGCTTGTTTGGGTGGCCTTAGAAGTTGGTATTTTAGCTTGTTTTGGTATTTGGCAATTTAAAAAAGTATTTTTAAGTCAAAAGAAAAAAAAATTAAGTTCAAAACAAGTTAAAAAAGTAAAAAACAAGAAGCTAGGTAATCCTAACTTATTGTTTTTGGCTTAAAAGTTGTTATGGTTTGAGCACCGATTTTATCGTTTTATCCTTTATAATTTTTTCTAAATCTACTAATACCCCTATTAACAAAGGCCTCAGATTATCCTTTCGTTTTTATTTATTTATTTTAAGGATATTTTAATCATTTAATATTAAAAAGTTCTTTTTGTACCAAACATTCCTAAATTTTTTTTTTCAGTTTCAACACCTCCATCCAAACATGTACACTGCTTGTTTATAAAACAAGTTTCAACACTTAAAAAGTACTTTTAAGCACGTGTGCTTAATAAGCTAGTACTTTTTTTCAGCTAACCCAAACGGGCTCTCGAAGTGACTAACTTATGATTTAAACTATCTTATAAGCACTTGAATTATAAATATTTTTGGTACTTATCAAACGCGTTAATAAGCTAAAAAAATGCTTACAAACTAGTTTGACTAGCTTATAAACTTAGAAACACTCTCTTAACGAAAGCAAGTATAATATTGGAAGTTACAACAAAGATCTATTATGTACTCTTCCTATAAGGAAGTCTACAAAATTATCCAAAAAAAGTCGGATCGTTGTAAAAATTACTCTCTCCATCAGGGGCGGATCTTACACAAGGTTGGCGGTGCCACGGCACCCGGTTGCGTCTGTTGAAACTGTCTATTCTCGTATATGTGTATTGGAAAAAGAATAATTATTAGTTGTGGCACTCGATAAAATGAAAGCGCGAATGGTGCTAGAAGCGAAGGGTGTTTGCTTGATGCCAATGGATGCGGGATCGAAACTAAGCTGGAGCTCTTTTTAACACTTAATTTAGATACCACATTATAGGAGGAGTTATTAATGAAATGATGATAGTTCATCCTCATTAGCTCTAGTTTAGTAACTATCCAATTGTCGTTTCCTTTGGGGATTCATTAATAAAATGTCCTTGATATATAAAGAAAGTAACAGAAAATGTTGTAAACTCACTACTTCTTTGAAAAGATCAGAAGTTCTTTTATTACTAGATCTTTTGGTTTAACCATCTTCAAAAGTTCTTTTACTACTGCAGCTTTTTTACCTCTTTCCTTTTCCTAATTATGGCTGATTTTTTAAGCCATCCCGTTCTCCTGCGTCTCCCATAATTAAGAAGTATTTATTTTCTTTAGTAGTTTTTTTCCTAGTCGAGAGTCTATCGAAAACTAGCCTCTTTATTTTAATGGGATAAGGTCTGCGTATATCTCATCCTCCTCAGACCCACTTGCAGGATACACTGAGTATGTTGTTGTTGTTGTTTTGTCTATATAACTTTAAAAAAAACAAATAATTTGAATTGAAGCTCAAAGTTGATCACACCAACCAATCTTTTATATATTTGGACAATATAAGTAGTGAGACGTCTACATTTAAAGTAGTGTGACACTCATAATTCTAAATTCTAGATACGTCTTTGCTCTCCGTCTCAATTTGTATGAAACACTTTTCTTTTTAGTCTGTCCCTAAGAATGACACATTTCCTTATTTGATAACCAATTTACTCCCTCCAGTCCATTTTAATTGATAGATATTCCATTTTTAGAAGATCCAAAATGTTTGATAATTTAGAATATCAATGCAAATTTTACCATTTCTTCCCCATAATACCCTTATTTTAATGTGTGTGCAAAGTCAAACCTATCAAATTTTAATGTGTGTGCAAAATCAAACCTATCAAATAAAATGGATCGGAGGGAGTATAACACACTCTATTTTAATCTTTATTTTTTAAACTGCGTGCAGAATCAAATTACAATAACTAAATTAGGATTAACACACCATCAATTGACTAAACCACCCTTACACCAGTCCACAGAGATTCATTTTCCAACCTTTACCCCTTTTTGTTGATTGTCCAATCAGAAACCCTAATTTCCCAAATTAGACCAATCGGAGAATGCCTCAAACTTCATCTCAGCGCACCAATTTGGTTAAATCTTCCGATGACTCCGATAAAAAGGTTTCTTTTTATTAAAGCTCCCACCTTTATTTTCTTGATTTTTTTAATAATAATGTCACAGTGAAAAAAGAAAAAAAATTGCCCAGCTGAATTTTATGATGTTTAAAAGATATTTAGTGGAGTTTCTGTTATTTTACTTAAAAGGTTTATTTTTTTCTTAATTAGTAGCTTAATTTCTAGAAGATATTAGTGGGGTTGCTGTTTGTAATGTTAAAAAGATTTCCCTGCTTAATTTTCTTATCTTCGAAAAGGTATTCTTCACCAGACCCTGTGTGAATGCGGGATGTTGTGTTCATCGGGCTGCCCCTTTTTTTATATATTAATGGAGGTTCTTTTTTTCTTTTTGGTGTGCAGAATTTAGGTAAGAGTGTGAAAGAGCTTGAAGTTAGCGTTCCAATCGTATATGGGAATATAGCATTTTGGCTTGGTAAGAAGGCAAGCGAGTGAGTACTCTGGAAAAAAGTTGATAGCTTTATTGCCTAAATGAAGTTTTGAAAATGGTGATAGCTTTACTCTGTCTGTTAAATGTCCAAGGAAGTGCCTGAAAGAAGTTTTGGGTTCTGGAGCAGGTTCCAGTCTCATAGGTGGACTGTTTATGTACGTGGTGCGACGAATGAGGATCTAAGTGTGGTGGTGAAGCGTGTGATTTTCCAATTGCATTCGAGTTTTAACAATCCTACTAGGATTGTGGATGCGCCACCTTTTGAGTTATCAGAATGTGGGTGGGGTGAATTTGAAATTGTCATTACCCTTCAATTCCACACTGATGTTTGTGATAAGCCATTGCACTTGTGAGTTTGCTTTGCTCTTATATTTTTATACAGCTTTGTGTTCACTCACTGGAAATGATTAAGAAACACGCACTTGTTGTAAGCAACTTATTAGCTTTGTCAATATATTTTCTTTAGGTTAAATCACATGGAACGGAATTGCCTCCAAAAGTTCTACAATCTTTCAAATTTTATGTTGAGTCAGCTCAGAACAGAACAAGATGGAAGCAATCCGTAGGCGTGATCAACTAGTGGGAATTATGCTTGGACGTTGTTTGTTCAGTTAAATTAGACCCAGTGTCTGCCAGGATTCTTTTAGTTTGCAGAGAGATTTATATGCATGTATAGAAATTACAGGTCTTAGCGAACCCCTAATTTATTGAATATTAGAATAACATGAGCCCAAATAGAGAAAAATGGATAGATGATTCATATAGGGACCCCCAACTAGTTGTACCCTTGTTCTTGTTGCTTTATTTTCTTTCATCTTGGTCTTTGAACTATCTGACTACCTATTGCTTTTTTCCGCTTTTATTCATGTAAGCTGTTAGGACTTGATGAAGTTTTTCTTTATTTGCAGATATCACCACTTGAAACTATATCCAGAGGATGAATCTGGGCCTCTATCGACTAAGAAACCTGTTGTAGTAGAGTCATATGATGAAGTTGTATTTGCGGAGCCTTCAGAGGCTTTTTTTGCCCGTGTACAGAACCATCCAGTAGTCAATGTGCCCAGACTACCACCTGGCCTAAATTTACCTCCTCCCGGTGTGTTTTCAACTGCTTAATGAGGCCAGCACAAATTTACTGTATTTATCTAGGTTACTTATTTTGATGTCTCTGTCTTTAGTACCAATAGAAGATGTTGATCGAAAGAAACGTGGTGACACCAAAGATCATCCTCATAGTCAATGGTTCACAAATTTCTCTGAAGCAGATGAGCTGTTAAAACTTACAGCAGCTCGCCAGCAGGTTATTATTTAAATGCTCTTTCTTCTTTTTGTTGTCACTGATATGAGTTACAGAGGCTGATTTTGCTACGGCTCTCTTTCAGAAAGTTGCACAAATACGTGTAATATAAAACAAGAGACAATGAATTGCAAAGCTATCCGAGCAACCTAGAGCTTCATTTAATATCCAAGAAAACATTTTGCTGCTGCTTTTTTTATGCTAACGAGATGGACTGTTTGCTTGGGTCTTCACTGACTTATGTTAATGCAGAATGTGTGGGAGATTTACTACCCTAGAATTAGGCAGTGGAGAATTGCAATTTAGGATTGATTTTGATAAGATTCTGCAATTGAAAATATGGTTGGAGTGAGCTTCTTGATAGTTCAAGTAAAGGAAATCAAAGAGCTTTTTGACTGATTTATGAAGTTGAGAGCTTGTGTAAGTTGAGTTCTGCTGGGATGAAAAATGATCGAATTGTATCTGAACTAAGTGGAAGGGAAATCCTAAAGATTCAACCAAAAAATCTGTGGAGATTGCAGCCCCGGCGAAGCATGAAGCACAGAACTGACCAGAATGAACTTATAGCAAGGAATAACTTATCAAACAAAGGAAAAAAAGTAAAAAGAATGAGGTTATATCAATAAGTATCTTTATAAACTTTCTTCATTTCTTGTTCAATGAGTGCAAGTGAGCATAGGGGAATTAATTATTGCTCAACTGTTATGAATCAGGACTCAAATGAATTAGTTCTAACTAGAGAGACAATGAAAGATACTGGACATATGAATTAATTCTTGTTATTGTGTATTAACATATATTTGCAAACTTTGAAATGACTAGATGGTTGCTGTGTAACAGCGAAGAATAAGCCCTAGAACCTGGTGTTTTTATTTTTGTATGAGGTAATCCTTCCTTATGGTTCACTTGGACAAGCTTCCTGCCATATGGTTCACTTGGACAAGCTCAACTCTCATGACCTAGAAAAAGCATATTTCATGACATGTGCCAGGATGATCTTCTATAAGCATTTATCTATTTGGAATATGAGTTATGTCGATCATAATGATCTCCAAGTACTAACATTCTCAAGCAACACGAATATTTCATTTAGATTATAGTGTATACTTTAAAAATTCTTACTAAACAGTATTTTTAATCTATATTAGAGGAATCAAAATTAGAAACCATTTGTTTATGGTCTGTTTCAATATTGTAGGTGCAAGGTCATATCGCAAGATTGAGAAGACAGTTGAGCTTGATAGATGGCCAGCAACAACAATTGAAACCTGCCTCTGAACTGTGAATGTGTGTCATCAAAAATATCTGCAGTCAGCCATCCTACTTTACTCTGCGGAGTCGTGGTGAAAGTGTTCTTTCCTGTTTTCTGCTCCCCTTTTTCTTTTTTCTGGTTATCTTTGACAGGATCAGGAAAAAGATTACAAATGTACCATCTACAAAAAGAAGAGTTGCAATAGATTCATTTCTTATTAGATTGATAAAGGGATTAGTCTGGTGATGGTTTTCTGTGGGCACTATCAATGAAATTTTGTATTTTTTTTGAAATAATAGAAATTCATTACCTGCATTTGAAACAATATTGTTTGATTGTTCCCTTCTGTTAGTATAATTGATTTACAACTGCCTGCAATGTTCTCTTGACAAAATTGCTTACTGGAGTAATAATCCTAATAGTGTTTTGTGATGGTAGTTCGAGCCAACAGAAATATAAATGAGTATGATTTTTCGGCTGCTGTGAAATATTTGAATGGTAATCAGTAGTGAATACTTGTATGGAAAACTAGATTTGACTGGTATACTTGGATATACCAAATCAAAGAATTCTCAACACTTGTATTCTCTTATTTAGCTAGTCCCTTTTTTTCCAGTAGTCCACACATAGAAATTTCACATTTAATCACCTATGTTTGCAATGATTGATTTACTAATTAACTAGGTGATTGAACTGAACGATTGTGAGACTTTTTTTTTTTTTTTTTTTTTTTTTTTTTTTGAGAATGATGTGAGACTTTTTAGATATATAAGATGTTCTTAATGTTTGTGAATATACATTGTCTGTTATATATGCAGTCTTAGTGATAGTGTGGTGAGAAAATCCCTCTTTTCTTAAATTTCCTTTTCTCTTTTTGTCAAATACCATGAAGGATCGGTGCAAATAAAGCAATCGCCAATCAGTATAGCATTGGCTTGTGAGAAGCAATAAGTTTGTAGGTAAAAAAGATGATGCAAGAAAAGCAACAAGTTTTTATTTAATGTATGCTTTTTCTTGCATCATGTTGAAGAGGAAAAAGAAGAAAAGCATGAAGGATCAGGCGCAAAGCAATCAGTTTAGCATTGGCTCACGAAAGGCGCTTGTAAAATATACTTTTCTTGCATCATCTCTCTATCCCGCAAATAATCGATGGTGCACAGGAAAAGCTTGAGTCATTCTTGGTATTACATCTGCAGGTGATCCATAAAGTATGGGTGGATGCGGCACTTTGGTTTTCTATAAATTTCAGGTGACTCGTGCATGTTCTGTGTGGGGTCCTTCTTTTTTCTCTGTTTTTTAATAAGTGATATCGGGTTATGTTGTGTGCACCTTGAACTATTCCTAATGCTACTCATCAAAGTAGATAGATGGATGGAATCACCTAATATTTTTTCTTTGTTGAAATTTAAACATAGGTTCTTATGGCTTGGGCTTTCGCTCCATATACCAGATAGTAAATCCTTACTCTAAATTTTGCTGAAAATTATGTGGGTCCAACATAGTACTCCTTGGAACTCTTCCTTACTTCAGCATCCTCATAACTGTGGTCTCGCTCTGAGCCATGCTTTTTTGAAAAAGTTTGTGTTAGAAATCCAAGCTTCTCGTACATAGGCCCATGTGAAAATATCTACTATCTTGAAACTCTCCAAGAACACAACCGTGCATGTAAAATAGTTTATCATGCAACGGTACATGACATCACCCCGCTTGGGTTTTGATTATATAGATCATGGTCTCAACTATATGCTTACCATAGAAGCAATTGAAGGTTTTCTTACACCTTTTATGTAACTGGGAGGGTGGAGGAAGGGTTATATATATTTTATGTAAAATCTTGATGACGTATTAGTAAATTGCGACCAGTTTCCACATCCTTTGCAGTAACTCGAGGATTCTTGATATTTAATGAAAGCAAAAGCAAAATGCATGGTTCGGCTTTGATCTCAAAGTTGCTGCCTTTCTTTCAACTGAATTCAACTCCACCTCATTTTCTCTCATGTTAATCAGTAAAACTTATTCATGACCGGATCCATATCTTCTGCAGCAATGTGGTGCACCCATCATCTTTGACTCGCATATGTATATATTTAGTTGAATTGTTGTATAAAATATATAATCCATAAAACAAACTATATATTTATCTATACTACGTTCAAGATCAAGAGTAATGAATGCATTAAACCATGCACTAACAACAATAATATATGACTGAGCCTTAGTTCCAATCTATAAGAATTGTTACGGACTGTATGTGTTATTAAACTCTGCACCCATCCTAGTTTAATTTTGTTTCTCATAAAATATCAAGAGATATGCATGGAGAGAGAGAGAGAGAGAGAGAGAGAGAGAGAGAGAGAGAGAGAGAGAGAGAGAGAGAGAGAGAGAGAGAGAGAGAGAGAGAGAGAGAGAGAGAGAGAGGGGCTTTGTCAAATCAATGAACTAGGTGAAAACCATGGGAACCGGGGTTTAAATTCTAGTGGAGACAAAGTTCTTGGTGTTCTTCCCTATTTGCCTAAGTTTTGGTGGACAGAGTTATCTGGTATCATTTACTATTGGAATGTAAATATGCTCAAATCCGTTTGCAAATACTTGGTGAAATAGATAAGATTTGTGTAAACTTGTCCGCAGATACTTGGTGAAATAAGTAAGATGTGCGCAAATCGGCTGCAAATATTTGGTGAAATAGGTAAGGTGTGCGCAAACTGATTCGCGGATATTTAGTGAAATAGGTAAAATGTGTGCAACTGGTCCGGACACTATTGTTATCATAAAATAAAAATTTCAATTCTAGGGGCCGATATGAGCGCAGCTGGTAAAGCAATACTATCAATGATGAGTGAGGAGTGGAGAAGTGAAGTTAAGGTGGCAGTTTCAAGTAGTTGGTGCTGATATCAAAGGGCCTTACAGTATTGTCTTTACTAGTGAAACTGTATGTTTAATTTGGAAGGTTGGGCTGCAAGAGTAACATGGTCTTCATGTGCTATACGGAAGCCTGGGTCACCACCCATCAACTCCAATGACAAGAAAATTGCGATACATGATTAATTTCTTTCTACGCATCACCTCATTTTGGTGAGTCCAAAGGGACCACCCCCTCTTTATTCATTCTTCTATTATTCCTTTTCCTCTTTTTTCTTCGTCTATTCCAATTACTTGCCAACAAATATCATTCTTGATCAGTCTCTTTTAATTTCCATTTTCAGCAATACCCTATTTGATCCTCTCTCTCCTTCTTGCATGTGCCTTTATTCCTTCTTGTAGAGTGTGATTCTACAAGTGAAAAAAAATGTTGGTTATCCAATTAAAGTAGTAGTAGTACTTATTTTATTTGGGCTAGCTGATGATAAAATGGGTGTTACGTTGGAGGGCATTACAGCTTTCTTGATAAGTAAATGCATGGTTGGGAAATTTTCTTGGTTCACTTTCATAGGCCATATTATGAAAGTGGAAAGGACATAAAATGTACTACTACATCTGAGTGAAACAAAAAGAAGACAACAATAGTAATGCAGGACGTATTCCGTATTAAGGCATTAAAAATGATACGTATATAATTTTTTCTGGATTGCTTTCTAAGCCTTAGAACATGCAGTTAGAGACTAGACTACCTAACTTTCTTTTCACCTTTAATGGAGCCAATGGATTTCTTTGAGAGATATCCGTGATTCCGTGGTGCTCATTGTCTCATAACTAGTGCTCTGCAAATGCTGCAGCTGGTCCTGTCATGGAGCCATGGAGGACCACTTCCAATACCCAATCTCCTCCTATTTCCAGTAACAACACCTTTGATCAACTCGAAACGCCAAAAGGTGGAGCTATGGAATACTATATGGAAACCGTCTCATTTAAAAGTTTAAAATTAATTAAGAAAAAAAATAAGCACAGTTTAGTATATTTTTTTATTGTATCGTATACGACTTTCGTACGTATGGACTTGATTCTTTTTTGTTGAGGCACATTATCAAATTCTTTTTAATTTGATAATTATGATGGCAGTGAGACTTGAATTTGGAATATGCGCATGCTGGAGTATCATATCGTAATACTATGTAACTATCTCACTTCAAAAGTTAAGCGAAACAGTTCAGATTTGTTATATTTAATACATCATCCACAAATATCACTTCTCATGGCATAACTAACGTTGATTTTGCGGACCACAACTCAGCTGGGGAGTTGCCATTTGCCAAGGAAGTCTGTTTTCTTGATTTTCGGAATTGTGCAGTTTAAAGAGTTACATTTATAGATTATCACCAAACTCAAAGATTCGACTCAGCAATAAATCACACGTAGCATTTTGCAATTCGCAAATGCTGAACGGTGAAATACTAAGCAGTTTGTTTGACGAGATACTTGACATTAAGTAACTTATACTTGCAGATCGTTAGTAATATTCAAAATGTTGTCCAATCAAAATCACTCAAATACCAATCTTCAATCCGAATTCAACGATCCAAAAGCCTAGGACATAATTGTTGGAACCATGAATAACGTTGTTGTAACGCCTATGTACACTACGTGTCAAACCTACAACTGCAAAGGGTGTCTTTGCAAGAGCTACATTAGACTTGTTAAAGTTTTTCTGATTTTGGTACAGTAAACTTATAATAAAGAACTTCACAGAATCATAAAAACCTAATCCCAACATTCACAAAAACCAAACCGCTTTTAAAACAGAGGAACAGTTATCGTACTTCGTTCTTCTCAAAGTCGTCCGTGATTTCTCCAAACCATTTAATGGCGGTCAAAATTATTTTTTTAACTAGCTAGAAACTGTTTAATAGCCACAATTATTTGTAGTACTTCAATTACGCAGCGACTAAGGTTCCATATACCTATTCAATTTATGTTTGTGTCAAAACAACTTCTCTCAGATTTATGCATGCTCGTAAATGGTAATCACCTTCAGTTGATGCACTAAAATAATCCAAATTAATTTTCCATCCAAAAATACCGAAACGTATCCCATGGTCTAAAATAAAACCATCTTTTCAGTTTTTAAATTATATATACTCATTCCTTTCATATTTTAGTTGTCGTTTTAACTCATAAATAATCATCGCTTTAGAAATTCAAGACTTAATTTATTAATTGTTCAACTATTAAATATTTAAAAAAGGAGTAGTTGTTTTTAATACTTCTCAGCCTCAAAAAATATTTAATAGGGGTAACTCATTAATCTATACCTTATTCTATTATTTTTTTAATGGGCGTCAAACGAGCTAAAAATGACAACTAATATGGAATGGATGGAGTAATTGGTAACATGTTGGAATTAGTCCAATTACACATTTACGCTACGTATATGCAAGTTATAGGGACAAAAAAAACTGAAAGTGAATTAACTTGATAAAATATGGAGAAGGCTGGAAAAGCAGGGAGCCACAAAAATAGATATGAAGCAAGAACTGAACCTCAATGCTCTAGCAGAAAGGAAGAGGAGACATAATGTTGGAAATGGAAACAAGTTTCATTAAAGCCTTGATATTGAAACCTGCTACCCTTCTTAGGCAGTGATAGTCATGTTTCTCGGCTTTAGCTAAATATACCCAGACACAACATAGCATTACAATATTCTAGCTGAAACCTTATGAATAACCCTAATATAGATGAAATCAAAGTACTAATGTATTTCAGTAGGGCACTTCATAATTGAATCTAGAGGTCAAGCGAGAAGTATAAATCAAAAGAGCAAAGTATAGTTTATCAATACGACCATTTGTTTTATAATCTTTCCACTATAAGTGTATACCTTGTAATTATATTGTATATAGTTCAAGTCCAGAGCTGGATCAGCAACAATATTAGGATACCCAATTATACTATCACAATTAGAGTCTGAAGGGGGTGAGATATACACAAATCTTAATTCTATTTTGAAATACTCTCTCCGTCTCATTTTGTTTGTCGTAGTTTGACTTGGCACAAAGTTTAATAAAGAAAGTAAGACTTTTAAAACTTGTGGTCTAAAATGAGTTATAGATATTTGTGTGGCTATAAATGAGTCAAAAAGTAAGTTTGGAATTGAATTGTTTCCAAATTTAGAATTATGACAATCTTTTTGGGACGGACTAATAAGAAAAGTATGATAAACAAAGTGGGACAGAGGGAGTAGGAGGTTGTTTCTGATAAATCTTTAATTCAAGAAAAGCACTTTAAAAAACATATTTGAAAAAACTTGTTTCAAGTCGAGAGCAGTAATTTTATTTATATTCGCCACCGAATAAGTAGATTTATAATGTCAATGATGTCACAGAGAAAATGGGCCACCTTGCCATTAGGAGGGCAACATACAAGTACAAAACCAATGGACTTGAAGACTTCAACCCCCACCTTGTCCTTCCTCTTGTACTCGTATACCCCAATACACCTTTTGCTATATGCTCTGTCCTTTGCACCCACCCCCACCCCACATGACCCTTGTTCTCCCCCTGCCCCTCGTTTCAAAATTTTATATACCAAATTAAAACAGAGCTTTTTCGTTATAAATACATTCGCATCTCCCAATTCCTCAACACCACCACTTTTTTACAACACTATACTTTCTCCCAAGCAAGAAGTGTTGTGTTGGTCTTCTCTTCTTGTTACTAAAGCCCTCAACTATTATTTTTTTCCATACACCATACTTCAAAATTTAAGTAAAACAAACATGGCCATTAGAAAATCAAACAAACTAACACAAGCTGCACTTCTAAAGCAAATCTTGAAAAGGTGTTCGAGTTTAGGAAAGAAAAATGGCTACAATGACGAAGATGGTCTTCCGGATGATGTTCCAAAAGGCCATTTTGCTGTGTACGTTGGAGAAAATCGAACTCGATACATAGTGCCAATTTCTTTTTTAACTCACCCTGAGTTTCAGTGTTTACTTCGCCGTGCTGAAGAAGAATTTGGCTTTGATCATGACATGGGTATCACTATTCCTTGTGAAGAAGTTGTTTTCCGATCACTAACTTCTATGCTTCGGTAAAAAAGAAAAGATTGAAGCAAATGGTGAAAGTGAAAGCAAGAAACTGAATATAGTAGGTGGTAGGTTTAATTATGTGAAGAAAGATGTGTTCAAGATGAAGCAATTCTGGTGAATTGTCTCTCTTTTTTCAACGTCTTTTCTTCAGTGTAGGCTTTAATTATTTGTATTTCCTCATGCTTAGTAACATCCTCTAACACGACCAAAAATGGCCATGAATTTATTTGGTTCTTTTTTGTGGGTCAGATTTGTAAAGAAGAGAGAAGGTTGGAGATTTTTCCTTGCAGAGGTGTTTTTCATACACCCTGTAAGAGAAGTTTATGTTAAACAAAGACCAATTTGCCTCGTTAATTTAGTCATTCTCAAATCTTGTTTTAATTATTTGTTTTTATATCCTGCTGGAATCACCATCTTTACTGCATGCATCTTTATAACTACCTCCGTCCCATTTTTTATTTTTCATCTCTATAATCAAAATTAAATACAAGTACAACTAATTATCTCTTACCCATTTAATTGCAGTAGTAAAGTTACAAAAAGAAAAAAAAAATCATTAATATTATATTGAAATTCTAGAAAAAACACTTATTTTGAGAGGAAAAAAGGGACATTATGGGACAGAGGCAGTAGTATATGTTCTGTTTTTGGCTTAGTTCTTTTGAACCTGTTGAACCTACATAATTGAAGTCACAGTAAATAAATAATTTATCATCTTTGTTTATATCGATAGACAGAGTAAATGCAACAGTAAGGGGCTGTAATGGAGTCAATTATGACCGAAACTGATCTACCATCTACTAGCTTTTACTTTTCAATTTGGTTGACATGCTATAATTGCAAATGTAAGAGTAGTTGTATTTATAAGTTATTACTCCCTCCATCCCAAATTAGTTGATGTTTTAGCCAAATTCATTTGTCCTAAATTAGTTGACGCTTTAGGATTTCAAGACAAAATATATTAGTTATTTCCAACTATACCCTAAATAATTACAAAAATTCTCAAGAAAAGCTAATAGTCAAACATTAAATAGGGATAACATAGTAAATATACACCATATTTAATGGTTTTCTTAATGGACGTGAAAAAGCTAAAAGCGAATACTAAAATGGGACAGAGGAAGTATTAATATACCCTTGAAAAAACTACTACAGTAATAAAGTATAATGATGGTATGAACCTATCTAATGGTGTAAATTAAAGACTTAATTTTCTACATAGTTATAACTAATTCTCCATAAAAAGAGTGAAATTTACACTTTTAAAAATAAGACAGATTTCAGGCTACTAGCATATAGTAATAATAAGACAGGACATATGCTGCAAACTTTTGGTGTAAAAGGAGCTGATTGGTCCAAATTCATATTCAATGCAATAAGTGTTTGGGTGTGCGAATGAAGTGTCGTAGGAAGTTGGCAAGGAAATAAACTACATATAAGATGCAGGGATTTCTTAATGGTGTGAGGCCTTTTGGAAAAATCCTCAGCCCAAAACGACAGTATCTCACCATGTTAAGAGCATTTTAGGTTGTTTTAACCCAACAACTGATATCAGAGCCAATGATTCAGTGAGACGAGTATGCAGCAAAATGATTGCGTAGGGCCCGACTTAGCATTTACCCATAGCATTCTCAACTTTGAGGGTCCGATTAATGTCTCTGCCCGTTTATCGGTTGGTTTACTACCTTTGTCATAGCTTCAAAGACGCACACAAAAATACTTGGTTAGGGATCTCTGAATGTTGTGAGGTCTTTTAGGAAAACTATCTGGGCTCAGTTCAAAGGGGACAGTATCGCACCATGTTAAGCACACTTTGGGGTGTTTTAGCCCTACAATAAGCTGGTCTATATATACTGTAGATTTATTCGGTGGCTTTGTTCCTAGTTCCATAACTATATATTGTAAAAATAAATAAAATGTCACAGAAAGTATTAAGTAGTTGAAAAACGGAAATAAAGAAAGAAATAGTGTATTTATTTTACAAGTTAGTACCAGTGTGACATGATGGCTTCTAATCGAAGAATTATGTAATTGATGTCCAATAAAAAGATAGGAAAAAAATCCAAGCTCCAGCTATGATTAATCAGTGGATACGAAATCATTATTTATATATTATAAGGTGCCGTTTATATTAGTACTATTTATATTTGGTGTTTTTATTTTCTGATTTCAAAAATCCGAGTTCATTAGGTATTTGTGTTAATCAAGCTCGTTCTATCAAATGCAAGTGAAAGATACTGTTATAAACATAATTCATGCCATGCATCTTAACTAATTTGTTTTATTAATGCTTTGGTGAATAGAGAATATGTACATTACACGACTGCGGTACTACAATACCCAAAAAAGCTTCCCATCTTGCTTTATTATTCATGAACATACAATTAACCACATGCAACCAGATACTACAATTTATCATGCATGAATGTAATACTCTTGAAGGACTAATGATATGAGCTAGCTAGCTTTTCTAAATGTTTGGGACCAGCTGAAAAAGCAATGGACGCCCAATAGTTAGCAACTTAGCATGCATGCTGGTCCTCTGTACTCTCCTCACTTATAACCACGAAAAACATCGTAATAAATATAAATACTCATTTTATTTAATCACTTAATTACCATGCATAGTTAGTAGTTACTCCGGTACTCAAAGCATACATAATTTTCCTTTGGGCTTGCCTCTTTTCGTGTCAGCTACAAAAGCTCCCTAACCAACCATGCACTCCTCTTCCCAAATACTATAGTTACTGCAAACCTACGTAACCCTCTTCCATCGCAAAACTTTATCTTCCCAAAATATAATAGTATCTACCACTCCTATATATTACTTACATTATCCGTGGCACATTCTTTATCCCTCATTAATTCTTTTCATGCCTTCATACGAAGTGATCTGCAAATAAAAACAAATGCAATGATATGTTGATATTACGCGTCCACTGACTATATATATTTGACTAAGTCTAGCTTGAATTCTTGTGATTCATCGAATATCAAACGTGGCCATCAGCTAGTTTGATTTTAATTTGGGTGGTAAATGGTGAGGCACGGAAAAAACTATTCTAGAATTAATTTTTACAACACACATTGAGTTTTGTCTATCACATGCGTCCGCTTATCTTGTGTTAGTTCTTCTTTGCCATAATCACAATTCACAAGAATGGGTGTTTTGTGCATAATGTACTAGCATTGATAGTGTACTATACTATAGCTATTTACAACATTAGTGTATGTTTTTATATATAGTAACTAAAAGTCTAACTGTAATTACACCGAAGCACTGTACTTGCAGCCAGATATAGTATCATCCCTTGTCGAATGATGTTTTCGAATTCCATATAACCAATGTACAGATCGAAGGGACCGAATCGACGACGTACCACTAATTATGAGCTTTATATATCTCATCTAGCTCTCAAATCCTTGAGATCAAGATCACAGGATTCCATAATTATTAACCACATACTCCCTCTGTTCCAAAATGATTGTCACAGTTCGGATTTCGAGAGTCAAACGAGTTCATTTTGACCGTGAATTTAAACATATAATCTTTAAGTTTTTTGTAACGATGTTTATATATTTAGAAACTATATAAAAAGTACTATAAGTCACAATAATTAATAATTCAAAATATTTAAAAGACATATAAAAATATTACGGTCAAAGCTAAACTCGTTTGACTCTCGAAATCCGAACTGTGACAATCTTTTTGGAACGGAGGGAGTATATAGTACAGTGACTTGTCTTAAGTTCAGACAGTTGGCTGCATGTTACTTCTCTCAGTGTTGTCTCCGGTGTCCCTTTCCTCTAGAATCCCTTTAAATCTACCAAAGACGGAAATAATTAGAGTTATGCTAGTAACTATCCCAAAGTTGTAATAATTACCTTCATGACACGCACTATTATAAGTACCAAATTATACGTTGGAAAACTTGTTCTCACCATATCCTATATGCTGAAATGATTCAACGTCTACAAAGGAAGATCGAAAACGGATTATAAGAAGAGAAGTCATTGATTATTAAACCATGCATGCATGCAAACAAATTATTACTACTATGACCTTCTCTGGTTCACTTTATTATACTCATGACCCCTTCTAAAATCACCACTTTATCCTAAATATTTACAACCAACACAAACATCATACTTAACTTATTTTAAACCATAAATTTTAAATGGGGAGAGTATGACACAGGAGCTAGACAAGTACATCTTTTGCTTTGACTACATTAACTTTTACTTTTCATAAACTTTAAAAATAGTTTAAGTAATGAAAGTTTTATTTTTAGTACTTTTATACTTGTTTGGTATCATCCAAATTTATATAAGAATTTATTAAGAAATCTATATCCGAATTGACACTAAGTTAGTACTTGAAGTTTCACGTACCTCTCTAAACGGAGAAAACAAAGAGCTAGCTTAGGGAGACAGCTTAATAAACGTTAGGTTGCTAGGGGAAGACATGTTGGGCTTCAAACATTTAGTTTTGATGAAACACTGTCAGAAACTCTTGTTGGACTAGTTGTCGGTTACTGTACTCCTCTTTTGTCTATCAATGCTCTCCACACATGACAGATCATTCTTTTATTACGTAAAATATCTCCAAACACCTACTAGTACTAATTAAATTAGTCCTCTACCAACCTCCAACCTCAGGATGGAAGATTAAACTCTCTGTTGCATGTGTTATACAAATAGTACTTAATAAACAATTATACCTATACTTTTTCAGGATGAACTGCACACCAGAAGTTGATAAGTATGATTTGCTACAAATAGGAAACTAGCTAGGAGATGAAGGAGTACATTACTGGCCTCCTGTCCCCCACTTATTTCGTTAATTGTATTACTAGTAGAGGCGAATTCAAAATTTAAATTTTATGAGTGTTATTTCAAAATTTTGTTATAGTAATTTGATTTGATGGGTTTCAAATATATTATATTCTCGTATTTAGTGATTTTTTTAACAAGATTTAAGTAAAAAGTTATTTGGTTCGATTAAAACCATAAAATCTGTCCCTGCCTCTAGGCTCTAGTTTAACTGCCTTCATTACTAATCCGCGGAGGATATAACCTTTCACAATGAATGCAAACGGATCAAACTTTAGGACATGATGGCGTCCGTAATATGGAACACTGCAGTAAATCAAAGAGGCAAATAATAGTACAACGAGTGGGACAAACCAAAGAGTAATTAAATGTTTAATCCTATTACCTAGCTATGAAAGTGAAATATATAGAGGGGGGTACGCATCTGTACGGCTAATTAGTCAATGGTGGTTTGCCGTCCTCTTCAATACTCTATCAGTAGTTCAGTACTGCCCCTTAATTTATTCCACGAGGGCTGTAATTTCAAGACTACCACTGCATCCGTTACAATTCTTTTGTGGCAATAGGTACAAAATTAGTGTGTACGTATGCATGTATATAGGTAAATGTAGGTGTGTGTAGAGAAGTTGTTCGACTAATATGATCGTTTAAATCAAGAATAATGGATGCAGACACATTTGTCAATATATAGGAAATTTCCATATCCTTTGAAGTCAAGTTCACTATTTTGCATGCATCAATAGGGAATGTAGCAAGTTGGAAGGGGTAAAGGGCCCCAATTAGAACTAGATGTGAAGTTAGTGTCCCGTCTAATATAGCTGGCCAGGTCTATTCAGTTAGTAGTTTCTAATCCAACAGATAACCTCAAGAACAGCAAGTCCCACAGATAACCTCATTCCCTCACAGTCACCAGTTGCATTAATTTGATCTCTCAATTATTGAGGGAAAAAAATTAAAAGAAAGAAAAGAAAACAAGAATGGAGGCAGAGAAGGAGGAGAGGATTTTTTAAGAAAAGATAATTGATGGTAATACTTTATTTGCTCCACTTATATGACGTAATGTTTTTCATTTGACTACAACATTAATATTTTAAAACATAATTAGGCTTGTAATATTTTAATATAGCTTTTTTATAGTTATTTTCGAATGAATTACAGAATATGGAAAGAAAATTGTTCTTTTTTTTTTTTTGGTACTATGTTTATGTTGGAACTTAAATGGCTAATTGTGTTTCTTACCTCTTTAAGAGATAAAGATCTCCTATGAGTTGCTTTTAAATGATGTTGACTCTCATTCAAGCTTTTGAAACTTAAAACTTTACTTTTAAACGGGTTTATCTATACCAACAAAATTAAACGCACGAAATTGGTTTCAGACCATATGACATGATAGCATGAAATTTGATACTGCTCCTAACACAGAATATTACTCACTGCCTTCCACAATGGATGTCCTATTTTGACTTGAATCGGAATTTAAGAAATGGAAGTAGATTTTTGAAATTTGTGGTCTAAAATAAGTCATATATAAATATGTAGCTATAAATTATTTTATTAAGGGTAAAGTGGTAAATTTAAAAGTAAATTGTTTCCAAATATAAAATTATGTCATTCTTTTTAGAACGGACTAATAAGAAAATTGGAGTGGAACGGAGGGAGTAGATGTCTAAATTTGCATTCCAAACTCCATCATCCTTCTCCAAAAGGACAAATTAAAGCAGTGCACGTTCTGTTTTGAATTCAATGACCAACTACATTGTCCTAGTCACTGGAATATAAGTATAAGCTTTTCTTCAAAAGCTATATAATTTGCCAATGATGTTATCATCTTTAGTTGATGATCATTTGATACCTTTGGTTTCTTGACTCTTTGTGTTGGGAATTCTTTTGGGTCTCTTTGCATTATATTTGATATTTTGATTCGCTCTATTTTTGACCGAATGGACGGAGCTACGCTTCCCAAATCAACTCCAACTAGCTAAATCATGATTAGTTGATGCCAAAAATTTGCTTTTAGAATCCCAAGATGGTCTCCAAAAGCAAAATACTAAAGGAGCTACTCTCTTTAAATGATTATATTGTTCTATTTAACTCATTAATTAAGAGTATAACCAAATCATTCTCTCTATTTCTTACTAACTATTTAGGAGTATTAAGGTAATATCTGTGAGTATCTTCGTAGCTGCAAGTGACAAAAATGGTCCAAGTAGAACAAAAGATATAGATATTTCACATGCTGAACCCAATTATTTACGAATCAAAGCATACTTGATTGACGATTTCACTCTCCTATCCGAGGCTTGCTGAACCTATGCATCCAAATTCTGAGGCTTCTCCATTCTCCAATAAGCCCAAAATATATATATATATATATATATATATATATATATATATATATATATATATATATATTCGGTATGTCCGGTGATTTTTATTTTGAACTAAAAATAGTCATATTTAAAAATATTTACCCAAGCTGACCATTTGGTAAAAAAAATATTTTATTACATAGCCGCATATACCCTATGCTTGTATACCATATAGCCACAGTATATCCCAATGGTATACAATATCTTCTATTTTATATCTTTTTAGTATACGTATACCCCAATGGTATACAAGTTTGATATCCCAATATTGTGGTTGTATGGCTAAAGAATGTTTAAACAAAATTTGGGCCATCGTGAGGTAATATTTTAGTGTGAATTGGCTAGTTTTGAAAATTTTCAAAAAAAAACTATACCATACTCATTTGAGAGAATTGCATAACTATGACATCATAGGAAAAGGTTGCCTTTTTGACCCCATAACAGTGGTTTAGCAAATATGACCTCCGCTCAGTTTAACGAATAAATTTCAGACGAAAATATAAAATCTTATAATGATGTCTGTATCTTATCCTCCTTTTCTCGTAAGTACTACCTAAAAGGCAGCACTTGTCTTTAACCATCTCTTGCATAGACAATACTTGGCCTTTAATCTCTTCCCACATCTCCCAGATAACTTGAAGTGTTGTCTAGGTGGCACTTGCTCCTTCGATCTCTTCCCAAATTCTGGTAGATAACACTTGCCCTTTGATCTCTTCCTAAGAGGTAGTACTTATCGATTGATAACTTGAAGTGTTGCCTACATATGAAATAGAGGTTATTTTGCTAAAATAATCTTAAATAAGAACAAAAAGGCAGCATCAAGTAATTTTGAGGACGCGTGGTGAAACTTTTATATTTATTTGCAGAAATATGACACCAAAGGTAAAATTTTCGCCCAGTAGCTAATTTTGACACTGATATTAGCTTTTCGGTCATTATTTTATTTGGTCTTACACTTAAGGCTACTTTTGGCTCTTTACTAGATAAGGTAATTAAATACACCTAACTGAAAAGACTTAATTACCCCTCAGTCAGATTACTGGACTGAAGTTTGAAATACTACTGATTGAAGATCAAACCATATGGACTGAAGTTCTATCCACATGGATTGAACTTCTCTACCTTTATGGACTGAAGTTCTATCCACATGGATTGAACTTCTCTGCCCTGTGTACTGAAGTTCTATCCACAGGGATTGAACTTATCTACTCTTATGGATTGAAGTTCCATCCACATAATAGTGGTTTGCAAAAATGCCCCCGCTAAGTTTAATGAATAAATTTTGAATGAAAATATCTGTTGACACCTAATTTTGTCCCGGAGTTATTGAAATGGATAATTTACTATAAAAAGGTTTTAATTAAGGCTAAAATTGAAAATAAAAGAGACAAAGCAATTGATGTTGATCAAAGAGGCTAAAAGCATAATTCGTAGCCTAAATCTGTCCTATCCATGCAAAACATATACAAGACATTATACACACGCATACACGCATATCTCCTCCCATTTCCAGAAATCCAGCCCGACCCGATCCCCCCAAGAACCCTAATCCCCGATTTCCCCACAAATTTCCAGTTGTTTCTTGATCGTACAACAAGCAAATCAAAATGCTCCAGCTTTGTCCTTGTTTGTACGAACCTTATCCATCAAAAACCAACTAAAATCGTCCAAGTCGTGATAAATCTGAGCGTCCATTTTGAATCCAAGATTGAATTCAACGTATCCGATTTGTTCTCATCATTTTACACCCATTTCCCACATCGTTTTGCACCCTTTTTCAAGCCCTGAATTTGCCATATAAATCCCCCTTTCATTCACAAATTAGGGGGTCGGATTTTGGTTGAAGGAATTGAGGGACTTCGGAAACGAGGACCCTCTTAGTGCTTTTTTAATAGCGATTTCATTTTCCTTCCTAATTTCCGACTCTTAAAATTTGTGAATAGTCGAGTCGTGTTTGCTTTGGATCCTCGCCCTTTGTTCACTGCCACTAAAAAGGAAACCCGCTGTATATTTACTGCAAAACTCATGAAACTAGCTCTGTTTACTCAAAATCTCAAAGGTTTACCATGTGAATAATTAAATGCTTATTTTCTTACTTGTCTCATAGTAGATCGATATCAATGCTAATCTTTATTTTTCTTTTCCGTGCATAATTGCAACTTGGGGACGAGTTGGTTAAAACTCGACATTGGGGATTGCTTACATTGCATTGGAGCCGTTTGGATTCGAGTCCGGGCTCAAGATTCAAGAAGTGAAGACTATAGAAATTTAAATGCTTTGTTGAGTCGTATGATGTTTTAGACTCATGGGCATAAACGTATAAAATTAAATAAATTCAAGGCTCCCGTGAGTTTGTCAATTTCCGGGTTCTTCTTCTAAACCTCTTCTTTCCCAATCCCTTAGAATTCGCATGTCACTAGGAATTTTCCCTTTTATCAGTTGTGGAATAATTTAATTGTTTATTTGTTAATGAATATTTATTTTGAGTTATTTATTGTGAATAAATTATTTTCTTTAGAATTGCCATCTTATTCAAGAATTGTGAATCTTTTAGTTAAATAATGCGTGCAATCAAAATTTGAAATTAATAAAGTGTGACTTGGTTTTCTTTACCCATTAAAGGGTAACTTCTTTTCAAATTAATTAGTTTATTCCTATTTTTTGCGAAAATTGCATTTTTAAGTCTAAATCCATTGATTGGTATTTCTTTAAAGCATAATTTATTAATTTTAGACTCTTTAAATTAAATATTTTAAAATGCATTTATAAAGTTATTTTTGTGAAAACCGAAGGATTAACCACATTTTGTGGATTTTCGAAAGTGCTTTTCAAATGAAAACCTTCTTTCGAAAATAGCTGAACCTCTTACTTAGAATCTCTGAAAAGACCATTTTCCTTAAAAACGGAGTGCTTGCACGCACTATTTAATTAATTGGTTCCTAATTCTCCTAAATTAGGTGGCGACTCCAAAGAAAGCCCTTTGGAGTCCCATATTGTTGAACATTATACCCGAAACCTATCTTTTCTTAAAGAAAGGGTAATTTTTGGGGTTCAACAGCGTGGCGACTCCGCTGGGGATACCTTAAGGTTCTAACCGCAAGGTTTTCACAAGATAACTCTTTATTTGCAAAAAATAGCATGATTAGTTAATTGGATTATTTGCAATTGTTTGTCACTGAAAGCATGTCACTACACTTTTATTTGCGCACATATTAAACTGGCATTCCGTTCATATTTCCCCCATTCCTGGGAGCTTCTTCATGGTTACTTATACCCGCGAGGTGTATGCATATACACCCGCAACTCATAAAAAACCCTTTAAGAAAGAGTGCGCGTACCTGCGGGGTGAGCGGATAGTTTTACTACCGCGTGACCGCTTGCCACTCAAAATAGCCTTGTGTTTAGTAAACCCACTCTAGAGTTTCCGTTAGGAACATGCATGCATAAGCCTTAGATTGGACCCGGTCCTTGGTACCGCCTCCATAGTTAGGAAAACCGCCCTTTTTCGTTGACGGGTTTAAACCCAACAACAGTGCATATTATGTGTTTATGTGATAACGGAACTTCCAGTCCAAGCCAAGTTTTGCAATTAATTAAATTTAGAATACTTTTATTAATTTTGTAGACTAGAAGATACTTGAATTCAAGAGGTGTTCAAGTTGAAATTGAGAAGATACTTGCAAGAAGATAACAAGTTAGGGGTAAGAGATGTCGAAAGGACGATAAGACGTTCGATCCATTTGATCGATGTTTGATTCAAGCAAGTCTTTGGATGTAAACCACATTTGGGACCATATGTCAGAAATTACACCAATTGTGCAAGCAAGCAAGGATTGACCCTAACCAGGCCCGCACTTCAGTTTCATTGCCTCCTCGAGCCTGATGCAGTGTAGTTATAGCAGTTATTTATATTTTCATTGTACGCAAAATGATGTATTATGTCTGGCAGTTTCTATTTTTTGATGTAACAATGATGTACTCAAAATCAAGCTATAATGAAAGAAAATTATTATTACTGTTATTGTCACTTACTCTAAATTCGATTATTGCAAAACTGGCTTTGACTACTTTTCGTTATCACCTATATGGCGTCTTAGGCCCACCTCTGGCACAAAGAGGCACCTTACAGGGTAGGAAGCGCCTTCATCTTTATTTACGCTTGATTACTTGTGTTTGCTACATATCAATTATTTGTCTACTATGCAATAACTTGCTAAATGCTTATTTGCTATGTGCTAACCGCTTGTAATTCATTTGTGTTGTTTGTTGGGTAATTCAGTTTGCTTGATATTGTGATTCGATTAACACTGTATTTTTTGCAGGAATTAACCGCTTTATTCTTTTTATTCATTTAGTTACTTTATTTTATGAATGCATGCATATTATTATTCTAAAATACTTTTTGAATCTTTATTTGGTCTGTCTTAATTTTACAAAATATTGTTTTAGCATCAAATTTTAAGTGTTCCATCCTTTTAATAAATAATATTTCTCTGAATTTAATAAGCATTGTTTTGTCCTGTTTTCTTCAACGAAACAAACGCCCTATTTAAACTTTTGGGGTCTTTTTAGTACGGTCTCAATTTCTCCATTTTGGAATAAGTTGATCTGTCAATTTCATCTTTAATAAATTTTTATTAAATTCAGTATGCGTTGCTAAAGGGTTAATTATTTTGAACATCAAGGTCAGGACATATGGCTCGTCAAAATGTCGTGATTGACTTGACTAGAAATGATGGATCCCACCAAGACAAGGTTAACAAGCTTGAAGCAACCGTGGCAAGTTTGGAAAAGAGACTCACTAGCCTTACTGAATTGGTTATCGCGCTCATGGATGCTCGCAATCCAGTGCGTAACGTGCCAAGCCCAGGACCAAGTGCTCCTGTTGCCCCTATTTATACTGTTGCACCTCCTACAATGCAAGTAGCTCCAGCATTTGAGTGTGATGCTCAACAGTTCCCTAATTTGCATGCATTCCTGTTGGAAAAGGAATTTGGTGGCTCCTCAAAGAAGAGCAATGAGAAAAGCAACGGGAAAGGGCTTCCCAATGCTAAAGATAGCAACGGCACAATGATAGATGAGAATGCTCTACCATCTCAAGTAAGCTTAGGGGAGGCAGAAAGTGAACATGTGGATGTTTTTGACTCAGCTGATCCACCAATGTATGACGGGAAAGGAAATCCTCGTGATCATTTGAAAGCATACCTTGGCTGGGTCGCAAGATATGGACCAAGCAATGAAACCAAGTTGATGATGTTTGCTAGGACACTTAAGGAACCAGTTTTGACATAGTTTGCAATACGAGGTCCTTGGAAATTGGACAATTGGGATAAACTAGCCCGGGACTTTGTCGCGCATTATAAATTCTCGAACCCGATTCTGACAAAGAGCAGTCCATTGAAAAGAAAATCTGCAGAGCTTCAAGTAGAGCCGGTTGCAATAATTTCTGACAAGAGAAAGTGTAAATTGGTTGAGGCACAGTCCAAAGACAAAGGAAAAGCTGTCATGTCAAAACCTTTGCCAGCCATAGCAGGGGAACCTAGTGCCAATGCGCAAGTAATTGTCAATCCAAGCTCACAGTCAAACCATGCCAAAAGATCTGCTTTCGCATTCACACGGCTCCCTGAATCTTACGCACGACTATTTGAAAGGCTCAAGGAGTTCAATTTGGTACATCCTATAGAACCAAAATCATGTCGGTCACTTAAGCCTGAGAACTTTGGAAAATTCTGCATTTACCATTCAGGAATGCATGGGCATTATATTGGGGAATGCATTACCTTTAAGGAGAAAGTTGAAAGCTTGATTAACTCTGGCCAGGTCAAGGTTCTACCAACAGACGGCACCGGCAAACCTTTTGCCGCAATCCTTCCATATGCAAAGGGAGATTCCTCAAAGAAGGGCATTTAGGCACCTATCAGGTTCCAGAAAAGCAGTAAAGTGGCAGAAGCAGAAGTTAGTTTATTTGCATTATTAGGAAGTAATTATTGTATTTTCCTTTTGTTAGTATTGTTAAAAGAAAAGAAAAGAAAGAATATCAAATTATGAATGTTTGAATTTATTCCTATGTAAGCAAACTACTGTAACCGGTTTCCCAAGGCGGGAAGCGTAGGCAACTCATATCGAGTTTCGGTTACCCCATCATTTGGAAAATCTCTTCTATGTAAGCAGAACTACGCACGGTCTGATTCCCAAGGAGGGATACGTAGGCTCCTCCATCGGGCTCGACCCTTTAGTATTTAAATTTTAATTTTCCCAAAGATAGAAACTGGGGCAAATTTTGCAAAGCAAGTAGAAGACGTGGGAGATTGCAACCGGGGCAGCTTTTGATAAGCAGTTTGAAGTTTTGAAAGTCATAACTGGGGCAATTTTTGCAAAACAAGTTGAAATGTTGAAGTCATAACTGGGGCAATTTCGCAAAGCAAGTTGAGATGTTGAAGTTATAACTGGGGCAAAATTGTGCAAAGGAAAATTGAAGACATTGATGTTGATTTCATAGTTATCAGAAGCGGATTTTCTATGAATTGGTACAGATTGTTGTGCGACAAATGAGAATCGATAGCCGAGCAAAGCATTGATGTTCAAAATAAGCCGACCATTTTAGCAATTTGTGTCAAAATGGTCTAGCACGCATACTAATTTAGTAAAAACTTTCAAAGTTGTTTTTCTCAAGTTTCGAACTCTTAAATATTTTACTCATGTGTTGAGTCGAGATTTTGGTCCCATCCATTCGGCCTAATGGCCTATTTTACATGTAAAATCTTATGCATGCATTATCATTTTATATATTAACTTGCTTTTGTTCAATGTGTAGAATTTATTTGTTAAAGGTTGGCTAGCATTGAACACTGAAATGGCTGAAAATATGCATCAAGGACAAAACAACATGGCAAAGCAGCTTCAGGCGACCAGTTTTGGTATGGGTATCTTGCAAGCACAGAATGATGATGTTGAAGAGCATGTGGTCCAAAGGAATAGGATTGTCAACTTTGTCAACACTAGCAAACCTTTGCCAAATACAAGCTTACCTCCAATCCACCTTACTTAACAATGCCTAATTACCCAATGCCTATAAATACTATATATCCACAAATCCCACAAGAATATCTTACCAATCCAAATGCTGGGCCAGCTGCAACTTTATACCAACCACCTTTTATCACTATGCCTGCTGTGGGGAGTCAATCAAATCAATTGATAGTGCATTCACAAGAATTGCCTGAGAAAGAAGTTGAGACAACTTATCCTCGTAATATGGATGAGCAGGTTTTGAGAAAGATCATGCAAAAAGAATTGCGCTCTAGGAATATTCAAAGCCTATGCTATGAAGATTTAAGCATTCACCCGGACATTGAGCTTCCAAGTGGGTACAAGATACCAAAATTTAACACTTTCAATGGAAAAGGGGACCCCTATGCACATCTGAAAGATTATTGCAGCAGATTAATTGGAATTGGCAAGGATGAAGCTTTGCGTATGAGATTGTTTATTCAGAGTTTATCAGGAATGGCACTTGCATGGTATACTAAGCAAGATTTTACCAAATGGCACACATGGGAAGACATGGCTCGAGACTTTGTGGAACAATACAAGTTCAACATAGTAAGAGATCCTTATCTAATTGATATGCGCAGAATCAAGAAGATGCCGCATGAGTCTGTTGCAGAATTTGCTGTGAGATGGAGGCTAGAGGCTTCTAAGATGCATCCTCCATTGCCTGAAGATGAGTTGATAGCAACTTTCATTGACCTTCAAGAAGGCCTATTTTATGAAAAGCTGCTTTTTGCTAATTTAAAGGATTTTCCCAGTTTAATCCGGTATGCAAAGATTTTGGAAGAAAAGTTTCAAACCGGAAAGTTGATTGACTATGACACTTCAGTGCCAGTTTTCAATTGTTCTGATGTACCTGAAAATATTCAAGACTCCCAGCCTTCGCAAGTGCACTACAATCATGATATGCAGAATTCAAGCCGTCAGCATCGATCTTATCAGGCACCATCTGGTCATCAAAGGATGAAGAAGTTAAGACCTCGTACTTTCACTCCTCTATATGAATCATTGTCAGCCATATTTGAGAGATTGAAAGCAGAAGGACTATTGCAAGCAAGGAAGGGATGGATCCCAGAAAATCCGCCTCAAGGATTTGATTTATCAAAGAGGTGCGCATATCACTCAAATATTCAAGGCCATGACACAGAAGAATGCTTGGCACTTAAGCACAAAATCCAGAATATGATTGAAAATGGAAAGATAAGTGTGAAGCAAGGGCAAACAAGCAATTATGATCCTCCAGCAGCAAATGCAATTATCATCAGAGGTGATTCATCAAAATTTGCACCAAGGCATTTGAAAAGGAAGCGTGAGGCTTAGCAAAAAGATCAAATGAAAGCACTTCGTTTGTTGAAATGGCATTATTTCCCGACTATCTTATGTTTTCCTACTCTTTTGAAGTTTCATGTAATGAACTATCTTGTACCCTTTATTGAGTTTTTAATCCCGAAATCAATAAAAATTCATTTTTCCAAATAAGCCAAGCCAAACCAATTTTGAATGATATCTTTTGTACAAAAGAAGAATTTCAAGGGCATCAGACTCTCACAGCAGCAAGACATCTGATTTCCATACAAGAAGATGCAGATTTGAAGCCGCATTAGGTGTTCAATCAAGCCAACCACTATTTGTTCAAAAACTAACAGCTTTTTCTTTGGAAACAGGGGCAAATTCGTTTTGGTGCTACTGCAAAGTTCGGCATAAAGAGAGAAGGAGCAAAACAAAATGTTGAGGCTTTCGGGCCCATCTTTCCGAACTCACGATTTTTCTTTGGATGCAGGAATTCCAAAAGCAGTAGAATAAGAAGAACTAGCAAAATTGAACATCGGTTTCAATATGGACAGAAGGCAGCATTCAACGTTGTGCAGCATTATCAATACAAGCGACTCGACCTAACTTTGCTTATTTGTTTTGCATTATTATTTTGCCTAAATTAATCCAATTTGCAACTTTATTTTGCAGGTTACTATTAAATGAAGGTTCGTTCGCCTTATAAATGAATATTTTAGGGTCGTCCGCCTTATAATTGAACGTCTTAGGCTCGTTCGCCTTATAAGTGAACGTCTTAGGCTCATTCGCCTTATAATTGAACGTTTTGGGCTCATTCGCCTTATAATTGAATGTTCTAGACCTTTTTGCCTTATAAATTAATGATCCGGGTCCATCCGCCCGTAAATCGGATATGCAGATCTACTTCAAGTCGCTTCGGAACATTGGATGCTTCAAGACTGGACGTCTCATTTGCTTTGTCAAGTGATTCGAGCACAATTCAAGATTAAATCGCAAACTGCCACTAGATCATTAAAGCATTACGCTTTATCATAGTTTATTGCCGAAAGACGGCATTTCTACATCCTATAATTCTCGCAAATTGTTGAAAGCAGATTCATTTCCATTCCACTATGATAACACTTACTAAAATTCCTTTGTTTTGATTTGCAGATATTGCTAAGTTTGAAGAAATACCCACTTTAATGAGTTTTGTATTTTTCGCCTTATCTTATGCATTTTAGGCTCGTTCGCCTTATAAATGAACGTTTTAGGCTCGTTCGCCTTATAATTGAGCGTTTTAGGCTCGTTCGCCTTATAAATGAACGTTTTGGGCTCGTTCGCCTTATAAATGAACGTTTTAGGCTCGTTCGCCTTATAAATGAACGTTTTGGGCTCATTCGCCTTATAATTGAATGTTTTGGACCTGTTCAACTTATAAATGAACAATTCGGGTTAACCCACCCGTAAATGGGATGTGCAGGTTTTCAAGTTGCGCTAGGACGTTGGATGTTTCAAGACCTGACGCCTCATTGCTTTATCAATAGAATGGAGCACATTTCGAGATCGCATTGTAGACTACCTATTCATGATCTAAAGCATTATGCTTTATCATGGTTATTGCTGAAAGGCGGTATTTCTATTTCCTATATTCCTTGCAAGTTGTTAAGCTTACCCGTTTCATTTCTATTTATGGGAACGTTTACTAAAATTTCATTTTGTGATTTGCAGATATTTCTAAGTCTAAAGAAGTACCTGCTTTAATGAATTTCGCCTCTTTTGCTTGCCTAATGATTTAGGCTCGTTCGCCTTATAATTGAGCGTTCTAGGCTCGTTCGCCTTATAATTGAGCGTTCTAGGCTCGTTCGCCTTATAATTGAACGTTCTAGGCTCGTTCGCCTTATAATTGAACGTTTTAGGCTCGTTCGCCTTATAATTGAGCGTTTTAGGCTCGTTTGCCTTATAAATAAGCGTTATGTTACCTGCGTAGGGTATAGACTAGCCAAGTCAACTTGAGGCATTATGTCTCGTTAGTCGACTTATTTTGTAACAGCCTTATATTCTGCAATTCGTACTCGCTTTACTTATTGTTTTACTTTACTGTTTCAGAATAATGATCGGCCTAGAGGTTTCCCGGGCGGAGCACCTCGTCAGTTGATCGAAAGAAGAATTTATTGATGATATCACAACTCGCATTTACAGTTTTATGTTATTCTTTATTTCCAATTATCAAAGTCTTATAAGCAGGTGCTCCCTTACCGTTTGTCAAGTTTATTACAGGATTTTGGCAGTACCGCAGCAGCATTTGGAGCATAACGTGGAACTTTTTCTTAGCAGTGAACTGGGGCAATCGTTGATATGAGCTAGACTCGTCAACGAGGATCTGAAGGATCGCACTCGAACAAGCAAATTCTTACCTAATCTTTCATTCCGGATTAGGAGTCAGTTTGAATTCTTTCCTATTCGTGCGTCCTTTTCCTGTCGATCGTGCGAGTCCTCGTATCTAGATGTCATTGAACTACATATGGCCTGATTCTCTTTCAAGCCCGAGATATGTAGGCAACTCGGAAACCGGAGTTCGGCCATAAGCCTCGCCTTTGATCCGTGGAATCAAAAGTCTTGGTTTTATCGGGACAAAATTGGTTTCTAGTCAACTTCTTTACCCTGAAAACTCTTTCATCCTTTTCCGGGTAAAGAGGGGCAGCTGTTGACACCTAATTTTGTCCCGGAGTTATTGAAATGGATAATTTACTATAAAAAGGTTTTAATTAAGGCTAAAATTAAAAATAAAAGAGACAAAGCAATTGATGTTGATCAAAGAGGCTAAAAGCATAATTCGTAGCCTAAATCTGTCCTATCCATGCAAAACATATACAAGACATTATACACACGCATACACGCATATCTCCTCCCATTTCCAGAAATCCAGCCCGACCCGATCCCCCCAAGAACCCTAATCCCCGATTTCCCCACAAATTTCCAGTTGTTTCTTGATCGTACAGCAAGCAAATCAAAATGCTCCAGCTCTGTCCTTGTTTGTACGAACCTTATCCATCAAAAACCAACTAAAATCGTCCAAGTCGTGATAAATCTGAGCGTCCATTTTGAATCCAAGATTGAATTCAACGTATCCGATTTGTTCTCATCATTTTACACCCATTTCCCACATCGTTTTGCACCCTTTTTCAAGCCCTGAATTTGCCATATAAATCCCCCTTTCATTCACAAATTAGGGGGTCGGATTTTGGTTGAAGGAATTGAGGGACTTCGGAAACGAGGACCCTCTTAGTGCTTTTTTAATAGCGATTTCATTTTCCTTCCTAATTTCCGACTCTTAAAATTTGTGAATAGTCGAGTCGTGTTTGCTTTGGATCCTCGCCCTTTGTTCACTGCCACTAAAAAGGAAACCCGCTGTATATTTACTGCAAAACTCATGAAACTAGCTCTGTTTACTCAAAATCTCAAAGGTTTACCATGTGAATAATTAAATGCTTATTTTCTTACTTGTCTCATAGTAGATCGATATCAATGCTAATCTTTATTTTTCTTTTCCGTGCATAATTGCAACTTGGGGACGAGTTGGTTAAAACTCGACATTGGGGATTGCTTACATTGCATTGGAGCCGTTTGGATTCGAGTCCGGGCTCAAGATTCAAGAAGTGAAGACTATAGAAATTTAAATGCTTTGTTGAGTCGTATGATGTTTTAGACTCATGGGCATAAACGTATAAAATTAAATAAATTCAAGGCTCCCGTGAGTTTGTCAATTTCCGGGTTCTTCTTCTAAACCTCTTCTTTCCCAATCCCTTAGAATTCGCATGTCACTAGGAATTTTCCCTTTTATCAGTTGTGGAATAATTTAATTGTTTATTTGTTAATGAATATTTATTTTGAGTTATTTATTGTGAATAAATTATTTTCTTTAGAATTGCCATCTTATTCAAGAATTGTGAATCTTTTAGTTAAATAATGCGTGCAATCAAAATTTGAAATTAATAAAGTGTGACTTGGTTTTCTTTACCCATTAAAGGGTAACTTCTTTTCAAATTAATTAGTTTATTCCTATTTTTTGCGAAAATTGCATTTTTAAGTCTAAATCCATTGATTGGTATTTCTTTAAAGCATAATTTATTAATTTTAGACTCTTTAAATTAAATATTTTAAAATGCATTTATAAAGTTATTTTTGTGAAAACCGAAGGATTAACCACATTTTGTGGATTTTCGAAAGTGCTTTTCAAATGAAAACCTTCTTTCGGAAATAGCTGAACCTCTTACTTAGAATCTCTGAAAAGACCATTTTCCTTAAAAACGGAGTGCTTGCACGCACTGTTTAATTAATTGGTTCCTAATTCTCCTAAATTAGGTGGCGACTCCAAAGAAAGCCCTTTGAAGTCCCATATTGTTGAACATTATACCCGAAACCTATCTTTTCTTAAAGAAAGGGTAATTTTTGGGGTTCAACAATATCTCTATGAATCTTAGGGTTCAGAACCAACACTTGTCTTTGACTCATTTTTCATAGGAAACACTTTCCCTTGAAGCTCTACAAATCTCACATTCTCTTAGAGAAAGTGTTGTCTGGACAACACTTAATCGGAAGTGCTGCCTTGCCTTTTAGCCATCTTTCTTAGTTAACACTTGCCATTGAATCTCACATCTCCTAGAAAAAGTGTTGCCTAGCATTTGCCCCTTCCAATCTTTTTCTGCATTCTCCAGATAACTTGAAGTGTTGTCTTGGCAACACTTGCCACTTGACCACTTCTTAAAAGACAACACTCGTAAATTGGTAACTAGAAGTGTTATCTTCGAATTATAAGAGGACATTTTACTAAAATATTTTAAAAATGGGAACAAACTCTCAAAACTAGTCACCATGAAGGGCACGCAGTGAATTTTTTTGAAGTCCCACAACTATTACAAAACTATGACAGCAAGTTGTTTGTGTTTTTGACCCCTGTAACAGTGGTTTAGAAAAATAAACATTCGATAGATTTAACGAACAAATTTCGGACGAAACCCTATGAATCTCATAATGACGCTTGTATTACCGCCCTTCCTTCCTCATAAGTACAGTCTAAGAGTCAACACTTGCCTTTGATTCCCTCTTGCTTAGACAACTCTTATCGATATATTTTTCCATATTCTTTCAAATTACTTGAAGTATTGTCTATAGACGAAGTCATTTTGCTAAAACTGTCTTAGACGGGAACAAACTCTCATAATTACTCAATTTTAGAGACACCGGGTGAAATTTCTTGGCCGAAACCAGATCGAAAACACGTGCATCACCCGAAATAATTTATTTATCCACTACTTGTCAATAACGTGCTTCCACATCCACACCCCAACATCCCCACACACTTGTGAGAGGAAGGAGAAAAAAGAAAAACAGATCCAAATTAAGCATCTCTCAGATCCAAAAAATGTCAACATTCAGCGGAGATGAAACTGCTCCATTTTTCGGGTTCCTCGGGGCGGCTGCTGCTCTGGTCTTTTCATGTATGGGAGCAGCATATGGAACAGCCAAGAGTGGGGTAGGGGTAGCATCAATGGGAGTAATGAGACCTGAGTTGGTTATGAAATCAATTGTACCAGTTGTTATGGCTGGTGTGTTGGGTATTTATGGCTTAATTATAGCTGTTATTATCAGTACTGGGATTAACCCTAAAACGAAGTCGTATTACTTGTTTGATGGGTATGCTCATCTTTCATCTGGACTTGCTTGTGGTCTTGCTGGTCTTTCTGCTGGTATGGCTATTGGTATTGTTGGTGATGCCGGTGTTAGGTAATTCCTTTTTTTACTTGTTTATTGTCTTTGGTCTGTGTACATCACACCCTCCCGAGACCCACTTGTGGCCGTGGGATCACTGGTATGTTGTTGTTGTTGGAGTATCGTTTTTGGTCTCTTTTGATGCTAATCCCTGTTGAATCTGAATTAAATGTTAAGAAGGTTGAAACTATGAAAGTTTATATTTTGAGAGAACTAAGTGGAATTGATGATTACTGCGGTTTACCTGTTAGAATTTGTTAAAATGTGGCGTTCCCGTTAATCTGTTGATATTGGTGTCAAAAGTCAATCATAATCTTAAACTAAGTTAGATTGGATTATTGAATCCTTAATGTTTGGAGGATTTATAAGTTAGATTATTTTATGCTGGCTGTTAACAAAGAGTGACTCTCTTTGGATTTTCGACTGGTTATGCTTTGCGAACTCAGCTAGGTGGAGTTGTTGATTTCGAAAGTAAGTTGAAAAGTATAGGTCTCTTTAGGAGTGATTCTTAGTAGAATGAAATAGCGTGCATCCTTATAGAGATTTATAGATTTGTATTTTCACAAGGTAATGGTTCCATGGTAATTATGCAAAGTCTTAGCGTTTGGAAGATTTTGGTAGTTTTGCGATAAATGTTTCCTGCTCTGGATATCAACAAGTAACTAGTTTACTTTCTATTTTGAGTTGTCCCAAGATTGTTCCACTTTCCTAGAACTGAAACTTACTGTTCACTAATTTACTTATCAAAAGTTCATTATATTCACTATCAGTATGTCCCTGTAATTTTCTCCAGCACTTTAACCCAAGCTGGTTAAAATGTCCCCTAACCTGGTGCTGTTAGTCCGATTAGTATCATGAAACAAAGCAGGAATCATGATTTTTGAATAATCAAATTTTTGAAGCATAGGCATTCCCTCCAACTTGTAAAATAGGCTTCATATCTTCCAGAAATTTATATCTCTCTTCTTTAGCTCATAAAAGTGTTCCGCACCACCCATATCACTTAGTGTTTCTTGCTTTCTATCTACCCATGGCTAGAGAATAGAACTCCGGGTTGAAAGATGATCTGAGATAGCAAAGTCAACTGAAATGGTGTTTGCTACTTTTCTGCCTCTTAGGTATTGGTCGCGATATGGTATCTATATGCTGGGAATGGAAGATGAATATCTTCTAGAGGATAAATGAACTGGGGTTGGGAATGGTCTTACTGGAAGCGAACTGTTGTATTTGCCTATTTTGCGTTTTGAGTGTGAACGAAATTTGAAATTTCTGGATTTGGCATTATTAAATTTAGTTGTACTGTCAGAACTAGCTTACGTCCACACAACTTATAGAAAGAACGGGCACTATGTTTTTTTTTATCAAACTGCTGAAACTAAAGTTCATAAAGGAACTGGACATTGCTTCCAAATACATTCTATGCCCTTTTCCTTACGACTTGTTCAAAACAGACTGCCATAGTTAGCTGCACAAAAGTTTAAAAAGGAGCAATTTGTTCTAATTAGCACCATCAATTCTTCTTTTTCTTGGGGAAAATAGCGGATGCCCGTGCAATAATATGGTGGAATGAATTAGACTGGTTTCTTGAATTATTAAAACAACAGAAACCCTATTTTTTTTTTTTTTTTTTTAAAAAGATCTGCTCTTCTCTGTGATGTTATCAATATGGTGGTTTTTAGATTCTAATTTTGGGTTAATTGTTAACTACAGGTAAAATTTCAGCAATTATGCTCTACTTAGATTTGTGTAATGCAGTCGTGATGGCTGGACATGTGGAGGCTTTTTAGTTTTTAAGTGTTGCTTTCCCTCTTATGACTTCACTTGCTTTTTGATTAGTCTCGAGGCTGTTCTTGGTTCTTTCCTTTTTCCTTTTCAATTCCAAACCAGTGCACCCACTCTGACCCAAAAGAAAAGAAAAGAAAAGAACAAAAGAATTTTAGAAAGATCATCTGCTTGTCCTACATCAATGCTGAAGAGATAGCTTACTATCTGATCTTTTTGAGACATCACCTGGAAATGAAATTATGTAATTTAAGGACACAATTTGAATTCCACGAAAGTGCTGGGAGGTGATCAAAAAAGAAACACATTCTTGCTCCTAAATTCAGCAGACAGTTAGGTCTCTTTGGTTTCCTTCAAAATGTTGCATTTTTAGCCACAATTTTGCTATCATGTGAGATGGGTAGTATAGAAAATGGATCCTAACAAATATATTACACACTCGTTGAAGTTGCTATATGTTGGATTACAGCATTTTGGTTTACTAAGTCTTCCATCCATTTCTTCCATCTCCTTCTGTGATTAATCCTCTGTATTGCTTTAACCACTTGTCGAGGTCTATGTTACCCTTCCTTTTTCAAATCTGTTTTGCTTTATCCTCACTTGGTAATGTCACTTTTAGGAGTTGCTGACAAAATATTTTCTTTCTAACCGTAGGACTGTAATCTTCCGATTCCTTTGATTAGGTGTTTTATTTGTTATCTTGGCATGCTGATTATATATGACTCTCAGTGTACTGAACCACAATTATTTTCTAGGGCTAATGCACAGCAGCCTAAGCTTTTCGTTGGGATGATCCTCATTCTCATTTTTGCCGAAGCTTTGGCTCTTTATGGTCTGATTGTTGGCATTATCTTGTCTTCACGAGCTGGACAGTCCAGGGCTGAGTGAAGTTGGTTCATGAGCTGTATCCGTCCTGTATGTCAGACTTCAGAAACAAAAGCAAAAGTTTGATCCTTGCTTTAGTAAAGGAGATATTTATCATCTGCATTATTGTTCATGATGGCACAGTTTGCACTTCATTTATGGTTTATGCTATTTCTAGAAAGTGGATGGAGTTTTTTTTTTTTCTGCTTAATAAGAGCTTAAAGAGCTGTCGAATATGGACCTGTTTTGAGTATTTTACGCTAATTATATCATTTTTTGAACATCAACACCAATTATGTATAATATTTTCGTGTAGTTTATCGTGGATTCATGACTCTTGTTGCTCATGTTTGATGTGAGTTCGAATGTTTATTTGATTGCAAGCTATATTTGGTGCCGCTACTTGAAGGTGCATGCGTTGATGCTCATATCTAGTTAAGTTTACGTGTCAAACCGGAGCTGGACAAATTTATTTGTGCAGTCTGGTTGAAGGATCCACTCCTTTTGATTTAACATCAACGAAGGTGCAATCTTAGTTGAAAAGTTGCATTACCGACGAAGCAACTTCATAATCAAATTGTTTGTAAAAGCGATCACAAGATTCACATAATAGGGCAACCTTTAGTTGTCTGATACACGCAACTCTCTGTAAAGTTAAAAGACCACTCAAAGACACCTTGAACAGGTCCTCATACTAACCATGAATCGCATTCGATAAGTCGAACGCATTAGTCATGCTCTCACGGTTCGTTGGAAATGGAACCGTTGTGAGGGTAAACTTATAAGGTAAACTAAAGATTTGACACCATAGTCACTTTGTAGGGTGCTTGAAGAGAAACAATCATAGAAAAAAATATTTTAGAAAGATAATAACACTTTAAAAAAACACGTAAAATTTGAATACTAGCCACCAAAAGTTCAAGAAATTTTCCTAGGACTTTGAATTATGCACCGAATTCTTTTTTGAGATTTTAGTCCAAAGTTTCAGGATTTTTTCCTGGGATTGGAAAAGATGAACCTCCAAGAATTTTTTTTGAAAATTTGAACTAAGTTGAAGGAAATTTGCTGGAGTTTAGTTGAAAGTCTCATAATTTTTTCACGTGGCTAGTCTGGAAAACAGTTTTTTTAAATACATTTATTTTAAAAAATTTTAAAATTATTGGTTGTTTCTTTTTTAGCGTCCTAAAAACTGACTAGTCATCAAAATTATCCAAACCTCGTGAAAAAGGGGGAAAATTGATTACTAGCCAATTTTGAATGTTTTTAGTGAGTTTTATACACTGTTTTAAAATTAATTGAGAAATAGCCAAAAATCTGCGTGCAGACTTACACTCCATTAGCCTTGGCAAACACCCATGATTAATCTCAATATTTTATACTGGGACATCGAACTAACATGTTCAAAATCCCATTATTTTATATTGGATTCAAGTTCAAAGTCCCAGTATTTTATACTAGAATTAGTGTTTAAGTGATGGAATTTTGAACATGTTAGTTCAAAGTCCCAATATAAAATACTGGGACTTGTCCGGAACTGGCTATTTTTCAAATAATTTGGCACTGCTGGTTAGTATTCATTTAGCGCTGTACAAACAGGCTACAGAGCCAAAATTTTAGGGATAATTACACTAAAAGACAAGCAAAAGACGAAAATTACCAAAAATGGCTCATATTTTCGAATCTTACCCGAGCTGTCACCCTTTTTCCGAGATAGCAGTCGCCGCAAGTTTATACAATTTTATACAATATATAAAATTGTATAAATTTGTATAAGTGTGTATATGCGAGTAAATAAATATGTATATTAAGGATGTTTATATGAATTTTTACTTTTTTTTGTGTATATTTTTGTATTTCTATCATTGCTACGCATTTATCTATGTATATTCATGTATAATTTATTTTTTTTGGGGAAATTTGTGTGTATAAACTTGTCCAAAGCAATGATTTAAATACAATAAGCAGCATAAATTCAGTAAAATACAAAAAAGTAACGACACCACTGGCGGGAGAGGGTGTCTGCCGGCGACTTAGTGGCTGGGGAGGGAGAGATTTGATTGCTAGGGTATTTTTTATGAAGGAGTGCTAAAATTTATAATTTTAAAGGTGGGTGCTATACATAAAAAAATATGGCCTCTTGTTTGTAATTTTGGGTAACGGACTGCCTATTTTTGAAAATTTTCCAAAATTTTACCCTAAAAGATAAAAATTTAGCCTGGTGATCGGTTTTCCCTTCACCATTTAGGTTTTAGCTTGTAAACATTTTTTTTTTTTTTTTTTACAAAAATAGCCTATTTTGGATCTTCCTCCTTAAGGTACGTGGTGCCTGATTCAATTGGCACCTTAAAGTCCTGAATCGCTTGGACCTGGCATCATATTATTTCTCTGGTTCCATTCCTCATTAAATTGGTAATCTTACACAAATCAAGGAGTTGGTTTCTCATTTCATTATTATGCTTAGAAGCAGCGACGCCCAACTTATAGATTGAAGGTTGTGCCAACTTCAAACCTGAATGTTTGATGTTATCAGTAACCTATGCCTAACTTCAAAAACTTGGAAGTCACCTATGCCGTTGAATTTGAACTCAAATGGTTAGGATTGAACTTAAGAACCGAAAGTCGGAAGATAAGAATCAAAAGTTTGAAGTTCACTCTAGTGGCTAAAAATTAATGTTTGAAAAAACATACTAAAACATGAAGAGCATAAAATAGGCTATTTGTGCAGTTGCCCCCTTGAAAAAGGCCAAGGAGAGTAAGCCCAGGAAAGCAGCTGGCGTGCGTAACAAGCACAGAAGCGCATCTTAGCCCTTTTTTCTCCTTTTCCAATTCCAATTTCTGTTCTTTAAATTCTCCCAATCTACTTATTCTGCATTCCGTACACTTATTCAATCTCCACCGTCTATTCCGATCAAAGTGCGTACCTTCAATTTCTAGGATCTTCCACATTAAATTAAAGCATAAAGTATTAAATAATTTCATATAATTCCTGCTGTATCTTTGGAATTTTCAATTTCTAGGGATATTATAAATTGTTTGTTAATTCTGTTTTCTTTTTAATTTTGATTAGGTGAGCTGAAACAGTTAAGTCCAGGTTATTTGGACTTCACATATACTAGCAATTATGGTAATTATTCTTTACTAGTACTACTATTACTATTATATGGAGTTATTTATTTTGTTTTTAATGTAAAATTCATGTGATTCTGCTGCATTCTTTTTTTATTTTTGGATGAAATTTAATTGATGCTCTTTTTTTTTTATAATATAGCTTACAATATCGCTAATAACACTAAGGTATTCAAAAAAGAGGTGTGGCTAAGAGCTCAACTTGTGATGTGTGGGTTAGTGTTCGTAGGGGTTCGAACCCTGTCGTAGATATAAGCTTGCTATTTAAGAGGGTGGAGTGGAGACCTCCATCCACTGAGTTTCGAACCATGTGCCACTGACCCTATGGGATTTCTCGGGGATAAAAAAAAAGTACAGCTAAGAAGTTGATATTGAGTTGTTGACATTGATGATGTATGTGGTGGGGGAATAGATTTTGAAGAGTCACTGGGATTGTAGATTCTAGTGTACCTATAGGTGAGTAAAGTAGTACTATGTATTTGCACCATCTTAAAGAATCGACCCTAAGGAAGTAAGAAAAATCAAGTCTTTATGAATGGTTGATTTTAGTACTGTAGTTTACGAGTTCCATGTTTTTTCTACCAAGTTTTGAGGTACGGTATTTTCTGTTGCCCTTATTGTCTATTCCCTCCATTCTACTTTATGTGTGATAGTTTGAATCAGCACAGAGTTTAAGAAGAAGTGAAGACTTTTGAGATTTGTGGTCTGAATTAACCATATATATTTGTCTGGTTCTAAATCATTTCAGTAAGGGTAAAGTAGTATTAATTTTGAAGTTATATTCTTTCCAAATTTAGAAAGCTGCAATTCTTTTTGAAATAGACCAATAAGGAAATGCTGCCCCATAAACAAGAACAGAGAGAGTATGATTTTTCTGATGTACTTATATAGGTTAGCTAAAAAGGACTTCTTTTACGAGTTGTCTGGCTCCCAATTTGTGGTTGGTAGTCACTGTCTCTGCTTGTCGAAACCATTTCAAACCTATGATGGCAGCATAATTTGTTAATAGAAACATACTAAATTAAGAATACACATCTTTCAATAGGAACTGTTTTAGTGACCTGGATTTCCTTTTTTATGTTATGCTTTGCGTATCATGGAATTGGTTAGGATCCATCATTGCCTATTTGAAATTTTTGGTACAGCAGTAGCTTCAATTTTTGTTATTATTGTATTTATGAATTGGTTTCTGATATTTCAGTTTTTTGACGGATATGGATATCATGGAACATCATTTGAGCAAACATACCGCTGTTATCCTGCTTCTTTCATTGATAAGGTTAGAAGACTATAGAAGAATGAATTTCTTTCCTATTGTAATCTTCTATTGTCGTTGTCCGTCAAATTTTCAGAATGAATTTTACCTTTTATTAAAAATTATGCTTCTATTATTTTTTTGGGTAATAGGTCAATGATTTGTTTTGAATGACTATCAGTAAGAGTTTTGGGTGCTTGATATTAATTCTTGGTCTTGGGATATTATACTGTCCCAAGGATGAAAATATAACTTTCTTTCACCATGCATATCAACTCTATTTTTTTTTTTTTTGGGTGGGGGAGGGGGGATAACACCCAGCCACCTGCTCATCTCCGATGACGATATCGTTGCCGAGGAGGGTGTAGCGCATAATGAATTGTTCGCAAGGGCCAAGTTGGGGCTGCACGGTTAACATAGGTCCTGGGTTAGCCTGTATGTCTAAAGGTTGTGAATATGTGACCTTATATACATATTATGTATGAATTTTACCATACAAATGTAGTGTTTCTCAATGCATTAGTTTGCGTTGATTATTTATTTCTATTCACCTTTCTTCATATCTGATTCTGTTTATTTCCAACTGTGCAGCCACAGTTAGAGAATGGTGACAAAAGTAAGTAATGTTTGAATAGTTTTAACTCTACCTACACATATATTAGCTGAATTATATGCCTTATGTTGCTCTTTGCTTATGCGTTACAGTTATAATGCCTCCCTCTGCCTTGGATCGTCTAGGTCAGTGTCTTTGATTATCTTGGCTTCTATTTATCTCCATGGGTTACTAATTTTTTTACTTCAACAATCCGAAGCTCGCTTATCATGTCATTCCCTAGTTTTTTAAAAAGTGAACGTTACTTTTGCAGCATCACTTCATATTGATTACCCAATGTTGTTTGAGCTTCGAAACACTGCAACTGACCGTGGTTCTCACTGTGGGGTTCTGGAGTTTATTGCAGAAGAGGGCATGATATACATGCCGTACTGGGTAGATACCATTTGTGTAATTTAAACTTTTGGGTTCACTTAAACTGTTATGCAATGTGGATCAACTCATTTTGTTTCTGGTCTTGTAGATGATGGAAAATTTATTGCTACAAGAAGGTGATATTGTAAGGGTGAAAAATGTAACTCTTCCTAAGGGAAAATATGTGAAGTTGCAACCTCATACAACGGATTTCTTGGATATATCCAATCCCAAGGCTATGTGAGTTTCGTGAAGTTATGTTTGCCCTTTTTGGCTATGCAAGGTTTTCAGTTTTATACAAGTCCTCGCGGAGCCTGATGGCTCTCCTTAAATTTCGAGTACTCTATTAGAATTGAGATTAAGAGCTGTTCTGCCAAACTTTCTTCCCATCTATCTAAGCCTTGGTGGATGAGTTACCTGGTGCCTGTTGCTGGTGGGATGTGGCAGGTATCCGGTGGAATTAGTCGAGGTGCACGTTATCCCAAAAAAAAAGATGTTCTGCCAAACTACACGAGTTACTTTTCTTCACCAGTGCGAAGCTGACCCATTATCAAAAAGTTATGTTGCTCAGTAAATAAGTATATAACAGTTAATGTTAACTAATTCCACATCTTCTATGTTGCTGTACTAAGCTTCTTATAAGATGCTTTATTGATCATAAATATCTTGTTCTAGAAGTATACACTTACCGAAGGAGTTTCTCATCTATCCTTTTGGCACCATGGAAAAACATTTTGAGCAGAGCCTTAAAGTATTAGTATCTAATATGCAGCAAGGTAATTTGGGCTGGAAGGGACCTTAGAGATCCAAAACAAGGACTGTCTGTTTACTCTACTTCATCAATCAAAAAAAAAAAAGGACTGTTTTTACTATGACTGCATCTTTTGTTAGATTAGCTTTTCCATATGTGAGATAATGGTGTTTGTGGTTGGAAATTTCTTTGGCATGAATAAAAATCAGAAATGAAATGTAAGTTTACGAGGAATAAAGCATGAGTTTTCTATTCCTTTGATGTGTTAGGAGAACACATATAATGACATCCTACACGCCCTGTTGTCTCGACACACACTCTCAGAAGTGTGCCGCTAGTAAGCTTTTTCCAAGTGTTACGATTGATGCTACAACTACTCTTATAGACAATTTTGTATGTTTCCAGCTTGAATATGTGTCTCAAAATAAATTATTGAAAAGACCAATTTATTTCATTAGACTCATCAAAATAGAAGTCTAAGTTATTTCATTTGTCTCCGTTACATGCATTACCTGTGCTACAAGCGCTGTTCATTCAGATGCTTATTTGTTTCTTGTCTTTTGCAAAATACCCACACACTGATCTAGGCTTCCTAGTTTGACGCCTTCTTTCTTTGCTAATGCAGCTTGGAGACGACATTGAGGAATTTTTCTTGCTTAACCACAGGAGACAGTATTATGGTGGCTTACAACAACAAAAAGTATTACATAGACATAGTCGAGACAAAACCCTCTAATGCAATAAGTATTATTGAAACAGACTGCGAGGTAGACTTCGCACCTCCTCTTGATTATAAAGAACCTGAAAGACCGGTTGCATCTCTTCCAAGCAAAACTCCAGCTGAAGGTATACATTCTGCAATTATATTCATGTGTCTGTATTCTTTCCATACGATAGAACAGTCTAAGCATGTATCTTTTATTAGGTGGTGAAGGGTCATTTGGAATGTTTACTATTTCTCCCTCGAACTATCTTTTACAGTGGTATAGAGTAATATTATTTTGTGTTAGTTCTACCTTTGATGTGGCGTTCTATCAACAAGAATATCAACCTTTCATGCATTTTAGCTATTTATTGAAATATAATATTACTTAACTTATAAAACTATACGGACTTTTTTGGGGAAATCTGTTAAGTCAAATGGGATCATCTATGTTGAGGATGAATGAGTGTCTTCCATGGTTAGTAGAGACCAGTTTTATTAAATCTGGGGTAGTGATAGCCCTCGTGTAGGCATGGCTTAGTTTAATAAATGGGGAACTATCTTCACTGCAAGTTTGTTTGATCTGTACAAATTATGTCTATCACTTTATAATTTTAACTGATCTGGAAAACCATGTCCATGGACATGCCTACTTTTTGTTATATTTCTTCCCTGATTGCGTTGGTGGATGTTACAAGGCTAAGTTTGCCTTTCACCCCTCTGAAGAATGATAAAGCTTGTTTGTTCGTGATGATTTCTGTAGAATATCAATATCTCTTGAGCTTCGTGTTTTTTTGGTTCATGCAGGTCAAGAGACCGCAACTGAGGAGGAGCCAAAATTCAACCCTTTTACTGGTCCAGCAAGACGTTTGGATGGGAAACCTCTGAAACAGCAACCTCCACCTGTTTCCTCATCTGGGTCTAAAGATAAACGACCTGAGATGGCAAATGCTACTGGACAGTCAGCTGCTGGTTCAAGCTCGCAAAGCTCCAATCGTCAGACGCAGGGGAAGCTTGTATTTGGATCAAATGCAAATCGGAACCCGGATAAACAGAAGGTTTCTCTTTCTCCACCTATTTTTCATTATTACATGTTTATCTTTTTGTTATTATTGCCAAAGTACTAACTGCTGATTAGCTTGTCGTTCCAATTTCTAACATGTTAATGTTCCTCTATAACTGCAGGAACCCGTGAAGGAGGAACCTCCAAAGAAGGAAGAGCCAAAGTTTCAAGCTTTTACTGGGAAAAAGTACTCCTTGAGGGGTTAACTGTAATATATTCATGTGATTTATCCTGTGCTTTCACAATATCTATCAGTTAAAGTACCTGAACTATGTGAATCTTGAATGTATAATCGATCAACTTAGTTTATGTTGCAAAGACGAATAATTTGCTGCTGCCATCTAAATTCCGAAGTTCAGGGTTCCTAATCCCTTAGATGTTTTTGCTTACCAAGTGTTTGTATTTGGTAAAGATTTATTTCAATTATATACCTAGTTCTTGATAATAATGTTATGGTATGCTTCCGACTCAAATAGTCAAACTCCAAAAACTTGTATTTGGACCGTGTAAAGACAGAATTTTTGTAGGGTGGGGTTATAGTTATTCACCTTAAGGAGGCCTGGATAAAGGTTCTTTTTTTTTTTTTCCTTGTGAAGGTTGGGGTTGGGGGATGCCCGGTGTATGAAATTCTTTAGTGGTTTTCTGACTTTCTCAAGGGGTTACACTTATTTGTTGGTTAAATTTACTTTAGGCATGTTTAGCCTATGTGCATTTGATAAACCAAAATTGCATTATAAGGTAACGCGGTTTATCGAAATAGAACCTCGTGAGTCATGATCCTATTTCATTTGTGCCGTCCTTTTTCATGTACAACTCTTGTAATTTATCTAAAGCTGATAAATGAAGAAAATCACTACGTTCATTTGCATACAATCTTGTTCTTGTTAGTAGGTTCCTACACCCGACTAATTCGACTGATAACAATATAGCCCCAGCACTAATCTTTTGAATCTCAGATAACCGAAAGTTAGTTTCACGTTTGCATTGACTATTGAGAGTTTACAAAGTACCCGCCCGCACAAGCAGATTGTTTCCTTAATTTCTTGTATGGTTAATCATTTTTTCGAAGACACTTACGAGAACGCAAAAAGAGACTTCTAACTAGCAAAATTACTCCACATGAACACTCATATGATTGTTTAACATTAAATAAACTCATTTTTACTTTATTATAGAATCTAGACATTTAGTAAATGTGGCTAACAACATTAAGCCTAATAAGTTAGAGATAAGGATCGGTTATATTTGCCTATGATTTAGAGATATTTAGTACTCCTACTATGTTTCAGTTACGAGATTTTCTCTATATCTCTCTCTTCCCCTTTTGTGAGGGGTCACTCTTTTTTAAAAACTCTAAGGTTACTTTTCTTGAATATATTAGTTATATCCATTGTATATTAAGGGCATAATTTGTACTTCAAATTGTTTAATAATTATACATATTCTATGCGCAATATATATTTATGCATATTCTTTGCATATATGTCCATAATTATGCATATTCTATGCATAATTCTACTTTAAGTTGTCACATTCTTTGTATATTAAGAACTGCCTAATATGAATACATTATGCATATTCAATCTATGTCATATATGTATCGCACTTATATGCATACTAGATATGTATAGCCCGTGCTCAGCACGGGCCCAATATTGAGTGAAGTATTTTAAAAAGATGAATCAAAAAATATATATAAAGGAGCTAAAACACTGTTAATAAGTTAAAACAACAACAACAATTTCAATATGATCCCACAAGTGGAATTGAGGGTGAATAAGATCTCACAGAAACCTTACCCGTAGCTCGTGCCAGTTGGTAAGTTGAAAATCAAAATTTTGCTAATTATAAGTAGCAAAACTAAATTTTGAATTCTCTAGCTTGGTAATGCAATACATGTCTAGCGTGTTTGGTAAGGAGAGGAATCAATAATACTGACGAAATACAACACTAAATTGCCCTCCTTATATGCTGGCTTCTCCTGTATATGGCATCGGCAGTTCATCATACATAAATTTATCCTATCATCTATTAAGCTGTGTCGATCTATAATTGGGGAGAGAATAAAAAGATAGCACGTCTGTTCGTGCTATTAGCTCTGTAATCTAGCTCAGACAAATCGATTATTTGGCATTTAAAGAAAAATGAACTTTTACAATCACTTCAAAAGAATTAAAGAGCGATATGCACAAAGAAAGATCAGACTACATAGGTACTATCTAAACTTGATTTAGTTACGCACGTAATTATACAAAAATAATTTTCAACCACCCAGCCCACCTACAAAAGTTCAAATTCTACATTTCTTCTAGTCATTAGAAAGTCGAGCATATATTGTGAATCCGAGCTATATTGATTGCTCAAACCATATCATAGACAGCCATGAAGCAAGAGAAATGTTGACACCTCATGTTCAATTTTAAATAAAATACACGCGTTCGGGGTATGTTCAGATTATAGAAGAACAAATTAGAAACAGGTGAAACATACACTCATTTGCAAAATAAAGAGCACCTTGCATAAAACATTAGAAAACAAAATAGGCAGATTCTGCATTCATTAAGCCAATACTATATTTGCTACCTTAAGTGTAACAAAATAGTTCCTAGTACATGCTTTGACAATTTGAGTCTTAGATTCTTCACATTCAGCATATGTTACATTATCTAATAAAAGGCCACTCAAGTTTTATTGCTTGGGATTCTGTTTAAAATGGTGTGTATTCTGGGGATGCCTTAAACCACTAAATTTTGTTCTCTTCTTTAGACACAAAAGATCTCACAAAACAAAAATGAATTGTTCAATGTTAGCATGGAAGTAACCTCTTCAATGAAGAAAATTTAAAAAGAGAAGCAAGAGATTTTCAAGTATTAAGTAAATAGAGGATCATTTATGTGCTTTCGACTTGTAAAACCAGTAATGAAGACGTAACATCACTGCAAAGATGAATTATTGACATTTAGATAGACCATAGTAAGAAGGATAAAGCACTTGCAATAGAGCACTTTAGGGAGAAGAAATCTGAAATATTTGACACAAGTATATTAATAATGTATAATGCATAAGAAACTAAGATTAGTTCAAGCTTGTATCAATCCATTGTGAAGGAAGTCTCATAACAGAATATCGAATCAAAGGCAACAGAGACGTTTTAAGTCTATATTAAGTTTTAAATTTTCTGCATCCATACATCTACTAAACTCAACAATTCAAGTGGATGATGTTGAGCTGAGATTAAATAGTTTTTCAGATCTACCAAAGCAAACAAAAAGGTGCATAAATTTAGGCAAAGAATACACAATCATACATAAAGAAGAATAACTCCTGCATTATTACTTTGAGAAAGAGTTGAACAGTGCTTAGTTTCCATTGAGGAGTAGGACAAAGAGATCCAGCGAGAGGGAGAGGTCGAAAGAGGAGCAATAGAAGAGTGAGTATACGGAATTATCCAAAGAGCACGGTAAGAAAAGAAACTTCTAGGGAATGACGGTTTAGGAAATAGCAGTATAAAATTAAATAGAATTACTTAATTGTGAAATGACAGTTTTGCCCTCGGTCGACCATGATGGCTCTTCTTATATACTAATAATAACACAAATATATAATTTATATTTGATATATACCATACATTACTTTTATCAATTGAATATTATATAGATTACCTCCTTGTTTTGAGGTGGGAGTTCAACTCCTTAGTTCTCTCATTTTATAAGACATAAATTATTAAAAGTAAATTATGCTATTTTTTTAGGAAAAGAACAACTTATAATCAGGAGATCTTTTATTTTGGATTATCATTGAATGGCTAGCATTTGTTGGTTTATTATGATGGCTAATTAGATGTAAGGCTAATAGAGTCTATGGTTGTTTATGTTATAATGAGAGCAATATATGCAAATCGTTAAATAAGGGCGTCTTATGTTCAATGGATTCAACTTTATCCAATAGTTTGTACACAACACATAGGTATATTTCTAAAAGGTCAATAAAACTTCAATAAATATAAATCTTAAACCCATATAGTCAAAGGTACAATGAGTTCAGTGTTAACAAAAACCATAACAACTGAACTCATCTGAGTTTAAATATTAGATTTTCACAAAATACTGCACCAATTCATGGGTTCTTCTCTAATGACATGATCCATGACGTAGGGTTGATATGAGTAGGATGATGACGATTCATACCTAGCATAAGGAGAAGAATTGCAGTAGGTTGAACCATAATAAGGTTGTTCAACCAAGTCTCTTCTTGTGGAATAGTAAGAGCTTGGCTCAGGCAATGCATTGGAATGGTGGTAGCCATGGGGTCCTTCTAGTGCTCTGTAGTTGTTATTATTATAGCCATGGCCATAAAAACCATCGTTGCGCTCATATTGATTTCTTGTAGTGAGAGCAGGATGCTTCACTTTCGCCCATACTAATTCTGCATGTTGTCCTGACCTTGACAATGCTCTCAACAGTATTCTTGGATCCACTTCCCCACAAACTTTTACTATTCCTTCTTGTGCTTCTATTGTCAAAGAATACACTCCTTCAATTCACATATATAGACGAATCAAAGATCAAGAGTCAGCTGCAGGTACATTAATTTACTTTACATATACTAGTATAACTTAAGTAGTGACGTAGGTAGAAGTTGTGCATGTGATGTGTTGACCTATTATCATAATTTGGCAGGTAAGTACAACTTCAATTTTGGGGTTATGAAATTATGAGGCTTTAGTTCCTATATCAAATTGATATTTTACCTTTATATTTATTAACAAAATTTATCTATTTCATATAGGAGGACGAGACTTAACTTTATGGGTTAAAGATGTCATTGAATTACTGAGCATTTGAAATTCAATAGCTACACATATTTAGTAGATGTCTATATATACTCGAGTTTGATCTCAAAACAATAGATTCCACAAAACCGTAATTTCTAGTTTGCATACACACTCTTCTCTATATCCACTTTATGTATTTCAAAAAATTATGTATCATCTGCATATGAGGGGATAAATGATTTGATTACCGCGTACAGACTGCAACACTTCCATCATTTTCATCTTGCAGGAATCGCAGTGGACATTAACTTTCAAAATGCAACTCTACAAAAATAGAAAACAAAAAACAAAAAACAATTGAAAAGAAATGGAGAAAATTATTGATAATCATACATATCCCTTGAAATAATACAATTACCACGAGAAAAGAATCCATGTGGCACCTCAAAATATCATCTTTTGTGGCGTCACGATTTCAAATGTTAATCGCCATGAAGTTTCATTTTTAGTAGTGCACTCTACCATATTAGTTCCCGTGCAATTAACTACAAATGTAGTACAATTAGACGAATAAAAAGCTCAAAGAATAAAAGTTTCCTCACTTACCGCCTCTGCAAAAGGCTCCATGGAATTCAATTTTTGGTGTCTCTAAACAACTGCAAATATAAATTCAGTTAAGTTAGAACAAGATGTATACATTAGTACTTGTTTTTAACATTAAAGATCAGTCTAATACCATATTGGCGGTAGACCCAAAAATTTGGACCTATGAATTCTAAATTTAAAAAGTGAGTTCTATAGTATACATTTAATCCATGTGTGTACATACATATATTTTGACTCTGAACAGCAAGATTTTTCCGAACTCGTTAAAGCATTATAGAATATGCCACTGCTTGATAAGATCATGAATTTCTAATGAAAAAGCATTTTAGCTACCACTTATTATTGGGGTGCTTATACAAACTTTTCTATACATGCACAACGTTGATTATGTAAAATGCATTGATGACGATTACTGCACCATTAGAGAACATGGGATGATATGCAGAGAAAACCAACCTCGGATTATAATGCAACTGTCAATTGGGAAGAAAGGAACAAAGAGAAATAATTATGATGGAAGGAGTGCTAGGGTTTTAATAATGAGATTAAGCAAAGCTATGAGTAATATATGCTAAGTTTTAATCCGTGTTTAAAAGGTAGTGAAGATTTAGTTCTTTGGGAGATCATCTCAGAATGGAAAGTTCATTAATGCGAAGCTTAAAAGAAGAAATCAAATATATTAGTACTAAGTATTTATTTATCACGCTACTTAAAAACTTTACACAGTTGGTGTATATGGAGTAGTTAAAACTCATTAAATTATGTCCTATCTAGAGATATTGTTTCCGTTCAGAAAAAATACGCTTTAGTAGCCTATGTTTCAATAAATGGAAATAAAGTAATAACATATTCACCTTTTGGAGGGAGACGCAACAAAGGTAGCAAATATGCTGTAGCTTAGCTTACATAAGGTAAACATCTTTCCATATGGCTTGAAAGAGCAAATATCGTTTTAATCTCTCACATATTTAGAACATTAATTATTACTAAATGTCATGCCTAAACTTCAAGTAACACGCATTGAAAAGCTATGACGATGAGAGCCATACATTGTTCAACCGCATAAATACACATGAATATTTTAGTACAATAGGAAAAATTACCTGTGAAAATTTCTCTGTATTAACCATATTTCAAAAGAACTTGGCTCACTCCGGTTTCTATGGATTTTTTTTTTTTTTTTTGCAATCCACCGAAGCACTTTGCACCCAGGTAGTCATAATTTCAGTTTACACCCGCATAACCAATATGAGTATATATTGTTACAAAGCTCGAGTTGAAAATAATGAATTCACCTACATATGACATATTATGTGACAGAAAAGATACGTATGGACGATTCGGATTGAGTGATTTATGCGCTCACATACTTACCAACTCGATGTTTAGTTACGAAGAATTTGAATTTATCAAAAAACAAAAATAAAGAAGGCCATTATAATGAATGTACTCAATTTCTCTTTGTGATCCTATGCAGTTGCAACTCCAAAAAGATGCTCCTATATACGCAGAGCTGAATATGTTTGCTTGATGGTCTCATGTCATTATTGCTTTTAGAGCGTCTTTGATATATCGATATTTGAATGGGAAACCCAACTCCTTGGCCCTTGTTGGAACCACCTTCTGCCCATCCAACACCTGAAATACACATTTCAGCTACTCTTAACAAGACCCTTGTATACTCTGAAAGACTCGTCGCAATTATTACATTCATATTAAGAGCAGTGAACATTCAGATAATTAGGTAAAAAACTGTGGTTACAAATATCTTACCACTGATGCACCCTCTCCAAGGACAGCTTTTAGTGCAAAATCTGGCACTGGTAGCCATGAAGGCCTCCCTAAAACAGATCCCAGGTGTTCACACATCTCTGCCAGCCTTACTGGATTTGGTGCAGTTCCATTAATCACCCCTGCCATTTGCCAACCATACTTTAAATTATGTGAATTCTCGTATCCGTTCTTTGTAATTCAGTATTAAGAGGATTCATCATGGTTAGAGTATCTTTAGGCTAGCAGTCATGAGTCAATCCCAACTATATTATTTAGAAAAAATACAATATAGAGAAGTACAACAGCAGGAAACAACTAAGAACTCAGAGTTTCACAAAGGGCAAATGATTGAAATGCATATTATAGTTGTCTTGCAAGCATTTACCTTTGTAGGATGGATTGCATAAAGCTTCATATATTAGATCCACAAGGTCGTCCAGATGAATCCATGAAAACCTGTGTAGAGCCAGCAGAAGTGTATGAATCAAGAAGGGAAATTTTGGACTAATTCAAACATTCCTGCAGATTATCATAGATAACATATCTCCGATCAACATTAATGGAAAATACTTATAATAAAAACAAATTAATGGCAGTACCATTGCTTTCCAGAGCCTAAAGGTCCCCCCGCGAACATCATGAAGATAGGGATCATTTTAGCTGCAGAGACCAAGACAATGAAAATATAAAAGATTTGAAATGAAACTAAAGCATATAAAGATTACAGATATGCTTTTTTCTGTCACAGGTAGCTGAGGGTGGGCAATACTCTATCCCAAAACTTCAAAAACCTTGTCAATGCTCTTCCCAAAAGCTAATAACGATTACCAAATTTGCATATGCCCCACCACCTCAAATAAAAATCAAGGGGAAAATTGTAAAAAGAGGTTTCACACACTAAACATCATAAACTAAATGAGCCGGCCACATAGCTATATATAGTACCTTGGTTTTATCAATTTGCAAGGAATTCCGGTAAACTACTGAAGGTAAAAAGTTAGGAGATATGGTAGGTGCATTGAAATGATGTTTTTTATGATATAAGAGAGTCGTCGGATTCCAAAGACTAACAGGAATTGCGACCAAATTTAACCTAGTTCATTCACATGTTTTGTTGGTGTGGTCCGCTCCAACAATAATGAATGTTTGCTTCCATGTCCAAAACCGAGCTAGTGTTTGTTCACATTCACATGCATTGTTACCTTTGATTGCTACTAACTAGACTGCGCTGCCATACGTGGGAACCTTTTATGTAAAGAGGAACAAAACTTTCATGAGATTTTTCTACAACCACAATTATAATGGTCCAGAAGCAACGATGTGGAAATGGGATATAAATAAGAAAGCAAACCTAAGTTATGAAAAACAATAAACGAGAAAGCATACCTAAAGCACCGCCATCTTTTCCAAGGACAACACCTATGCGAATTAGAGCAAGCCTGACATCTTTATTGACTTTGAGAGCGGCTCCCTCCCATTCTCTACAAACCTGAAATAGATCTTGATGTCTGAAATTAGTTTCTAAATAGAACATGAAAACTAAAAAGAAATAACATACTCTATATGTATGCAACTGTTAACCCCAGCATGTGTACCTCAGCCAGGTAATCATTTCCAGATGGACTTTGCTCATCAAACACTTGATTCTCACTGGTTCCTGAGCAAGGAAACAGTGAAATTATCACGGAGATGGCATGCACATAATAAGATGCTGTGAGCACACTAGCATTCTTCCAAGTTCTTTAAGAGTCAATAACATAACACAACAATATATGAACAGCATAACAGGGTGATACATCAATTTGGTCTCCGTACCATAATAACCAACTGCTGTTGCACTTATTAAAACTTTGGGACGGCTATCATCCTGTGAATTATTGATTAAGTCTACAACCTACAGGATCAACAGAGATTTCTCAGATTCCTGTCCATATCATCTGTTGTTACAGATAAATCCTTAAAAAGTTTAATCTCTTTCACTATGCTATTTCATGTGAAACTAACAGAGAAAAAGTAACCTTGGAGGTAGCTCTAATCCTGCTTTGCTTGATCTCTTTCTTGATCTGCAGCATTACATTGAAAAGTTAATATATGCATCTCAGTGCAGGATGGACTACTGATCAGTTGTCAGAAGGGGAACATATAATACAAAAAGGTCAAAATCTTAAACATCCAAGTGAAAATTTAAAATAGTAATGCATCTATACGTAGGGGTAAATAGGTCTTTCTTCTGTCTCTTGAAAAAGGAAAACCGAAAGAATTGGATAGACAGATAAAAAACAAAGCCGTCGAATGATCCTAATACCTCGGGGGACCATCTAGTACTAATGGGCAATCCAGCCAAATTTACAACAGCTGTTGAACCTTCAATGCAGTTTCTCCATTCCGGCTCCTCAGCAATTACAATTCCTGGAAAATCTTTAACTGCACATTTCAACAAGAATGTGAAGAGGTGAAATGTCAATAATTGGAAACACAATCAGTAAAAACATAATAGAGATACAGTTTCAACATCTGCTGAGTATATTGGTTCCTTCATAAAATAAAAGAAGGTAGTAGGAGGAGAAGAGTAGTGAAAACGCCTAACGTCTTTAAGAATAAATCGTCAAAATCAGGTGAGATCGTGACATCTCTCCAGGATGGAATGATTCTACTTATAAAACTTTCTCAGCTTTGTAACATGATCCTAGAAAGAAAGAGTGTAATGCTAAAGTACAGTGGGTGAATCAAAACAATCATTACCTTCTTACCCGGAAATATTGATTGTGCATTGGATCTTGACCTTGTCAACACTCGAATTTGATGCTTATCTGAATTTACAAAAACAAGTAAGGACCAGTTAAGTTTAATTAACAACCTGCATATTCTACAATAGCAGTTATGCGAGACATCCTTGGGAAAATTCACATATTATGGTACATTGAAATTCAGAACAACTGCATGTCTGACAATGTCTTAAGTACAAGTCTTAATTCAGGACGAACCCGAGAATCAAAACATTGACAAAGATTTTTTATCAGCTTCAGTTATTCTTCAGACACACTTAAATCAGTTTATCAACAAATTAATGGACATGACTAGACTTGTGAGCCTGCACACGGTAGTGCAAGTCTAATAGAAATGACCACGCCTTTCTACTTAAAATATTCTCACTCTGTGCAGGCTCACGATCGAGTTCTAAACTCATGCTCAAACACTATACAAATTGGACAGAAATGTGGAAGGACCTATAACGAAGGAAGCACGAGTGCACATCCACATCCTACGGCTTGAGGAATATACATAATTGAAAAAAATAGTTATAAATACTCCCTCTATTTCAATTTGTTGGCAACTTTCTTGTTTCATTTTTTCCTAAAAAGACTGGCACATCTCTACATCTGTAAACTAGTCAATTTTATGATCCCATTTTGTAGTTGACATGACTTATTGTAGGTCCAACTTGATACAGAAACAAATAGTTTGGAATTGATTGGTACTTAGGGCATATCACATTTAGCTTATGTTTCGAGATTCATTATGTTTTCTCTTAAGACTCCATATCCAATCAAACATTGCCAAACAAATTGGTCGGAGGGACTAGGAAGTATATATTTATACTAAGTCCAAATCCATTGTCACAAAGAAGTGTAGCAGGTTACCTGCATGCAATCTTTGCACCAATCTTTTCCCAACAAATCCAGTAGCTCCAGTAATTGATACAACCATCTTATTTTCCTGAACCATAGAAGACTAATGTCATCTCCTAGCCTAAGCACTGCAACTTAAGTAACTCGGTAGATAATTTGTCAGCAGAAATATTCAGAAGCACCAAAACAATGTCAACTTTATGAATTATAATGCATTGTGCAAAAATTCCAATTTCAGCTTTCACAGGCCCAACAAAAACAACAATAACAACAACATAGCCAGTGTTATCCCACAGATGTGGTGTAGGGAGGGAGGATGACACGTACGCAAACCAAGAAAGATAGAGAGGCTGTTTACGATAGACCGCTTGAAAAGATTAAAATTTGGAGTAATGTAGACTGAACAATAAATACCTTCTGAGCTGAAGCAGACTCAATGTTTCCATTCACACACCACACTCTAAATCTTTTAGACCCACCTACCTGTTTTCAATGAAAGAATAAACAGATGAATGATAAAGCTTGTTCTACTACAAATGTAAATAAATTTTGTTATATAAAATGAGAAAGGTGGGGTACATACGAAGAGAGTTTGAGGGACTTGAAGAGTAGAGGAAATGGAATTTGTCCATGCAAATGTAGTAGTTGCAGTTGGTAGTAGTCTATATAGCTCCATAGCCATCAAAGGGACTTTTGAACTAACTGTTAGTCCCAATTTTGGGTAATGAGGAAAAACGAATTCTTGATTATGCAACGTGCTTTGGTTAGCCTTATTTGCTTACCCTTTTGAAAATTGCAAATCTTGGTAGAGGATGTTTGTCGTGTATGAATTAGAGCCACAGCAAAGGGTAGTTGTTACACGTCCACACCTATCACTCACTCATTGTCTTTGTTTATATTCTCTTATCTTCAAACATAGTTATTATTAAAATCTTTTCTCTAGGTAATAGGTAAATAGGTTTAAAATGTGAGTTGAGTTTGATAAGTTTTCTTTTAATAATTTGTGTATATAGTATGCATTTTAATATTTTTTATATGACATGTGCTTTCTGTTATATAAAGGTGAAGTTTAGAGATATTATTACACATTATAGACTTAGAGTTTAAGTTTGGTGCACTGTCAGTGTATTAATTTTTTACACCATCAGGTAATTGTGACCTGCTATAGCAGGTTACCATGGTTTTTCCTAATTTCTTTTTTCTTTTTCTTAAATTTACTAACTAATTATTTCTTTATCTTCCTCCACCAACCCCCCCCCCCTCCCCCCTTAAAATTCTCCGTCACTCCCCTTCAAACCCGGCGCATTCATAAGTTTGCTTTCTCTATCATTGCTTTTTCTTGTTCTTCTGTTTTAATCACAGTCTCTCTCTCTAAACCTTCAAACTTTGCCCCTGGTTTCTAATCCCAATATTTCGTTTTCGTTGGTTGCTATGGCTATATGCATGTCCCTCTACTTAGGAAGTTAAGAGCAAAACAATGTAAATCTAATTGTTGCTAAAGGATTTTTGCACTTATATGTTGGATATTTATAGGACATGATCAACTTTGAAGATAAGAAATCTAATTGTATTTCAAAAACAACTCAGACGTTTGATTTAATTCAAGTAAGAAGAAATTCTTAGTATTCTCCCCTTTTGCGAATTGTCTTGCATTGAATCTGTGGGAAAAAATGGCATAGTAGTAAAGAAATTTCCCAACTCTCAAAATTCAACAATTCCAGGCCTTGAGATTGAGGCAAATCTTAATGAAAAATATTTTACAAATCCAAAATATTCAGAATATTTCAATTGAATTATTAACCTTTGCTTATTCATAGGACGTAAATTTAAGAACGTGAGTATAGGAACGAATAGCTATCATCATTTCAGTATATCCAGTGATCTAGAAAAGCTTCGAAGAATTACACAGTGATTTTATGATGATGTTGAGAAAAATCCTTTAAACAAAATAAGAATATTGTAAATAAAGTTGAAAAAGGAAATAAGTTTGGTTAGAGTATAATTAGGATTAACTTGCCTTTAATTTAAAATATAATTAAATAAAAAGATAATATTACTTAATTACCTTTAAATTTACCTGATAGTGTAAAAATAGTGATACACTAACAGTGCACCAAACTTAAACTCATAGACTTATAGTTTAGCTAATTAAGTATAATAAGAGCCCGTTTGGGTAAGCTTAAAAGTGACTTATAAGTTTATAAGCCCATTAATATATGTTTGGTAACCTCAAAATTTTTGAACTTATAAGTCATAAGTTGCTTAAAAGCCACTTTTTGACTTATAAGCCACTCAAAATAAGCTGCTTTTGAACTTATAAGTCATAAGTTGCTTAAAAGCCACTTTTTAACTTATAAGCCACTCAAAATAAGCTGCTTTTAAGCCCACCCAAACCGGCTCTAAATTATTAGTTCAAGTACCCTAGCTGAATTTCACCCCATGTTACGGGAAAATCTCTCTGCGGTGTCACTTTTTTTAATTCATAAATGGGTAAAAAGAGATTTATCATGAGTCTTCTAACGCGGCAAATTTAAGGCACTAACAAAGATTAGAAGGGTCAGTTAGATGTTTGTTAAGCAAAATCTAACAGAGGACACAGTTAAGCAATGTCAATATTTAAGGAGTAAATTCGGACATCTTTTCTTGAAAGATGCAAGCCGCCAATTTATTACTAGTGTGATTACAGGTTTGCCGAAAATCTAGATATGATTGCTGATCAGTTTGTTAAATGTAGAGTGGTTACAGGTTTGCCGAAAAGCTCTGATTTAAGATTGTACAATCAAGAATTCTTGGGCCCTCCCACATGAATGTGATTTGAAATGTATATTCTACGAATGTGCAGTGTATCAAAGTAACAATAGTACTATACTCTCATTTCACCTACTGTTTCCTACCACACTTCCAGAAGCAGCTCACAATAGAGATGCCATACTGTTCTTCCAGCCTAAGGACCTCCTCAACATGCGTGGATGAGGTGTTATGCTTAGCCCAAACATCTCCTTGAGAGCCGGCGTCTGCTCAGAGAACTTAATCAGCTTTGCAACAATGGCAGCACTATCCATCACGTGATTCATATCTGTGTCACTCCACAGACGATGAACCAGCTGGTGTCTCCTCCTTTTGGAACTTAACTCTATGCCCCAATTTTGGTAGATCTCATTTCTCTCATCTCCTGGGAACCTTTTGTATATGAGCCTGCTTAGCATGGCTCTCTCACGACGAAGAGCTTTGAGGCTGTTAGTCGGAGAAAAAGATCATTTGATTCATGTTAGTAGATGATGCAGAGATGCTAGTCAAACTTGTAAGCTACTAATCTACCAGCCTAATTGGTCACACATTAAAGTGGTATTAACAATTAAAGCTCTGATTTAATGTTACATGAATACATGTGGGGCGATACATATATAAAGAAGGTGTAGGGGACCGGCAAGGTGCAGAATATACCTTGACACAAGACTGACTGTCTGACCGCCTTGCATGGTTGAACTTCCCTTCGAAAATGTTTCCTCGAGGAATGAAAGCCTTCTTACCTCTACCTCCATGTAAATAGAATCCAAAGGGTCACCTTTAAACAGCAGGAAGAAATATGTCCTGTGGATCAATGAAATATGGCAAGTCTGCCAAAGTTCAATAATTCTTTTTTGCAGCCTCCCGAATTCCAGAGGCCAATCTGAAGGAACTTCCAATGAGCCTTGCATAGGATCCAATCCGACATTTTTTATATTCCTTTTTGACTTCCCAGCCTCCTGAACAGTACAGATATCAGGATGCATCTAATGAGGACAAAGTTCTGCAAAAAGATCAGCTTCTTCCAAGTGATTGAACTCCAGTCTATGCTCTCGTTTATTCAAATTGAGTTTCTCCAGTAAAGAAATTATAGAGAGCGAAAACATTCTAATGGTCAATTTAAAAGGAAAGGCATGGCACATGCAAATTTAAACTTCAACGCTTGCTAAAATAAAATTGCCAGAAACAGAAAGCAAACTAACAAGACAGTCTACTTTTTTATCTCTGTATGTATGTACTGTGCTAGCTGAATAAATATTATCTGTCACTACTGGCAATAACCACAAACATGGAAGAGTAGGAAGTGGCCAAGCAAGCATAATCTTCCATTAAATTGACCCAAATAATATGGCACGCACAAACCAAGTTCCGCAAAATCTAACTGTAAAGAAATGCAACCATAACTAACTGGAAGAAAACAAGCTTAGGTAGGAAGGAAGATAGTTCATATACCTGATGATGCAGTTGATTATCATATTCAAGCTTAGCCATCTCCTTTAGACCTGCCACAAAAGTGCCAACGCTTGGGATATCCTCATCTCCAGGGGCATTGCTTCCACGTTTAAATTCATTCATGGAAGCACTATAATTGGAGGACTGTGAATTGTTTCTCGACAATTTAGGTGTGTTTTCACCATAAATCAATGGAGAAAGTTTCCAGTGCTTCCTTTGGAAGCCTTCGGGTCTTCCTGGAAAATCTCTCTCTTGCTCATCAGGAGGGGTAGTCTCTCTTTGTTCTACTGTCTCAGATTCTAGTGAAAGTGACCTAATCATTACATTAGCTCTAGAGCTCCTGCTTCTTGTTAATTTCCCGTTACTAGAGCCTGATATACTTGTTGCAAGGGCACATGGAGATGAATCACGAGCGTGAAGTCTGACAAGAGAATCAGTACTTTTCTGCATGTCTTGCATTTTCTGCCCAAAATCCCCCGGACAGGAGCAATTTCTACTGCTGCTCGCTTGTTCATCGGAGATTGGTGATAGCTCCAAATGATCAACATGTCTGTTGCTGGAAGGAGGAGATGTTCTTTCTTCATTTTCATTGTTTGATAAGCTAAAGGATTCAGAGGTTCTATTTCTACCAGACTCATCCACCACAATACATCGAACTTCCCTGCAAAGGTCATCAGAATCTTCTCCAGTAACAAAAGTGAAACTCTTGCTCCTCTGATGTTGAGCAGGTACACCATAGAATGTAGCATCACTTTCATTGTTATAGGACTCAGCTTCAGCTATTGGGCCAGATACTGAGCATTCATCTTTAAGCATGTTTCCTTCTAGTGATTTAGAAGGTAGACTTGATGCACCCTGAAAAAGTTGAGAAATAAGCAACGGATGGACAGATGTAATCTAATTCAATTATAAGGCACAATACAAACCCTTTCGCTGGAATTTTTATCATTTTCAATCACCCGCATCAAATCCAAAACCCGCAATTGAGCAAGATTACGTTGCTTAGTTAGATCCCTCACTTCATTCAGTAACTGCAGATGGAACAACATAAACCATGTGAGCATTCTACAATCAAAACTGTACCAGATTCAATTGAGCTGCACTTGATAGATGGTGATAAGTGTGCAGTAATTTGCGATAAGCAACTGCCAAAGGGACCAACTTTCCTCCAGATTGGACAGTAAATATCTGCAGTTTTGATACTTCAGTTTACATAACCATTTGAATCTCTTGCTAAAACATTAAATAAGGATGATTTAATTTGAGTGTATGTAAAGTATCGACATAAAGAGAAGTAGATGAACAACTCAGAACGAATGGAAAAGCTAACAACCGGTAGAATTTTAGACTACCTTTTGACGTACTCCTATGCTTCCTTGTCCCAATTTAAATGATACTCTTTCTATTTGGGACATCACAATTTATGTTTGACATTCTCTATGTATAATTAAGTCACAATTTTCAAGAATTTGAATTAATCATCTTTCATAAAAATCAAATTCATTAAACTACTCAATTTTGAAATATCCTTTGATGTTTTCTCTTTTGAACTAACTTTTCAATCATTATTTAATATTTTATTTGACCATCACTGGTAGAATATAAATATCAAACTGACACATGAACTTCAAGTCAAGTACTGTCATATCAACTGATATATAGGGAGTACTTTTTTATTAACGCGAGAGAGTGATTTTAGCCTTTGTCAAGAGCATGGGATATGCAGAGAAGCATTTTATAAAAAGCATTGGGATATGCAGAAAACAAAAATGCTGTTAGAGATACCGTCCAACTGTTGTTGGTTGCCTATTCACAATCTATGGATCTACATCTACTAACCAATTTCAATCAAATACAAGCACAAAAGAACAAGACTCGATCAAATACAAGCACAAAAGAACAAGATCAGCGCACCTTTTCAATCTGCTGATCTTTCTTCTTCAGCAATGCCACATGATCACAAGATGTTATCGGAGTTCTTAGTTCACTTTCTAATCTAGCCAACTCTTTCTGTAAATGCTTCACCAAGGCCTTGTCAGACATGACTACATTGACTTTCGCTTTAGTGGCCACTTCCTTGGCGCAGCTAGCAAATAAAAGTGTGTTTCGAGATTGCTCAACATGACTTCGTGCAGGGCTCAGGGTGCAGATAATAGCAGTTCTGGCATTGCCTCCTAAGGCAGGTTGCAGAATACGTGTTAGCTTAGAATCCCTGTAGTTCACATGGCCTTGTCTTCCCTTGCTGCAATTGATTAACATAGATACACAACATGATGCTTCAATACTAGCGAAGCAGAAGACTGCATCTATAAAAGCAATAGAGAGTGAGAGAAGAAATGGCTCATCCATAATTTCAATAAATTTGTCGACGTACACAAAATATTTACACAACGCAAAGTAATTCTAAGATATTGGTGGCATAAAAAGCTTAACATTACTAATCTGAGGAATATGTGAAGGTAAGATCCCCAACTTGAAGTTTGGAGTTATGACCACAGAAGTCAAATACGCAGTAAAGACCATTTATATATTATTAGCTTCATCAACTAATAACAGTGCAGCCGTGCAGATCAGGAATGTGATTTCAGAAAGAAGCGGTCACCTTAGCTTGCGAATGACAGTTCCTAGGGTCAATAAACTACGATTAATATGACAGCCTTCTTTCAGTCTTTGCCCAACTGACAGCGCCTGAGACGCACGCTCACTTCCCGCTAGATCAACAAAATTCTGCATTTAAGGATCGTATACATTCCATCAGGAGGTCATGTATGTTCATGCCCAAATAAAGTTCTAACGGAAACTATTGATAATTACCACACTCGCAGAAAGAGTTGTTTTGTTGTCCTTCCCGATAAACTCACGAGCTGAACTTTCAATTGTCTGAAGAAAGCAAAACAAAAGGATTCCAGCTCATAAGTCTTTCCTCCAGGATAATGTATCACAGTTCACAGGAAAATATTCAAGACATAAGGTTGGGAAAGGGGGCATACCAATCTAAGAATTTGATGAGACCTGGAACTAGCTTTGTTAAGATAAGTCTCCCCAATTTGTCTTTGAGCTGCAAAGGGCCATAAAACTTGTGATACACGGAGAAATGACTTTGGTACTACTTACTAGACATTGATAGGATCTGAAAGAGATGGGGCAATACACCTACTTTCGCAGATGGACAAAAGCTCTTTGAGGTGATCCCAGTCCCTTAAAGTTTCTTCAGTGAGTTTCTCAACAATGGTCCCTTTCTGCAGAACTCGAAATTATTAGAAAGTATTACCTTCTGTGAATTTCTCAATAACAGTCCTTTCTGCAGAACCCGACATTACTAGAAATTATTGACTGCTTACAGGCTGCAAACTCAGATACAGAAACCCACCTCAGGATCATCAAGCATTCTTAGTGAGGCATTGTCTGAACTGAGGAGATCTCTAACAACTTCATTGTAGATCTCTATGGCAGAAAACTTCAAAACAAAAGCTCTTTCTTCATGCTGGAGAAGAAAAGGAAGTATTACTTTCGTTAAAACTGAAGGAACAAGCAAATAAAGAGATGCAATCTCTATTTACAGTTTAACATAACCACAAAGCAAATATAATGCCATATAATAGAGAGATGCAAGACATGAACTTTGATCATAGTTGGAATTTAATTTATCCTTTGCATCGGTTCAAATGGACTTACCTTTTTCATGTAGTCGTATATATCTGCCACTGTATACTCAGTAATTCCATTCATGGTATACGTCTTTCCGCTGCTTGTTTGTCCATACGCAAAGATAGTTGCTGGATTAATATATTCAGATATTGGTAATGGATGAGACTCGTTTCAGCTTATTAAGGAGATAACAATAAGAATATGAGGGCATAAAAACAGAACACTTACAGTTAATTCCCCTGACGACAGAAAGGGCAATGTCCTGTGCTTCTCCCTCGTAAACTTCCCTTGTTGAGCAGTCACCCCTAAATACTTTGTCTATTTTCACGAGAAAAAAAAATAAGATAAGAGGAAAAATAAAATATGTTACATCGGCAAATCACTTTTAAATGGTATTAGAGCTACCAAAAAAATATCTGCAACTAGAGAGTGGTTCCCCAGACTAGAAATGCCAAACTCAGGAAGTGATTCATGAAGCAATGGATAAGTTCAATAATCACATTCTCCATTGTTAATGAAGAAGATCAAGTAATTTCAAAGGCTTGAAATGAGGAGTTTTCTTACCAAAATTATAAGCAGTTGGAAGTCCAGACCGCTCCTGGAGACTGTTCCTATAGAAAATTGTGGTTTCATTGATACACTCCCAATCAGAAACTTCATTCCTTGAAATTTCCTTTTCATTCAAAGGCCTCAACCTCACCAAAACTAGAATCTTCTCTTCGCCATTCAGTGCCGTCCCTTGCGTTTTATCCATCTTCATCAACTCTTCACAACCAATAGCCCCCATTTCTATTTTTTTTTTTCGTTCCTCTCGTTCTAACAACCCATTATCACACCAATAACAACAAATTCATGAATCAGGGTCACACACAGGAAATGCAGAACATGTCCAGCTCTCATGTCTCATATTGCTGCCAACAGGAAAGGAATGTTAGTTAGCATGTTGGGCTATTAGTTGTGCTTGTTCATCAACTTTACTACTATATCATTAAGCCCCAAAAGATCTATACACAGAAAGTACTAAGCAACTATTACATTTACAAAGGTAGGAATTAAAAGGTAGTGGATGCACCTCATACATACATATTTCAAATAATTTGTTTAAATTTTCTATTTATGTATAGAGAAATAGAGTCCGACCTACACTCACTGCTTATATGTTGGATCCCCTCTTAGGTTATTTGTAACTGAGCACTGTGCAAAAACTTTGGTGTCAAGTTTTTCAAGTTAAACGTAAATAACATGAAAATCATCCACAAGACATGGTAACTTTGCTTAATGGGGACCAATATTGGGATTTGGACAAAAAAAAAATGCTTACAGACCAAGTAAGAGCATCATTATATAGGGTTCCACAGAGCCTATGAAGCTTGGAAAGTTTCAGATATTGGTGGACCCGAACAAGGCAACAACAACATACCCAGTATAATTCCACAAGTGGGGTCTCGGAGGATGAGATGTACGCAGACCTTACCCACCAAAGTGGAGAGGCTGTTCCGATAGACCATCGGCTAGAGAAACCCGAACAAGGCAACAATACAAAAATATATACTATCAAACATTTACGAGGAGTAATATACAAAGAGAGTTATTAAATCCTCGTAAAAAAGAAGAAAAGGAGAATATAAATAAAAACACATGTGATGTTAACAACAAAATTAATAAATCCTTGTAAAATAAACATACAAAAATTTTAATATTGCAAAAGTGAGGAAACCACAAACTTCATTTTCAATAGTAACATTCAACAACAACAAAGACAACTACGCCTCAACTCTAAACGACTCACATATGGTGAAGAATCTGATCTATGCGGCCAACTTCATTCTAAATCTCAATAATTTTATATTTTCATATTACTTAGTACTTTTTTTTTTGTAAGTCACACATAAATATTTTAATCAAAGTACAAAAAATTACTAACATTCCCGGCATAATGTATCTGTGCTAACATGTTCTGTTTCAGCTAAATTTGCACAAAAGATTATAGGTTTTCAATTTGTTTAAATATATCGTTTGTTTAACAAAAACAGTAAAAATCCGCTGAGATAATAAAGCATGAATATGAAGCTTCTAGAATACTGAACCATGTTCATTATGAAGCATTACGAGCATCGAAAAAAATATTAAGACTGAACAGTCAATCGGCGAAACTTCACCATTATTATAAATATAATTAAATGAATAAAGTATATTCTCTCCCGTGAAACTTCGAACAGCTGCTAAAGTTGTCTTCGTATACATAAACGCTACGAGTTCAAACGAACAAAACATAACGTAGCAAAAGAAACTATAGTAAATTAGCTGAACTTTACCTCAATTATTCAAATTCAAGTAAACAGAAATTCTCTGAAATTGTCACACACTTTTTCTCTCTCACACACACACACAGTGCACAACTTATGTGTGAACTGCATTGAAGTGAAGTGGAGCAGTTAATATTTGGATTATCGGAGCTCAACGTCTTTTTTACGTGTGTGACGAGGTACGTATTATGCCGTAATGACGTATTTACCCTCGCTTTAATTTAAAAAGTAGTTCGACGTGGCCCAGATATATCGGTGTAGACATTCCATGCTAGTCGATGAATTGTGACTTTTTTGACAGTTTGAAAATTGGACTAGGGACCACTTGTGTTGTTTTTATTTGTTTCTTTTTGTTTCCATTATACTTTTTTCAATTTCTTATTATTATAAACAGAACTAATAAATTAATTAACTGCTCAACTGTTTATTTTATATGATTATAGCTTAATCGTCGAGTAAAAGCGGCAATTTATTATTCTTTTCAATGGAGTATATGTTTTGATTTAATATTGTATAGAAAAAAAGCTGCAATGATTCACATGTTTAATTATGACTTTTAAGATGCTCGCTAGTGGCTTTGGGTTATTATTCATGCAAAGTAATTTTTTCATTTTTCATAAACAAAATATACAAAGAAAATTTGCTTAATCTTTTGGCAACACTTTTTCACTTTCAATTTGCTTCAGTTTCAAATGCTATTATAATTATTTTTCCTCACTCATGACTACTAATTAGTAATCAAACTAAGCCTTCTTTTTCATAGTGAATTGTAGGCCCCACTAAGAAAGATTAAAGGCCTTTATCTTCTTTTCCTTTTCCACCTCATAATCATTCTTATTAACAATGCCAACTTCTTTTGAAATCTCAAACGGCGCTTTAAAGTTATTAAAAGAAAAAGAAGTTAAAAACTTGGTGAAGTTTGTTATGTTCGGTTTAAAATAATAGACAAGAAAACTCCTTTAAATATAGTATTAAGATGGAAGAAAATGATAAACATGGAATTACTACCTAGTAAATTGAATTTTGCAAGTACCGTGTTTCGAAGCAGAGGGATGCGCACAGCAACAACTAGGCAAAATGAAAGAAAAAAATTATGATTTCCGTTGCCGGGACTTGAACCCGGGTCTCTCGGGTGAGAGCCGAGTATCCTAACCACCTAGACTACAACGGAATTTGTGTTAACATACAGTAGAAGTTTTAGTATATACTTTTCGGTCCAACACAACTACAAACCACATCATTGTTGAGCTAAAACAACTGAGGTGTACAACAGGACTTGATGATTATAGCTTTAGTATTCCCATTAGTTGCACAAATAAGGACTACCATGGTCAAAATCATGTTGTTTGACTTCTAAAACTATTATCGAGTATATATGGGGAGACTCGGAGTATAGGCACGATTTTACAAAACTTCATGATTTATATAATTCAGATACTTTGGTTTCTTGACTGCTTGAAAAAATAACTATTCCAATGCATATACTTTGGGTGATAGATCAGTATTTGGCATCAAATAGCTTTTTCTAAAAATCTTATGGACTGCTTGATTTGTTAACTAAAGTTCTCATTCCTAATACTCTTGAAAAATAGCAAGCTCACCACAGCAATTGCACCAATTGGTTGCCATGCTGCATTCCCAGCACAATAGACTGTTTCTAGTACATTTGTACTAGTAATCTGAAATGACGTGCAGATATTCACTCAGAATTTATGTAACTTTGACCAAAAAATCAAATCTCCATCGGAGATCATAAACAGCACAAATAACACAAAAATCTGTATAACGATCCATCTGGTTATCAGCTGGCATCAGAACCACCAAATAAAAAGCATACACCTCAATACAATCACTGAAATTCATATTCAAAGAAAAAGTACTTGAAAAGCATAAGAACAGTCTATGCAAGCTTTGATACCTTGTTCCAGAATCCAAATTATTCTAAACTAATGACGAACTCACTTCAAACTAAAGGCAGTCTCATCACTTGGGCTCTCAGCCTATCAATATGGCAGGTCTTTCATCTGTTAATACCTCCTAGGAAAACGGTCCATGAACCTTCCGGAGGGGCACTCAAATGCTTGGTGTCCTCTTCCCCCACAGTTGTGACAAATTATCAGGGCCATGCAATCGCGACTCATATGGCCTACCTGCTGACATGTCCGACAAACAATGTCCCGGAATCCATCCCGGAATCCTCCAATGTCCCGGAACCCTCCAGCACCTCCTCCGCCGCCAAACGCACGAGCTCCAGCACGTCTCTCTTCAATAAGACCGCCCTTGGGGCAATCCCTGGCCATATGACCAGATATATTACATAAATTGCAAACAGGATCATTTTGACAATCACGTGCCAGGTGACCAGTCTTTCTACAATTTTTGCACGCCTTCTCATTTGTGCAGTCAGCTGCAAAATGCCCTTGCTTGAAGCAGTTATTGCACAGCTTCAGGTCCCCAGGTGGAGGTGGAGGAGCTGTGCATTCTCTCGCACGGTGTCCTGCCTTTCCACAGGTGTGGCAAATTCCTTCATTTGGACAATTTCCAGCCATGTGGCCTGGTTCTCGGCAATTCCAGCAAAGAGATTTTGTGGAGCACTCGGAGGCAATATGCCTGTTAACATTTTCGAAGTGAGCAAGAATAACATGTTATCAGAAAATAGCCCAGTTTTCATGCCCACAGGCATGGTGAGAAAGAGGCATGGTGAGAAAGACGCACGCAAGAAGTATCCAGACGATCAAACAAACCCCCAAGAAAGAGGGTAGGATAAGTGCCATTCAGTCAAGTGAATTGTAAAAACTAAAAGTATAAAGCATACATATCATTAGGCTTTCGTGTGTGTGTGCATGACCCTAACTTGTAGCTACTGTTGATTCAAGAGTAAATTTTGCAATAACACAAAAAAGAAATAATTTAAGCATTTCATATTTATACACAGCAAGTATACAAGTATAGTGATATTTTTAAGAATTTAGCATGTTATTTTGCTGAATTTTCGCTTGGGTACTCATTTAAGCTAAAGTACTAAAACTGACATATTTAATCTAATTTGAGAATGTCACGACTTAACAGTATTTTTCCCTCATTCTCAAAAAGGCATGCCCATCTCTGTGCAACAGGGCATCGTTTAGTTAGGCTGTGATACTATAGTAAGCTCCCACACCCTATCTCCTTCAACCCCCGCCCCCCCCCCCCCCCCCCCCCAAAAAAAAAGGCTGTACTGTGAAGATTTGAAAAGTTCCGAACGGCTCCAAAGATTTATTCTTACATTCACAAGGCTAAAGAATTCACATTGGCAGCTCCTAATTCCTATGCTTCATGTATAACTTTTCTTTGACAAGTTCTATGCTTCATGTATAATCCAACAGGTTAACCAAGAATGTACTGTTAATTAATTTAAGAGTTACGCTGAGGTTTCCAAAGTTTGGGGGATCGGGGAAGAAACTCGTAGGTGGTTTATTGGCACAAAACAGTTGTAGATACTTACCCAGGAAGTCCGCAATTGTGACATATTGCCACATTAGAGCATTCCCTAGCAAAATGACCAGGCTGTTTGCAATTCTTGCACAGATTGTTCGGGCTGTAAACAGGATAATCAATTAGTTGGAAAGTTTTGAAAAAAATAAAAACAGGTAAAGCCCACATCAATCTTCCCTAAGAAGAGCAAAAGAATGGAAAACTGTTCCCCCCTCCCCCCGGGGGGGAAAACACTCCATGAAATGGTCTTGTTCTTGTTAGGACATTTTTCATTCTACTATTAAACTCATTAGGTACAAGTGGAAGTAGAAAACAATGTGAAAAACAATGCCAAATACATTCGTCAACTTAGCTTAGCCTCTGACTGCACAAGATCTATAACTCTGTTAGTAAGAAGGAACAGTGATTTTGGTTTAAATTAGTTTACCCTCTGACTTCAGAAGAGTCTGACTCTAGTAAGAAAAGAAGGGAATAGTGTGACTACCACACAATGCTAGGAGAGTTCCCTTCTGATGAAAGGCTGGTAGAAAAATAAATCATCTCACTTCAGCAAAACAATTTGAAATATTAAATCTATGCAGCAATAGTACCACAAGTCCACAACATGAAGACAGGAAATTTTGCGATTATAGTGAAGGCTCGCAAGTAGTCACACTATTCCCTTCTTTTCTTACTAGAGTCATAGAAATTTTGCGATTATAGTGAAGGCTCGCAAGTAGACTGCACAATAAGCATATATGGGGACCACATCAGACACCCATTACCTAGTCAAAGACTATTCTGACAACTAGTGCGTGCATAAAATCACAAACCTTACAGAGCACTATTATCAATTAAGAGAGACTGGTTGTGACAACTTCACAACTGAGCATCGGTTTAATGGAAGATGTAATATTAGGGTGGAAATATCTGCTTCAAAGTTCGAATAGTCATTCTCAGCTTAGTTCACTAAATAGTCTTAAACTGCAAAACAGCTCTAGTTTAGTAGTGACCACAGAGATAGATCTTGAAACCAAGTAGTAGGTACAATTCAACCTATCCACACATTCATATCAAAGAAAGCAAGAAGCATCCTCCAGCTCCATGTCTAACAGACACGACTCCCTTAGTTCCAGCCAACAGTTGCTCAGGAATGCGAATAGTTAAGCAACATACAAATGATATAAAACCAGAGAACCTGAAACCCCGACGTGACTCCCGTCTATATGGTGCATCACGGTAGGAATACCGCTCTGTACGGAATTTACGATCTCTTGGGCTCCTGCTCCTGCTCCTGCTCCTGCTTCGGCTTCTGCTGTCGGATCCCATTTCCAAAACTATCACAGATAAACCACCAACAAAACCACCTGCAGAAATATCACCACACCACCACCTAGCTGCTGCCTCCTCCTGTCCACCACAACCACACATCCAAGACCACATCATAAATCCATATAAAACCTTTATTCCCCATCATTTAAGTACCAAATCCCCAAACCTCTAAAAAGACACTATTCAATAGCAAAACCACTTAGATATCAAGGTTATATGCACTAAAAGACTGTTGATACAGGAAACCTCATCTCCAGCCACATCCTACATATTGCACACATCTCGTGACAAACAGATACCAACACATAACATTAGCATGCTACTCACCGCAGATGATCTCATAATGATTCTCAAATTCAAAAATATATGGAGATAGCTTCTATAGCCAACAGAAAGCTGATATGAATGTTGGTGGAAGCCAAACCTTTTCAAACAACAGCTACTAATTTGGAATATAAACAACTCAAAACAGAGAAAATAACATATAAGTTAAGTGTTAAAAAACCAGGTTTGTATTTTCTCATACAATATTACTTTCCTTCTTCTCAACCGCAATGATCACATATTGGCTACTCACAGAAAAAACAGAAGCATCAGTGTAGACTTCATCCCCATTGTTTATTGATTGTTCACTCTTTTTATTAGGTGGAGATGAAGGTGACATCACTGGGATAGCTTCAACTAGGAGCTGATGTCCAATGACGAAGAAACTGCTCAAGAGCAAGCCATTATGAATAAGATTCCAGAGAGGCTTCATGTCTATTGAATATGCACTATCTCTTTAGTAGGAAAGGACCTCATTTCTTCATTAAAAGTTAATGCATTAAGCACAAGGTCCTTTTTTCCCCTTTTAATCACTGACCACACCCCACATCGTCTTGCAGTTCTTCCATACCAACAAATCCACTCCTCAAACCCCCCATCAGTCCTACCAAAGTCCCAAGTAACGCAGCCTACTGATATGCAAGATCACTAAACTACATATAGAAGCATTATGCAATATCACATCATTAAATAAGTAGCTACAACAACCACCCCCGGGGAAAGTGCACGAAAGGCCACTTTTGCCACTGGTCTTTGGGCACAGGCCACTAATACCAAAACATTTAGTTTGTGGCCACTTTTGCTTAAAGAGATAGAACTTCAGTCCAGAGGCCGGATTGAAGTCCAGTCCTTAAAGATTGAACTTCAATCCAGGGCCATATGGACTGAAGTTCAGTCCAGTCCTTAAGATGGAACTTCAGTCCAGGGCCATATGGACTGAAGTTTAGTCCTTAAAGATGGAACTTCAGTCCAGGGGCCGTATGGACTGAACTTCAATCAATAATCAGAACTTAAGTCAATATTTATTTAGTAAAGGCCCAAAAGTGGCCTCTAGTGTAAGACCAAAGAAAATAGTGGCCTCAAACCAAATACCAGTGTTAAAAGTGGCTGCTGGGCGAAATTTTTACACTTTTTTGCTGTGAATTCTGACATAGAATCTTCAAGTATATTGAAGAAAATTTACATGTTTAGAAAATACATAAGAAGTACTATAAGTAACAATTGTTAATAATTTAGAATTCTTAAAAAAATAGTGGTCAAAGAAAAACACCTTTGACTCTCCAAATAACAACAGTACGGCATTCAGTGGAGCAAAGGAAGTACCAAATAGAACCCCTACCCCTAGTTCACATATTCAGAAATTCCCGACGCACCACAGCTCTAGGCAGCTCCATCTTAACTTAGATTAAAAAGACCTATTGCAACAATTATACACCCGTCTATTCATTTCATTTTCTATATTTGGCAATTGACAGGTTTTTTCGTTCTCAATTAATACACCAATTTATTAAATGCTCACTATACCATGCCACATCCAGAACATCAGACACAAGAATTCTCCTCAACTTCCCGTTCCATCAACCATTCTCTACCTAATCAAGGAAAACAGAATGGCAGCCCAATTTGCTAAAGAAAATAAACTGCAATGAATTTGAACTTATAAGCCCAGGTTCAGGCACATTTCGATTGCTATTCGAACCTTAGCTTGGAATTTCAATATACCAAATTCTATCTTCCCGTCCTCCACTATTCGAATGTCATCCCACCCCTCCCCCTCCCCCTCCCCCATAGAAGAAAGAGGAAAGAGCTCATACACCACAAATTTACCAATTAAGCTGAAATTAATCTTTCAAGTGCCAATGAATCCGAAACCCTAGCTAACATTTTAAGATGCAACTCGCCATAAAATTTAAAACAATGAGATAAACCCTAATGACCAATGTTCAAATCCCTAGGCAACAAAAGCTAAGTAATTTCTTTCCGTGTGCGTAGAAGCTTTTGGTATACAGAGCTATCCTGTAGCTGGTCCAGACACCACGGTTATCAACAAAAAAAAAACCCTATGCAGAGTATACATAAAAACAAGTTGTAGTTTGTACATTAAGGAGCACAAAATAAACCCAAAACTATTTCAATAAATTGGAAACAAAGGAATTAAAATAAAATAAAATAAATAGAGAAAAAAAAAAAGGAAGATAAATGAACCTGCAAGTAAGCTTGGGATATGCAACGAATGAATTTGAGAAATGAGCTGCCCGTTCTCGGTTAAATGGGGGCCAAGGGCTGCCTTGTTTAGTATATGAAATTCCCTAAATACCCTTCCCATATATTTGACCATTAAAAAGTTTTAGGCTTTTCCACAAATTTTTACAACATATATCATTGAAAGTGTATAATAATTTATATTATTATTTGATGTATGAGAATTTCGTACATTACTATTGTTAATAACGATTCAGACATTATTATTGATGTATAGTTAGTATGTGAACGAGAACAAAATCAACTTTGTCATTTTTCAATCGGAGGCGTAGTGAGAAAAATTTATCCAAAGCATATATAAATCAATGATACACGATATATGTAATTCTTTTATTTCATGGATTGAGTTTCTTCTCATCGTTTAGAATGCTTGTAGGTTGTACTCAATCTGTGCATATTAACAGTAATGGCTATAGTTGATTGCAAAAACAATGTGTTTTAAGTATTTGTTTTGTCAATTTTTTATATTTGTATATAAGTATTTGATATGATATAAAGGACCCGCTTAATAATTTGAAATAAAAAGAGTCATACTTTAAAGATGTTTACCCACTTTATATAGCTAAGCATTCTGTTGTTGCACTAAATGAAAAAAAGACAATTCACATGTCTTATAAACATATGTTATGACATGTTTACAATTACTAATTTTCAATATTTCATTTATCTCTTAAGTCATATTTCTATTCAAACTTTGCAGCATGAATTGAAAAAAAAGATGATGACAACAAACCTTGACAAACTGGACATACATTGCTAATGTCGATAAACCACAAGCCATATTTAAGGAGAAAAGTTTATTAGTCCTTACTTTTTGCAAAGGCATTATTAGTAATCTGATAGGAGTATTACGTATAAATTCTTGAATTAATGGTTGGCTGAAAGATTAGTTTAATCTTTTAACTTTGCATTTTTAGGGACTTGCCACTTATAAAATAATACTAGTAGATTGCGGTTAAATAAGCATGCTATCCCTATAATTAAACAAAATAAATACATAGTCGCCTAACTTGTTTTATTTAATTTGTAGGGGATAGGGGAGTGGAATACATTGCAAGGAATCAAACTCCACTTAGAAGGTGGAGGTTTGTACAGCAACACCAAGTATCCCTACTCACCTAACTGAAGTTAAAAAACAATCTCGAATTTTAACAAACACAATCTTTGTGAACAGGTTACTGGTACGTGTATTTGCTATAACCAAAAACTCTGCAACAATTAAGAAGCTGGTTTGGCAGCTTGCAAACAAACTTATGCCATAATGCATACAATCAGTAGGCTTTGCTATCGACTATCAGTAACACATATACATTATATGATATAACAAAAATCATACTAATACATACCATTGTAATCACACACTGGCCAGATAAGCTCTACAACCAGTAAGATTCTACAATGAGTAGTACTGTATAATATAATGGCCTGGTTCATAGTCCAAATATCTTTAGAAATCTATTGACAAAATCTATACCAGATACAAATGAGTATGGAACACATTTGCCATTTGGCAATGTTTATTGTGTTTGGGTTTCCTGTCATACGCCGTTGGAACAAATAAATATGTTACCATTTTCTAGTTAGATGCTATATTTTCACAAGCACCCTTCATTGCCAACAATGCAGCTCCATAGGCAGCTTCAGTCTGATTTGCCCTGCACACAGGCAAACCAAGTACTCTCTCTCGTATCTTTATCCATTTTTCGTTCTTTGAGCCTCCTCCAGAAGTGATCACTTCTTCAACTGGGGTGGCTCCAAGATCCTTCAGCAAGTTATACCCCTTCGCCTAAATGTCACAATATCAGTAGTAACAAGTCCTGTTTCGTTGTGTAAAATAGAATCGCATAGATATATAGAAGCATGATGTTAGAATAGGAACACACACCAAACTTACCTCAATGCGAGCAATTGATTCCAGAATACCATGCAAATATTCAACATCATTTTCTGGACGTGGATGTAGCCTGCAGGTAAATGGTAATTAAGTGAGCAATGGATTGCGTTAAGAAAATTAGTATCAGATAGTTGGATTTTACTTTTTGCATTTTAGAACATAACACTGTAAGTATAACACCAATAACATGTTCAAGGCATCCAATTCCATTTATTTGAGTAGCATTAAAAGTCAATGTAACTTTAAAACCTGTCAGCAACTTCTGTCCATCTAATTAAAAGTGTGCTTCACAGCAACTATTTAGTAAATCAATTAGCAATAGATAAAAAGGCTGCTTTGACATTTTTACCAGTATAGCTATTTCTAGATTACATGAAATCAACCAGCCTGTCATTAACAGTTCCCAGCATTTAATTAGTGCTATTTCAGAATTTAAGTTAGTTTCAACTGGCTGGCCGTTCACTTTTTAGCTAGAGGAATAGGCATAGTCAAATACCTCGGTTCCATCTTTGGATCTGCCACGGGGAATCTTTCGCCAACTGCTTGAAGGGGATAGTAATCAAGAGGAGAAGCTTCTAGGGGATTTATCTCCTCACTTAGTTTCTCCAACTGCTCATCGGTGAAGAGTTGCCTAAGAACTGCTCCCCCTGTGTTTGAAGCACCTCCAACGAGCCATTTGTCATCAAGACGGTGGCTATATACTCCAAATCGAGCATCTTCTACCCTTCTGGTGCTAAGTAGTTTTATAGCAAGTGTTGAACCCAAAGATGTTACCTGAGTACAAGCACAAGCATGTGATTAACTACTTGAAAAACTTACTACTCTAGATGGAGAACAGAGCTAATGAATTACTCTTTCTTGTCAAAAACCTGTTAGCATAACAAGTATTGTAGTCAATGAAGCGATATAGTGTTCCTATGACATATGGTCAGGAAAACCCACAGCAAAACTGTACTTGGTAGTATGGCTGATGAAACCACTAGATATATCAACTATGCAAATTCTGCCTGACTATATCCGAACCGAAGCACTAACATCTGCCAGAACTAGCAACAAAACCTTTCTCATAATATATGCTAAACCTAAACCATAAGAAATAAGCATGCGAAACATACAGCTTTCCCGGGTTGAGTAGCGCGTGCTGCTAGAAATGCTGCTATACTGTCAGTGGTTCCGGTACAGATAACACAATCCTTTGGATAACCTGATAAATTGATCATATTAGTAGCAGTCTCTGATCACCAAAACCACCACGTTTGTGGAGCTTCAAAATGTAAGTTATCTAATTCAAAGAATAGGAAGGCTGAATGTATCAGAAAACATTATTTATCTTTTTTCGAACTAGAAACGGCCCAGCAGCAATTGCAAAGAACTCAATAACAAAGGATAAAATATGTATTTCCAGAATCTGTGAAAGAAACTACAGAGTGTGAATCAGCAAACATGCGGTACACCTACAGGAAAAAGCAAAAACACTAAAATTCAACAACAATCAGAATTCAGAAGATATGCAGCCTCCCTCATAGGATATGCAAAGTGTGGCAAAAGTCCTGTACCACATAATGTCAATTGATTTTCTTATTTCCACCAACCCCACTTGCTAGGTGTATGTCTTGCAACCCAAGTAAAAAAACAAAATAATGGACTAAACACCCGCAAAACCTTGTATGAGAACATTATTCTTCATAAATATATTTGAGGAAGAGTTAAATGTTAAGTAATATAATTTCGTCCATACGACATTAAGTGTTTATTAAGAATGATACAACGGCCTGGAACTCATAGAAAACAAGAAGCATTTTCTGTCAATGATAATGTAACCAGCTATAATTAATTCCTGACAAAAGCTGAAGGAAATTAAAACATACCAAATTCAGTTCGTAGATCCTCCTTTATACACCCAATTTTAGTACCAGGAGCTTGCACAGAAGGTAGAAGATGAGAATATGGTTGTGATAGAAGCCAAGAAGGATAGGAATCCATTTCAGGATCATAGCCAACCTGCAACACATATCAAGTGGAAGCTGAGGTACTTATGGTACATTAGTACACACAAGGAAAAAGACATCTTTTTGTATCTACATTTACCTTCAAAGCATTATTATAGTCAGACACCCCCAGCTTGCCATGAAGTAGCCACAATAACCAATCTGCTTGATGTAACAATACTGCAGATTCCTTGCTTGAACCGTAGGAGTTCCACCACGAGACAAGCTTGCAAAGAGTAGAAGATCCAGAGCAAACTGTATGTTTTGCAGGAGCAATAGACTTCACCAAGGGCAAAGCATCAGGGCAGCTCTCGTTGTACAGGAATGGTCTACATAATGGCTCTTCGCTCGTGCTGTAGGAAAATCATATCTTTTTCAGGCTAGACTTGGTAATCAGAAAAGACAAGGAAAGTAGAAAAATTGACAACTACCAACCTATCTATGATGATAGTTGTTGCAGAGGTCCCATCGATGGCAATGGATGCAACAGCTGGGCGAAGACTAACTGGGACATCATCAAGTAGTAAAAAGAGAGTGTCTTTCCATGATTGTATCCAGTCCATTTTTTCCTCCCTCTTTCTAGTAAATAAAACAAGTTATGGAAGTTCATTTCTTTTGAAGGCATGTTTGATGTTTCGACCCATTTATTGGTAGCATGAAATAAATAAATACAACGATAACCGCAAATGTACATGGTCTAATTATATGTGCCAAGTGCCAACGCAAGTATAGATTTGTGGATTAAGATAACTCCTCCAAATAGACCAAAACAATCATTGAGTTACATTCACAGCTACTAGCTAAACAAAGATAGTACTGTATTACTCAATTTGCAAGCGACCTCAAAATACATACAAAATTTAGAACTTAAGTCGTAGCTTGATCACAACATGTCAGTTGCGGTTTTATTTTTTCATTCTCTAGCTTCAATACAAGGAAAATAAGATTAATTAAAACCAACAAAGTAACTTTTTACAGAGTTTAAAGTAATTTTAGGAGTAAATGCATCAAACTACTGAGTTTTGTGAATAATAAGCTTACCATATAGAGGGGGTACTCTCTCTTTCCTTCAGCATGAATGTTGCCTTCACGGTCAATAAGAGCATACCGAGCTCCAGATGTTCCAAAGTCCATACCAAGATAAAGCTTCTTTCCACTTTCAAAATCATCCTTTTTAGCATCAGCTTTATATTTTGCAGAAATGAGCTTTCTTGGTTTGCAAAGAACATCAGAGTACTTGGACATTCTTGAACTTGAGTTTCTTGAATTGTACTGTTTTGCAGTAAAATGCTTAATGAACAAGGATGAACATGCAGTGCTGAAAATAGTGCTCGCCATTATTTGATCAGTACTGTTAACGTTATCTCTTTTGTAGATAAAAGATTTTCCGCCAATTATTCAACTGGTAGTTTGAGCTAACTACTACAGTTGAACTTGGGCTTTGTCCGGCCCAGTTGACTGAGTTATGTACAAGGATGCAACCCAAATCAAGGGGGATTTACAAAAATGTCCATCAAATCCTACTTATTTACATTTCCATACCCATTACATTTTTACCCACAAACTTATTTACACTGTATACCCATCCTTCTGTATACCTATCTAGTATACAGTATACTCCCATGGTATACTTGTTACACTATACTCTCAAGTACTTCTGTATACCTATCTAGTATACAGTATACTCCCGTGGTATACTTGTTACACTATACTCTCAAGTCCTTCTGTATACCTATCTAGTATACAGTATACTCCCATGGTATACCTGTTACATACTCTCAAATCCATAAAAGAAGTATACTTAATTTGGTATACTAAAAAGGTATACAATATAATGCAAATAGCATACAGTTAAAATTTGGCGGGTGGGCACATAGTGTAAATAAAACAGGCCAGATGGACATTTTTGTAAATAAAATGAGCTGCATGGGTATTCCATGTAAACTAATTTTTTTTGGGCACAAACACGTAAATAATTTATTTTTGTGGGCATGGAGTGTAAATTTCCCTATTAAATAATAAAAGGAATTTTACAGAAAAGTACAATTTTAGAAGTTTATTTACAAAATATAGCAATATTTTAGCAAAAAATTAACCAATATAGAGGAAAGGAAAAATTAATTACAAAACATAGCAAACTATAGCATAACATAGCAAAACCTTACATTCTTCCCTCAATTTCCTCCAATTTTACTTTTCCTCCTCCCATCCCACCAAACCATCTTATATCTCGTTGTATCTCGATGTTTCTCAACTATCAACCACCTCGTATCTCGGTGTATCTTGTTGTATCTCAACCACCAGCCACCTCGTATCTCGTTTTATCTCAGCTTACACCAGAAACCAACCACCTCTTATCTTGTTGTATCTCGTTGTATCTCAGCTTAGACCAGAAACCAACCACCTCGTATTTCGTTGTATCTACACAGTTTTTGCTCCGTATCTAACTGTATCTCGATGTATCTGCGTTGTTTCAGGCTGTTGCAGCGCTGTTTCAGACTGTTTCAGCAGTCGTTTCAGACTGCTTCTGCACTGTTCAGGCTGTTTCAAACTGTTGCAGCGATGTTCACACAATACTGATTGGAAAAAGTGATCAAATTACTAGAAAAAATTTCTTAATACAGTTAAATTCCTGAAGTAATGTAAGTCTAGAATAAGGATAATCATATACATGTTACAGATGAACAAAGCTAACAGTTATCTAGTAATAAAAGAAGAAAGCCCTCTTTCTAAACACGGTGGAGATCTAAGAAACAACATGTGACCCGCAAAACAGAAAATCAAAATGTTTAAATGGTTGTGGTAACATCGGAGGAGCAAAACGTGATTTCTCACTCCTCTCACATTTTTTTCTCTCAAAATCCGTTCAATTTAGCAATTGATCCTATAATTGTCACTGTCGGCTAAAATCGAAACGAATGAGGGTCTATTTGGTGAAATTGACTCCATAACATGAAAGATGAGAGTGAAACTGATCGATTGATGTAAGATTTGCTGGAATAAACTCGTTGTCGTCGGAGTTAGGGTTCCGACGACCCTTTCGGCCTCGATCTACGGCGAATGATTGGTTTTCTGAGGAAAAGAAGTTCAGATATGGATAAAGGGAGTTGAAATGAACTCAAATATGTAAAATTTAGCCAGGGGTGGTTGCCGGCGGCGGAGGAAAAATCTGGTAGGGTTTTTGTTTTAATGGATTTTGGGGGAACTATTGCTATGTGATAGGAAAAATATAGCTATGTGTTGTAATTTGTAAAATATTGCTATTTTTTTTTGTAATATAAGAATATAGGTTTGTATACTTGTATAAAAATATTCCTAATAAAATCATTTTCTATCAACTTATGGTAGCTTGGATTCGGTATAAATTATATAAATAATGAGAGAGAATTTCTGAGTTGGGTAAGTTGTGATATCACTCGCTTTTCAATTTATCTTGATTGTTAGTTTTGACCTTACTATGAGTAATTTTTAGACCAATATGATCATGATTAGTTTTTAGTATCATACTGGTTTTGTGCAAGTCCGAGGAGATAAATAAGACCCCATGATGACATGATGCATATTGTCTAATCACATAATATAGTACATGTTTTACGGTGAAACTATTGCTTTAATCATTGCAATGCTAATCTTTCCATTGAAATGGATAACGCTTAACAACTAGACAAAAATTAATGCTGCATGTGATACTTGCACATAGTACTAAATGGAAGTGCCAGCACCTTGATCTGTCCACTATCTCAAAATAGAAGTGAACTTCCCAATCATACATTGCTTAGAAAGGACCACGAGTTGGGAGAAAAAAAAAAAAGTGAACCACATGTAGTAATCAATTTCAAAAAAAACAATAGGGTCAATGATGGAAGCTCAACATATCCATTCTTGGATTCTACTCTTTCACATAATATGATGGGGTTTAAGAGATGTCCCTTAATATCTTTCTTAACACCCATCCCTCCTTGGGTCCGACTATGGGGTTGCTGTGGTTTATTCCCCTTCTAATCTATATCTATATCTATATCTATATATTATTAAAAGGAAAGAACATTTAGGACAAAATTTAAAATTTAGAATAGAACATTAAGACAAAATTTGTAATGACATTTGATTTAAATTCAAATGACATGATAAGATTAAATATTTTCAAATTTGAATAAACATAGTAAATCTTTTGAAAATATAACCTACTACCTTATCTTAATCTTATCTCTAGATTTGAAAATATAAAGTTGTTGAATTTTACTTGAAAGATATTCAAATTAGGAATAAATTATTGTTTGTTATTTGTGATAAGATTTTATCTATTATAGATCGTCTTGAAAGCAAAATGAAAGTAGAAGTCGGCAAAAATGTTATTGTCTTTTCAGTGAAAGATATAGAGATTAGGAATAATATTATTATTTGTTATCTGTGATAAGATTTTATCTGAGTTTTTATTTTGAAATTTGAATTTGAATTAAAAGATAAGAATGGTTATCATTCCCTGAAGTTTGTTGCCCCTATAAATACTCCTACTTGAAATGGGTGAGAAACTGATCCATCGAATGAGGATTAGCTGCAAGTATCTAATAATTTGCTTTCAATTTTGCACATCTCCTCTTTATATTCTGCATATATATGTCATGTGATGTATTGATTCAAATATTATTGTGACATTGTTGAAAAGGTCTCAAGGCAAAAACTATTACTCCTACTAATAACGTGTTTTAGCAGTTATGGGTTGCTTCATTCTTAATATTATGAAATTTGCAAGTAGTTGAGCTCTTATTTCATGCAATTACATTCTTCATTTTCATTTTTTATTTCCCCAACTTTATAAAGCATTTAAGATCTCAGAAGCTTAAGTCAAATATATAGATAAAGAACAATCTTCGACATCTATAGATATGGTTCGATACATCAAGAGATATGTTGACAATAATACTTGAACAAAGAAATAGAATGCATAATTGTGTAAACTACAGAGGGAAGGAATAATAAGGGATGGCGTAGTAGAGATGGAGTTTAGAGGAGCACCAAATGCTTACGCAAACTTTCACAATGAATGATTCACCATTGTTTTTATAATTATCTATTCTTTGACTGTACATATATTTATTAGTTTTATCTACTTTAGAGAATGTATTCTTTTGTCTAATTCTTTTGTGGTCTTCTACTGGCTTTCCTACATTGCAGCCACATGGTCTCAATAGAGTCAGGCATGGCTAATCAACATCAAGGACCTAACAAAATCCATTACACATGAATATGAGAGAGTCATCAAGAAAAATGAGAATATACAGAAGGAGACGCTGAAGAAGAGCTAGCAAAAAATGTTATATGTAGGTGAAAAACTAATTTTTCTATATGGGTTTTCATGCGCATATATATTAGCTAGCTTTGGTGTAGGTATCATGAAAATACATATATCTGTACTATTTTTTAACTCTCTTCTTTGAATATGATAAGGATTTACGGTTGTACTTCTTTTTCATGTTGTTGCTAACCAATTCAAAATAGTCTGGATTGCACAATAGACATGGTAATAGTTATTGTTGGATCACAATTTATTACTACCATTATTTAAAGTTGTTTTTATGATCAAACTCTCTCTGAAATGATGTGAGAATACGTGGTTCATATTCTGATAGGAAAAAGTAATTAGACACAACTAAAGTTGCCTGATAAGAAAAATTAAAGTAATTCTTCTAAACAAAGAAGGTTTATATTATACAAATTTCACTCTTGATTGAAATTTTTGTATTCCCAAGCAATATTTAGTTTAGATATTTCCACATTTTTAATGCAACGCATGAGTATAATTGTGCAAGAGCAAATCAAAACAACATGATAAGAATGACATAGGGAAAGTTCGAAGTACTCCTGACCTTTAACTTAATATTATTTAGGAGTAATTAGGACACAATAATAGATAATGCTCCATGTTGTATTTATTTTACTGTTGTGAAAAAATCACTTAAATTCTTTCTATATCAATTTCTTGTGTGTGTTAGTGATGTGCATAAATAATACTACTAGGTTATTTTGCACTTCTACCGATGGTGTTGATATATTAGTAGCTGAAATAAAAGTTTATTTTGTGTTATTTCAGTTTATTTGCTTACTTTTCTATTGAGATACTAACTTATTACTATGATTAACAGTTGTATGTGTGTTCGTATCTATTGTTACTTTATATAAGCTTGAAATTGGTGTTAGTTTTAATTTGGTAGGTATATCATGATTTTATGAAGAAAGCAAAACGAGCCGCACGTATCTTCAGTAGTGCACACGATGAGCCAGCTATTCGAGATCACGTGTGGATGAAAACTATCCTTTTTACCGATGCTAAATATGTTTTATCTTTTTATATTGAATCTTTTTCTTAGTATCAATACGAATCTATATCTACACTTTGAAATTATTTTCTAATCATCATTTAATTAAGTTTTATTTATTTAATCTTTAGTTTTGAGTTGTGTTTTATTGTTAAAAATTTAATATATATGTATTTAGTGGTAATCATGTTTATGTACTTTCAATCTAAACTGCAGATTCGACTTAGCTTGAACTATTGTTCCCGCCCCTTCTTAGTTCTAAATATGTAAAGCTGGAAAGCAGCGGCGGGGGAAGAGAAGGAGGAATAATATAACGTGGCAAGGTTGAAAGTTAAAAGGGAATAATGAATAGTATTTGGCTAAAAGCTTATAGAAACTTTTATCTTCTGTGATTTTTCTAATTGACTTGATGTATTGTATATCGATGCAAACAACTGGAAAAATTGGAAATAGGTCATCCGAAATTTGATCTTGGATATTTACAACTCTTATATTTGTTTTTGTAGAATTGATCTCTCTACCAAGAAGAAGAAGAGGGTATTAGTTCATTAAATAAAGATATAGAGATAATTTCCTTCGAATTTTTGTTACATTTTATGCAACAAGCTATCATATTTAGTCTATATAAAAGAAATTATCTTATATTATTTGACTTATTTTTAAACATAAATTTCAAGTAGAAGAATGTGTTCTCTTTGGCGTCCAACTTAAACTATGGATCCATCAACTGTTGCGCTATTGATTGTAGTCAATTGAGGTATTGCCCCCACCTAAAAAATAACTATTGTGGAAGAGTTGGTAACCAGCTGATTGTAGTTTGCTTATTTCTGTGAAGTTTAAATTTGGCAAGTTTATATTTGTTGAAACTATTCTCCAAAAAGTTTATGACTCTTATGAACTTGCAAATACGAATTGAATATTTTTTATAATAATGATCAAATAACTAATTAGGAATTTTTTTTATTAAATAAAGAAGTTTGTTGAGTTATGTTTTCTGACACTGGATTAATCTCAAGAATGATGTTGACTCCATTTGATGCGATAATACCTTTTAAGGTCCAGTGAAGACAATTTCCAATTACTATAATTTTTTCCGAGACAATTAACAAAAGTCATGGCCAATCATTGTCTCATGTGGGGTTATTCTTTAATAAATCAGTGTTTATACATGGACAACTTTTTGTTGCTCTTTCACGGGTGAGTAGGAAGGGGTTGAAGATTTTAGTTTATGATGATGATGAAAAAATAACAAATGAAGATAGAAATGCACGTAGCGTATACAGAAGGTTTTCGTAATATAATTTGAGATGTTATTGAATTTATTTTTCATCTAACTATTATTATGTACGTTTTAGTCTATACATTCAAACTGTTTAAGTTACAAGCTATATGGGTTATTTTATATTTGCATGTTAATTAAATGATAGATTGATAGGTAACATATTTTTTAACTTTTTTTTTACAAAAAAAGAAAAAAATTAATGTTTGAACAATTGGTAACTCAATTGCATCCAGACTGGGAAACTATGAGAATCCTTCCAAATTTATTAAAACTAACATGGAACTCTTTGACATTTAGCAGAAAATTAAAACAATACGACATCACTAATAATACTCCTAAAAAGTTAATCTATTCCATTAGTGAATATATATTCTACTGTTCGATTACTCAAAATACTTTGGATAGCATTTTATTGAGCTTACGTAGTTTCTTCAACATTTGTTTAGTCATAATTTTTTGCTCAGATATGTATTAGCGAAACAACAGTTGTTTCGCTAATACACAATGTTCTGCTTAGGATAATACTCAAAGTGTTTCCAGATTAAAATTCAAAATGCCTAGCTGTTGTAAGAAGTTTTTTCTTTTCTATTGTTATATTTAAATTTGACCAATGTGACATAACATATAAAGCATTATATGGAGCTACACAAAAGCACTAATGTAGGCAAATAGTTGAGTTTAAAGACTCAATACTCAAAATTTTACGTATTTTTACTTTGACATATGAAATTTCGTATGATTTATATCTTTTAATATTGTGCGCGCATCGCGCTGGTGCTATACTAGTAGTAAATAAAAATTAAAAATGGGACAGTAAAACCTAAGAAAGCACATGGTTCAAATTTGTGGGATTTTTGATGGTATGATTTGATTTGCAATCTATTTAATTTGATTTTTGAATTTACACTTGGGATGAGTGTTTGTGCGTGTTTAATTTAGAATACTATCAAGGAATTCAAGAAATCACAAGAACAATATGGATGGATTATATTCTATATTTTCTTTGACTTGCATTAATGATTCAAGAACTAACAAAATTTAGTCAAGAACATCAAAACAAGATCAAGAAACACAAGAGGAACACAGCTAGATTCAAGAAACACACAAAGGCAAGAGATGTTGGCCCTAAATTAAGTAACTAATGAATGAATAATATATAGAAACACTACACCTTCAATAGATTACTAACTCAGATACAAAGATATTAATAAGAGAAATTCAGATTACCTCAAGGATCATCTCACTTGAATGGATAATCTAAGGAATTTCCAACGAACAATAAGGGTTTCTTGCCTCAAAAAATATTATTCACGTTCTGAACTGATCACTTTTCTAAAAGAGATGTTATTTATACTAAAATTAATCCTAGTTCTTCCTAAAAGAGCCTTACATGCCTATTAAAAAAGCCTCCCCTTAAAATCAATTAAATAAGGCTTAAAAAATACTAAAATCAATCATGTGATATGTGCCTAACATGTGCCACTTATTTAACTTAAATTTAATAAAAGAGCTAAATCATGAAGCTTCAATGTGATACCTCCGCTAAGGATTAAGTATCTCACATCATCATAATACAGTAGTGATCCTGGTATTTAAGTAAGCATGCCTTAGACCCCAGTGTCGCGTTTTAAAGCCGTGCGGGCCTAGGCCCAAAGCGGACAATATTACTAGCGGTCTTGGGCTGTTACAAATGGTATCAGAGCCATGCCGTGTCAGCCTTGTCGATACGGGACATAGTCAGTGCTGAGTCCCTGGTACGCGGGGCAACCTCAGCGAGGACACTGAGTCCATAAGAGGGGGTGTATGTAACACCCCAGCTAATAAATGTCCCACATCGGCATAACACATGAGTGATTCTGGGTATTAAAGTAAGCATGCCTTAGACCCTAGTGACGTATTTTAAAGTTGTGAGGGCCTAGGCCCAAAGCAGACAATATCACTAGCGGGCTGGGCTGTTACATCCAAATAAGCTTGTTTAGTCGTGCTAAACACCACTCCATCCAAGCTTGCTAGTCATGATGTGAAAATGCATTTACCGAGCTGTTAAACGCTATCCATTACTTCACCATCTTCTATCTCCATAAGTTTCACTTCAAATATATTGTAGCTCTTGTGGATTTTCTCCATAGCCGAACTCATCTTCCATCATCAAGCATCTTTTTATCTTGTTTTGGAGCCCATGAAGCTTTTCTTGGATTGCTTTAGTTTGTGATTTGGTCAACAATCTTCTTTGTGTTTCAATGATAGTTTTTTCTTGGATGTTGTGATGGTTAAACTTCCTTGGCTTTTCAAAGAAAAAAAGACACTTTTAGAACATGTTCAAAACCATTTAGCTTGAATAACCATTTTATGGAAAACTTTTAAAAATTTAACTGCTGTATCTGGACTAAATCAATAAATTTCAAAGATAAAAATGGCAGAATTGGTTGACAGCTCCCTGAACTTGTCCCGAAAAGTCACTAAGCTCCCTAAACCCAGCCATGTACCTCGTAGCTCCCTGGACCTATTCATATTTGTGTCATCCAAGTACAAAATGCTGTGATGGCACAAACCGTGTCTTCCAACAATTTTTGGCGCGTGAGGCATGGCTTTAGATGCTGACATAGCTTCCAACGGTCATAAAACGGCCATATTACAATTCCCTTCTATATATGACCTTGCATACACAATTTTTGCACAATTTTAAGGCATACCATTCCTCTTCAACATTAGCCATTTTTTTACATGTTTATTTGCCACAAATTCTTCTATTAATGGCTAACTATGAAAATGTATATTGTTCATGTCGGATTATTGCAAAGGTTGCTACATCTTGGACACAAGCCAATCCGGGAAGAAGGTTCTACACTTGCCAACTTGGTCAAGGACGAGGTGGATGTAATTTTTTTATGTGGTATGACCATGAAATGTCCCCCAAGCAAAGAGAGTTATTTGGGGTCTTTTGAACAAGGTGAAGAAATATGAAGAAGAGAGGATTCAAGCTAGACGTAGGTGTTTCAAATGGGTTATTTCTATTGTAATCATACACATTGTATGTAAATGTGTTGTGTAATATGTCTTAGTTCTAAAATCTGCAATTTTTGGTATTGAACTATATATATGCAGATTCTTATATGTAATGTGCAACTTTAAGGTAATTGAAATTTCATTCCAATGTAATCGATTTCCAACAGTGGATTACACATATCACATAAAACAACCAAAAGGTACCCAAAAGTGGGTTTGACATTGTCTTACTAGATTAACACTACCAAAAGGTACCTATTTCACATTGTCTTAATAAGCATACACAACTAAAATAAATTTGTTCAAAAGAAACAGCAAACTTTAAAATGACACAAGTTTAACTGCCTGATACCCTTGAAGCTGTAGCACTTGTTTGCTTTCTTATAGCTTGAGCCCTAGAGTCTCTCATTTGTTGAAGTTGTGCAGTTGATACTGCCTTTTTATCCTTCCATTTGAGGCCTGTTGGTTGGAAACCAAGATCAAGGTTGGTACCGGCTGCACTTTTAAGACCTTTCCCACGCATGACAACCTTTTCAGATGCAGTACCAGGCTGAAACAAATCAAGTGCTTACATTTTAACACCAGACTTATATGAAACAAAGTATAGCTTGATTGTGCAAATTTAACTTACATTGAGGACTGTTCTGGATGTTTTAGGGTCAATGTATATCCCATATCTTGTCTGTTTTGAACTTTTCTTGGCACCTCTAACACTGGTGGCTTCAGCAGCTGCCTCAAATACATCACCACTTCCTCTTGCCCTTTTTTTTCCAGCAACATCAGTACCAGCTCTAACACTGCTGGTTTCAGCAGTTGGTTCAGAAACACCAGCACAATCTCTTCCTTTTTTTGTTTTAGCAGCAGCAATACCATCTCTAACAGTACTGCTTCCAACAGGTACTTCAGGCACGCCACCAATACCTCTTCCCTTTTTGGTCCCAGCAGCAGTACTACCTCTTCCCCTCTGTGTTACAGCAACAGAAGCAGTACCATCTCCCATTCCTGGTGGAATAAATGGCTCCCTGCCTCTACCTAGACCTGCCCCTCTTCCTCTCCCTCTTCCTTTAAATGTTGATGCATTTCTGCTTGGTGCTTGAGCTGTAGAAGTACTTAGAACTGCACTTGACTCTTGTTGGCTTGGTTGAGTTGAAAGATTATTAGACCCTTGCCTGCTTGACTCCTCCATTCCACCCTATGAAACAAAAACAATAGTTAGTAAAACCACCAGTGTTCAAGAAAAAAAAAATGATGAAACAACTTCAATACTTACCTCTGAAACACACATAGATCTGTTGTGTCCCACCTGATGACATTTAAAACATGTCATCTTTACACCCTTTTTAGACCTCTTTCCCGACTTCTTTTTTGGTTCATCTTTTGACTTTCTTCTTCTCTTTTTAGGTCTTCCTGGCATGATTCTTGGGGCTGGAGGCTCAATAACCATATTAGTAGTAGGAGGCCACATTTGCATGTTAGTGATTGGTTGAATAACAACTGGTAGGCTTTGAGAAAAGTCTCCCTTTTATACCAATGTTCAACTTCATCTTTTGGGTCTATGTCAAGGTGAAAAAATGCACACACAACATGTGTACATGGAATACCTCTCAACTGCCAAAGTCTACATGTGCAAGTTTTCTTCCTTAAGTCAACTGTATGAATATATTTCCCCTCTTCCACCTCACAACCACTGTCACCATTCCACAAAATCTCAGTCCCTAGCAGCATCTATGTTATCATCTAAAATCTTCTTAGCCATAGGAGTGATATCCTCAATCTTAGAATCAGCAAACTTTCTCATATCAACATGTCTCTTCACGATTTTTCTTCTTATATCTTCTAACATGCTTATGATTGATTTATGTCTAGCATCTAGTATCCATGAATTAAAAGTCTCACACATATTATTTTCAACTATATCACACTTAGCATGCTCTTTAAATAAAGCTTTACACCAAAATTCTTTGTTGTATGATAACAAGGACTCACATATTTCTTTCTTCCCAAGTTTACCTAATTCAGCAAACTCTTTTTGCAATTTTACCTCAAAAGAAGCCTTGGCACACTTCCAGAATTGCTTTCTCCTTGCTTCATCTCTCCAATTCTTTGACCAGTTTGCCCATATGTGTCTGGCACACATTCTCTGCTCACAATCAGGCAACAAATGCCTGATACTAGATTGAAGACCCTGCCAAAAGTTGAAACTGATTAGTCATGTAATACTGGTAAAAAAACATATATAACAAAACAATAATACTGGAAGAAAAGTTACCTTCTGCATATCAGACATGATAGTTAAGCCTTCACCTGTTCTCAGTTCCAAATCTGTTATTAAGTGTTGAATGAACCAGCCCCAAGAATCTTTGGTTTCAGTCCCAACAACAGCCCAAGCAATGGGATACATTTGTTGATTCCCAGTCCTCCCAACAGCCACTAATAGCTCACCTTTACATGCACCTTTGAGGAAACAACCATCAAAACCTATGATTTTTCTGCACCCTTCCATCCAACCCTTCTTTAGAGCATCAAAGCACACATAAAAATACATAAATAGATTCTTTCCAGGTTGACATTCCCTATCAGTTTTGACATAACAAGAACTCCCAGGATTAGTGGACTTGATCATTTCAACATAATCACATAGTCTGGCAAATTCTTCAGTCCAGTCACCCATGCATTTTTTCAAAACCTTCATCTTAGCCCTATAGCAAACTGATCTACCAACATACATACCAAACTTATTCCTAACTTATTTTTGAACTTCAAGTATGGACATTGAGGGATGAGATGTGATAGTATCCTTCAGTTTATATGCAATGTAATTTTCATTGCACAATTTGTTCTTATTGTAGGTTTCACAGTTATGCACAGGATAATAATTCTTCACCATGAAGTCTCCAGAATCCCTGTCTATACAAGCAAACAATAACCACTTGCACTTATTACCTGTACACTTCACCCTGACCCTAGTTTTATCATTAGGCCTCAACCTAACATGGACCTTGTTCTGGATGACATACTCAGCAACAGCTCTTCTAAAACATACAGCATCATCAAAGATCATACCAAGCTCAAAAATAAGATACTGGCAGTCAGGATCATACCTAAGTTTATTACTCTTTTTTCTTCTAGGCAAATCAACACCCTTTTGTGCATCTACATCAAGCTCATCTTCACTATCCTCACTCCCTACATCTGAACTGTCAATGTACTCCTCATCTCCCCCAAGTTTACCAGCATATTTAGCAGCCTTTATCTTTGCCAATATCCTCAAACCCTTTGTCTACCCCAGCCTCCCCTAAACACACATCTTCTGCCCCTGCTGTTTTTTTCTTAGAAATTTTGTCATCTTCAGCTGCAGCCATCTTAGCAGCCTTCCTTTTTCTTCTCTCATCCCTAAAAAACCTCAACTCTTCATCTATATCTGATTCATCTTCATCAGGAATGATATCTAACTCTGATTCACTACTTTCATACTCTGAATCACTCCATTCTAGCTCAGAATCATCACTCACCTCCCCTGGCACATCTCCCCTTTCCTCCACCCTGTCATCTTCTAAGTTTGCAGCCTCTGTACCATCTATTTGTGAGTTTATATTACCCGGTGAAGTTGCCTGTAACGACCTCAAATAGTCATATCGAGAATCGGGACCTCGATTTGCGTGTCAAAAATCCCAAAAGCTCCGTAAGGTCTATTATGACATGTCTGAAATTTTTTAGCTAAAACGAACTTTGTTAGATAGGTATCGGAGAAAGACATCCGTTTCAGATATTCTTAATGCTAAAAGAGGTTTCGGAGCTCGATTTGAGCAAATGAGCTCTGATGTGAAATCTGAAAGTTGCATTAGGTTCGTATGGTAATTTATGACCTGTAGCAACCTTCAGAAGTGTAAACAGACCTCGTTTGATAGGACTTTTGATAAAGTCTCCGTTGCGGAAGTTTTAAAAGGTTAAAAGAGGTTTTCGAGCTCGATTTGAGTAAACGAACTCCGATGAGAGATCTGAGGGTTCCGTTAGGTTCGTATCGTCATTTGTGACTTGTAGCAACTTTCGAATTTGGATGCCGGGATCGTTTGATTAAAATTCGCTATTTTGGCGAAAGTCTAAATTTGACCCTTTCCCGTGGGACCCACTTTTTGAGTTCTAGAGATCCGAATTGAGTTTCGTCTTGACGAACATGTCACACAAGTCTTGTATGACTTGTGTACAAAATTTGGGGTCATTCCGAGCTTCGTAGGGTCCCGTTTGGACCCAAAAACAGTGGCTGACCTGGTGCAAGCCAAAAAGCTGCTGAATTCTGTTTTTTTTACTGTTCAGCCGGAAAGAAATCAATTTTTCAGATCAATCCGTAAGGAATTAGAAAAAAGTCAAAACATGAAAGTTGTAGCACTTTGAGTTGTAGTTCTAATTCCACCAACCTCGTATCATTTGGACATATCTATGAAAAGTTATGTGTATTTTACCGAAAACTATCCAGTGAGGTACAATTTGGACAGCATGTGGTACAACTCTTTAAAGCTGCGGGCTGCTATATATACTAGGGCGGACATGCATTTTTATTTTCATGTTTTGAGCTTCTAAAAGTAATTCCAAGGGGAATTTGAAGTACCAAAATCATTCCTAAACACAAGGTAACTATTCTTACCCATTTTTAACGCTTTAATCCGAGGATCAAAGTGACGATCCTTGGGAAGAGGGTTTGAACCCTAGATTTGTGAAATAGGAAAAATGACCGAGTTGGACTCGGGTATGTACAATAATGGTACTTTTGGACTCGTGGGAGTATGGGGAGTCCGGAAACATAAATTTTACGGGTTTTTGGGTACGTCCGACCCGGAGGTATTTTGGTAAATTGCCTCTTAAATTGCGTAAGGGCTTAGAATCCTTTCCTCACATGCTTACGAGTGTGACACTATTTCTTTCGCTCAAAGAGGAGTCTTACGGAGGCACATCGTTTGGGAAAGAAGGTCGTTCCTTAGCCACTTGAGCCGATTTTGAGGTAAGTGAGACTTGACCTCTATTTTGCTTGCGGATAAGATTTGATCTGTCTAAGTAAGATGTCGAGTACTTAATTGACTAGCATTGTCTAGTAGATAGTATTATGTACTACTCGTTATATTTATACAAAAAGGAGAAAGCACAAACGTGACTTGTGTATAGTCGATGTTGTGTGCCGGTGTATTATTGATATGCTCTAGGGACAGAGGCCGTTGGTGCGTTATGACCTAGGAGCGAAATTTCATCTAGGGACAGAGGCCGGTGGTGCGTTATGACCTAGACGTGGAGACTTATAGGGACAGAGGCTTGTGGTGCGTTATGACCTATAAGTAAAGTTGTTTATAGGGACAGAGGCCTGTGGTGCGTTATGACCTATAAACAAAGCCGCACCGGGTGTGTGCTTATGCTATGTGCTAGGTATATCATTACTTATGTGGTATGCGAGATATATCATCGCCATGCTGTGTGTTAATTATATTATTGCTTATGCCATAGTATCAATATAATATTGTATAGGCTGCCTATATTATGTATCTTTATATTATTGACCATGTTATGTATTCGCGTATTATTGCTTGTGTTGTTGTATAATTATATTATCGTATGTAATGTTTATGGGTTACTGTAAAGGTGTGGATTTTACTTCTGTTATCTGCTTATGCATTATCAAAGACTTGTCCCGAAAGGGTAATTTAGCGGGCCTGTCGATGATCTTACTGGGCTTTGGCTCATAACTTACTGTTTAAATGTGCAGATCCTTCTACTAGTCAGACAGCTGGACTTATCTGATCCGTTCGAGTCTGTGGCTATTTTTGCTTGAGGTGAGCCAACCGCATGGTTCGCGGTGGCATACCGTCTGATCCACCTTAGTGTTTAGACGCTTCCTACATCTTGTATTACATATATATATATATATATATATATATATATATATATATATATATATATATATATATATATATATATATATATATATATATATATATATATATATATATATATATATATATATCGGATGTCAGAATTCGTAGATGCTCTATTGACACTGTATTTCGGGTGGATGTCTACACGTACATTTTATTGCAATATTTCAATCTAAATTATCAGTATGAGTCAGTTTAATTATTCGTGGTTCGCCTAAGGATGTAACACTTAGGTGCCATCACGGCCCCGAAAAATTGGGTCGTGACAAATTGGTATCAGAGCCCTAGGTTGTAAGTCGAGTCTTAGGGAGTCAATGGAGCAGTGTCCGAGCAGAGTCTTGTTTATGGGTATGTTGTCGACCATACTTATAAGCGAGAGGCTGTAAAGGCATTTTAGGAAGAGTTGTTTCCCTTCATTTCATCTCTTCTCGTGCTATGATGCTTACATAGGTGCTAATCCTTTAATGTGATTATGACAGATGGTAGAAACTCTTACTTTGGTAAAATATAATAATATATGTATTGGATAAAAACTGAATAGACTTTGGCGAGTGACACGTGTCATCCACGTGGCACAAGCTGACGTGTCACTGGACAGACATCTTCCCGGATAGATACTTCCTACGGGCAGACCCCAAAGAAGTTACTAGGCTTGCCAACGGTCAGCACGATTCGAACCAGCGGTTATCAGCAGTACGGGATGCGACCATTCAGCAAACGGTCACCCAGCGGTTACAACCCTTCTGGATAAGACGCCCGGCGGTTACCCATCTGAACGGTCTTATCTCCAACGGCTACTATCTCAACAGACGCCACCCAAAATCTATAAATAGCATTTGTCATAGCCAATTGTAACAACTTTTACTTCCTGCATTTACTATCAATAAAATTACTATCTTTCTTGCGTTCAAACATACTCTCTCACAGTCAATAAATCGCATTACTTGTTCTTGTCTGAAGCAACGACTTCAATAATCGGATCATCCGACGCGGCGACCGCCGACCATCAGAGGAAACGATACGTTTATTCTTGATCATTTATATTTACGCTCTACTTTTACGCCCTACATTACTGATTTTTGATTTATTGCGTAGATCTTTAATCTCAACTATTGATCGTGACTCCGCAAATATAAATTTAATTGTTAATTGGCCTAAAACCGGATTTAGGTTAAACAATTTGGCGACCACAGTGGGAGCCGGTCAATAGCTTTCGTAGGTTAAAAAGTCTACCTTTGACGTTATATCTATCTCTGTTTATCTCTTTGCTTCATAACTGACATGGCAGACGGCAGTCCCCAACAAACCATTGTGGGCGGACAACAGGTAAACACCCCTTCCCATAGATCCAATGATGATGTGCAACAGGTACATAATCTGGTTCCCGATTATTCTCCCGACCCTTCGTCTGACGGGCAACAACAACAGTCTGCCCGTAGATCGGTCAGGCAAAGTCGGCGTGAGCGCTCTCAGAGCAACACTCCACCAAGGAGACGACGACATAGGAGTCTCTCCCCTGACCAAGGAAACTTGCAAGGAACTTTCCATGATTTTATGCAGCAGCAGACGGAGATAAACAGGCGAATCAACGAAGCACTAAACTCTCTCCGGGCGAACAATCCCCCAACAACAGGGGCCAACGCAGCCAATATCCCATCCTCCCATACATCAAGACGGGAAGAAGAGCGCAATAATGGTAGCGGTACTGCAGACCCGGCGGCTCAGGCAAATCATAATCCGAATGCGGAATCTACAACACCTACAGATATGAGCCTTATCGTGGAAACTCTCACCAAGCAATTCAAAGAAAGCCAGGAGGCGCTCCAGAAAGCTCTCCACGAGAGAATCGACCAGATTCCAGGCACCCCGCCTACGCTGAAGAAAGTTGATGTTCAGCGCTACTCGCAACGGCACTGGAAAAAGGAGGCTGCCCCGAAGGCGATACCTAAGACGTTCAAAATGCCAAACATCCCGAGGTATCGAGGAACATCTGACCCCAACGATCACCTCATGATGTTCAGCAATTTCATAAAGGCCAGTGATCTCACCGACGAAGAGATCGAGTCTGTGCAACTGAAGAAGTTCGTAGAGACACTGGCAGATGGAGCCCTGCGGTGGTATTCGATGCTGCCGCCAAACTCTATTGGATCCTTCGCATAAATGGCTGAACTGTTCGTGAAGGCTCACACGGGTGCCCAGAAGACGGAGACCCGAGTAGAAGACATCTTTGAAATCAAACAGAAACCCGACGAGTCACTTCGCAAGTACGTGGACAGGTTTCAGAGAGAACGTATGATGCTCCCCAAAGTACCGGACAGGTGGGCAGCGATCGCGTTCACCAACAGCTTGGACGTCAGGAGTTCAGAGGCCACGCGAAGACTCTACGAGTCTCTTCGGAAATTTCCAGCAGCCAGTTGGTCGGATGTCTACAATCGTTACAACTCTAAGGTACGTATCGACGAAGATAAACTGATCGGAACAGGTGCTGTTCGGGGGAGATCCCAAACTCGTAGCAGCGGGTCTGGAGGAAAGGCAGAAGTGGAAAAGTCAGGCGCACGGTACGAGCCGTACCCCGACCAATCGCGAAACAGTTCCAAAGGCCGCAACCGCAACAACAACAGAGGTCTGTCCCGAGGGGAGAGTTCTCAGTCTGCCAGCCTGCCAAGCCTGCCAAGCTTCAACATCGAAATAGCGGATGTCGTGGCTGTGCTCAAAGGCATGGGAGAAAAAGTCAGGTGGCCGAAGGATATGAAGACTGATCCCAGCAAGCGGAACCAAGACGTGTACTGCGAGTTCCACCGTGATCATGGGCACACTACCGAAGACTGCAAAGCCTTAAGGTATGAGATCGCTCATTTGCTGAAACAGGGATTCTTGAAGGAATTCTTGACGGAGAAAGGAAAGCAAACTCACGCAAAGGCTCAGCAAAACAAGCCCGGTCCGCCACGAGCATCCTCTCCGAAACGAACGGTCAACGTTATTTCAGGTGGAATCGAGGTGGACTCTGTTACCTTCACAGCAAAAAAATACGCGAAAGTCTCCATTACTAACAACAAGCGACCTCGGTCAGAGGCAGCAATCACCTTTGAAGAATCCGACACTGATGGACTTCAGTTTCCGCATGCCGACGCGTTAGTCATAACACTACGCGTGGCGGAGTTCGACGTGAAGAGAGTGCTCGTTGACGCAGGCAGCTCTGCCAACATCATCCAGGCACGGGTCATGAATGAAACACAACTATCAGATAAGATCGTGCCGATCTCTCGAGTTCTTTCCGGCTTCAACAACTCAAGCGAAAAGACTCTCGGAGAGATCACATTGACTACTCTGGCGGAAGGAGTAGCGAAAGAGACCACTTTTCATGTTGTCGACGCGGATCTAGCCTACAACATCATTTTGGGCAGACCTTGGATCCACGACATGCAAGCCGTCCCTTCTACATACCATCAGGTGGTGAAGTTTCCGTCCGAATGGGGAATACGGGAAGTCTGAGGAGAGCAACGCATCGCACGAGATTGTTACTCGGTAGCCCTCAGACTACCCGAGGAGAGCAAATAGCAATTACAGCACCCGGGACCGGACGCTGCACCTGAGGAGACCAAATACGACGTCCCGGAGTTCATCGCCAAAATGGACGAGAAGGAAAGCCACATGCCGACGGTAGAAGCCCTGGAGCCTGAAGAGCTGTTCACCGATATGCCAGAGCGAAAGGTGTATCTGGGGACCGAATTGAGCGAGCGCCTGCGGGGAGATATCCTGCGGTTCCTCAAGGAGCACAACACAACATTCGCCTGGTCCCATGCGGATATGACAGGTATTTCTCCTGATATCATCACTCACAGGTTGCACGTTGATCCGTACCACCGTCCGGTGAAGCAGAAGACGCGCCAACAAGGAGCCTTCCGAAATCAATGACGAGGTCGACCGGCTGTTGAAGATCGGTTCGGTACGTGAAGTTAAATGCCCAGACTGGCTGGCGAACGTAGTTGTCGTTCCTAAAAAGAATGGCAAATGGCGAGTCTGTATTGACTTCACGGATCTGAACAAGGCCTGTCCGAAGGATTCGTACCCTCTTCCCAGGATAGATCAGCTGATCGATGCAATAGCCGGACACGAAGTGTTAACTTTCCTCGACGCATACTCCGGGTACAACCAGATACTGATGGATCCCGACGACCAAGAAAAGACGGCATTCATAACCTGTCGAGGTACGTATTGCTATAAAGTTATGCCTTTTGGATTGAAAAATGCAGGTGCAACCTACCAGCGTCTGGTCAATCGAATGTTCCATGATCACATCGGAAAGACCATGGAAGTATACATTGACGATATGCTGATAAAATCCAAAAGGGCAGAGGACCATCCGGCCCATCTGAAAGAGGCTTTCCGAATTCTGGATCAATACAACATGAAGTTGAATCCAGAGAAATGCGCTTTCGGAGTCGGATCGGGGAAGTTTCTGGGGTTCATCGTTTCTCAGCGAGGCATTGAAGTCAATCCCGCTCAGATTAAAGCTATAGAGGCAATCCCAGACGTGCTTCGCGATAAGAAAGAGGTCATGAGGCTGACAGGGAGAGTGGCAGCTCTACGGCGATTCATCTCCCGGTCGTCTGACCGTTGCAAAAGCTTCTTCGATGTCTTAAAGCAGAATAAGGAGTTCGAATGGACTCCTGAATGTCAGCAGGCATTGAGGGATCTCAAGAAATATCTATCTAATCCTCCACTACTCACTACACCTGTGGAAGGCGAGCAGCTATTAATCTACCTGGCAGTCTCCGAATCATCGGTAAGCGCAGTACTAGTTCGGGAAGAAAAAGGTAAACAACTTCCTATCTACTATGTTAGCAAAGCTTTAATTGATGCAGAAACTCGCTATCAACCTTTAGAAAAATTAGCTTTAGCTCTAGTAACTGCTGCCCGAAAATTGCGCCCATACTTTCAAAGTCATTCTATAATCGTAGTTACTACCTTTCCTTTACGAAACATCCTGCATAAACCGGAATTTTCGGGAAGATTGGTAAAATGGGCCATAGAATTGTCCGAATTTGACATTACTTATCAGCCTAGGGTAGCGATAAAGTCGCAAGTCTTAGCAGACTTCGTGGCAGACTTCAGTATGAATGTATACCCCGAAGCGCAAAAGGAAGCCATTCTCTACGCTGGACAGGCTCCGGGTACCTGGACCCTCCACACGGACGGCTCTTCGAGCGTGAAGGGATCAGGACTTGGGCTGGTCCTCGTTGCTCCATCCGGGGAAACGGTAAGGCAAGCTATCAAATGCCCCTTCATTACTAACAATGAGGCCGAATATGAGGCCGTTATTGCAGGATTAGAATTGGCACGGAACTATGGAGCAACCATAGTCAAATTAAAAAGCGACTCCCAGTTGGTAATCAATCAGATCAATGGGGGTTTCGTTGCACGAGAGCCTAGGATGCTGGCATACCTTGGCCGTGTAAAAGAACTCCTGGCACAGTTCGATACCTGGGAAGCAGTTCAAATCCCGCGAGAAGAAAATCACGAAGCTGATGCTCTTGCAAACATGGGATCTGTTGCAGAGATAGGAGCAGCTAGCTCTTCGGCTGTCGTTCAACTCCTCTACACTTCCATGGACAGAGAGAGATTCGAAGTCAACACCATCAGTTCTACCTGGGACTGGAGGAATGAGATAACGAACTATCTCATTCACGGGACTCTCCCCGCAGATGCAAAGGCTGTTCGTAAACTTCGAATAAAAGCAGCTCGGTACACCATCCTTAATGGCGAGTTATACCGCAGAATGTTCGCAGGACCTCTCGCAAAATGTCTTGGGCCGAATCAGACTAATTATGTGATGAGAGAGGTCCACGAAGGCTGTTGCGGGAATCACTCCGGTGGCAAGGCGTTGACTCGAAAGCTGATACGCGCAGGTTACTATTGGGACAAAATGGAGAAGGATGCCAACGAATTCGTCAGGAAATGTGACAAGTGCCAGAGATTTGCTCATCTCCTCCATCAACCAGCCGAACCACTGCATTCAATAGTCTCCCCCTGGCCCTTCATGAAATGGGGGATAGACATCGTTGGTCCTCTCCCCACGGCACCCAGGGGACTGCGTTTTCTGCTGATCATCACGGATTATTTCACAAAGTGGGTCGAAGCGGCAGCATATTCGAAGGTGCGACAAACAGAAGTCATTGACTTTCTCTGGCGTTTTGTGATATGTCGCTTCGGAGCACCAAAGGAAATAGTCATGGACAATGGGCCGCAATTTGTCGGCCAGAAAGTAACAAGGTTCCTCGAAGATCTGCACATTAAGAGAATCACCTCTTCTCCATATCATCCTGTCGCCAACGGGCAAGCCGAGTCTACCAACAAAATCATCGTTGACTCTCTTAAAAAGCGCCTCGAGCAGGCGAAGGGATGTTGGGTTGAAGAGCTGCCTGGAGTACTATGGGCTTATCGCACTACGGTAAAAATGAGTACCGGGGAGACCCCTTACTCGCTGGTATACGGTGCAGACGCCCTGATCCCAGTTGAGATAGGAGAACCCAGTCTGCGATATGCACATGCCACTGAACAGTCGAACTCAGTGAATCTATCCGAAGAATTGGATCTCCTCGAGGAACGCCGAGAACTGGCCCTCATACGAGTGGTGGCACAAAAAGAGCGAGTCGAGAAGTACTACAATCGGGGACTGCGCGTACGGAGCTTCCAAGTCGGGGACTTTGTACTCAGAAAAGTTTCCCAGAGCACACAAGAGAGGAACTCGGGAAAGCTTGGCCCTAACTGGGAAGGACCATACAAGGTGATCGCTTCAGCCGGCAAGGGATCTTATCGTTTGGCCCGACCAGACGGTTCGATCATCCCGAATAGCTGGAACGTAGTACATCTCAAGAGGTATCATTTTTAAGCGACAGGGACGGTTAGTTATTCTATCTCTTCGCAAAAATTTCTTTTCCTATCCTTGCATAAAAGTTTGCTACTTCTGCCCGTACGTATAAGCCATTACTTGCATGCTTATATAGAAATGCTTACTTTTACCTTTACATAAAAGTTCTCTCTTTTATACATTCTTTCTAAATGGTACTAACGGCCTGAACAAGGCCAGATCCGTTTAGCTCAACTGGCAGAGCTCGAAGTTCTTCAACTTCGCGGCTGTGGGTTCGAGTCCCACAACGGACACGCTCCACGTTTGGTTATATGTGTTCAAAAGACAACTCACCGACGACTCTTTTCATATTGTCACTTTACGTGTTCCAACATGAAAACAAGGGGGGTGGTGAGGGCCCCATAGGCCAGGAAAGACCTCCACACAGGCATAAGACCTTCGTACAGGCATAAGACCTAGCTTACAGGCAAGCAAAATTTTCTGCGTGACAAGACTTCCACGGCAAATAAGAGGGGTCGTTCACAAAACAAAACCTTCATGTGACGAGACTTCCACGGCAAATAAGAGGAGTCGCTCACAAGGCCAAACAATCCGGCCAGAACCTTAAAACGACCTGAGCTCGGTCAGACTACTTACAACTTGCAACTTTTGCCTAATAAAGGTGTAAGTTCAAAACATTTGGGAAAGCCCGAGGAAGTACAAACTTAGTAAAGTTTGGAAAGCAGTCCTAAGGCATAAAAGCCACAAGCACATGCATACAAAAAGATCAGAAGTTCAAACTAAACATAGTCACTGAATGGATCTAAAATTGCATATATACATTGAGCTGAGAATTTACAAAATGCCAAAAATGGCTGACAGAAGTTTGCAGAGTGTACTAAAAGGCCAAACGTACCGGCCAAGGGTTAGAGAAGTTCCTATTAAACTCCTGCCCATCCAACAAAAAAGTCCGGTTCTCGCCGGACAGAACAAAAATACACCAAGTTCAGAAAAGAAAATTTCAATTTGAAGGGCCGTGACCGGGACTTAACGCACCAGCTCCGTTAGCCCCATCATCACTCCCTGATTCTTCATCTTCCTCATCACCATCACCGTCGCTCGACTCATCAGGAGAGAGACCTAATGCCTGTTGTACACGCCGAATAGCACTCTTCGTCGCATGCAGCATCGCGTCAACATCAACCTGCCCAGACCGGATTTGCGCTAACAATGCACGCTTAGCCTCAAGGGTGGCAAGCTTAGTCCTAATCTCGGATTGATCGCGCAAGTTTGCCAAATCCTTAGTCAAAGTGGCCTGTACGCCCATCGACTGGGCAACCTGATCTCTGGCAGCTTGAAGCTCGGAACGGGCCTTGGTTGACTCCTCGCGTGCCCTCTGCAGATTCAATTCAAGAGTTGCACGTTCGTCGCTAGCAGTACTCAAGAAATCTTGGCATTCATCAAGGAGTCTCTCCAGCCTCTCAACAGAGCGTGCGAACCCCTCTTTCTCTTCAGAAAGACGGTCCTTTTCCCTGGTAAGAGCGTCAATCTGCTCAACGCGGTTGTTGTTAACATCTGTTAACCGGTTAACTTCCCTACCAAGGAAACCACACTGCTCGATCAAGGCTTTGTTGTCCTTCAGAGCCTCGAGCAGTTCCTTCTTCACCTCCACCACTTGATTGGCATTGTTCAGCCGGGAGCGAAACATAATCTCAGCAGCCAGCATGCTTGACTGAAACATCAAACAAATCATAGTTAGAAACCCTGGGATAGCAGAATGTTTTTTTTTTCTAGGGCACAACAGGAAAAACTTACCCGGGCAGAGTCGGAGGCAATTTGGAAGGCCAATTCCTCGTCGGTCAAGTCTCTTAGCACCCACTCCTCTCGAGGACCGAGAAGCGAGGAAATTGCCTTCACCAAGCCGCGTGGCCTGGCCACCACGTTGACCTCCGGAGCGAGCCGCAGGGTATGCTTTCTCTCGCAAAGTTTGGGCTCCCTCGCCTGTTCAGTAGGATAGTTCGGCCCAAACTTGTAGCGAACCCCCTTGATATCACTCAGCTCCGTCTGCTCCGAAATAGCTGACAGCCAGACAAGCCTTGAGGACGAAAGGTTAGAATCACCTTCCGCCTCTGGGTCCATGGTTTCGCATTCACGAAGGTAGACCGGATTTGCTCCCTCAGAAGCTACATTTTCAAAATCCTCGAAACGAAAAACCCGAGGACCTTGGCTGCCCTCTTGGGAGGCCTCTTCCCTGGCTTCTCCCCCGGCTGTTTCTCTTCTTGCTTCACTCGCTCCTTCTCCTACTTCTTCTTCTTCTTCTTCTCCAACCTTCCTTTTACCCTTGTCCGCACGAGAAGGACCTGCCTCCTCCCCGCCACCAACTCGGGGACTCCTTGGCGAAGATCGGGCAGCTCCCTCTTCCCTCCTTCTCTGATCACTACGGAGATGAGGCCTCCGCCTAAGAGGAACATCTGTCTCAGTCTCAGTATCCGACAAATGTATAACCTCATGGGCCGGACCCTCTCCCCGTACAGACTCGGGAACATCCGCAGGAACCTCGGTACCTGTCGCCATGGGCTCTTGGGCACTCGCCCTCACTGAAGGATCACCACCAGTCGCCGAAGTTTGTCCGGCAGTCGCGGAAGCCTTGCGGGCGGACTTCTTCCGCGCCCCGCCTTCGGCGTGGCTCTTCCTCTTCCTCGTCAAAGGACTTAACCCCTCGGACAGAAGCGCTTCACCCCCTTCCCTGCTGCGCAAGGCACCGGCCGAAGCTAATATAGCCTCAGCTTCGGCAAGGGGGTCGGCGACAGGTTCGGTGGGGACGTCCTGAGGAGGAGCCGGGAAAAAGTTTCCTGAAGTACCTAGACCTGCAACAAAGGCAAAACGGTCAGTCACAGGAAGAACTCAAGGAGGATAAGCTATTGAAGGAAGAGGGATATCCTCACCGTGATGTTTTACGGTCAAACCCTTATGAGAAGCAAAGTGAGCCCACTCTCTCTTCCCCGGCTCAAACCGTGCCAAAATCGGCTCGACCCACGCCGTTAGCTCATCTACAGTTATGAGCCCGTCATAGGGTCGCTTGGCCGCTGCACAAGGAAAAATCGATCATAAAAAGAAGGAAAAATAAAATGCGCACAAGAGTATTCGGGGACTTACGTGCTTTGTTCCAGACTTCTGGAAGATGCGCCTTGTCGTCAAACGTCAAAGCGGAGGAACGCACAAACAGGTATCGGTGCACCCAGCCCCGATCGCTGGTATCCTCGGAGCTGCGCACCAAACCCTTGCTCCCTCGCATCCTGACGTTCACATAGCCGTCCTTGAAAATCTGGACGCTGTACAAAGAAATAAAGTGTTTGTATTCAAAGGACTGGTCAGTCTCAGTTGCAAACCAGTCCAGAAGTGCGACTATTCTATATACACTGGGGCTCAATTGTCCCGGGCAGAGAAGGTATTCCCTGCAGAGTCTATCCAGCACCGGATGCAGGGGCAGCCTACATCCTACCGTAAAGGGGTAAGTACCAATGGCTGTCCACCCAGCTCTGTGCGAGGTGATGTTCTCTCCGTCAGCAACTGGTAGTAGATGGATTCTGTCATCCCAGTCGCAATCTATCCTCACTCGAGGAATCACTTCCGTTGTGATCCCTGATTTGAATCTATATGCCGGCCAGTTGCGCGTGTCACCTTCCCTGTTATGGAAGGCCTTAACATTGCAGTCTGCCTCAAGCTCACCCTACTTTTTAGGGATTATTTCAGCGGCAGTGGCCTGAGAAGCCCGCGGCCTGGGAGTGGCCGACGAGCTACCAGCGGCGTCAAAGTTCAAATTTCTTCTAGATCTTGAAGACATAATGTCAGAAGGAAAACGGAGTTGCCAAGAAAATTCAAGAAATAAATCAAGGGTTTTTTCAAAGAGCAACACAGAGGGAATAAGGAGTAGGTAAAAGGTTTCTCGTCAAGTGAGCTCCTATTTATAGGAATCCTGGTGCGGACCCGTGGCCTCCTTCAAAAACACGTGGAGGCTATCAAGTAAGCCAAGGTTAATCAATGCTTTGTAGCGTTATCATTACTCTGGAAAGTTGCAGTCACTTCGTATCCAGCAAGCGACGTGCGCACGTGGAGACAGGCGGTTAAAATTATTGCTTTTTACCCTCGGGGAACGCAGTAGTCATTTCGGTGTAAACTGCAGTACCACAGACGTGCAGGTCACAGTTACTTTTCCGTACGGCGCATTTAATGCGCACGTCACAAGGGCTTATCATCAATCGGATCAAAATCGCACGTCATCAAGATTACATCATAAGAAGACAAAAAGTTTGCAAAGACTCCCGCCAAAATTCTCATCCACTCCTCGGACAGATATTCTGCCCGAGAAGTGCGGGGACTATCTGTATTGGATAAAAACTGAATAGACTTTGGCGAGTGACACGTGTCATCCACGTGGCACAAGCTGACGTGTCACCGGACAGACATCTTCCCGGACAGATACTTCCTACGGGCAGACCCCAAAGAAGTTACTAGGCTTGCCAACGGTCAGCACGATTCGAACCAGCGGTTATCAGCAGTACGGGATGCGACCATTCAGCAAACGGTCACCCAGCGGTTACAACCCTTCTGGATAAGACGTCCGGCGGTTACCCATCTGAACGGTCTTATCTCCAACGGCTACTATCTCAACAGACGCCACCCAAAATCTATAAATAACATTTGTCATAGCCAATTGTAACAACTTTTACTTCGTGCATTTACTATCAATAAAATTACTATCTTTCTTGCGTTCAAACATATTCTCTCACAGTCATTAAATCGCATTACTTGTTCTTGCCTGAAGCAACGACTTCAATAATCGGATCATCCGACGCGGCGACCGCCGACCGTCAGAGGAAACGATACGTTTATTCTTGATCATTTACATTTACGCTCTACTTTTACGCCCTACATTACTGATTTTTGATTTATTGCGTAGATCTTTAATCTCAACTATTGATCGTGACTCCGCAAATATAAATTTAATTGTTAATTGGCCTAAAACCGGATTTAGGTTAAACAATATACTATCATTCAAACCCTCAAATTATTAATTACGTCCCCACATTAATTAGTGAACACCATGCAAATATCCTAACAACAACATGCGTTGGATCAACACAAGTTTGTATTATAAAGCAGAATATATATACGCATACAATAATAAAAAGAATATATAGTAATCATACATCCTGAAAAAAAAAATTGTACTATATTATACAAGGTTTGTAAAATATTAAACATACAGTAGAAAGGAAAAGCTAAAGTATACAAATTAAGGGTCTGACTGATAAATTTAAAAGTTTACTAGCTGATGTGAAAAGGTTTGTTTTGGTTTTAGGCTGATTAATTAGAGGGAGAACACCCTTTTGCACTTTGCTTTTCGCCCCTTCTTGGAAAATTTCCTCTTAAGAAACCAAAACTTTCTGTTAAACAAACATATAGTACAAATTTGTAGCTAGATATGCAGTTACCGGGTAAAACAGATGCCAACCATCATTGAATGAAGACAGCACAATATTGTTCTTTTCCTTACACTTGGAAGTTGAGGTTGACTTATTGTGAATAATAATAAATGAGTTTTAATTAGTATTTATTGCACCTTATATAGTAATGATATTTGACGTGCAACTAGTTAGAAGAACGTCGATGATTTAATGTTGGTAAAAAAATGTAGCAGTCTCAAACGAGTACAGTAGTAATTATTTTCGTTCCACAACCATATTTCAAAGTGAGCCTCTTTCTTTTTAATTGTATAGTTCAATTACATATCCTAAAATGATAGAGTATTTTATTTAATGGGACTGTGGTTCCATTTTGTATCAACGTTTACTTCTTTTGTAAAAAACATATATAAATGAAACCTGACATAATCTCTTATGGAATCAGCGTTTCCATATAAATACAAATTTCTTGTACATGATTTATATAAAACGTACAGTATTTGTTTGCTTTCAAAATAAGTAAAGTTTTTCAATTTCTTGAGAATAGAGAATAGACCGTTTAACAATGGCCATTCAGTTGTTCTCCAGCCAAATCACACCACAAGGCTAATTTATTGTCGGTTCAATGGTAGAGCATTGGATACTGATAGTATTTGTAGTTTTCTATGTGCAAGATACTGAGATAGCAGGGACTTAATTTAGAAAGTGTTTGTTGGACTGATTAAAATAATTAATGATATGATAAGTTAGATACTGCTGTACTAATAGACAAATTTTACCATTATCTCGTTTTGTCAGAAGCAGTGGGTCCACTGTTATTCCCGCTCATATTATTTTTATGCTAAGTTTTCAAATAAATACTTGTACCTCGACCAGAGAGCGGCCCCCGCCCACTTCTCCTCTCCACGTCCTCGCACCTTACGCACTCACCCAAATTTTCCACAAACTTTTCTTGGGAAATTTTGATCACTAGCCATTTTTTGACGCGTTCAATGGAGACTATCCACTGTTTCAAAATTCATTGAAGAATAGCTAAAAATTCGCGCGCACACTTAAGCTCCATTAGCGTTGGAAAAACACCCCAGACTAGTCCCATAACAAAATACTGGGGCTTTGAACAAAACTTGTTCAAAGCCCAAGTATTTTGTTATGGGACTTTATATATAAAGCTTCAGTCCCATAACAAAATTATGGGGCTTTTGTTATGGGTTATGGGACTTTATATATAAAGCTTCAGTCCCATAACAATGCTGGGGCTTTGAACAAGTTTTGTTCCCATAACAAAATGCTGGGGCTGTGAACAAAACTTGTTCAAAGCCCCAGTATAAATATTGGGGTTAGTTTATTGAAGCTTCCCAGTATAAATACTGGGGCTTTGAACAAAACTTGTTCAAAGCACCAGTATTTATACTGGGATTTGTCCGGAGGTGACTATTTCTCAGCGAATTTGTTTTTGCCGGCTACAAATCAATTAACGCGCCCCTATCAGGCCCCTGCACTAAATTTTTACACTTTTCTTTACTAGAATTTAGAGGAACAACTTCAATTATTTTTAACCCCCATATAGATACACTAATTAAAAAGTCTTCGCATTGAAAAGTTGAAATATTAGGTGCAGGGCTTCAATTTCATCAGACAATCCTCAATTTGACAAGCCTATATTAGTATTAACACATCCAACCATATTACGGAGTAGGCCAAATACATATATGGGCCCTCAAACTTGACAACATTTTTCATTTTGGCACTTTATCTAAGCCTTGTTCCATTTGAGCACCTAATGTATGTCATGATTGTGTCTTTTAAACACACAATGCCGACATGTTACTTTGTGTGCCTCTCACCCCTACTGAGCTCGTGAAAGAATTCCATACTTTGTAAAGTGAACCCTAGTCCTCCAATATTACTCTTTTACGATTTTATATATTTCTCCTTTCTGCTTCTTTTTTAATTTTTATTTTTTTCTTCCACATAAATTTTTTAATCTCAAGCTTTTACTCTGGAGAGTAATTTCGTTAGTAGAGTTAAAAAGGTCTAAGCCAATTTTGCTTCCATGTTGAAAAATTTTTGGGATTTTTTTGTACTTTCCATGCGACGGCTTCAGTGCCAGAAAATATGGAAAATGTCAATTCCCAATATGTTTAGCACCACATATTTTCATTCTGTCTCGTTGAAAATTAAAATTGATTCATGGTAAAAAAAGTCCTAATTGGATTTGATTTTGAATCTTTTTGGCCGGGACATTTGTTGTTTACATTAGTAATTTTTTAGGCATTTAAATTGTAATGGTTTGGTTGTCGAAATTTTTCTACAATTTAATCGAATGTATGAGGTTATCGTTTGATCCTTTTACCAATCAATTAAGGGAAGATACTGACAAAGAAAGGAGGGTGAATTTTGATACATGCTTGAGAATTTTTATTTTTGATAGAATAAAATAATGAGGAAATGGAGTTGCAGGTATTGAAGAAGGAAAGAGGAAGAAGATGACAGGTTTTTTTTTGCGTTTTTGAGTTCTGTAAAATCTTCTTTTTTCCTTTTTTATTTGGCTTAAATGGCCTTTTGAGTTAATTAACGGAAGAGACATGTGGCTGAATTTTTTGTTATTTTGACACATAATAGCGTGTGTGGTTCACGCATCTTATCTTTTATACTGCCTAGCATTGAAGGGCTTATATGATACACTTTAGACGTATTTGAGGTGCTCAAATGGAACAAAGCTTAGAGAAGGTGCCAAAATAAAATATGTTGCCAAGTTTGAGGGCCCATCCATGTATTTGGCCTACGGAGTAATAGAAGTAAAAAATATTTTAGCTGCTCGGCTAGTAATTATAATAATTTAGCTAAATTTGAGAAACACTAATGCTCTTAGAAGCTTATCGGCATGTAAATAAAAAAAGTCAAGCTCTTGTATATATATAATTAAATCAATTATAACAGGATTCAACTGCTTGTTACATATTACTTTCAACATTTTTTTTCTATGCATCAACTCATACAATTATCTAACAAGAGATTGGAACATAACAATAAGATTTATTGAATAACTTTAATTTACTATTCCTCAAGTGTAATTTGCTATTTCTAACAGGAAAATACTTGACTTCCTTTTGCAAGTTATCAATTCAAGTGTGTGTTTAATAATGATGCAAGTAATATCTTAATTTGTTCACATTAACAATTCACGTTTTATTACAAAATATTCATCTACAACCTACTTTTATGCAATCTGACAAGAAAATCTACATCATATTGCTTATATAAATAATTTACTAGTAGTAGTATAACGTAAACCCACAAAATTATTGTTTTTTAGTAGTAGTTTTAAAACCCATGAACTATACCCCTCCAATCTTCATGGATTCCTACTAGTCTCCCCCCACTCTCACGTGTTAACAAGTCTCCTCCACCTCTTTTCCCTGCACTTCTTCTCCTTTGTCGTAAAGTTGAAGAAATCAACAAGTTTTATACAGTCAAGCTTCTCATACACTAGCCATTTTACTCAAAAAAAGCCTGAAAAAGTAACAAATTTAAAAACATATCCAACAATGTTCTTTCCCTTTTCCATGTGACACACTGACACATTCTTCTTCAAAAATTTCATCATATAACCAAAAACAAAACACAGTATTTCACTTGTCATTTTTCTTCAATAATAACAAGTCAACTTAAACATTTTACAAAATTGTAGCCAGTCAATGGCTGCTTCTTCGTCCCGAGGACGAAGTAGCTCACCATTTAATAACAACTATCGTAATAAACCTTCTAGTCCATTTTCATCTTCATCATCTTCAAATTCATTTATGAATAGTAATAATAATAGGCTTATTCCTCGATCAAATTCATCTTCAAATACGACGTCGTTTTACGGGAGATCCATGACTCCGAACCGTAATACCCGACCCGATTCTGCTTATTCTAAAGGTTACAATGGGACCCGTTCCCCGGTTAATTATCCGTTAGCTGATGAATTGATTGGTGAACCGGTTGATATGTCTAGATCGGGTGAAAGTATTTCTGTTACTGTTAGATTTCGGCCTTTGAGGTAAAATGCTAGATCTAGTTTATTCGGTTCTGTTCGATTTTAGGAGCATTTTGAGGTTTTTAAGGGGTTTGAATTGAATTTTGTGAAAATGTGGTTAAATTTTGGTGTGTTAATTGTGTGATGACAGTGATAGAGAATATTCCAAAGGCGATGAAATTGCGTGGTATGCTGATGGTGATAAAATTGTTCGGAATGAGTATAATTCTGCTACAGCTTATGCATTTGGTATAGTTCTATGCACTTTCGCGTTAAAATTGTACGAAAAATTAGTGCATTTTGGTTAGAAATTGAAATTGCAATTTAAGATTGTTATTTGAAGTTTACATTTGTTGCCGTGGTGATATTTTTGATTTGTATGATGGTAGATAGAGTATTTGGACCTGATACGATTACTCAGGACGTTTATGAAGTAGCTGCTCGACCTGTGGTCAAGGCTGCAATGGAAGGCATAAACGGTATGTGTGATAATTGATACTTGACGTGTAAGATCTGAACACTTTAGTTATTGAGATAAATGGGACATGTCCATGAGTTATTTAGTTTTACATAGTTCAGTTCTAAGGCCATGCTGGGCGAAAACTAATCTCTGCTAACTGAATTCATGCATCATTGGTAATACTTGAGTATATCTGCACAATGTACTGAATAGAACTAGGCGATTGTCAAAGCTCCAAGGGTTTAAGTTCTTGGGCTGAAATATTTTCATTTGGGTGGGATGGGTTGCAGTTTGTAATTAAGTTTCATTGACACAAGACCTGCTGATTGTGCAGGCACAGTTTTTGCTTATGGTGTGACAAGTAGTGGCAAGACACATACTATGCATGTAAGTCTATCCCTTTGGAATATCTCCTTTTTCCTTGATTCAGGAGAAGATTTACCGACTTCTGCTGGACAAATTATTTAGGAATGTTTAACTGCTAACTGCATGAAGTTTGTTTAAGCACACTTTCATTATTTATATATCTATAACATTGTCAAAATTTGGCGGTTAAGCTGAGTATTTGCTTCATTTTCATCCTCTGTATGCCAAGTCCAACCCTCCACCCCACAGACCTGGTTGGAAGTTTTTATTATCGAGATGCTAATTTTAAACTATTGGTTTCCACAGGGAGATCATAATTCTCCAGGTATAATTCCATTGGCGATAAAGGATGTTTTTAGCATCATTCAAGATGTAAGTCAGCTTACAAATCTATGCTATTTTTAAATTTTGATGGCGCACTTCTCTTCAAGCTTTACGACAGTTCTTGTGTAAAATTTTACTCGATTGTCTTTTTGAAATGTGACTTACTCTCATCTCAAAAAAACATGATTAATTCTTAAAATTTGTCTTTCAGACTCCTGGACGTGAGTTCTTACTTCGCGTATCATATCTTGAAATCTATAATGAGGTTAGTATGGCACAAGTCACAATCTACTTCTGCATATGATGATAGTGGCGTTGAACTAGAAAGATACACAAATAATTATGCTGCATGGATCATCTCTTGAAGATCCATCTTTAGATTGTTAGTATAGTTTATGATTCCTGTACCAACAGCTGCTAGACAAAGTGAAATGATTTCTAACATAGATTTATTATCTCTTTTTATGCTCTTGTCCTTGCTAGACTTTTTCGTTTCTTGTACCAAATATATTAACTGAGTTGGCGTGCGTGCTAATCATGTTGATGATGCCAGGTTATTAACGACTTGCTAGATCCAACTGGGCAGAACTTGCGTGTCAGGGAAGATAATCAGGTGGCTGTTGCTAATAAAACTAGTTCTTGCTAATCCTGGAAATCGTAGGGTTATTGGACAAGAGTTTTTTTATTTGTTTCTAACACCTGTTTATCCAGAAACTATATTTCTGCTAGTTTGATCTTTTCTTTGATATGTCTGTCTTTGAAGATGAGAATATTGTTTTGCTGAACAGAAAATAGTTTAGTACTCCTAGAGATAATCATTTTGGAGAAATGATAAGATAATATAAAGAAACTTGTCTCCAAGCAACTTATATAAGATGTCTACTAAATTTTAATACCCTTTGAGACTTATATATGATGTCTACTAAATATTATATGCTCTTTATTTATTAAAAGTAATTGATAAGAAGCAGAAGCTAGCAGATTAAGTTTGAAGTGCTTAAAGGTCGAGATCATTCATTTTCTCGCTTGTTGTTTTTGAAATCTGCAAGTCCTATATCTGATAGCCACAGAAATATCCCTTATGTTTCCAGTGAAGTTGTTCTATCTACATAGGAGATATTCATGTGTCTCTCAAAGACCTTGATTTTAATCTTGCTATGTAATTCTTGAATCCTTGCCATCTATGTGCAGGGTACTTATGTTGAAGGTATAAAGGAGGAAGTTGTTTTATCACCTGGGCATGCACTTTCTTTCATTGCTGCAGGGGAAGGTAATTAGTGTAGATATTAAGGTGCTGTCTTTGTTAACAGACAAGGTTCTTGTTATCTTTATTGATATTGATTACAAATTTATATTTCAGAGCATCGTCATGTTGGTTCAAACAATTTCAATTTGTTTAGTAGCCGTAGTCACACAATATTTACCTTGGTAAGTATAATATGATGGTTCATTTTGATACATTGCTTATTTTGACCTGAAACTTCTATATCATGCTCTTAATTTCCAATAGAATGCAAGCTGCTGTCCCTACTGGAATCCTATCATGTTACTAATAAGTAGCTTTCATCTTGTTTGCACTTCCTTTTAAGGCATAATTTTTGACTTCCAAAAATAAGGTATAATTTTTCTTTTCTGTTAAGGACTCCTCTCTACTATTCATACAGTACTTACGGATAACTATCTGTAAGGAGTATTTGACCTACCGGAGCATCGAGTTGCTCTTCCTAGTAAATTTCGGTTTCGTTCAATCATTTGTTGAATATATACACTAGGTAAAAGCTGACATTTAGACTGAATGATACCTTAATTGCTAACAATGTATATGTGAATTGCCCATTTAATGGCCTTTGAGTACTAGTCCTATAGAACAGTTGCCAGGGCGAGTCAACTCCAAGAACCCGTCCTTAGATCGGATTCTGGGCTGCAACTTCCCTGCATGAAGCTGGAATTGCTAGTACTAGGCAACGTTTTAGCGTGGTTTTATTGATTTGGCAGGCTGACTAATCTGTTAAGTGCTTGCCCGCATTATCTATCTTGTTCCTACATAACCACAAAATGAGTTTTCTAAAATTTTATGATAATCAGGGAACTGCCTGTTCTAGGAAAATTGCATGAGAAACTGTTGATGAATGAATTTCTGGAGACTCTAAAAACATCTGATATAAATAGAATTCTCTTTTGTCTTCTTTGTTTACAACATTAGATGAACTTGAATATCTATGAAAAATGAATGAGAATAACTTTTCTTATAAACATAAAATATCGTAACAGTCTTGCAGGTTCATTTACACTACCAGCACCCTTATAAATTGGGATGACAATATGCTGGAGCTGTAACGAAATGCTTTCTTTCTGTGAAAATTTAGTGTGATAAACTGTCATTAACAAAAAAAAACTGTCAATTTATATTAGGTCCACCTTTTCCTTAAAAAAAATAAAAAATAAAAATAGATTTGGTGCAATCATTGTGACATAGCTTCCTCAAATGCATTCACGTGACTTGTTCTGATTCTATATATTGATCGTTTTGAACTAAAAGCAAACTTTTGGGTGGAATATTCACATTATGTAGAATATCTTCACTCTCAATAGTTACATACAAGTCTATAGAACATAGAAAGGCGGGATGCCCATGACGTGTACGTGTCGGATGAACCAAATCCTCATTGAATTTTATTTTTCCATTAGATGGGGCTATATCTTGATTTGTTATATATAATCTTCAATCAACTGCTTGATAAGAAATATTCTTCATTCTGTAACTGCTACTGCATTTGGGCCACATTTCCGAAATTCTGTGGTGTTATTTCCCTAATAACCTTGATTAATACCATGAAAAAAATTATTTTGGTGGTGATATTTGGTTCTGGGTTTTGTTAGTCATTTCTCATTGTATACTTTGTTATACGTTGTGCAGATGATTGAAAGTAGTGCTCACGGGGATGAATATGATGGAGTGATCTTCTCACAGCTTGTATGACTGCCGGCACTATTTATGAAGTACTAAAATAACAGTGCATCGTAGCATCTAACATTTTTGTTTTTTCCCCTTAGAATTTAATTGATTTAGCTGGATCTGAAAGCTCTAAAACTGAAACAACGGGATTGCGGAGAAAGGAAGGATCATATATCAACAAAAGTCTTCTGACTCTTGGAACTGTAAGTATTAACCATCAATTTTTTGTGATAAGGAAGTAGTAACCATCATTAGTTGATAGTTTATATGTAGTTTGGTGTATTGGTTGTGAATATACAAGAGGGTTCGTTATATAGGAGTTTAGGCTGCGAATGTAGGCAAGGTTATAGTATGAAACAAGGAAAGCTATAAATTACCTAAATATGAAGATTCCTAACTCTTACAGCAATAGAAAGAATATTCTATGCTACTAAGTAAACACATAAAATAAATAGAACGTTCTAACAATAACTAAATTAATTATCTTGGCTTAACAAATTAAATCAATGCTCGTGATCTATCAGCATTGTTAATTCTTAGAGTAGTTTTTTTTAGTTCAGGTAGTTGTTACCGATTCCAAAAAGAAAAAGAAAAAAAGTAGATTTGACTTCTCTATATTTATTCATTTTCAATCTGACGCCTTGATTGTTCTATCATGTATTAAGGTCATTGGAAAATTAAGTGAAGGAAAGGCATCCCATGTTCCTTATCGGGATTCTAAACTTACTCGGCTACTCCAGACTTCGCTGAGTGGGCATGGACATGTGTCTGTGAGTATGATGAGCTTATACAATACATTTCCATTCTATTGATCTATCTTGTCCTTATACAGCTGTAGTGCCTTATTTGATTTGCATCTTTTCCCCTAGCCTCTCCTAATCAGCTATTCTCACCTGATGTTCCTGTTGCTTGACACAAAATAAAGAGATTACATATAGGTTTTATTCACCCCTTCTTTCTTGTTTTCCTGTAGCTCATATGTACTGTTACTCCTGCATCGAGCAATATGGAGGAGACACACAATACTTTAAAGTTTGCAAGCAGAGCTAAACGTGTGGAGATTTATGCATCACGCAACAAGGTTTGCCCTGTTCGCTGTTTCAGTTTTGTGGAATTGGTCGTGAAAGCTAAAGCTTGAAATATCTATCTTTCAGATTATTGATGAGAAATCCCTGATTAAGAAGTATCAAAAGGAAATATCATGTCTCAAAGAAGAGCTTGATCAGCTAAGAAGGGGGATGCTTGTAGGTGTCAATCCTGTAGAACTTATGACTTTGAAACAGCAGGTAAATTTTCAAGTTAAATTATCTGGTAAAGTGTGTCTACAGCTAAAGGTGAACTTTGTCCTGTTCAACTAGCTGCTTCCTTAAAAACATCCGTTCTTTATTAGCTTTTGGGGATATGTTGATGTAGTTGGTTTCTGATGCTATATAACTTGTTTATGATCTGATTACAGTTGGAAGAAGGGCAAGTGAAAATGCAATCAAGATTGGAAGAAGAGGAAGAAGCGAAGGCCGCCTTAATGAGCCGGATTCAGAGGCTAACTAAACTGATCCTTGTTTCTTCAAAGAATTCGATCCCTGCGTATTTGGGTGATGTTGCTGGAAATCAAAGGAGTCATTCGCCTTCTGAAGATGTAGGCTGCTCTCTCTTTCATCATGAGTACTGTTTCTTTATGCCATTCTTTGTCAACTCATGTACCTTGGTATACAGTCTCTGAATCTTATTCTCGGATTTGATTTAAACAATGCATCACGCTTTTTGATTTTCACAAGACTTTGACCCGGTATTTCAGCTGTCTTAGGTACTACACATATTTTTACATTACCTATTAATTGTCTTCTTTCATCTGTTATACCAGTTTAAGATTGTCCATCTTTTTCAGGAAAGTAAACGTACTCCTGTTGTGCTTCTTTTAATCTCCTGTTATTCTTCTTTCAATTTCAAAAGTATTTGTCAACGACTATGTACATTTCCTATTATTCTTTGCGTGCAGAATTCTATGATATGCCATCTAACCTAAAATATATTTTCTGTGTATTGATCTTCTTTTCTTTTTCTTTTTTCCTACACTCTTCCATCAGAAGATGGATAGTTCTATGCTTATAGATGGTGAGAATCAGAAAGACCCGTCAGCAGATACTTCTGATCTCAAACACAGAAGGTCTTCTAGCAAGTGGAATGATGATATATCTCAGGTTGGGAGTGTGATCACTGGATCGGCTCAGGTGGGTGAAATTATCATTGGTTTTTCCTGTAGTTCAAAGCTGCCCATAGTATGTCCTTACCTCTCTAATTTTCACATTCTTTAACCTTTAGTGGAGGAGGGTACCACATTGATTCTTAAGAATGCATATGTTGATGCACTGAAAGACTTGAGATTAACATTTCATTAGTCTTGTTATTTAAGCTTCATATAGTTAAGTTTCTCTTAATGCTTTCTGGAGCCTTGCGTATGGCTCAGAATTTATGTGTCCGCATTTATATTCCTTAATGAAGAACTTACAATGCTGAAGTTACACTTCAGCCAACTCACCATTTTGTATCAGGAACATGAAGTAATTTGGATCCTGTAGCTACAGTACATTTATTCGGTCCTGCACATGTAGATTTACAGTGCTTGTAACTGTGATATTTGAACTTGGATTAGATACTAAAACTTCTAGTCAATTGTGTAGTGTTTTGAATATCTCTGAGCAGGTGCAGCTTTGTTGTCCTCCACTCGCTTATCAGGTTTTGATTGCTTTTTCCTTTTTCAAATTTTAATTGTCTTTTTATTTGAATATAGGAAGGAATTTCAATGTCAGATCAGATGGACCTCCTAGTTGAGCAAGTCAAGATGCTTGCTGGAGAGATTGCATTCAGCACCAGTACATTGAAGCGCTTGGTTGAGCAGTCTGTAAATGACCCTGAGAGTACGAAAACTCAAGTATGGACTATTTTGTTTTTCTGGAGTCAATGTTTTATAGCGACGTGCTGGTCGAGCTGTAACTCTGTTTGAGACTGCTTTTCCTGCTGGGAGTTTTTATTGTTGAGTCACTTATAGAATGCATACTCACTAGGTTCTGCATTCAGTATCTCTCAAAAGGTTTATCTCCTTCAGTTTTCTGTTGCTTAAGGAAACTTGAATGAGTTTGTCATTTGATGCTATCCAGAAAGTGTTACTGCGTTAGTGCTTTAGTTGTGGTACATATTCAATTCTAAAATCATCATAAACAATGGGGCATCTTTGATTATTGAAGTTCCTAGCGATGCTTGATAACCTACCACAAGATGTAACAAGTCATTCATTGCAACTGTTTTCGTTCTTCGTTCCTTATGCACTTGCACCTGTCTGAAAAACATTGAAATAAAATTTTCAATTGATCATGTGAGTAACTACGTCCCTTTGTGAGGATCCGGACTTACTGTAGTGCTGAACTCTCATGACAGATACAAAATCTAGAGCATGAAATTCAAGAGAAGAGAAAGCAAATGAGGATGTTGGAACAGCGTATTGTTGAAAGTGGTGAAGCATCAGTTGCCAATGCATCTTTAGTCGAAATGCAGCAGGTGATGTCACGTTAACCTATTCTACTGTTATGGGCTTTTCTCCCCCTCTTATGTGGTTTGCACTTTATCTCATTTTTCTTTCTTTGCAGACTTTGATGAAACTGATGACACAATGTAGTGAGAACAGTTTTGAGCTTGAGGTTGGTTACCTTATAAAAGCTCCGCCGAGTGCATTTTATTTTTAAGTCGAAAATAAAACTTTCATAATTTCATTCTTGTTACAATTTTGTAAGCCTATTTGTTTATAGACAAAGTTGCTTACGATTTGCCCTCCTAAATGCAGATCAAATCTGCAGATAATCGGATTCTACAGGAACAGCTGCAGAACAAGGTCAAACAAGGCATTATTTATTTTTTGTTGTTGCTAATGAAGCGTAGCTGCTTATGTTGACCTTTCCCTTTTCATTTATTATGAATAGCTAATTTTCTTTCATAGGCATAATCTGACTCTGGCCATTATCTTATGCTGTTTTCAGTGCTTAGAGATCAAGGAACTACAGGAAAAGATTTCTCATCTTGAACAGCAGCTAGCTGCAGTCAAGGTAGAACAATCGTATCCGACGTCAGAAAAATGTGCATCTGATGAATTTGTTGATGAGCTCAGAAGGAGAATTCAGTCCCAGGTGATTTTTAAAGCTTTCTGGCCACTGATATATTTGGTGTGCATCTATTTTCGAGTTCATGAGGTACGTAGTAACTTTTGGTAGTTAATCGTCGGATGAACCGAGAAGTTCTCTATTTTCTGCAATTATTTTTCTGCTGTGGCCTTCCTCCGGGAAGAGGGGTCTCAGGAGTAAGTGAAGCGCAATCGCCTCCAAAATTTAAATACACGTGCAGAATGCATCTGACCTTGCATTTTCAAGACAAGGGAAAATGAATGAGTTTAGGAAGGTTAAAAATATTCCTTTGCATGAATTTTCATCAAAACAGATGAAGTAGACGAAGAAGAAGAAACCTGTGCTTTCCTAGTTGAGGATGCATTTTAGTATTTAAAGGAACCTGTTGTGTTATGTTCAGATGAATAAATAGTTTAAGGTTTCTTCAGCTAAGAAATTTACATGATTTGATTTATGGATCTGACGAGGTGTGCCATTTCTCTGCATATTTTTTTTTACCCTCAGTTAATGTTTCAATATTCACCTTATCTCTCTTCGACAAGTTAGCTGTTCTGAGACTCGAGTTTTCGTTTCAAATCAATCCAATTCATGTCTCCTAACCACACTATCTTTGTTGTGATTGATTTTCTATAGTCTTCTTTTCGCGATGAAATTTGATTCAACCATTTATGTTGTCTGTATTTCATGAAAACAAAAGTTGTCCTTTATCCCCCCAAAAAAAAAATGAAAATAAAAGTTGTCATGTATTGGTATATTAACCTCTCTGTCTTCTATTGCTTGGATTACCCCCTATTATCTGACCAAGTCTTGAAAGCTTTTTTTTTGTAATGTTACAGAAACTGTCCTTCATGATTGTATAGGCACATTAGGGGTGTCAAATGGGCGGGTTGGGTTAAATTATAGCGGGTTAAATGGGTTGAATAAATTAATGGGCGGGTTATTGACCCGCCCAAAGTTTACTTGGGTCAAGATGGGCGGGTCAAAATGGGCTAAAAAATGGGTCAATGCCCAACCCGCCCAACTTAAACCCAATTTTAAACCAAGCATACCTAACTTTCCACATGACAAATCTCGACAGACAAGGCTCATTAAGTTTCAATACCACAACAAACTTAATTAAAAATAGTAAATCCAGAAATAGTCATTTAATATATAACTTTGTTGAAATTTAACCTCCAACATCTTTTACCAAAAAAAAAATAGGTAAATAACATCTTTACTAGATTTCATTTCAGAATATGCTCTATAAACAAAACTTGGAAAAGTGACAAAAACCACAAGAATTGTTTTTGTACCAAACGAGATATCAGAAACTATTTTTGCTCCTCTTCCTTTGGCAATGTAAAGGCCTATGTGATGCATCAATTCCTGTAACAGCAAATGTAGCAAATGATAAGAAAGGAATGAAATTTGTTTCGGTAAAAAGAGGAGCATGTAGAGCTCAACTTTTTGGTGGTAGAATTCAACATAAATGAATTTGAAAACGATAACCTCCATAGCAAGTGGTTAAAAAGTGGCTGCACACAAAAATAAAAGGATACAAATAATATTGAACTGTCTTGGCTTGTGCTTGGAGGTGGTTGATTATCGAAGTCAAACTCCAAAAAGATGTTTAATTTAGGAGTGTTTTTGTTTTTGTAAAATGGGTCAATGAGGACAAGTTTATGGGCTAACTTTTGGCCCATAATTTTTATGGGTTACTTTGGGCGGGTCAATTATTAGCCCATCATCTAATTAGTTGGGGCCCAACCCATGAAGTTTTGGGCGGGTTGGGCGGGTCCAAAATTTTTGGGTTATAATTGACACCCCTAAGGCACATCAATGTGTGCACGTGCTTTATATGAATTCATATCATGGTTCTAATACATTGTTTTGCAATTTGAGCAGGATATTGAAAATGACAAACTAAAGCTAGAACATATTCAGATTGCCGAGGAGAACAGTGGGTTACGTGTGCAGAACCAGAAATTGTCAGAGGAATCTTCATATGCAAAAGAATTAGCATCTGCTGCTGCTGTCGAACTGAAAAATTTAGCTGCTGAAGTTACAAAGCTCTCGTTACAGAATGCCAAACTAGAGAAAGAATTGTTGGCTGCTCGAGAGATGTCGAATTCTAGGAGTTCCATTTCACAAACTGGTAATGTTGGTAACAGAAGACCAGGGCGTAGAGGCCGGGTTTCTGGTCGAGGAAGTGAAGTGATTCATGACGAATTTGACACATGGGACCTAGATCCTGAAGATCTAAAGATGGAGCTGCAAGCTAGAAAACATCGTGAGGCAGTTCTTGAGGCTGCGTTAGCTGAGAAAGAAATTGTGGAAGATGAGTACAGGAAAAAAGTTGAGGAGGTAAAGAAACGGGAGGCTTCTTTGGAGAATGATCTAGCAAATATGTGGGTGCTTGTTGCTCAGCTAAAGAAAGAGAACAACACTAGGCAAGACATGAAGCTGGCAGAAGCCAATAACATGAGTAGTCCAGAAATTAATGATGGTGACTACAAGGACCCCACTCATGATGTCAGCCAAGACCGGGATCATACAAATGCAACTGCTGAGATTCCAAAGGAAGAACCTCTTGTTGCTCGCTTGAAGGTAATTCAGCTTGTCCTTATCTGATCGTTATCTGCAATTTTGTCTGGACATATGTAGGTGTTTGACAGTTCCTTCTCATTCATCTGAATCTTTTGGTTCTATTTATCTTTTAGCCATCTTTCGCCATTTGACAGGGTGCTTCAGAAACCAACATATCCTCATAAAAGTGGTGCATAGGATCATAAGTACAATTTTAGTTATTTCCTTTACTCTGTGGTACAATCCCTGTGTGCTGTTCTATGGTAATTCCTTGCATAGTTGCACCTAATTTTAATGAGAAGCATTTAACTGGGATAGTTTATTTTACTTTTTTATTCTAACGGTGGTTGTGAAAGAAGTTACCAAAGTGGTGGTTTGAAAGTAAGTATCCTGGGGGTTTGGGGAGTACATCTTACTGTTCAGGTTTAGTAGAAGCTGCTGCTTACTATTGTTTAGTAGAAGCAATTATCCATGATGTTTTACATTTGCATTTCAGGCTCGAATGCAAGAAATGAAGGAGAAGGAACACAAGTACTTGGGTAATGGTGATGCAAACTCACATATATGTAAAGTATGTTTTGAGTCACCTACAGCTGCAATGCTTCTTCCTTGCCGACATTTTTGTTGTAAGTTAGCTTTTCGATCCTGTGCTTCCATTATTTATGCTCACAAGTTATAAGATGTCTTATGTGGGATTGGTTATTGCAGTGTGCAAGTCTTGTTCCCTTGCCTGCGTTGAGTGTCCAATCTGTCGGACAAAAATTGCAGATAGGATTTTTGCTTTTACTTGAATTTGCATTTCACCTGCTTGGAATGGTGCACAGAAGGTTAGAGTCCTCATGAATCATGTGACCTTTGTACACAATTGCATTCTGAAAGATATTTCTCACTTTCTGTCTTCTCTACTGCAGGAGATCGTTTATTCTCAACTTGCCATTTTCTATTCTTTAATTAGTTCAACTGTATGTATATTTCCCGCAAACACTATTCAAATGCTATATCATTTTTTTCTTGTGTACTTAACCAAGGAACAGTTAAATAAGAAACAAAGCAAAGAGAGAAAAGGACGGAAATTAGTAATTCTGAAGTTGTCAGGGAGTTGCCATATGATCTCCTTGATCTTCAAATGTAATGTATAGAACAACTGAGCAATACAAGATGCCCTGTTATTGTTGTATTGTTTGTAAATTTTGTTTAACTCTTCTATAAAAGTTTCCCATGATTTGGATTTCTTTACTATGTCCTTTCTTCATCCATTTACTGGACGTGAAGAGTCAGATTCAGAAAATCTCTTCTCAGTAAGCTTCTAATATTCGTACTTTGGGAAGAAAATGGGAAGCACGTTTCGATATTGATAGTTGTCGAAGTACCAGTTTTGTGGCACAGAAAATCCTGATGTGCATCAGTAAGTGCCTAATCTTAGAATGGAGTGGGTACTTCAACACCTTTGGAAATTGGAGGCAGGTCTTCCATGTGCAAGTTTTTTCTGCAAGAGTAGTGTTAGAGCTGCTTGGGCCATGTCATATGCCAGGTGAGGGTTGTAATGACCTTGTGAATTTTCAGTTTAAGGTTGGTTAGTAAATTTTATGTTGTATACATTAGTAGAATGTAGTTGAGACATTTCCAACCTATTTTAAATGTTTAAAATTTAACATGATAAATGCTTAAAGTTTTTCGAACCTCTTAAGGCATTGATGTCATCACTTTAAATTGTAGTCAAGTGTGCTTATGACATGTAAGTTGCCCCTCATCTTCTAAAGGGGTTCGTCGCCTCGACCATACTTTCTTGGTGTAGGCTTCTAACTGAATTTGATGGCCTCGCCGCTCCACTGTTAGGAGAAGCTAAGCTTAATAGACACACTAAAAGTGATTGCTTTTGTCTGTCTGGAATTAGAAAGGGCAACTTCCTTCCCGTCGGGCCTCCCTCACAAAAAGTTTAAAAGGAAAAATGAAAGAAATAAGTAAAGAAGAAAAGATGTCTTGGTCGTTAGCGTTGCTAATGGGAATGGGACCAGACGAGCACTAACATTGGTCCATGCATGATTCTTTCTGGTTCTGGTGGATGGCACGATTTACGATTTAATCTGGTCCTATGACAGTGCCTCTGTATTTCCTTTTTATGAACAACTGTGACATTTGACATTTCCAGAAACTGAATGGTCAAATGATTTCTGCAATATACTGTAGTAATGAACTGCCGTAATGAGAATCCAAACGGCCCACCCATCTGATCTCTACCCTTTTCTCGTAGCCACTTGAGAGTTTCCAGAATTTTAGAGCAAAATTTTAAATCAATAGATATACGAGTTTACACTACTTTTTCTTGTCTATGCCAAAAGGTGGACTGTGAAGCTAATCCATTCCAAAATTAAAATGGTTCAGTGGATGAAGATCCAACGCTATATAAGGGGCTAAGGGGATAACATTCAACAATCCATTCTTTCAGTAATCAATGTGGAACATCCTAACACCTTTTGTAGACCCGAACCAAAACATCGGCCTCCTAGTGATTTAGTCGATTGACAAAAAGAGTTGAGGTGATTAATAATATAGGACTTAACCAACAAGCGGAAAGTCTGACTGTATATGTACTTTGCTAATAAAATTGATGTTGGACCTAAATCAAATTCATGAGATTAGAATTGACTAGGCCGTGTAAGAAGACAACAATACATTTTGTCAAGAGACACTTCAACCCTCTTAAGCGTGATAACAATTTCTTGGAGTGATAATCAATGCTAAATATATACCTACACATTTTAAGTGTATGTTGTCAAAGAAATGACAGTGTGCGCACCCTCAAACAAGTTGGCTTGTCCTATCAAAAGTTTGCAGAAGATGAATTATTGAGTAACGTCTTATCTCCTAAACTTTCTTTTCTTAAAAGAAACAAAATTCATACTGTTCAGTCCTATTGGTTGAAAATTGAATGAAGTTATGAAAATTTTATTTTACTTGAGAACTCACAATTTTTAGTCGGTGGATATAAAACATTATTACACTCGTTATTCCTTTTTAGTAATTGAATCCTGCTTCATTAAAATTTAGATATATTAAACATTAATCATAGATAACATTTGAGTAAAAATGCTTCTTATGTGCTGTACACAAGCATCGAGCTACATGGTCCAAATGTAGCTTAATTAGATTTCCTTTATTGAAAATTTCTCTATTTTAAAGATTGTTGATTCCTTTTTAAAATTTTTAGTACAGTGGTAAAACTATTATTTTATAATATCAAATCTCAGGTGTGACAGTGTATTGGATAAAAGCTGAGTAGACTTTGGCGAGTGACACGTGTCGTCCACGTGGCACAAGCTGACGTGCCACCGGACAGACATCTTCTCGGACAGACGCCTTCTCGGACAGACATTTCCTACGGACAGATCTCGAAGAAGTTACTAAGCTTGGCAACGGTCAGCACGATTTAAACCGACGGTTACCAGCAACGCGGGACGCAACTGTCCAGCAAAACGGCCACTCAACGGTTACAACCCTTCTGGATAAGACACCCGACGGTTACCCATTTTGAAAGGCCTTATCCCAACGGCTACTATTTCAACAGACGCCATTCAACATCTATAAATAGCGTTCATTATAGATAAATTGTAACGACTTTTACTTCCTGCAATCGCTATCAATAAAATTACTATCTCTCTCTTTTGCATTCAAACACACTCTTTTACAGTTATCGAATATTACTGCTTGATCTTGAGTGAATTAACATAATCGAATCATCCAACGTGGCTACTGCCAACCGTCAGAGGAAACGATACGTTCTTCTGATCTTTTACATTTATATTTCATTCTTTACGTTTTGCATTACTATTACTTGATTAATTGCGTAGATCTTTAATCTCAACTATTGATCGTGACTCCGCAAATATAAATTTAATTGTTAATTGGCCTAAAACCGGATTTAGGTTAAACAATTTGGCGACCACAGTGGGAGCCGGTCAATAGCCTTCGTAGGTTAAAGAAAAACCTCTGAAGTTTAATTGCTCATCATATTTTATTCTCTATTCGCTACTTTTCTCGTTCGTTGGTTCTCTTTGTTTTCTTTTTGACATGGCAGATAACAATTCGCACAACAACGCCCTCATCAATGGGCAACAAAATCTTAACGACGTGGAGCAAGTAGACCTGAATCCAGGCGGGGAAGAGCAACAGAATATCCCCGCAGACGACAACATAATTCCTCCCGCAGAGGACGAGAACGCGATCCCGGTGGAGCAGGAGAACGAGCATAGTCAACAAAGTAGCAGACACAGTCACCTTCCTGGCCGGAGGAATTCCGATCAAGGACCCAGAAGACCCAACGGCCCTGGGAATTCAAGGAATTCTCAGGATCCTATCCTTGAGTTCATACGGCAGCAGGCCGAAATCAACAGACAAATGCGGGAAGCTATCGATGGACTACGAGGACAAGCCCCGCCAAACACAGGGAATCCACCCGTTGATCCCCCAAGAGATGCCTCGCCGTCCCGTGCCTCGAGACGCGCTGAAAATCAAAATGCAGGATCAACGGTGCCAACGGAGATGAGTGAAGTTATGGAAACTCTCACCAGGCAATTCAAAGAAAGCCAGGAGGCACTCCAAAAAGCTCTCCACGAGAGAATCGATCAAATTCCAGGCGCTCCGCCCACGCTAAAGAAAGTAGATGTTCAACGCTACTCGCAACGGCCCTGGAAGAAGGAGGCTGCCCCGAAGGCGATACCTAAGACATTCAAAATGCCCAATATCCCGAGGTATCGAGGAACATCTGATCCCAACGATCACCTCATGATGTTCAGCAACTTCATAAAAGCCAGCGATCTCACCGACGAGGAGATCGAATCCGTGCAATTGAAAAAGTTCGTGGAGACGCTGGCAGACGGAGCCCTGCGGTGGTATTCGATGCTGCCCCCAAACTCTATTGGATCCTTCGCAGAAATGGCTGAGTTGTTCGTGAAGGCTCACACGGGCGCCCAAAAGACGGAGACCCGAGTAGAAGACATCTTCGAAATCAAGCAGAGGCCCGACGAGTCACTTCGCAAGTATGTGGACCGGTTCCAGAGAGAACGCATGATGCTCCCCAAAGTACCAGACAGGTGGGCAGCGATCGCATTCACCAACAGCCTGGACATCAGGAGTTCAGAAGCCACACGAAGACTCTATGAGTCTCTTCGGGAATTCCCAGCAGCCAGTTGGTCAGATGTCTATAATCGTTACAACTCTAAGGTACTTATCGACGAGGACAAACTGATTGGAACAGGTGCTGCTCGGGGAAAACCTCAAGCTCGTAACAGCGGGTCTGGAGGAAAGGCGGATGTGGAGAAATCAGGCGTACGGTACGAGCCATATCCCGACCAGTCGCGGAACAATTCCAAAGGCCGTAACCGGAACAACAACAGAGGCCTGTCCCGCGGAGAGAGTTCTCAGTCTGCCAGCCTGCCCAGCTTACCTAGTTTCAACATTGAATTATCAGATGTCGTGGCCGTGCTCAAAAGCATGGGAGAAAGAGTCAGGTGGCCGAAGGATATGAAGACTGACCCCAGCAAGCGGAACCAAGACGTGTATTGCGAGTTCCACCGCGATCATGGGCACACTACCGAAGACTGCAAAGCCTGAAGGTATGAGATCGCTCATCTATTGAAACAGGGATTCTTGAAAGAATTTCTGACGGAGAAAGGGAAACAAACCCATGCCAAGGCTCAACAAAACAACCCAGGTCCGCCACGAGCTTCCTCCCCGAAACGAACGGTCAATGTTATTTCGGGTGGGATCGAGGTAGATTCTGTTACTTTCACAGCCAAAAAGTACGCGAAAGTTTCCATTACCAACAACAAGCGGCCTCGGGCAGAGGCAGCCATCACCTTTGAAGAATCCGACACTGACGGACTTCAGTTTCCGCATGCTGACGCGTTAGTCATAACGCTACGCGTGGCAGAATTCGACGTGAAGAGAGTGCTCGTTGACGCGGGCAGCTCTGCCAACATCATCCAGGCACGGGTCGTGAATGAAACACAATTATCAGACAAGATTGTACCGATCTCTCGAGTTCTTTCCGGCTTCAACAACTCAAGCGAAAAAACTCTCGGAGAAATCACACTAACTACTCTGGCAGAAGGGGTAGCGAAAGAGACTACCTTCCATGTTGTCGACGCGGATCTTGCCTATAACATCATTTTAGGCAGACCTTGGATCCACGACATGCAGGCCGTCCCTTCTACATACCATCAAGTGGTGAAGTTCCCATCCGAATGGGGTATACGTGAAGTCCGAGGAGAACAACGTACTGCACGAGATTGTTACTCGGTGGCCCTCAGGTTACCCGAGGAGAGCAAATAGCAATTACAGCACCCGGGGCCGGACACTGCACCTGAAGAAGTCCGATACGACGTCCCGGAGTTCATCGCCAAAATGGACGAGAAGGAAGGACACATGCCAACAGTAGAAGCTTTGGAGCCTGAAGAATTGTTCGCCAATATGCCAGAGCGGAAAGTGTACCTTGGAACCGAATTGAGCGAACGCCTGCGGGAAGATATCCTGCGGTTCCTCAAGGAACACCGCACAACCTTCGCATGGTCCCATGCGGACATGACAGGTATTTCTCCTGATATTATCACTCACAGGTTGCACGTTGACCCATACCACCGACCGGTAAAACAGAAGACGCGCCAACAAGGAGCCTTCAGGAACCAGGTAATCAACGACGAGGTCGACCGGCTGTTGAAGATCGGTTCGGTACGTGAAGTTAAATACCCAGACTGGCTAGCGAACGTAGTTGTCGTTCCGAAAAAGAACGGCAAGTGGCGAGTCTGTATTGACTTCACGGATCTGAACAAGGCCTGTCCAAAGGACTCGTACCCTCTTCCCAGAATAGATCAGCTGATCGACGCAACAGCCGGGCACGAAGTGTTAACTTTCCTCGACGCATACTCCGGATACAACCAAATATTGATGGATCCAAGCGACCAAGAAAAGACGGCATTCATAACTTGTCGAGGTACGTATTGTTATAAAGTCATGCCTTTTGGATTGAAGAACGCAGGTGCGACCTACCAGCGTTTGGTCAATAGAATGTTCCATGATCACATCGGAAAGACCATGGAAGTATACATTGACGATATGCTGATAAAATCCAAACGGGCAGAAGACCATCCGGCCCATCTGAAAGAGGCTTTCCGAATTCTGGATCAATACAACATGAAGCTGAATCCAGAGAAATGCGCTTTCGGGGTCGGATCGGGGAAGTTTCTGGGATTCATTGTCTCTCAGCGAGGCATTGAAGTCAATCCCGCTCGGATTAAGGCTATAGAGTCAATCCCGGACGTGCTTCGCGACAAGAAAGAGGTCATGAGATTGACTGGGAGAGTAGCGGCTCTACGGCGATTCATCTCCCGATCGTCTGACCGTTGCAAAAGCTTCTTCGACGTCCTAAAGCAAAATAAGGAGTTCGAATGGACTCCTGAATGTCAGAAGGCGCTGAAGGATCTAAAGAAGTATCTATCCAGCCCTCCACTACTCACAACACCTCTGGAAGGCGAGCAGCTGTTAATTTACCTAGCAGTCTCCGAATCGTCGGTAAGCGCAGTACTAGTTCGGGAAGAAAAAGGTAAACAACTTCCTATCTACTATGTTAGCAAAGCTTTAATTGATGCAGAAACTCGCTATCAACCTTTAGAAAAATTGGCTTTAGCTCTAGTAACTGCTGCCCGAAAATTGCGCCCGTACTTTCAAAGTCATTCTATAGTCGTAGTTACTACCTTCCCGTTACGAAACGTCCTGCATAAACCGGAATTTTCAGGGAGATTGGTAAAATGGGCCATAGAATTATCTGAATTTGATATTACTTATCAGCCTAGGGTAGCAATAAAGTCGCAAGTCTTAGCAGACTTCGTGGCGGACTTCAGCATAGATGTGTACCCCGAAGCGCAAAAGGAAGCCATACTCTACGCTGGACAGGCTCCGGGTACCTGGATCCTCCACACGGACGGTTCTTCAAGCGTGAAGGGATCAGGACTTGGGCTGGTCCTCGTTGCTCCATCCGGGGAAACGGTAAGGCAGGCTATCAAATGCCCCTTTATTACTAACAATGAGGCCGAATATGAGGCCGTTATTGCAGGATTGGAACTGGCACGGAACTATGGAGCAACCATGGTCAAATTGAAAAGCGATTCTCAATTGGTAATCAATCAGATCAATGGGGGCTTCGTCGCACGAGAACCTAGGATGCTGGCATACCTTGGCCGTGTAAAAGAACTCCTGGCACAGTTCGATACCTGGGAAGCAATTCAAATCCCGCGAGAGGAAAATCACGAGGCTGATGCTCTCGCCAACATGGGATCTGTCGCAGAAATAGGAGCAGCTAGCTCTTCGGCTGTCGTTCAACTCCTCTATACCTCCATGGACAGGGAAAAATTCGAAGTCAATACCATCAGCACTACCTGGGACTGGAGGAATGAGATAACAAACTATCTCATTCATGGAACTCTCCCCGCAGATGCAAAAGCTGCTCGTAAACTTCGAATAAAAGCAGCTCGGTACACCATCCTTAACGGCGAATTGTACCGCAGAATGTTCGCAGGACCTCTCGCCAAATGTCTTGGACCAAGTCAGACTAATTATGTGATGAGGGAGGTCCACGAAGGCTGTTGCGGGAATCACTCCGGTGGCAAGGCATTGACTCGAAAGCTGATACGTGCAGGATACTACTGGGACAAGATGGAGAAGGACGCCAACGAATTCGTCAGGAAATGTGATAAATGCCAGAGATTTGCTCATCTCCTCCATCAACCAGCCGAACCACTACATTCGATAGTCTCCCCCTGGCCCTTCATGAAATGGGGGATAGACATCGTTGGTCCTCTCCCCAAAGCTCCCAGGGGACTGCGTTTCCTGCTGATCATCACAGATTATTTCACAAAGTGGGTCGAAGCGGCAGCGTATTCGAAAGTACGACAGACAGAGGTCATCGACTTTCTCTGGCGCTTTGTCATATGCCGCTTCGGAGCACCAAAGGAGATAGTTATGGACAATGGGCCGCAATTTGTCGGCCAGAGAGTAACAAGGTTCCTCGAAGATCTGCACATCAAGAGAATCACCTCTTCCCCATACCATCCTGTCGCCAACGGGCAAGCCGAATCTACCAACAAAATCATCGTTGACTCCCTTAAAAAGCGTCTTGAGCAGGCGAAGGGATGTTGGGTCGAGGAGCTACCTGGAGTACTATGGGCTTATCGCACTACGGTAAAAATGAGTACTGGAGAAACCCCTTACTCACTGGTATACGGCGCAGACGCCCTGATTCCAGTTGAGATAGGCGAACCCAGTCTGCGATACGCACATGCCACTGAGCAGTCGAACTCGGTAAATCTAGCCGAAGAATTGGATCTCCTTGAGGAACGACGAGAACTGGCCCTCATACGTGTAGTGGCGCAAAAAGAGCGAGTCGAGAAGTACTACAATCGGGGACTGCGCGTACGGAGCTTCCAAGTCGGGGACTTTGTACTCAGAAAAGTTTCCCAGAGCACACAAGAGACGAACTCGGGAAAGCTTGGCCCTAACTGGGAGGGACCATACAAAGTAATCGCTTCAGCCGGCAAGGGGTCTTATCGTTTGGCCCGACCAGACGGTTCGATCATCCCAAGCAGCTGGAACGTGATGCATCTCAAGAGGTATCATTTTTAAGCAACAGGGACGGTTAGTTATTCTATCCTTTCGCGATAATTTCTTTTTCTATCCTTGCATAAAAAGTTTGCTACTTCTGCCCATAAGCCATTACTCGCATGCTTATATAGAAATGCTTACTTTTACGTTTACATGATATCTCTTCCTTTTATACATTCTTTCTAAATGGTACTAACGGCCTGAACAAGGCCAGATCCGTTTAGCTCAACTGGCAGAGCTCGAAGTTCTTCAACTTCGCGGCTGTGGGTTCGAATCCCACAACGGACACACTCCACGTTTGGTTATATGTGTTCGATTGACAACTCACCAACAACTCTTTTTCATATTGTCACTGTACGTGTTCCAACATGAAAACAAGGGGGGTGGTGAGGGCCCCATAGGCCAGGAAAGACCTTCATACAGGCATCAAAGACCTTCATACAGGCATGAGACCTAGCTTACTGGCAGGCAAAAAACTTCTGCGTGACAAAACCTCCACGACAAATAAGAGGGGTCGTTCACAAAATAAAAACTTTCATGTGACAGGACTTCCACAGCAAATAAGAGGAGTCGCTCACAAGGCCAAACAATCCGGCCAGAACATTAAAACGACCTGAGCTCGGTCAGCCTATTCACAACTTACAACTTTTGCCTAATAAAGGTGGGGGTTCAAAGCATCTGGGAAAGCCTGAGGAAGTACAAACTTAATAAAGTTTGGAAAGCAGCCCTAAGGCATAAAATCCACAAATATGTGCATACAAAAAGATCAAAAGTTCAAACTAAGCATAGTCACTGAATGGATCTGAACATTGCGTATTTACATTAATCTGAGAATTTACAATGATGCCAAAAATGGCTGACAGAAGTTCGCAGAGTGTATTAAAAGGCCAAACATACCGGCCAAAGGGTAGAGAAGTTCTTAGTAAACTCCTGCCCATCCAACAAAAGTCCGACTCTCGCCGGACAGAACAAAAATACATCAAATTCAAAGAAAAATTTCAATTTGCAGGGCCGTGACCAGGGCTTAACGCACCAGCTTCGTTAGCCCCGTCATCACTCCCTGACACTTCATCTTCACCATCACCATCACCATCACCGTCGCTCGACTCTTCAGGAGAGAGACCCAATGCCAGTTGCACTCGCTGAATGGCACTCTTCGTCGCATGCAGCATCGAATCGACATCAACCCGCCCAGACCGGATTTGCGCTAACAATGCACGCTTGGCCTCAAGAACGGCCAGCTTAGTCTTGATCTCGGAATGATCGCGCAAGTTCGCCAAATCCTTAGTCAAAGTGGCCTGCACACCCATCGATTGGGCGACCTGATCTCTGGCGGCTTGAAGCTCAGAACGGGCCTTGGTCGACTCCTCGCATGCCCTCTGCAAATTCAGTTCAAGCGTTGCGCGTTCATCACTGGCAATATTCAGGCAATCTTGGCACTCGCCAAGAAGTCTCTCTAATCTCTCGACAGAGCGTGCGAACCCCTCTTTCTCTTCAGAAAGACGGTCCTTCTCCACGGTAAGGGCGTTGATCTGTTCAACGCGGGTATTGTTAACATCCGTTAACCGATTAACTTCCCTACCGAGGAAACCACACTGCTCGATCAAGGATCTGTTCTCCTTCAGAGCCTCGAGCAATTCCTTCTTCACTTCCACCACCTGGTTGGCATTGTTCAGCCGGGTGCGAAACATAATCTCAGCAGCCAGCATGCTTGACTGAAACATCAAACGAAATCATAGTTAAGAACCCTGGGATATCAGAAGGTTTTTACTAAATGCAAAAAAAAAAAAAAAAAAAAAAAAAAAAAAAAAAAAAAAAAACTTACCCGGGCAGAGTCGGAGGCAATCTGGAAGGCCAATTCTTCGTCGGTCAGGTCTCTTAGCACCCACTCCTCTCGAGGACCGAGAAGCGAGGAAATTGCTTTCACCAGACCGCGTGGTTTGGCCACCAAGTTGGCTTCCGGAGCGATTCTCAGGGTATGCTTTCTCTCGTAAAGCTTGGGCTCCCTCGCCTGTTCGGAAGGGTAGTTCGGCCCAAACTTGTAGCGAACCCCCTTTATATCGTTCAGCTCCGTCTGCTCCGATATGACTGACAGCCAGACAAGCCTTGAAGACGCAAAGTTGGAGTCGCCTTCCACCTCTGGGTCTATAGTTTCGCACTCACGGAGGTAAACCGGGTTCGCTCCCTCAGAAGCCACATTCTCAAAGTCCTCAAAATGAAAAACCCGAGGACCCTGGCTACCCTCTTGGGAGACATCTTCCCTGGCTTCTCCCCCAGCTGTCTCTCTTCTCGCCTCACTTGCTCCCTCTCCTACTCCCTCTTCTCCTTCTCCTTCTCCAACCTTCTGTTTGCCCTTGTCCGCACGGGAAGGACCTGCCTCCTCCCCGCCACCAACTCGGGGACTCCTTGGCAAGGATCGGGCAGCTTCCTCCTCCGTCCTTCTCTGATCGCTGCGGAGATGAGGCCTCCGCCTAAGAGGAACATCTGCCTCGGTCTCAGTATCTGACAAATGTATGACCTCCTGGGCCGGACCCTCTCCCCGTGCAAACTCGGGGACTTCTGCAGGTATTCCGGTACCTGTCACCACGGGCTCTTGGGCACTCACCCTCACTGAGGGGTCACCACCAGTTGCCGAAGTTTGTCCGGCGGACGCAGAAGCCTTGCGAGCCGACTTCTTCCGCGACCCGCCTTCGGCCTGGCTTTTCCTCTTCCTTGACAGAGGACTCAGCCCCTCGGACAGAAGCGCCTCGCCACCTTCCCTGCTGCGCAAAGCACCGGCCGAAGCCAATATAGCATCAGCTTCGGCGAGAGGGTCGGCGACAGGTTCGGTGGGGACGTCCTGAGGAGGAGCTGGAAAAAAGTTCCCTGAAGTGCCAAGACCTGCGACAAAGGCAAAACGGTCGGTCACAGAAGAAATTCACAAGGAATAATTATTGAGAAAAAGGAGATATTCTTACCGTGATGTTTTACGGTCAGACTATGGTGAGAAGCGAAGTGAGCCCACTCTCTTTTCGCTGGCTCAAATCGTGCCAAAATCGGCTCGACCCACGCCGTTAGCTCATCTACGGTTATAAGCCCGTCGTAGGGTCGCTTGACCGCTGCACAAAGAAAAATCGGTCACAAAAAGGAAGAAAAAATAAAATGTGCTCGAAGATATTCGGGGACTTACGTGTTTTGTTCCAGACTTCTGGAAGATGTGCTTTGTCGTCAAACGTCAAAGCAGAAGAGCGCACGAACAGGTATCGGTGCACCCAGCCCCGATCGCTGGTATCCTCGGAGCTGCGCACCAAACCTTTGCTCCCTCGCATCCTGACGTTTACGTACCCGTCCTTAAAAATCTGGACGCTGTACAAAGAAATAAAATGTTTATACTCAAAGGACTGGTCAGTCTTAGTAGCAAACCAGTCCAGAAGTGCGACTATCCTATACACACTGGGGCTCAACTGCCCCGGGCAGAGAAGGTACTCCCTGCAGAGCCTGTCCAGCACAGGATGCAGGGGCAGCCTACACCCTACTGTGAAAGGATAAGTTCCGATGGCTGTCCACCCAGCCCGATGTGACGTGATATTCTCTCCGTCAGCAACCGGTAGTAAGGGGATCCTGTCGTCCCAGCCACAGTCTATTCTCACTCGAGGAATCACCTCTGTCGTGATCCCCGACTTAAATCTATACGCCGGCCAATTACGCGTATCACCTTCTTTGTTATTGAAGGCTTTAATGTTGCAATCCGCTTCAAGCTCACCCCACTTTTTGGGGATTACTTCAGCGGCAGTAGCATGGGAAGCCCGCGGCCTAGGGGTGGCCGACGAGCTACCAGCAGCGTCAAAGTTTAAATTTCTTTTAGATCTCGAAGACATGATTTCAGGAAAATGATGAAGTAGTCAAAGAAATTCAAGTGAGAAATCAAAGGTTTTTTCGAAAAACAGCACAAGAGAAATGAGGAGTGAGTAAAGGGTTTCTAGTCAAGAAAACCCCTATTTATAGAAATTCTGGTGCGAACACTTGGCCTTCTTCAAGGACACGTGGAGACCATCAGATCAGCCATTTGCAGATCCAACCGTCGATAAAGAAATAGGGTCAATCAATGCTTTATAGTGTGATCATTACCTGGAAAGCCGCAGTCACTTCATATCCCACAAGCGACGTGCGCACGTGGAGATAGGCGGTTAAAAATTATTGCTTTTACCCTCGGGGAACGCAGTAGTCATTTCGGTGTAAACTGCAGTGCCACAGACGTGCAGGTTACAGTTACTTTTCCGTGCGGCGCATTTAATGCGCATGTCACAGAGGCTTATCATCAATCGGATCAGAATCGTACGTCATCAAGATTACATCATAAGAAGACAAAAAATTTTTGCAAAGACTCCCGCCAAAACTCTCATCCACTCCTCGGACAGATACTCTGCCCGAGAAGTGCGGGGACTATCTGTATTGGATAAAAGCTGAGTAGACTTTGGCGAGTGACACGTGTCGTCCACGTGGCACAAGCTGACGTGCCACCGGACAGACATCTTCTCGGACAGACGCCTTCTCGGACAGACATTTCCTACGGACAGATCTCGAAGAAGTTACTAAGCTTGGCAACGGTCAGCACGATTTAAACCGACGGTTACCAGCAACGCGGGACGCAACTGTCCAGCAAAACGGCCACTCAACGGTTACAACCCTTCTGGATAAGACACCCGACGGTTACCCATTTTGAAAGGCCTTATCCCAACGGCTACTATTTCAACAGACGCCATTCAACATCTATAAATAGCGTTCATTATAGATAAATTGTAACGACTTTTACTTCCTGCAATCGCTATCAATAAAATTACTATCTCTCTCTTTTGCATTCAAACACACTCTTTTACAGTTATCGAATATTACTGCTTGATCTTGAGTGAATTAACATAATCGAATCATCCAACGTGGCTACTGCCAACCGTCAGAGGAAACGATACGTTCTTCTGATCTTTTACATTTATATTTCATTCTTTACGTTTTGCATTACTATTACTTGATTAATTGCGTAGATCTTTAATCTCAACTATTGATCGTGACTCCGCAAATATAAATTTAATTGTTAATTGGCCTAAAACCGGATTTAGGTTAAACAGACAGTATTATTTTTGTTAAGTTACTCGTTAGAATTTGTGGCTTCGCCCAAGTACACAAAGTCAATCCATGAAAATGACATGTTTCAACCGTTCAACGTAGGGGAAGGGCACATTCATTAAGGGGTCGTTTGGTTGGATGTATTATAGTGCGTAGTACCCGCATTAAACTTTGCATTGCTAATACCATGTTTGGTTGCACCATTTGAAAAAATAATCCCTGCATTGAAACTTGCATTATTTTGTACCATGTTTGGTTGCTTTTTTGTATTCCGCATAAAACACTGCATTGTTAATACAATGTTTGGTTCAAAATTTTGATTTCCGCATAGCTAATACCCGCATAAGTTATGCGGGAATCTATGTATTATTTTATGCGGGGTAGAAGGTGGTATTAATAATACGGGTATTAATAATGCAGGTATTAAAATTTAAAATGACAAAATTAACCCTCATAATAGTAAGAATATTTTTAAATTATATTTAAGGACTAACTAAATATTTTAAATTATAACATTGTATATTAATTTGTAATATATTAGTGATTCAAGAAATAATCCTTACGTTATAATATATGCATAGCTAATACATATATTACTAATACCCACATTATTAATACCCGCATTACTAATATCGGCATTATTAATACGAGTAAAATACTTAAAAGGTCACTCAACTTTGAGAAATGTGTGATCAAAGTCACTTTGCTTTGAATTGTACTAATAAAGTCACTCAACTTAAGAAAATTCTCATCAAAAGTCATTGTAACCGGATTTTGCACAGTCATCTCACCAGAAATCTGACATGGCATTTTCATTTTTAATTATATATACATGTGGCACACTTTATTTTCCATGTAGGATTTTATAATTAGTTGATTAACCCAACTCTAGATCCATAACCCATTTCTCCTACCTATTTTTTCGGATCCGGCTCCCTTTTCAAAATGGATGGTCTAGATTTAATGAAGTAAAACTAAGTTTTTAACCATGGTTAGAAACATATATCTTCCCATTTTAAATTCAAAGCATCTAACTTATCTTATAATTTAGTAACAAAGTTTATCCATCCTCCTAAATTATTTTCCGGTCTCCAAAATTTTCGTTCATTTTTTTTTAAATAAGACTTTGTTTTTGCTAATCCAATCTCAAACATATTGCAGAAACCAAAAAATAGTGTTAAACTATTTGCAAGTGATAACATGGTAACAAATAGAATTAACAAGACAAGATTTAATAATGTCAATTTACTCATATAACAATATGCGAAGAAATCCTTTTCACACAATCACATCAGTTAAAACTAGTTACGAAGATAGTACCTAATATTATTCTCATAGTTATTCACATTTTATCTTGGAAAGAAACTTTCCAACCAATTCGTAATACTTATAGAAATCACATAGGTCTTCTATACTTCTATATCTAAAATAAGATGAGTTTGTTTAACTATTAATGTAATTTTTATTTAAAATGCTTCTTAATTTTTTGAGTGCACATTCTCGAACAATAGCAAAAAATTACTCCTATAAAGAATTAAACTAAAAAGAAAGGTCAAGTTTGAGATGATCGAAATTTAGGTTTGGGGGGATGGGCGGGGTGAAATTTTGCTGCTAAATTAAAGGATTCTTTAAGATAATTTGAATTTGAAATGGAAAGATATTTTGTCCAAACCATAGTTAAATACCTTTATTTATCCTATTAAATCTAGAACATTGATTTTAAGGAGGGCCAAATGTCATTCATCCAAATAAGAACTTAGGAAAATGGAGACACTAGATAATGGAGAGGAGCCAAGTCTCATTTTTCCTATCCACCTATTATCTATTATATAAAATATATATTTAACTAATAGATTTGCAAAAAATAATGATCTAACCGTAACTAATTAAAGAGTTAAGTACTTGAAAGAGTAGTAAAGCTAATACTTCGACAGTACCTGTAGCAGTTTAGCTAGGACACAATATTCTATTATTGTGATAATTTAAAAGAACACTTTCCAAATCCTTATAAAATAAATCAACTTATTATAAAATCCTATATGGAAAATAAAGTGTGCCACATGTATATATAACTAAAAATAAAAATGTCATGTCAGATTTCCGGTGGGATGACTGTGCAAAATTCGGTTACAATGACTTTTGGTGAGAATTACCTTAAGTTGAGTGACTTTGTTAGTACAATTCAAAGTAAAGTGACTTTGGTCACACATTTCTTAAAGTTGAGTGACCTTTTAAGTATTTTACTTTTATTAATACCCACATTACTAATACCCGCATTACTAATACCCGCATTATTAATACTCACATTACTAATACCCACATTGCTAATACCCGCATTACTAATACGTACATTGTTAATACCCGCATAAACTCTATGTCAACCAAACGACCCGTAATAGTAGTATGCATATTCTGCTGTGTCTCCCGTGACTTAATTAGTAGCTTATGCTTATAATCTTACTAGTAGTAGTAGTATTTAGCATTTCCCAAAAGCATATATATACGTGAGGGATGCTATAACAAAAATGGTATACGAACCATTGATACAGACAAAAATGAGTCATGTGCCAAGAACAAGTTTACTTGAGTGTTGGGTTCTTGTAGTTCTGGTTTTGACTCTAAATGCAGCCATTGTATGTAGAGGTGGAATTACAAGCAGTTTTGTTAGGAAAGTAGAGAAGGCCATTGATATGCCTATGGATAGTGATGTCTTCATTGTGCCTTCTGGTTATAATGCACCTCAACAGGTTACTTCAAAGTCTCCATCTTTTGCATTTTATTAATCGTGGCGAAAATACTGAATTCAGATGAACCCACTGAATATGGCTGCATCTGCCTCTGTCACTGTGTGTTGTATGTGTGTGTGTGTGTTTTTTTTTATAGTTTATTTATTTTATATTGATTTTGTTGGGTTATTTGACAAGGTTCACATAACACAAGGTGATCATGTGGGGAAGGCAATGATAGTCTCATGGGTGACAATGGATGAACCTGGTTCAAGTACAGTTTTATACTGGAGTGAGAACAGCAAGCAAAAGAATAAGGTTAAGGGAACTGTTACTACCTACAAATTCTACAATTATACTTCTGGTTACATCCACCACTGCACTATTAAACATTTGAAGGTAAACCTTCTTTCCACCTCCTTGTTATTCCCCTTTGGGGCGTCGTGCATTGTCATATAGTAGTATACATCATATCTACCTTGTGTAATGGTGTAAACACATTGGTTATTATTTATGCAGTTCAATACCAAGTACTACTATGAGGTTGGCATCGGTCATAACCCAAGATCCTTCTGGTTTGTGACTCCTCCAGAAGTTGGCCCTGATGTCCCATATACTTTTGGACTCATAGGTAACCATTTCAACCAAACTATTGCTGTAGGATTAGTTCATTTTGAGCTAGTTACGTTGACACTGCAATTTTGACTTCTTTTAATCCTTCACTGTATATTTTGAGAGTGCATCCAAATAGGAAAAGATTAAAAAAGAGGTTCAGCATATCTGTAGCTTTTTGCTCACTCTTATGACCTGAACTTTTCTTGCAGGGGATCTTGGTCAGACTTTTGATTCAAACAAGACACTCACACATTATGAATTAAATCCAATCAAGGGGAAAACAGTGTTGTTTGTTGGTGACCTATCTTATGCAGATAACTTTCCTAATCATGACAACACAAGATGGGATTCGTGGGCAAGATTTGTAGAGAGAAGTTTTGCTTATCAACCTTGGATTTGGACAGCAGGAAATCATGAGTTAGATTTTGCTCCTGAAATTGTAAGTGATGCAAAATCAGTTTTCTTCCTGCTGAAAGTTGACTTCTGGTGTATTTTATCATGCTTTTGCCTTAGGTGTTCAGCAAGTAATGATATGTGACAAGAAACTGCCTATATACAGAGTAGTTTTTACGCATTTCTGGACCTTCAGCACGTTGTAGTTCAAACGGACATGCATGAAAAATCATTAGTACCATGCATTCAACATTCTTCATAAATCACTATGTTATCTTAACCAGAGTAATTCACACTTCTACTTCTAGTTTTGAGTACAAGAGCTTTCTAAACCCAAAATTTACCCAGTTTTTTGAGGTATGCCACATCCATCCATCTTCGACACTCCACAAAGACAAAATTATTTAGGTGGCCAATGACAGACAAGAACCCGTTCTTTCAAGGGAACAGAATATGACCAAATAGTCAAGGAAATGAACACAGCAGAAATTGTGGTGGTGTTCTCCAATACTTCTAAAAACTCTAACTAACTCCTGCCTTTAGATGGTTTACGGGGAAATGCTAACATACAAGTGCTGATTTTTCTGCAGGGGGAAACAAAACCCTTTAAGCCCTATACTCATCGATATCGTGTCCCTTATAAATCATCAAACAGTACAGCTCCATTCTGGTATTCAATCAAGAGAGCTTCAGCATATATCATAGTTTTATCCTCATATTCAGCTTACGGTAAGAATATTGACATTGAAAGTCATGGCTTGTTCAGATTATTGTAATACATATTTTCTGTGCAGGGCTGTATCTATCTACTTTAGCTATTTAAGATTCTACTTTCGAGATCATTGGTATTGTCCCACTCTTTTAACGGCATCTTTTGTTGATCCTTGATTTATAGGCATGTACACTCCTCAGTATCAATGGCTTTACGAAGAGCTACCAAAAGTCAACAGGAGTGAGACACCATGGCTTATTGTTTTAATGCATTCTCCATGGTATAACAGCTACGAAACACATTTCATGGAAGGGGAGACCATGAGAGTAATGTATGAGCCATGGTTTGTGCAATACAAAGTTGATGTTGTTTTTGCAGGTCATGTTCATGCTTATGAGAGATCCGTAAGTCCAACCTCATGCAATCATAAGCAACCAAGCTGAGAATCATAGTAACATCTCTCATACGAAAATTTACTTCGTTTTGTGTTTCAGGAACGTATATCCAATGTGGCCTACAATATTGTTAATGGAAAATGCACACCTATTCGTGATCAGTCTGCCCCTATATACATAACAATTGGTGATGGAGGAAACAGTGAAGGCCTAGCCACCAAGTAAGAGCAATCCAATTCGATACCCCTCGCCCTTTTTTTTTCCTTTTTTTTTTTGGTTGTGAAATCTTAATGCTGAGATGTTCATGCAAAACCTAGCGACACAGTGAACACCAAACCACATCGAAAAAAAATAAATTCTTGCAACTACAAAAACTGTGAGCACTAGTTTTCATCGGTTCTAGTTGCATTAGTGACAGATTACTGATAAACTTTTTTTACACTTTCAGAATGACAGAGCCACAGCCAGAGTACTCTGCTTTTCGAGAGGCTAGTTTTGGCCATGCCACCCTTGATATCAAGAATAGAACTCATGCTTATTATAGTTGGCATAGTAATCAAGAAGGATATGCTGTGGAAGCTGATAAGTTATGGCTTTACAATCGTTTTTGGCATCCAGTTGATGATTCTACAACAGCCAAATTATGATCCTCCAGAACAGGAGTATTTTTGCAACCTTCTTTGCTTTTCATTTTCATTTCCTGTCTGCCTTGTGTAGTTGTGATCCTAGATTTGTAATCAATTATAATGTCTTATTACCTATGCCATGTAATCATCTATGGGATTCAGCAATAACAACAACAATTTAGCTTCAATCCCTGTTGGGTTCGGATCACCTATATGAATTCTCATGTAAATACTTGGTTTTCAAACAAAATATTAAGATGTTTTAGCAGATAGAAAGTTTCTGAATAATGATATGGTGATGATCTCCACCCACTGCATGATTTTATTGACTGCTATGTCAAAAAGCACATCTATCGACATATGTCATCATGAGAAAAGAACAAATTTACGCTGAGTATGGACTTAAAATCTATTAGTACTAAAAAATATCTGTACACATTGTTGACATGCTGTTACTGCACAAAATTTTCTTCCATAGTTAACTTTTGATTTCAATCTCCACTCTGAAATTGGATAGTATGCAACATTTGTAACTGCATAAGCCCAAAAACCTGCCCTATGTTTCTTTACTACTACTACTACTACTAGTTTACCTGGAAGAGTAAAGGGGAATACAAGTAAAAGCACCATAAAGAGCTTTCAATTGAAAAGAAAGTAAGTCTTGCTAACCTTCTATATGTTACGACTAATTACTTGAGCTAAGAAAATGAGTGGAAGAATCAACTCTCTAAGAGATTACAATCACGAATCCCTGAACAAGAATTGTAATTTGCTAAGAAGAATGGAGTATTATTGATGAACAAGAGAGGAAAGATTACACAATGTTTACACCAATTTCTGGATAATCCCAAATGGAAATGGAATCCCCCAATTTAAACCCTAACTCCTCCCAACTGATTTTACCTCGTCAGCCTAACAGATTTAACAAACTAACTGCCGTTGCTGAGCTGGACCAAAACGACGTCGTTTCTTCTTCTTTGCTGCAGTTCCCACTTAATCAAACGACTTCTATTTAACCTTTTATTAACTAAAACGACGACGTATTAAGGCTAACTACCCCTATTAACGGCTGTTTCTTATATTTAAAAAATAGTTATAACAACTACCCCCCTCTGCAAACAATCCTTGACCTCAAGGATTAAAATCTGGATAATTGTCGTGAAACACAGCGTAGTCCATCCAGGTGTTGTCTTCCTCTGCTGCATTGAACCATTTAACCAAGACTTGAGGTACCCCAACTCCATTGCGAGGGAACAAGCGCCTGTCCAGAATTGCCTCAGGTGCGAGTAAGGTAACACCATGACTGGTGACCTGCATAGGAAGTGTAGGAGAAGCTGGAGCAGAGCCAATGTGCTTCTTCAGTTGCGACACATGAAATGTAGGATGGATTCTGAACTGTGGAGGCAGATCCAATTTTTAAGCGACTGAACCAATCCTCTGCACAACTTGGAAAGGGCCAAAATATTTAGGAAGCAGCTTATGAGAATCGTGAGCTTTCAGGGATACCTGCCTGTATGGCTGCAGCCTCACATATACCCAATCACCCACAGATAAGACCCTTTCAGTTCTCTTTTTATTGGCTTGCACTGTCATCCTTGCCTGGGCTTGAGATAGGTGAAATTTAATAGACCTCAAGGTAGATTCCCTAGCTTGAAGACTTCTGTCAACTGAGTCAAGCTGAGCCTCAAAAAGTGCATAAGGAATCAGTAGAGGAGGTGCTTGACCATACAGTACCTCATAAGGAGAACTGTGAATAGCTGAGTGGTATGAGGTGTTATACCACCATTCTGCCAAGGGAAGCCATTGGCACCATTCCTTTGGTCTGTCAGCTACCATACACCTTAGATAACATTCCAGACATCTATTCAGGACCTCAGTTTGACCATCACTTTGGGGATGGTAAGCTGTTGATGTGTGTAATCTGACCTTCTGAAGTTTGAAAAACTCTTGCCAAAATTTACTCATGAAAATGGCATCTCTGTCAGAGACAATTGTCTGGGGCCATCCATGCAATCTAAAGATCTGATCCACAAAGAGTTGTGCCACATCTAAAGCTGTGTAAGGATGTTTGAGGCTCAAGAAGTGGGCATATTTGCTCAGTCTATCCACTACCACCAGTATAGTTGTTTTACCAGCTGAAAGGGGCAGTCCCTCTATAAAATCCATGGAAATGTGTTGCCATACTCTCTGTGGAATGGGCAAGGGTTGCAACAGCCCCGGGGAAGCAACATTTTCTGTCTTGCACCTTTGGCAGGTTTCACAGGCCTTGATGAAAGCATAGAAATCAGGCTTCATACCCTTCCAGTAGAAATACTATTTTAGTCTCATCAAGGTGGCTTGTACTCCTGAGTGTCCCCCTATTGAACTGCTGTGATGTAGTTGTAACAATTCTTGTCGTAATGTTGGGCTATTTCCCACCACCACCTTCCCTTTTCTTGACAATACTCCACCTCTCAGTTGGTAAATGGGTTTAGAAGTAGGATCCTTCTGTAAAGCTTCTACTATCTTCTCTAACCTTGCATCTCCAACCCAGGAAGCATGAACTCTAGACCATAAGGTAGTATTAAGGCCTGTTAAGCTACATCATTGCAAGGTAGAATCTGTTGAGTGACTTCTTCTAGACAAGGCATCAGCTGCAGTGTTATCTTTTCCTTTCTTATACTGGATGGTGTAGTCATAACCTAGCAATTTGAGTAACCATTTCTGTTGACTTGGGGTTGTAATTCTCTGTTCCAAGAGATATTTAAGGCTATGGTGATCAGTAAAGATCACAAAGTGCCTGCCAATCAGATAGGGCCTCCATTTCTGCACAGCTGAAATAATAGCTAGGAGCTCTCTTTCATATACTGAGAGTGCTTGATTCCTAGGGCATAGGTCCTTACTAAAATAAGCAATTAGTAGGCCTGTTTGCATCAGAACAGCCCCTATGCCTCCACCTGAAGCATCTGATTCTATGACAAAATCTTTAGAAAAGTCTGGGAGTGCTAAGACAGGAGCAGAGGTCACTGCTTTCTTCAAGTTTTCAACGGCCTGCTTCCCTATTTCAGTCCAGTTGAACCCATCCTTCCTGAGCATATCTGTTAAGGGTCGAGCTATTATTCCATAACCTTTGACAAATCTCCTATAGTACCCCGTGAGGCCTAAGAAACCCCTAAGTGCTTTAACATTCTGTGATAGTGGCCATTGCAACACAGCTGCAACTTTATGTGGGTCCATTGATACCCCTTGTTGTGAGATAACATGCCCAAGATACTCCACTTCCTGTACTCCAAAGCTGCACTTACTTTTCTTAACAAACAGCTGATGCTTCCTTAGAATCTCAAAAGTTGTCTCCAAGTGCTGCAAATGCTGTTCCCAATCCACACTAAACACCAAAATGTCATCAAAAAATACTAAGATAGACTTCCTTAATTGATCAGCAAATACTGTGTTCATTAAGCTCTGAAATGTTGAAGGGGGCATTGGTCAAGCCAAAGGGCATAACCAAGAATTCAAAGTGCCCATGATGAGTCCTAAAAGCAGTTTTGCAAATGTCATTTTCAGCCATTCTAATCTGATGATATCCAGCTCTGAGGTCCAATTTAGAAAAGAATTTCACTCCCTGAAGTTCATCCAACAACTCCTCTATTACAGGGATGTGTCTTTTTAGCAGAAATATGACTTGGGGAGTATTTTTCATCACAGTAGAAACACAGATGTTTGCTTCTCTTGTCTTCCATCTCAGCTGGGGTTAGCATTCTGGAATTCCTTGGTTTGAAGGATTGTGAGTTCTGTGAATTAGGTGGTTTATAACTAGGAACAGGTCTCGAATTTGAGAAACTGGAAGTAAAATTAGATGTGTGGTTCATGTCAGGTTGTTTATTTAGAGTATTGGTTCTTTCTTGAATTTTGGCTAGACTTACAGCTTCTTGTAATGTTCTAGGCTTATGCATTTTAACTGGTAATCCAATGTTAGGTCTAAGACCCCTAACAAAACAGCTGACCACATACTCCTCTGAGAGTTCCACTCTAGTAAGTAATTCATCAAAAGCATCCACATAATCCTTTACAGTACCAGTTTGTTTAAGTTCTTTTATGTCACCCATTGGGTCATCAAACAAGGTAGTACTAAATCTTGAAAACAAGGCAGTAACATACTCACCCCATGAAGGCCATTCCCTTGTTACTCTTCCCTTCATGTACACCTGATGCTATTGCAGAGCCTTCTCCTCTAAACGTAAGGAAGCCAATTTCACCTTTGACCTTGCTGGAATTCCCATTACATCAAAATATTGCTCGCTTTTGTAAATCCAATCCTTCAACTTGGACCCATCAAACTTTGGAAAATCTACTTGATGGTTCTTACTAGGAGCCAAATAATCCTCTCTGCCCGGAGTTTCTCTGAACTGCATCCCACCATTACTGTCATTTGTGGAGGGAATTTCAGGTCCCTTTCCTGTCAAGAATGAGGCTAACATCTTCTTCATTTCCTCTAATGACTGAGCCTGTTTCTCTTCATAGACCTTTTGTTGTTCTTCGAAGGCTCTTTCCACTGTTGTCTTAAACTCATCGAATGAACCCTTTAATCCATCTACATCACGCCTCAAATCAGAAAATCTTGTATTCTCTGCCATGATAATCTTGCCAAGGTTCGATTGGCTCTGATACCAAAATGTTACGACTAATTACTTGAGCTAAGAAAATGAATGGAAGAATCAACTCTCTAAGAGATTACAATCACGAATCCCTGAACAAGAATTGTAATTTGCTAAGAAGAATGGAGTATTATTGATGAACAAGAGAGGAAAGATTACACAATGTTTACACCAATTTCTGGATAATCCCAAATGGAAATGGAATCCCCCAATTTAAACCCTAACTCCTCCCAACTGATTTTGCCTCGTCAGCCTAACAGATTTAACAAACTAACTGCCGCTGCTGAGTTGGACCAAAACGATGTCGTTTCTTCTTCTTTGCTGCAGTTCCCACTTAATCAAACGACACCGTTTCTATTTAACCTTTTATTAACTAAAACAAAGACGTATTAAGGCTAACTACCCCTATTAACGGCTGTTTCTTATATTTAAAAAACAGTTATAACACTATACAAAGCCACCACATCTTCATTAAGACGTGGTGATTCCAAGATCATATCATCACAGCTTCTGAAATCTACTGATTCCATCTCACAATTCTGGTGACAGTAGTACTTGCTCCATTCAAACTATATCTTTGGAATGGACTCCTTTTTGACGCAAGTTGCATGATCTGCCTTCTCAGATGAACCAAATGCCATTAATCTGTAAGTGCATACTTTCCCTTCCTGACCTGGTCTGAATAATGCACACCCAAATGCTTGACAAGTTACTGAGGGGTTGAGACTTGAGATGCACATCCAATATGATAATTCAAGATGACCCAACAAGTTATATTCAATAGGTATTTCAAATCTACCAGAACTTAAGTTACTCGGACTCGGGTGTGGGTGTCTGAGGATCTAGAGGTCGGATCCTTCATGATGTATATTTTAAGATTCGGGGATACGGATCCAGTTATGGATACGGGCTTGAGGATTTGACTAATAAAAATTCAATAATCTAAAAGTGAAATTATAAAACCTAAATTATCAAATATTATGTGGAAAACTTGAGGAAAATATTGATCAGGACATAGAAATTTCTATATATAATAATACAAGGTATTCTATTTCCTTCAATTTCCCCCTACTTTTTTTTGATTAAAGAAATCATTGAATATGTCCAGAATTTTTCCGTTGATTTTGGTCAAAATACCCAAAATCAGTTGACCAAGTCGGGTACGGATCTCACACCCACACCCACACGGTTACGGATTCGATACGGTTGCGGCACCAAAAATGAAGAGTCCGAGTAACATAGATCTGGTCCAGAACATGATTACATAAACAGAGAAGGTAAACTAATAGCTTGGGTTGATTCTCTTGACGATGATCAATCTAACAGAGAAGAAGATCCTTTCAAGTAAAAAAGAAAGCGAAAGTCCAATTGATTTTGGATAATTAGTCAAAACAAGTTATTATGCAACTTGTTCAAAATTTTATCACACAAACTAAAAATAACAAGGCAGTATATACTTAATAAACTTTAAGCAACATATTATCATTTCTTCCTACGCTCCAGAATTGAAGAATGAGAGAAGGTAAATATTTGCATGGATAGATAATGTTCAACAATAGCAAACTGTAAACGTTTAAAGCGACTACCATACGCAAAGTTCATATCTTGAGCCCAAAATCTACCCTAACGTACTTTCAGCAACAAGTTTGCGAATAAGAGTACAACATATATGACTGTACATATATAAAAAGATAAAAACATTGCAGAAATATCGTTGCCAAACTAATTACTCCTATAATTGTAAATAGTAAATGGACTGGACAGAAACAAAAGACTTTCAAGTTCAAAGACGGTAGCATGCTATATACATCGTCAGTTATAGACGTATAGATGATTCAACCTTAGCTTAGAAATTCTTAGAAACTGAACTCGTTATAATTTTGAAATCTAGGTTTAGATATAATTATTTGTTGAAATTTTGGTGAGTTATACATATATGTTTATGTTCCGCATCGAAAATATTGCATTATGATAAACTCGTTTCAAAATCTTTAAATTATTTGAAATAAAATTAATATAAGTCACAATAAATAACCAATTTGAGATATTTGAAAGACAATAAAAACATGGTGGTGAATGAAAAGCTTGTTTGGCTCTCGAAGCAATTGCTAACAAGTTATATAATGTCTGGGGGCTTAAAGGGGGACAAAGTACATCAATAAGAATCAAGATGTTGCGCAGTGCAGATTGTGAGATCCTCTTATTCTACTTTGGAAGCTCAACATAGTACAAACAAAGTTCTTTGCCTTTAATTTACCCACCGATAAATCCCATTTCTTGTTAAAGTAATTCTCTTCTCCATCAAAGATATACTCCCTCTGTCCCACTTTAGATTTTGAGGATCAAACAAGTTTATCTTTGACCATAATCTTTATATATTTCTTTTAAATATTTTGAGTTGTAATTTATTGTGACTTATAGTACTTTTCATGTAGTTTTCAAATATATAAATTTTATTTAAAAAAAGGTAAAGATTTTATATCCTAATCTAAGGTCAAATTTAAGAAGTTTGACTTTTGAAACAGTAACTATGACAAACAAAATGAGACAGAGGGAGTAAGTTTTTTGCCTCACGGCATGCTAATAAGATTTTAACAAGGAATGAGATTTATTGGTGGCCAAAAGAAAAGAATTTTTTTGGTACAATGTTGAGCATTCAAAGTGTTGGATAATACTTTGTACTTAGTATAGATATAGTTGATTACTGTATAGTTAATATGGTTGTATAGTGTATTGTGTATGCTAATATTATCTGGACATATTGTAAATGTAACAAGCCCACTGGGCCGATATATATAAAGGAATACATGGGCCTCCAGAAGCTGGTTGGTCACTTCACTTCCCTAAATCTGTGCTCATTCTTTCTTTACTTTCTCTCTCTAAACTAACCCAATCCCTAGAAACAAGTTCAATAATTCAACCCCAAATACATATGTTTTCATGGTATCAGAGCAGGAATTCGGATAGATTTCTTCATTCCCAGTTGTCCGATCCTACCCGTGTCTGATTTCACTGGAGTTTGTATTTTCCGGCGAGTTGCGATTTTTTTTTCGACGAGTTTTTTTTCCTTCAGAATTACTGGTTTCTCCGGTGAGTTTTTCGGTTTCATACATCGATATTTGATAGATATCTGCTGCTATGTGTATTTTTTTTGGAGAATTTTTGCCGATTTAGTTGAACAATTCCGATTAGGGTTTTACATTTGAGGTTTTGGTGTGTTCCGGCACGGAGGCGCAGCTCCTTCAACAGTGATGACCGTTGCTTTCTTCTGGAAACCCTAGATCTTTACCAGTTTGGTTTTTTGCCCTGTCGTTTACGTGATCAGTACTCTTCATCCTGTAGCATATTTGATAATTGTAATTGCTGATACTTGTAATGGCTAATCCTACCACAACACATGCCCTTATTGATGCTTCCAGTCCTCTATATGTGCATTCGTCTGACATTCCCGGCACATCTCTAGTTCATACACCCTTCTCCGGTACTGGTTTTGGGGGGTGGAGAAGGAGTGTTATAGTGTCTTTGAGTGCCAGGAACAAAATTGGCTTTGTTGATGGCTCTTGCCCTAAGCCCTCTAATGATTCTCCTCACCTTAGTTAGTGGAATAGGTGTAACAACATCGTCATATCTTGGTTAACCAATTCTCTCACTCCTGACATTGCTGAAAGTGTGCAATACTCTGAGACACCTGAAGAGATATGGAACCAACTTAATAAGAGATATGGTACAATCAATGGTACAAAGATGTTTGAATTAAAAAGGGAACTTGCTTCTACGATACAAAGGTCCCTTGACATTGCATCCTATTTTAATAAACTACATAAGCTGTGGGATGAACTTAGGATAATGAGAGGAAAGAAAGCTAACACTTGTACCTGTCTTGCTAAGGATGAGTTACAGCAAGAAGCGGAAGAGGATAAGGTGTATCAGTTTCTCATGGGCTTAAATGAGAGTTATGTTGGTGTAAGGAGTAATATCTTGATGATACATCCTCTCCCTTCTCTTGACACTGTGTACAACATCCTCCTTCAAGATGAAAACCAGAGACAAATCATTTCATCACCTCAATTCAATTCTGAATCAGCATCATTCAATGTGAATTTTCCACCTTCAAATAACAGATCCAACTCAAGACTATCTTTTAATCAGAAATCATATCCTTCTAAGGGACAATACTCTTCTCAGAAAACCAGTTCTAACTACCCTAATAGTTTAAAAGCCGACCTGTTTTGTAGATATTGTAAAAAGAAAGGGCACTTGATTGAGGAGTGCAGGAAACTCATTAACAAAGGGACCAATTACTCCAACACAGGAAACAATTATAACCATAACAGGGGTAAAAGGACTGCAGCAAATGTTAATGTTGAGGGCAACTTTTCTCATTCCGAGTCTTCCAACAATGATGTCTTTGGCTCTTCTTTTTCTGCTGGTGCTTCCAATTCTGGTGCTTCAGGATCTTCTGTGCCATCTGGTTTAACTCCACAACAATATGCACATCTGGTCCATCTGCTACAACATGCTCCAGTATCTGACTCAACTTCTCAATCACCCTCTGTCATGACATCTGCCAATTTTGCTGGTAATCTGTTGTCTGATTGTTTCTCTAGCTCATGCATGTTGTCTGACTCTAGCACTTCTACTTGGATAATAGATTTCGGTGCCTCGGATCATATGACCTCTAATAAGGATTTTCTTACCAATCTAACTCCACTATCTACTCCTTTTTTGGTGTCTCTTCCTAATGGCTATAGAGTGAAAGTAACCTTTACTGGTTCTTTTGCTTTGACGGACACTATCATTTTGCCGAATGTGCTATATGTTCCTTCTTTCCAACATAATCTGTTGTCTGTTCACAAATTAGTTCAGCAGTTGCATTGCACTGTTTATTTCACTCTTGATACTTGCTTTATACAGGATCATTCTCTGAGGAAGCCACAGGTGATTGGTAAATTGGAGAATGGGCTGTACAAATTCAAGTGGACTCCTCCTTCAACTAATAGTACTTTGTCTCCTTGTAGCTTATCTTCTACTACTGTTTCTTGTTCACATGCTGTAAATAAATCCTCTCTTACATGTAATAAGGCTGCTATGAATAAAATGGGCACTCTTTGGCATCAAAGATTGGCTCATGTTCCCTTTGTGAAACTCAAATCTATTCCTGCAATTTCTTCTCTTTTGTCTGCCAAACCATTATTTCCATGTAATGTATGTCCCATGGCTAGACAAACTAGGATTCCATTTCCTGAAAGCACAATTCACACCACTAAGCCTTTTCAACTAATACATGTAGATACTTGGGGTCCTTATCACACCCCTACTCATTCTGGATCTAGGTATTTTCTTACAATAGTTGATGATTTTACGAGATCTACTTGGACACACTTGCTGACTTCCAAGAGTGATGCATTTCCCATACTTAAAGCTTTTATTATGATGGTTAAAACTCAGTTTCTCACCAATGTTCAGACTGTCAGAAGTGACAATGCTCTTGAGTTGGGCTCCAGTACTTCTGGCACCTCCTTCTTTTCTGAAAATGGCATTATCCACCAAACCAGTTGTTCACATACACCTCAACAGAATGGTGTAGTGAAAAGAAAACATAGGATCCTTCTTGAAGCATCAAGGGCACTTTTATTTCAATCCAAAGTTCCCCTGAAGTATTGGGGAGATTGTTTGCTCACAGCCACATATATTCTCAATAGACTCCCTTCCAAAATCCTAAACAACAAATCTCCACATGAGTTACTATTTCACAGGCCACCTTCTTATGCACATATGAGAACTTTTGGCTGCCTGTGTTATGCAACAGTACCTATTCCACAAAGAGACAAGTTTAGGCCAAGAGCTGTGCCATGTGTTTTCCTGGGATACCCTTTTGCTAAGAAAGGTTATAAGTTACTCAATCTTGATACTAAGCAATCTTTTATCTCTAGGGATGTCATATTCCATGAGGATCAATTTCCTTTTGCTAGTCCTATTCTTGCACCCTTTCCTCCATCTCTTTCTTCTCTCCCTGTCTTTCCTGATTTTCCTTGTTCTGACATCTCTCATGTTTCATTTCCTTCCCACTCTCATGTTTCTCCTACTACTACTTCTCCAGTTGTTTCTCCTGGTATCTCCCCTTCTCTTCATTCTCTTCCTTCTAGCTCTGGTTCTCCCATCCCCACCAGGAAGTCTTCCAAGTCACACACTGCCCCTTCCCACTTGAAAGATTATGTATGCAATTTGCCACCCTCTCTGTCTAGCTCTGTTCAGCAAGCAGCTTTTGAGCCTACTAGCTATAATCAGGCAGCAGTTTTACCAGTTTGGCAAGAGGCTATGCAAAGGGACTTTGAAGCTCTAGAGGCTAATCACGCTTGGGACATTGTTCCCTTACCCAAGGATAAGAAACCCATCAGCTGTAAATGGGTCTATAAAATAAAATATAAGGCTGATGGTAATGTAGAAAGGTACAAGGCTAGGCTTGTAATAAGGGGTGATACACAAGTTGAAGGAGTGGATTTTATTGAAACATTTTCTCCTGTTGTTAAGATGTCCACTCTCAAATGCCTCATTGCTGTTGCTACTAAAAGGAATTGGCCTCTATTCCAATTGGACGTCAACAATGCTTTCCTTCATGGAAATTTACATGAAGAGGTGTATATGATATTGCCCCATGGTCTTTCCATTTTTTCTTCATCTTCTTCATCCAAGGCTCCTCTAGTTTGCAGGCTCAAGAAGTCCCTTTATGGCTTGAGACAGGCTTTCCGGCAATGGTATGCTAAATTGTCCCAAGCCTTGTGCTCTAAAGGGTACATTCACTCCTTGAATGATTACTCCCTGTTTTTGAAAGGGACTCCTGGTGATATGGTTATTGTGGCTGTATACGTTGATGATATCATCCTAACTGGTGACAATTTGTCTGAACTTCATGCTTTAAAACAGTTTTTAGATGCTGCATTTAAAATTAAAGATCTTGGTTCTTTGCATTACTTTCTTGGTATTGGAGGTTTCCAGATTGCCTGATGGTGTTCTCCTAAATCAAAAAAAATTTGTTACTGATTTGCTTAAGGAGTACAAGTGTTGGGATTGTTCCCCTGTTGCTTCTCCTCTTGATCTTAATTCCAAGCTTAGGGCTGATTATGGGGATTTAATTCCTCATCCTGAGCAATACAGAAAGCTGATTGGCAAATTGTTATTTCTGACTCATACACGCCCTGATATTTCTTTTGGGGTTCAGCACTTAAGTCAGTATCTTCAAGCACCCCGTGCCCCTCACATGGCTGCTGCCATGCATTTGCTTCGATATCTTAAAGGTACCTATGATCTGGGATTATTCTATTCCTCATCTCCTGATTGTTCTATTACTGCGTTCAGCGATAGTGACTGGGCAGCATGCCCAGACACCAGGAGGAGTATTACTGGTTTCTGCATATTTTTGGGCAACAGTTTGATTGGTTGGAGTCTAAAAAGCAGCCGGTAGTTTCTTTATCGTCTGCTGAGGCTGAATATCGTGCCCTCAGCAAGGTTGTTGCTGAATTGACTTGGCTTGCTCGCCTATTACTTGATATTTCAGTCCAGATTACTGACCCTATCTCTGTGTTTTGTGATAACCAGGCAGCACTTCACATTGCCAAAAATCCGGTCTTTTATGAGCGCACTAAGCACATCGAGATTGATTGTCATTTTGTACGTACTAAGCTCACTGATGATTTGATTTCTTTGTCTCATGTGCCTACTCATGCTCAGCTGGCTGATGTGCTTACCAAACCTTTGCCTGGTACTCTTCATCATTCTTTGTTGCGCAAGTTGAAGTTGGTTTCCCCCTCCAACTTGAAGGGGGGTGTTGGATATTACTTTGTACTTAGTATAGATATAGTTGTTTACTGTATAGTTAATATGGTTGTATAGTGTATTGTGTATGCTAATATTATCTGGACATATTGTAAATGTAACAAGCCCACTGGGCCGATATATATAAAGGAATACATGGGCCTCCAGAAGTTGGTTGGTCACTTCACTTCCCCAAATCTGTGCTCATTCTTTCTTTACTTTTTCTCTCTAAACTAACCCAATCCCTATGAAACAAGTTCAATAATTCAACCCCAAATACAGATGTTTTCACAAAGTGGAACCACAGACGCTCACAATCTGCACAGTATCTTATTCATGTACTTTGTCCCCCCTCTAAAGCTCCAAGACATATATAGGGAAGCTACTGCAGTGACAGATAAACTTGCAGACTATGGTGTTTTTTTAACTATCCGCCCTATTTTCTTTTGAAAGAACTTTATGGATGCACTCATGTAATAACTAAACTCTTCTGTTTAATAAAGTGGCTTGTCATCACTATCGTATGATTTACCCAATTCATCAACAAATCTGCATCTGTCGAGCCACCCATTCTATGTGTTCGGTCAATAATTTTAAATTTGTTATGACTATCGCGATTACGTACGTTAACTGGGATAACGTATACTTTTCCTTTCACCATTTAATTATTTTCTAGGAGCCGCTCATTTGTTCTTAATATAGCAGCTACATATAGCTAGACCACAAGAGAGATGAATTGCTTGCCATGCTAATAGGGGAGAGCAAAAAATTTGGTTCAAATCAATGATTTGCAAGAACTCATCATATACTAGCTAGTAAGTAGTATTTGAATATTACAAGGAGGAGACTGGAGCGTATTGGTGTGCTTCTCTTTATAATCCACTACCGCTATTCTCCTTTAAAAGTGGCATTTGGTGGGTAGTCTTTGTCGTCATGGATAATTGAAAGCACTACTGATGATCACCTCTAAAGCTATTTAATTCGTTTAGTATAATACACCAGCGTAGAAGATACCATGACCTTAGTACGTAGTCGAGCTTATTAACTTCTTATGCAAGAGCTTGTGCAGTTATTAATTCAAAGAGGTTCCTCTAAATTCTAATCCTTCTTTGTACTCATAAAAACTTAATTACTAATAACGTAACTAAAAAGACCTACTATTATATCTGCATACTAATATTTAATTTATATGCCTGTTACCTTTTTTCGTTTCATTTTTTGTGTCCTAATGATAATATATCTACATATATATTCGAATGTCGATATAATGATATGTAGTAATCTTTAATTTGAGGACCAAATTGCAAGGAGATGTCGAAAATGTGAAGATAAGCTTGAGTACTAAAAACAAAGGGGGCATAGTGAAACTTATTGTTAGGGTCCATTTTGCTTAATTAAAAAATATATTAATCCACTAACTGACTAACTCTTTAGACTTAGTGCCCCAACAAAAGAAAAGTGGTGTCTCTCACCTTTTCATTTACTATTTAAAAACCTAAAAAGCATAACGATTGAATTTTTTACAGTAAAATATTGATCACTTATCCCTAATAAGCATTCCACTTTACAACTTTAAAGCAATAATATAGTACATATTTGAATGTTGTCTGGTGCAATAGAGATTAGAGAGAATTAAAGGAAGGCATCATTGGTTCTATGATCTTTTCGGAGAAAGAGAGAGAAAGAGAGCCAGAGAGAATATTGCAGACTAAAATTTTCTGAACATTATGGATGGTCTCATGCTACTCAAGAAGATTGGTCTTTTCTTCCTTCTCATTTCTATTTCTCTTTTGTCAACTTCACATGCAGGTAGGTTTATTTCCAAGGCAAATATAGTACTCAAATGCCTCCATGACCCCTTCTTCCATCTTTTGTTTGGTCTTTCTTGCCTAGAATCAACAAGATAGTAATAACTTGTTCGTCTCTTTATTTTCAGTTGAAGGACTTAATTCTACCTTCAACTGAAAATAAGGCTTTCCTATAGACACCTTCATGCAATCAGATGAAGAATAAGTCTTGTCAAAATAATTACTACTACTACTTAACATACTAATTCAAGTACCAAAAATAAAAAAATCAAAGCAAAATTCCTGCATGCAGTGTTCTAAGTACTCAACTTTGGCCGTGTAAATCATATATATAGTAGGAGTATTGTGTAGTGTACTCAACTCCTGCATACTAGGTTTTTATACCATCTAAACTAGAGGCCTGGCTTAATTAATTCTTTTGGAATTGTCAGATTATCTTCTGAGTTGAGTTAATTTATTTTGTCAGTGCTAGCCATGTGTGCATTTTCACAAGCCTGACAATGAACCTTTTTTTTCTCTTCATATAACATAAATCTAATTAAGAAAAAGCATGAAGTCAGTGTGGCACATTTGATAAAATTAGTTTTTGTTTTGAACTTTGATGCAGGTCGACAGTTAAAGTTTGTAACGGCCGACTTTCAGAAAGAAGAGCTGGGTGCAACTCATGAGGTTTGCTTTTATGTATCCGTTTACTTGTCATTTTTGAACTGTACCCATGAGGAGCAAGAATTCATGTGGAGTAGTGATAAGCAAGAAATTGAGTACTATAATCTTTCAGTTAATCTTCATGATCAAACATGTATAAACTGATTATTGGGCGAAATATAACACTCTTACTAAAATTTTGATCATACTAACTAATGTTTATCATAGAAACTTATCGGTAAAGATTTAGGATTTAAACAATTTCATAAAATTTTAACACCATAGCTGTAATTTAACATGTGTTATAACTGACCATTTATTCTATATTACTATTCAATCTTATAAATTACCTGCAACTACGTGTTTAAGTGACCTGATTGTATGTAAATATTTTGTACACTATCCCAATTCATGGCAGGAAGTATTAGGAGGACAACAACTGCACCATCATGATGAGATGAGTGAAGTCCATGAAAGGCTTCTTAAGGTCAACACAAAGGATTATGGGAGATATGATCCAGCACCTGCCCTTTCTAAGCCTCGTTTCAAGCTCATTCCCAACTGATTTCTAAATGATTACCAAATATTATGCATATGCGGAAAACCCTAGTCCGAGTTAAATTGAACCCAGCTAGTACTATATATGTCTTAATATATGTTTATATACTACTAGTACTGTAAGATACTAATCCTTTTATGTTTGTATCTTCGCATGAACTGGATGTTACGTTTGTATTATCTGTATAATTATATGAAGAAAAAAAAAACTTATATATGTAAGTTCTTGCTTTGTGCATCAATTTAAAAGTTTTCATATATAGTATTACAATTAGCTTATGTATGTTTTTTTTCGCATGACGAGATTACTTCTTTTAAAATTAAATCAGGAATATGACTTTCAAAGATAAAATATATATATATACGCAAGGGGCGATCCCTTAACAATCTGCTTTTCCCCTTCCTTTAGCTTAATTAACTCCTCTAGAGAATTAATTATATCCCCAAAAAGCCAATAAATATCTGATCGAAGGGGAAGGGGGCCTATTCGAAATTTTATGTTAGTGACTGCAATACATACATAGTTGTATACTAACTAATTCTTCTTTGTTTCAATGAATGTATGGTATGGTCTTTGAGTGAATCTTATTGTCAGCTCCTAGTTTAAAAACATCTACTGCTACTAAGTACTATACATCTGCTCACAGATGCAGATTTAGGGGCGATTTTGCCGGTGTAACTAAACCAATTGCTTATTATAAAATCGAATTATTTAGAGATATGTAGAATAAATTAATTAAGTGTATACATATTAGTATAAGTTAGATCATTCTCATTCTAAACCCGGTGATACTAAGACCCCATTTGGATTAGCTAATTTAAAGCATCAAGTGCTGAAAAACACTTTTAATTGCTGAAGCTGATTTTATAAATAAGCACTTACGTGTTTGGATAGAACTGCTGAAACTAGTACTAATAAGCAGATAAATTTAAAAATATTTTTATAATATAAAATAAGGAATAACCAACTTATGGCTTATGGCTGATTTTGACTTATAAGCACTTTTGATACTTACCAAATACGTAGATAAGCTAAGCTTAGCGAAACACCCTCTAAATCTTAGATTCGCATGTAGCAGTAGAGTTGCTTGCTTATTTAATTTAGAGGAGCAACCTTTGCCTAAGCTGGCATAGCAAGTTGTCATTTTCAAGTCAACCTGGAGGTGATAAAGCCTTGAGCAATAATTTCGTCGGATCACTAAAAGGACGGCTATCAGTGAGATGAATCTTTTGGGAGTGTAGGAACACAGGCTGCATTGCAATTTGCAGAGGAAGGCCAAAATTCTTTGCAGTGAGTTGAGGTTTTATAGCTTTCATAAAATTGCATGTCTGCTTTGAGTTGACATAATCATATTTTCGAATCAAAAGAAGTGGTGGATATATGTACAATCACGGTTGGCTAGCGTGGGAGTACCACATGAACATTGTGTTTTATTCAAACTATGTACACTATCTATATAGTTCGTACCCCATGGGGGCTCCATCTACTGACTTAAAATCTTAAATCGTTTTGATATAATATATAGACCCACATTGTGTGATATGCAGCTTTTCCAAAAGAAAGGCACATAACTAATTATTCCACTAAAATTCCTTAGGGGTCGTTCGGTTTTGCTTGTGTTTTACGCGGGTATTAACTATTAATGCGGGTATTAGTAATGTCGGTATTAATAATATGTGTATTAATAATGTGGGTATTGGTAATGCGGGTATTAGTTATGTGGGGTTTAATAATGTGGGTATTAGCCACGCATATATTATAGCGTAGGGATTATTTGTTGAATCACTGATATATTACAAATTAACAAAAAATATTATTATTTAAAATATTTATTTACTCCTTAAATAAAATTTTAAAATATCCTTATTATTATGAGGGTTAATTTTGTCATTTTAAATTTTAATACCTGCATTATTAATACCCACATTATTAATACCACCTTCTACCCCGCATAAAATAATACATAGATTCCCGCATTAATAATGCGGAATATACAAAAACGCAACCAAACGTTGCATTAATTTTATGCAGGTATTAAAATTTCACAAAAACCAACCGAACGCTGCGCTAAATTAACGCTGAGTTTTGTGCGGGTATTAAATGTTTATACCTGGAACCGAACGGCCCCTTAATACCTTCTGCAAACCAATAAGATGGGTAGTAGATATCTAAATCATTGTCGTCCATACTGAATGTACTGTATATGATATGATCGGATAGAAAGTACTCACTCCGTCCCAAAATGAGTGTCTACCTTTCCTTTTTTGTTTGTACCAAAATGAGTGCATCTTTCCTTTAATGGAAACTCTTTAAACCAAAGATTTAGAGCCTGTTTGGCCAAGCTTCTAGGGAGCCAAAAGTGCTTATTTTTCTCTAAAAGTGCTTATTTTGAAAATTCGAGGTGTTTGGCCAAGTTTCTAGGAAAAAATAAGTGCTTTTGAGTGGCAGCAGAAGCTGTTTTTCTGCTGTGGGGAAGAAGCTGGAAAAAGTAGTTTTTTCCTAAAAGTGCTTTTGAGTAGAAGCAGAAGCTGTTTTTAATTTCTATCATTCCAAAAATATCTTTACCAAAAATACTTATATACCTAATTACCCCTATATATTTTAACCTAATGATTATAATATATAAATAGTACATTACTTTTTTAATCACTATTTTTTCTACCTACACCTACATCTCTATTATTACAAACTTTTAATCAAATAATATTATTTTTAAGGTATAGATCTAGAATATTCAATTATGAATGCTGTATTTTGAAATTTTTTAACTAAATAAAAAAATTAAATATAGTGTTTGAGAATAAATGTTTAAAATCATTCATCTAGTTAGATAACTATGAAGTGAGTCTTTAAATGTCCTTACTCGTAATTTAATACTCAAAAGTACTTTTTTAAAAGCTTGGCCAAACACAAATTACTACTCAACTTTTGACAGAAGTGCTTCTCAAATGAATTGGCCAAACACAAACTGCTTTTCTCCAAAAGTACTTTTACGAAAAGCACTTTTGAAGAGAAGCACTTCTCAAATAAGCAGTTTTCAGAAGCTTGGCCAAACAGGCTCTTATTCTGGTCCACAGGATTTAAAGACGTTGGCCCACATTACACACATCTTTAGTTTTAAACCACAGGATTTGAAAGTCTTCCTTATTTTTTTAATCTCTGTGCCCAGTCAAATCCAGACACTCATTTTGGGACGGAGGGAGTATTACTTATGACATATATTCTTTCTTGTACTTCAATTCGTTATAAAAAGACCAAGGTTTGTTCCATTTTCTTTTACCTCTTTTGGCGCTGGAAGGCACTTGTAATTATATTCACGTAGGAACATCTTGAGAGGTGCTATTCCTCTGTTGCAAGGCTCTTATATTTAGTACTCATAATTATCAACGATTAAACAGAATACTGTGGTGGTGGATCTAGAGTATACTCAGTTGCAGATTTACTAAATTTTCGTGCGAATTAAGCACTTTTAGTGTAACACTCCAGCTAAGGGTTAAGTGTCCCACATCGGCATAACACAGGAGTGATCTTGGGTATATAAGTATACATGCCTTAGACCCTAGGGACGCGTTTTAAAGCCGTGCGGGCCTAGGCCCAAAGCGGACAGTATCACTAGCGGGCTTGGGCTGTTACAGATGGTATCAGAGCCACTCCGTGTCAGCCTTGTCGATGTGGGTCAAAGTTCAGAGCTGAGTCTAGGCGAATCCCGGTACGCGGGGCAAACCTCCGTGGTGAGTCTAGGCGAATCCCGGTACGCGGGGCAAACCTCAGCGAGGGCGCTGAGTCCATAAGAGGGGGTGTATGTAACACTCCAGCTAAGGGTTAAGTGTCCCACATCGGCATAACACAGGAGTGATCTTGGGTATATAAGTATACATGCCTTAGACCTTAGGGACGCGTTTTAAAGTCGTGCGGGCCTAGGCCCAAAGCGGACAGTATCACTAGCGGGCTTGGGCTGTTACATTTAGACATGGACTTGAAGTGCTAAGAGCTTTTTTCATGGTCTCGAAATTTTGAACACTTTTTCCATGTACTGAAATTTTTAGAGAGATATCCCCCGTTTCCACTATCCCCCTAACTTGATCAATCTCCGCCCGGACATAGGGCTCTGGCGACACTATCCCCCTAACTCCGATAAATCTTCGTTGTCCGGACCTAGGGTTTCGTCGTTTTGCTGGTGAATTCATCATCACCAGCAACATGGTGCTAGCACTTTTGGAAGGGGAGACTGGTGAGCTTCGCCACATAGTGACGTCGGGGACGAGCTGGTGGTACCAATGATGAAAAAGATGTCCATGACGAGCTGGTGGAAGGGAGAATGGTGAGCTTAGCCATGAAGTGACGTAAGCGACTAGCTAGCGAAGGGGAGACTAGTGAGCTTAGCCACTAACTGACATAGAAGATAAGCGAGTAGAAGGGGAGACTGGGCTTAGCCACAAAGTGACCCTGGTGACAACCTCGTGGAAGTGGTGATGTTGACTGTTACGGTAGACAAATAGAGCCTAGGAAATAAATAACTCGGGCTCTGATACCAATGAAGGATTACACATAATCCAAAAACATACAATTTGCCCAGGGTCTAACCGTATTTGTTTCACTAGTCTGCAATACAATCACATGTAAAAACATGAACTGTAAAGATTAATTCACAGTCTAAGTCGTATCTAGTTACAGAATAGTTCCATAATTCGTGGAAGACCGCTTTCGTTCTTCACAGGAATCTACCATTGTAGTTCTTCACATAGAAGAGAGGAGAGTTTTCTTATGTTCCTTTTTCATTGTCTCAGAAGAAAGTTGGGAGGAAAAGAAAGGAAAAAGAGGTTCTTTTTCTGATTAGAAGTTCCTATTAATAGGACTTCTTTTGTTTTCCCAAATAGACACAACTTTTCAATAATGTCCAATGGTTGTGTCTTTTCCCTTTTTCTTTATTATTTATTAATATATATATATATAACAAATTATATATATACTTATTAGTGGACATGGATCCGAGTTGATCCACATGGGTGCCCCGTATCCAATTTTCAACAAAAACACTTTAGGTCTGTTTAGTGGATGCTCCCTTATTTAAATCTTCGCAAATAATTGATAAAAGGATGTTCAGGTCTCAACTTATAAATTTGATGGGGGCTATATTCCAAACAATGCCCTGCTGCTGCTTACTTTATTTCATTTCCATGTTTACCTATATCATTTCTTTATTTCGATATTACGCTTTTCTTCATTTCAATTTTTTTAAAAGCTCGTAGAAGTATTTTTCTATTTAACCCTACAAATATGTTTTCCTTTTTTTATGTGGGACAAAGTTCCTTTGCAAAGGGAATCTTTTTCATTGGCATCCATTTTCAATTCACACCACACACATTAAATCCAACTAGGCCTAGGCATCGAGCGAGCGAGCCTAACCGAGCTTACTATGCTACCGAGCCGAGCTTAACCGAACTTTATATCATACGGAGCCGAGCCGAGCTCAACCGAACTTTGCAAGAGTTTGACCAAGCTCGAGCCGAGCTTGAGCCGACTTTATTATTTTGTGTTCCCTTAATAACATAGAAAATAATATTTTTAAATTTTTTCGTTTGATGATAATCATAAAAAGGATAGAAGTACTAGTTTATCAATTGTTAGTTATTGCATTAAAACCTTAAATATAATGTAAAGTTCTAATTTTTTTAGTAATCAAGCTAACCGAATTGAACCGAGCTTATCCGTGCCGAGCCAAACTTTAAATGAGCCTGAGCCGAGCCTCTTTCCAAAATGAACTGAGCCGAGCTAAAAGGCATACGAGCCGAGCCGAGCCGAGCTCCGAGCCGGCTCAGCTTCATGCCCTGGCCTAAATCCAACCGACATTTTAATAGTCTCGTATGGATGCTACTCCAATTAATTTGCTTGTCTTACGTGATTATATCGACTTTGTGGCATGTGATTAAGTTAAACCCTTGATTACGGAACCCTTATATATTTTGAGTATTTAGATTGCGACTCAAATGACTAAATTAAACATTAGACAACCATGATTTGAGCAGATTTAGACTTAGTGTATTACATTTTAATTCTTATTACTTGAATAGATTCAAAAGATGTTGATTTATTTCTTACTGGGGGACAAATGAAACTAATTTAGCTCCCTCTTTTAAACTTCTTTTAAAATTGAAGAAAATTTTATGCAATTTGGATGCATTGACGAAGAAATTGAATCGCATCAGACCCTTTTACCAAACCTTATACTCCAATTGAGTATTTATTAGGAGTAAAAACGTTTTCAACATTAGTGCCCGCCAAGAGAGATAAATTGGTTAAAAAAAGAAGGGAAGTTATTCTAGATGGTGAGCCGACATGATTTTTGTTTTCTCCCAAAAGAAGACGAACAACAACATTATCATACCAGAGGCAGTGGCGGATGTAGAAAGCCGAGCACGGATTCGGTAGAATTCAATAAATCTTGTATGGACAGTGTATTTGTGTTCAAAAAATAATTCACATGTGTACTTTGTTTCTATGACAATCAACTACTCTCTGTTTTGTTTTGTATGACTAGTTTTTTTATCATGATTTTTCTTTATTCAAGTTTGGAATCAGGACGCAGAGAAAATGTCGTATTTTGTTTCTATCTATGTGAAAAAGTGACATATATAAGGAAATTAGAATAAAAGGACATTAGTTATTTGGTAGTATCGTAGAATCACTAAGTTGATAGTTTAAACAAATTAAGGTTCTACTAGGTTTATTTTGTTCGAAAATAAAGACCTCCAAAGCTTTCGAAGTCAGTCAATATGGAAAGAAATCAAGAATCATTCAACAGTTAAGGTTCTCCATGGTAAATAATCAAATTGATTGTGATCCTTTTATTCTTAACATAATCTTGAACTCGAGTTTTGAAAATAAAAAACTCTAAAGCTAAGGAGCTTTACCTTAAACCTACTCAAAGTGAAAACCTATAAAGCGAAAAAAGAATACTTCAAACTAAAGAATTAATTTAACTTATAATTAATAGTTACGTTCTTGTTTAAACTAAGGACTCTTGTGTAAATATTTTTCTTGTACGTCATAGAAGGACATAAATCTATTTAACTTATATTTAGTTTAAATCTTGAACGTCACCAAAAATGATCTGAATACTCTAATCTAAAACATTTACCAAAGTATATAGATTCCATATAACACACACCTTGAAGATATGAATACTGAAAACACGTGGTAGTTATAAACTTATAATGCACAGACAAAGAAATAAATATTCCGGTACAATTGCAGAAGTTCTTGAAAAGGACTCTCCCTTTCTTTAGACCTTCATATTCAAAATTAACTAGCTCGACTAAAACATATTTACACCGAGTAGGTTTACTAAAGAATTAAACCTTTCTACCAAAAAAATAATCATACTTAAGTTCGAATTTAAGACCTCTGATTCCAATAACCCACCGTACCCTTAGGTGTGACACTTCAAACTCTCTTGCTACAACCTACAAAGCAAGTATATTACAAGATTGCTCGTCTCTCACCATAAAATCACAAGTATCATGATTAAAAAAAATTGTTGAAATTTTGACGGGTTGAGATGATGAATATTAATACTGCGAAATGTCTGAGGTCATGATGGGCTGGTTGACATAGACATTATTCCAAGAATTGTTCATGGTTAACCCATCAGCCAAAGACACATTTTGAGTAATATTGAAGTTATAATTATGCTCCTCATCATGTCCATTGCCATTGGCATTCAAGAAAGTGATGATTTCATTCAGTGATTCAAGTCTTTGGCTAAGTTCCACAACTTGAGCTCTCATGATTGAATTTTCAGCCTCAACATTGAGATAATGCTGAGTGGAGACATTCATGTTGGTCAAAATCTGGCAATTTTCTTTCTTGAGATTAGTCACTAGGACCGTTAATTCATCTAAATGCTTCTGTTTCTTCATTCGTGATCGTCTAGCCGATTCGCGGTTTGATATCATTCTTTTCCTCTTCCTCTGATCCATAATTTGCTTAAGATCTTCTGATGAACCTGAGTTCTGTAATATAGATGAACTAGTTGATGTTCCACTTGAGGAAGCCATGACTAAAAAGACCAATGTGACACTTATATTTATGGTATGAAATTGCAAAACTAATACTCTAGTGAAAAATTACTGAAAATTAGCAGGACACATACAGTAAATTGATTAAGATAAAAGAGTACTATGATTACATTACGTTTTAATTATATATTCATTTATTGATATAAAAAGACTACTTATTTAAGGGTAATGAGCATAATTATGAAATGCAGTAGAACCAATAGAGGAAGACAACTGAAAAGGATTGAACTAAATGTGTCCTGCGCCTATATGTTGAACTTATTATTGCACCAGAAAGGAAGAGTTCACTCAGAATTGCAGACATGAATTTCAAAGATGAGAAAAAAATAAGTTTAGCATCAAGATTAGCTCAAAGGCCCCATTTGCTTCTCACAAGTAAATGAAACAAATTATAAGCCCATTATTAAAAGAGGTGGTTAATTAGGACTTAGGAGGTTCTTGAAACCAAAAACAGGATTGGCAGAGATCTAGACAAGAACAGAGACCAAGAAATGAGAGCCTTATGGCTGAAAATTGTAAAGAGAGGAGCAAAGAGAGAAAAAGAGGGGGGTGTTTGAAGGTGTTTTGGTTGGGTCTTTATAGCAGAAAATAAGTAGGTGACAACAGCTGAAAACTTGTTTAGAATAATGGAAAAACGTGGGAATAAAAGAGAAAATATTTGAAAGGGAAAGATAAAGGTAAATATTTAAAAAAAAGCCTGGCATCTAGTGTGAGAAAAGGAGGGGTGGGAGAGGGGTGATGGGACATGTAGGGTGATAGTAGAAACCTCCGCAACCGTATAGATCACCAGTCAGTCTTGACAGTGATGAATTATTCTTGTTCCTCACTACTTGCGGATTTAGAATTTGAGGACTCCGGGGCATCACTAAACTTAATATAAATATACTAATTAATTGAGGGTGTCCAGTACTATATATACTTTTGAAGTATTTATACTTATATATATAATTTTTTTGCAACAGTGCCGATTACACACTGAGTCCGCCTCTGCCTCACAAGTCACAATTGCTCTGATCTTGCCCCAGTTTTTTTATCCTGCATAATCAAAATATACTGATTTACAATAAATTATAAGACACAGTGAGCTAGACTCACTAAAGGAAACTGCTCTTTACCAAAGTTGCTAGGACTATATTTTAAAAGGATCTCATTCATACCGGTATATTTTAAAAGTTTTTTCATTCATGGAATTCGAAAGTAGATACAATTTCAATATTTAAGCACAAAAAGTTCTACTACATGTTATATAAGTCTGCTCTTAATGTGAAAAAGAGGTGCAGTATTGCAATCTTTCCATGTATAAAGATAGCTTATAAGAGTACCTATCTATGTTTTAACCTTATCATAAGAGTACCTATCTATGTTTTAACCAAACTGATAAGGTTAGAATAACGAGAATAATATGCTAAATAATTAGCAATCTTACGAATTTCGTTCAAACAAAGTATTTGAAGTACTATTAGAAGAGGGAGGTGACTAATTTTATTACTTCCTCCGTTCCACTTTAGATGAACCCATTTGACTTTGCACGGAGTTTAATAAAGAGAGAATACTTTTGAAACTTGTGGTCTAAAATAAGTTATAGATATTTGTATGGCTACAAATCATCTAGGGATGAGTAAAAGTGAATATTTCTTTCCAAATTTAGAAAGAGGTCATTGTTTTTTAAACAGATTAAAAAGGAAATTGGTTCATCATTTTTGAAACGGAGGAGTATACTATAAAGCTAGAAATTAAGCAAGCGAAACAAGTACAACAAAGAAATGAATTACCCTCTTATCTCTGTTTGATATACATATAACTAAACAATCATTAATTAAGAAAATGTAAACATGTGACTGAAAACGCTGGTTTAGTGATCCGAAATATTGTAGACCCAAATGTGGGTGAACGGAAACAGGTGCTCTTGTATCGTTGGCTCGTGCTGGGTGGTTAAAATGTCTAATTCTGTGCATCGCGTACAGTCTGTACAAGTACAAACAACCAAGCATGAAACTTTTTTATCTTTTCTTCTTTTTTCTTTTGTTTGGTTGCTTTTCAGATGTGACCTTTGCATCATGTCACAAAATCAAGAGTTTACTCCCCCTCGTTGCTTCATTACATATCATTGGAATGTACTAGTATGTGTAGGTTGGCGTTAATAATTGCTTTAGGGTCTTACAATAATGAATGATTTTACTTATATATAATGATAGTGTAAATATTTCTAGACTACGGCTCGAAAGTAGATACAAATTCAAGCAATTCCAAAGTAGATACAATTTTAGTACTAATATTTAAGCACAAAAAGTTCTACTATATGTTATAAATTTGCTCTTGATGTGAAATTCTACTAGGATAGAGTTAATGTGCTAATTGATTACTACTTAAGTATGACTTAGGTTCTTTCTTTTAAATCTTTTGGAATCAATGCAGAGAGACGGAGTTTGTCAATCAATTACTGGTCAGCCATCCAAAATAAAGACGGGTTCAATTGAACTCGAACTATATACGTATACAAAATTAAATTTTGAAGTCTTTTCAGGATTATAGTGAAAAAATACTAGGCGAGATGCAAACAGCAAATTGCAACATGGTGCTTGCGCTGGTTGACAACAGCACAGTCCCCTTCAAAATTGACTGTCACTATGTGGACGTTTTCAAGTTTATCACTCCTCTATCAAAAAGGAGAAGAAAGAAAAGAGCAAAAGATATATTATCACACTCACTTAAAATTGTAGGGTACAATGTATATTTGGTTCTTTGAATGTCATTGTCAAGAGAGATTATACCTTCATTGTGAAGTAAACAATGGCAAAAGATATTTGGGTTTGTAATTTCTTAATCCTGCTAACTGAAAGAAATTTTTTAATTTAAGACCTTGGTGTTTAGTTATTATCATGATTAATTATCTAAAAAAAGGAGATGAATTACTAGACCAGACTGTCAATTATTTATGTAATTAGGAGTAATTTCTGGTTGAGGCTCTGTTATTGTTGATTCAATAAATAATATAGCTACTTTTCTTACGAATAGGGCAAGGGACTCTAGAAGCTGGAAAGTATATGTGGACTCAATCCATGATAAGCACTCCAATTTTTCATTACAAAACATTCCTGTAATAAATTGTCACAAAGGTTCTTTAAATAAAAAGAGACTTTATTTGGTCATATCCTAACTTTCTTTTGACCTCCTCTCTCTCTCTCATCCTGTCACTTAAAGTCACCTCATTAGCCAAGTAGAAGGGTGTGAGTTGGCTAGTTTGGGACTATACTTGTGAGATAAAAAAAAAAGTCTGTTTTATTAGCCTGAGTGCTACTCTGCTTGCAACTTGTGGGTAATGTAAATAACTGTGCTAATATGGATCCATTTACTATACAATATTTAGTGTGTCCATCTGCTAAAATTCTGGGCAGGATTATCTAACAAATATGTTTGCATGTTGTAAATTACACGGATAGTGTAAAAATTCCTTACACGGTCAATGTACATAAAGTAAAAGAAGGTGTAAGATGGATTTAAAAGAAAAACATTATTTTTGACACAGGGAGAAGCAACATGTAGACCATCTTAAACAACAAAGGAAGCTCTACCTTGCAAGGCAACAATTAGAACTAATGCAAACTGCTAATATCCTTATATACAGAAAACTAACAACCAAAAATGCAAGCTGCTGAATGTGTAATATACAAAGTTTGTATATTACTGTTAGAGCTCACAGAGAAGTTGCTGATGAATGAAAATCCCACCGAAGAGGACTAGAACAAAGCCACTACACGGGTGTTCAGCAATAGCTGATCAGATCATATACAATAGCTTATATTGAAGTATAAACATGCAGGTTGAACTTAAATAAGCTCGGAGTGTCATTCAAACAGCTATTCTTGTTGTGGCTTTCGCGCTTAGAAACCAAAGATATTCTTCTTTTTCTTCTTCTTCTCAATGTAGGCTAGGAGCTCTTCTTGACGAGCAAGGGCTTTCTCAAGAGCCTGCAAATAAAAATATGAAAATATTACTCCTATAATGTCAGTCAAGCTAATGAAATAAAAATCAAGAGAAGTAGATGATACCATCTTGGTTGCACAAAGCTCTTGCTCCAGTTTATCAACATGACTCATGACGTTGTTAAGCATTTCCTCTTTCTCAGGTGGTAAGGAAGTTGGCTTGTTGCTAAGAGAAATGAACTTCTCCTCGAGCTCTCCCATGCGTTTCATCATGCTGAAGTACTCATTATTCGAGATTGCAGGTCCATTCAACCGATATTCTTGAGCTTGTGGTTTAACCATGTGATCAGCACCTTTTATGGAACCTGACAAGAGGGTGGAATCCGTAAGCTTTCTTGGCATGTTGCGTGTCATTCGGACCATTGTCACTACGCCCATCACGAATGTCATCACTCCAGTGAAAAGGTGGTTACTAAACCCATCGGGTGACTTAGAAATATCGTGCATGGGTAAGAAATCTGAAGCTGAAAACAGGGCAAGTAAAAAAGTTCATGCCACAATGAACCAGGATATTGAATGCAAACGCAGATTGTAAATTGAACTAGTAGTAAAACATCTGCTATACAATGAGAGAATAACTGTGTACCTTTAGCAATGGCATAGTTGTCGGCTTTTGTAGCTTTAGGCTTACTTGCATCAATTACTTTGTCCACCATAGGGATGTACTTATCAGGATTATATGCTCCAGGATGGTTTTTCTTTATGTCATCCTACAAACACATTCCCATTTTATTCAGTTTTGAGACATACTAATAGAACAAAGGAAAAATCCGGGAAATAGCTCTGTGGTTGAAGAGTAGAGTAACAAAGCAGGATGAATTTCTGGTGTTAATAGGAGGAATAACCATCAGATGTACTTAGATAAGTGCAGAAGACAGACAACCTCCCTGTTCCTGAAGGCAGAAATATAGGAAAGAAGCAAATGCATTAATTTGTTCTTATTTATCTCATCTTACTATGATACAGATCTTAGTCAATCGTAAGCCCATTTCATGAGAAATTCAAGTATAAGTTTAGGCGCATTTCACATACGCGATGGATGAAGAAGAAACACTTACTTCCTCATGGACAGTGGAGAGCTGTGTATGAGAAACATGATCCCTTTGGACCTTGGAAGAGGCAGTTCTCATTTTAATGGAACTGCTCTTGATGGAATTGCTCTTGATGGAATGGCTTTTGATGGAATTACTCTTCTTTACATCCTGCAACATCGAGGAAGTTATTTCTCATCCAACATTTAATCACTGTACTTCTATGAAGAATACAAAATACATAGAATAATAAAGTTTGGAGATCAGGTACCTTCGGATTAGCATTCCCGTCCTCCGAAATTGTTTTCTCATCAACTGCTGGAGCAGCACTTGTTTTCGTGCATTTATGCATACCACTGTGAACCATCTGGCATCAAATTAAATCACATATCTTAGGTATGTCAATACAAAATACTACAACTTCTAACACTAGAATTTGAGAACTACAGGGATGGCACTAACCTTCATTATTTCTGGATCATTCCATGGGCCTTTATCAGAAAGCATACATCCTCCTTTGTCTTCACAAGTACATGTACCACCTAAGAACTCTGGCAATTCACTGATACAAGGCAATGAAAAGAAGTCGCTTTAGGCTCTATGCTGTAACTTTAGTCAGTGATGCATAATTAATACTATTAAAACTCTCATATTATTTTTGGACTAGAAGCAGAGTCCACACTCGGAGGACATTTAGCTAGAGGTATGCTTGAAGCCCAGAAAGTGGAAGAGAATATTTAAGTTCACCTGTATTTACCTGGCATCAATTATTTCTAGCAACTTGCTCTGGTATTTGTTACCAAGAACCTAAAGAAAAGAGCCATGAATTTGTTAGTCCAATGATATTGGAGAAAGTCAGTCCATTTCGGATGCAAAGATGAATGTGGGCTTACATTGATCTTTGCAGTGGTCTTGGGGTCAAGGAATGACTTGACAGAATTCCACAAAAGCCTGAATCCAGAACCAGCATTGATGATATACATACGGCACAAGCTCTAAACAGTGAATAAAAATTTATGTAAGCAACGGAATATGAAAACTCTCATAATAAAACTAACATCCAGAAAATGCGTGTGCAGTAACTTCAGCTGAGCGAGAGAGGTGTTAGTACCTCAGGGTAATTGTTACCATCAACACCTTGGAGGCACTGAAGGAGATCCCTTGCTGACTTGTTAAAACTCTTAAGTCCCTGCGGAACAATTCATGTAACTTAAGTTAGTGATTGATATTAACTCCCAATGGAAGAAAAGCATTTCCTTTCTCACTTTCACTTTTTACCAAAAAATTATTGGAAAACTGCACCAATCACATTCTAAGACAAACCAGACAGATATTCTCACTTTATTTTAAAAGCGTTATAACCCCAACCTACCACTCCTTGCACGTCCAAAATGGTTGTGCTTGTATCAATATGCTTTTTGGCTGCAATGGAGCAAGCTGGCAATTTGTCATTGAAAGTTCTCTCGAACTCCTGAACGTGGTACTTGAGATATCGGTCCATTGTTGTGACTTGCAGGAGCTTGGTAGAATCTACTTGACCAATTCTTTCAATATAAACTGGTCTTCCATCTTTGTCAACTCCGTGATGTCCTTGAGGATAGTACTTGAGGACCTCCTCTCTTTCCTTGAACTCAAAGTCCTACCAAAGATGTACAAAATGCTGAATTAGATAGTAAATCTTTAGAATTACGTTTATTCTGTCAAGCTCGAACTGGCTCTTCCAAAAGTACCTCCATGATAGTGTCTGCACCAAATTCCTTCCTCCAATTAATCATATCAGACCACATCTGCTTTGTTTTCTCTAAATCAAATTTTCTGGCCTTCAAAAACCTGTATCATCATTCAACAAATACTTGTCATCTTAGGATCAACAACTTATAACCATGATTATTAAAGAAAGAGACTTTTTGTTACCTTAGCATCATATGATAATCATCATGTTTAGCTGGAAGTAGTTCCTCCAAAATAAGTGCTTGACGAAAGGCATCAACCGCCTGTGCTTCCTCTGCATCATGTTCATCCTCGAAAACAACAGACATTACTCTACTGTTTCTCCGGCCAGTTTTTTTTAGAGACTGTCTAAATTTGTTGGAGGCATTAAGTGCCTTCTTCTTGAATGATCCAAGCCTTGGCTTCTTCTCCTCATCGACGTTTTCAATATCAATCTTTTCCATACCTGTAAAAAAGAGTAAATAGACAATGGTTATGCAGGCCATAGATTTTACACATCCATAGGATAAAAAGATGCAGACTGAACGTAGAAAACCTTCCACTGGAAGGCGATCATGCTTTTCACCCGATTTTTTGTTACTAATCCCATTCTATTATCACTTCTGGTACTGTCAGGGACAATTACCATGTTATTAACTGATCGAAACTTTAATACAATCTTTCTGATCCGGCTGCAGGGGGTCTTATAGCAATTATAAACAAAAGCTTCAAGTAATTCCTCTGGATCAACAACATTATGAGATAATTCAAGAGGCTTTAAGGGAACAAATACAGCATATAAAGGATCAGAACTTACTCGGCCTGACTGGTCGTTCAAGAGGTCCTGACATTTTGCCACTCATGATTGCAGGTCAATAAAATTTGTGACAATTTATAGAATTTTTACTCTCTTGCTGGAATGCCTACACCTATTAAGAAAAAATCAAGTCACAAAAGAATAAATTTTAAAGCACCAGCAGAATCAAAATGGAAACAACACAATGAAATCAAAACAATCTGGTCATATTTTCAAGAAACTTTACATCATGAAATTCAAGAAATGGCGACGTTCAATTGAAACATAACAATTTAAAGCCCATATCACCAACACATAACCAAGGTCTCAATTACACCTCAATCTCAAACTAGTCCGAGTTTGCTTAATAGAATCCTCTACATATTCTGCTCTATTCGAGTCCATTTCATTTTTAAATAAATAAGTAATGCATCTTTTTTCATACAATTCATTACTTTATGACGAATCATTATGGTTTAATTATTTATGCACCAACTGTCAACCTACCGCAACCTTTGTCTTTTATCTAGACGTGGAGCTCACCTTAGTGAGTTCAAATAGGTGATCATAGAGTTTTTTGGGAAAGTAGAATCGATAATGGGCAAAACAAAAGGATTAATTTCTATGTGAATGATGAAGGTTTTTCATGAGAGATAGAGAGAGAAGTAGGGAGATTAAAATTACCAGTGACAATAAAAATGGCAGGGACAATAAGAAAATATGGAGGACTTTCTCTTAAATTTACCTTAACAAATTTGCTCGAAATAAACGGAGGTCCTTATAACTAAGTGAATGGACATGCTACAAATTTGACAAATTTTTCATTTAGGAAAATCATAACCACCATTGATTAATCTGATGCTGGAGATTTGGAGTGATAAGAAAATTAATGGCCCTCTCTTCTTTGGGACAACTACCTTAACCGTTTCTCATGCATATTTAACTAGCATTAAAAATGTGCTTTCCATTGCCACTCTTTTGTAGTTGAGCTTCTAATCCTGTACTTTCTCTCATCGGTTTGAAATTTAAAACAAAACCAAATATGTAAAGACTAACAAATACTGATAGTTAGTACACAAATTCACAACATATTTAGCGTGATGTCTAAATTAAACTGGGAATAATATGTCAAGAGAACTTGATTGCCAAAAGAAAAAAATAATATGCGTGTCATACTGCTGTACTTAATAATCTTATATTATTTCCCAAAATCTCTCCTAATTATTTATTCAATGATCACTTGTAACAAGGATTTTTTTTATCTATTACAGCTTACAACCCTAAATCTTCTTTATAATATACAAGTAATCGTAATTTTAATCTATAATATAAGGGCTTAAAGGAGGTCAAGAAAATGGTGCTATCGAGAACAGATCGAGATTCTGTCTTTACTTCACTGAACAAAATCACATCGAGATTCACTTCACAAGATGGAGTACCCACTCCGTCTCACTTTATTTATTATAGTTTGATATAACAAAAAGTTTAGTAAAAAAATTTGAAATTTATGATCTAAAATAAATATATACATTTGTATAGATATAAATAAATGAGTAAAATAAAAAAGTTGGTGTTAAATTACAACAACATACCCACCCTCAGCAAAATAAATATTCATGAACAAATCAAGATGACAAAAAATAAAATACAGAGATAAAAACTCAAGCATGCCCAAAACAAATAAAGAACACTAGTAGCAAATAAAAATAAGCTGGAAATATAATACAATATTGAAATAATACTACTGCTAATACAGATAAAAATAACCCGATTACTATCTACCGTTCAACCCTAATCCTTGACTTCTACGCTTTCCTATCTAGGGTCATGTCCTCGGTAATATGGAAATGTGTCATGTCCTATCTAATCACCTCGCCCCAACTCTTCTTTGGACTACATCTACCTCTCTGAAGACTCATCACTGCCAACTCCTTGCACCTCCTCACTAACACATCTGTGCTCCTCTAGTCCTCCTCTTCGTATGTACAAAGACTCCAAACCACCTCATCCGCTATAGCAGCCACTCCCATCTTGTCGCGAATGGCCTCTCGTTCCCGATTTTATCCATCTTAGTAAGCCCACACATCCATCTAAGCGTTCTCATTTTTGCTAAGCTCATCTTTTGAACGTGAGCAATATTAACTGACCAACATTTTGCCACATACAACAAAGCTTGTCTAACAACTACTTTATAGAACTCATATTTAATCCTATATGGCACTTTCTTATCGAAAGTTAGTGTTAAATTGTTTTCAAATTTAAAAGAATGACAATCTTTTTTAGATGATTACTTAATAAATAAAGTACGACCAAGGTAGACTTTTTTTTTCCACTAAAAATGACTTCTAGTACTGTATTCTACTGAGACATTATTTACTTTTCTAAGCATATTTTATATAGATAGAAAAAGGAAATAATTTCTTACTACTCCACATGTTTATTATTTATTCCCCTTAAAACCTAAAGCCACGTTGACTGATTTTGTCTGTAAGTAAAAGCCTTACAATTTATAGCCAAACTTGAGATGAAACTCAAATCGTAAGCTTCCTGTCTATTCCAACAATGGCGGCTTCACACCTCATTTCTCAATCTCCCTCACTTCCAAATTCCCTAAAATACCCTTCAACCCTTGCACAAAAGCCCTCCTTTTTCAAACCCATTTTCCCATTAAAGCCCATATCTTCAAGAAACCTAAGTATAAAGGCTATTATATCAACTTCTGAACCAAAAACACAAACTTTTGAGCATTGTTTCAAGAAATCTGAAGATGGGTTTTTGTATTGTGAGGGTATTAAAGTACAAGATGTTATGGAAACAGTAGAAAGAAGGCCTTTTTATCTTTATAGTAAGCCTCAAATTACTAGGAATGTTGAAGCTTATAAAGATGCTTTGGTTGGTTTGAATTCAATAATTGGATATGCTATTAAGGCTAATAATAATCTCAAGATTTTGGAACATTTGAGGAAGTTGGGTTGTGGTGCTGTTTTGGTTAGTGGTAATGAGCTTAAGTTGGCTCTTCATGCTGGTTTTGATCCTACTAGGTAACTTAAACCCATGCCACATTGGATAAAGACTCCTCTTTTATATTCTTTGTTATTATTGTTAGTACAAGAAATCAATGTTTTAGTGATTCCGTGCCTTAGTCAGGATACGTAGATTATACACTTACGCATATACTTGAAATATACAAAAAAATGGCTATTTTTTGGTTGAGCGGCCTTGTTATGTAGGCAGTGTAAGAATCCTCCTTTTTTGTATCTTGTAAAAAGACTCATATGTCCGTGTAGGATAATCGTGAGGGAGAATATCTAGTCTCGGAGGACCCCGTTTGCCTTCAAAGACAACTCTTTAGTATTGAAATGAAATGAACATTGAATAGAGTGAATTGGATGATACTTGGATTGTGGCATAGTTGATTGATAGTTCTTGAACTTGATCTCTTCTTAATCGTTAATGAATGAGCTCATGTTATTTCATCGTGCTAGTAGGCAAGTTGATTGATAGTGCTTGGATCGAGGCATAGTTGATTGATAGTGCTTGAACTTGATCTCTTCTTAATCGTTAATGAATGCACTCATTTTATTTCATTGTGCTAGTAGGCAAGTGTTTGTCAGTCTTTTAATATATAATTGCTCAGGGGTAGGTACTTTCTTCAGGTAGACTCCTGGACTGTTTTGAAAGAAGTGGTGTTATCGGCTGAACTTATACTTGTCTAATTTATAGAGGATCCTCTAAGAATTATAAAACTTCAGAAGGAATTCTGTGGCACTCGAGCACAAACTTCTTTCTGAGTTCAGTACAATTATTGTCATTAGTCACACTATCAGCACGTGGATAAGGCAAATTATAGTATTACAATGAAATGGTCCAAATAGAGTGAAATGAATACATATGATTCATAAGCAGACTGCAACTCATCTTGGATTGAGGTGTGTGTGGTTGGTTCAAGTTGAACGGTTGTCTCACCATCAGCAACTAGTTGATACGCACAGAATCCTTCCAACATTAAGGATATCATGATGACCTTTCATTCACATTTCAGTAACGGTGTCACCTGAAAGGCTATCAAGTCTAGGCATGGTAAGCTGATGCATCAGCTTTTGTTGCAGGTGTATCTTTAACGGAAATGGGAAACTGTTGGAGGACCTGGTGCTAGCTGCCCAAGCAGGAGTTTTCATAAACATTGACAGTGAATTTGACTTGGATAACATAGTGGCAGCCGCGAAGATTGCCGGAAAGAAGGTCAATGTGCTACTCAGAATTAATCCTGATGTGGATCCCCAGGTATTCAAATGCAGCATCTCAGTCATTTAGAAAATTTTTAAGCCATACTAAGTTCTTATTCACGTGCTTAATATTTTCGTGCTGGCTGATTAGGGACTTATTCTGTGGATTATGGTTTCTTGTACTAACTTTGAGTGGGTTTAGGTTCACCCATATGTTGCCACTGGTAACAAGAGCTCCAAATTTGGTATCAGAAATGAGAAGCTGCAATGGTTCCTGGATGCTGTCAAATCACATCCTCAGGAACTGAAACTTGTCGGAGCTCATTGCCATCTGGGCTCAACAATCACCAAGGTATTATTGGGAGAGTCTACATTTTATTATATAGAATGATATCATATGATGCAGTTATGATTCCTTGGTTCCTTACTGGACATGAAATTCTCTATCTTTTAGAGTTTGGCATCTTTTTGCCTTTTCTGTCGATCTGTTGTTTGATACTACAGTAGCAAGGCTTTTAAGTACCCATAGGCTGATATTATACCAACACAAATTGACTCGTAACCTGCCATCTAATGCCAGAACTTGCTTTGTGGGTGTTATCATCCACTATGCCACTTGGATATGAATCACATTTAAGTTCCTGCCAAAAAAAAAAAAAATCATTTTTGCCTCCATTTCTCCAATTGCCCTTGTTTCTCTCCGCTGTCTATTTCATTCCAAGTGGTTATGGTGGCTTTATCACTAGGAACTAGTTATTAAGCAGATGGAGAGTTGCGTCTGGAAGTTTCTGAATTTGTAAGGTTTAAAGAAAGACAATTTGAAGGGCTTGTGAGTCTGTTACACTTGGATCTTCTCCTTCACTCTTCAGATTCCAACATATCAGACTGCCATAGTTCTACCAATTTCATTCTGCTAATCTACACTACGTGGGACTCTGGCAGTATCTTTAACAAGTTAGGTACGGAGGGTGGAGCCCTAATTAATGTTCAATTGCAAAATTCATATTAGGCTCATGCAGCTTGCTCGTTGCATGGATTGTAATTGGAGGCATATGCAGCTGATGCTTTGAAGGATCTGTTCTTTCCTCTCAGTTGTGAATTTTTTAGGGTCCTTTAACGTATTATATCGATGTGGTGGCATTACTTTCACTGTTCGGTAAAACTTTATTGCATTTTCCAGGTAGACATTTTCAGAGATGCAGCTGTCTTGATGGTGAACTTCATTGACGAAATCCGATCCCAAGGCTTTGAAATCGATTACTTGAACATTGGAGGTGGTTTAGGGATTGACTATTATCATTCTGGAGCTGTACTTCCTTCACCTAGAGATCTTATTAACACGGTAATGATTCTACCTAATTTAAGGCATTTATTGTAGAGTATTTTGCCCCTCGGTTCTTACTAGTGGATGACTTCATTTCATGTGCATGACTACATGCTTAGTTTACATGCCCAAAAGGTTTCATGGCATACTTCTGTGCAATTTATGCAATATTTTATTACAAGATTGGTGATGCATTGTTACAAGACTGGCAAGTCTAAGTAAATCCATAATATGCTGACATCGTGTCTTTATAGTCGCGTGGTTATGTTAACTTTTGATGGGCTAATGGTCCACCTTAACCACTGTAGTGAGCGATATGTGTGCGAAAGTGACCTAGTATCTGGCCCTCCAGAGTTTATCAATTTATTTATTGGCGAGTCACTCCAGAGTTCAGTATTGCACTCATGACTTCCAAATGCAAATGATGTAGTGCAAGGCTTTTATGATACATCAGTGATGCTTCGGTGCATAGTACAAAACAAAAATTAGTATTGCTGAAACTCTGGGCCTAATGTATGGTTTTAGTGACATACTGATAAAAAACGATGTATGATTCTACTGACATAGTTCTTGTGTATGTGTATTATAGGTCCGAGAATTGGTTCTTTCACGAAACCTCAATCTCATTATTGAACCTGGGAGATCGCTCATTGCAAATACATGCTGCTTGGTCAACCGCGTTACTGGAGTTAAAACCAATGGGACCAAAAACTTTATTGTGATTGATGGTAGCATGGCGGAGCTTATACGGCCGAGCCTCTATGATGCTTATCAGGTAAGCTTGCCAATCACCAGGATACATTTTCTGGTTCAAATATTTCTCCTGTTAGGCGTTAAAACACTCTGCGATGCATTTGTTACCTTCTATAATAATACGCATGCAAGTTACAGAATAATGTTCTGTTGTTAGCATTTCCTAGTTGTTCCTTTTTTCCCATGGCATGTTTTCTGGGATGTTCTAATATATACTCCCTCCTTCCCATTTTATGTGAGGTAGTTTGACTTGGGACGGAGTTTAAGAAATAAGGAAGACTTTTGAAACTTGTGGTTTAAAGCAAACCATAGAAGTTTGTGTGGTTGAGAATCATCACATAAAGTTGAGTTGTTACTAAATATAGAAATGCATCACTCTTTTTGGGACTGACCAAAAAGGAAAGTGTTCACATAAAATGGGACGGAGGGAGTATTAGATTTAGTTGCTATCAGAAGTATGGTATTAAATGATTTCATACACAACGGAATAGGAGAAAAATTCTTTTTTCCCTCCTACCTGTCCCTGCCTCTTTTTCTTCTAATTTATCCTTTTGTCTGGTGCAAGTTGGGTCGCTTCCTAAAAATATGCGTACTCCAGAAAATGTATGGTGTGCTTACTTCAGATATATGATGCTTCCTCTTGTTACTATTCATATTGGTCAACTTGTTAAAAAGGAAACACCTTTTAGTAAGGGTGATGTTCTAAATTACTCATTTTGTTCTTCAAATTTGAAAAATGAGAATCGTATTTGGACCTCATTCTTAATTCACTTTATACACATACGACTTAGACCTTCCGTGGATTTTATTATCTTGTAACTGCTCTTACTGATTGATTTTACTTTTATTACAGCACATAGAGCTTGTTTCCCCTACACCCCAAGAGGCTGAGACTTCCACATTTGATGTTGTTGGTCCAGTATGTGAGTCTGCAGATTTCTTGGGGAAGGCCCGGGAACTTCCCACCCCTCCCAAGGTACTTATTTTGACCTCTCATAGCCTACAGAAAATGAAAATGTTTGGCCTCTTGTAGAAGGATATCTGGAGAACGTTTGTCAAACTAATTTTGAGTTTTGATTTCAGGGTGCTGGTTTGGTAGTTCATGATGCAGGTGCTTACTGCATGAGTATGGCATCAACGTACAATCTCAAGATGCGCCCACCTGAATATTGGGTATATCATCTGACCCATGTAAAACGTTGTCGAATGAATTTTCATCTCAAAAGATTTCTTTTAGATGTTTACATCTGGTTATTTATCTTTCAACCGGCCTTATCAGAATATCCTGGTAACCCCATTACACTTTGTACTCAAGAGAGCACATGGTTAATAATTCTCCAATGGCCTGTAATCATCCCAGTACTTGATGATTGAATTCTTCTTCCCATAGATCTAGTGGGTAATAAGCATCAGCTTTACCAATGTACTATGCAGCTAATAGTATTGGAGAATAACCTAGTGAGTCAGTGACTACTAGCTAAGCAATCTAGTGACAAAATGCTATTAGCCTACCCGTCTTTTTTTTTTTTTGGCTCTGCTAACGACTGCAAAGGAAGTGCTGAAATATGATTGATATCAGACCCTGAAGATGCACCACCACTTTTCTGTGTGTAAACTTTCTTTTTACTGGTGAGGTGCTTTGCGTTTAGGACTATTCGTCTAGCATATTGAGTCTTACTTTGATGTAAATCACTTGAAATGCCTTATCATTGCAAGAGTTATCTCATGGTTCAACAATTATCGCTTATAGATATTTATACTTTTATCGAATCGCCGAGTCTTATATCTATTCTGACAGTCAGGAGCATCTTTCCCTAGACATATGTCATTGCATTTCTGATGAAAAATGTAATCATCTCCTGCTGCTTTGTTACATATCTTTAAAAATTAACTTTGGTCGCTGCACTGCCGTTTGTAGGTACAAGAAGATGGATCTATCTCCAAAATCAGACATGGAGAGACATTTGAAGACCATTTGAGATTTTTTGAGGCTCTGTAAAGTTGTGGTCATTTTCAGCAGTTTACACAGCATTTACATCAAGACTGGATGTGAATCTTGGGAAATCCCAATTGTAGTGCTGCAATCCCTTCTACGTGGGCTTTGTGATCTTAGATTCTGTTTCTGTTTCTTTATTCTCTTTTCTTTTTTCTTCATACTTTGTGATTTAGATTCTGTTTTTTTTTTTCCCTTTTCTGTTTGATGTATTTGCCCAAGTAATAAATGCATGGCATATGGAACTTCTATTTTTGGTTTCCCACCCAATATCTAGTTTCCAATTTAGGTACAACTAATCCGGATCCATATCTTAAAGAAAATGAGAACTTAATGAGCTACCACGATCTTTGGTGGTATTATATACTTTTCTTGAATTGAAAAGGGTAATGTATAACTTATAAGTATCGTAAGTGTTGGGTCTTTAGGAATATGAGCATCGCCTACCGCAGTTCCAATATTATTTCACATTTTACTTGATTGAACTATTCTTTCATAAAAATTTATGAGCTCCGACGATGGATGTTTATTTCAAACAACAATATGTAACACCTTGAGTGCATTTACACGCACTTGATGATTGGAGCTAAATGGTCTTAGAAATTAGCCTTTGAAGATTAGCTTTATGAGAATAGTTGTTTGTTCAGGTTAGTCGTTTAGTTTTGGAAAAGAGCCGCCATTAGAGTTTACTTTACACACTAGCAAGTTGGTGGTGATTCCACCAAATCACCAAAATTACCACCGCGGCTAAGATTCCTCAAAAGAATTCACCAGGTGTTTTCCAAAATTGATTACTTATGATAGTTTGTCACTAATTTTAGCAAAATAGCTTCCACTTGGTCAGTAGGGAATACTCCAAGCTATCAATTCGTAAGTGATGCCTCTTAAAAAGAAGTAAAGTGGCAAGTGTTGCTTCAAGTTATCGGAAAGAGATTTGAAAAAGCAACACTTTATCTTGGAAAATATGTGTGGTCTAGTGGTCAATGAAGTGGAATAAAACTCTGAGGTTTCAGGTTCAAATCCCAATAGAGACAAAAAAATACTAAGTCTTTCTTCCCATCTATCCAAACCTTGGTGGATAGAGTTACCTGGTATCTGTTGCTGGTGGGAGGTGACCGGTATCCGGTGGAATTAGTCAAGGTGCGTGTAAGCTGGCCCGGACACCACCGTTATTAAAAAAAAAGTGTCGTAGTTACCTGGTATCTGTTGCTGGTGGGAAGTGACCGGTATCCGGTGGAATTAGTCAAGGTGCGTGTAAGCTGGCCCGGACACCACCGTTATTAAAAAAAAAGTGTCGTCTCTTAAGAAAAATGAAGGATGGGGACACCACCGTTATAAAAAAAAAAAAAAAAAAGAGTAAAAAGTAAAAATGAAGGATGGGATACGAGCATCATTATAAGATTTATAGGGATATTACGATCCGGTGGAATTAGTCAAGGTGCGTGTAAGCTGGCCCGGACACCACCGTTATTAAAAAAAAAGTGTCGTAGTTACCTGGTATCTGTTGCTGGTGGGAAGTGACCGGTATCCGGTGGAATTAGTCAAGGTGCGTGTAAGCTGGCCCGGACACCACCGTTATTAAAAAAAAAGTGTCGTCTCTTAAGAAAAATGAAGGATGGGGACACCACCGTTATAAAAAAAAAAAAAAAAGAGTAAAAAGTAAAAATGAAGGATGGGATACGAGCATCATTATAAGATTTATAGGGATATTACGATCCGGTGGAATTAGTCAAGGTGCGTGTAAGCTGGCCCGGACACCACCGTTATTAAAAAAAAAGTGTCGTAGTTACCTGGTATCTGTTGCTGGTGGGAAGTGACCGGTATCCGGTGGAATTAGTCAAGGTGCGTGTAAGCTGGCCCGGACACCACCGTTATTAAAAAAAAAGTGTCGTCTCTTAAGAAAAATGAAGGATGGGGACACCACCGTTATAAAAAAAAAAAAAAAAAGAGTAAAAAGTAAAAATGAAGGATGGGATACGAGCATCATTATAAGATTTATAGGGATATTACGATCCGGTGGAATTAGTCAAGGTGCGTGTAAGCTGGCCCGGACACCACCGTTATTAAAAAAAAAGTGTCGTAGTTACCTGGTATCTGTTGCTGGTGGGAAGTGACCGGTATCCGGTGGAATTAGTCAAGGTGCGTGTAAGCTGGCCCGGACACCACCGTTATTAAAAAAAAGTGTCGTCTCTTAAGAAAAATGAAGGATGGGGACACCACCGTTATAAAAAAAAAAAAAGAGTAAAAAGTAAAAATGAAGGATGGGATACGAGCATCATTATAAGATTTATAGGGATATTTCTGTCGTAAATTTATTCATTAAATTAAGCCGATGTCATTTTTACTAAATCACTGCTTTTTGAGGTCAAAAAGGCAATTCGGTCAAGATTTCTTCCCGCGCTATTGCATATTCCTATTATTTTTCTGTTTCTTTTCCCGCCATCGGAACCCTAATTAATTTCATCCCTAAAATCTATCGGCCAAAATTCAGTAGCAGTGCATTTTCAAGCTGTTCAAAATTCCGTTCTTGTCCCGCTTTCCTCTCCGATCGGTAATTTCTTCCTCCATTTTCTTTCTCTTTACTGTTTTCCTTATCCTATTTTCATCATTTAGTAGTATGTAATATGTTTTGATGATTTATAATCTCAATTTGTTTGTTATTTTTCTCAAACATAACTGAGGAATTTTGATGATCGCAAGGCTTTAGTAATCTTTTATTAATGTTAGGTTTAATGATAACTGAGCTTACTGAATTTTCTTTATTTTCTCCATTTTATTTAGTTTTTTTTTAAAAAAAAATAATTGTGTGCTAGCCTTTTTACTGTGTTAAGTGGCTATTGATGATCTAACGGATTTTAGTTCGAAATAGTTAGGTTTGATGATGTTTAATTTTCGTTTTATTCACTTTTCAAGACACACTTTCTTTTACTTATTTCACTCTATTAAATATTGAATTTATTAGAATTTTATATAATTGAGGTTCAAAATAAGTGATTTAGTAATTATGTCACTCTATGCAATAATACGTTAGAACTTCTATGGTTTAGCTCGTCCTAAGAACGAATAAAGGAGGAGCTCACGGTATGTTGATGTTAGTTTAAAGATAGAATAATTATGGTAAATCTTCTTTGAAAGAAAGGGTCCTGAATAATATAGAGGATTTGTGCAGCTGATTCCAACTATTTTGCATTGAAGCACATTTGATTATTTCGTTACATTTCCTGCTTTTCGAACGTGTTGTGTGGTCTAATTTCTTTGTGGGAACACAGGATCTACTCTAGTGATTAGTGTGCATTGAGGGTGTATTTCTGAAGCTTGGTAGTTTGATTCTCTATTACATCATGCTAATTAAGTAATTGCAAAATCACATAGCTTGTATATCAGGCAACTGCCTGAAACCATTTATTACCCGATTGGAAAGAGTAGTAATGATACAGTGATATCTAAACTCATGCATTATGAATCTCTTACCTATTTCTACAACTTTTTTGGTTCAATACATAAATAAATGAGCAGCTGCTGTATATTATTCAAGAGGTTGCTTTTCGTTATATTCCCTTGCTCTGGGTTACTGTTCTCTGACAGCCACCCTGAATTGGTCTGTTTACGGTTCTCCTTTCATTTATTTATTTACTTCGCATAGCATCTGCCAGCCATTGACTGAATCGTGTTTATATCTATGAGTAGCTCACTGTATGTAAGAAATTTTTCTGTTTGCACATCATTCATAAATTTGCTTCCGTCTGTAATTTTCAGGCTTTATATCATTTTGGTAGAAGCCGATCATCTGATCTTAGGTGCAACTTATCGTCATTCAATCTCTTCCAAGCCTCTTACGCAGTAATGGCAAGTAAAACCAGTACGGGTCTTCCCAACGGTAGCACCAATGATCATTCTTCTCCAGAAAGAACTTACCAAGTTGTTGTAGCTGCAACTCGAGGTATGGGTATTGGTAAGGAGGGAAAACTACCTTGGAGACTACCTTCAGATCTCAAGTTCTTCAAGGACATCACTGGCACTACATCAGATTCTACAAAAAAAAATGCTGTTATTATGGGCAGAAAGACTTGGGAAAGTATTCCTCTAAAAAATCGCCCTCTTCCTGGTCGCCTCAACGTTGTTCTTACGCGTTCAGGGAGTTTTGACATCGCTACTGCAGAAAATGTTATTATATGTGGAAGCTTAAGTTCCGCCTTGCAACTATTGGCAGTCTCTCCTTATTGTTTATCAATTGAGAAAGTGTTTGTTATAGGAGGTGGCGAGATTTTCAGGTTAGCAATTTTGATCCTTCTTTTACCTAGCCATCTGGCTGTTTATGCTTTAATTTGTAACTATGATCTTCTTGATGCAGGGATTCCCTTAATGGTCATGGATGTGACGCGATTCATATCACTGAAATTGAGACTGACGTTGAATGTGACACTTTTATTCCTGCAATTGATGTCTCTTTATTTCAGCCCTGGTATTCATCATTTCCCTTGGCTGAAAACAATATTTGGTATTCTTTTACCACCTATGTTCGTGTGAAGAATTCTGGAGGAGAACCTATTAATCTGACCAATAGCAAGGTTCCTGATAATTGCTTATATTCTACTCAGACTGAGGTTAAGACATTTTCTTTCTTGCCTAATATGATTTTTGAGAAACATGAAGAATACAAATATCTGAGACTGGTTGAAGAAATCATTTCAAATGGGATGCCAAAGGATGACAGGACCGGGACAGGTACTTTGTCAAAATTTGGTTGCCAGGTAATCTCCCTGATCTTTGTTTTCCTTTTGTTGTGTGAAGAAGTCAATCCGTACTAAAATTTAGATGGAATGAAGAAGCTGGTATTGAATTGGTGAGAGATGGGGTTATTTGTCAGAATTTAAAATACTAAAGAGGGAACGGAAAGGTAAAGAGTGTGAATTTGTAATTTTATCAAGCGATCCAGATTTGTACAGAGGGAAGTGGAAATTCAGGATAAACACTTGAAGTAGTTGAGGCTCGTATATGTTGTAAGCATTTTAGGAGGTTAAGAATGTGGTTTTGAACTTCAAAAATCAGCCAACTGCTCGTAGAAACTTCTAGAGGAATGCTATAGGCCCTTTTTCTTATAGCAGTAGTGTTCGGGCCATCTTGCGGATTCCTCGACTAATCCAGAGGTACTTTCTACCTCCCACTACCCTAGGTACTTGGTAGCTCTATCCACCAAGGTTTAGATAAATGAAAAAAAAATTGACTCAGTGTTTTTGCTTCTTCCGGAATTTGAACCCTTATCTCCTATGGTCTATTCCATTTTCATTGACAGTTAGGCCACACACATGGCTGTAGAATGCTGTAGGCTATGTAATGCCAGTGATAATCAAGGTATCAGAAGTTGAAGACTTACGTGGTCATGGAGATGTTTTGGTCTTGTGTTGATTCTTCTTGGTCTGTGTTGGATGTCCTGTCCCTCTTTCTGAAACTAGAAAGTGTTAGTGAAGACGAATCTTCTAATTGGACTCCTCAATACCACAAGGGGGAAAAAAGGGAGAGGTTTATTAAGTAATAAAATGAGAAGGTTTGGCTTAGTAGCTTTTTGAGCTTTCAGGTTTAGCATCTTTTTAACAGTCTGTTTTGTTAGTTGAGTTGGTATAGCTTATTTGTTATGTTTGAGGAAATGGATGAGTAAAGAAAAGTGTTTTGGTTGTCTGATATAATGCTTCACTAAGTAAAAGGGATAGCCTTTCAATATTACTTCTTGGAATTGTTAGGAAGTAATGAACAAGCTCTAAAGGCATGTGACTCTACAAGCTCTTGACACTGCAACTTTGTACCTATCGATGATAAAAAGAATATTAACATTCCTAAAAGAAAAACAAGAAGATCATAAGGCACCCAAGGGTGTGGCCTAATAGTCAATGAAGTGGGATGAGAACCATGAGGTCTCAGGTTCAAATCCCAGTGGAGACAAAAATACTAGGTCTTTTTTCCCATCTATCCAAGCCTTGGTAGGTAGAGTTATCTAGTACCTCTTGCTGCTGGGAGGTGATTGGTATCCGGTGGAATTAGTCGAGGTGCGCGTAAGCTGGACCAGACACCACCGTTATTTAAAAAAAAAAAGATCATAAAGAGTGAGTACAGCTTAGTATAGTGTGCTGGTTTTGAGCTTTGGTTTGACTGAGGTGGAAAAGCCATTGGAAGTAAAAGTTGTTCATAAAGAACACTGGATGAAGGATTGCAGCAAAAAAAATTGTAAGCTGAAGTTTTGAACCAATAATGAAGGATGAAATGGGCAGCCTTTTGTTTATGACTTTATGGTGATAGTACAGAAAGTAAATGTCGTTGTGTGGATTAATTTTTTTCAATGTTTAAGATTTTAGTACCATAAGTCGCAAATTGCCATTTCTGGAGTCCTTTAGCTCTCCTTGCATGTAAATGTGGAAGGTAGTCAATGTTGTAACTTGTAAGAATAAATGTTGAAGGGCATGCATATAACTGGCTAGTAGGACTATTGAGACAGGAACATAATATTTTCTGCTGAGCTAACTTGTCATCAGAGTGTAGAAAATTGGTCATGATTAGCAAGAATTACTCAAATTCATTTGCCCAATATGATTGGATTCTGTATGATAAATGATGGAATAATATGTACTAGAGAACCTTCTTCAACAATAGCAATGGCTATTACTCGTTCTTGCACACAATTTCAGCTAAAATTGCTTAGCACTTAACTAGTGTCACTAGTTTTCATTCTCAAAAAAGCTAGTGTTACTGGTTTTTGTGATATCTAAGTTGGTCAAGTCAGGCATAACGGTTAGACAGTTTTTCACTGAGGCCATCCACTGTGCTGCCAACTTCCACCTTAGAGCAAATTGAAAATAAAAGAACAAAGAATCCAGTTCCTATTATACTTTTAACCAACTAAATTCACCATTCTCAAAAAAATAATTCAGTTGGCTAAAAGTATAATATGAACGCCAAATGCACACTTCCCTTTCTTTCTCCTTCCCTTGTAGCTTAGACCCCTTCTCTTAAGTTGTCCCCCCTGCCCCTCCTTCCTCGTTGCACACTAAATGATAATGTTCCAAGTTTAAGTTTGGCGTAAACATTACAGCAGATTGAACAATCAAAAACTCATGTCACCACCAGTGAAACAAAGAAAAAAGGAGAAAAAAAAAGAAAACGGCAAACTAGTGTTTATCCTGAATTTCCACTTCCCTTTCGTTCTCCTTTGCTTATAGTTTTAATTTAACATCTTACTGCTTCCTACCAGCCAAAAAAGTATCTGACTGTCCTACCGTACCATTTAATTATGTCCGCAGATGAGGTTCAATTTGCGTAAATCCTTCCCGCTTCTGACAACCAAGGTATGATCCTTTACTCTGATTTTGTTGTTTTGATGTCCAATCTTTCTATTACTGTGTTTGTATTACAGGCGTTGGGTATGCTGTAGCATATACAAGTATAATCACATGAATCATTAGCACATTCTTCTGCAGATCACTTACCTTATTTTATTTGTTATTTTGGGCTTTTAGAAAGTCTTTTGGAGAGGTGTGGTTGAAGAGCTCTTGTGGTTCATCAGCGGATCAACAAGTGCTAAGGTCTGTTGCTCAATAGTCTATATATTTTAGGCTCCAGTTCTTGGCAGTAATTCCTTCTTTAAGAGCCATGGCCCCTTAGAGCTTGTTTCTATTAGTTAGTGATTTTTGGCCATTTAAGCTGGATAATAAAGGCGATTTAGCTCTCAGGTCCTACAACAGAAGGGCATTCATATATGGGATGGGAATGCATCCCGAGATTACCTTGACGGGTAAGATCGTAGACTTTTTATTCTTGCCGCCTTTTACAAATCCACATGATCACAAGTTAAGCTTCCCATTTCAGTATTGGTTTGAAGGACAGGGAAGAGGGTGATTTGGGACCAGTATATGGGTTTCAGTGGAGACACTTTGGTGCCAGGTTGGTTTTTAACTTCTATGGCATATAGTTGGTCCAAACTCATAGAATTTAATTGTAACTTGTCCGACTGCACTTGCTTTATACAGTTATATTGACATGCATACTGACTACACTGGGCAAGGGTTTGACCAATTGGCTGATGTTATCAACAAGATTAAAAACAATCCAGACGATAGACGTATTATTCTTTCAGCTTGGAATCCATCTGATCTTAAACTCATGGCACTCCCACCTTGTCATATGTTTGCTCAAGTCAGTGTTCTCATGATGCTTATGAAGCTTAGCATATTGTCAATGTAATTAAGCTCTGCTACATCTAATGTTTGCAGTTTTATGTTGCCAATGGGGAGTTATCCTGTCAAATGTATCAGCGCTCCGCCGATATGGGTCTGGGAGTGCCATTTAACATCGCATCATATGCACTGTTGACATGCATGATAGCTCACGTTACTGGTATGCTGTCAAGATGCTTGTGGCTAATTTCACATTTGTATTACGTGCAATTGTCAATATAATTGAGAGTGGGCTTATATAAATTTAGGTATTAGATTGTGGATGAAAAACACTGTGAGTAAGATAATAAGGTCTTCCAGAACACTTTTATGAAGTAAAGATTTGGGAAAGGGGATTATGCTCCTCATTGATAAAACCATATCTTAATAGTTCAAATTCAAGGTTCTATATGTAATATTGGTCTATGATAAATATGTACTTGGTATATGATAAATATGTCGTTTCTTCTAATTGTCTGGAAGCGGGACTATCATCCTGCAATCTTGTCTTTGGATTCAAGTAAACTCTACCATCCTGCATTTGTGATAGTGAAAACTTTTGGGAGGTTACAGAAAGGAACTGGAACTTCTAAAATTCCAAACCAGGAATGCTTGTGTGTTTTAGTTAGAGATACATCTTTAATGATGAGCACCTCGTGCAGATTACATGTTGCTCTTAAACCAGACCCTTTCTGGATATTAGCAGATCCCCTTCTACTTTTAGTAACTTCCCAATATATTTTTTCTTACATGATTTTCTACTTTTTCTTCCCAGATCTGGTTCCTGGTGATTTTGTCCATGTTATTGGAGATGCTCATGTATATCGCACTCATGTCAGACCTCTGCAAGACCAGCTTCAAAAGATACCTAGGCCTTTCCCAGTAAGTATTACCACCTTAATTGCTTTGCTGTTTTAATCTCTCTCTCTCTCTCTCTAATTTCTGTTGATCCTGAATTGGTGTAGATTCTGAAGATCAATCCCCAGAAAAAGGACATAGATTCTTTTGCTGCTACTGATTTCACACTTGTTGGTTATGATCCTCACCAGAAAATAGAAATGAAAATGGCAATATGAAATTCCATTAAAAGATACTGGAACTCATCTGCTATCTAGACTTGGTCTTATTTTGAGGCAAGTTATGTCATTTTTCCCTGTCTAGTTAAGTCTAGTTCCGTCTTGCGTACTCTCAAGTTATACTTATTTTACCTATTCAATTGTTCATGGTCCAAGATGAATCAAGTATGTACTTAACATTTAGACTTTTTCTGAGGGTTAATGGATGGGTGCTTTGTGTAAGATCTGTTACTTGATCCCAGAGTAGAGGAGTGAAAAAAGTGAATATGCAAACTTTTCCCTTCCCTGGTGGGCTGTGGCAATTTGAAAGAGGGAAGTTCATGCTGATGGTTGTGAAACTATATGTTTAAAGAATTGTTGAAAGAACATTTCTTTGTTTAGTTATTGCTTATCAATTAAGGGAGCTCTAATTGTTTATGAATCAAACTAATTGTACATTGCTATATCCAACACCATAGAGAAATTGCATTCCAATTATCGGTAAACAAAAAGATGTCCAGAAACTAAAAGAAAAACTTTATTGATATATTTTACTCTTGAGAAAACTCGAGAACTAATTTTCCCTTGGTTTCTTCATTTTCACCTTTTGCCTTGATTTCATCTGCTTCTTTCTTTTTCTTGTGGATGAAATCAAGTAGAGTGCTCATCGCATTCTCGACTCCTTCGTTCCTCAGCAACTGCTCACCCACTTCAGCAGGAGTCACCATTGCCTCATTCAAAAGATCAAGGATTTCAGGGAAAAGAGGATGATCCTCTATTCCAAGATAGTTCCAAGCCAATGTCTTGAAAGCACAAGGTGTGCAATAAGACATGTGGATGTGCACATCCATCCGGCCTGGCCTCAACAAGGCAGGATCTAATCTGTCTTTGTGATTTGTTGTAAACACTATTATCCTTTCATCTCCACAGCTTGACCACAGCCCGTCTATGAAGTTTAGCAACCCTGATAATGTAACCTAACAACATATCCATAAAGAAAAGAAACATTAAAACAATGAAAAGTGTCATTGATTTTCTATCTAGTAAAAAAGATGTGGAAGGGATACAGAATGCAGGAAACGTGAATCTTACTTCCTGAGGTTTAGGCTTCCTAACTATATTTATAGTTTGAGCTTGGGTTATATGAGATTTGAGAGCCTTCAAAGTTTGTTCTTCTGCTTTTCGATCTTCGATATCGAGGCTGCAGTCAATGTCTTCCACAACTAGGATTGATCTGTTCCCTGTGGAAAGTAGGACTCTCCTAAGGTCTGAATTTGCACGTATATCTGTTAGCTCCAAATCATATATATCAAAGTTAAGGTAATTAGCCATGGCTGCTATCAAACTTGATTTCCCAGTCCCTGGAGGACCATATAACAAGTACCCACGTTTCCACGCCTTGCCAACTTTCCTGTAGAAATCCCTTCTTTTCACAAACCTCTCCAAATCATCCACGATCATTTCCTTGAGCTCTCTGTCCATGGCTAATGTGTCAAAAGTTGCAGGATGATCTAGCTTGATGCAGTTCCATGTATAATCTCCCGAATTAGTATATGAGTATCTCCTCATGTGTTCATTATTCATGGTGTAAATTTGAAGGGTCTTCTTCTCTTCTTTCACCTTGTTCGACTCCTTGAGGATGAACGGGAAATATGAATCAAATACCATGTTCTTGTGTTTCTTGTTAAAGCATAGCTCAAAGTACCGAATTTCGGATTGTTGACTTGAAGATTGACCAGGGTAATTGTTCCTCTTGGATTCAACCTGCCTAGTAACTTGCCTCCATTTGAACTGAACACCATTGAACTTATCCAAGAGTTGTTGATCTTTGGCTACCAAAGTGGATATCTTAGTCTCTTTTTCTGGCAAGCTCACTCGGAAGCTTCTAGCAGAAATGGAAACCTTGGCACCCAAATAGATTTCAGCAGCCTTGTAAATTTGGTTGCTGGCTAGGCCATCAAATTCTTCAATGATCAAAACTATTTCAGAGGAAAATGATTTGAAGAAGCCATGGATGCTCAAGTAAGCATAATGTTGGAGTTCATAGGGGATTAGGTCACGTGCTACTGACCGAACCACCATGGCCGTAGCAGCTATAGAAGCTGTGGAAGAAATAATTGTTTTGGCTGATGGCATGTTCATATCAGAAAGAAAACTAGAAATCATATTTGCTGGAAATGGTGTCACAGGATTGCTTTCTTTTCTTCTTCTCTGGTAAAAAGATGTTGAAAGATTAAATGTCAAGAATTTCCAGGTTTGTTCATTGATTTCCTCTAATGAAACCAAGGTCTTCTTACAGTATTAAGTATCTGCATTGTCCACTTGAAAGATAATGTCGTTGAAAGCAATGCATTGGAATTAAAAAGTATTGTATTTGGCCAATGAGTTTCATCGAACTTGGAAGAGTAGTTTGCATGACTTTGACTTGTTCTTGGGTTGTTTTGTCTTGGAATTGCATGATTTTGTAGATCCCTCCAAATACCAACATTCATTTGCACAAAGAGTCAAATTCTAAATCAATTATGAGTGAGCTTAACTGTAAAAAAAAATACTAGAGTAGTATATATTATCAAGTCACCTAGAAGTCATAATAATCCACAGTGAGTAGAATTAGTTTTGTGAAAAATGATGTGTCACTTATTATATTTATTTACACTATTGGTGTATATTAATTCCCTCTTGCAGTGTCTTTCACGGTGGCACAGGCCAAACGGGTCCAAGTCTTAAGTCATCGTTTACATCCAAATGTTAAGTTTTATTCCATTGTTTCTTTGGAATCAACAATTTCCAATCAAATTATGATATACTACTAGAAATGCATTTAATGGTTATTCGCACGAGCTACTCGGGTTCTTTGGTTGGAGGGTCTTGTCCAAGTCTGAAAATAAGAAAAAAGACCCTTAGTTTTAAATATTAGGTATAGGGTCCTTATTTATGATTAGTGTTAATGGTAAGAAACTTGTATCCAAAACAACCCTCAAGTATTTTAGTTTACACTTTGGTCCCAATTATAATTAGTCACATTTCATCCTAAAATTGAAAAAATCTTCTCTCTACATTACTTCTCTACATCTTTTTCTCATTCTTACTCAATTCAATGCTTATTTTCATGCTCTTTTCTCCAATCAGCTCACCTAGATGTATAGAACCTCATTTCTATTACTTATTCTTTGTATAGAAGATTTGTGAAGGTTTTCCATTGTTGAAGGTTGAAGCTTTGAATTGGGTTTGATAATTTGAAAATAATTTTTTTTGTTATTTCAAAATGGGTATTGTTTAAAATTGTTAAGAACAGTATTTAGAGGTTGTACATAAAATTTGAGATCATTTAGAGTTAATTTGGATAAGATTTGGACTGATTTTCACTCAAACCCGTAGTTGAAAATCGTTACCAGATTCAAACATCCCGATTGATGTTTAAACATTTCTCATAATATTTGAAACATTTTGATATATGTTTAAATATCTTTCAGGATGTTTGAGAGCGTTTATCTCATGATATTTGAAACATCTCAATGAATGTGTAAACATCTCATTTAATGATTCAAACATCTTAGAGATGTTTAAACATTTCACATGTCGTTTGAAACATCTCGTGAGATATTTACATATTCATTAAGATGTTTCAAATATCATGTGAAATGTTTCAACGTCTCAATCGATGTTTGTATATTAGATAGTTTCTTAAACATAAACTTATAGATTTAATGATACTTGAACATCTATTTGAGTAATTATACAAATATCTAACCATTTATTTAATGATATTGAACAACTATTGAGTAATTATACAAGAGATTGAACTTTAACATATCAATTTAATGATAATTGAGTACTTATCACGTGATACTATAACTACTTAAACATTAACTTATTTAATTAATGATTATTGAGCATATGTTAAGCAATCCTACGAATAATTTACTATTAACTTTTGATTTAATAGCAATTGCTCATCTATCGAGCAACTCTATAAATAGTTAACTACTAATTTATTGATTTAATTATAATAAATATTTATTGCATGATTCTACACATAGTTAAACATAATTTTTTTATTAATGATAATTGAACATTTATAAAATGATTCTATGAATAGTTAAGCATTAATGTAGTGAATTATAATTTAACAACTACCAACAACAACATACCCAATTTATCCCACACGTGGGGTCTGGGGAAGGTGAGATGTATGCAGACTTTACCCCCACCAAGATGGAGAGACTGTTTCGGTAGACCCTCGGCTAGGAAAAATATTTAGAAAACACCTTTTGAAAATCAAGACAGAAATATCATGCTAAATAGAATGATAAAACTAAAGCATATCCAAAGTAAACATAACAGTAGTAGATATAAAGGCGAAAACTAAGGTGGAACTTGTCTATAAAGTTATAATGCTACATCTAATAAGAGAAATTGAACAACTACTAAGTGATTAAAATAGTAATTAAACATTAGCTTATCAATTAAAGATGATTGAACATCTATAAAACAAGTCTACGAATAGCTAAACATTATCTTAGTGAATATAACGATAATTAAACAACCATTGATAATTTAACAACTATCATTTCTATGTTAGCTTATCAATTTAACGATAATTGAACAACCATCGAGTGATTATACAAGTAGTTAAATATTCTCATATCAACTTTATGATGATTAAGTATCTATTGAGTGATTCTATGAATAGTCTAACATTAATTAAATTAAAATTGTGTATCTATCATACGATTCTAATAATTAAACGTTATCTTATCAATTTAATAATAATAATTGAACATTTGTAGAGTAATTTTATCAATATTTAAATATTAGCTTATTGATATAATGATAATTGAACATTAATAGATGTTTGAAAATCCTAATTTTAATACTTTCCAATTACGAATCAAACTTTTTGCATAATTACGTACATATTTACATTCAAACAACCATTAAATGCTTAAACATATTATATATGTTTCAAATGTCCTACCGAATGTTTGCAACATTAATGAGGATGTTTAAACATATATTGGTATGTTTAAATATTTTTGAAATTTTTAAACATTTATCAAGATGTTTCAAACATCCTGTAATATATTTCAAACATCTTGTAAGATGTTTAAACATCTCAACGGATGCTTGAAAATTTGAAAGTGTTGAACATTTACCAAGATGTTTCAAACATCTTGTAAGATATTTCAAACATCTTCTAAGATGTTTAAACATCTCAACGGATGCTTGAAAATTTGAAATTTTTACACATTTACCAAGATGTTCCAAACATCTTGTAAGATGTGTAAACATATCAATGGATGTTTATAGATAAGATTGTTGTTTAAAACATTAACCTACCGACTTAACGATAAATGAACATCATGGAAGAATTCCAAACAACCGAGAAATGTTTAAACAAGTTGTAAAATGTTTAAACGATTTTTTATTTTTTAAGAGGAAAGTCCATAAATTTTTTTAGAATGTGATAAAATAAATAATTTCTTCAGTGTGAAGAGAAGAATATGATAAAATAAATATTAAAACATGAATTTGAAATACAAAAATAAGATATATGACTTATATATTTGATTAATACAATTATTATAATAAATATTCCTTCTATTAAGGATCATATATACATAATATTAACAAAAAATAAAATAAAAGAGCTACTTGGTCAATTCTACTATAGGGGGAGGATGAGCACTTAAAGACGAAATGGGTGGCAATGGAGGTTCCTGATTAAAAAAATTGATCTTGGTGAGTGCCTTCAAAATGACCTTTATTTATCTCTCAAAGTCCTAGAGATATTTATGTTTTAAATGTTTAGAAATTTCGTTGGATTTTTAAACATCTATCAGAATGTCTCTCAATCTTGTCGAGTATTTTCACAATAATCTATTTAAATATGAGGCAAGCTTTTTGTTTATGCTTCAAACAACCAATAGATGTTTAAACATCTCACATAGGATGTTTGAAACATCATGCGAGATGTTTACACATTCATTGAGATGTTTCAAATATTATGAGATCAAAGCTCTTAAACATCTATGATATATGTTTAAACATCAATCGGATGTTTGAATCTGGTAACAATTTTCAACTACGGGTTTGATGCAAAATCAGTCCAAAGCATATCCAAATCGACTCCAAATGGTATCAAATTTTGTATTCAAACTTCAAATACTAATCTCAATAGTTTTAAACAACACCCACTTCAAAGTGGAATAAAAATTTAGTTTGAATATTCAAACCCAATTCACTTTAAAGTTGGTTCCACAATTTTAAACATCAAATCTAGGGATAAAATAATTTGAAGAAGAAGAAGAACACGAAAGGAAAAATATAGGAGGATGAGGATGAGGAAGGAGAGGATGAGGAAGGGGAAGAGGATGAGAAAAAAGTAGGAGAATTGATAGTTTTTTTGTTAACTTTTGGGTTTTAAATTCTAACCCACAAGTTTTAAAAATGCTAATCTGCCCCAACTTACCCCTTAATCTCACTTTCAAAATAAAAGAAAGTCAAAAAGAAAAGAGAAAAAAACAGAGGTCCCTTTTCTTATTTCAGAACTTGGGAGGACCCTTTAGTGTATATTTCTCGAGCTACTCTAATTCGCGCTGCTTTTTTCCGGTTTCGTATTTCTGGAAATCAATTTTGTAATTTGTAATTACACTACTTTAAAATTTGGTTTTGGGAACTACTGGAGGTCCATTTAAATGTTTTATTTAAAAAGTTAAAATTAACCCTTTCTTATTTCACCAAAAATCCCACATTGTTACTTCCAATCCGTTTTACAAGTTGTAGTAATTTAATTAACAATGGTAAATGTACATTAAAAATAATAGAACTAGCGGAAATGAAAAAGAAAAAGTTCAAGCAAAATAAGAGGAAAAGGATAAAAGCAAAAGAACTACTTAGTGGGGAAAAAAAATGTATACAAACGTAAAGAGTGAAGAAACACTGCTCAAATGTTAATAAACGATCTTCAGAAGGAAGTGATTTTGAAGAATCAACACTTCTTTATTGTTTAATACATAGTTCATTATTTTCTAATTAGCTCTGTTTTGGAAACCAGTAAACTTTTTCCTTGCCAAGAATCTCAAGTCGAAGGCCGAAACTTCTTGAGTCAACTATGGTCTACTCTTTCCCACTAAAGTTATTTTATTAGAAATAGCCATAAAAGAGACAGTAATAAGAAAGCAACAGCTATTGAATTTTCAAAAAGATAAAAAGAGAAACGCAAATTCGGAAGAAAATGCAGTTGGTTGAATTTGCTATAACAGTGGGTTGGTGAAAAGAAGAAAGACTCGAGAATAAAGAAATAAAGACGTGAGAGCTCATTTAGTTTTACTATATCTAAAAGTGGTCACCCATGAGCAATTAAGCAGTCACAGATGGTGGAACGGTTTAAAAGGTTATAACAATCCATTTAACTAAAAGCAGTAGTTAGGCACATAGTTTCAATTAGAAGCAACTATATATATTTCCCACTTCGTTCTTGTCTTACATTGGAAAAACACAAGAAAATAAAATGATAAATATTTATTGCGATTACGATAGGACAATAATATTTCGCTACGACTTAAGAGAGAACTTCCTCATTTAATATTAGGAACATAAAAATATAAGGGAGATTTACACAAATATACAACCCTAACACCATATTTACAAAAAATAACAATAATTTTCCACTTTACAAAATATAGCAATAGTTTTTTTACATTTCATATACAAACCTCCATTAAACCATACAAATACAAAACTATACCAAAAAATACCACACACTTGAAATACACAAACATACAACGAATATACAAATAAAAACATATAGATATTCAAAAAAACTTAAATGTATTTATATACCAAAACATACACATACACACAAATACAGTCTTATACATTTTATATACAAAATAAATACACAAACAAAACCAAAAATCAAAAAGAAAAAAAAGCAGATCTGAATATGTATATACAAACTACAGATATATACATAAACATACACATATATACACATACAAAAAGGGAAAAAAAATAAAAAAAGAAAGAGATCTGAAATTATGCATACAAAATACAAATATATACATAAACATACACATATATACACATACAAAAAGGAAAAAAAATAAAAAAAGAAAGAGATCTGAAATTATGCATACAAAATACAAATATATACATAAACATACGCATATATACACATACAAAAAGGAAAAAAGAAAAAAATGACCAAATCGTGAAAACCCACCGTAAAACCACCGGAAAAACATAGATCCGGGCGTTTCCACCGCTGCACTGCGGCGGGTAGCAGCGCCGCGGTAGCGTGAGGGAGGGGGACGTGGTGTTGGAAGAGGGAGGGGGACGGTGGTTGGAAGAGGGAGGGGGGCGGTGACAGCAGTATTGGCGGCGGAGAGGGAGGGGGCGCTGGTGGGTGGGTGGTTGGTGGGTGGAGGAGGGGAGAGAAGAAGAGAGAGAGAGAAATTAGGGTTTCATGTTTGGGAAGGGGATAATGAAAAATGAGAAAGTATTGTTATGTATTGTTATATATTGTAAATATGGTAAAAGTATTGTTATTTTTTGTAATATAGCTATTAGGGTAGTCATGTGGTGTAAATTTTCCAAAATATAATTATGAAATTATATTTATACGACCAGTTTGTTGAGTCCCACATCGGATGTGGATGAGGAATTTGGTCTCCTTATATGGTTTGAGCAATCCTCCTCCCTTTGAGCTAGCTTTTGAGGTTGAGTTAGACCCAAGGTCTATTTTTTTAAGGGATTTTTACACAAATATACAAATTTTCACCCTTAATTACAAAAAAATAGCAATATTTCTCTAATTACAACACATAGCATTATTTTTCCTAACACATTTAACAATAATCAACACATTTCACTTTCACTTTCTATTTTCCCCAAATTTAAAATTCTCTCACTTACTCTCTCTTTCTCTCATCTCCCCACTCCCACCCCCACCCCACCACCCCAGCGGCATCACCTCCATTTAAACAATCACCTCAATCACGCCAATAACTTTTTTGGTTAAGCTACATTCTTCAAAATATCCACTGCTCTTTATCTTTCTTTTCTCTACAACTAAAATTATTCATATGTTATTTAACAAACACAATAAATTAACTTTAAACATCACAGATCGGAAACTTTGAGAAACAAAAACAGAAAAAACAAAGCCAAAACACAACATGTTTGCTTGAGTTCAATGGAGAGAACAAAAGGTATTTCCTGTTCAGCTTTCCTCTTTGGATGGTTGACACGTGTCACCTCCTCAGCACCAAAAGCAGCTTTGCAGAAAACAACGGCGTCGTTTGCTTGTGGTGCTTCTACGAACAGCTATGGTTATGGTTTCACCGCCGTGAAAGTTACAGTGGGAATACCTCGTTTTGGCAAGAAAAATAGGGGAACGAAGTCAGTGGCAAAATGACACCTTTGCCGGAAGTTTGGCGGGAATTTTTGATCTGTGACGATTTTCATTTGTTTGGTGATGGTATCTGTTTAATTAATTCTCTATTTCTAAAAAAAGGTGGACTGGTAGTGATGCCGCTACACGACTGTCACTCCTCCACTTCGTTGTTGACCCGTTCAGTGAAGACAAGTATTTCTAATGTTATTTAAGAAATTTTAATTAAAGAGGTATTAAGTTTTTCACTCTAAGTTTGTTAACCGTGATTTTATTTCATTTTTACAACAGTTATTCAGATACAAACAGTCTAAAACAACTTGAATAGCGCTGAAGCAGTCTGAAACGGTGCAGAAACAGTTTGAAACGATGTTGAAACAGTTTGAAACGGTGCAGAAACGGTTTGATACAGTGCTGAAAACAATGTGAAACGATGCAGAAACAGTTTGATACAGTTGAAACGATGCAGAACACAGTTAGATACGGTGCTGCAGAAATAGTTGAAACGGTGCAGAAACAGTTAGATACGGTGCTACAGAAACAGTTGAAACGGTGCAGAAACAGTTAGATACGGTGCCGCAGAAACAGTTGAAACAGTGCAGAAACAGTTGAGATACGGTGTTGCAGAAACAATTGAAACGGTGCAGAAATAATTGAGATACGGTGCTGCAGAAACAGTTGAAACGGTGCAGAAACGGTTGAGATACAGTGAAATACAACGAGATACATCGAGGATGGGAAGAGGAAAAGTGAAATTGGGGGAAATGATAGGAATAAAAGTGAAATTGGGGGAAATGGTGGGAGGAAAAGTGAAATAGGGAGAAATGGGAGGAGAAAAAGTGATAATGGGGGAAATAAGAGGAAGAATGTAAGAGTTTGGTATGTTATGAGAAAATATTGCTATGTTTTTGCTATATTTGTAATTAACTTGTGTTTTCCTCTATATAGGGTTATTTTGCTAAAATGTTGCTATGTTTGGTAATTAAGTTCTAAAACTTGTACTTTTATGTAAAAATTCCTTTTTTTAACACAGTTAGGAGTATATACCTAACCATGATTTTGAGAAAAGAGATCTAAGTTTCGGAGAAAAGAAAACTAGTTTATGTATCTAAGTGCAAAAGTAGGCAAAGGTGATATCTTGAAAAGTGATAAAGCTAGGTGCAAAGGATGGTAGAAATAATTTTCCGAAAACTAAAAAATAAGTGGAAGAAAGAATGAAACGTGAAGAATAAGGACTGAGTACACCAAGTCAATTTCTTAACTTGCTTTTCCCCGTCCTTCTTTATGTTTTTTTTTTTTTAAACAACTAGTTACATACTTACATACTATTCGATACTAGTGCTACTAAAACAGTGGCACAAAAGCATCCCGTTTTAGAACAGAACTCAAATTATGTACCATTCCAACAAACAATATATTCCTTTTGGTTATTTTTATCTTAAAACAATGGCAAATAATAATAATAATAATATCAGTGGAAAGTGTTATGGAAATACAGTGTAAATGCATGAATGACTGGCCAGTGGCCATAATCGCTTAGCACCTATTATCATTTATCCACACGTGACATGTCTATTTTCTTTGAAAAAGATATATGCTTTTGGGAATATTAAAACCATAATGACTCATCATCAGATTTTATAAAGATGAAGATTTTCTGGATTGGGTTACTTTCGTCGTGATATTAATTGCAAGGATGATACTATATTTTGTACAAATATAATACGTGTAATAAGATATGATTAGATGTTAGAGAAAATGTGGGAAAACAAAAGATAAAATAAAGGGTCATTGCCCCAAACTGGCAAAAGAATTGCAGTATTACTGAGTTAGAAATTCACTTAATATTTTTTATTTCATGTTTGAATGAAAACTTAGGAGTTGGGAGTTGGAGATGAAGAGTAACTTTTCAAGTGCCTCTATGTCTTAAGAACAAGAAGAAAAGAAAAGCAAAAAAGTACTTGGAGTATATGTTCTCTCCTTTTTTACCTAACAAAATACTAAACATTAAGGCAAAACTAGTACATGAACTATTAATAAGAATCATCAGCTGAAAACTCTTCTTCCCTCAAAAGTCTTTGTTGCCTGGCAATGAAACTCTCAACTGTTTGCCTGAACTCTTCACTGCTCATCTCATTGCCGTTTTTCCGGCATACCACCGATGTTGATCGCCTCAATTCTCTACTAGGCTCCTCCTGCTGTTGAGACACACACAGAAAATTCTCTGAACGGCTCTTATGAATTTTCTTTCCAATTTCTGTACTTCCAAGAATACTCTGTTTCCCCTGTTTTATACTCTGCTTGCTATATTTGGTTATGCTCTGCTTCCCCTGTTTCACACTCTGTTCGTTGTAATTGTCAATGCTCTGTTTCCCCTGTTTCAAACTCTGTTTGTTGTAATTGTTTATGCTCTGTTTCCCCTGTTTTATGCTCTGCTCACTGTAATTGTTGATGTTCTTCACACATTTTTTCATATAGTCATCGTGGAAATCAGTTATGGTGTTGGTTGATGAGTTGTCCTTAGCAGATGACTGTCCAGATTTCAACAACAGAACTATGACAATGGCATTTCCAAGCACAAAGACGAATCGGGGACTAATGAGGGTAAGGGAAAGTTCCTTGAACTTCTCACCAGAAAGCTTGGAAACAAATGAAAACTGAGTGACAAATCTAGAGATTATGACCAAAAAAATGCAAATCTCCACGACACGGAAAAGGGTTGTGAAACTATGAAGCCTTTTGTACCTAAGAATTGCATTTGCTTTCTCTGCTTTGATGTTCTTGAAATTGAAAGATTCCATTTTGATTCACCTTTTTGATGAAAAATGATCGGTACGTGTGGCTAAAAATCGAGTTCGAGCAAAAGAAAATTCAACCTTAGCCGACCTGCTATCAGAAGAATTTCATACACAATAAACTACATAAAAGAAAGCATCTCACACAAAGGGAAGAAGTGATTTTGGAGCAAAACCATAGTTTTGAACAAGGCAGAATTGTTCATAACAATGTTCATCTTGAAGAGAGAAGAATATTTAAGGTGGATAAAGATGAAGAAAATAGAGTTGGAGGAAAAAGAAAGAGCTTTTGGTTAGTGAGGCTTTCTTGTTGTTTGCTGGATTTTGAATGACAAGAATAGAAATGTTCTGGTATATATAGGCTATAAAAATAGATTTTCTTCTTTTTATTTGTGGGCTTATGTTTAATTTCTTTTAATTTCTGAGGTAGATTCTTCTTCTTTTTACTTTTATCACTTTACTTGGGCGACTGTTGTAACATTTCGGTTATGTCTACAATAATGCTACTGCTTTTTATCAAGCCTTTTACCCATACAGAACTTGGCTGCTTCTGATTGTGAATGGCTACTTAGTTTCAAGTTTCAACAACCATGTTACAATAGGTTTATGCTACATTGATGCTGTAAAAATCTGTAGATATATAAAAACCATCGACTATTGAAGAGCACGTCGAAACCTAACCTAGTAAAGATAGGTTCATAATATCTGCAACTCATTTATTTGGATAAGGAATGCTTGTTTAGTGGTTCAAATATTAATGGTTCGCGCAAGCTTAATATAGATAATATACTATAGATTTCATTGTATCAAACAGTCTTGATTCTTGAATAGAGTTAATGTAATGAAATGCCTCTGTTTACTCTCAAAATTCTGGTACAACCAGATGCTGGGAATGCTTAATCCTTATGTACATGCTAATGCACGCAAAATAATGAAGAAATACATGGCAACTATGAGATTACAATCTGACACTGTAAGCTTACACATATGTTGGAAACAAGGGAGTACTAAACTAGTACTCTGTACTCTATTTAATTTTCATTATATATTTTCTTTCATAAGGTTTTCATTATATATGTACTAGCTAAGATAGTTTTTCTTCATTGCATGGTGGCTGTCTCTGCATGCTTTGAGTCTTCTGTGTTTTACTTCTTCTACCTTTTCTCTTTTATGGCCAAGATGAACTGATTCACTTGGACACTTCAAATAATGGATTTAACTTCACATATTGATAGTAAAGTACAGAATATTTTAAAGTTTTATAAAATGATTCACAACCACACAAGTTTCAAAGTCTTCATTTTTTTCTTCAATTCCATGTTCAGTCAAACTAGGTCACATAAATTGCGGTGGAAAGAGTACTAGGTAACTTGTTGCAAGTTCAAAAATAACAATGATGCTACAATAGCTTCTTGTGGCGTTATTTGATAAAACCTAACTCCATATTTTTGAGCAAGCTCGACCTGCTTGTGTGAGCTTGTTTATTGATTTTAAAAGAAATTATGGTAGATTGACAGTTAATGTAAACGTGTTAATTTAGGATGAATCATCCACTAGTTAAATGAAAATATTCTCAAAGAAGAACTAGCGATAGTGAATTCAGTCTTTTCACTATATGTTCATCTAAATCTAGTAATTTTTTTATGTGCGTGTGAAAACTCGTTAAAACTTTCATAATTATTTCATTGTGAAATTATAATTTTAAATGTATAATAGCGCAATGCTAAAGTAGGGTTTCTATCGGAAGCATTCTCTCTGCCTTACTCAAGGTCAGGTAGGGGTAAGGTTTGCGTATAACCCATCATTTCTCGTCTCCACTTATGAGTTATTATTGAATATGTAGTTTGGTAATAGCGCAATGCTAAAAAGTTCAATATTTAGCTTGTTAAATTTAAATTTCATATCCGCCTCTAGATAAATATTACCACATGCCGAACTTCCATACAGGTGGACTCATTTCATTGGATGCTGCATCTCCTTCCTTGCTAAGAAATTCTCATATGACCATTCGCTGCGCTTTTTTCTGGTAAACTTTCACTTCAGCCCTACAAGAAAAAACAATACCACTTTTCAATTATAGTGTGCTCAAAGCAACGTGACCATCAAATAAAGATTGATTTGTTTTTGGTTTGAGGAAGGGCCTTCCTAGCAATTTCTTAATCAGCAGCAATCTTTGTTCTCCGAAACCACAAAATGCAAAAATCAAACAGGTAAAACTTTTGGTAAAGGAAAAAATAAAGATAAAAGAACCCTACATAAGACTTTAAACATTCCACTACTACATGTCTTAAATTATGGAGCTTGGACCCCATTTCTGCTTTTTTCTTCATTCAATAGAGACCCCATTAGTTTGACCTTTTGTTTTGTCGTGTAACTTGATTTGCACTAACAGTAATCCAAAGTGTTAAAATAAGTAGTACCAGTACTAGTAACAATAACAGTAATTATAGTGCCACAACTACTATTCAGAAAATTACTACCCTTCAAATTGTAATTTTATCATATATAAATTGCAATTACGTTGTACTTTACGCATTCTAAATTCATATTCATTTACATTAATAACAACAGTTAAGTTGTAATCATCTCATTCAAAAATTTTAATTGTCAGAGAAAATATATTTTATTACTTAATTATATTCTCAGCATGCCCCTCATGCGGCATGATCTTTATTACGAACCAATCATATGAAAAAAGGGTTAAAAAATAGGGGACGGTGAAATTCAACTCGAAACATTTGTTTGTTGCTCCGACACGAAGACGAAGGAAAAACTTTGAAGAGATGTCAACTTACTGTTTGCTTTTTACATCACTTTTTTATTAGTAGAAGGATATATTTTTATTACTAATATTTACAATAAATAGTACTCCTAATAGCTAATGATTTAGTTTAAATTAATTGAATATAATATTTTAACCAACACTTCAATCGTAGACTAATTGAGCAAATACAACTCTAGTCGGTTAAATTCTATAATCTTTATGTATCAAAATTAGTGGTTTCTCAATTGGTCATATTCTAAAAAAGTTTAGAGGTGAAATTACAACATATGCATAGTATATCAATGTGACATGCCTTGAAATAAAAAAAGGTGAAAAAAAGAAGAAAAACTTAAAACTTTCTAGCTCTTTGCAATATACTACTCCTCATGTCATTTAAAAAACAAGGGATTTTTACATAAATAGACAATATTAGACATTTATATTACATAAAATAGAGTATATTATTTTGCTTACATAATATAGATATGCTTTTTTTACACCTTATAGAATATTATGGTATATCATTAAATTGGGATTCATTCTATCTTCTCCTTCTTACTACCCCTAGCCACCACTATCTCGCCCCTCCGCCACCGCCATCCACTACCACACCTGAAAAAAACCACAAAAAAAATACATGTAGATATAAAGATATACACTTGCAGATATATAGAAATACTAAACAATACTTAGTTATACAACGTTATACAATGTAAAGATATGCTAAGAAATACACTTGTAGATACATAAAAATACGAAAAAAAATACATAGTTATATAAAGTTATACAAAATTATACTACGTTATACAAAGTTATACAAAGTAAATATATACAAAGAATTACATTAGATATATAGAAATACAAATATATACATAATTATACAAAGTTATTTATAAAAAATAAAGCTTATTTTATTGGGTGAAAGAGACGAGATTGGGAAAATATACGTTTAAGGGTAAATAAAAGTCTAATAATCAAGATAATTTAGGAGAAATTAATTTAGGAGTATTTTTGTGTTAATTCTTCCATAATAAAACTATTTTTAAATACTTTATATGTTTAATTATCCTAAATAGCTATGTTTTGTAAATAACCTATTAGAATTTGCTAAAATATGTTTATTTTCTGTTAAGAGTTGTTTAGAATGTTTAACTGGCGTAATTTTCTCAAAAAAGAATTACTGCAATCCTTTATAGCAAGTGCAAATCCATAATCTAAAAGGTAAAATAACTATTATGTTTTCACAAGTTAATATATATTGATAATGTAAAAATATTGTATTATTTTATTGTGTATATCATATCCCTTGATCGTCTTCTTTATTCATCAAATAGTAACTTCATCAAATACGAATAAGCTATGAGAAAGTGGACTGAAATCATGTAGGACTTGGTTTGTTGTATGGTCTAGTGACTGTAGTAGTGTATTCTACTAAGAAGGCAAATTCAGTGAATGGCAGGCCTTGAAGGCCGCTTTTACCATGCTCCATTTGCTTGATCATTCAAACCTTTTGACGATTTGGAAAATCAAAATCTTTAATTTTTTATTAAAAAAAAAAAAGAATCTTCCATGGAAAAACAGTGTTGTAAGGCATTTGAAGCTATTTTTCCAACAAAAACTCTTCTTCAAAAGTTTTAACCAGACACCACTTCGTTATTTTTAGAAAACTTAATCTTAGTGTCTACCGAGGGTCTATCGAAAACAACCTTTCCACTTTGGTGAAAGTACGCAGATCTTACTTGTAGAATTACACGGGGTAATGTTGTTGTTATTGTTGTTGTTGTAATCTTAGTGTCTGCATCTTCCAATCCAAGATTTAAACATATAAGCAACTCGCAAATAACATTTACTAAAAACATTTTGATTTTAGTAGTATCTTTATGAATTCGTATAGAGACCTAAGACACTGATTGACATTTAAGGATGACTTCTTAGGTTTATCATTTTGTGCTGCTTCCTAATGACGTGCACGGAGAGGTCTAATAGTCACGAAGCATGTTCTTCAATAAACTAGTACTTGTTATTTATCCTAGAAACAAGGATGTAACCTTCAAAAGTAAAAGCAACAAAAAAAAATTATATTCCAGAAACGAGGATAACCTTTAAAAAGAAAGGAAAAGAAAGTTGCAACTTATATTCATAGTGAACCATTTTTAAATAGAATAATTTCTTTTTGTAGCCAACAAAATAGTACTAGTACCATATATCTCGTAGATCTTCACTCAATAAATTTAATCGGTTCCCAGCGACATATGAAGAGTCAGTCAACAGTCATGCACATTACGAACTAAGGCTACACCTTTCTTGTGAGGAAATTGAGTATTATCAAATATAAGGGCGAAGCCAAATTTTGAAACTGGGGTTCAAGATTCTAGTTTTTTTAGCTTAAGAGATTTAACTTAATAATTTATGTTCGGTCATGCATACCAGTAGGATAATTTATTTGTGATTACTGAGTGTTATCAAATACTTGTCGCATTTGTTTGTGAATATACACTAATTAAGTCCTAAACCAAGCATAGTATTGCAATTTGCAACAACTGAATTCTCTTCATCGGTAAGTTACACGGTAGATACAAAGTGATATATATATAGAGAGAGAGAGGGGGGGAGAGAGGGGGGGGGGGGGGGGGGGAGAGTTGTGTTAGGGTTTTGCTAAACGTGAGACTAAAGTCATGTAGTTGTCAAGTACCAAAATTTTACCCTTTTGATATTTGACAACTACATGATTTTAGTCTCACGTTTATGTAACTTTTAAAATTTTCATATTAGACAGTCATGACCTCATCGCCGATAACAACAATAACAAGGAATTTTTACTGAAAAGTACAATTTTTAGAAGTTATTTACAAAACATAGCAATATTTTAGCAAAATTATTCAATGTAGAGGAAAGAAAAAGTTAATTACAAACCTAGCTAAAAATAGCATAACATAGCAAAACCTTACATTCTTCCTCCCATTTCCCCATACCATATAGAAAAACCTTACATTCTTCCTCCCATTTCCCCTAATTTGACTTTTCCTCCTACCCTCCCCAACCACCTCGTATATTGTTAAATCTCGATGTATCTCAACTACCAACCACCTCGTATCTCGTTGTATCTTGAAGTGTCTCAACTACCGGCCACCTCGTATCTCGCTGTATCTCGCAATATCTCAACCACCAGCCACCTCGTATCTCGATGTATCTCGCTGTATGTTGTTGTATTTGCACCATTTTGCACCTTATCTAACTGTCTGTAGACTGTATTTAGTTATTTCTAAATTGTTTTCAGCATTGTTTCATCTTGTTTATGTGTTGTTTCTCACTGTTTATGTACTATTTCACCCTTTTTTGCATTGTTTCCCATTATTCTTTACATTTTATTTCAGACTATTTCACTAGTTGTTTCAGCGTTGCATCTCGCTATATCTCGCTGTATCTGCACTGTTTTTACTTCATATCTAACTGTATCTCGCTGTATCAGCGCTGTTTCAGACTGTTTCAACGTTGTTTCAGCTAGATAACAATCAACACCATCGCCGCAACATTGCAGCGGCCAAAACAGCCATCAAACACCTGGTCCCCTACTGCCTCCCAGCTTCACGCCACCATAGCTGCCTTCCCATAGCCTCAACAACATCACACCCCCGACACCATCACACACAACTCCCAGCTTCAACACAGCACTGCCACCACAACACTGTCTCAATCGACACCCGGTCCCCCATATCATCGTCATCACAACTTTTCTGAACCCCAAAGCCACCGTCTTTACCACTCTTCTAGGCAAAGTGCACGAATAGCCATTTTTGCTAGTGGTCTTTGGTTTAAGGCCACTTTTTTTAATTGGTTTATATGAGATGCCACTTTTTGGAACTTCATTCCTTGTGGAATGAAGCTCAAACCTTATGGGTTGAACTTCATGCCTAAGGTATGAAGTTTATAGATGCGTAAACTTCAACCCTTGTGTTGAGAAGTTCATCCTACAAGGATTGAAGTTCCAAAAAGTGGCCTCTCATGCAAAACCAATAAAAAAATGGCCTCAAACCAAAGACCACTGGTAAAAGTGGTCTATGTGTAGGATTTTTACAACTAAAACGACCCCATCTAATATCGTTTCAGCTAGGAAGATTACAAAGAATGTGACACGGTGCCGGAATATCGACACAAGAACTTAAACCATTTCACTTTTAGTCGGCTTGAAACGGAAGGAGTTGATTTTGTCTAATGGAGGTCATGAGGTGAAAGAGGAGAGTGAGAAGAACCTGGACATGTAAAATTTCACCGGAGAAGACAAAAGGGTCGTCATAAAAGCTTTTAACCGAACCTTTGACCTCCAATCTACGCAAAATGGTTGAGAATTTGGAAAATCCGAGTGTAGATCGAGGTAGAGGGGCTTGAGACGTGTTGATAGGTGTATTTAGTTGCCAAAAATGGTAATCGGAGCTCGGCGTCGCCGGCAGTGGAGGTTTCCGGTTGCTTTAGTCTTTGGAAATAGTGCAAATGAAAAAAAAATGAAAAGTAAAAGGGGTGCTAGGAAAAATATTTGCTATGTGTTGTAATTTATAAAATATTGCTATTTTTTTTTAATATAGGGATGTAAGTTTGTGTGTATATATATATACATACTGGGAGAGATGATGTGTTTGTCAAGAAGATCTTTGATCTCACTTTGGCAATAGATTGTTAACTCGTGATTCATTTGGATAGGACGAGCTTTAGTGGGAATGGTTTTTTTCATCGAAGTCAGGTTCATAGGGAAGTCCGACTATGTGTTTCTTTCGATTCCAAAAGGCTGGTAAATCAGCACAAAGATCCTTATATATATATATATGTGTGTGTGTGTGTGTAAAAAAACCCTAACAACAATAACGATTCCAAATCAGGATCTACTGAAAAGGTATAACAAACTAACAATTCTTTCTAGATCTTAATTATGTGAACTTTAGGATTCTAAAAGGCCTTTTAGAAGAGATAAGGTACTAGCATCAAGTATCAATTATCTAAAACGTAATTGGTTTATTCAATCAACCTCATAGACTTTAAATAATTTTGAAATATATTAATCGAAAACAAGATAGCTCTTTCTTCATTTTTTTTTTCTTCTTTTCCTACCACCTTTTTGTTACTTCATATATTTTCTTTAACATATTTGGTGGACGTGGATGATTGGGTGCCACGAAGACATAGATTCTTTTGTGTTTCTTTTCAAAGCGAAGAATGCTGAATAAATTTCGATACATTACTTTGTTGTATTAGTTTAAACTTTAAACTATTTATTTGTGACATAACTAATGTGCTTTTGATTCTAGATAATATGCACACGCCGTAACACGGTGGATTTGAGTATTTTGAGTTGGACATCACTTTCTATATGTTCCCAATCTTCCTTTTTTAACTTCCTTAATTCACATATTGTTTTCCGATCCCAAGATCGATAAATTGACCTATATAACTTAATCTAAGTCAGTCTTGTTACTGTATGAATCATAAATTTAAAAGGAACTTTTATAGTATGGTTATATATGTGTATTGGGTAAAAATCGACTCGCGATGACTCGCCCCGGTCATGTAAATTTCAACGACCGAACACGTCCCGATTACGTGGTCGCCGAGGCGATTAAGCATATCGCCGAGGCCTTAGCACCGAGGTTGCGTCACCGAAGGCGAGCCGTGAGCTGAGCTTCGGGAACCATCACCCCGGTCAAAAGAGCAGGGCCAAGCCACCGAGGTCGAAGACTCTCACCTCGGTGGATCCCCCTCGGTTCGTCCGGCTTTGCAGCCTACTACTTCACCCCACTAACTCAACCACTACACATCCAGATCGTGGGACAACATGGCAGCTAATGGTGGAGATCATGGGCAAGGCTTGTGTCTATAAATAGTAGTTCCTTTCATGTAATAGGGATCCAGAAATATATACCGAAACTCTGCCCAAATTTGTACTCACTATTCATATATTGAAATACCTTTTACGTTCTTGCATTTTACATATCTTTTCCGCATTATTGTGACTTTGATACGAAGTATTGCTTGTATCCGAATCCGAAATTTATTTGTGTACCTAAAAACGGTTTAGGCCCATACAAATTGGCGCCGTCTGTGGGGAAATAAGCAATTACGCTTTGTTCCAAAGTTCCGCTTTCATTTTCTGTCCAGAATTTCCAATTTGACGTCATGGCTGATAACGACAACGGTAGTAATAACGGCGATCGGGCTGGCGTTCCGCAGAACCAACAGCCCATTGCCCCGATGACAACAGAGGAGTTCCAAATGTATGTTGTCACAACTTTAAGAGCTCTCCAAACCAAGCAGGATGAGCAAGCAAGTATTAACGCTGAGCTTCGTGCCTCGCTGGAGGCAAGAAACAGTGCTGCGCCCAACGGCACCCAGCCCATGGCTCCGGGTGGAGGCACCCCGCCTTTCGTTCCTACGGGCGCGACAATAGGGGGACCTCGCAATGGAGCCACGTCTGGGGGCTCGGGGAGTAACCCATCCTCAACGCCACACTTCGGGACGGTTCCCACCGTGGCTGAAACAACGTCCTCGGTCGACGTTGAAAAAATGAGTAGAGAAATTGAAGCTCGCATCGAGGCGCGCGTCGAAAAGCGCCTCGAGCGTGTACCGGGGATAAGCAAGGAGGAAGATGATCTTGACATTGAGCAGTATAGGGAGCAGCCCTATAAGCCCGAAGCAGCACCGGCTCCAACTCCTGTGGGCTTCAAACTCACATTCCTCAAAAAGTATGATGGGACAACTGATCCCAAAGAGCATGTCAGGGAGTACATGTCCATGGTAAAGAGCAACGACTTGACGTCCACACAGCTCGAGTCCATGTTCCTAAAGAAGTTTGGTAGTTCGTTGGAGAAGGGTGCCCTTCGGTGGTATTTGTGCTTGCCATCGGGGTCGATCTCCTCGTTCAAAGAACTATCCAGCGCCTTTGTCAAGGCGCACACCGGCGCGCAAAAGATCCTCCAGAGGAAGGAGGATATATGTGAAGTGAAACAATGGCCCGGCGAGCCCCTTAAAGAATTCCTCGAGCGATTCCACGCCGAGCGCATGGAATTGCCACGGATGGATGACACCCTGGCCATCATGGCCTTCGAGAAAGGCATCAATAGCCGCAATTCTGGCGCTGCAGCTGAATTGCGCAAAGAATTGCAGCAGTACCAGGTCCTGACATGGGAGGACCTGCATAGACGCGCTTACTCCAAAATCAGATTGGAGGAAGCGGAGTTCAAAAACCGAGGTTACAGCTACAACAACCGAGGTGATACATCAAACCGCGCCGAAGCGCCAAGAAGCAATTCGAGGGGGAGGTATGAACCATATACCTCACCGAGGCAGCACGTTAGTCAGAGGTTGGGAAACAATCCCAGTAGCTCATACCCTGCCTCTAACATAAGCCAAAGGCTCGGAGGGAAGGTTCAAGCCAAAGTGAACCAAAAGAACCCCTCGGGCCCCGCTTCGGCTCAAAGAAGGGATCTGCCTCGGATCCAGGACTATAACTTCAACATATCGACCTCGGAGCTGGTCGATGTCGTCAAAGGGACAGCCGGGGTAAGGGTTCCAAAAGATATGAGGACCCCGGCAGACAAGAGGGACCACAATCTGCGTTGCGAATTTCACGCAGATTATGGCCACAGAACCGAGGACTGCAAAGCCTTGCGCCTCGAGGTAGCCCATTTACTGAAGAAGGGAGTTCTGGCCGAATTCCTCACCGACAAGGGGAAGGATAACTTCTCAAAGAACCGAGGCGATGGGCAGCCACCACGGGCCCCACCCCCTGACCGAGTAGTCAACGTCATCACCGGGGGGTCCGAAGTGAATGGTGTGAACTTCGCCGCGGCGAAGAAATTTGCTAAGCTCTCCATCACTATGGAGAAGAGGACCCGAGTTGGAGGCTCGGGCAAAGATATAGTTTTTGATGAAGATGACTGTGATGGGATGATGTTCCCCCATCACGATGCTCTAGTCATCATGCTGAGGATTAATAATGCCGACATCAAGAGGGTATTGATCGACCCCGGTAGCTCAGTTAATATCATCAGCTACGGGGCCGTGAAGCAGATGTGGCTGAAAGGGGAAATCATCCCCAAATCAACAGTGTTGGCCGGTTTTAACAACTCAACGGAGAAGACGTTGGGTGAAATCACGCTGAAGACATTCGCTGAGGGTGTCACCAAGGAGACACTGTTTCAAGTAATGCCCGAGGACCTGGCTTATAATGTAATCCTCGGGCGGCCATGGATCCACTCCATGGAAGCTGTTCCCTCCACTTTGCACCAAGTGATCAAATTCCCAACGCCTTGGGGGTTCGGTCGATCAAAGGAGAGCAGCGAGTAGCGAGGGAATGCTACTCGGTCGCATTAAAAAGTGGAGTCGCCCCGAGCGGGCCCAAAAAATAGCAACCAACGCAACCGGGATCAAGCGAGGCGGGCCTCCAAAGCGAAATTGAAAAGATCCCGGCATGCGTACAAGAGCCTCGGAAGCAGAAAGCCGAGGACTCTACCATTGAGGAGCTGGACTCTTTCACTCTATTGAGAGAGTTCCCGGAGAGGAAAGTTCATATCGGCTCGGAGTTGGACCCGAAGTCGAAGGAAGCAATCATGGAAGTTTTGAGGTCCAACAGCGACTGCTTTGCATGGGCTCATTCAGACATGACGGGTATCGATCCGGAGATCATGACCCATAAACTGAATGTAGACCCAAAGTTCACCCCGGTGAAACAAAAGAAGAGACCTCACGCCGGGGTGAAAAAGAAGGCGATCGAGGATGAAACCGCGAAGTTGCAAGAAAATGGTTTCATAAGAGAGGTCAAATACCCCGAATGGTTGGCAAATGTGGTAGTTGTACCGAAGAAGAATGGCAAGTGGAGAATGTGTGTAGACTACACCGATCTGAATAAAGCTTGCCCCAAAGATTCTTATCCACTGCCGCAAATCGACAGGTTAATAGACTCCACGGCTGGACACAAACTATTAACTTTCTTGGACGCGTACTCGGGCTACAACCAGATCCTCATGGATCCCGAGGACGAAGAAAAGACCTCGTTCATCACTGACCGAGGCACATTTTGCTACAAAGTAATGCCCTTCGGGCTGAAGAACGCTGGGGCGACCTACCAAAGGTTGGTATGTCGCATGTTCAAAGAATACATCGGGAAGTCTATGGAGGTCTACATAGACGACATGCTCATCAAATCGATCCAGATAGAGGATCATTTGAGTCATCTGAGGGAAGCTTTTGCTGTGTTGAGACAATACGGTATGAAATTGAACCCTGAGAAGTGCGCCTTCGGCGTAGGATCAGGCAAATTCTTAGGTTTCATTGTCTCCGAGCGGGGAATCGAAGCCAACCCAGACAAAATCAGAGCCATAGAAGAAATCCCCGAGGAGCTTACCGGGGTAAAAGAAGTTCAACGCTTAACTGGCCGAATCGCTGCCTTGAGTCGCTTTATCTCAAGGTCCTCGGAGCGATGCCACAAATTCTTCTCCGTTTTGAGAAAAACCAACCACTTCGAATGGACGCCGGAGTGCAAACAAGCGTTGAAAGATCTGAAGCAATATTTGGCTAACGCACCGTTGCTTGCCAAGCCAAAAGAAGGTGAAACATTGCTAGTATACTTGGCAGTGTCCGAGGTGTCAGTGAGTGCTGTGCTGGTTCGGGAAGAAGATGGCAAGCAGCAGCCAATTTACTATGTAAGCAAGACACTCCTCGACGCTGAAACCAGGTATCCACATCTGGAGAAACTAGCTCTCGCTTTACTCATTACTGCTCGAAAACTACGGCCCTATTTTCAATGCCATCCAATAGCTGTAGTTTCAACCTTCCCTTTGAGAAATATTTTGCACAAACCAGAGTTGTCGGGGAGGTTATCGAAGTGGGCAGTAGAATTAAGCGAATACGACATCACCTACCAGCCTCGGACCGCCATTAAGTCTCAAGTCTTGGCAGACTTCGTGGCAGATTTTAGTGTGGGAATCTTACCCGAGGCTGAAAAAGAGAACGCCGAAGCTAAAGAGACGACCCCGGGCTTATGGATACTTTGCACCGATGGAGCGACAAACTCCAAAGGTTCGGGGTTAGGCATAGTTTTGAAAGCACCTACAGGGGAGAAGGTCAGGCACTCGGTTCGGTTCAAAAAAGTAACCAACAACGAGGCCGAATATGAAGCGGCCTTAGCAGGTCTAGAGTTGGCCAAGGAAATGGGGGTTGAAAGAATCGAATTAAGGTGTGACTCTCAATTGGTGGTCAATCAGATCCTTGGTGACTACACGGCTCGTGAGCCCAGAATGCAGCTATACTTGGATCGGGCACAAAGGGTCTTAACCCAGTTCAAAGAATGGCAAGTTAAACAAGTACCTCGGGAGGAAAATACCGAGGCTGATGCCTTGGCGAATTTGGGTTCGGCTATTGATGAAGCCCACTCGGGGACTGACTCGGTGGTTCGGCTGCTATCTGCACAGATGAGAGAGATGAAGCTGCAAGTCAACTCGGTCGACAGCCGATGGGATTGGCGAAGTAAGTTCATCTCCTACTTTGACTCGGGGACTGTTCCCCAAGACAAAAAAGAGGCTAAAAAGCTAAGGACCCAAGCAGCTTCATATCACATGATCGAGGGCAATCTATACAAAAGGCTGTACTGCGGCCCGATGGCCAAGTGTTTGGGTCCCGATGAGGCAAGATACGTGATGGCTGAAGTGCACGAAGGCGAGTGCGGCAATCACTCGGGAGCGAAGTCCTTGGTGCGTAAGTTATTGAGAGCTGGGTATTACTGGCCCACAATCAGTGCCGATGTGAGGGCCTTTGTGCAAAAATGTGACAAGTGTCAACGCCATGGGCAGCTGATCCACCAACAGGCCGAGCCTCTTCATTCGGTGGTATCGCCATGGCCCTTCATGAAATGGGGAATGGATGTTGTTGGGCCATTACCCAAGGGGAAAGGTGGTGTTCGTTTCATCCTAGTGTTGACTGATTACTTCACCAAGTGGGTGGAAGCAGTGGCTCTCACCGAGGTCAAGCAAAGGCAAGTAATCGATTGCATCAAAAAGAACATCATCTATAGGTTCGGCGTTCCAAGAGAAATTGTTTGCGACAACGGCAAGCAATTCATGGGAGCTCTTGTCACCAATTTCTTCAGGCAATGGGGAATCAAACGAATAGCTTCGACTCCATATCATCCAAGCGCCAATGGCCAAGCTGAGTCTTCAAATAGGATCATAATTGAGAATCTCAAGAAAAGACTCGACGAGAAGAAAGGCCCTTGGCCCGAGGAGTTGCACGGGGTCTTGTGGGCCATGCGAACAACTGAAAAGAACAGCACCGGGGAAACCCCCTTTTCATTGGCATATGGCATGGACTCACTAATCCCCGTAGAGGTGGGCGAACCAAGTCTTCGGTACGCCCACACGACCGAGGACGCCAACCAAGAGGCGATGCGCATTGAGTTAGATCTGCTCGAAGAGAAGAGGGAATTAGCTTTGGTTCGGCTCGTTGCGCAAAAAAGGCAGATCGAGGCTTACCTCAATAGGAAGGCTAAGTTCAGAGACTTCAAGGTGGGAGATTATGTGTTGAAAACGGTGAATCAATCAACGAAGGAGAACAACGGGGGGAAGCTTATTGCAAATTGGGAAGGACCCTACAGGGTCAAAGCAATCGTTGGAAAAGGCTCATACCAAATCGAGTCTCTTCAAGGCGAACCCGAACCTCTGAACTGGAACATCTCTCATCTGAAGCGATACTACTTTTAATCGAGGAAGCGAACCGAACCGATTCCAGTGCTCGGATCTTCATCAAGATTCACAACCGAACACTGGGGGGGAGTGAGAGGAGTTGGCACCGAGGTCGACATCGAGCCTCCCAGCCTAAGCCTATCTATCCGACAACCGGGGACTCACACCCGGGGACTAGACTTAGTACATTGTAAATCAGCCCGATAGCGGCATATCGTCATTTAGCTTTTGTTTTGAAATTTTACCAAGGCCCGCTTCGGCTTGGTTTTATGTACATAGTCTTTTGGCTCGTCAATATCAATAAAGACGACTTCGGTTGTGCCCACTTTACCTGTGTGAAACTTATAATATTTTGAAACCGCGCAATGCATCGGCCCGAGGGCGAGACGTCGTCCTAGGTTCGCATCGGTCAAATTCGGTTTAAATCTCGCAAGATTAAAGTAAAGTTTGCATCAAAGTGTTCGATATACTTAAAAGGCACACAAAATAAAGATGCAAGTATTTTTCATTGAAAGCCCGAAGGCTGAATATATACATTCAAAAAGACCCGAAGGTCCAAAATACAAAGTTAAAAGCCCGAAGGCTTACAAAAGAAATGCTACAACAGCTCATGCCTCGGGAGAATTTCCTCCATCCTCGGAGCCCCCTTCGGCCTCTTCATCTTCTTCTTCTTCCTCATCATCGCCGCTCGAGGGATCACTTGAAGGAAGATCGTCGATGATAGCTTGAGCTTCGGTCGCTTTGACCTCGGCCTTATCGATCTCTTCATCGAGGTTAAGCTCCCCGGCGCGGCAACGCTTGAGCAACCTTAAGCGAGATTTGATGATGGCCCACCGCTTGTCAAGCTCGGCCCTTTTCACCTTAAGCGCAGCTTTATCTTTTCGGGCCGCAATTTCATCTTTCAGGGCAGCGATCTGATCGTCCTTGGCTGAAAGTTTGGAAGTCTCGCCCTCGAGCCTCTTGATATGAAGCAGGTGATCTTTCAGCTGCTCTTGATGCTTTTTGGCCATATTAACTGCCTCGGTTTTGGTGCGCGACAGCTCCCCGCTCAGCCTCGCGACTTCTTCTCCCAGCCTCGAGCGTTCAGCCTCGAAATCATCACTGAGGAGTTTAACCTTGGCCTCAGAATTTGCCTCGGCCTCACGAAGATCAGCCTGGGACTTGGCCAAGTCAGTTTTTAGCGAGGATATCTGGGCTTTGAACCTGTCCCTCTGCTGGTCCCATAGGCGAGCCACGCGCTTTACCTCGGCCGTCCTCGAAGATTCGATCTCGATAGCCTTGAGCGAAAGGATGAAACCCTGAACAAAAGTTTGAAGAACCAAGGTTAGCAGCGAACCGAAGGTAAACATTGAAAATCTTTTAAGCTCAAAGTTTTAAAAGCTCGAAGTCTGACGACTTACTCTCACGGCGTTAGAAGCCAGTGTGCTGTACAGCTGGCCGGAGGTAAACTCTTGCATGAGCTTATCCTCGGTCGGCCCCAACAGAGGTGAGAGGCTTAAAAGTTCCTCGGGGCCGCATGCTAGCAAATTCGAGGAGGTGGGCACTTCAAGCCTCCGGTAAGACCCCACCGAGGAAGAAATCCTCGCGGGTTCGGAGTACGCTCTCATTGGCCCGGTGCCAGCCTCCCCGGTAGATGCAGCAGCTTCAGCCTCGACGACTTTGGCTTTGCCCTTGGCTCTCTCCACGGCTGCGTCAGGCCCGAGCTCTTGACCTTCAAGGTCAATGACATCTGCCCCTCCTCGAGCCCAAGCCTCGGCAGCCGCTTGATCCTCGGGCTCATCCACCAAGCCTCGGCGTTTCTCAACCACCGCTCCGGGCTGGGAAGGAGCTTCCACCTCGGTGCGAGGAGTCACAGAGCGGGATGGCTTCTTCGAGGTCGCCCTCTTCCGCTTCACCCCTACAACCGAAGGAGAAGTTGAAATTATTGAAATGGAGAAGAAAGGGTAATTCGAATAATGGACCAAGGAGAGACGCTACCTTTCGAAGTCCCCTGATCGGGGGCTCCCTTGGAAGTTTTTGAAGACTTGGAAGCCTTCAATCCCTTGTACTCCCCGGCTACTGCAGCCAGATCATCGTCCGATTCGGTTTCTTCGTCATCTTTTTTCTTCTCATCCTTCTTCTTCTTCTTGCTTTTCTTTGCACCGGTGGCGCGGTTAGGAAAACCTGGAATCAAGAAGGAAATGCTAGTAGTCAGGGCAAACTCCAAAAACAATCCAAAAACAAGAAGCCGAATGAAACTACCAAAAGACACAAATTCTTTACCATGCCTCTTGCACTGCCAACCGAAGTCAACAGCCATTTTCATCCATGTTCGAATGGGACGCTTCCGGGCTCCCATCACTAATCTCACCCACTCGGTCAGCCCCTCGGGGGGGACGATGGCAACTTTGTTAGCTGAAGGAAAGAACGAAAAGGAAGCTTAACAAGGTATGCACAACAACCGAAGAGAAATTTGAACGAGGACACTTACGTGTGTTATTCCACCTCTCGGGGAAGTCAGGCTTGGTAGATAGAATGCTTGTTTCCAAAAGGATGTATCTTTCACTCCAGCCTCGATCCCCATGATCCTCGCTTTTGTGAAGAAGCCCATACTTACCTCGGTTGTTCAAAGCCACGACACCGGCTTTGTGAAAATACGGATAATAGAGGGAAATCAGGTGCTGTAGTGTGAAATCCACCCCGGCCTCCGTGCTCAATTTGTCCAAGCATTGAACTACCCTCCACACACCGGGGCCAAGCTGGGCCAAGCAAAGATTGTATGCTCGGCAGAAGTCGTCAACGACCCCGTGTAGCGGCAAAGAAAAGCCAAGGGTGAAGGGGTAAGTGTAAGCAAAAGAAAGCCCCTCCACGTGTTGGCAAACCCTGCTCGCCGGGTCGGGGACCACCACCTTCACCTCGGCGGCGAACTTGCACTCCCTCCGAACCCGGTCGACGTGGGCCTGAGTTATGAGAGTCGGCGTGGTGTTCACGGGGATATTTCTCTTCTTCCCCTCTTGATCAGCCGATTGTAGTTGCAGCTTGAGGTCCTTGGTGTTGTCAAAATGGGAAGGGATGACATGGTGAGGTTCCAATTCCTGCTCGAGGGGGATCGCCGGGCCCGATGGCCCCGCCTCGGTGCTCTGATCACCCTCGACGGTTTCAGGTCCGCCCTCGGCATCATCGCCCTCGGCGCCTTCTTCCCCAGGAACAGCTTCCTCCTCTTCCAAGCCGACGTCTTCACTTTCAATTGTGACGTCGTGCCTGGCTCTCCTCCTCCGTCGCCCAGAGACATCGACGTCAGAACTCACTTCTTCGCCACCCTCTGCCTCCACCATCTGAAGCGGCGGCACGGCGGTGATGAACTCACCGCTAGAAATAATGTTAGCAAATTGATCGGCCTTGGCCCTATCGCCTGAATCGCTTGAATCTTGTCGGGAAATTGTTGTAGACATGATGACGGAGATAAGATCTAAGTTATCACTGACAACCAGAGATTTGGGAAAGGGTATGAAGCTTTCTTTTTTAACACTGTTGATCGCTCAAGGAAAAGTGATGAAAATGTTCAACTGGGTGTCCATTTTATAGGCGTGGAAGGCGAAGAGATGATGACGTCGGCGTCATCATTGTAACGTTGGGAGAAGCAAGAATGACGGCGCGACAGTTTGAACGACCGCGGGATGAATGCCACGTGCCCGCGAGAAATGACCTGATGGGACGCGAACCGTTGACAAATTTTGAAATACTTGGATAGGATCAAGCCACGTCGTCTTCCCGCTAAAACTTCATTCCACTCCTCGGCCACCTCGGTAGTTAACCGAGGAGTGGGGGGACTATCTGTATTGGGTAAAAATCGACTCGCGATGACTCGCCCCGGTCATGTAAATTTCAACGACCGAACACGTCCCGATTACGTGGTCGCCGAGGCGATTAAGCATATCGCCGAGGCCTTAGCACCGAGGTTGCGTCACCGAAGGCGAGCCGTGAGCTGAGCTTCGGGAACCATCACCCCGGTCAAAAGAGCAGGGCCAAGCCACCGAGGTCGAAGACTCTCACCTCGGTGGATCCCCCTCGGTTCGTCCGGCTTTGCAGCCCACTACTTCACCCCACTAACTCAACCACTACACATCCAGATCGTGGGACAACATGGCAGCTAATGGTGGAGATCATGGGCAAGGCTTGTGTCTATAAATAGTAGTTCCTTTCATGTAATAGGGATCCAGAAATATATACCGAAACTCTGCCCAAATTTGTACTCACTATTCATATATTGAAATACCTTTTACGTTCTTGCATTTTACATATCTTTTCCGCATTATTGTGACTTTGATACGAAGTATTGCTTGTATCCGAATCCGAAATTTATTTGTGTACCTAAAAACGGTTTAGGCCCATACAATATGTTTAGCAAATGATCAGCTTAATATATTAGGAGTAATGTTCTTCTCTTTTATTTGGACTTGCAACTGCTTTACTCTATAAACATATATATAAGTAAACCTGTAAAAGTTATATGTTGCTTTTTTCGAGGATAATTAAAACGTAAAAAATATCTCACCTTGATACTTCTGTAGTACTGTACATATTTTGTTTGGCCATCTTTAAGAACTAGTTTTAGGGTACGTGCGTTGCACGTGTATTTCATGATAAACAGTATATTATTGTTTCTAAGCTAAAAGTTTTTGTATCATACGATATATATTCAATCTCTAATCTGGACATCCTCTTTGATGTTTAATATTCTCTAAAGTTGGATAGTATAATCGAAGTGATGAATAAGATTGAGGGTTTGGCACTTGGGCTAAGAGCAGGTGGGTTAGCTGAAAGTATATTAATGAATAACTTCTTTAGTATATTGGCTCCAAAAATAATGTCTTTGAACTTCCTTTAAGATTTTATGCCTTGATATACGATTTTTTAGATTAGTCCAACTAAAAACTTCTGCCTTACCTTAACATACCTTGAATAAGATATGCTAAGTTGGTGATGGTGAATTTAATTGCATAGAACTCATGAATTAGTCATTTCATTATGTATAATTTGAATATGCAGGAATGCAAGCTATTAACTTTTAACTCCCATAGTTTTACATGAAAATTTTCAAAAGTTAGCTCATAACAAAAATAAGGAAAATAAATGAAGAGTTGAATACATAAATTAAATGAGCTATACATAGAGTTGACGAATATGAATACCCAAGCATATAAAAAGCATTGAAAATATAAATAAACTTCAAGGCATATTGTTCAACTCAGCACAAGGCTGCAAATGTTATTAATTTGTGCAATGTCAAAAAGTTTGTATTGACGAAGAAAGATTGACTCCTATGTATTATGGATAAATATCTCACAAAATAGAACGGACATGAAGAATTAGTAACATAAATATATAAAATTTATAGGCATGTTGCTTATTCATAAAATACTCAAGTTACTTCAAAATAAACTTCTTATTGCATACGGTAAAACGAAAACTATCTTGATCAACTTCAATGTCAATTATTTTGGTTTCACATAACCCGTTAAAAATAATTGATATCAAAACTCAATCACAACTATTAATATAACCCCAATATCTTACCTTCAAATAAGTTTGTATTTTGAAGCTTTATACCCTCGTATTATCCCTTTCTGTAAAGCAAAATTGAAGAGTGTGATAATTTCCTGTCCAAATTATTTGTTCATAATAACTTGAGTAAGTCAATAACAAGTCATCTGAGGGATATTGAAAAGATAACAAATGTTGAAAAATCATCCAAAAGTGAAATCTCGTATTAAAAATGATAGAGAATTTCCTCTTGCAAAAAAATAAAATAAAATAAAATGAAAGAATTGTATCAGTCATTGCTTTAAATAGATCACAGCTCCATGAATCAGTATAACAAATTTGCATTAGTTAAGACAGTACAATGAGATTACCTAATAGTATAATAGCAAAAGAAGGATTCCTCCATCTTCTTCAGAATTCTTCACCTTTCACGCATCAAATCTGTAAATAAAAGATAAAAAGATCAATAAAAATTATAAAAGTCATGATACCATCAGTTTGAAGTATTAACAATTAAGATAAAGACACATGTTCTCTTTTTGGTTGCAAGGATCCAAAAAAAAAAAAAAAAGAGAGAGAGAAAGAGAGATTATAAAGTTAATCATTCTTCGAAGGTTTCTAATTTCTACAACTATGTTGGGTCATTGTTATAATGCATCTTCATCAGTCTTCAAAATTTTTAAGCAATCAATCTGCCTGAAAAATAAATAAAATATTATCATTATATTTATATATTTGACAAAAAGTATTCCAAATTTAGACAACAAACAACATGAGACGTACAACAATAAAAATGCACGTTCTATATATAACTTAATGATCTATTGGTTTACACAGAGGACTTCTAATTTATATAAGCCAAAATCAAATATTTTGATGTCAGTATAGTTACGACGCAAGTAAAATTCTAGTTAAATGTCAAAACCTTAAATACCACAAACTTTAATGTGTCAGTATAATAAAACCCCCTTTTTGAATTTGTCATTTAGTGAAAACAGGACTCTAGTACACCTTAGCTTAACCAATTAAATTTAATTTAAAGTACTAAATATTAGAGAAAGTCATATGCACTATGAAGACTAATTCTTTATTTTAAAACAAAAAAGATTTTACCGAGAGTGATTTTAGGACTTTCAATTAATGTGAAAGAGAACTTAAATTAAATTGTTGCGACAAGTTTACATCTTGGTAGTAATATTTTTCATCATTATCAAGATTAAGAATCCTTGTGGATATATCCCATGTAAATTTTAGATATTATAATTTGAGTTAAATTGTATGTATTTGACGTACAAGGCTTCTAATATGCTTGAATGTTGTCTGCTTGACATAGAAGAATCTTAAATTAATTAATTTTTTGAAGAAAATAAATGTATTAAATAAAATTTGAAAAGATAGTAAATGACAATTTTGTCTATTGTGAAATCTTTTAATAAAGGGCAAAAAGTTCAATCAACATTTCACTAAGACCTCCGTGCTTTTAATATAGTATAAAAAATAGATATAGATAGATATCTGACTTGGCCATATAAGAAAATATGGATAAACACGGGGGCAACATTTCTTTTTTAAAGATGGAGTATGACATGCATGCATGGTTTAATTTATACTTCTAAAAATAGTAATAGGCACTTAAATTAAAGTTTCTTTAAGTGTCCCCACTATTTTGTAAGTTTGTATACAGAAACCAGACAGAAGGAATCGTTGATATGTTCCTGTTCATTGTTCAACATGGGACTTTTATATGGAAAACAACTTCTCGAGGTTGAGATGCGCTTAGAATTTTTTCCACATGGATTATATTCTCGGCTAGAATTAAATACAATAAGTACTGTTTAAAGTGCATTAATTAAAATCAGATATTCTTACAGATTTAACTTATCTTTGATCATGACTGTCTTCAAACATGAATCTGAAATTAATGCTATTTGTTAGTTCACTCATTCCTTTTCAGGAGTAGAACAACTTCATGAGCAATTAGAAGAAGTCGAACAAAATCGTTATTTACAAAGCTATGTCACTAGGCCACTGGTTTGCCTTTTTGATCCCATAACATCAGTTAAATAAAAATGACCTCTGCTTAGTTTAATAATTAAATTACGGATGAAAATATCCATATGAATCTAATATTGACACTATATTCCCGCCCTACATGAATTTTTCTATAAATACTGTCTAAGAGACAGTACTTACCTTTGATCCCTCTTTGCTTAAGCACTTGCCATTGAATCTCTTCTCATATTTTTCAATATAATTTGAAGTGTTGCCTAGGCACACTTGCCATTGACCTTTTCCTAAGCGGCAACACTTGCCGTTTGATAACTTAAAGTGTTGTCAATGGACGAGCGAAGATCATTTTGCTAAAACTAGAGTGAGAAATTTTGAAACCAAATCCAATTGCTTTATATTTTCCAAAATATGAAAAAGGAGAAATATGGAGCCTATGAGCCTAATCTCATAACGAAATAATTGTACAAATTATTAGTACTACTATCATAGAAGCTCGGAAGGGATCAGCTTGGGTCCTGCAGCCTAAGAAAGGTGCCATCGATTTAACAACATAGCTACCTTTTGGATTACCGTTGAAGAAGTAGCCAGTTTTACATAGCTTATAACATATTCATTAGCCATTTTTACGGTTACTAATTGATGCTATGGCCACTCTTTGCACTGCCCGCCGATCAAGGAGCCGCTTTCAAAGCTACAAATTAAAGTGTAGCAACTTTAGGCTCGCTGATTAAATATAAAGCCATTTTTGTATCGCTTGCCAATTAAATACCCTTTTATAGGGTTATTTCATGAAAATATAACCAATTTCTTTACTGAAATTCATGAATTTTGAAGTTGTTGAACGTGACTTCAAAAAATATTTCTAGAATTTACACTGTTGTAAGCGAAATTCTGAGATAATATTTGCTCAACTTGCCAACCAAAGAACCACTTTTAGCGCTATTACTTGAATAATGTCATTCAAATACATGAGTTATCTAACTTTATCTATGAGTAACATTAGAGAGATGGTAAAAAATAAGAAAATTAGTCATAATAGCCACTAAAGCAATCCTATAAAAAATAACTAGCAAATAATTAAGATGAATCTCATCCAAAATAGATAAGGATGAAACTCTATGACAGACTTGGGTATGTGCTGGCACAAACTTCCTTAACTAGTAGCATGTGTATATGGGAAGAGAGGATGGACAGGGGCAGATATTTTTGAAAATAACTAACAGATTTTTTATCGAAGATAAATTATACATAAAGTTTATATAATGCAGGTATCACTAAAATATAGATTAGTATTACATCGATTAGTAATATTATAATTTCTTATTTAGTGTTCGTTTATTACAATAAAGTTGGATATACAAGATATCATTTAAAATACTGAAAAGGATCAAAATTGCCCCTGAACTATGGAAAGTAAATTAATTTTACCATCCATCTGAAAAGTGTCTCAAATATACCCCTGCCATTAAGGATTTGGGTCACTCTTATCCTGCAAACTAACAAATGATCCACCTAAGCAAATACCATTTCAAAAGGTTGATTTTTGTTAAAATGAAGCTCCACGCGGTAACTTTCATTTCTCCACCCTTCACCTATGAGGACCTTTGTTGTCAGTTATTTTTATAATTAAAAACTTAATACACAATAGAAAGGCAGCTAATTATGATACACTACAAAAAATAATGAATGAAGATACATTACACATGTACGTTTGTTCTTTCAAGTTTTGATAGCGCTTGTCGCTTACATGAGTAGTAGAATATGTATTGATTTTTGGAAGTTGGAATGTTGGTTGTATTACGAGTATTTCTTGTATTCCCGAGGCCGGAGGACAGAAGTAATTAGGGTAATTTTTTTATTGTATAAACATATCGAATCGAATATATGGTTTAAGAAAATTCACCAGGCAAAACTTCTTTTGCCAATTGCATAAGTTGTAAGCATAAATTAGGTTATCTATGTCACAAGTGTTAGTTATATCATGCTATGCTGGTCATAATATATGTAATTTTGACAAAAAGTTGCATGCGTTTTCAATTCGTTCACCACTTCTTCCTTTTTTCATAAACAATCATTCTTATAATCCACAGAGTAATATTCTACATACTTTTACCTGAAAATATATTGCTAGTTATTGTATAAAAAACACAATTGACATGATCAAATAATTCATAACTTTATATAAAGAAATTAAGTCAATCAATATACTTGGAGACTTCTATTTAAATAAGCAATACATTACACTGTTTTCATTGACGGTTACTTATTAAAATGTCCCCAACACCTTCCATATGCAACAACAACTTATGTGTCTATTATATATAAAACTTAAGCCTAAAAGGTAACAAACGTTTCGTCCCGTGGAGCGGAGCTAAAATTCAAGATTTTGGGGTCTATTCATGTAATTTTCCCAATTTTAGGCCATTACAAATGGGCCAACCATTAACGGCCCATAAGAATTTAGGTCAGTTTTGTAAGGCATATAAGAACCTTAAGATTCGTCATCTAGGTTTAGATATCCCCTCTCCCCTTCCCCTTTACTCTACTCTCAGTCGCCGCTCTCTTCCTCCGGCAGAACACCGTATTTTCGGCAATGGTAATATTTATCTCTTGTATAATTAAAGTCTTATGTATTTTTAGTTCACAAATTGAGCTATTTAAAATTCTGAATATGTATTATGTAATGTTGTTAATTACAGGCACCAAAAAAGGATAAGGCCCCACCTCCATCTTCCAAGCCTGCCAAATCTGGCGGTGGAAAGCAGAAGAAGAAGGTCATCCCTTTTTCTTTTTAATATAACTGTGTATTCTGTTTTAGAATAATATGTAATTTTTGAATATTGAGTTAGCTATACATTTTGTTCAAGCTATCCTTTTTGATTGATAGATTCTAACTTAGTATAAATGCATAGGGAAACTAATGTTTTTAGTCTCTCAAATATGTCCTTATGATTTCAGTTTAAGCACATTTAACCTTCAAAATATTGATATCTGCACTTTTAGCCCCTCTGGTTGTGAGATGTTGTGAAATGTTTTAGGATTATCAATCGCTTAACTGTTCAGTTATTGATGTATTGTGTTAAATTTGTTTTATTTCTCCATATATGAGTGTAATATTGTGCTAAATATAGTCTAAACACCACCAATTTCATGTCTAGCTAGAGAAAAAAACAACTCATTTGAGTTAGTTAAATGTGTTTAGTCAAATATTGCGAGCATCAGAACTAGAATTTACTAACTATTGACGGACAAAAGGTGCTGCTATCCTATATAGTTATTGTAAAAGAATTTCAAGTGGATGTATGACATTATGAAGCTGCAATTGATTTTGTTGATGGCTGGTTTATTTTTAAGGTATTAATGTAGAATTGAACATGAATTGCAGAAGTGGAGCAAAGGAAAGCAAAAGGAGAAGGTTAACAACATGGTATTGTTTGATAAGGGTACCTATGATAAGCTCATCTCTGAAGCCCCCAAATACAAGCTCATCACTCCTTCCGTCCTTTCTGATCGTTTGAGAGTACGTACTTTTGCGCTTTTCCATTTCTGCATGTTCTATTGTTTGAAAATTGATCTTTGTTCATTTCAATCTGCTATATACTGGATTCATTGATTGTAAAGTTTGTCTTATGCTGCCTTGGCCCAAACAAATGACTTTAAGTTTGTTCAGTTTTGTTATCTTTCAAGAGTGTTTGAATTTGTTTTTGGAAGTAGTTGTTTCTGTTTTTGAAGAACAAATCACTGAAACATTAATTATATGACTGTGCACTAGACACTCTGATCAATTGAGGAATATATTATATTATATACCACATTAAATTTGTAATTGTTTTATTTTCTTAGCTTTCCTATGTTATATACAATCTAAGTATGTTCTCCTTGCTACTTATGGTTAATTTGTGGAATAATTAACAAGAGAGTTACTAGACTGGTAGAGCCTTCCAAGAGGCTATCAGTTCCAGTCACCATGGGAGGGAAAGTAGGAAAAATTATAGAGGCGCCACTTCCAGCAAAGAGGTTGGTAATCTGAGTCACTAGGGTTGAAAAAATTGTTGTTGGCTGTCGGTGTGGATCTTACTGATTTAAAAAAGTGAGGTCTAAGTCATTTACCTACTTGTATGTTTGATAAGTTGTGCCAATGCGAGTGGTTGTTTTTGTCATTTTTTGATATGTAGTTAAACTGTTCTTTTTGTTGATTATACAGATCAGTGGATCACTTGCAAGGAAGGCTATCAGAGAATTGATGGCTAGAGGCTTGATAAGGATGGTGTCTGCTCATGCTAGCCAGCAGATCTACACCAGAGCTACCAACACCTAAGTGTCAGAATGACTAGCGTAGAGGGCACACAAGGGGTTGCTTATTTTAAACTTTGTTTGTTGAAGTTAGCCTTGTTTTTGTTGTTCTATAATGTCGAGACATATGGATGATCGTTATCTTGAGCTATGGTTCTTATTACAGTTTATCTTTGAGTTTCTCCTTGTTTGTTATCCATTCCATTAAATTTTCTGTATACCTATCTTTTTCAACATTTTGCGAGTGAAGTTCTGATGAAAGTTGCTCTTATCCTGAAGGGTGGTGTTATTTGAACTTTCTAGTTCTGCATCAGTTCTTAGTTCTTACAATATTCATTTTCTACATGTTTGGGCTATCAACTCTTTACAGTGTAGTTTTTCAGTTATTGGCTCTGAGCTAGTCACAGACGGACGGAGTGTTTGCACTTCATGATCTTTTTTATTTATTTATTTATTTTAAAATTGAATGCATTCCATGACCTCAACCAACGACTTTGTGCTCTTCAGACAGGGCTACATGAGTCAATCTTTGTGATTGACAATCTATGGGTTCGAATGGGAAGTGCTGGTGCGAGTTCTTCTAATCTCTCCATCATGTGTGGTGTTTACGTCGATGAAATGACTGAACCGTTTTTGCAATAAAGATAAACTCGCCAAGGTTTGTAGTTTTCTAGTTTTGGGAGAGTTTGAGTTTGATAATTCTTAGAATCGATTATATGAAACAACTCGAACAAACTAAGTTGCATTGAAAACTAATGTTGTCACAAGAATTACCAAACCTTGTGAAAATTGCACTCATATTAGAATTGGTGAAACGGCAGTGGTGAACGTAGAGTCATGCATTCTTTGATGATGGCATATGTTTATGTTGCTTTCGCACTCATCATCACAAAAGAATCAATTAATGTAGGAGAACTTTGTAACCATCGAATTAACACCAATCATTAGAGCTCGTTTGGTTTCTAGAGTTGGAGAAGTATCTCATTAAATTCAGCATAATCAATTAGTTTGCTTGAACGAAGAGGATTAATCTCCTCGCAAAATTTAGGATGACCTTATACATCATTTAGTCGCAAATTTGCATCCTCTTACAAATAATATCCACATAGCTTATGCAAGAACAAATGTGCTAGCAACGTGGAGAGCCGGGAACTAAATTATTTAAATACATCCAATGTTATTTTAGGTAATGTATATCCAAAACTCATTTCATGTATTGCAGTTGAATTTCTGTTTAGTTGAGCCACAGACGATCATTTATATCGAGATTCAAAGGTTAAGATTAAAATCTACGTCTAATAATTTTGATTGTTTACGCAATTTACGATACCAGAGTGAGCAATGAACGAATTGGCTATTTAAAATAAAGCAGTAAAATCTTATTGATTGATGAAGCCCGTGCTCAGGTGAAGAAAGTGAATGTTGTCTTCTCCAAGGCAAAGCCAAAACAATGACACAATTTTGGGGGTGGGGGGGTGGGGGTGGGTGGGTAGAGTAGCAACGTATGTAAAACAGTTTTGAGAGTGGAATGTGCTTGAGTGCAGATTATGAGTACAAGAGAATAAAACGTGAATCTTTATAAAATGGGGAAACTGTCTATTTATAGGAGTAAGAGTCCAAGACCTAGTTAGATTCCTCTTTTCCCACGCCTCTGCATGATCTGATAAGATCTCCCTCCATTTCCAAAGTCTTCCCGAAAATAGCGGAGTTTGTTGAAGATGATGCTTATCTCTTTCGAGGGCGTACATTCTCATGTTCGGAGGCTTCATTCCCAGACGCTGATCTAAACCGGCGATCCCTTCCGATGTTGATTGTTTCATGAAAACGCTTTGCTGACTTGCCTCAATTTACACTCTGCGCTTGCTTGCCACGTCACCGAACAAGTGCATAGAGTGCCCTGCTGAAAATTCGGCCAATACAGGTACTCAGTTAATTAATTTATAATATCTTCTTATTATTAAGCACCGCATAACAATTCCTTCATTCTTAATCACCACCACAAATAATCTCTGCATAAAATAGTCTTTACATTACTAATTTTAATATAACTTGTTAATCAAATGATCTCAGCGAGCTCAGTTTATGTAGGCTAATATACAACAACAATAACAAACCCAGTAATTTCCTATAAGTGGGGTCTGGGGAGGATCAGATGGACACAAACCTTACATCCACCAAGGTGGAGGGGCTGTTTCCGATAGATCCTCAGCTAACGAAACAAATCAAGACACAAATAACATGTCCAAAACAAATCAAGATATAATTAACATGATGCAGGAAGTGAAGATATAAACTAAAGACTACCCAAGGGAACAAAAACATCAATAACAACGGTGAATATGAAGATTGAAATAACATATACGACAAAAATTACTCCATTGCAATCTAACATTCTACCCTAATTTTTGACCTCCACATACTCCTATCTAGGGTCATGTCCTCGATAATCTGGAGGTTAGCCAAGCCTTTTTTGATAATCTTATCTCAAGTCTTCTTCGGTCTACCTTTACCTCTCCGTAGACTCAGTATCGCCAACTTTTCACAACTCTTCATTGGGGATCCATGCCCCTCCTTTTCACATGTCCAAACCATCTTAGCCTTGTTTCCTGCATCCTATCCACTACCGAAGCCACTTCTCCCTTGATGTAGGCTACTAATATATAAACATAAAAATATTTCTACAAAAACATTGATCACCTAATTAAAGTTGTCAAGATTTGAATAGAAATATCACAAGTTCGAATTACATTATAATTTACATAGCGACTAAATCTTCCATATCCCCTTATATCAACTAACACGAGAAAAATATGGAGCATTAAATTACAAGACTTACATCAATGTAACATGAGGAGTTCTTTACAATAAATAGCTGTAAAGAAAAAAAGAAAAAGAAAAAGAAAGAAAGGGATAAATTGTGAAGCAGAGGTAGAGAGAGACGAAAGCATAGTATTCAGTATTTCACTATAATCCAACAACCAAACACAGCACAAAAACAATATCAATTTGTCCACTTCTTTCACCGCTATCAGTCCCTCGCCGGAATAGATCCCATCAAAGACACAATCTTTTCACTGCTTTACCGTCGGCGAAGGTAAAGATCACACATCCACTTATATATTTTGCATATTATTTTTAATTTGTATCACGTGAACGCGGTATGCTTTGTACACCGTGCTGCCTTTTATTTTAATTTTTGTAACATTGGGTTTCTAATATCTTATCGACCCATTTTCAGATCTGGTTCTTTTATTGGATTAATGGGAAATGTTGTAGAGGATCCATATAGCTGCCCCGATTAAATTGATTGCAAATTTAGGTGCTTTACTTTATTGTATTTTTAGGTGTACTTGTTTGGTGCTTTGGCAGGGTAGTAAATTTTTCTCTTGCCAATAAATATTACCCGGCCTTCGATTAATGTTACTCGTAAAGTAGGGTCTTGCGGCCATGAGAACTTGTCATCGCCAATCACAGTGGAATAATCGCCAAAGAAATAAAAGAGTGAGGAACCACAATTATATTATCTTGAAGATCAATAAGAACTTGTCGTGGTTCAATTTATAGGAACAATCGAACCAGTATGATCCCACTAGTGGGGTCTGGAGAGGGTGGGGTGTGCTCAGACCTTACCGCTACCTTGTGTGAGGAACTAGGAAGCTACGATAAAACTTGAGTGCTTGTAGCTCCCATTGACACAAGTAATCATTACCAAACTAAAGTCCTAGAAAGCTGAAACTTACTCTACATAGATGGTAGTAATAAAAAAAAATGAACAACACGAATAAATAAATGAACTACACCTTGATCTTAAACTTGTTGGGGTCGACCTAATTTCATTCCAATACTCTAATGCTAGTAACACTATGCAAACCACACTATTTTTCTTTAGCATGATGCTTTTCCATTGATGCTCTTATATCATTGTTATGTTTCATTTCTAGGATTGTGAATTTGAGTCTTTATGGAGGGAATTGGAGGTGATGGTGCCTCAGCCGCTGCAGCATTGAACCAACGGAAGCACGAACTCTCACTGCTTTTCCAATATTATTTAGATAAAACTGTTCCTCATGCCCCCTATAGGTGGATTGGAACCTTTGTCTTAGCATTAGTGTACGCTCTGCGATGTTATTATCTTCAAGGATTCTACATTGTTACCTATGGTTTAGGCATCTACATACTCAATTTGCTGATTGGTTTTCTGTCACCTCTTGTTGACCCTGAGCTGGAACCATCAGATGGGCCTTTGTTGCCAACTAAAGGTTCAGACGAATTCAAGCCTTTCATACGTCGCCTTCCAGAGTTCAAGTTCTGGTAATATTTCCGTCTGTATGGCTGTGATATTTTTTTTGGTGGCTAGAAATGGTCATTATATACTAGTATTATATTCTATTCCTGCTATATGGTCTGTTAAATTTTTGCTATTGGGGGTAAGAAATGGTTGTCATCTATATTTTTGAGGGGGTACCTTTATAGTCTGCTACATTGTTTTACTTTCTAATAAAAAATTGATCTAGTTGGTCAGTATTTTTGTTTGACGTTTATGGTCACTGATAAAATTTGAGATTATATTTACATGTTAGATCTAGAAAGCATGCATGCATTTTAAAATTCGGAAGAAGATATACCTTTTGTCATTAAAACAGTCACCATTGTACTTCAGCTTTCGTAAAAATCACTATCTTTGTCTTGAGAACACTTACATCTACTTCATGCCTTGAGTCAGTTGCATGACATAGACTTAACTCTTTCTTATGCTGCCTGGTACCGGTCAGCATCATCTTGTATCAGTTAGGCTACCATTATGGCTTTGGTCTTTGTTGACAAAACTTCCTTATTCTAGTTTCTTAGCAACTCCTAGATTATTTATAACTCCAAAGATGGGGCTGGTAGTATTAGGAGATGCAAAAAGAGCTGCTTCATGAACTGAAGAGAGCAACATAAAAGAATGCTTACCTTTTTCCTTCTCTGACATGTGCGACAATATTGTCCAAAGTGTGATCTTTGATATGTGTTGCGTAAGATTAGGGGCTCTTTTGACTAGGGAGTGAAATGTAAGTTTGATACCCCCAGTAGATGAACTAGTAAGAAGCCCAGGGCAGTGTCAAGGTTGTTAAAGAATATATAGGATGTAAGACCTCCAATAGTTTTAGAAAATTCAGTTTCTTTTCCCCCATGCCTTGGGCTGTAAATTATTTCAATTTCTTTCCATAAGGTACCACCTCTTTTGAACGAGCAAGTTGGATATTTTTTTTTTGAGTCTGGTAACATATTTTATTATGAAAAAAAAACGAAAGTTCGATAGCACAAAGAAAGTGCTAAAGAAACAGATAATTACATAGCAAAATAGGAAAAAGCATCCCCAAAGATATACTAGCCTTTATCCTTCAGAGACCTTCAATTATATCTAACAGGGATCCTACCTCCTCTACAAGTTTTTCTTTACACCAAAAGTGAAGTAAAAAAAGACAGTTCATCTTGATTTTCTGCTCAGGATTAGATATGTCCTCAAAGCATCTGGAATTTCTTTCCCTCCATATTGTCCACCAAATGCATGCAAGAATGATGCGCCACCATTTTTTCTGGCTAATTACTCCACCCTGATTGTTCCAGCATGCTAAGAGCTCTCCCGTTGATCTTGGCATTGTCCACCTGAGGTCCTTCATGTTTAAAAATAGCAGCCAGAGACTCCAAGTAACCCGGCAGTGCAAAAACAGGTGACTAGTGGTTTCATTTTCTTTCCCGCATAGAGAACATCTTGAACACAACTGCATGCCTCTTCTTTGCAAATTTTCTTGTGTCAAAACAGCCTCTTTTACCACCCGCCAGCAGAAACATACAACCTTAAAAAGTGCTTTCATTTTCCACAAGTGTTTCCAATGCCATCCTTCACTATGTTGTCCTGAGCTATTGAGTCCCATATAAGCAGACTTCACAGTAAAAAGGCCTTTGTTGTCCCTTTTCCAATGAAGTCTATCTTCCTGATCCGAGATTCCTTTGAAGTCCTCCAACACTTTATAGAATTCAACTTGTCTAAGCACCTCCCAGTCATTCAAAAATCTTCTAAAGGTCAAGTTCCATCCCTGCTGACTCCACAGCTCAGCTACAGTAGCATTTGGTTGTTGGACCAAGTTAAATATATCAGGGAATTGCTCTTTTAAAGATTCATTTCCTATCCATTGATCATTCCAAAATGAGATTTTCATCCCATTTCCCACCCTAACACCCACATAACTTGAGAAAATTGGCCAAAGATTCCTTATGGACTTCCACACACTAACACCATAACTTGCAAAGACTGCTTTAGTGCACCACTGCCCCCCTTCACCATATTTTTCAAAAACTACTCGTTTCCACAGTGCATTCTCATTCATAAAAAATCTCCATAGCCATTTCATCATTAAGCTCTTGTTCTGTTGTCTCAAATTTCTGATGCCTAGGCCCCCCTCCTTTCTAGGAGTAATCAATGTTTTCCATTTCACCAAGTGATAGCTTCTCTTTTCTTTGTTCCCCTGCCAAATGAAATTCCTCCTTAAGGTGTCGATTTTCCTCTCAATCTTTGAAGGAATTGGAAACAAAGACATCATGTAAGTTGGTAGAGAATCCAAAACACTGTTTACCAAAGTAACCCTCCCCCAAGTGACAGATAATTTTTCTTCCATCTAGATAACCTTTTTTCACATCTCTCAAGTACCTCATTCCAGATTTCTTCAGATTTGTTTTTTGCACCCAGAGGCAACCCTAAATATTTAGTTGGAAGTGCTCCTATCTCACATCCCAGGATACTTGCTAATAACAGAATATTTGGAACTTCATTCACAGGAAAAATCAAGCTTTTGCTCCAATTCACATGAAGATCGGAAATAGCTTCAAAAATAATTAAGATTAGCCTCAGATGCTTGACCTGTTCCAAATCAGCATCACAAAAGATTAAAGAATCATCAGCATACAATAAATGGGTGATCTCCATGTTACTCCCTCCACTATTCAGCACTCTGAAGCCTCCCATCCACCCATTCTGATTAGCTTTCTTGATCATGTTGTTAAGACCTTCCACAGCAATAATAAAGAGGAATGGTGATAGTGGGGTCGCCTTGCCTCAAACCTCTTTGTGATGGAAAGAAACCCTCAGGACTACCATTTATCAAGATTGAGAACTTGACATTACTGATACAAAAAGCAGTCCATCTAATCCACTTGTCTCCAAAACCCATATCCTTTAAAACTTTCAGTAGAAAATTCCAATTCAAATGATCATATGCCTTTTCAATGTCTAATTTGCAAAGCACCCCTGGCATCCTCCCTTTTATCCTGGAATCAACACCTTCATTTGCTATAAGAGAAGCATCCATAATTTGTCTACCTTCAATGAAAGCCATTTGATGTGTGTCTACTACCTTGTGTATCACCTTTTTCAACCTCTCAGTTAACACTTTGGAAATGATTTTGTAAACACTTCCAATTAAACTTATAGGTCAAATCCCTGAGCTCAACAGCCCCTATCTTTCTTGGAATCAAAGCTACATAAGTAGCATTAAGACTCTTTTCAAAATATTCCTGGGAGTGAAAATTTTGCACTGTTAAAACAAGGTCATCTTTTAGAATCTCCCAGCAGGCAATGAAAAAACCCATGGTGTATCCATCCGAACCAGGAGCTTTATCTGCAGCACAAGCTTTCAAGCCTGCTAGTATCTCCTGCTCGTCAAAACATCTTTGTAGCCACTGCTCCTCTTCTGCACTGATTTTAGGACAATCCAGATAGTTGAATTCAGGTCTCCAGAGTTCTGGTTCTTTGTACAAGTTCTGATAGTAGGCTAAGATTTCCCCTTTAATGATTGTTGGATCATCTACCTCTATCCCGTTGATAGAGAGCTTGTCAATGGTATTGTTTCTTCTGTGAGCATTTACAACCTTATGAAAGTATTTAGTATTTTTATCCCCTGCTTTTAACCACTGGACTCTGGCTCTCTGTCTCCATGCTATTTCCTCATTTTTTGCAATATCTTCTAAATCCATGAAAAGACTAGCTTTCAACAAAAGCTCGCTTTCATTCAAAGCTCTTCCTTCCTGTTCCGAATCTAGATCAGCAATGATTTTTAGGCACTCATTTTTCTGAGCCTCCAAGTTTCCCCCTCGTGTGTTATTCCACTCCTTTAATTTTCCTTTTAATATCCTGAGTTTTTGAGCCAAAATATAATCCGGCCTACCTTGCACTTCGAAAGATAACCACCAGACTTTCACTTTATCAATAAACCCCTCAGAACCCAACCACCAATTTTCAAACTTAAAGTAAGTTTTAATGTTCTCTCAATCCCCACAAATAAGTTGAATAGGATTATGGTAAGAGTCTACTTTTGGAAGTCGGAATTGCCTGATATTCTTGAAACTTTCATCCCATTCTGTAGAGAACAAAAATCTGTCCAATCTAGATGCTGAACGGTGATTTTCCCCTTTAAACCAAGTATACTTACCCCCAATCATAGCAGGATCAATGAGTTCTAGCTCCTCAATAAAGTTTGAAAAATCAGTCATTGCTCGAGTAATTCTGCTGCTATTTTTTCTTTCTCCTAGAAATCTCGTGGTGTTGAAATCACCACACACCATCCATGGCCCTGCACAAATACCCCTCGATGCTGCAGCTTCCCACCACAACTGCTCCCTTTCCGGCCTACAATGAGGCCCATAAACCCCTGTTAAGTGCCACTCGAAGTTATGTGAAAGAGAAGAAAATTTGCAAGTGATAGTATAGATTCCCGTATTTACCACCTCTCCTCTCCATACCCGGCTATCCCACATCACGAGGATGCCCCCCTGCTTCCACTAGCCTCCACACAACCAAACCTAACCCACCTGTTAAATCGCAGCTGCTTCACCCAAAACTCCATATTTCCCTCTAGTTTAGTCTCTTGCAGACAATAAACATCAGCTTTCCATTTTCTAATAAGGCTCTTGACCAGCCTTCTTTTTGCTCTTCTGTTCAACCCCCTGACATTCCAAGAAATTAGGTTTACCTTCATTGATAACTAGTGCATGTGGATTTCCCCCTGTTTCTGTTCCCAGACTCCGGAAAGTTCATATTGAACACCAAGTTTTTAACCTCCCTGTCCCCCATCTTCCTTCTTGGAGTATTAACATTATTCATCATCTCTGCCAATCTCTTCTTTTGTCTACCTCTGTCAATTTTCATGAACAGGGACAGAGCTTCCCTCTCACACCCTTTAAAATTTACCCCATAAGTTTTGCTCATCTTCATCACATTCCTATGGACCCATAAAGAAGCGTCCATCTCTGCATCAGAAACAAATGAATCAAGAGGATCTGGCTCATCAACAGGCCAAATTTCGGTCTCTTCATTCACAGCAACTATATTTCCACTGGTAATTTGAGGTTTGAAAGGAACTACTTCTCCCCCTTTGATTTCGCCCGTCTCTGTGATTTCGCTTGCATGCATGATTGCCAAAGCGCTCTCTTGATTTTGGTCCGTCAGAACCATAGTCCCTTCTTTAGAAGAAGAAGCTGGAGTCTTGGAAGAAGAAGCAATATTATTCTCTTCTAAATTAATTGGATTGTGTGGCTCTTCTTGGGTCAGGATAGAGAATCTGTTTTCACTGATAATTTTGAGGCCCAACTCAGAGCTTTTATAAAGTCCTGATCTATTCACCACGTTTGTGGGCTTAGGCCCATTTACTACCTTATTTTTTCCACCAGCAAAAGATCCAATATTACCCTCATGAGAATTTTCTGGGGCCACCCCTCTATTACCCATTGGATTAAAATTCAAAAAGTCCCCCCTTTGGTTCACGTGCCCAATCCCATCCATCCCCTTTTCTGCAGCTTTATAGACTCCTATCCTATCCAACTGATCAAGTACCCTACTTTCCCCCTCAGACCTCCACTGCACTGGAGCTTCACACCATACTGGAATTTTGAAAATCAGTCCATCTTTCTCCACTTCTACCACTCTTGGGATTCTTTCAAGAGGGCCCCGAATTTTGATTCGAGCCCACTTTAGATGATTCTTCAATGATGTCTCCTCTTCTGTTTCAATCCAGCCACCACAGTTATTGCCGATCTGTTGAAAAATTTTTTGTGACCAAAGATGAAGTGGAACTCCAATGAGCCTAACCCATAACCAATCAAATTTTTCCTCCATTGATGCACATCCAGATGTCGATGTCCACCATTCAAGCTTCAGCCATGATTGTCTCCATCTCCATTCCCCCAACTTGGTATGCTCTGCCATCTTCTTTGAAGGAAATTGAAAAAGAAACTTCCTCCCATTCATCTCATAGATCTGGATACCTGGAATGTTACTCCATTGACTGCTTATCCATCTTCTCACATCAGACAAGGTTGGGTTTTCACTGATGTTGATGAAGCTACCAATCAAACATCTGCTAAGTACATCATCATCAGACGGCTGAGGGCCTTCTACCACGATTCGCTGCGTCTGTGTGTTTGTAGTTGCTGATGTTGATGCACCTTTTGATTCCCATTTATCTGATCTCATTCTGTATAAGAATGGTTTGAAGTTGATTTGATAGCTCTCCTTGTAACTGGCTCTCCCTGATGTATAAAGTTCTCAATTTTTGTTGCCAAAGCCCTCCACCCAGCGTTGACTGTTACTTCAGGAATGATAATCACAGTTCGACGCATCCCCTGTACTTCCACTATACTCATGAATCTACCATATTTATTGTATTTCTGAGTGCAATAAAAGTTGTAAAGATGGTCCCTGGTTTTCCATCTTCTAAATAAATTCCCTGTCCCCTCTGATGCCGCCTTGAAATTCTTGCATAACCATAACATGACACCCTGACTTAAAGTCATCCTCATTAAGAAGTTTCTCCCACGTTCGACCCATTCGTACCATTGTTCTGAACGAGTACTTTTCTCAGTGATATCATAAGATTTGCCCCCGGAGTTGAAATAAATTCTGTTCACCATCACTAAAAAAAATTAATTTCAAGCAATCACTAAAAAATGATTGATAAAAAACTGAGCTTAACCAAAAGAAAGAACAGAAAACTACACTCAAAGACCAAGATTAGCCAGAGAAGAGTTGTGAAACTCTTTCTCGGGTTTCGTGCCTGGGAGCATTTTCATCTTCATTTTTTAGAGGTCCCAAAACAATAATATTAACATCCAAGTTGGATATTTGCTACTATAGTTTCGGATGCCCCATACTTTTCGTTTCTTGCCTTTTGAATGTCAACCTCCTCTTTCCGATTGTCTCTATTGTTGCAGACTACATGGGCACTAAACTAAAGAAAAATTTGGGTTCTAAACAAAGGAAATAGTCAATCCTCCTTGGAAGAAAAGAATAGCAATTACTATGTTATTTGCATTCTGCACTACTTAAATACTTCAGCCATCCAGGTCCTTGTGTGCATGCATCTCCTTAGAAGAGAAGAATCTCAATCCTTTATAAACAAATAAAAAAGAGAATCTCAATCATTAGGTTATTTTTGCATTCTGTGGTAGTTAATAGCTTTAGCAGTGCATGTCCTTGTGTGCATACATCTTGGATAAATTTTGGACAATCCTGGAGCTACACCATCTGATTGCATGCTATTTTGCCCATAAACCACCGGAACTGTAGGAAGGAGAATGACTTCTTCGTGTTCAATGTAAAAACTTCTTCTATTCTATCTCTTTAGTTTCTCTGTTTGGGGTGCGGAGTTGTGAATTTGGCAAGCAGGGACGTTAAACTTAGAATCTCAATGTTCCAGCAATGAAGCACTTTATGTCTGTTGATCGCTGTTTCTAGAACAGGTTGTAGTCTTTTCTGATATGTTCAACGCATAGAAGCTTGGTTTTACTGTTTCTTTCAATAGTCAAATGTTTGGAGCTGATTTGAGACACCGCTGTTACTTTCACGATAGTACTTCTGGGTGCTATTGCCACTTGACTGATTTTGAACATGCCGTCTGCAGTTTCCTTTACATAGTATACACAGCACGATAAATTTTCCAGCATGTCTGCAAGGCGTTTACTAATTTCTTGAACTTTTTGGGTGTAACTGCAATGTTTATGCTTCTTTTGTTTGATTCAGGTATGCAATAACAAAGGCTTTCTGTATTGCATTTATCATGACTTTCTTCTCTCTATTTGATGTTCCCGTGTTCTGGCCTATATTGCTGTGCTATTGGGTTGTTCTTTTTGTCCTCACGATGAAGCGACAAATTATGCACATGATCAAATACAAATACATCCCGTTCAACCTTGGAAAGCAGGTGAGATCAGCAGCTAAGGAGTAGTTTGTGTTTTTAAGTAGTGTCTAGTTGTATGCAGGCAACATTTGATTTTACTTGTGTCATTTGGTAATTCAATACGCTTTCTTTGTTATTGTAACAGAAGTATTCCGGGAAAAGACCATCAGCAAGTGGCAGCAGCCCCAGAGCAGACTGAACCTTTGCGGGTTTTTTCGTACCAAAACTAAATGGATGAAGAAACAGGCCAAAGGGGAAAAGAAGGAAACAAATAGATGATGTTGCTGCATATTTTTGGTTTATGGGATTTGTACCTACATCCTCGACCTGAATAGGAGTTACCAACATGTAGTTTGTTAGTGATGGTTTAATTGTTTTGTTCTTTTTCCCTTATTCATACTCGTATTTGATGAAATAGTTTAATCTGGGACATGTAGACCAGATTTACGGTTTTGGTTGCAATAGTTGATTGAGAAAGGGAGATCTATTGTAGTTACTGGCAGTAAATCGAATTAGCATATAAAAAACATGTTTTAGTAGCTTGCAAGTTCTGTTTCACTACCACTATTACCACCACTGTTGTGAGTTGCACAAGATCCTACAGTTCAGTGTGACATTAGTTGCTTGTCTAGTGCCAAGTACAATATTTTGTAGCATCAATGTTAGTAGAGTACGTTGGAGCTCTTGCATTTAGATGTGGTCATGTTGATCCTAGTGACTCCCATTCCTTGACATTACATGTGGCAATGTGTACTTGTTGAAAACAGGTATAGATAAAAAAAATATGTAAAAATGGCAACACACGAATATCTTCAATAGCTGTACTATATGCTGGGAATAGGAATAGGGTGGGCAGTCAAAAGAGCCTGCTGTTTGTATGGAAGCAACACCGAATTAATTAAAGGAATTTTTACATAAAAGTACAAGTTTTAGAACTTAATTACCAAACATAGCAACATTTTAGCAAAATAACCCTAAATAGAGAAAAACACAAGCTAATTACAAATATAGCAATTTATGTCAAAAAATATTGCTATTTTTATTTATTTCTTTATTTTGGTACAGTTTGGGGGTCTTTTTGTAATTTTTACAAAATTGGTGCCTAATATATAGTTTTTTCCTCATTTTCTCAATTTCAAGCTCTTCTCAATTGTTTCAGTGCTGTTTCTGTTCCTTTGCCTTTGTATCATCCCTGTTTCTCAACCGTTTCTCCCTACTTTTTCTCTCCCATTTTCTCCCCCACGTTCTCCACTATCATATCTGTTTGTGAAGCATTTCGTAACTGATTTTCAGTGTTTAAATTTCGAATTTTTTTCATTTTTTAGGGTTTGATTACTTAGGGTTTCATTTCAATGTCTAATTCTAGTTCGTCTTCAAGTTCTAGGGAACTTAGGAGTAAAACGAAACATGATACAAATGTTTCTAAAATTGGGTCGAAATCAGTTTTAAAGGTAAAAGTTCCTGTTTTTAAGCCGAAAGAAACCCCGGAACAATTGAAGCGTGTGACGCGGTCTTCTGCGTCTCCTGCTACGGGTAAAGGTAAAGCTAAACTTTTGGTTGATGCTGATGATGATTTTGAAGAAGATGCTCCACCGTTGAAGAAAAGTCGGATTGCTGTGTTGGCTGATGTAGCATTACAGGTACTTTTGTTTCTATTTCTGTTTTCTGTATCAAATTGTTAATTTGTTGTTTCTTGCTGCATTTTGTTGTAAGTTAGTGTTTTTTCAGTGTATTCATTGTTTCTGTTGTATTTTTCTGTTTCTGCTGTGTGTTTTAGTGTTTCTGTATGCTATTATTACTGTTTCTGTAGTCTTTTCCTTGTTTGTGTAGTGCATTTAGTATATCTTTAGTGTATTTTATTGTTTCTTTAGCGTATTTACTGTATCTGTGCCTTTTACTGCTTCTCAATTGTATTTGTACTGCTGTTGTAGTGTCTTTACTATTTGTCGTAGTATTTGTACTGGTTCGGTAGGCTTTTCGTTGTTCTTTAGTATATATTACTGTATCTGTGTCTTTTACTGTCTCTGAAATGCATTTTACTGTTTCTGTAGTTTATTTACTGTTGGTGTAGCTTTTTGTACTGGTTCGGTTGGCTTTTCGTTGTTACTGTATCTGTGTCTTTTACTGTTTCTGAATTGCATTTTTCTGTTGCTGTTGTTTATTTACTGTTGCTGTAGTTTTTGTACTGGTTCTGTAGGCTTTTTTAGTGTTTCTGTCTTTTCTTGTTTGTTGCTTTTATGTTACTTTTGTTTTTGTTACTTACTGTTGCTGTAGTGCTTTTTATTATGTCTCTGTATTTTCTTGTTTCTGCATTGATTTTTACTGTTTCTGTATTCTACTTACAATTTTTTAACTGAGTTTGTTTTTTCCTTTATAGGCTGTATCGTTTTATATACCCCAGGATTTTATTTGGAAAGAGTTTCATCTACGATTTATTACGGATGGTGATATTGGAACGCATTTGAAGGATGTCTTAAGTCCTGTGCAGTTGGGGATGTTCAAAAAGACCTGTTTTGGTTATTTGTTACAAGTAGAACATTTGCCCGTTCAGAATCAGTTGCTTCGGTGTTTGCTGGTGCGTGAGATTGCGTCCTCCAAGCCTTGTACGTTTGAGGTTTGTGTGAATGGTTCACGTTTGGAATTTGGGTTGCGTGAGTTTGCACTAGTGTCTGGTTTAAAGTGCTCTGGGGATACTCTAAGTTCTCTTGATACGAGTGGTCCAAATCGGTTGATGAGTAGTTACTTTTCGACTGTGGAGAAGGTGTCTCATGTAGATATTAAGAATGCTTTTATTCAACGGAAGTGGATTGGTGATGAGGATGCAGTTAAGATTGCAATTCTGTATGTTATTGTGAATTTTGTGATGTCGGTATCTGATGTTCAAACTGTATCTAAGAAATACTTTGATTTGGTTGAGTCTGGTCTTTACAATGACTATCCATGGGGTATTGATTCGTTCAAAGAATTGTTTGATAGTATTCACAAGAAGGTTAAAACTACTACTACATATTTTCGGGTGGTAGGTTTGCCTTCTGCGTTGCAAGTATGGTTTTATGAGTGTTGGACAAACATTCCGTCATCAGTAGCTATGCGCATTAGGAGTCGAAGTCCTCGTATCTTGTACTGGAAAGTGACAAGTAATCTTTCAAAGTATAAGACAATTTGTAAGCTTTTAGAGGACCCAGTCAACAAGGTATACTTTCATTGTTTTTGTATCTGTTTTCATTTCTTCTATTGTATCTGTTTCATTCTTCATGCTTCTGTTTTGCATATTTTTGTATCTGTTTTTTTATCTGTTTTCATTGATTTGTGTACTGTTATGTATGTTGCAGCCTGTTTTCCGGCCTATGCAGCCAACTGTTGCTGAGTTGGCCAGATTGGAGTTGGTGGATGATACGGTCGCACCTGTTGCGGATGCTATGCAAGATTCTACCGAGGATGATATTTTTGTCCGCCATGGAGGACCTCGTCCCTCCTCTTCTGCCGCTTTTGTCCACATTTCTTCTGAAAATGCTGTAAAGCAGGCACAGTCAAATTTTTCCAAACCCGCGCAGGTGTTTGAAAATGATGCTAAGATTGACATATTGACTCGTTCAGTTGAGAAGGTATGTTTAGTTTTTAATATTGAGTTATTCAGTCGCCTGAATATTTGTGATACTGTTTTTTGGCACAGTCTGATACAGTTTTTGTTTTTTGTTTCAGCTTCGCAATGACTTGGAGTTATTAAAGGGTCATGTAAGGATTGTATTTTTTTTTGTATTTGTGTTTATGTGTTTTTACTTTGTTTAAACCGTTGGAATTATTGTTATACTGTTTTGCCTTTGTTTCTTTTGAAGGTTGATGATCAGTTTAATAATGTCAAGGAATTCTTTGGTGAGGAGCTTAGAAAAGTTGTTGATGCAATTAAGCTACTTGCGCAAGGACAGGTATTAATTGTTGAAGAAACTGTTTATTGTTTGTTGTCGATGTACTGTCCGTTTCAATTATTTTTTTTTTGTTTTATACAGGGTACTCAAAGTGGTGCAGTTAATCGTCAAGGTTCACCAAGAACACCACCTGCTAGTGGTGATACAGAGAAGCTCAATTCTGATGATGTTGATGCTACAGAAAAGTTTCAATCAGATGTTGGTGATACAGACAGTTTAAATGTTGATACGGCTACTGTTCCGGTATGTATCTTATTTCATTTATGTTGAAACAACTAGATACTTTCAGATACGACCAGCTAAATAGAAACAATTTAGCAAGCCCATGAATTTGTACATCTACTGTTTTTTAGTTTTATGAATTATTTTTCGTTTTGTTGTTTTAGCCATGTGCTACTGGTGGAGCGACTAATGTAGCAAGCGGCAGCGGAAAAGATGTTACTGTGTCGTCTGCTGATGGTGGTGTTAGTCATGTTGAAAGAGTTGTTATTAGAAAACGTGTTCTAACGGCCCCAACAGTTTCAACCAAGGTTCCTTTGACCCCTCCATTGCAATTCCCAAATTTCGACCTTGGTTTGAATTTCAGCCAAGAGTTTCTAAAGACTCCTAAACCTGATGAGGTGCGCGTTTTCCTTTTTTTTTCTCTGTTTTTTAAACCTTTTGTATCTCCCCTTGGTTTCTAAACTGTATCATATCTTTGTACATTGTTTCTGACATTATTTTTTTTTTTTGTATTAGTTTATTCAAGGTTATTCTGTTGATGGTGCTTCATTTTCTAAGAAAGATATTCCTGGACCTTCTTTTACGTCGGATGATTTCTTTGATAATTGGACGGACGAGCAGTTTGCGGAGATGGACCGTAACATTGCCGACACCATTAAGAATGTGAAGAAACAATTTGAAATTAAACCTGTTGCTGGAGAACCTGGTGCCACTGTTTCTGAAACGGCCACTGATACTGTTGAAGCAGATGCTGCTGCCGCTGTTGCTGAAGATGCTTCTGATACTGTTGCTGCAGAGCATGGTGCCAGGGTTGCTGAAATGCCTGCTGATACTGTTGCTGCAGATCCTAGTTCCAGTGTTGATGCAGATCTTGTTCAGCATGCCGCTGAAGAGCCCATTGAGCACGATGCTGCTGTTGATGATCATGCTGAGGATTCTGATATTATGTTGGTTAGTGACCATGAGAACAAGGAGGCGAGCCCACGTGCGGATACTAGTACACCTTCACAGGCGTTGGTAAGGGTGAAGCGTCCTGGTAAATATGATGTTTCACCTTTTCTGCGTGAGTTTGCTTCTGGTGCTAGTGCCAATTATGTTTCGCCCAAACCTTTGATGTTGCAAAGGCATCCATTTTCTGTTCCCGTCACAGAGGATGTTGATCAAGAATTATTAAATAGGTTTGTATCATTTGTTGATGATCTTGCTAAGCGGAAAAAAGGAAGGTTTGTTCCCCTTGAATGCTTGTTTATTGTATCATTTATCATGTTGATATTGTTTTAATTTATGTTTGTTTTGGTTTTTGTTTTTAGGATTTGTGCCTATTACAAAACTGACAATATACTTCCATATGAGTTTCAATTCGGAGTCGAAACTGTGTCAATTCGGATGTGGTTCTATATTCTGTTGCATGGTGGTCATGTATTGCAGGATTCAGTAAGTTTATTTTGTTTTTCTTTTAGTCTGTGTGTGTTTTGTATCTTTACTGTATCTTTTCTGTTTCTTCTAATGTGTGAGGGTGTGTTTCTGTTTCTTTTATATTTGTGTGTGTGCATATGCCCCTGTACTGTTTCTTTTTCTTTCTCGGTGTATCTGTAACTGTAATTTTGTTTGTTTCTTCATTGTTTCTGTAATGTATCATCTATTTATATCATTAATATTTTTTTTTGAATGTTACAGCATGTTAATGTTGTTTTCTACTACTTGCGTAAGCAAGGAAAGTATCGACCGAAGACCGAATTATCCTTCACTACTACTGACTGTTGGTTTAAAACGATGATCGAGATTGTCTATGACAAGTATGTGAATAGTGGCAAGGATGTTTCAGTGCTTTCTGATGTTGATTCTGTTGCTAGCTACATTAGAGGCTGCAAGATCCCTGGAAATGTGCCTTGGGTAGAGGTTGACTATGTTCTGCTCCCGATTAACATAAAGTCTCTCTGTCATTGGGTGTTGGGTGTAGTATCATTCAAGGATAGGTCTATTGGGATATACGATTCAATGAGTGGTGGGGGTGCTCGTCATAATGCAGCTGTTGTTGAAGTTGTTGAAAAGATTGCTGAGTTGTTGCCACGGTATCTTGTACTGACCGAATTTTACCAGTCAAGGCCCGACATTGATATTCTTACGAGTGAAGCATATGCTGATGCAGATCTAGATGATCCTTTTGGTTTTTTTTTTTGTTCCAGACCTTCCGCAACAGAGTGATGGTTCCCTGTATGTTTCTTTTCCCTTTCTTTTCCCTTTATCTGAATCACATTTGTGACAGAATTACTAACTGTATGTATTGTCATTTTTTTGTCACTGTTTCAGGGATTGTGGAATGTTTATCATGGCGTATGCGAAGTACTTTATTTCTGAGACTGATATCAGAAGTGTGCCTGACTTTGATATAGGTCTTTACTGTGGCCGTCTTGCAACGCTGCTTTGGGATTATGGCAAAAGGAAGATTGATTTAGATGCAGTGAGCGCATGTGAAAATCCAGGTCGTCTTGCTAAGAGAAAAGGCGCTATAAAGCGTCGTTTACGAGTTGCCAATCCTAACCATTAGTTCTGTTTCTTTGTGTTGCTTCTATGTTTATGTTTCAAGGAGTAACCGTTTCTACTTTAGTATGTTGTTTGTTTTGGATGTTGTTTGTTGTACTCACTCTTTATGTAATGACAGTTTCGGAAGGTTTATATTTACAGTAATTGTGTTTTATTTTTGTTCTTTTTTGAAGTGTGAAACAATTTCATACAATTATTAACTGTATCAGATAGCTAAATTGACACAGAAACAGTTGAAATTATCTTGACTACCTCAGCAACCACTTGTGAAACTGTATCACTTCTAACTAGTCAGATTCAATGACAAATAAACAGTTAAACACAACTATGAAACAGTTTGATACAAGTATTAACTGTATCAGATAGCTAAATTGACACAGAAACGGTTGAAATTATCTTGACTGCCTCTGCAACCACTTGTGAAACTGTATCACTTGTAACTAGTCAGATTCAATGACAAATAAAGAGTTAAACACAACTATGAAACAGTTTGATACAATTATTAACTGTATCAGATAGCTAAATTAACACAGAAACAAGTGAAAATATCTTCAAATGCGAAGGAACTACTTGTGAAACTGAATCACTTTTAACCATTCAGATCCAATTTGGAAAAAAAAGTAAAACATAATGGTGAAACAGTTTCATCCAGTCATGAAACAGTGTGCTACAGACAGCTAAATGTATTAACAGTTGGGCAATATCTTGAAACAATTACGCAACAATTCTCAAACTGTATCACTTCTAACACTTCAGATTCAATGACAAAGAAAGAACTAAAAAAAGTTCTATTTGGGCTTCGGAGGATGTGTGCAAGTTTTTCTATTGTGTCCTTCGCGACCACAATTTGCACACGTAATCTTTGTCCTTTTTGCATGTACTTCCCATTGTGGTTTGTATCTAGTTGTTTTTGGCCTTCCTGGTGGCTATCTAGCAACTGGCGGGAGTAGTTCAATTTCTGAAACAAATGCTGGAATCTCCCATCTGCTTTCATCTGGTATCGGATTAACATGGAACTCGTATGTCTTTACCAGGGACTTTGTTGAGTAATAGTTACAGCTGTAATCTTCTTCTTCCAGGCCTTTGTACTTTAGAATAGCCAAAGCATGCACACAGGGCAGTTCTTCCATTTGAAATTTTCCACAACAGCATGTCCGTTCATTCAGATTAACAATGAATTTTTTTTCACCATCATAGATAGCTACTTCATTTCCTGTTGAATGTATCTACAACACACAGGATGATACATTTTTGAAACAGAAAATACAAGGAAGATGCAGGATGAAAGAACTTAGATACAGTGGAAGTGAAACAGTTTCTATTCTACCTTAAGCTGCATAGCTCTGCTTCTGTATCCATCCAGTATTTTGTTGTACTTGAATCCAAGAGGTGTGAATGTCTCATGTGCTTTCTTCCTGTTATCATCAGTCCAAGTCCCAATCAGTGAGCGCATGTACTCCATAAATGCGACTACAGGCATATCATGCGCATCCTTGTTGACCGCATTCAAGGATTCTGCAATGTTTGATGTCATTGTAAACCCCCTATTTACTGTTGAATGCGCCCTTGACCATTTCTGGTATCCAGCGTTTACCTAGTATGCTTTGATACGTTTATCCATTTTTTCCACACTGTTCATGTATATGTCAAATTCCTGTATGGTGTATGCCTTTGCCATACTGAAGAATGTCTCATGGAGCTTTTCCTCACATTTCTTGAACTTAGTCTTGAGATTGTTCCACAAGTGCCATATGCATGCATAGTGTGGGACCTGAGGATATATAGTTGTAGTAGCCTTAATTATGCTCTCGTTACGGTCTGACACAACGCACATGTTTTCTCTCTCACCGTAAGCATATTTGAACTTTTCAAAGAACCATTGCCATGAGGCATCGTTCTCTGAATCAACAATTGCATACGCAAGCGGCAGTATGCTCCCTATGGAAAGAAACAGTAAGATAAATATTTGAAACAGTGTCAAGTACAAATTGAAACAGTCTGATTCAAATAGAAAGCTTAAAGACTAAAGTATAGTCTTCAAAGAAACTCATAGGAAAAAGCTGTAAATATTTTGATACAAAGTGAAACAGTATGATACAGATAAAACATGATGAAACAGAGAGAAATACATAGCTTTAAAAAGTCTGTACCAGAGTTCAAATGGTCCGATACAAAGCTGATACAAAAATTGAAGCAGTCTGATACAAATAAACCATGTGTCTAAAAAAGTCTGATACAGAAGCTGGAAATAGTTTGATACAAAAGTGAAACAGTGAGATACAGATAAAAGATGATGAAACAGATAATATATGGTCTTAAAAATCTTGATACCAAATTTAAAACATTCTGATACAAAGCTGAAACAGTATGAAACAAATGAGAGATGCTGAAACATTATGATACAAACAGTTGAAACAGTATGATACAACAGGTACCATTAGAAATCGATTTACCTGCTGCATCTAATGTACTTGCCGCTAGGAATGTTCCTTTGTGCGCTGCTTTTAGGAAGCTACCATCAACGACTACGATTGGTTTGCAATGTTGAAATCCCTTTATTGAAGCATTCAAAGCAACAAAAGCGTACTTGAACAAATGGTCCTCACTTGCATGCAAAGCAACAACTGACCCTGGGTTTCTTTGCTCTAACATATAAAGGTAACTTGGCAGCTTCTTGTAAGATTCAGTTGGGTCTCCTCGTATCATTGCAATGGCCATTTCTTTTGCTCTCCAAGCCTTCATATAATCTATGTGTATACCGTAACATGCATTTCGTCCATTATCTCTTTAGGCTTATAGGTCGACTTTGGGTCATCAACCCTGTCCTTGACAATCATACCAATCATTCGTGATGTAAGCTACGCTTGCCCATACACTCTTTCTTTGTATGGACATGTGTGTTCATTGGTGAATTCTCTAACTTTGAACAAACTTGATAAATTCAAGCTTGAGGCCCTAAATTTCCATTTGCAATTTTCACCTTTGCATATCAGGCAGTAGCTGCAGATACAGTATGATACAGAAAATGTTACATGATACAGAAAGCTACAGAAATTAAGTAACAGATACAAAATTGTACAGTATGATACAAATACGATTTACTTAGTTTCTAACACCCATGTATGATATAATCAGAGATGGTAGAGTCATTGATCAGATAAAATGTGATACATAATTCACACATTGTATCTGACATTTAAATTGTTATTGCTTGAAACAAAATACATATTTTAGATACAATAGTGATACAAATGACACGTTTGAGATACAAACTGTTTGTTCGCGAAACAAACTCACACAGTGTGGTACAAAATATAAACTATAAAAATTCATATACACGAAAGACACATAGCAGATACACTGATATCAAGAATACTTATGATACAGTTACACAGAAACAGATACAATGATACAGTGTGAAATAAATTGATACAAAACACAAATACTGAGATTTAATACCTTGTTGCGCTTGATCTCTCAACCTTAAACTGAACCTTTTCTCTAATTGCAAATCGTTTCATGGCCATTACTACAGTCTTTTTGTTAAGGTAGACTTGGCCCTCTAATATGTCGTTTTGCACGCTATTGGTAATTACTGCAACTTCTTCTACCTCGTGCTCATCACAAGTTCCTTTAATCAGTAGTTCTACCGTTTCAGCACTACTGATAAGCGTATCATCAATGTTCGTGTCTATAGTGCAACTGTTTCTGTCAGTATCAACACAGTCTCTCACTGTATCACCACTCCTAATGCTTTGTCTATCACTCCAGAACCCTTGATCCTCAACAATATCCTCCAATGTGATACACAGTGGATAGATTTCTATTCCTTTTTTCTCTATTTTCAATCCTGTATACACTAAAACACCCATGTCATTGTGTATTTCTAAACCCGGACTTTTTTCCATTACCTTATACTTTATTTTAACAATGTTTCTAGTCAGATCAATGTTCAGTTGCGAAGTATCACGAAGCATTTGAAAGTTTGAATCTGAATTTATCGCGATTGCATCAACAACAAAATCAATATAATTGTTGAATTTGTCCCATCTTCCACTATGTTTTAGTAGAATTTGTATCTGTGCCATATCTATTGTAAAGTTTCGATTTTGATCTGTTTAAACTGTCCAGGACGGGTAACAGCAACCAGAAACAGAGGCGAAACAGAGGATATACGGACGCGAAACAGAGGAGAAACAGCCGCGACACAGAGCAGAAACAGACGCGACACAGTAGAGAAACGGTAGCAGCTTTGTATAATTTTTGATCGAAAACAGAGTACGATGTGTAGAAACAAATAGAAACAGAAAAGATACGATTTTGAGTAGTTGCAGATTTGTTATTGGAGGCAGAGTGATGAGAAAACTGTAAGGAGCTAGAGAGAGAAAAAAACAGAGAGAAAGGAATAAGGGTTTCAGTTTCTGTAAATAGAGTTGGAATGAACTATTTATACATTGCCATTTTGCTAGGAAAAATATTGTCATGGATTGTAATTAGAAAAATATTGCTATTTTTATGTAATTAAGGGTGAAAATTTGTATATTTGTGTAGAAAACTCTTAATTAAAGTGCTAAGTATATCAAAAGTGAATGTGCGACTGCGAACTGGTTCTCTTGTAACTATCATCTCCAACTTTCTTGCTGTTTTCCTTTTAATAGTTATTCTCAAGATGTTTATAGATCGAGACATGGTTCGACAGTAACATAAGCCGGGATTACCGTTAACTCAATGGACATCAAATTTCTAATTTGAACCCTGGAAGACTTTAGAACTATGTATGTGAGTGCGTTATCACTGGTATATTTTTCACAATCAAATGTAAAAAGTACACACCATTCATGGCATGCAACGAGAGTTACAATCATTCTCATTGAGGCTCTGCCCTCAACTTCAAGGAACCATTTGGTTGGAGAAAAATCTCTAGGTTTAGAGGTCTTAAACCTCAGATCACCCTTCCATTCAGTGTGCATAAAAGAGCATTAAAACTTACTTATCCAATCAAACCTCTCTATAATGGCAGTTAGTTTGTACAGTTTTTCGATGCTACAACAAAATGATGTTATAGAGAACATATAACATAACATGACATGAAAGTTGGTTCCACAGAAAACTTGGTTGTTATAATGAGATGTTGTTATAGAGGATGAATGTTATAGAAAGGTCTGACCATACTCTCCAGCAATTTCAATACTTGTACAATCAAGCTAACAATGACATCATTAAATGAGGATTCTTAAAGCGAAAAAAACTCCTATTACATGTAAGGAACCATACAGCAATCAGTGTTTCAATACAAAAATGTGCCTGAAGAAGAAAGCATAGTTGGTTAGTAGCATAACCTGCAACAAATATTATAATAAGGTGTCCAGAACATCACTTATTGTTGTGTATGTTATTTGTGGATAAAGCTGAGTTCCTTCCAGACCACCAGAAGACTCAATGTCGAAGTATGTCTGATCTCCTTTTACGAATGCAGAGTATATGAAAACCAACTCCATATTCTCGGGATATGGGGTTTCTGAAACAAAACAAATTAATCACTCAGGATATTATACGTCCAAGGAAATTGAGAGTTTTTCATGCATTATATGCTTTGTGGTAAAAAAAAGTGTCATGCTACAGGCATCTAGCAGTATGAGCTCACAGATTAATTTATCGGTAAAGAATTAATGAGGATGTATATGGGTTTGTGATCAACCAACAATCATCCTCGATACTGCCTACTAGTATGCTGAATAAAAACAGGAGACTTACTGCTCAGCTAGAATTCTCCAAATCAACACCCCTCACCCCTCCTCCCGCCACTAACACAAATATAAGGAAATTGAGAGAGACCCCCCACCCTTGGATCTTGGATATATTGGCCACTGAATTAACTATGATAATTATCTCTTATTCAAAAGGAAGCTGCAATGTTAGCTTAAGCACTTTTACCACCATTGCAGATTGACATATCAAGGTGCCTTGACAGTTTCTGAGAAGGCGATAAGGAGTTGAAAGCTTTCTTTTGATTAAAGGTGTAGCATGTATGATCTTATAGAGAAAGCAGACAGTATAGTGATTACTCTAATGCATGCATTTTTAACATACTAAAACTAAGGGGCAAACCTCTGATTTTGTTCAGGAGTTCATCTTCGGTAATGTAATTCTTTTTTAGCATCTTCCCAATTTTTCCTTCCCAAATCCCTACCAGCTCATTCATAGAATAGACATTTCCTGGTGGCCTCAGGTGTAGCACTCTGTTGAGAGTGGATGGATCATCCACCGTATGTATTGCAAAGGTAGCAACATCATTTTCCTTCACAAAGACACCTGTATACGACGAGTAAGAGCATCAATAAAATCTAATATCCTACTATAAGAAAAACTTTACTTTTGGTTTGGCATTATAGAAAGCAGAAAAACTGAAAGCAGCAAAAATGGAGCACTTAATATCTGATATGGTCTATTTGCCTTTAATCAGCAAAACCAGCTTACACGGTGATAGCTAAATGGAGAAAAAAATGTGGGGGTGGGTAGGAGAAATAAAGAAACGCGGTAGGGGTAAAAAGAACAGATAACGGTTACAAATAAATTGATGAGGATCAAGTATAAACATGTAGCAAACATGATCCATAAAAGAAGAAGAAAACTTTTCGATTTCTCCTAAGAAAGACTGGATATAGAAGGGTGTAATACAGAGAAAAAATCCTGAATTGACAGAACATACGATTATTTTGGAACACTATGTTCCTGTCAGAGACAGCTGTTCATATTCTGATGGCAGGTTAAAAAAGATGAGCAGAAAACTCCTTACTAAAATGAGAAAGGACAAAAAAGCTAAACGAGTGACAATTCTATGCTAGTTCCCAGCTTTAATTTACACCATGTTGCAAATATTGAAACAAGAAGGGCACTTAAATTAGGGTGTATTCTTCAAACACATGAAACACAATTAGGAATGCAACTCATTCAACATTTAAGTCTCATATTTCAATCCGCAGAGCAAAATAAGGGTCATTATCCATGTGAAAACCAAGGCAAGTACCATGTAATGAAACTCATAGCCCACCAAATTAGTCTAACGACTAACACAGCTGGGAAGGATCAATCATCTGACCTTTAGCAGTTCCATCACCAAATATTGTGACTTCATCTCTTGGTGGGGTTTTAAGACCAGGTTGAACAAGTGATGGTAAGAAAAAACTTGTAAAGAAGTTGCAACAGACATAGGTGTAAGGAATGCCTTCCGCTTCAATAAGACGTCTAATCTCAGATTTTCTTGAGTAGAAGTTATGATCCAAATCAGAAACTCGAGTTCTGTCAGGATCTTGCCCGAATTCTGAAGGAAGGAACCGCTGCAAAAGTTCACCTTATCAGAAATACTAATAAGACAATCATATTGACTTTATCTAGTAGTTCTATTACATTTGCATATGACATTATCATGAACTTGGACAGCGCAAAGAGCAGTCTTTGTTTCTTTTTCCCGGATTTTTGGGTTTCTGTACAGTCTAGTCAATGAGTAATATTGCCTTACATCGACCCCCCCAACTCCTCGCCTCCCCTTTCCCCGGAGAAAATTAGAACAAATAGTGAAACAAATCAGAACCACTATCAGGAACTTAATAGGATAAGTTTTGTGTGCCTAATAGTACGAATCAATGGCAGTGCTACATTGTTGGCCACACCAGCTTTTAATAGTGACATTTTGATAATTCATAAGTATTAACTCATACTCCTACAAAAGAAACAAACGGAACTCGATAAAAAATACAACCTTAATGCAACCAGCTCGCTTGATAGCGGAAATGAGAAGCTTTTGTTCAAGCACTTGCTTAGATGCAACTGCACAAATCACTATATCAACTTTCTTGAGTACTTCAACTAGGGTCTCTTCCTCTTGCAGTGATCCCTATGACACATATACAAAAATGCAAACTTTTGATTAACAAATAACCACAAAAAAAAAAAGGGAAACGGGCAGAATACAGCAGTCAGATCTCTCTATAACAAACATCCTCTATAACGACATGTCACTAGAACTATCAAATTTATTTTGAATCAACTTTTCATGGTAAGTTATTATATGTTTGCTATAACAACATTTCGTTATAGCAGTAAATATATGTGTACGTTTGACTGTATTTATTAAATTTGAGGGACCTTGACAAGTGTGACGCCAGCGGTAGTAAGGAAATGAAGCTTATGGGATTTAAGGGGATCAGAAAAAGCAGAGTCCCTAACAAGGCCAAATGTGAGATGAGAGGAGTTAAGGCTGGCTTTAGCAAGTTCAAAACCAAGACGCCCTGTTACTCCTATTATCAGTATCTTGCTCTTTTCTGAATCCATTCGCCGCAGCTTTCCCGTCCCCGGTAAGCTCAGAGTTGACCACTCAGGAATCGGGATTTATTTTACTTTTTTAATTTTTTCCTACAAAGAAACAAGTCCTATTACCTAAAAATGGGAATAAAATTACAAAAGAAGTTTTAAGTCCATCTAAGGCCCCAAATATTTATTGTTTTACTAGTTAAGGATTTTGAGTTTCCAATTAGTTTTCCTTTGATTATATTTTTTAAATTGTTAATTGTAGAAAAGTACGGAGGTTGAGGATTATAGTAGATTGTTAGATAGTAGTCAATCATTTTCTATCATATTAGAGTGAGTTTATTTGAAAATATATTATTTCTATCATATTCTTCGTAGTTATTGATGTTTGCTGTTTACTGCGGTTATACTTAGTTTTTATGTCCGTAATTCTTTTATAATTGTATTTTCATACTACTTTCTCTTTTCAAAATTGTTTTCAAAAAGGTCTTTTTTATCCGAGCATCTATCAAAACAGTCTCTCAACTTTGGTGGGGTAATATTTGCGTGCATCTCACCTTATTCAGATCTCATTTGTGGAGTAATACTGGGTATGTTGTTGCTGCTGTTGTTGTTGTTGTTGTTGTAGGATCCACTGGATATTATGTTGTTGTTATTATGCTTGGATGCACGTCAAACTTTACCCTCACTATTCGAGATTCGCTATGTAAAATTGAGACAGGGGGAACAATTCACATTTGTCTATCGTGTAGACTGTAGAGTAATATATAAATCATTAGCAGGGAGAGAGACCTTTTAGGGATTGTTTGGTATATTAAAGAGTTATTCTAGAATCAATAATACTGAGATTAATAATTACGAGATTATCTAGTAGATATATTTTGATTGATAGATATTTGACTTATTGGACTAAAAATGATGTACACGGACGGGTATAATATAAAATATATTTCATTTAAAGTATATATAGTGAAATGAACTTCTATTCCTAATTTTAACTTTGACTTTGTTAAAGGCTTTTTGGAAGAAAGGTTAAAAGAAGGGTAAATATATTATTTTAATATTTAATTTCTGAATTAATAATTTCGGAGTTGTTATTCCACATGGAGAATGGAATAGAAATAGAACCACAATTGTGGTATAAGCTATTCCGGTATTATTAATCCCAAATTTAAAAATTCTATCATACGTGGACGTGGATAATTTAATCCCAAAATTTATCATGTGATTAATAATCCTTATCCCACGGACCAAACAACCTATTAGTGGTTTGTGAATAAAATTTTTGTTAGCCCATAAGAGGCTGTAAGTAGTATTAAGTAAAACTTTAGGGACTAAATTGACAATTAAATAATTATTAGGGTAACTATGTAAATAGTCACATAACTCCCTATTCACTGTTCCTCTCCATCTATAAATAAGTGGAGAAAACCCTAAAGTGAAGTAAAATAAGCCGTCACTGGATGGCTCTGTAGGTTTAATTTCAAAGGCGGTTTTGTTTTACTCTTTGATTTGGTTTTCTTTTATGTAGATTTTGATTTTATGAGTTAAAAGGAGGTGCAATGATGATGAATAGAAATAATCTCGTTAATCTGAAGATTTTATGAGGACAATTCTCTATCCATTCTTAATTTACTGAGCACCCTCCTTTTCTTTTTCTTTTTTCTAAATTTGTTTTCTCACACGTTTTGTTTGATTCTTTTCTCTTGATTTGTAATCTGCAGTTTCAATAATATGCAATCTATTTTTGTTGTTCAGGAGAAAACATGGACTTGTACTTTTTTTTCCCTTTCCTTTTGCATTTCTAACTTTTTTCTTTCTTCTATTTTATGGTGTTTCCTATATTTATTTAGGTTGTTTTATCCATTTTTTTGGGATTTAAACTAAGCTCGAATTAAAAGTTGTGTCTAGCATGAATCATATATTCACCCCTACGGTCCATTTCAATTAGTAACTTTTTTAGGTGTTTCATCAAATTTAAAAAGTTTGTTAAACTCTTAATAAAGAGTGTTAACGATTAACATGAGTTATATACCTTGTAATTTGGATGTTGTGTCATTAGTCATCTCAACTACTCCCTCTTTAAAAAGGGATGAACTTTTTATTTTTGGAGAGTTAATTTGATTAATCTTTAAATATAAATTAAATTATATTAGATTAATATTTTCAAATAAAAATTTATATATTAAAAAGTTATATAAAAAGTACAACATGCAATTTTTTCATATTAATTATGATGAAAAAGTGTATCTTAAATTATTGGTAAAAATTTATTTAGTTTGACTTTTCGAACTAATACCTTATTTTACTAGCTACATTTGTTTGTTAAAAAAAAAGGGCATTACAGAATAATTTACTAACTTTAACCAAATACCAAAAAATTTCTCTTTGTGAAAATATTTTTGGTAATTTTTTAAAAATTATAATAATAGTAGTGACAAATATTAGTGTTAGCTACTCTAAAGTTAAGAGATGGAGCTAAAAACAGAGTAAACATAGCACGCATTATGGAGACTAAATTAGTTATACTTCATAACCTTTAGGCATTAGCAGGCGTGGATCTCGATGCCAATCTGTGGGTTGTGTAATGGCCATGCAAATTCCAAACCGTTGTTTAAATTAACTAGAACCTCTAAATTAATTTTTTTATGTACAATGGCCGTACAAATTCTAAAGAGTTTTTTTACACTATATACTCATAAAATTTAAAGTATTTACAAATTATACCTATTAAAAAGTACACTATTCATGAAATTAAAATTACTATTTACCCAACCTACTCATTTATTACTATATACCTTTGTATACTTTATAAGTGTATAACTTTAAGGTATACTGCATAAATGATAGTTTTTTAGTCTAGGTGGGTATGACATGTAAATAGTTTATGGGTAAGGTTGGTAAATATGAAACTTATGGGTAGATATGAGTAAATAGTATATAAGTCTTGATGGGTATGACATGTAAATAATTTATGTGTAAGGCTGGTAAATATAAAACTTATGGGTAGAGGTGGAAAATATTTTAAATTTTGATGGGTATTTTTGTAAACCTCCCAATTCCAAACCATTGTCTAAATTTCCTCTAGATGCCACTTTTGGCATTGCTTTGTGATGTCAGACCAATTTTTTCTCGATTGTGCAAAAATAGTCACTTAATTTCAATCTTTGTGGGTTGAACTTCATACCTAGGTTGTTTGTTCATAGAATTTGGGTAAAATTTGGAAGTATTATTTGAAATATTATTTCAAATTTTTATTTGTTCATAGGATTTGTGCAAAATTTGAAAACCAAAACTTCAAATTCCCAAATTATGGTTGAGATCAGTATTTGAGAGATTTGAGGAAATTACTTTTTTCTACTCACAAAACTTCAACTTTTTTCCAAGTGAAAATGTATGTCCAAATACAGCTTCAAGTTCCAAAAACTATTTTTCAACTCAACTTCAAATACTCAAATTTTTTCAACCAAATCTATGTCCAAATGCTAGCCTAATGTATGGAGTTCAGCACACAAAGTCTGAAGTTCAACCCACAAGGATTGAAGTTCCAAAAAGTGGCTACTTTTGTGCAACCAAGGAAAAAGTGGCATAAAATCAAATAGCAGTGGTAAAAGTGGTTATTCATGCACTTTTATGGAGTACTAGTTTATCAAGTTTCACAATTGAATGCTTTCAAGTGTTATTAGAAAGTTCACTTCGTAGGGCTAGATAGGGGTGGGCGTTCGGTATTTCGGTTCGGTTTTTTGAAACTTCGGTTCGGTATTTTGGTTTTCGGTTCGGTTTGAAGTGTAGAAAAACCCGTAATTTTTATAATTCGGTTTGGTTCGGTTTTTTAGTTCGGTACTTCGGTGTTTCGGTTTAAACCAAAGTTTATGGCAAAAAAAAAAAAGTCCGAACAAGAAAATTTATAGCCTATGACTAACTAGGATAATTTGGTCCCCTCGACCACACCATAATTTGGTATTCTCACTTTCTCATTTCTTTCATTTTCTTTTAGCTTAAAAGAAATTAGTACTAAAAGTATGACTAATTACAGAAAATGAAACAATTAACCCCCTTCGTACAGTATGGTATTATCATGGCGGAGCTACAATCAGTGAAAGTTGATACTGAAAAACTATAATTGTATATATAAGTCAAATAGGAGTATTACTTGATATTTATTAAATTTTGAAAATTCTTAAACACTCTTAGCAAAATTATTGGTTTCGTCAATTGACACTGATGTAATTTTGTAACGTCTCAATTTAGATAATTGTGCTATGAATAATTTTTACAAAGAGTAACAAACATTTAGATACTTTCTCTCTATTCTGCAAAATAAAAAATAGCAGAACCTTTAGTTAAATCAGTCAATATGTAGAATCATGTTACTTACTGACAATGGCTAACTTAGAGATTTAGAAAATATATGGCATATGTGTAAAAAAAAAAAAAAAAATCGGTTTTTTCGGGACCCGAAATTTCGGATTGCCCGAAACCGAAAACCGAAAACCGAACCGAAAAACCGAAATTTCAAAATTTCAGAACCGAACCGACCCGAAATACCGAACCCGAAAAACCGAATTAGTTCGGTTCGGTTCAGTATTTCGATTTTTTCGGTTTAGTGCCCACCCTCCGGCTAGAAGAGGATACCGTAATATTTTTTCCCGCAAATATCAAAGAAAGAACCTCATGCTTTTAAGATACTAGTATATAGAAACAGTCAGCAGCACAAACAACCATACACGATTTACCAACTACACAAACTAGTCAGAAACCACCATACAAAAATTATCAACAACACAAACAACCAGTCACTGTTACTGCTATAAAAGCAAGAGCCAAGACCTACTTTGGAAAGTGTCCAAGACCTCTATGAGGTAAAGAAGCATCTATAGGAGGAAGCACAGGATTCTTTAGGTCCAAAGAGAATTGGATTTGCAGAATCTTGTAAGTGCTTTCATCCTCATATTTACTGATGAAACGGGTCATTGGCCAAATTCACCTCCTCTGTTAAGTCTCCCTTACAAGCCATGAAGCCCCCGTTGAGAGAGGGGGCTACCGGATTAAACCCATTCTAGTATATTCCCATCAAGCACACACTAGACTTATCAGTCTTCTTAAGAGAGACTGCATAGCCCTCTTTGACTATCTTGATCCAGCCAACATTATCGCAAACACGACACTTGTACTTCATGTTGCATGCAGTTCCACTTGGTGTCTTGTTGTCTAGCAGACCATATTTCACTGCCACCCCTTGGTGTTTGAGCAGAACATTTCATACACACCATCTTGAAGTAGAAGGGGACATGATCCCCTATTGACTCCAATCAGTCCATATTGTCGAGCTCCGCCTTGAGGTTGAATTCGTAACATTTGTCTTCTCCCATCCTCACAACTTTTTTTGGAAAAAACGATTTTCTTTTAAGAAACGCGTTTGGTCATTTTGTAGTGGAGTTCACAATTTGGGGGTGAAGGGTTTTTTTTTTTTTTTTTAATAGAAATATTTGTGTGTTCTGAGAATGGCGAGGATACCATAATTGAAAATTGAGGAAATTATTTTTTGGATCTAGAAAAGGATACTGAAAACAAAGGAAACAATGGATGGTGTTTGTTACGCATGCAACGCGTACGTTTTCGATAATGAAGATTGTGTTGAAACTTTGAGAATGATGGTCCTCCTATATGGGGGGAAGGAGCTGGGTTCATGGGAGGCTTGGAGACATGTTGGATTTAGGGGTTGATGGAGAATCTTTGAGGGATTATGAAAGAAACTTAGCTTAGCCGCATTGAGAACTGGAGGAGAGAGATCGCTCTTCTGAGAGCAAGGGTTGGAACTAGGGAGTCAACTATTCTTCATGAGCACCACCTTGATCGTGCATAACATAGGTTGGTGCAACTTCGTGCCCAGAGATAATGATGTTATAAAGGGTATTTGTGATAGAGTCAATCTACTTACCTAGGGTATGAGCCTTCTAGAAGTAGTTCTGTTGTTTGAAGGTGGCGGAAATGAAGCATTTGTTGTTAGTCTTCGTTGTTCTCTTTTCCTACTAGACGAATATGACATAATGTTTTATTTTTGATAGTCTGCTACAATTCTTGTACTTAGTAGTCATTTGAAACTTGCTTGTGAACATGTTTAGTATAGTGTATGATGAATGAAAGTTGGGAGTTCCAAGGAAAAAAGAAGCTCCCAAAACTTTGTTGTTAGTTATATTTATTTATAATGATAATTATTTTTTCAAATAAATAAAATGTAACCATTTATTTTAATACATTACCTTGATCCTAATTGTCAAAAATCGTATTTATGAATATGAAAATTTGATTAGTTTAAATAAAATTTCTAAAATATTGAACAAATTTCTACTATGAAAAACTTGATTTTAGTAAAACAATTGAAAGAAGATTTGCCCTATTACTAATATTAGCAATGTACTAGGAGCATTAATGTCTCATGGTTCCCTCCGAGTCATAATACAATTAAATTAAACATAGATGGCTCGTTCAAAACCAATGATAACTATGCTAGCACTGGTGGAGTTTTTAGAAATTTTAAAGGTCATTGGATTCTAGGCTATCATAAGAGAGTGCTTGCACATAATCATACTCATGCAGAATTGTTAAGCTTACATGAAGGGCTAACAATTGCTCTTGACCAAAAATACGGTCCTTTAGAAATAGAAACAGACTCAACTGAAGTCATTTTGCTTTTGGAAAAACCATCACCTACTTATGCTTCTATCGTTCAAAATTGTAGGTCACTAATGCACAAGCTGAGAATGCCAATAATCAGGCATAATTTCCGACAAGGGAATGGAGTTGCCCATCTCCTGGCAAATGGAGTTCCCACAAGGTCCAAATCATTTAGTACCGTTCACTATGCAGTGCCTCCAGATTTTGTTCAACCAGCCTTGATAAAGGATCAAGAAGGCACAAATTTTGTTATAACAACTTCGGATAGTAACTGTTTATTGTTGTCCAAATTAGGAAATTTAAGTGCACTATATGCCATTTCTAATTTTTCTATGAACTCTAATGCACATATGGTGGATCCTAGTGGTATCCGTATGGGCATACTATGTAATCCTCCGTGATATTATATTAATATAAGTCGTGTTTTAACCAAAAAAAAAAAAATATTAGCAATGTACAATTTTCACTCGTTTATCTTAATCAAACGCGTCTATATTAGTAAAATTATTTAAAGGGATTAATTCTTCAAAAAAATAGTTTTTTAGTTTTTAGCTCGAAGAATTACTTCTCCATCTCATTTTAAATGTCACGTTAACAAAAACATTATGTCCCAAATTAGTTGTCTCTTTAACAGTTTAAGATTATTTTTATCAATTGTTTCCAATTAGACCCTTAATGATTAAAGGTATTCTCAGTTAAAATTTAATAGCCATATATTAAATAGGAGAAACTTTGTAAAATGTATACTCTATTTATTGATTTTCTTAGTGGGCATCAAAAAGTTGAAGGGGGACAACTAATGGGACGGAGGGAGTAAAAAAATGAACTTTAAATTTAACATATATATGAATACTACTACCTCATTTCCAATTTATGTGACTGTGTTTGAATTTGTACGGAGTTTAAGTAATAGAGGTTAACCTTATAAAGTTTCAAATTTACCCTTGAAAAAGTAAGAAAGAGAAGATTGGAATAATTAAAAAGTTGTTGGTAACTTTTAAAGTAAGTAGGGTTTAACAAGGGTAAAATAGAGATAGTGCATTAAATATTTGTCAAATAAAGAAGTGTGACATTCTTTTTGGGACAGACTAAAAAGGAAATAACGACACATAAATTAGGACATAAAGAGTATTAGAAAAACTTATGCATTTTATTAGGTGTTGGCTTTAGGCCCGGATGTCATTGACCCACCGCTGATGTTTAGTTCTTGATTTCTCGTTCAAGGTTCTAATTTGGAGGCATGAAGAAGATGTTGATGATTAGTGAGGACTTTTATAGGTTAATTAGGGTGAAAATGTGAGTAATAAGAAAACAAAAATGTGAATGAATTAAACAGAAGCCAAACATCTTTGGAATTGTGGCTCAGTGGTTGAATAAAATAAAAACATTACAAAATTTAAAATTTAGTGAAATGTGATGCTGATGTGGCTCACCCTCCACTATGAAATTGGCATTGTATACTCCTATCATAAAGTAGTACTTAGTTTCACTTCGAATAAGAATAAAGGTGTAAATAAGCCGGTACAGAGCTAAGTCGGATAGAAGCTCGACTTTGCTAGGTTCATTATGAAAATAAGACGTTGCTCAGCTTGACTCGATTTATTACGAAAAATAGGCTTCGCTCTGCTTGGCTTGATTTCACAAAATTTGGCTCGACTTGACTTTGCTTTGGTAAAAACTCTGCTTGGTCAAAAATTGGCTCAATATAGCTGGCTCGTAGCTCGATTGATTGTGTAATACTATTTAAAACAATGTTCATTCATTAGGCTCAAATAATAATTAAGTAAATTAGAAATCAACTTAATATATATTTAGAATTGATAATTTTGTACTTATATACTTATTTATTCAATGTTAGTGAAAGGTTTTACTATAATGTACCTTAACAGCTGTGTGGTTTACATATACAATTCTTAAAATTATTAACACCATAAATTTGGATATAGATTTAACATTTAGTTCTTTAATTTTATAGTTCAACTATATACAATTTTCTCTTTTTATATTGTATATTTGATTTATTAACTTTTAAAATCATGTTTACAATAAATTATTAATTCACACAGTTCTTATATCTTATTTTAGTGAATCAATTTAAAATGAATATTATTTTTTACAATTCATTCTTGAATTAAAGCTAAATTATTATGTTCTTATTTAATCTCCAACAACTTATTTTTATGTTAAAATTCAAATTCAATTATCTTCTAAAACATGTTCTTAATTTAATACATATTAAATAATGAAAATCAATATAGACATTACATAATATGGGGGCACACATAAAAGATTTGGCTAGGTTTGACCTAGTCAAATTGTAGCAACGTTCGGTTGAGCTCGACTAGGATTCGACTCCACTTATTATTGTATAAAGTTCGGTTAGACTGGACTCGGCAGCTAAATCTAAATGGTAAATTATAAAAACGTGTTTAGGAGCACAATAATAATATTGCACCAAATACTAATGGAGGAAATCCTTATCCTCAATAATGTGTAAAAAGAGTTAACTGTGAGATAGCTGCGGGAATTTCTCGCATAATTTAAAAGTTAGAGAAGTCATTTTGTTTCTTCTGTGAAAATTATTGTTTGGCAACTAAAGATCAAAAGACAACTTACCTTTAAATATTCACAAAATAGGTAAATTGACACTCTAATTTGCAAGTTTTTTTATTCCCAAATCCCAACCCCTATATTCCCCGATTTTTGACATAAACACTTTTACTTAACCAAACCTATAAACGCCCGGTTCTTACTATTAATTACTGAGTCAATTGCGGACACATATATACCACATCAGAAAATGACTGTTGTCCTAAATGACAAGATGAATGAACTTGTTAGGGGAGAAAATATGTGCTATAACAAGGCGTACTGAAGTAGGGCATTTTTCAAATAGCATATGATTGAGAACTTCTTGTGTGGGATATTCAACGGCTAGATTGTGAAAGCTAGGCACAAAACTGGCGCGTCTGCTTAAAATCAGCAGATAGTTAAATTTCGGCCAAATAATATACAGGCCCTCTAACTTGGCTCAAAATTTCATTTTGACATATTTAACCTAAGTTCCTATTTGGCACTCAAACTTCATCCCAGTTGTACCTCTTTACCACTTCACTTCCTATGGAGCAACAAACCAAAACTGAGTGTAGTATACGTGCGCAATCATCTATCAAAACGGACCCATAGAATATTGACACGTGGATTTTAATCTTAAAATAGCCCGCACCTCCTTTCCTTTGTCTTCTTCGCCCCACATACCAGTACGTCTTCTTGCCAAAAAGTTGACGGAAAATTCATTTCACTTCAAGTTGTTGCTCGTTATTTCTTCTTAAATTGATTCAATATTTATTATTTTTTTCTTCCTTCTTGTTCTCTTTTAATTTTTTCTCATTTAGATAATTGTTAAGGAGAACAAAAAAATCAAATTGCAAGCATGGCGATCGTCGAAGCAGAAATGGGGTTTACAGTGGTATTGATGATGGAAGAAACCAAATTTCAAGCATAGTAATTGGACCAGAACAATTGAAGAGGTGACAACTTTGGTGGTGACAGATTAGTAGAGGAAGACGAGGGTGCTGGTGTTGGCGGTCTGATTTGAATGAGAAAGAAGAGTAGCGCCGTGGTGGTGCAAAAACAAAAAGGATGTCAGCAGTACTTGTCTAGTTCAATAGAGGAAAAGTAAGCAACATTAAATATGTATTGTATGAGTGAAGATGGCTGGAGAAAGAAGAAGGAAAATAGTTCAAAACTAGTTAATTTTTTTTTTTCGACAAATAGTTGACACTCTGACGATGCGTTAGTAGTTCTTTAGGCTACCACGCGCTTAGAAGAATTATCAAACATGTTTTTGTCCATGTCAGCAAGTTGTAGTAAAGAAGTACAACTGGGATAAAGTTCGAGTGCCAAAATGAAATTTTGAGCCAAGTTAAAGGGTCTGTGTAGGTATTTGGCCTTTCGTTTCTGAATGCCTAAAAAATCTTAATATTTCCACTTTATGCTAAACATCATCAACTAAGATTACATAGTATACTCCTAATAAAGAGCTTTGACCTTCCACATTCAACACGTACACGTAAATTCAAAAATGGCTGGCGGCTTTTCATTCGCCACCATTGACTATTGTTACACTTTTATAGGATCATCATCACTTTTTATCATAAAGTATCTCTACGTTAAATCCCCATTCGCAGTAGTACTATTCCCTGCCCAACGTATAAGCACCAAATTCCTACACTTTTATTTGTCTTATTATCAGAAATTAAAGAATGGAAACAGTTAAGGAGGAAGAAGAGTATAACTGGACAGAAGTGAAGCTTTCTTCACTTATTCCAGTGGTTCCTGAGCCTGAACTTGAAAGAGAAACCGGAGAGAGACGCCGTGGACGTGACATAATTATAGCCATAGATCATGGTCCTAATAGCAAGCACGCTTTTGATTGGGCTGTTACTCATCTTTGTCGTCTTGCTGATACCCTTCATCTTGTTCACGCTGTCTCCAGTACTTAACTTTCCCTTTGTTACTAGTTCGCACCATTTTCTTATTAGTCTGTTCTAAAAATTACAGGCGGAGTAATAATTATTGTTATTGTCTTTTAGTAATTTGCTTATTGAAACTGGACCAATATATGATTTGTTTAATTCAGGTCTGAGAAATGAGGTTGTGTATGATGTTACACAGGGGCTCATGGAGAAGCTCGCCCTCGAGGCTTTCGAGGTTGCTATGGTTAGTTTCCCTCTTTTGTTTTTTACTGTTTACTCCTAGATCGTGTTTCTTTTAGATGGAGTAGCCAGTGTTGATGTATTTTGTTGTACTCTAATGTCTAGAAAGATTTATGTTAATACAATGTTGTTTTGAGCTATGACTAAAGGCAGTTAGGGAGAAGTTTTTGCATTATTGATTTTGAGTTGTGGTTATTCTTAGTACTATATAATACTTTGTTCCACCAAAATGTGCACCAATTTGCAAGAGGTGTTTGATGAATTAGAGCTTTTGTTCGGATAAACTGAGCTTTTGGATTACCTTTTCGGTAATCGGTAGTGCATTTTTTAAATTGCATGAAGAATGTAGTTTAATGTATACACATTTGGGTCAACTCTCAAAGGCCAGTTGGATATTTTTAGGTCAGGGAAGGTCCTTGTTGTTTCCCTCTTTATTACAAAACCTATAGCTCATTTAAATTTACAACTTGCTACCTTTAGAAGCCACTATTAAACATATATGTGTGGAGTTCTATTGATCACTTAAGGATTTCTTCTGCTCCTAAAGATGTAATTGGATCTTGCATTTGTCTCATTGAAACTTGGTTTCGTGGTCAGGATTTGTTTCCTATCCATGGTCTTTCCGCTATTTCTATGTCAAATCCATTCCTTGTGATTGATGATCGCTTTAGTTCCTTGACATAGCTTAATATAGTTGATACTGTGGTATAACTTGCCTGAACATATCATGATCCAATGACGAGTGTATCTGACTTAATTAATGAATTTTACAATACTATCTCTCATGAATGAGAGTGAATGCATGAGAGTGGTATTCATCTTTTCTTTGGAGCTCAAGAAAAGGTTTAATTTTTGAAATCAGAAGGCACAACTATGAGTTGATGTTGGAGCATATAGTTAAAGTGCCAGCCTCTTGATCATTTTATGATTTATAAGTTCTAAAATCGAAATTAAAGCTCAGTCCTGAAATTTGAGTAGCAGCCCTGGGGCTGGGATCCCATGTTTGATGTTTCGAAGAATGTGTGTTAATTTTCTTTTGCTTTTAATCAAACTGAGATAGAATGTTTTTGTCCATCTTAACACTCCAGTAAAATTTGTGTTCCAGTGCTAAAATTATGACTTTTTCCAGAATCTGTTGGAAGCTTGTTCTGCTATTTTATACCTAATTACAATGTCAGTTATCACTTGTGACTCCTTTATCTATTGAAGACTAATGCCAGAGTTAAACTCATTGCTTGGTAAGCTATAACTAGAATTTGTAACATGATTTTTACTAGTTGTTCAAGTTGTTGCCAGATATAATTATGCTCAGAACTCAGAGAAGACATTCAAATATATAGAATAAGCTTTTCTTCCCATCTTTTCTGTGTCTAAGAACCAAAACTTTTAATAGATTAAAAGCTATTCTCTTTGAATACAGTGGACGAAGCAGAACAGTAGTTTATGAGACAACTTCCATGATTGAGAGATTGTTACCTGACAAACATATTGTATAACATGAGAAATTAAATTTTTTGCATCTTCTCACCTGATAATGCGTGTCGAGCCTGGCTCCGGTATTCTTTCTATGGTGATGAATGCTTACCAAATTTTGGTTCTTCTTGTTCTGGTTAGGATAAAGTATTGCACGGTAAGTTGATTATACCATGCATAATCTGTTTGGCTCAATGGATATCGAACATTGTCATCATTTAATGGTTGCAACAAAGACAAAGTATGCATGGTAAAGAATGTGAAAGCACACCACTTTAGTTGGTGTAGATCTTTCCTCTTATCCTTCTGTCGGACTTTAGTAGAGTCTTATGTTGTGGATCGGAGGCATGCTTCAGATGAAGCTAGAGCAAATTTACCTGTTTGTTGAGCATGTTAATTATTGAGATACTCTAAAAGTACAGAAAGGTTGTCTCTGGCCATGAATCGTTATCTTGTGATAGTAATCATTTCAGAATTTGTCTAGTTTTTGCCAGTATTATGCATTTCTGTGTTTTCTGCTACAGTATCTTAGGGGCTTCTGCGCATTTTCTATCTATGTTTTGTTAGTCATCAGGAATCTTGTGCCATTTTTAGTTGCTATATAGCACATTCTTGTTTCCTTTTACTTACCGAAAAGCATGTCATATGAATGTGTTAGTTATTTGTATGCCATATCGAAGTAGTGCAATCCTTATTCTGTTCTAGATAGTCTTTCGCTCACAGATGTTGCATAGTACCTATTGCATGAGAAGATGATCAACGCAAACCAAAAATCTATTTCAAAGATTCTTTTTGTTTCAGACGTATAATATTGTCTGAGGTTTGGTTTTATGTGAACTCAATAAATCTGAAGCATCAATGTTGAAATAGGTGAAGACAGTGGCTAGAATTGTGGAAGGCGATGCAGGAAAAGTAATATGCAAGGAAGCAGAAAGGGTGAAGCCTGCTGCGGTTGTTATGGGAACCAGGGGACGTAGTCTTATCCAAAGGTATACCTCTCTTTCCTATGCATGCTCGTGCTGGTGTTTAATGATCACTTCCAAGGCTTTGACTGATTCTTTTGACGATTTTTTCAGTGTACTTCAAGGAAGTGTTGGTGAGTATTGCTTGCACAACTGCAAAACAGCCCCCATCATAATAGTTCCTGGAAAAGGTATTATGTCCTATAACTTTATTCTATAGCTTTCGATTCACTTTCTTTTCTTCTTTGGATGAATTCTGATAGTTAGAAAAATTAATCGTTGTTAAGCAGAAGCTGGGGAAGAATCTGTAATTTAAAGGAACTTGCAAAGTTTGAGGAGTACTAATCATCATGTAATCTAGCAGCAGCAGCAGCAGCTGTTTTATTGTTGATAAGTTCTTCCTTCATATATTGTTTATGCTTATAAGAGAGGTGTGCTATAATTGATGTAAATTAGGGTAGTTTGTCTGTTTCAATATTCATGATCTGTTTGTTTGAAACTACCAGTATCAATGATTCAATATGTCTGTGCATATTTGACGAACGAATTCATTATTGAGTAGTGTTTTATGAAGGTGGATCATGAATCGTCTCAAAGAAAGAATTTGCAGACTTATGCATGTGCTTTAGGGCTAATACCTCACCCTGGTACAAGTAAAAATTACTCCATCCATTTCAATTTATGTGGCAGCATTTTCTTATTCGTCTGTTCCAAAAATAATGGCAGCATTCTAAATTTGGTAACAATTTAACTTCAAAATTACAGTTTTGCCATTATTGAAATGATTTACAACTACACAAACATCTTTGTCTTATTTTATACCACAAGTTTTAAAATTCTTCCTATATTTTTTAAACTTTGTGCCGAGTCAAACTATGACACATAAAATGAAAGGGATGGAGTAGTTTTCTTTAAATGTGCTTTGAGTTCCATTGTTATTGGTAAATCATTTTGGGTATCTACAATATCAGGCTAGCGACCTTTGATTGTGTTATATTAAGACTACTTTTATTACCCTTAAAATATGAAAGAAAAGGTAACTACATAGCATAGTTCAATGGATGAAAGAACTTATACCCTGTTGGGTGTTGGCAAACTCAAAAAGTGAGAATGTCTTTCCGAATCCAACGAAGTCGTTTCAACTGAAATTAAACCTTATTGAAGTGGTATGAGTATAGCTTTTGAATATAGAAATATAGAAGAAAATAAAAATGAGAATGCGGAGTATTCTAATGTAAAACTTGATTCATGGTTTAGGAAATGGTCCAAAGTAATCCACAATTGACCATGTGTTATTTTAAGAAGTGCAAGTAATTGACTAGTAGTCACGTACTTGTATTTCACGTTGCCATACACCTGCGTTAGGCGTTGAAAACTATGAAGAGCATTGAGAATAAAGTGGAGCTGGCAATCTTGGGATGCACATCTCTGTCATTGGAAATGAGTTGGTTGCCCGCGACCCGCATAATCTGCAACAAGAGTAGGTCTAGGGTGTACTTCTTCCGTCTTATTTTAGTTGTCACCTTCAACTTTTTTACGCCTATTAAAGAAATTATTAAATAAGATGTGTATTTTACTATATTATTCTTATTTAATGTTTGATTATTAACTTTTTTGGAGAATTCTTATAAGTTGGAAAGAACTAGTAAATTTAGCCTTGAAATTCTAAAGAGACAACTAATTTGGGACAAATCATTTCTACTAAAGTGACAACTAATTTGGGATAGCGATGGAGTACTTGTGTAGATCAAGCTCGTTTTTATTCTTTCCAGATGTATAATAAATATACACTCTTCTATTAGAGTCTAAAATAAGATTAAGTTAATAAATTTGAAGTGATTATTACTCCTCGAGGATCAATTTACTATTTCATTTTAAAGCTAATCTTGTTATATTATCCTTTCAAACTTAGTAAAGAGTTCTGAGAGTCAGTAATAGGTTGTTGTACTAAGGAGAGGTACGTACATGAGCTAAGTTGTAGAAGGGGTTTTGTTTCGGTTCAATTGTTGGGTTAGTAGAGGAGATGATTTCGAGGATTAATTTGTTCTATTGTTTTAAAAAGTTAAAATAAAAAATAAAAGTGGCACGGAAAATGACAGAGATGATCCAAAGTGATTTTGTCTCTTCCATTGTTGCTGACAAGAATAATGTTATCAAACATGTTTCTTGAGTAGCCCCGTGATTTAGCTAAACCAATTTCCACACAAACAGTTGATTGTTACTACTAGTATTTTACAAAAATTGCAAACACACAAAAGTTATACATCAACCATTAAGCAGAAAAAAAGGTAACTAAGGGGAAAAAAAGCTGCACACATTATATAACCCTTTGAGAAAAGATAGCATAATATAATTACACACAAACAGTATGGATCTAGGATATCTAGCACTGATATTCGGTAATCTTGCTAACCGATTGAACTGAATGCTGAAAATCCGTTAACGCGTGAAGAGAACCAAACTGGACAACATATGATAGTCGTGGTTGATTCGAGATATTAGACCGAACTCTTCTATCGTGTTGTATTTTCAAGTGAAATTAGTAGTCTAATTCCACGGGGTATCGGTCGATGCAGTCTGCCCAAGGACTATTAGGAGATGGTTTCACATTCCTAAGTGCTTGCCACACTGCACTGTTACACTTGAATCCACTTCCAAATGCTATTTGCCAAATCCTGTGACCACTTTTAATTCTTCCTTTTGCTTCAATATAAGCCAATTCATACCATATTGAACTAGATGAAGTGTTCCCAAATCTATGTAGAGTCATCCTAGAAGCCTCTACATGAACAGGAGAAAGTTGCAAATTCTTTTCTAGTTCATCAATCACAGCCCTTCCACCTGCATGTATGCAAAAATGCTCGAAAGCCAATTTAAAATCTGGTATATATGGCTTGATTTTGGCATTGAAAAGTTTTCTTGCCATAAGGGTCACGAAAAATAGCAATTGTTCACTAATTGGTAAAACAAGTGGACCCAATGTTGTTATGTTTGTCTTGAGGGCATTTCCAGCAATTGCCATCAAATCTTTTGATAAAGACACCCCAGTTTTTCCATTGTCATCTTGTTCTTGATACACACATTTGAAAGCTGTGTCATCAGCTCCTTTATGAGTCCTCACAACATGAACAACCTTGTACTTGGCCCTTCTCTTGTCCCCTGCTTTGTTAGACAACAAAATAGCTGCACCACCCACACGAAACAAACAATTAGGAATCAACATGGATTTTTTGTTACCAAAATACCAATTTTGTGTTATGTTCTCCATGCTGACAACAACAGCATACGTGTTCCTATGAACTTGTAACATGTCTTTAGCTAGATCAATTGCAATAACTCCTGCACTACATCCCATTCCACCAAGATTGAAACTCTTTATGTTCCCTCTCAACTTGTATTTATTCACAATCATTGCTGAAAGTGAAGGAGTGGGATTAAACAAGCTACAATTCACAACAAGTATGCCAATATCTTTTGGCTTGACATTTGTGTTCTTGAACAAATTGTCTAGTGCACCAAACATGACTTGTTCTGCTTCTTCACGTGCAGTAGCCATTGATGGTCTTGGTGGAATGTCATGCAAAGCCTCAGGCAAATATGTCTCTTCTCCAAGACCTGACCTTTCCAATATTTTTCGTTGGAATTCAAGAGATGATTCATCAAAATCACCAGTAAGTCTTGAATGGCTCATGAACTTATGGTATTGAACTTTAAGGTGATCTTGAGGACGATAAAGAGAATAATCTACTAGATAAATGGATCTAGGCCTTGTCATGATATAGACAGTTGATCCAAAGACAAATATTGCTGAAAAAATTATGATGCTAGCAAGATTGTATTTTAAGTGGAGAAAAAGATTTTGGAAGTCTTGATAGTTCATTTGGGAAGCTTGAACAAAAGTGACACATATTAGAGGGACCAAACAAAGACTCAAAAAGTGTGACACTAGATAATGGTATCCTAATTTCACATATTTAAGGTTAATGCTTTGTAAGAAATCAGGAAGAACACTTCTTGTTTGATTGATCTGAATAACTGGGGTGGTGCCAATATTGCTGGCACTAGGCGGTGGCTGAGAGGGGACTTCTTTATTGCTCATAGTTGTACAAGAGAGTTTTTATTCAGTTAACTGAATCTTGTGAAAATTGGATTCAATGGAACTAGTGCAGGTTTTTGAGAAACAGTGTATAGGTATATATAATATGGAGAGTGTAAATGTGGTGAATAATTAATTCCTTATGGGGAAGAGGATAGATCTGGGATTTGTGTGTGTGTTTTGGGGGGGGGGGGGTGGTTGGGGGAGGGTTGGGTGAGGTGTTTCATGTTTGGAAAGGTAGATGCAACTACAGCAACGCCCAAAATCTGGGATAAACTAGAACCTATGACACGTAGATGGCGTTAAATAGGATAGCATGGGTTTTTGACCTTTGAGTCGCAATTTCATGATCCATGTTAATAACTTCACATCAAAGGAAATAGTAGGGATGTAGTACCATTACAAGCATTTTTCTCTAATGGATCGTTTTATAAGTAAGGGATTAAGATAACTAATCTTGACATAGAGTCTGTTTGGATTAGCTGATTTAAAGTGGCTGATAAGCATCAAGTGCTAAAAAGTACTTTTAAGTGCTGAAACTGATTTTATAAATAAGTAGTTACGTGTTTGGATAGAAGTGATGAAACTAATAATAAGCAGTTGGTGTGTTTAATAAAAAAATATTGATAAGTATATTTTTTTATTAAAATGACTAAAATGTCCATTAAGTTATTTACAAAAATAAATTTAAAAATATTTTTACATTAAAAATGATAAATTACGGATATAGAATACGGAGGAGGTTAAATTTTTTATTTTAGAAATGATATTTCATGGATTACAAAATATTTTAGGGATAAAATAGTAAAATACTTGGTCAAACTAAAAGTGCTTATAAGCTGTAAAGAAATAATTTGAGAATGACCACCTTATGGCTTATTGCTGATTTTGGCTTATAAACACTTGACTTATAAACACTTTTGATACTTACCAAACACATAAATAAGCCAAAAAGTGCTTATAAAATTGTCAAACCAGCTTATAAGCTTAGCCAAACACCCTTATAAAATTTTGCATAAAATAATGCATGTTTAGTGGAAGGGTTAAGAAAAGTAATCCTGCATGACTTATGTAGCATTTGTTTCGCCGTGTAAGAGAAAATAATCTAACACATAGCTAATGTAGCATTTGGTTAGCAATATTATATGGGGGATAAGTTATGACATAGTGTATGTATAATCACAATACATTACAAGGATATTAAAGTAGGCAACGACAAAAATAATTTTAGATTAAGTAATATTAATCTCCGCATAATAAACTCCTAATAAAGATTTCAAGTTTAAGTTTTGGGAGATGAAGTCATCTTCAATAGAGAGGAGTAAAACCTCTCATACTACCATACTAGTCGAGCCACCAACAGGACGGTTCACACAAAAATAAAAAGTAATCTCCATTAACATTCGTGCTGTACTCCGCATAACTATTTCTTACGTATAACACATGCATTAACATACACAAAATTAATATGGAACAGAGGAATTCGGTGGCGTGTCGCCATAATATGGGGTTTCAGTTTGCCCATTTTCTTTTGTCTCTGCACTGTCAAACGAAAGAACTCTAGAAATCCTTGAAGTTTGTCAATGTAGAGGAAACTTCCGCGTGTATTCATTTCAAGCAGTACTAAGTATTTTACACGACACATTGGCATCATATCCTTATGAATTCTCCACCTAACCATCAAGTTTTTTGCTGCACTACTTGCTTAGAATAATTTGATAATATAATTTGCACACATCACGTAATGAATTTGATCAATTGCGACTCTATCAAATGGTAGATCGCCTTGTCCAGTTTGCTTCTAATCCAAAACAAAATTGATTGTGACTTGTAAGAGCAAAATTGTAAACACCTTGTACAATTGACAAAAATATAATATGTGGAAGCGTGTCAATTGCATGTATATGTAATGAAAATATAATATACAGTGACCACTATGCGACCGAATTTCGGTCGAACAATAGCTCACATACAGTGATCAAGTATGCGACCGATTTTCGGTCGCACTTCCTAGTGCGACCGAAAATCGGTCGCATACTTGGTCTCATTTGTGGGAATTAATGGTGACCAAGTATGCGACCGAAAATAGGATGTGCGACCGAAAATCGGTCGCATACTTGGTCTCAGTTGTGGGCATTAATGGTGACCGCTATGCGACCGAAAATCGGTCGCCAAACCTGAAAAAACCTGCAATCAGGCAGTAGCAACAACAAAAACCAGCAATTTAAAAACCTGGAATCCAACACCAATACACCGCAATAAACCAAACATTTCAAAAACAGTAATTCACCAATACAACGCAATAAACCAAACATTTCAAAAACATCCAACACCAATAGTTATATCCTAAAATTGTTAACAATACAACTTCACAAACATTCAAAAGACTACTCGGGCGAGGGTGAGCTAGACCCGGACTCGGATGAGGAAGAGGAGCTGCGTCGATGCTTGCTCTTATGCTTTCTTCTCGCTTTCTTCTTCTCCTTTTTGGCAAGGAGCTTTTTGATCATGTCCTGCGTTTCTTGATTTACTCTCGACAGCTGTGCGATTTGCTCTCTCATTTGAGCCATCTCAGCAGGATCAACGGAGCTCGACGGAGAAGAAGTAGCTGAAGAGCCCAAAAAGTGAGCATTATGCTTATCCGGAGCAAATAGCGATCCAAGACCATAAGCATACCCCTTCTTAACCCCTCCAACAGTATCGACCCATATTTGCTTTTCTTTCTCGAACGTCAAGGGAGCCGGGGTGCTGCTTCCGGCGTCCGATGCTTGGGTCGATGTCCAGTCTTCCACAGCCTTTGTAGCCTTTTCCTGAATAACATAAATATATTAATGATGTTAACAGAAAGACTAAACGTTGAAGGATTGGCGCGACTAAAGATCGAATTTTACAAACTTACCCATGCCTCTTTTGCGCGGGGCTCGACCCACTCTCCACCGCCCTTCTTGGCACCCTTTGTATGCCTGATCTTGTGCAGCTCGAGCACGGGAATAGTGCGCTTTTCTTTCTTTTCCTACAAATTAAAAATCATAATATGTTAGACAAAAAAGCAACTGTTCAAGTAAATAATCAATCAATTAAATAACTGTACCAAGCGCATCTTTTGTGTAGCCGCGCTAATTGAGCCACCGGTATGGAGCGATCCACCCTTTTCGGACGCTCGCGCAGCCTTTCCTTGTTCGCTCTTCGCCTCGAACTCAGGCGACTGCCAATATTCATCCAGCTCCGCCCACTGACGGGCATGGAGGAAGCCGGACCTTGTACCTTTATGCCGCGCATTGTAAAGGGTTTGCTTGAATAGCGCAAACGACGTGCATTAAAGTCCATATCTACACAAAAATTGCCAAATTGAGAACAATCTAATTGGTACCAATTTTTAATAATCCTAGCCTTTTTTTGAATATCCTTTGGTCCGTTTGAATTCCATATTATCTAGTAAGTGCAATGCAATACAAAACGCATACAATTTATCCGGTTTAGGCATAAAATGTTGCAAACATGAACAATCCAAACAACAATACCAAAACCCTAACTTTAAATGCATAGCAAGTATCCCAAACACCACAACCCATGACAAGGCATCAACACATTGCAAACAACTCTACCAAACAATTCCACCATATCACAACAATTACCATAATTAATCCCAATAATCACAACCCTATATTTAAAGTTCATCAACCCAAAACAACTTACTCGACATCACATTATATATAATAAACCAATTATAACTAAAAACTAACATGTAAACAACATATATAGGCTCTCCATTATTTAAAAATATATATATAATTAAATTCGGATTATTAAACCAAAAAAAAAAAAAAAATTACCTCAACTTTGTATTGGATCCAATGGCAAGAAAGTATGAGTTACCAATGTGCTATCCACCCAATACCTACAAAAAAAGTGAATTAAAAAGTCATTATATGAGTTTTTAAAAAAATAACAAAAATTACTAAAAAATGAAATTTACCTTGAATTAGTAGGTGTAGATTGTGTTAGATGTTATGTTGGAGGTTATAGAGTAGTAATTTAAAGTTATATGAGGTTTATAATGGTAGATAGTTGATTATGGGGTGGGGGGGGGGTTCGGTTTTTAGGGATTGGGTGGGTTTTGGGTATTTTGAAATGGGGGAGAAAGGGGTTCTGCCCCGTTTTTAGTTACAGTTATGCGACCGACATGCGACCGATTGTCGGTCGCATAGCTGTGACTAAAAAAAATACTATTTTCAGCGACTCACAAGCGGTCGAAGTGGCGACCGATTTTTAGTTTTAATTTTTCAGTGGTTTGTGCGACCGAAAATCGGTCGCATAACTGGGCAGACCGATTTTCGGTCGCCTGCTGGTGGTCGCAGATCCAGGTTTTTTTAGTAGTGTACAAATTAAAGTAAGAATATAATATATATCAACTAGGATTAACTGATAAAAAATTTAAGTTATATATTAGCGTAAAAGAAATTTTTAGACCAACAGCGTAAAATTTTGAAGTAATAATGTATACTATGATATGAACTCATAGATAAAGTATTACAGATATAAATTGTGATGCAGCCATTAGATGCAAATAAAATTTTGTTGAATTTAAGCCGAATTGAGTTTGCTTAAAATCTCAACTTCTTGTTCCCTTGATTGTTGTTAAAATAAAAGAAAACTTGTGGCATTAATTGGTTCGGGTTGAGAACGACCCAACAATCAAACACTTTAGCTAGTTAATGCAATGCCAAGATTCTGATCTCTCTTTATTTTTTAAAGCTAGAGGCAGGACAGGAGTAGCTGGCATAATTAATTACTCCAACAAAATATGCAATATAGTAAGTATTTTGTTTAGATGTCCAGTTCTGTGGCTGTAGAATTTCTCTCCATATACAAAGGGGAAATGTATTAAAGGTAAGCGCATCATAATCTACATATAACTACGAAAGATTTACTATAATTAGAAAAGGTACAATATGTAAGTTTGATATATGAGGAAAACAGATTGAATAATTATAAAAGTTATCTATATATAGTAGACTAACTTTCGATGAGTACGTTTGATGTATAAAAATGCATTAAGTAATATTTACCAAAATTTCTTACCAATCTTTTTTTAAAATAAATTTCATCCATTGCTCGTAATACAAGCTAACTATCAAAATATATTTCAAACCAATCAAAAACATCCCACGAAATTTCTTACCAGTCCTTCGTGTTAGATCAATGTCATCTATTTCATGTTTACAAGTTATATGTCCTGGTTAATACTGTAGAATATAATCGAACATTAATATATCGTCATAGTCATGTCATATCATTTTGTGATGATAGATATGTACATAATCTTAACCGATCCTCAAGCGATAAAAATAAATTCTGAACAATTTCTCATGAATTTGAACGCACAGTCAGCGCAAGATGCAGGTTTATATAGACACTATAATTATAAGTTGCGAACTAAAAGTATGACTTTAAGATACAAATTTTATTCTATTTATACTTATATTTGATATATACAGGGCCGGCCCTTGGGGAGGCCACTAAAGCAATTGCTTTAGGCCTCCCCAAATTAAAGGCCCCAAATTTTATGTTATGTGCTATTTACATATTATGAACTATTAATAAAAGATAAGTATTAATGTTTATACATTTTTTTTGAAATGTGATCAGATATAGATTATATTTAGATACTACAACAACAATATACCTAAGTGGTATCCACAACCGGGGTCTTAAGAATGATATACACAGACCTTATCCCTATCAAAGTGGAGATACATGTTATATAAATAACCCAAATTTTAGATAAACATGCGAATATGAATTGAACAATTTGATGACGACTTTGATAATTAAGAAAATGAAGTCTCTTGTACATGTATCTCTTGGAGTTGGATTATTTCTTTTAAAACGAGGACTGAGTCATTTTTAAACTTCGAAATAGATTTGAATAATTTCAATTGTATCATACTATTTTAACATCAATTCCATAATTCGTCTATTATTAATATAAGTATCGTGTTTTAACCCCCAAAAAAAAATCTACCTAATGAGATTATTAGATTATTATTAATCATCAACATAATTTCTTGTAAAAATATTATCTATACCTTTCTAGTGGGCAGAGTTATCAAATATCTCCCCGAATAATCAAGACACATGTATATTGGTAAATAAAAACCCATACTTGTAAAAAAATTTATTAAATAAATTTAAGGCCTCATATTATGGTCCGCTTTAGGCCACCGATTTCGTTGGGCATCCCCTGGATATATAAATGATGTATTTCGCGTGAGGCTGAAGCAATATCGAGTCCTGCTGAAGTCGCAGAAATGTTGCATCCGCCGCTGCGTACAACAAAGGGTCTGATGTCGTTTTATTATCAGATGCACATGCAACTGTTTGTCCATTTTCATTTACTTCATAGCATTAAAGTTAGAACTAACAACTAACATTGGTAGATTGATGTTTGGTTCACCCGACACGGATACAGAAATATGCCTGAGTCATACAGTCTAATTAGGTCTCCGTGATCATTTGGTTCACGATCCAATATACAAATGTTACTATAACATAATAATTGTTATACGATAGAGACATATGCCTGAGGCATATACAGTAAAGATTGTTAATAATAATGCAGAAATTGTCATGTACTAATTATTTACTATAAAAATTTGTCTTATTATTTTCTCGTCAAAGTATTACTCTATTAATACAAATATTCTTATTATTCCATCAAGATGTGCAACAGAAAAAGTTGTACTCTATATGTTAATTGATTGACCCAAATCCTTATTAAGTCTTTAGCTCATAAACCCCAGAACTATTATTGCAAATTCAGTCATGATGTTGGCCTAACTTTCCGTGCGTAGTTTCACAGCATTGAAGTTCGAACGAACAACTAATCATGATGGGAAAATTGATGAGAGCATTCTATATTTCTATTCCGTAATTTTGAAGGATCTAGACACCTAAGGGCATGGCAGAGCTAGAGTCTGCCTAAACCATGCAACTTTACATCACGTCTAATTTAATTTAGTGCATCACTTACTACCTACCAACAATACATCTCCAACGCAGCTATCTATGGAATAATTTTGTGATGTATAAAGCTTACCGAGACTCAAATTAACTACGACATCTTAAAATTTCTGTCGATTCTGGATAGGGAGCAATGGAAGTCACAACGTACGGTACTAAACCATATTAATTAGGGTCCATCAATTTTCAAGTCTGAGAAGCAAATTATGATATAAAAAACATAAAAGGTTATCATATATACATAAGTTAATTACCATCATCATATGAAATTACAAACTTTCATTGTATGAACTTGTCGTACTTAGAATTGAAGCATCTATCATACCATTAAAACTACTCGACCAATGCATATGACACAAATCATCCTCTATCTATATCCTATTTTAAATTATGTTGAAACTGTAAACTTAGTTGCATATAACCAACATTTATTATACAATCTTATTGTCAGATATCGACCCCTAAGTAAGTCAAACTTAATTTTGTTGTTCTCGAAGAATTGAAATGTAATATTTGGTCATCGAATCGAACTCACATGGTTCCCAAATTGTAACGTATTATCTGATTTTCTTAAGGTACGCCTACTGTTGTATAAGAAATAATATTAAAAGGGGATGGAGTATGACTTTTAGGCTCATATGCCTTGAGCTGGAGGTGAACTTCCATAGACATATATAGAAATTTTGCGCGAAATAGACATTTTGGCGTCGCTGCTACAATTTTGAAGCCTGTAATAACAGTATTATAAAAATGACTCATGTCAGGTAAAGTTGTTGGCGATGGTTAGGAACTTTCTTATGGGAATAAATTTTGTAAGACTTTTTTTATGAGGTCAAATTTCAAGCTGAGAACAGGAAAACATCATATTTCTATAAATATTCCACATATTTATCACAAAAATTTAAGTGGGTGGCCTCGTGGATATGTAAAAATTTTGCTCAGAGACCAGTTTTGCCACTGGTCTTTGCTTTGAGGTCATTTTTTTTATTAGTTTTGAATGAGATGCCACTTTTTGGAACTTCAATCTTTGTGGGCTGAACTTCATTCAACTTCAGCCTACAATGGTTGAAGTTTACGCATGTATGCCTAAAAGTTCAATCATTGCGGGTTGAAATTGAACTTTATACCTTAGGCATGATGTTCAACCCACAGGGATTGAACTTCAGTCCACAAGGTTTGAACTTAAGCCCACAAGAATTGAAGATCCAAAAAGTGTCTATCATGTAAAACCACAAAAAAAGTGGCCTCAAATCCAAGACCACTGGTAAAAGTGGCTATTCATGCACTTTGCCCGATAGTAAAAGTTTCGCCCACATGCCACTTTTGCCACCAGTATTTGGTTTGAAGCCACTTTTTTTATTTGTTTTACATGATAGGCCACTTTTTGGAACTTTAATCTTTGTGGGCTGAAGTTCAAACCTTGTGGATTGAACTTCGGAAAATTTTGATCAGTAGCCATTTTTGGACGCGCTCATTGGGGACTATCCACCGTTTCAAAATTCACTGAAGAATAGCAAAATATTTGCGTGCACACTTAAACTCCATTAGCGTTGGAAAAACACTCCAGACTAGTCCCATAACAAAATACTTGGGCTCTGAATTGTTCAAAGCCCAAGTATTTTGTTATGGGACTGAAGAAGTCCCATAACAAAATAAACCCATAACAAAATAATGTGACCTTGAACTAACATGTTCAAAGGTCCCATTATTTTGTTATGAGACTTTATCCCATAACAAAATAATGAGACTTATTCTCATAACAAAGGTCCCATTAAAGGGATAAATTCCATTATTTTGTTATGGGACTTTATATATAAAGCTTCAGTCCCATAAAAAAAGTTGTTCAAAGTCCTAGTATTTATACTGTGGCTATTTCTCAGCGAATTTATTTTTGACGGTTACAAATCAATTAGCGCGTGCCAAACAGGCTCCTACGCGAAATTTTTACTTGAACTTCGTGCCTAAGTTATGAAATTCAACTTCAATCAGTAAGGGCTGAACTTTTAGGCATAGATGTGTAACCTTCAACCCTTATGGGCTGAAGTTGAACTTCAACTGATGGGCTGAAGTTGAACTTCAACCCTTGTGGGCTGAACTTGTGTGAAGTTCAACCTACAAGGATTGGAGTTCCAAAAAGTGGCATCTCATGTAAAACTACTAAAAAGTGGCCTCAAACCCAAGACCACTGGCAAAAGTTGCTATTCGTGCACTTTGCCCCACCAGATATCCTAATTATGTAAATAACCCTTTCTTTGTTGGATGATTTGCAGAAATAGGATACTTTCTAACGCCTCATTATAGATTTGACATGTAAGAAAATTCTCACATAAATAGCCCACATAAAAAAGTTCCTGACAATGGTCAGATCTTTTTATTAGTAGGGACTTAGCAATTGCCAATAGTTCCCCTCTGGTAGTCGCCAGCAATTTTTCCCGATGGTGACCATTTTAGTAAGATTTTTTCTTACGTTGTTAAAACTTGCTGCATCGGTGCCAAAAGTGTCTATTTTGCGCAGAAACTTCTTTCGTTTTCTCTCTTTTCTAAACTTGTAAACAACTTGAAACTTCCTTATATTTGTAAAAGATATAACTTCTTTTCATATGTCAAAATATTATAAACATGTAGTTATACATCCCATTTAACTCAAGAACATAAATATTACGGAAGCAGATAGATATTACAGTACAAAATAGGACCTTAAAACTAGATGGCTTGCAGAAGGAATGAAAAGCACTTAGCTTAAGACAAAACATGCATGACTGGGCACTAGGCGGGATGGAATGGAACTACCATGGGCTTAGAATATGATTAAGATATATTTCAGCTTTCAAGAAATGGCTAGCATGGATTGAAGCCGCCCTAAATAAGGGGAGGAAAGAGCAATGGATGCAAATAGGACTTAGACTAGTCACTATCCTGACAATTTGCTTAGGGATAAGGGAAGAAAGCAGTGACTGTTTTGACCTTGCCCCTTGAATAACAATTACTATTATTAAAATAGTCTGTTGTATAGTTATCTTATAACCTATTACCATGATCTTCTACTTATAGGTTTGTCCCCACTAGATAAAAATATTTCTTTATTTGAATATCTCAATAATGATTCAAATACTTTCTTCATTTAATTAATACACAAACTAGATAGCATCGCTTAATACCTAAAGACTTCAATAGATACACCACTTAAAATTCAGTGAAGCCTTGATATTTTCTTTGTTACAAAGTGTAGGAGTAATATTTGCAATCTATTGGTAGACGCAATAGCTAGTAACTTGCTTCCGTTCATTACTTCAACCGAGCTTTAACTTTTGCACGTCATGCATGTATGTATATATAACGTCAGTAAGACCATAAATTAGCTAACAAGCTTAAATAAAGATTTGTTCATTCATTTATATGCGTAACACGAATGCTTTAGGATTAAATGAGTAAAGATTAATTGCAAAAGAGTATACTATCTATATTAAGAACAAAGATTAACCTTTAATTTATATTTATATTTCACAGTCTTTATATGAGTCACTATCAGAAATGTGTCATTTTTCGACTAACAATCTTCGACTAGCTTGGCGTAGTGGAAGTTTCTGACCGAAACGGTTGAAAACTTGATATTTATTACAGTAATTTATAATTTATTTTATCTAATTTTGACAGAATCCGTCGGTAAATTTTATTATATATTTTTAAGTCACTGACTTACATGGTAGGAAACCAATTGATACTTTCAAAAAATAATTTTCTATCAGTTTTCGATCGAAGCAGTCGGAGACTGGTATGAAATTACCCGGAAGCCTTTCTTTTTTTTCCTTTTCTCTTTCTCCTCTCTCTTCCTCTCCAACCTGACTGCTCCTTTTCGTTCATTCTCGAGCGAAATCTGTAAGTCCCTAACCCTCTTTCCCAACTGATTTCCTCTTTCCCCAAAATTTGAAAAACGGTAGCTTTTTGACAATTTCTTTTGGTACAACAATTGAAAGAAGAAAAAGCTTTTTTCCGGCGTGGAGCAGTGAACTCTGGTCAGATTAGTAAATACAACTTTGGTTAAATTTACATTATATTTAATTGAAGAGAACGCCAAATTGAATATTGCGCTAAATTCAATTCAAGAAACATCGAGAAAAGATAGAGCCCCTTAGATACGCCATATCAAGTTCTTGGCTTTACAAGGCACTAGCCTGAGAGAGTTGAGCGAAGAAATTGAAAGAAGAAAGTGAGTGTTAAATTTGGTACAATGCTTCGTATAGTGATAGTATAGTACCTTCTGGATTGGATCCATGAACTTAAACATGTACTATTTTTCACTCTTGAACAATGCTATAGCTAAGTTTTGTTTAGTAAAGCATGAATTCTTGTTAATTAAAGATGTGGGTTTTCATAAATTGAACAAATCTTTTGGGATTGTATGATTTGTTTTAGAAATATTCTTTTGGGATGACGCTTAGAAATAGCTCAACTTCTAGAAAAAATCTTCTAAAACTTTTATTTTAACTTCTCAAATTAAATTAATGTAAATCTTCAAAAATGCCGAATGCATTGGCTTTAGAATAAGTAGAACTATTGAAATAAGTTAGCTACAAGAAATACATTAGGAGCCCATTTCGGTGAGCTTTAAAGTGGTTTATAAGCTTATAAGCTCATTAGTAAATATTTAGTAACTCAAAAATTTGTGGGCTTATAAGCCCTTGTGTGCTTAAAAAAAAGGCAAAGTGAGAAGTTAGGACTTTTAGTTTATAGGCAGAATAGGCAAATTGATACTCATACTTGCACGAAATTCTATTCCCGACCCTTCTACTTTACGAATTTTCAATTAGACACTTCAACTTGATCAAAACTGATGTTTAAAACTCTTTTGACCGTTGACCAGCCATATGTGGCATTTATTTAGATGAGTTGGACAAAGTGTGTGCATCACACACATTGAAAGAGAGTGAAGGCCGAGATTTTGATTTAAGTAAACTTATATTTTGATTTAAGTAAACTTATAATCAGAAAATAAATAAAATAAAATGAAAAAAATATGTTCAAGCTAATTTTCATTCACGCCCTCCCCCTCCCCCTCCCCCAGCCCAACTCGCAATCCCTTGTACCCCTTCATCTTCTTCTTTCTTCATTAGTACTGTAAATCTGAAACAACATTACACTAAATTTCAATCACCATCTTTCTCTTACTTTAATTACCTTAGCTCTCTGAAATAACCCACCTTCCAAAGAATTTTAGCCGAATCCTGGACCCACCAAAACCCAAGTTCTTCACCAATGAATATAACCCAAATCCTTGACCCACCAAGCATTTTTCCTCAAATAATACATATGGATTTCGGATAAATTTGTAAGATTTAAAGTCATGAGACTTTAAGTGATAGTCAAGTCGAAATTGAAGTCGGAGAGCTTCAAATCGTTGGTATCTATCACGCGATGCTAGAGAAAATTCCAATGGGGAATTGAATTACAAGAAGGTGGGACTGTTAATTACAGTGGGACTGTGGTGGTTGAGGTATTATTTTTGCTTGATCTCTGGTTGTGTGCTGGTTCAACAGAGAATATGGTTTAACTTGGTGGTAAATGATTTAGGATATTGTTGGACCCACAAAATATAACGTGGATACTGATGTGGATACTGACACGTCATCCGCGTCAGTGCATTTGAAAACACGTGAGTTGGAGGGGTTTAAAATATGTGCTTTGATCAAGTTGAAGTGTTTAGTTGAAAATTCGTAAAGCAGAGGGGCCGGGAATAGAATTTCGTACAAGTTTGGGTGTCATTTTGCCTATTCTGCCTAGTTTATAAGCTGCTTAAAATAAGCTCACCCAAATGGCCTCTAGCTACACAACTTAACACATCTTTTTTTGTTAATTGATTTGAATTAAACTCAATTTGTTTTTATTTTGTCTAGATATGAAACGTGGAAAACGTAGTTGCATGTATAATAGAAATTCTCTCGGACCCGAGTGGGGGGGGGGGGGTGAAGCCTGAATTTGTAAAAGGTGTTAAACAATTTCTTAAAAAGGCGAGAACACTTAACGAATTTATATGGGAGGAAAATATTACACGTTCTTGTGTGAAGTGCAAGTGCATAGATGTACGTAGATTGAAAGAAGTTGAACTCTATCTTTATAAGGTGAGATTTATGTCAAATTATTTTGTGTGGAGTAGACATGGAGGGTATGGTTGTGACGGTGATGTTAATGCAGGGACTCATCGAATGAATTTGGTAACTTTATTTATTATTTGTTTTCTTTAGTTTAACTGTCATTAATATTTTATCAAACTTTTTTTTAAATTTTGTAGAAAAATGAGAAAGGGTCCATTTCTCAGCTCGAGTTCTTTAAACATTTGCATATACTTACAGACGATGCCGACAATAAAATTGTGTGGGTCGAGCCTCGCGATGAATAAATATATGTAAGATTTTAAGTTCAAACTTGTTTCGTTTTCCATCAAAATTTATATGTACAATACTTGTCATTAAATTTATTTCAGGCTAGATAGAAAGCCTGTAAGCAAGAATGGATTGAAAGTCAGGCTTCCGAAGCTTGTAGTACTATCCCAACGAAACCGTTACCTAAGGAGGAAACTTACTTTGGTTGGAGGTGAAGGGTGGCGTAAAGAAAGGCAGAGCATATGACCTTGGAACACAATATAGCTCGAGTCGTCTTAAAATAGGTTTGGCTAGTACGTACTCTTCTAGTTCTTCACATGCTCGGACGAGGCAGACTTGTTGTGCAATAAAGTAAAAATGTTGAAGAAAGCGCGCGAAGATAATCGTAAAGCTTCAGAGTCGAGATACAAAGAATTGGAGACTATATATGATGAAGAAGTTCATGAGCAAGGGCAAGAAAAAGGACAAGGGCAGGGGCAAATATCGATATCATATGTCGTCTGAGTCTGATTCCGAGGAAATGGAGTACTGAAGTGTTAATGTTTTACACTTATATTTGATTGCTTCACTTATTTACTGTTTGAAACTTCAGACTTGTGTTTTGTTGTGTAAGACTTGTTTGATGTGTTAGACTTGTTAGATGTGTTTAACTTGTCGTTTGATATGTTAAAAGCCTTTTGAATGTTACTTAGATTCTTTTGAACGTTTAATAAATAGATTACATTGTTTTAGTAGTAGATTAAAGAACTTGTGGCTGGATGTTATTGGATGGTGTGTTGTTTTAAGTTGGCATGTGGTGTATGATCTAATTGCAGATTTTATTTTACAGGTTTTACAAGAATTTCCAACTGACGATAAAAAATTTGGTAATTATTTTTTTGGAATTGCATTTTTTTGCCGGATTTGTTCGAAAAACGTGTACTATTTTTTTTCAAAATAAGAATATTTTCGACAGAGTTAGTCGAATATGAGAATAAATAATTTTTTATTTAAACATTTTCGATCGAATCGGTCGAAAATGAAGAGTAATTTTTTTATTAGACTGTTTCGGACGAAAAATTTAAAGAACTGAAACAAATTCTTGTAAGTATCTGTTGAAATAAGTTATGTTAGCATATACTTGTACAATGAGTTGTATGTATTGTAGCTTCTAGAAGGTTCTAGATTCAGTTAGTTAGTTAATTGACAGCTGTTAGTGAGTAGTTAGGATTCAGTTAGTATATATAGTTAGTTAGAGAGTTAGTTTACACAGTGAACAGAAATGAGATATTTTTTCTTTCTCTCTCTAAGACTCTCTTCTTAGCTCACTCTCTCTCTCTAAACTCTACATTCAGTTTCCTTGATTCAGTGGTATTGTTCATACTTTTAACATGGTATCAGAGCCTAATCGACGGGATCTGTAGAAGATTCACTGGTGAAGATCAATTACCAGCTAGATCTCCCTTGTTGATTACTGTTCTATTGAGGTTTGCCTGTCCTTTTTTCCCCAATTTCTGCATTTTTCTCTCCATAGAATTCTTCAAATTCTTCATTAATGGCGGCTCAATCTAGTACTGCTACTCCTCGTATGTTTACTTCGCAAATTGATAGCAATGACCCCTTATTTGTACACCCTTCGGACACTCCTGGTTCTGTTTTAGTGTCTCAATTGTTGACTGGTGCTGAGAACTATGCCGTGTGGAGTAAGTCTATGCGAATCGCCCTGTTAGGAAAGAATAAAATTGGTTTCGTAGATGGAACTTGCATCAAAGATACTTACCTAGGTGATGCCTTTCTAGCACATCAATGGGAACGTTGCAATGCTATTGTTTTGTCCTGGATCATGAGTTCAGTCTCAAAGGATTTAGTCAGTAGAATTGTGTACTCAACTGATGCACACCTAGTGTGGAAAAGTCTGAAGGAGAAATTTGATAAAATCAATGGAGCTAGGATTTTCTATCTGCACAGGGAAATTGCAACTCTCACCCAAGGGGTTTCCAGCATTTCTGGTTATTTCATGAAGATAACCTCCCTATGGGATGAATACGACTCGATTGTACCACTCCCTGAGTGTGATTGTGGGAAATCAAAGCCCTTCGCTGAACACCTTCAGCAGCAAAGACTGATGCAATTTCTCATGGGGCTGAATGAGACTTATGCTCCTCAGCGCAGTCAGATTCTCATGATGGATCCAGTCCCTAACTTGAATAGGGCATATTCCATGTTAGTACATGAAGAGAGTCAAAGATCTAACTCAAATCTAGGGTCACAAGGAGGTATCCTAGGAGCAGCACCCATTGATATGGGATCTAATGCTGTGATCTCTGCAAATGCATCAAAAATGAAGCCTAGAAGATATACTCCATTGTTTTGTGATCATTGTCAAAAGAAGGGGCATAAAAGAGAATCCTGTTTTGAGCTGATTGGTTATCCACCTCATCACCCTAAGTTCAACAGCCAAGGTCCCATGAATAATAATGTAAATGTCAGCAAACCTAAGGAGTATGGAAGGGGTATGCATCCACCAGTCATGGCACATAATGCACAACACTGGCCTGATCATCAGCATCATCAATATGCTGCTCCTTCAGCTAATACCAGCAATATGATTCATCATCCTGGAATGAGCTATCATCCTGGTTTATACCCTGGTTATGAGGCACCAGCTGGAACCAATGCCCCTGCACCTCAGTTCTTCACTACAGAACAATATCAAGAGATCTTGAAGCTGATTTCCAAAGGGAAAGAACCTGAGGTTGATATGGCCAATATGGCAGGTAAGGTCTCTACTTCCCAAAGTAGCTGGATAATAGATACTGGAGCCTCAAATCACATGTGTTCAGACTTCCACTTATTATCTAGCAGTGTTCCAATTTCCAAAACTAACTCTAAATGTGTTCATTTACCCAATGGAGATACCACAAACATCACTCATATAGGATCTATTCCCATATCTAACTCTCAAGAGTTACAGAATGTCCTTTATGTGCCACAGTTTCAATATAACCTTCTGTCTGTATCTAGATACACTAAAGACTTGCATTGTTCAGTTACTTTTTACCCTGATTTTTGCCTCTTTCAGGACCTCTCCAGTGGGATGGTGAGAGGGATTGGTAGGCAACAAAATGGGCTTTACATTCTCAATCCTGCTTCACCATCTCCTGTACATACCACATTACCTGATACAAATAAACAAAGGAAGACTCTTCCTGTTGCTTCATGTGATTCTGCTGCACATGTTCATTCAGCTGAACATCTCAAGCCTGCTACTCTATGGCATCAAAGGCTTGGCCATGCACCACTCTCAACATTACAGAAAATTTCCTCACTAAAGAATGTACTGAAGTCTGTTTCTTGTGATTGTTCAGTGTGTCCTCTTGCTAAACAAACAAGATTACCTTTTCCCTTAAGTAGTTCTAGAGCTAGTGCTATCTTTGAACTTGTTCATATGGATGTTTGGGGTCCCTATAGAGTCTGTACATACAATGGATTCAAGTACTTTCTCACTCTTGTTGATGACTACTCAAGAATGACATGGACATTTCTTTTGAGATTGAAAAGTGATGTGTTTGTTGTTTTGAAGGATTTTCTCTCACTAGTTCAAACTCAATTTTCTACTTCTATTAAAACTATCAGATCTGATAATGGATTTGAATTCTTCAACTCTCATTGTTCTTCACTCTTCACCTCTAAAGGCATCATTCATCAAAGCAGCTGTGTGCATACTCCTCAGCAGAATGGCATAGCTGAGCGCAAGCACAGACACCTTCTAGAGGTAGCTAGGGCCCTCAGATTTCAAGCTCACATTCCATTAAAGTACTGGGGAGACTGTCTGTTAACAGCCACCTATCTTATTAACAGACTACCCTCTCCAGTCCTGCTTGGCAAGTCACCTTTTGAAATGTTTCATGGTCATCCTCCTGATCTTAGTCACCTCAAGACCATGGGTTGTTTATGTTATGCTACCACCCCACACTATAGTGATAAGTTCTCTGCTAAAGCCATCCCTGCTGTCTTTATGGGTTACTCATCTACTCAGAAAGGTTACAGGTTGTACTCCCTTGTCTCCCACACCTTCTTTGTGAGCAGGGATGTCAGTTTCAGGGAACACATTTATCCTTTTCAACATCCTCATTCTTCAAACTTATTCTCTGTCCCTGTCCCTGCTATTGCTTCCTCCATTCCTCCATCTGCTTATGACTATGCCCTGCCTCTTTCTAGCATGCCTACACCTGCTTCTCTTCATTCACCTCCACCTTCTCCTCTTATGCCTGCTCCTGTTGTTCCTACTTCTCCACCTGCTCCACCATCTCCTTCTTCTCCCTCACCTCCACAGCCTCCCAGACACACCTCAAGAGTTTCTAAGCCTCCTATTTGGTTGACTGACTATGTTCACCCTCCTTTGCCCTCTACATCCTCTACTCCCTACCCTATTAGTCAATTTGTCTCCTATTCTCATCTGCCCTCTCACTATCAGTCTTTTCTTGCTTCTTTTTCCACAGACACTGAACCTACTTCCTTTGCCCAGGCTGCTAAAGATGATAGGTGGGTTAAGGCCATGAAACTTGAGATTGAGGCTTTAGAGCAAAACCACACTTGGGTTGTAGTTGACCTGCCTCCTGGCAAGGTTCCTATAGGTTGTAAATGGGTATATAAAATTAAATATAATGCTGATGGGTCTGTTGAGAGATTCAAGGCCAGACTTGTGGCCAAAGGGTACACACAACAGGAAGGCCTTGACTTTCATGATACATTTTCTCCTGTTGCAAAAATGACCACTGTTCGAACTGTTATAGCTGTGGCTGCTTCCAGGAATTGGCCACTGTTTCAGATGGATGTCACCAATGCCTTTCTCAATGGTGACCTCCATGAGGAAGTCTATATGACTTTTCCTCAAGGTTTCAGCAGTCAGGGGGAGACCAGGAAAGTATGCAGACTGCTGAGATCTTTATATGGCCTAAAACAAGCATCTAGGCAATGGAACATAAAGCTTACTCAGGCCTTGACAAAATCTGGTTTCACACAAAGTAGATATGATTATTCACTGTTTACTAAGACTAATGGTAGTAAGTTTGTCATTATCTTGGTGTATGTAGATGATCTTCTTATAACAGGAAATCATTTGGAGGAGATACAAGCTGCAAAGCTAAGCCTGCAGAGCAATTTTAAGGTGAAAGATCTAGGTGAACTAAGATACTTCTTGGGCATAGAATTTGCAAGGTCAGATGAAGGTATCCTGATGTCACAAAGAAAGTATGCATTGAGTCTGATTTCTGATTTGGGCTTAGCAGGAGCAAAACCAAAGTCTACTCCACTGGAGCAAAATCTGAAACTAACAAGTGCAGAATATGATAGCATCACAGGAAATGGTGGTAATGCCCAGGATATAATGCTGAAGGACAAGGGAAGTTATCAAAGATTGATTGGGAAATTATTGTACCTTACAATAACCAGGCCAGATATCTCCTATACAGTACAATCTCTGAGCCAATTCATGCAGAATCCTAAGGTGTCCCATTATGAGGCAGCAGTAAATGTGGTTAGATATGTGAAGCAGCAACCAGGTCTAGGACTTCTAATGAGTAGCAAACCAGCATCTTATGTGACAGCATTTTGTGACTCTGACTGGGCTGCCTGCCCGATGACTAGAAGGTCAGTTAGTGGAAACTGTGTGAAGCTGGGCAACTCATTAATCTCTTGGAAGTCAAAGAAACAGTCTACAGTGTCAAGAAGCTCAGCTGAAGCTGAGTATAGAAGCATGGCAAATACAGTGTCAGAATTAGTATGGCTTACAGGGCTAATAAGAGAGTTGAAGCTGAGGGTTGTTTTTCCAGTTGACTTATACTGTGACAACAAAGCAGCATTGCAGATAGCAGCCAATCCAATGTACCATGAGAGAACAAAGCACATAGAGATTGACTGCCACTTCATCAGGAAAAAAATTCAAAGGGGACTGATCAGGACATCACACATTGGGACTAAGGATCAACTGGCTGATATTCTAACTAAAGCCTTGGGACATCAGCAACATACATCATTAGTCTTCAAGTTGGGAATGAAGGATATATTTCATTCTCAACTTGAGGGGAAGTGTTGAAATAAGTTATGTTAGCATATACTTGTACAATGAGTTGTATGTATTGTAGCTTCTAGAAGGTTCTAGATTCAGTTAGTTAGTTAATTGACAGCTGTTAGTGAGTAGTTAGGATTCAGTTAGTATATATAGTTAGTTAGAGAGTTAGTTTACACAGTGAACAGAAATGAGATATTTTTTCTTTCTCTCTCTAAGACTCTCTTCTTAGCTCACTCTCTCTCTCTAAACTCTACATTCAGTTTCCTTGATTCAGTGGTATTGTTCATACTTTTAACAGTATCTTCTGACGACTTTCCTACTTTGTCAGCGGAAATTGTTTCCTACCAGATGCTTTCAGAAAGCACCCTGTTTGGTCAAAAGGTGGTTGGAAATCATGATTTTCGACCGTCTTTGTCATCAAAAATCACATGTTTTCTGATAGTGAGTAAACCCTCACTCCAGATTGGTTTGAGAAAAGTGACTGATGATGATAGTTATACTTCGGCAAGAACCTACACAAATTAAAAGTGACCTTTATGTTTATTGACAATAATAGAAACTCTAGCTAAGTAAGTCAAATGTGTTAGTGCGGTAGCTCCATGTTGGATACCTCGCTACTTTTCAAACACAAGATAATCATGCATAGATGGACTCAAACCTTTTTTAAATAAAGGGTATGAACTATGAAGTACCGCTATTTGAATATACAATTTTTTAAATGTTTTGGAAATATATTGCTCGACTGAAAGGCTATGTATTCATGTGAGTTCAAGCAATCATCCGATCTGCCAATTGTGAAAATGACGAGTAACGACAATGCTACTTGAAGATTTGGAGAACTAGAAGACAAAAAAAAAAAAAAAAAAACTAATTCTTGAAGAGAAGCGGAGGAAAGCGAGACATTTTTTCAGAATAAAATAGGTGTACTACTCATTTTTTCAGCATGTGCTTAGTTTAACTAGCTAGTACACGTATCATAACTTTAATGAATTATTATACTAGACTTTTCTCTTTTCCACTTACATAAACAAGACCGTACATCTTACAATAATTTTTCGCTACATGAACCAAGTAAATTCATGTAGAACTTGGAATGAATCGAGTTTATTTCCAACAGACAGTACTAAGTATTACATGAATTTGACTACAGCCAACCTCTGGTGATATCAATTATCAGCAGTCGCAGTTCTACCTCCAGTAGTCTTGTACTTGGGAAAGGGCACCCTACCATACTCAATAGACATCACATCGTGCACAAGGATTTCATAGTGTCGTTTCACTTCTTCAGCTGTCTTATTCCCTCCAACAGCCCTAGCAACGTTGGACCAACGGTCAGGAGTGTCCTTGTCGTAAATTGCCAATGCCCTCTCAAAAGCCTTGTTCTGCTCTACTGTCCAATAGCCTTGGGAAGACATTGAGCTTGATGCCATTTCTAGAAGAAGGGAGGTATTAGTAGAAGACACTAAAATTGAGTAGTACTTGTTATGAGCAAAAGAGGTGGCAAAGGGCTGATTCTTATATAGCTCCAGCTAGAGGGGTGCTTGGTGGGTCTTGCTCGTGGCAAAGGGCTGATTCTTATAGTGCTCATGTGGATGTGAGTTTAGGACTTTAGAGGTATTGTAATGCTTCTTCTTCATACAGATGTTTAGTTTGTACAATTTCAAGCAGTGTCGATTACTGTATTCACGTACGTACATACTTGTAGACCAATTTCGATGAAACAATGTCAAATGATACCCCTGTATAAGGGTGCCATTGCTAGCTACTGGTCCTAGCAGTCAGTGCAAGAATATTTTGGGTGATTTGTTTCCCTAGGAACCACAAGAGCACGGAGAGAAAGAACATTCACATAGCACATTTGCATAACCAAAAAAGAAGAATCAGCTGTATCCCTCAAAGAACATTTTATTACCTCCCTTTTCTTCTGAATCTATATTAGGTACTACCTTCCTTTCAATTATGTGACAAAGTTTCAACTGGCACAAACAAAACTGAAGACTTTAATTTCCAAACTTCTAATCTTAAATATATCACAAACATTTGTGTAGCTCTAAAACTTTTGAAACTTATGACGTTAAACATGCGATGATATATCGTTGGTGATTATGAAAGGTTGGTAGGTAAAATGAAAAGTTTAAGTCAAATTACTAGAAAGTATACTAGTTTAAGACTTGGTCTTCTGAGGACCATATTGCCAAAGATACACTAGCCCTTCTGAGCACGTTCCATCTGTGCATGCAGCAGAGTAGACGTTTTGGTACAAGATCTTGTAAGTACACAAATTTTTCCATCTCCTAAACAACCTGACTAGTACCTGTGACCCTAATATATACAATGATTTTCATAGGTTTTAAACTTGGAAGTGGTCAATAGTGTGACAAGCCTAGCAGAAAAGGAGTAGAAAATCCTATCATATTCTTAATATATACTTGTACGTTCAAGTAGTATCTTTTTAGAAGAAGGCTTGGGTTGTCTCCTTAAATGGCCTTCTCAGTTGTCATAAAGTGTTTAATTTCTTTGCACTCTATTCATAAAATTATTTACACTATCAGATTATTAGATTAGTAAAAGATAATTACAAGTTTCTAAGTAATTCCAATAAGCTGAAGTCAACTGCACGCTATAACATGCGAAATTGCACCCTTGACCGCTGGGCTCTATCTTTGTCTAAGGCGTCTAAGATATTCTATTTGTAGACACTAATAAATTAGTTAGATCCGCTCTTCATTGCAAACTTGGGATTTGCGATCCCATATAAAATCGAACGTATTTAAGTAATTGTCGTTCTGAAAGACCATAATGAAAATACAATTTTTATTTTTCTTCTAGACGAATATGATATTAAGATTATTTTCAAAAGGCGAGCAAATTAATTATTTTCATGCATAAAATAGACTAGATTACCTAGTAAAAAGATTGAAAAATCATCACAAACCCTCACTTATTTCTTGTCTATTGCAATTTTTGGATCATCATATAATAATTTATACACGATATAATTATCGGTGTTCAACTGACCATCATTAGGTCTAGATCAAGAATAATGTCAAACACATACCACATGGTATTCGTGTGAAATGGAATGCTAGGCCATCACATTTTTATAGTGTATAATTTATTTCACAATCAGGAATTGAAAGTAACTAATGTGAGTCAGAAATGACAATATAACTTCGCTTACTAAGGAAATATTGTGAAAAAAATATATGTAGGTGAAAATTCAGCATATATAAGAAATACGGAGTATAGCTTTTAATTACATTTAATTACCATGCAAAACTAGAACAACTAACACGTTATGGTACCATATTACGGGCTTGCTAAATCCAACACTTACTATAAAAAATATATAAATATTGGGAGAATACCATGTGATTATATATACTGCTTCCTGAGTGCTTGATTCATCTTTTCCTCACTATGGTGCTTGGAGTAGAATTGTCAACAAAGATGAAGAATATTTATCGTGGTAGAATGGTCCTTCAACTTTTTCTGGTCTTAGTTATTGGATATTCCTTCTTTCTTTTTAGGTCCATTCCACATAGCTAGGCTGTCAATTTTCATAGTTATTCAAATACTTTTATTTGGAGCAGTTGTCGATCAGGGATTGTTTGTCTCCTTTGGTGGAATACACATTTTAATTTCTAACTGACGTTAGGTGCATGATTAGTGAAACAATGACTTGATGAATGTGAAAAATAGATTCATGGTTCTATTCCCCAGAGCCAGAAAGGTGCATATGCGCATCTATAGAATTGTAGCCATGGACATGCCAAACTAGATTTTTAACTTGGTGGGGGTAAATTTGAGGTTTTAACATTGAATGTGAAGTATTTTTAAAATGATATGTTTAGATTTAGTATTTGTTGAGATGTTTAATAAGTTTTCGCACATAAATATATACTTCACGTGAAAATAAGTTGAACTTAGTACCGAAATATTCTCCACCTACCTTCAAGAGGTTGTGGGTTCAATTCACCGTGGAAGTAAAATATGGGAGGGCCACTATTTGTTATGAGAGAGAGGAAGGGGTGAGGTTTAATTAAAAAAAAAAAGAAAAAGAAATATTAGGTCTGAAAATTCTTTTTTACTGTGTTCGGCCCCTGGCCACCTATCCAATTCTAATTTTTAAAGCTAATTTTAGGTGAATACAACACACCGACCAGAATGTGAAAATTCTGCTTTTTGTATCCTATTTAATTTATCTGACAATATTAAAAAAGTAATAAAGTGGTATTAGCACCAAGTTTTCTTTTTTCCCTTTTGAGAGTGTGGTTAGGCCAAAAACGTATATTTTTTAGTGTGTTTTTCCCCTTACTTTGGTACATTCTTATTGTAGATGGTGAAAAAGTGGTTGATAAAGCTCATTGATTGTGTTTTGACGTATAGGAGACAATTAGAACAAAAGCGAGGTGATTTGTGTAAATATGAAGCAAAGAAGGATAAATCCGATGAATTATATTGGAGCTAAGTTGTGCGCCACATGATCATAACACACCCTTAAATGAATTTTCAGTGAAAAAAACATTACCAAAGCACTGAGCTAACTTCCCAATGCATAGCTATCGCACAAAAGGTAAGAAAAATAAGCTTGCGCAGTCCTGAAGGGTTATGTGCGTCGCACAATACTTTTGAGAAGTTCAAGAAATTCTATGGGCAAAATTTCTGCGTTTGGGTAACTGTAATCTGGTCATTCACTCATTTGACTTAAAGACGTGATATAATAGCTTCCAACTCTTATTTCAGCCACATTCTTGGCCTAGGAAGGCAAGAACCACATTGGAGAAGCAAGTTCAAGAGTGGGTGATCCTTGAAACCGTTCCACAGGACGAATCAAAGAGTTTTTCTCTATTTTTCTCCTATGAATCTTCTTTTATCAATTCTTATTGTGTTTTTTAGTATGAACATGATTAGCTGAATATTTTATTTAGGGTTTTGGCGGAACCTTTTGTTTTATGAATCTACTGACGAGTTTTTTATATTAAAGTCATTCTTTATGATTCTATTTGTTCAACTGCATATTTATTGTGATTGATTGAAGGGCTCTCAATTAATTGTATTGTTATACCTTTTGATGCTTGGAAAAGATCACGGAGTTAGGTAGTTGTTGAACAATGATACTTCTGAGCAAGTGGTTGGAAGATAATTGCAAGGAGTTAAAAGCGGGGTTAGGAATAACAAAATTTTATCGTGATCTTAGTGAGTCTGTTAAATTATCACTAAAGTTAGTTCAGAAGAATAACTTAGGAAATTATCGTTTTTATTGGAAGATATTTATGACTAATGAACTTAGGATCAATTGAGGAGAAAAGAGAGAGATTGCAGGAACGTGTCGGTAGTTCATTGTGATAATTGAAAAAATCTTAATCCTACATTTTTACTCATTGAACACAATGTTATCTTTACTTGCTTGCTTTTAATTAGTTCTTAGTTTTTAGTTGTTCGTTAGTTTAAAAATCACAAATTTACTATTTAGAAAATTGTTTGGTTCTAATTACTTAGCTGAATAAACAATTACAAATTAATGTTAAGTTCTACGTGGGATTCAACTACGGGCTTACCTGAACTATATTTACATCGACCACTTATTTTTTCAAGGACGAGTTTTAGGCTAGATTAAGAAGCCGTGTGCTAATAGTACGATTCTTTCATAAACTATGTAAAAATTCCTTTATACTTATTAGTGGAATCTTAATTATGCAGCTCAATTTTAATTTTCATTCATGGCCAGAAGGCTACGCATTTCGGGTCAAAACTAAGATGGAATGTATCAAAATTGACAGAATGTGAATATCTTTATGCTATTGTATGTGCAGCGCGCACCATACAATTTCAAGCAAGGTTATTAGACTGGCCCCCCTATATAGGCCATGGTCGCAATGTCGGTTGTAAATTCTTGCAAGTAGAGTATATTTAAAAGTTCACTCGATACTACAATCCATGTTTAACTTAGATCTGATTTTAGGCCAATTAACAATTAAATTTGTATTTGCGGAGTCACGATCAATAGTTGAGATTAAGAGTTTGAACGACGAACTAAAATGATGACAATCCGTGGGTGAAATGTAAATACTAACTAATAAAAGTAAAGCACAAAATGGAAACAAGGAGAAGTAACCGTATCGTGTCGCTTGTCTTCGGGGAGAGCCCTTCGATGCCAATCACACTTAGATAATTCAAGAGCTAAAACCTTAAGTAAATATGAGCGAAAGGAATATCAGAGCAAGAGCGAGAAATTATTCTTATTGATAGTGTAGACAGGAAGTAAGTTGTTGTCACAATCGATTAAGGCGAATGCTATTTATAGGCCTGATAGGCACCCATTGGGATTTTGTAACCGCTGGGCGTGGATCCGTCTGGATAAGTAACTGCTGGGCACTTATCCGTTGGAGTCATAACCGCTGGGCTGTAATGATTGCGTTAATGACTATTAAATGGATTATCGTGGATAATAATGCTAATAATTGCTCATTTAGACCGTGTTGACTGTTGAAGTTTTCCGTAACTTCTTTAGGTCTGCTCGTGATAAACGTCTGTCCATTGGATGTCTGTCCGTTGAAACGTCTGCTCGTGCTACGTGGGATACACATGTCACCTTTTTAAGTCCAGTCAGCTTTTATCCAATACAGATAGTCCCCGCACTTCTCGGGCAGAGTATATGTCCGAGGAGTGGATAAGAATTTTGGCGGGAGTTTTTGTAAACTTTTGTCTTCATGTGATGTACCTTGATGACGTACGAACCTTATCGGCTAAGTGACAAGCCCCTATGACGTGCGCATTAAATGCGCCGTATAAAAAGTAACTGCAGCTGGCACGCCTGCGGAACCGCAGTCCATTCTGAAGTGACTATTGCGTGCCCCAAGGGTAAAAGTAATGATTTTAACCGCTTCAGTCACGTGCACACGTCGTCTGTTGATTGCGAGGTGACCGCTGCTCCTCAGGATAATGATGATACTATAAAGTTTTGATGAACCCTATTCTTTCCTTCGACGGGCAGATCTGATCGTAGTTTTTCTGATGACCTCCACGTGTCTCGTGGGAAGTTGTGGGGCTGAATTTTTACTCCTATAAATAGGGGTTTGCTTGATGAGAAACTTTTACTTGCCTTTATTTCTTCTTCGCTGTTCTCTGAAAACCTTTGAACTAGCTTTTGAGTTCTTCTTGATAACTTCATATTTTTCTTGAAATCATGACTTCAAGATCTAGGAAAAGTCAAAGTACTGATATTGCTGGTAGTTCCTCGGCGGCCACTCCCAGGCCTCGGGCTACCCAAGCTACTGCTGCAGAAATAATCCCCAAGAAATGGGGTGAACTTGAGGCGGACTGTAACATTAAGTCCTTTCATAATAGAGAGGGAGATACGCGCAACTGGCCGGCGTATAGGTTTAAGTCTGGGATCACGAAGGAGGTGGTCCCCCATGTGAGGATAGATTGTAACTGGGGCGATAAGGTTCCCCTCTTGCCGGTCTCCGAGGGGGAGAACATTACTTCCCATAGAGCTGGGTGGACAGCCATGTGCACCTACCCCTTCACAGTGGGATGTAAATTACCCCTGCACCCTGTACTGGAGAGGCTTTGCCGGGAGTACCTTCTCTACCCGGGGCAACTGAGCCCCAGTATATATAGAATAGTTACACTTTTAGATTGGTTTGCGACAGAAACCGATCAATCTTTTGGTTACGAACATTTTATTTCTTTGTACAGTATACAAATTTTTAAAGATGGCTATGTAAATGCCAGGATGCGCGGAAGCAAGGGCTTGGTGCGCAGTTCTGAGGATACTGGTGACCGAGGTTGGGTGCACCGGTATCTGTTCGTGCGCTCCTCGGCTTTGACTTTTGATGACAAGGCTCATCTTCCAGAAGTCTGGAATAAGACACGTGAGTCCTTTTTTTTTTTTTATGTTCTCCCTTTTTTATTTTTTCGTCTGCTAACTTCATTCAATTTCTTTGTGCAGCGGCCAAGCAACCTTACGACGGGCTCATATCTGTCGATGAGCTGACGACGTGGGTTGAGCCGATTTTGAAGAAGTTTGGTCCCGAGAAAAGAGAGTGGGCGTATTTCGCTGCTCACAAGAGTTTGACTGTGAAACACCATGGTGAGAATATTCCTGCCTCCATAATCGTTCCTCTTCTTTAAAACTTCTTCATGTCTAACCGTTTCACCTTTCCGTAGGTTTAGGCACTTCAGGAGATTTCTTTCCTGCTCCCCCCAAGACGGACCTTCCGATCCTGTTGCTGATCCAGTTGCTGAAGCTGAGGCTATACTAGCTTCGGTGGATGCACTACGCAGCAGGGAGGGGGGAGAAGAATTCCTGTCCGGTGGACTGGGCTCCCTGAAGAGGAAGAAGAAGAGCCAGGGAGAGGGCGGAGCATGGAAGAAGTCTGCTCGTAAGACTTCCGGGGCTGCCGGGCAAGCCTCGTCGACTGGTGGTGATCTTTCTTCTAGGGCCAGTGTACCGGAGCCTGTAGAAGAGAATGCCAATGCTGCTGCTGAAGTCCCCGAGTCTGCACGGGGAGAGGTTTTAGCCAAGGAGGTTATCTATCTTTCGGACATTGATACCGAAGTTGATATTCCTCTTAGGCGAAGACCTCATCTTCGAAGCGACAGAAGAAAGGCCGAGGAGGAAGCTGTCTGTACTCCGCAGAGGAGTCCCCGAGTTGTTGACGGGGCGGAGGCAGGTCCTTCTCGTGTAGACAAGGGGAAAGGAAAGGTGGGTGAAGAAGAAGATGAAAAAGAAAAGGTGAAAAAAGGAGTTAGGGAAGACGATCCCCAAGAGGGTAGCCGGGGTCCTCGTGTTTTTCGTTTTGAGGACCTGGAGAATGTGGCTACTGATGGGGCGACGCCTGTCGGTCTTTGCGAGTACGAGACGATAAACCCTGGAGTGGAAGGTGACTCTAACCTTTCATCGTCAAGATTCGTCTGCGATCAGTCATCGGTGGTCAGACAGAGTTGAAGGATATCAGGGGTATTCGTTACAAGTTTGGGCCAAATTACCCTTCCGAACAGGCTTGGGAACCCAAGTACTGTGAGAGGAAGCATACTTTGAAACTTGCCCCTGATGTTAACTTCGTAACTGGGCCGAGCGGCTTGGCTAAGGCGGTCTCCTCGCTCATCGGTCCCCGTAAAGAATGGGTGCTGAGGGAGCTAAGCGATGAGGAGTTGGCCTTTCAGATTGCTGCTGACTCTGCCCGAGTAAGTATTTCTTGTTTTTGTGTTGGGAATAATTTTACCCTCGTACTTTTAACCTTGACTTGTTTTGCTTTTTCAGTCAAGTATGCTGGCTGCCGAGCTCATGTTTTGCTCCAGGCTTAACAACGTCGATCAAGTGGTTGAGATAAAGAAAGAGTTGCTGGAAGCTCTGAAGGAGAACAAGACTCTGATAGAGCAGTGTGGTTTCCTTAGTGGTGAGGTTAACCGGTTGACGGTTGTCAACAATAAACGTGTTGAGCAAATCAACGCACTCACCAGGGAGAAGGACCTTCTTCTCGAAGAGAGAGAAGGGTTCGCACGCTCTGCTCAGGGTTTGGAGAGATTGGTTGAAGACTGTCGGACTTCTTTGAACAGAGCTATTGAAGATCGTGCATCCCTTGAGATGGATCTGCAGAGAGCCAATGAGGGATCTGTCAAAGCCAGGGCTGATCTTCAGGCTGCCAAGGATCAGGTCGCTCAATTAATGAGTGCTCAGACCACATTAACCAAGGACTTGGCCAACCTGCGCGATCAGTCTGAAATCAAAGCCAAGCTTGCTGCTCTTGAAGCCAAGCGTACATTGCTCGTGCAGATTCAGGCTAGACAAGTTAATGTTGAGGAGATGCTGCAGACCACAAAGGGCAATGTTCGTAGAATAAGACAAGCATTGAATCTCTCTCTCCTGAGGATTCTGAAGGCGACGACGATGATGAAGACGAAGATGACGGCGAGATTTCAGGGGACGATGGCAGAACTGACGGAGCTGGTGCGTCGAGTTCTGGTCGTAGCCCTAAGTGTTGATGCCATTTCTCAGTCTGTGATTGATGTACTTTTGTCTGGCGAGAGCCGGACTTGTTTGTTGATGGACAGAAGTCTAGTAAAGACTTTATGGTCCTTTGTATGGCCGGTTTCATTTGGCCTTTGAATCACTCTGCAAATTTCTGTCAGCATTTTTCGGCATTTTATCAATTTACAGGATAATGTATATATGCTACTTTAGATCTGTTCAGTAACTATATTTAGTTTGAACTCTTGATCTTTTCATTTACATGTGTTGTGGCTTTCGTGCCTTATGTTCGGGAATTTTTTGAATTTTGAACTTTATTAAGTTCGTATTTCCAAAAGTCTGCCCAAATGATTTTAACTTAGCCTTTTGTTAGGAAGATGTCGTAAGTTGTAAGTAATCTGACCGAGTCGTGGTCGTTAGAGTTTTGGCCGAGCCTTTGGCCTTGTGAACGGCTTCTCTTATTTTCGTGGAAGCCTTGTCACATAAAGGTTTCGCTTTGTGAATGACTCCTCTTATTTGTCGTGGAAGTTTTATCACGTAAAAGTTTTTGTTTTGTGAATGACTCCTCTTATTTGTCGTGGAAGTGTTATCACGTAAAAGTTTTTGAAAAACATTAGAAATTCACCTTTCGATAAGGTCTTTCGCCTGTATGAAGGTCTTATCTGGCCTACATGGGCCTCTCACCACCCCCCTTGTTTTTATGTTGGAACACGTAAAGTGATAACATTAAAAGAGTTTTCGGTGAGTTGCATATTGAACACATATAACCAAACGAGGAGTGTGTCCGTTGTGGGATTCGAACCCACAGCCACGAAGTTGAAGAACTTCGAGCTCTACCAGTTGAGCTAAACGGATCTGACCTTGTTTAGGTCGTTAGTACCATTTAGAGAGAAAATATAACAAAAGTAAGAACTTTCGTAAAGATAAAAGGTAATTGTAGAATAACTAACCGTTTACCACTTAGAAGTGATACCTTTTGAGGTGAACCACATTCCAACTGTTCGGGACCGTTGAGCCGTCCGGTCGTGCTAAGCGATAAGATCCCTTACCGACTGAAGCAATTACCTTGTAGGGGACTTCCCAATTAGGGCCAAGTTTCCCTGAGTTTGTCTCTTGTGTGCTCTGGGAGACTTTTCTGAGTACAAAGTCCCCGACTTGGAAACTTCGTACGCGCAGTCCCCGATTGTAATACTTTTCGATTCGTTCTTTCTGGGCGACTACTCGTACGAGAGCTAGTTCTCTTCGTTCTTCGAGGAGGTCCAGCTCTTCGGAAAGATTGATTGAGTTTGATTCCTCAGTGGCATGTGCATATCGTAGACTGGGCTCTCCTATCTCAACTGGGATTAGAGCATCTGCACCGTATACCAAATAGTAAGGGCTCCAAAGCTTCTACAAATGGCATGTGGTTTTCTCTTTCGTCCATCTTCGTGATGAATTCCGGGACCTCATACTTAGCCTATTCAGGTGGAATGCCTGGCCCCGGTTGCTGTAATTGCTATTTGTTTTCTTCGGGCAGTTTGAGGTCTACCGAGTAGCAATCTCGTGCAGAGCGTTGCTCTCCTCGGATCTCACGTACTCCCCATTCAGATGGGAATTTCAACACTTGATGATAGGTTGAAGGAACAGCTTGCATGTCGTGGATCCAAGGTCTACCCAAAATGATATTATAGGCTAGATCCGTATCGACAACATGAAAAGTTGTTTCCTTTGCTACCCCTTCGGCGAGAGTCGTCAGGGTAACTTCACCAAGGGTCTTCTCACTCGAATTGTTGAAGCCGAAAAGAACTCGAGATACTGGCACGATCTTATCTGCTAGCTGCATCTCTATTACAACTCGGGATTGGATAATGTTTGCAGAACTGCCCGCATCAATGAGTACTCTCTTGACGTCGAACTCCGCCACGCGTAACATTATGACTAATGCATCAGCATGTGGAAATTGCGAGTCGTCGGTGTCAGAATCCTCAAATGTGATTACTTCTTCTGATCGAGGGCGCTTGTTGTTTGTGATGGATACCTTTGCATACTTTTTTGCTGTGAAAGTAACGGAGTCCACCTCGATTCCACCTAAAATAACATTAACTGTCCTCCTTGGAAAGGGTGCTCGTGGGGGGCTAGATTTGTTCTGCTGAGCCTTCGCGTGAGTTTGCTTTCCCTTCTTCGGTCAGGAACTCCTTCAAGAATCCCTGTTTCAACAAGTGAGCAATTTCATACCTTAAAGCTTTGGAGTCTTCGGTTGTGTGACCATGATCGCGATGGAACTCGCAATATAGATATTGGTTTCGCTTGCTGGGATCAGTCTTCATGTCTTTCGGCCACTTGACTTTTTCTCCCATATCTTTGAGTACTGCCATGACGTCGGTCATTTCGACGTTGAAGCTTGGCAGACTTGGGGTTCCGTTGGGATTTGACTCGGAATCTTCTCTCCGGGATAGCCCTCTGTTGTTGTTGCGGCTGCGTCTTTTGGAATTGTTGCGTGATTGATCAGGGTACGGCTCGTAGCGTGCATCTGACCTCTCCGTCTCTGCTTTCCCGTCGGGGCCGCCGTTGCGTGATTGAGTCCTTCCTCGGGTACCTGTTCCAATCAATTTATCTTCATCAATACGTACCTTGGAATTGTAACGGTCGTAGACGTCTGACCAACTGGCTGCTGGGAATTCGCGAAGAGACTCATAAAGTCTACGCGTGGCCTCTGAGCTCCTAATATCCAAGCTGTTGGTAAATGCGATCGCTGCCCATCTGTCTGGTACTTTGGGGAGCATCATACGCTCTCTCTGGAAGCGATCTACATATTTGCGGAGAGACTCGTCGGGTCTTTGCTTGATCTCAAAGATGTCCTCTACACGGGTCTCCGTCTTCTGAGCACCTGTGTGTGCTTTCACGAACAACTCAGCCATTTCTGCGAAAGACCCAATAGAGTTGGGTGGCAACATTGAGTACCATCGCAGAGCTCCATCTGCTAGGGTTTCCACGAACTTCTTCAATTGGACAGATTCGATCTCCTCGTCGGTGAGATCGCTAGCCTTTATAAAGTTGCTAAACATCATGAGGTGATCGTTGGGATCAGATGTTCCGCGATACCTCGGAATGTTTGGCATTTTGAACGTCTTAGGTATCGCCTTTGGGGCTGCCTCCTTCTTCCAGGGTCGCTGTGAATAGCGTTGGACATCGACTTTCTTCAGCGTGGGTGGAGCGCCCGGTATCTGATCGATTCTCTCGTGAAAAGATTTTTGAAGTGCTTCCTGGCTTTCTTTGAATTGTTTGGTGAGGGCTTCCACAACAAGGCTCACATCCGTGGGCGCCATAGACCCTCCGTTCGGATTCTGATTGACTTGGGTCGTTGGACCTGCAGTACCACCGTTGTTCCGTTCTTCTCCCTGCCTTGATGTATGTTAAGAAGGTGCGTCACGACCAGGTGCTGCAGCGTCAACCCTTGCCGTTGAAGGGTTGCTCCTTCGGAGAGAAGTGAGTGCCTCATTTATTCCTCGGTTTACTTCTGCCTGTTCCTGCATAAAAACAAAGAGTGTTTCCTGGAGGTTCCCTTGGCCAGGGGAGAGACTCCTATGGCGTCGTCTCCGGGGTGGAGTAGTGCTTTGAGAGCGCATACACCTATTTCGCTGCCTGACCGGTCCTTGGGGAGATTGTTGCTGCCCATCGGACGAGTAATCGGGAGAGTAATCAGGAGAACAATTAGGACTGAGTGGAGGAGTATTTACCTGTTCTCCGCCTTTGATAGTTCGTTGAGAATTGCTTTCTGCCATGTTAGTTATAGAGCAAAAAGACTGACGAAAATAGGTATAATATCAAAGATAAACTATTAACCTACGAAGGCTATTGACCGGCTCCCACTGTGGTCGCCAAATTGTTTAACCTAGATCTGATTTTAGGCCAATTAACAATTAAATTTGTATTTGCGGAGTCACGAACAATAGTTGAGATTAAGAGTTTGAACGACGAACTAAAATGATGACAATCCGTGGGCGAAATGTAAATACTAACTAATAAAAGTAAAGCACAAAATGGAAACAAGGAGAAGTAACCGTATCGTATCGCTTGTCTTCGGGGAGAGCCCTTCGATGCCAATCGCACTTAGATAATTCAAGAGCTAAAACTTTAAGTAAATATGAGCGAAAGGAATATCAGAGCAAGAGCGAGAAAGTATTCTTATTGATAGTGTAGACAGGAAGTAAGTTGTTGTCACAATCGATTAAGGCGAATGCTATTTATAGGCCTGATAGGCACCCGTTGGGATTTTGTAACTGCTGGGCGTGGATCCGTCTGGATAAGTAACTGCTGGGCACTTATCCGTTGGAGTCATAACCGCTGGGCTGTAATGATTGCCTTAATGACCATTAAATGGATGATCGTGGATAATAATACTAATAATTGCTCATTTAGACCGTGTTGACTGTTGAAGTGTTCCGTAACTTCTTTAGGTCTGCTCGTGATAAACGTCTGTCCATTGGATGTCTGTCCGTTGAAACGTCTGCTTGTGCTTCGTGGGATACACGTGTCACCTTTTCAAGTCCAGTCAGCTTTTATTCAATACAATCCAAACAACCTACTTTCTAAGGGATGAGTCAAAATGAAGACAATATGTCAAAATAAAGTTCACTCACTAATGGAGCTCTAGTAAGTGGTGTTTTCCCTTTAATATGCCTTATGTAGAACGAATCTGACGGTTAAACAAAACGAAGCTTTTTAAACTTTATAAAGGGTGAGTCGAAATGAATCACACGGTTAAACAAAAAGAAGCTTTTTAATTAAAGAAAGAATTTTTGGGACAAATGAAAGTGATTTGTGGCCCCTTTATCAATATGCTAATGATTAGCTGAAAATTACTTGAGCTACTTCCCACGAATCGAAAGCAAAGGACAAGAAAAGCCTCGAGAATCAGATGCACATTTCTGCACATATTGGAATCTAAATCATGACTCAATCTCGTATGATAGCAACATAAGTGGAATCCTTGGTCTCCTAGCTAGCCCTCTAAGATGGTCCTCTTTAACAACTTGGAGGAGGACAACCTTGTATAATGGTCCAAAGGCATTTTAATTTCGTGGATTATTTCCTTCCATTTCATATTGAAGACGAGCTGTCATGCACGTAGTTGTACGAAAATCAGTACCATTCCGTTAAAGAACTTGCTTTCTTGTTGAGATATCAAGGCGGATAAGGTTTTGGAGTGTAGAAAAAGGTGTACAAACATAATCAAATATTTTTTGTGATTTTCTATTATGTTATGAGAAATGGTTTGCTTCATTTGAGCCGTCGTCGCTTAATGCATGTAGGGGGCTGGGGCTTTTCCCCACGACCCCTTTTAAAAGAGAACCAGAAACCGATAAATACTCACATGCACTTATTATTTGTACAATATTAGATAGTTTTAACGGTTAAAAATTAAAAGTGAGAATATACATGTGTATAATAAAAGATGCGTGAATTCTGCATTTATTTTGACTGTACGTCCATTGATCATAAGCAAATACTTCACCATATATTGAGTTAAAGTATAAACTTAATTAATTACAGCTAGAGAAATAAAATAACGGCACACGATGAGTGCTAAAGATGCCATTTCAAAGTAAAACTACTCACCTATGATAGTAGGTCAGTTATCATAGAAATTTATCATAGAAATTTACTAATCACTCTAAGTAAGATTGTATAAACTTTTTTATATTAATGGTAGTGCATAGAATTTAAACTCTTCATTAAGACTTTAGTGTTGGTAAAATAACATCTATGAATAAGAATAAACAAGCAAACATTCACTGTGATCCATAAAGTAGTAGAAGTACATACTGGCATCCACTGTCAGGATTTTGTCGATAAAACATGTGGCTTGAATAAGCTAGTAATTAGCTACACTAGAGACGAGACAATGATGGAAAAAGAATACATATATAGGCGAGTGTTTGAGGGCCAGAACTGGATGAATAATTTTGAGTTTTGAGTTTATCTATCATTATCACTCTTAAGGCTTATGTTCCTGAATCAGTGAAAGTTATTCCCGGCAATTCCCAAGTTGTTGGAAGCCGATTAGCTGAATATGGAAGTGGGATTGTTGGTACTCTATTTTGTTTATGGCGCATCAATTAGACCTCAAATGAATAAGTTTTATAAAAGCTGTGAACGTATAAGAATCATTTGGTGTATATCTAGTAAACATATGAGAATAATGTAGGACGAATTTTGAATATACCTACAAAATAGTCGAGGATAAACTGCCAAACAACTTTTTTAAGTTCAACTTCATCTTTAGCACGAGAAAAATTACAAAAGTAATTTATCATATCATCTTTTTGACTCCTAATATACACCAGATTCATTCTTACTGTTCAACATTATTATCATTTTTTTTCATTAGTCACATGTACCAGCAAGAATATCTATTCAACATGAGATAATTGTTTTAGTAAGTAAAGAAGCATACTAGTTAGGTGCTATTATTTAAACCCCGGAAGGAAAGTATATTCCACAAACAAAAACTCTCTTTCTCCTAGTGGTAAGCAGCTTTACAGTAAAAATTTCATCCAGAGACCACTTATGTCACTGCTATTTGATTTCAGGTCATTTTTTTCTTAATTGTGCAAAACTAGCTACTTTTGAAATTTCAATCCTTGTGGACTGAACTTCATAACTTCAACCCATAAGGGGTGAAGTTTATGCATTCTATGCCTAAAAGTTCAACCCTTGTGGGCTGAAGTTGAATTTCATACATTAGGCATGAAGTTCAGCCCACAGCGAAATTCCAAAAAGTGACTACTTTTGAACAACAAAAAAAAGTTACCTAAAACAAAATAGGATTATTACCCACATAACTATTCCAAACCCTTCCACTTTTTGTAGTATATTTTATCTTCTTTTTTTTCTTTTCTTAGCATATTTATCAAATATAATTTGATGATATAAACATTTAAAAAATATAAGACAAATATACGTGTTTATATATGTGTATAGAAGTTATATATTAAAAAAAAATCAATCTAATTATGTCATATTTTAATTATAAATCAAATTTTAAATATAAATATTGTGGCTAGATTATGTTAGTGCTAGATAACTTGTTAATAAAAGTATATTGAGGACTATTTATGTGAAAATTCCAAACAAAATGGGGAAAGTGCACGAAAGGCCACTTTTGCCACTGGGCTTTGGGCACAGGCCACTAATACCAAAATATTTAGTTTGTGGCCACTTTTGCTTAAAGAGATAGAACTTTAGTCCATAGGCCGGATTGAAGTTCAGTCCTTAAAGATTGAACTTCAATCCAGGGCCATATGGACTGAAGTTCAGTCCAGTCCTTAAGATGGAACTTCAGTCAATATGGCCATGGACTGAACTTCAGTCCATAGTATGGCCATGGACTGAAGTTCCATCTTCAAGGATTGAACTTCAGTCCATGGCCATACCATGGACTGAAGTTCAGTCCATGGCCATATTGACTGATGTTCAGTCTGGAACTTCAGTCCAGGGGCCGTATGGACTGAACTTCGGTCAATGAAAGTCAATATTTATTTAGTAAAGGCCCAAAAGTGCCCTCTAGTGTAAGACCAAAGAAAATAGTGGCCTCAAACCAAATACCAGTATTAAAAGTGGCTGCTGGGCAAAATTTTTTCAAAATAGCAGTGGCAAAAATGGCTATTCGTGCACTTTGCATATCTTTACAGGCCCATATTTCCAACAAGACTGGACTTTCAATCCGAGATGGACTTCAAGAGAACCCAACAACCGGAAAGATCTGTATGGCCCATTTCTGGTATTGAGGTTAAAGGTATATATTTCGTGGGACAGCAGCCTATTTGTTAAAAATTTCGCGTAGGGGCCTGTTTGGCTCGCGATAATTGATTTGTAGCCGTCAAAAATAAATTCATTGAGAAATAGCCACTTCCGGACAAATCCTTGGAGCTTTGTAACTAGTGGCCGGTTTCCCGTCGCGTCAGCCTTTTCCCAGTGCGCGGAGCACTAGCCCCAGTATTTATACTGAGACTTTGAACAAAGCATTTTGTTATGGGACTTTGTATAAAGCTTCAGTCCCATAACAAAATGTTGGGGCTGTGAACAAAACTTGTTCAAAGCCCAGCATTTTTTTTGGGGGATGAAGCTTTATATATAAAGTCCCATAACAAAATAATGGGATTTATTCTTTTGATGGGACCTTTGTTATGGGAATAAATCTCATTATTTTGTTATCCCATAATAAAATAATGGGACTTTTGAACATGTTAGTTCAAGGTCCCATAACAAAATACTTGGGCTTTGAAAAAATTTTGTTTAAAACCCCAGTATTTTGTTATGAGACTAGTCTGGAGTGTTTTTCCAACACTAATGGAGCTTAAGTGTGCGCTCGAATTTTTGACTATTCTTCAATGAACTTTGAAACGGTAGATAGTCCCCAATGAGCGAGTCCAAAAATAGTTACTGATCAAAATTTCCCGCCTATTTGCACATCGCCAACTAAGGCGCTTCAGACTTCAAACCATAGAATCGAATGTTTATGTTTGGTTTGAAGTATGTATTTGAAGTTGATGAAACATTGTTTTGAAAAAATAGTTATTCCCGGCAAAATGAACTTTTCTCCAATTGAGATGTGCTTTCTTCATTTATGTATTTCCACTACTCCCGGCACAAGAGGAGCAAGATATGACGATTGCTGGAACAAAAAATGAGCAACAATATACCCGCCGGGTTAATTTAACTTAATTTAATTAAACGTAAAGAAAGCTCGGACGATCCATGATTAAACAGACTAGTGACACTTTACTAATAGTAAATGCTTTAGCCATATGCTCGGTGTAGTAGACGTGCAAGCAGACTAATGCTAACTTAAATATCGATGGCAAAAGAGAATTTCTTCTGCAGGTCTCTTGTAGTATTAAGTGTGATAAAATATTGGCAATCTATCTCAGATTCAGAGCAATATTTTCTTGAAATTTTACAAGTAGGTCGCTATGCTGAATCAACAAAATATAAAAGAACGCATTGGTCAGTTGCATATCTTACAACGTTCCATTCTTAGTATAGGATCTACGGGCAGAGGCTCCAATTAATTACACATTTTGTATTAAGCAGGTAAGATTCTACCCTTAAAGGTGGATTTTCTCAGGTCAAGCTCTGATAATCAGACATGAGGCTTCACGTCGAAGCTTAGGCGCAGAAAGGGTAAACTAGCTCAATTTAAATCCACAGGTGATTTTAGGTCCCACAATTTACATAAGATTTTATGATTGTATGTCCATGAACGGGAGATACTGATTAATTATGTAAAAAAATGATATGACGAATAAACATACTGACGAATCATAAAAAATTATAACGCAGTAAAACAAGGTAAAATAATTGAAGAACAAGAATCATGAAATAGTAACTTGTAATCCTAGATTCACTTCATTCAATAAGAGAACTTAGTAAATACAGAGATTCACCCACAGTAACATAACACAAGCCAATAACGGTCAAAAAAGACGATACCACGAACAATCATAAAACAGAACCATCATAACTTAAATTAAAAATAAATTAACTCCTTTTTTCTAATTCCTCCAGTTTCCATCGGAATCACCACCGCCCCTAGAGTAACGGTCACCACCACCTCCGCCATAACGGTCACCACCACCATATCCACCACCGCCTTCACGTCTGCCACCGCCATAACCACCACCACCGCCTCCATATCCACCACCACCGCCTTCACGTCTTCCACCTCCATAACCGCCACCACCTCCATATCCACCACCTCCTTCACGGCGTCCTCCACGGCCACCGCCTCCATAACCGCCACCACCTCCTCCACCACTTCCACGTGACTGAGCTTCGTTCACGGTGATGTTACGACCGTCTAGATCCTGGCCGTTCATTCCTTCAATCGCATCTCTCATGGATTGCTCATCACCAAAGGTAACAAATCCAAATCCTCTTGATCTACCGGTTTCACGGTCATTGATAATCTGAAACATCAAAATTTACACAGAATCTTCATCAGATCTTGCAGATCTAGACCGATTACGCTCCAAATTTTAAAAAATAACAAAAAATCATAAAATTTAGAAAAAATAACCGATCTATCTTCGTCTCTAACAAGAGGAGGAAGACGGAACGTACCGTTAAAGCGAGAAGTGAATAATAGTAACAGTAACAGAGTAACAAATAGTAACAGTAACAGTTGAATCAGAGTAACAGTAACAGTAACATAGTAACAGAGAGAATCAGTAACAGTAACAGAGGGACGGTTTCCAGGTCGGATCCGATCTCAACAAACGGACCTTGGATTCAAGTACTTCGCCGTACTTTGAGAAAGCTTCACCTAGGGTTCTATCGTTTGTGGCCCATGCAAGCCCACCCACAAAGCACCTGTATTCAACTTCAGCCATTGTAGATATTTTTTTTTCAAAACAGAGAAATAAAAGGAAGCTGAAGAGAAAGGGATGAGGAGAATTGATAAGAAAGGGTGTGAATTTATAGGAGGAGAATTGCTAGGGTTAGGTGAAGGCGGTTGAGTTAATTTCGGACTCTTATTCAACTTGGGTTAGGACTCTGGTTGGCCAAGATATTTTACACCGCAAATAAAGGGTGCTACTAGAAGTTGATTAGTGTTGAGTACGTGTTTTTAGGAAAAAAATTCGTAATTCCAAATATTTGCTAATAAAAAATTTTCCTTTATTAGCTGATAAGGAAGAATGGAAGATACAAGTAGATCTCTTTAGAGAAAATAATTATTATGGCTCTAAAGTACTTATATTTTTTCCTTTTTCTTGTTAAGTTCGTCAAAAATAAAAATTAAATTACTCGTAATTTTTTAAAAAAACAGCTCGATGCACTAAGTATATCGTTCATGCCGGATTTGGAGGAGGACACATCAAGAGGCGTGATGGCTTGAACCCATGACAAGGCTCCTAAATTACTTTTTTACCGCATTAAAATTATTAAAAATAGTAGTACTATTGTAACTCTTGATACTCCACTCGTATTATGATTTTTAGATAATTTTATATCTCTAAAGAAATAATAAAATAATTTTTGTTTTACTTTTGTTAATTATAGACAAAATGAAATCTAATTGATGTCATAATCTTTTTCTAGGATATCAACGATGATAAAATAATCTGTTCAATGAGCATATAATATTTTAATTTAACTCAACCCAAGTTTACTTTCATTACAATTTGAATTTTGAACCAGGGGACGGCTAATCAAAGGAAATAAGGGGCTTTGATTGAGGTGAGAACTTGAAAATATCTAAGAAGATTTGTGAATCTCGAAAGATATTTTTGACAATCCCATAGGGCCCACCCACAGTAGTGGAGTCACGTGAAGCTTCTTCCCATAAAGATATTTATTACTCACTCCAGCGCTAGTGGCGTGTCCAGTGTGGGGCTACTGCTTTAGCAGTTAGTTGAAAATGAATTATTATGTCCACATGCTTTTTCATCCACTCAACTGATATCGCAAATGGAGAGCGCTCTTGTTTGTGCTTCCCCTTCCATTACTCTACCCACTATCAAAACAGAAGTTGTGAGGAAATTCCAGAGCTCATTCCATGGCAAACAGATACATAACCATACGCTTCTCACCAGAAACTTCAGTACTGTCAAAACAATCCGTCTCAATGTCACTTCAGTGTTTGGGAGGAAAGTTAAGAAGGAAGTTAAGAAGGAAACTGTTGTTCCCGACCCGGATTACCGAATTCCAATTGTCCTCTTAGGGTTATCTGGTAGTTTATTTTATACGGAAAATCTACCCGCAGCGGTTCCTATTGGTCTTCTTGGGTTACTCCTGTTATTCCAGACAACAAGGGTGAGATTTGTCTTCGATGATGAAGCTTTGGAGGTGAAAGTTGGGGAGCAACTCGAGGAGTCAGGTGAAAATGTATTTGTGGGTGGAAAGAACCGCTGGAAATATTCGACATTTGTGAACTGGGAGCTGTGGTGGCCAACATTTCCAATTTTGGTTTATTTTAAAGAGCGACAAACAAAACCTGAGGGACAAGTCCACTTTTTCCCAGTAATTTTTAACGGGAAGCAACTGTATGATGTTATGGTGGAGAGATGTGGCCCCTCAAAAACTAGCGGACCGAAGTAAGCTAGACAAGCCATAGGATCAAATTGTGTGGTAAATGTATCAAGCTCAAGAGGTTAAGAAACTTGTCAGTTCAGTTACAAAATGTGTTTCAATGTGATTTGTTAATGTACGTTCTCTTTTATGTTTCTAGGCATCTATAAAATCATAAGAGAATAATGCTCTCTCTGTTTTTTTTTTTTTTTTGTAACTAATGGATGTTTGGGAGACATGAGATCAGTGAATTGGAACAAGGCTTACGCACAAGACTCACAACTCATATATGGCATACCTAATGTTTAGGTCAATTCAATAAATATGTAATATTTGTATCACATACCTAATGTTTAGGTCAATTCAATAAATATGCAATATTTGTATCACATACTAGTAACACTATACTTAGCTCCCTCGATTTTATCGCTAATCATCATAAACCTGCAATATAGTTCGGGTAAGTAGAGTTTTATGTAGCGTGTAGTCACTATAGTATTACTAATGACTCGTGAAGAAGTTCTACTGTAAAAGTACCTTTACTTATACTAGTCTCTGCGTACGTGCGTTGCACGTGAGCTCGATGAGAGTGAAATATTTTAAACCACATAAATATTCTTTACTAATGATTTTGAGTTATAAGAATGAAATAAAAGTGTAATTAGTTCCTAAAAAATTATCATATTGTAAGCTAACTCAATAAATAGAGAAACGTTGTGCAAAAAAGTGTGGATGCCTAATTGTGATTTGAATATAAATAGTTAGTATTTGCTTTAGAAGTTCAAATAGGGTAGCATATTCTGAATGTCGCAAAGTAGCCTACATAGTTCTAACAAGATGGAACTGGAAAACATACATTTATTTTCTTGTAGAAGTACTAAATAGTGCATTACTTTCATCCCTCTAATAATTGTGTAAAATATCTTAGTTTGACACAACAATCAAAAGAAAAAAGAAAAAAATAATAAAAAAGAAATAGAATTGAACAACTCAAGGAAAAGATGATCCTGACACTTGTTGGCTAGCAATTACACCTTATCTTGATAAGTTAAAAAGTTTAGAAATCCTAACAAAGGTCAAAAAGTATAATTCTATATTTCTTGACATAAGACATGACACTATCTATCTACCTAAATTTACATAAGATATCAGTAGGAAACATTACAATAGAATGAAAATACTATACCTAGCCATGAGAGTGAAGAACCTAAGTTCCTAAATTTGCGCTAAGAAAAAGAAAGAAAATAGAGCAGCATCAATCTAAAAATATATTTAAAAACTTAGATACAATTAGTATATGAAAACATAATATAAAGAATACAAAATTTTACGCATAAGCGTTGATGAGACAAAACCTAAAATTATGATAACAGATAGCATAAGAATTCAGTTGGTCTTGACCTCTGTTTTAAAAGACAAAATTGGGACTCGCTCGAGGCTCACCCAGGGCGAGGCACTTGTAAAACGCCCTTAGGCTTTCGTGGGGGGCTCTTGCCTCGTGAGGCTTACGCCTCAACTGCATGGTCGAACGCACCGAACACCTTACGCACGGGGCTCGCCCTACAGTTCTCCATACAATTATGTCTAATTAGACATGCAATCCCCCAAAATCGCTTTATTAACCATTGATTTTTCACAAATACTCTTCACTAATCACATTTAGAATTATGATAACAGATAGCATAAGAATTCAGTTGGTCTTGACCTCTGTTTTAAAAGACAAAATTGGGACTCGCCCGAGGCTCACCCAGGGCGAGGCACTTGTAAAACGCCCTTAGGCTTTCGTGAGGGGCTCTTGCCTCGTGAGGCTTACGCCTCAACTGCATGGTCGAACGCACCGAACACCTTACGCACGGGGCTCGCCCTACAGTTCTCCATACAATTATGTCTAATTAGACATGCAATCCCCCAAAATCGCTTTATTAACCATTGACTTTTCACAAATACTCTTCACTAATCACATTTAGAAGTCGAGAACATTGAAACTCATAATTATAGTATCGATTAGATTGCACAATTCCACTAAGAACGAGATGATATTGGATTATGACAGAAACCTTTTATCTAAACTCTATTCATGTATTACCTATTTCTAAGTCTTCATTAATTAACTTCTATTTTTTCTCTTTTTAACCTCAATTTTACTTAATAATTTTTCTTTGTGTATTTATGAGGTATAAAATTTATCAATTTAATAGTTAAGTAATAGCGAGTAACTATCTATATACAACTATATTCATATATTTTTATTCTCATTATGTATTATATGCTATGTTGAGCTTTTTGTCAAATTTCAATTTGTTAAAAAATAGTGATGAGTTTCATCATGAAACTGTGAGTGATTCTCGTAAAGAATATAATCATTTATTCATTTATCTAAACTTTTGTTCTTTGTCAAAGGAAAATTTCAATTGTGAAAAGATTGTTATTATTGTGATACGACCTGAATCTTGAGCTAAGAAAAATGGAGGAAAAGAATCAACTTCCTAAGGAACTGAGAGTGTTCCTGAACAGAAATTGGAATTGACTAGAGTAAGTGATCGTGAGAGAGGGAGAGAAGAGGAAAGTTCAGTAATTTCATTCACAAATTCACACAATGATTTACAAGAGAGAATCCCCCCAATTTAACCCTAACAACTAACTAACTCCTTGCTTAGCTGGCTAACAGAATCAGCAGATAACTAACTCAACTGACATGGCTTAAACGACGTCGTTTGCTCCTTTAGTTACTGATTTCATTACCCCAAAACGACGCAGTATTGACTAGTATTATTAATGTGTCCCACTTAACCAAACGACACCGTTTGGACCCAACGACCCTTTCCTTAACTGATTTTCAAATGCCCTCTTCTCCTAACTAACTTTCAATTTAGCCTATATCAACTACCCCCCGCTCAGAATAATCCTTGTCCTCAAGGATTGAAGTCAGGGAACTGGTTACAAAAAGTAGAGTAATCCATCCATGTACTATCATCCGGTGAAGCATTAAACCACTTGATTAACACCTGTGGCACTCCCACTCCATTCCTAGGAAGCAACCTTCTGTCAACTATGGCTTCAGGCACCTTAAGGGTAACTCCATGATCTGTCAGATGTGCAGGCAAGGTAGGAGTAGCAGGAGCTGAACCAATCCTTTTCTTTAGTTGTGACACATGAAATGTAGGATGAACTCTTGATCCAGAAGGTAGCTGTAGTGTGTATGCAACAGACCCAACTCTGGCTATCACCTCAAATGGTCCAAAGTACTTAGGCAACAGTTTATGATGGTTGTGAGCTTTGAGAGAGGTTTGCCTATAAGGCTGCAGGCGCACAAAAACCCAGTCACCCACAGCTAGTACTCGTTCAGATCTTCTTTTATCAGCTTGTACTTTCATCCTCTGTTGAGCCTGAGATAAATGAAACTTGATGGATCTGAGGGTAGCTTCTCTAGCTTGTAAGCTTCTGTCGACCAAGTCCAGCTGGGAATCAAATGGGTGGTAAGGAACTAGTGGGGGAGGGGTTTGGCCATAAAGCACTTCATAGGGTGAAGTGTGCAGAGCTGAGTGATAGGAGGTATTGTACCACCATTCTGCAAGAGGTAGCCACTTACACCACTCCTTAGGTCTCTCAGCAACCATACATCTCAAATAACACTCCAAGCACCTATTAAGAACCTCAGTTTGACCATCACTTTGTGGGTGATATGCTGTGGACATGTGTAGCTTAACCCCTTGTAGCTTGAAGAACTCCTTCCAGAACTTGCTTAAGAATACAGCATCTCTGTCTGAGACTATGGTCTGAGGCCACCCATGCAGTCGAAATATGTGATCCATGAATAATTGAGCCACCTCTAGAGCAGTGTAGGGATGTTTCAAACTCAAGAAATGAGCATATTTGCTCAGCCTGTCAACGACAACCAGTATCGCAGTTTTGCCTCCAGAATTAGGCAACCCTTCCACAAAATCCATAGAGATATGTTGCCACACCCTCTGAGGAATGTCTAAGGGTTGTAGCAAGCCAGGTGAGGCCACATTCTCATTTTTGCACCTCTGACAAGTATCACATGCTTGAATAAACTGATAAACATCAGGCTTCATGCCCTTCCAATAGAAATATTGCTTCAGCCTCATCAAGGTTGCTTGGACTCCAGAATGACCCCCCAATGGGCTGCTATGGTGTAACTGCAGTAGCTCTCTTCTCAGATCTGGAGCATGGCCTATCACTACCTTCCCCTTCCTGGTCAAGACACCTCCTTTTAGCTGGTAGTGAGGTTTAGCAGCTGGATCTTGTTGCAAAGCAGCCACTATCTTTTCCAGCTTGGCATCTCCAACCCAGGATGCATGGATCCTGGACCACATTGTTGTGTTGAGACCAGTTAGACTGCAGCATTGGATGTCAGGAGGAGTGCTCTCATGTTCCCTTCTGGAGAGGGCATCAGCTGCAGTGTTGTCTTTGCCCTTCTTGTACTGGATGGTGTAGTCATACCCCATTAATTTTACCAGCCATTTCTGTTGGCTAGGGGTGGTAATTCTTTGCTCTAGCAGGTACTTGAGACTGTGATGATCAGTGAGGATGATGAAGTGCCTGCCTATGAGATAGGGCCTCCATCTTTGCACAGCTGTGATGATAGCTAGAAGTTCTCTTTCATACACTGATAAGGCCTGATTTCTTGGGCATAATGCTTTGCTGAAGAATGCTATTGGTCTACCCTGTTGCATTAGAACAGCACCAATTCCCCCCCGGGAAGCATCTGATTCAATTACAAAGTCCTGAGAAAAGTCAGGGAGGCCTAGCACAGGTGCAGAAGTTAGAGCTTGCTTCAGGTTTGCAAAAGCTTGTTGACCAACTGGGGTCCATTAGAAGGCATCCTTTCTTAGCATGTCTGTCAGTGGTCTTGCTATAACTCCATAGTTCCTGACAAACCTCATATAATAGCCGGTTAGTCCAAGGAATCCTCTCAAAGCTTTGACAGTCTGAGGCAATGGCCACTGCACCACAGCTGATACCTTGTGGGGATCCATTGATACCCCCTGTTGACAAATAACATGACCCAGATATTCTACTTCCTGTACCCCAAAGTTACATTTGCTCCGCTTAACAAATAGTTGATGCTTCCTTAATAGCTCAAAAGCAGTAGCCAGGTGTTGTAAGTGTTGCTCCCAGGTAGTACTGTAGATCAAAATGTCATCAAAGAACACTAGAATGAACTTCCTCAGGTATTGAGCAAAAACTGTGTTCATCAAACTCTGAAATGTTGATGGGGCATTAGTGAGACCAAAAGGCATCACTAGGAATTCAAAATGCCCATGGTGAGTTCTGAATGCTGTCTTACATACATCAGATTCAGTCATCCTGATTTGATGGTAACCAGCTCTCAAATCCAACTTTGAGAAGAATTTAACTCCTTGTAACTCATCCAGTAGTTCTTCTATCACAGGGATTGGAAATCTGTCCTTAACTGTGCTTTTGTTCAGTTCTCTATAATCCACACACATTCTCCAGGATCCATCCTTTTTCTTGACTAGCACAATAGGGGATGAATATGGGCTGGTGCTGTGCCTCACTACCCCTGCATCCAGTAGTTCTTGTACTATTTTTTCTATTTCTCCCTTCTGCACTGCTGGGTACCTATAGGGTCTCACTCTGATAGGTGAGGTGCCCTCCTTCAGGATTATCTTATGATCATGAGCCCTCTTAGGTGGTAAGCTAGCTGGCTCAGCAAATAGGTCAGCATATTGGTCTAACAGTAGCTGCATGTCAGGTTGTATAGCTGATGATGCTTCCCCTTTAACCTCCTGTATACTGCAGAGTTGCATAGTGCTTTCAGTTTCTGAGGAAGTACCTCCCCTCAACATGCCAACAGTCATCATTGAAAGTGAAGCTGTCTGGGACAACAATTTGTTCATCTGGTCTTGGTCAACCATCTTCACATTAGCAGGTAGCATGCCTCTGAGGGACACCTTCTTTTCCTTCACTCCAAATTCCATCCTGAGTTCCCTAAAGTTCCACTTGATATCTCCCAAGGTTGCAAGCCACTGAATTCCCAGTACCAGATTACATCCACCCAGGGGTAATAACAACATATCAGAGGTAAAATCAACACCTTGCATCCTCCAAGAAAAAGTTTCACACATATAAGAACTGTACACCTTTTTCCCATCAGCCACAGCTACTGAAAAGGATGGTACTGTTTTCAACTTGCACCCCAACCTCTTGGCAGTGTTCAGGTCTAGGAAATTATGAGTGCTACCTGAGTCAATTAAGATGTGGACAGCCTTCCCCCCTACAGAACCAGTCACCTTCATGGTGCTATAGTCAAACAGCCCAGTCATGGCATGGACAGATACCTGGGGTGTAATGAGTGGTTCTTCTTGCCCTTCTTCTTGAAATAACACCTCCTCAGGGTCACTATTATACACCCAGTCCCCTGCTGATTCTACATCCTCAGCCTCCATGTAAAACAGTTGTCTCCTCTTAGCACACACATGCCTAGGCTCATACTTTTCATCACAATAAAAACATAAATTCTTGCTCCTTTTTTCTTCCAGTTCAGCAGGTGTTAGCATTCTAGGGTGTCTGTTTGGTGGTTTTTGGGGTTGTGAACTGTATGATGTGGTAGGTCTATTAGCAGAATTAGGCCTAATATTTGAGAAATTAGTTGAAAAGTTGGTGGAGTACCCTAAAGATGGCTGTTTATTCAGGGCATTGGTTCTTTCTTGAATCTTGGCAAGGCTAATAGCTTCTTGTAATGACTTGGGGTTGTGCATTTTTACTGGCAATCCTATGTTAGGTTTCAGGCCTCTTAGGAAGCAACTGATTACATACTCTTCAGCCAATTCTACTCTAGTCAAGAGTTCATCATAAGTGTCTACATAGTCTTGGACTGTGCCATTTTGTTTCAGTTCTTTAATGTCTCCCATGGGGTCATCATACAAGGTAGTACTGAATCTTGAAAACATAGCATTAACATACTCACCCCACATAGGCCATTCTCTAGTTACTCTTCCTTTCATGAAGACTTGGTGCCACTGCAATGCCTTGCCCTCCAAATGAAGCGAAGCCAATTTTACCTTTGATCTTGCTGGGGTACCCATCACATCAAAGTACTGCTCACTCTTGTAAATCCAGTCCTTCAACTTGCTCCCATCGAATCTGGGAAATTCTACTTGGTGATTCTGCTCAGGTACCAAGAAGTCCTCATTTCTTTGAATTTCTCTGCCTGGAATCTCCCCATTACTTTCAGTTGTGTTTGACAAAAATGAAGCCAACATTTTCTTCACCTCATCCATCGACTGTGCTTGTTTCTCCTCAAATGCTTTTTGTTGCTCTTCCAGGACCCTTTCCATGGTGGATTTGAAGTCATCAAACGACCCCTTCAATCCATCAACTTCGCGCCGGAGATCAGAATAACGTGTACTGTCTGCCATTGTTACAATGCCAAGGATCGATCGGCTCTGATACCAAATGATACGACCTGAATCTTGAGCTAAGAAAAATGGAGGAAAAGAATCAACTTCCTAAGGAACTGAGAGTGTTCCTGAACAGAAATTGGAATTGACTAGAGTAAGTGATCGTGAGAGAGGGAGAGAAGAGGAAAGTTCAGTAATTTCATTCACAAATTCACACAATGATTTACAAGAGAGAATTCCCCCAATTTAACCCTAACAACTAACTAACTCCTTGCTTAGCTGGCTAACAGAATCAGCAGATAACTAACTCAACTGACATGGCTTAAACGACGTCGTTTGCTCCTTTAGTTACTGATTTCATTACCCCAAAACGACGCAGTATTGACTAGTATTATTAATGTGTCCCACTTAACCAAACGACACCGTTTGGACCCAATGACCCTTTCCTTAACTGATTTTCAAATGCCCTCTTCTCCTAACTAACTTTCAATTTAGCCTATATCATATTGACGAGAAAATTTCGAATTATAGTATAAAAACTACTCTTTATTCATTTAGGAGGCTACATTATATAATTTTTTTTTTTTTATCTAGAGCAATATAATTTTACTTTTGATTTTTAGGTTGTTATGATATTGTGCGTAATGTATGTATCATAATATCTTATATACATTGGTGTTATTCATAGAAATGCTATAATATATTTTAAATATTTTTATACTTTATTTATTTGTAAACTCATGATTTTAATGTATTTCTATAGTATATATCTATTTGATACTATTTTAAAAAAATTTATAAATTCATTATTATATTTAAAGATACGTGGGGCTTACGCCTCGCCTCGTCCTAGATAAAACATCCCGCCTCATGGCCCCGCCTTCGAAAACACTGATCTTGACCATACTCTTTGTGTTTTCTTCTAAATATTACTTCAATGAATCAGATGAAAGAGATTTTATTTTTACGTGAACCCGTTCCCAAATCTCAATCACACATGGACAGAAGATACATTACAAATTATTGATCCAAAATTGATGAAATAAAAAGATTAAAGTATTGATTTTGAATTCTTTTTCCTTTTGGGTTATTCAAATATAAACTATTTCATTTTAATTTTTTGGAACAAATCACATCAATTTTACGATAGAAAGTATATTATGAATAAAAGTAATCAAAACCTACTTTCTTTTAACATAAAATTCAATGCTTTTCTCATGTTAACTTGTCCCCAATTTTCTTTTGAAAAATAAATTTCTCTTCTAAGTTTCTCCACGTAAAACTTGCACAAATTTACATATTGTAAATAATATGCTCACATAAATCCAGCAAAATATATAAAATTAGAAGAATTCAACTAAACCAACTCTCACCTGAGAAGGGAAGCAATGTTGAAGACACTGCCAATATATATGTATAATCAGTAGTCATACAGGTTAATACATAAACTCAAAAAATATTGCACTCACAAAACCCAAATAAAATAGGATTACAACTAAAATCTATCCATCAAACACAACCTTCAATAGAGAAGGAAGCAAGGCGGATCTTATTGATAGTGAAAATATTATTAAAGCTTCAACTCGGCACCACATATTTTACTCTCTTGGATTTTGGCCACTATTTTTTATTGAAATCATTTTCATGGACTATCCCTATGCCCTTATATAACTAATAATGTGGAAAATAATATAAATTATTCTTGCATGAATCTTATACACCAAAAATTTAATGTAATGTGTTAAAGTAAGAAAAAGAAAAACGAATTAAAACTTTACCTGATTGTAGCATGAATCAATTATCCCTTATCTCTGGAATGTTTGCTGCAAACATTAATAAATAATGCATCAAACCAAATGCATATTTATAACGGTAAAACAATAAAAGAAAGAACATGTAGAAAAAAACTTAGAAAAAATATAAAATCTTGAATTAAGCAGAAGTGAATTATTATTGGGTTCCTTAATTAATACCAAGCATCTGCTGAATTTAAAAATAATTGATTTACATTGAGTGATCATACATGTGTTCATATATACAAGTAAAAGACATAATTAAAGAGCAAAACCTACAAAAGAAACTAAAACACAAGAAAATCATACCTAAACAAAATATAGTATAAGACAAAAGGAAAAATACCTAAACCTAAACCCGCACCAAAACTTATTGAAGTGTGTCAGAATTTCTAAGATTCACAATACCAGTATAAGAAAAAGAGGAGAAACCTAAACCAAAACTAACTGATATTTAGGATTCCTTATTCAAAACCAATTCAGAGTGTTTGCCGTCAGTTTTTAATATATATATCCCTATAGTTATGTTGCTTAATAATCAACTGTTTATATAAGGGTATAATTAATTATAAAGTTACAATTTTATCCAACTTAAAACCATTTATGAAGGTTAAAAAAGTCGGATGACAATTCACTAAGGTCTTCGTGCTTTTATAATAATATAGATGATATGCCTCGCCTTGGTTGACATGTTATTAAGTACTTCTGTAGTTCTGCATAAGATAAAACAACAAAGAGAGTGCATAAACGGTAAATTGTGTGTTCTCTTTTCTTTTTTTTTCTCTCTTAATTAATAATATGCATATAGAATTAACATAATTCACTACTAAACATGAAAAACATGAAGAATTATACTGTTTCATTTAGAACAAAAACCGGTAAATTCTTATTAGTATGGGTGGTGGTTTGAGCAGAAGCACCTGTTATCATGTATCCAAGCAGATTGTAGGCTAAAGGGGAAGGCTTAGAATATGTGTGCTTTACTTCTTCTCTTTCTTTCATTACATTATTTGATAAGACCAAGGGTCATTTGCCTTATTTAAGATTAAAGTGTATGAATCTAAATATACATTTGAATATTAAGATATTACATTAAGATGACTATTTATATTTCAACATCTAAATATTATAATTTATACTTAATAAAGTTAATACATATTAGTATAAAATAATTAAAAAATTATATCCACTAATTAATAGTTTGTAAGGTGGTAGCTGGTGGTGATGGGTGTAGGAAAAGAGTGGCAGTGGTGATGGTTGCTTGGTGTAGGTGGTGGTTGTGAGGTAATGACAGTCATTTTGATACTGGAGTTTGTTGGTGGTATTGGTTAACAGTGATGGTTGACAATGGTATTGGTGATGGTTGGTAATGATGGTGAAGGCGGTTGTATTTGTAAAAGTGGTTGGTGGTAGTGAATAGTGGTGATAGATGATGGTTGGTGCTAATGGCAGTGGCAGTAGGTATGATGGTTGCGACTTAGGAGGCAGTTGGTCCGTTAGTAACTGATTTGTGGTGGTGGCGGTTGTTTTGATGGTCGAGGTAGTTGGCAATTATCGTTGTTATAATGGGTGGCGGCGGTTGACCATGGTGATGGTGGAGGTGATTAGTATGGTAATAACTGTGATTGTGGTGGTTGGTGGTGGTTGTGCTTGGCAGCAATTGTGGTGGCTAATTGTGGTTATAAGCGAAGTAGTGATGGAAATTCATTTCGTATGAATAACCCTCTTAATGATATCAAAATTTGAATAATTTAGATCTACGAAAAGGCCTTAAATGGTCAGATCTAAATCAAAACAAACGCGCTTAATGCTCTAAGATTTGATTCATACCTCCGTATAAAGAAATTAAGCCTAAATAACTTAACAATCTTTCATAAAAGAGGACTTTTTGACTCAAAAAGCAGTGGCAGGAAAGGAAGCAGCACACCAGGACGAACTCCTTCTTTTAAATATCAATACAGCTCAACCATGCTAGGAAAAGAAACTTCATATCCTTGAATGTATTTTCTCAAATTATCGGATCTTTTTCATGGTTGTACCCTCCATTTGCTAGAAAGTCGGCACAGTGATTTGCTTCTCTCCAAATATGTCTAATTGTAATCATAACATTGTTTGCATTCAAACAAATATGTACAATATTCTATAAAAGTTGTAAGTAGATGATGTTGTATACCCCCTTGTTGATATGTTTGACATTGATTGGGCAGTTTGTTTCCACTATTTCTTCACATAACCCAATAGCTTTGCTACAGTAAACCACTTCGTCGCAAACACAATTGGAGGCATCAGAACTTAATACTAATTGCAATTCTTTTTTTTGTTCAGAGTTCCATGCTTAATGTACAGAATCTTTCATATTATCCTTTTATTGGTTGTGGAGGCTTGACCTTAAAGTTTAAGAGTGCAAAAAAGAGGGAAAAATAAAAGAAAAAATAGGTCCCACCGAGATTTGAACTCGGGTTACTGGATTCAGAGTCCAATGTCCTAACCACTAGACCATGGGACCACCATGCTAAGTGCTTAAGCATCAACAAGTATAAGACATTCACCTTTTCCCTTGATTTTGTATAGCATACAATTTTGTAGCTTGTTGTCCATACAGAATTTGGTTAGATTTGTGATACAAGAAGTATTGTTTCAGATTAGAGTCTATATTTCACCTAATATGAATAATGTAAATTTGTATTACTAGTAAGTAGACGTTCTCCATTGCTACCGTTTTTGCATCATGTATTTATTGGTAAAAATTATAGTTTTTAAATAATTTGAAATCAAGACAACTCATTATGCTACTTTGCTCACCCACAACCACACATTATACAAATCTCCATCAGTAAAAGTTATTTTCCTCCAGTATTAACAAAAGACAACAACCATCTCTACAGGAGAATTCATAAACCGCGAGCATACCCTCTTTCTGCAAAACTTAACAGAAGGTGCTGCACAGACTTGACAAAAATTAGAGAAGCTACAATGCAGTTGAGAATTTTTAACAAACATCAAAATCCATACATGCTTTCTATTCATCTACTGAATATATCTGCTTCTATGCAACTCACCGGCCTGCATAACTAGCATCGTCAGTGATTAGAAGCTAACCGAGCCAACAGCCATATGGAAGCAAATTCTTACTTATGTGGCTAGAGCCAACAGCCATATGGAGCCAACAGCTATTTTTAATAATACTTATCTTAAAATTTGATGATGAAATATGGAAGCAATATGAAATAAATAGAGTAAGGTTCTCCATACCAATGACTTTGTTGACAAATTCTTACTTATGTGGCTAGCTGATGATCACTTGTAACGAGTATCCATATTGAACTGATGTTGATAGTTCAAATACTACAGGCTCACTAAAATTGTTCTAGAAAACTTACCAATGCTAAAATATACTATCGACTTTGCCAGCCAGGTACTGATGGAACTGGCATGACTGAATTTGCATTCCTTTCCAGCCCGTGCAAAATTAGCTGTTAGCATGTTGACACATTTGTATGGCTAATAAAGAAAAGAGAGGAAGAAGCAGAGTTTGAAAATTACTTCGAAAGTTCCTCAACTGCTTTCACCACTTCAAAGAATTCGTCTCAAGAATTTGACCTCCCAAAATGAACTCATCCAAAATAGCATGCACCTATGCAAAGAGGAGAGACAGCTTAAACATCAAAAGGGAAGAATGCACATGTATTAGCATGCATCATTAGAAGCGCTAATAAGCACTTTACCAGATACCAACCTCACCCTCCTTGGAAGCTAATCAACACAGACGACAACAGAACTTACTGGTTTCTTATAAAGCATACATGTATATTAAGAAGTCTACGGAACAAGTTTCTCTAAAGGTTATTTAGTAAAAATTGTTGAACTCAAAAGAACTAAACTTTTTTTCCTTCATAAAACAAGGTATACAGAAGAAGTAAAATCGCGAGTGTCACCATTCTTTCATTTCTTATATCTCAAACCAATGGTTTGTCAAAAAAGTAACTCCACTCAAATATAACCACTCATTCATGACTCATTTCAAAAAGGTTGGCAGACTTACTACTGTATGAGTTATTACTAGATCCTAGATCCAAAACTATTTGTGGGACAGTTTAACCAAGACACATTGCAACTTTTGGCATTTCTTAATGAAATACCCCATGTCAATGAAAATAGCATATTAAATATCAAGGTTAACTAGAATTCTCTTCCTTTTTTTTCGATATATCAAGTACCATAAAACTATAATGAGCTAAATATCAAAACTCCATGCTTTGTATGTCTGTATGATAAAGCTTCAATAGGTCAAATCATGAGAGAAGACTAACCTTGTTAAATTGAAGACTGTCAAGTTCACACACATTACTGAAACAGTTCTCCAGTGACTCCACAAAATCTGAAGCTCGAAATATTTCAAGAACATTTGGTCAGGAAATTTTGGAACATGATTATTACCAAAGTATAGGCAAACTTGTAGAATAAAGTTCTTGCTGCAAGGAAGTCTGCACCCTAATCAACCTCCACAAAGAAGTAACCCGATACACTAAAAGAAGTAGTTAAATCTTGCTCAATCAGAGGTATTAGATAAGATGATGCAAATGAATACAATGTACCACAAGCAAATATTCAAGATGGAAAGGCGGAAAAAGATAAATTCCTAGCTTCCTGCCACTTCAATGGAAAGATGCATGCGTTGTGCAACTCCCAGAATGTTTAAAGCACCGTCCTATTTGATTTGTTAGATGCTGCTGAAAATCAAAGCTACTTAAGCAATGGTGGGCTTCCGAAAAAGATAATATGTGATTGATACTTCTTTTTCCTCTATTTTTCTTTATGTGGTTGTAACTCAACCCTATAAACCACTCTAGTGCTTTATCATTTACAGAATTCTCAAGAATCCTTTTCGTTGCATATCTTATAATTATATTTAGACAAGGATGCTTGTCTACTCAAGCTTTTGAGTTGCAACTTGGACTAATTTGATGGCTGATATTTTGCTTCAAGCATTCATGGTAAGTTTGTTTACAAGCACGACTTTTATTTTTTCCTTTTGAGCCTGATATCCAGTGAGATGAAAGAAATGCAACAAAAGCTTAAAAACCAAAAAAACTGAAGGGCCTTTGCCCTTTTATTTACTTAATTATATTCATCCTTAAGTATTGGATACTCTTGTTCCATGTTCTTCATTATACAGTATCATTGAAATACAGCATCAAGGCTTGATATGTCAGAGACAGCATGATTAGAACTTTACATGATATACCTTGCAATGATATCTAGCATTTCAAGCTCATCCTCGGAGCTGTCAAATATGAAGACAAAATGTAGTGTGGCAAAGGTCTTGCATACAAGCCAAGAATCCTGCAGTTGAGAAGGCCAATAATGTGAACCTTTCCAGCTCTTCAAGATTTGCCGGCTTTCGACAAAACCTGATAAGCACAAAATCAATTACATTGATCGCTTAATATTGAGGTGCAGTTGATCGATTGATTGATGTCATCGTGGACACTAGAAGTGTGACAAACAACATTAGTTGAAAGCATAAAAAATGACAATCTTACGTGATCTCTCATTTAAACCACTAAGGATTCATGAATTAAGAAAATCATCACTCAGATCACCAGACTGAATAAATATAAAAAAAGATTGGGAAACTGTGCTACACAATCATCTAAAATTTAAAACAAAATTGAGATACATTGGTGAACAATCTTCAACTGAAAGTTAGTTAATGTCATGATCTTATATATGTTCAGAAAACACCCCAACTTTGGAATACCCTGTGCCCACTGCACTCACTAACTTAAAATTCGAGATCCGCCTCTAACATTGGTTCTAACATAAATAATGACATGTCAAACAAAAAAAAGAATGCATTGTAAAATCAAGCAAAGAAGAAGGAAAATCAACAACCTCCGTATATTCTTCGATTTCAACGGCTCTGCTCGTAGTTTTTGCCGGTTCTGGCAGTTGGCGGGGAGTTCTTTCGTGTATATCTGGGACAGTTAATTACTGGCCCTCTTTTGGGTTTTGAACTCGCCCCTGACTATGATAAAATGTACATTTTACATCAACAACTTTTGGGATTTTTAAATTTTACCTAAGTGTTAGGAAAATATATAAATTACACTCCAAAATTATCTCGCAAAGTCAGTTACGCGCTCCAACTTTATTGACATCTTCTTGCATTCCTGTTTAGAGCGCAGTTAATAGTTAATACCTCTTGAAAGGTGATGCAAGAAAAAAAATGCATTTACCTTGTTAAACAATTTCAACATTACATTTTCATGTAACATGTTACTCCAAAAAGTTACATTAATTAAGATATACGCGAAAGTTACAGAAAATGTACCTAGGACATATAAGAAGCTAAAAAAAATAGAACTTCAAAATAAATTAAATTGTACACGAGTCAATCCTCAATTTGATATTCAATTAAGTTAATCTTTTTTCTTAATAATTTTAATTATTCTCACAATACTAGTTATTTGATATTCTCTTATATTTTGAGTAGGCGCTTGGCCATAAATACCAAAAAAAATCTGGAAGAGAGTTTTTGAAGTTGAGTTAAAAAATTATATTGAAAATTGAAGTTGTGTTTGGACATGCATTTACTTGAAAAAAAGTTGAACTTTCATGCGTATGAAATTTGATCATTTAAAAAACTTGAAAAATGGTTAGGTCTCACTTTTTAGATTTGAAAAATGGTTTTCAAAAAAATTCTGGACAAATATTCATGATAAACACATTATTTGAGAAAAATTCTGGAAAAATAAATAATTTTTTTTATAGTCAAACGCCTCGTGATCATTAAAGAAATTCTTTTGTTTTGACAATTTCCTTTTTTCATATGTTTGTCCGTTAGTTCATGCAAATCCGAAGAAGTTATCACATATAAACTTGGTCCCCTCTTTAGTGAGATTATATGAGCAAGTGCCTGAACCAAAATAATTCCACGCTCTTGCTACAATTAAACAATCCTAGTGACTAAGAAGTGTTATTGGTGCAATGCAATTCCCGAAGGGGTTGCTAGCACAAAACGCGGAAGAACAAATAAGAAGATAAAGATAGAAGCAAGACAAAACTTGCTTCTTTCGAAAGAACAGTGAGGAACCTGTCTCAAAGCTCGATCGAAAGGGATACAAGAATCACCCTAACTATGCAACAATCCTCAAGAGAACATTGCCTCTTGCAAACTGAATGATCAAGAGGAATGTTCAATCGGACTAACCGAAAGCCACAAGTCCTTAAAAGCCCTCACCGGGGTTTTGCTCACGACGGAGACAAGAAGAAATGTGCTCGGCACTTTCATTCAATTCATCAATATCCAAAAACTAACTATTACAATGAAAGGAAACAATGTTTATATAGGAAATACTAAGGGTAAACTAGTAAATAGGTCATAGATGACCAATAGAAATAAGCCACGCAGGGCTGAGTCTAAATGTGCTCGGCAACCTTGACTTCGGTGAGCCTGGCTTCGGTTCTTGACTTCGGTGAGCCTGGCTTCGGTTCTCTATTGCCTGCTCGAACACATTTGTCATCGGGCGCTGACTTGGCTTCGAACACAAGATGTTGTGTTCGGCTCTGCGCTGCCCGGGGTCAAGAGCTGCTGTTTGGGAACTTTGTCGTCGGGCTCAAACTTGAAGATGTAGCCCTTGGTTTCATCACTTTGCAATCCCTCTTCCGAACACATGCTTCTTCCCGACATAGCCAGCTGGATGTGCATGTCATGGAGCAGCTTAGCTTGGCTTCGGGTAATTGGCCTCCTCGGTTGATCAGTCACTGCCTTCGGTTGAAGTGTCCTCGGTTGATCAGCACTTTGGGCTGCATCATCCTCCCTTTCTTGAGAGGATTTCGTCCTCGAAATCGAGTCATCCTCTGCTTCGGATGTTTGGCCTACAACACAAGGAGTCAAGTCAGTAACATTGAAGGTGTTGGACACATTATACTCACCTGGGAGGTCGATGACATAAGCATTGTTGTTTATTTTGCTCAGCACTTGAAATGGACCGTCCCCTCGAGGAGCCAATTTTCCTTTCCTTAGGTTCGGGAAACGTTCCTTTCGGAAGTGAACCCAAACCCAATCACCCTTCTTTAACTCCAACTTTTTACGCCCCTTGTTTTTCTTTAAGGCAACCTTTGCATAGGCGTCCTCGAGGTTCTTCTTCACCTTCGCATGCAACTCGAGCAGAGCTTTGGCTCGGTGAGTACCTGCAAAGTCGATAACAACATCTCGAGGCAATGGGGTTAGATCAAGTGGAATTAAAGGGTTAAATCCGTACACACACTCGAACGGGGTCATGTTAATCATTCGATGCACCGTTCGATTGTATGCAAACTCCATCATGGGCAAACGATCAGCCCAGTTTCCAACCTTTCCTTTGGTCATTGCCCGAAGCAAAGATCCCAAGGTTCGGTTAACTACTTCGGTCTGTCCATCAGTCTGAGGATGGTGAGACGTCGAGAAAAGTAGTTTGGTGCCGAGGGCACCCCATAGACACTTCCAAAAATGACTCAAGAATTTTGTGTCTCGATCACTCACAATAGTACGAGGGACACCATGCAATTTCAACACATTAGAAGCAAACAATGTAGCTACATGCTGTGCATCATCACACTTCTTGCAAGGAATAAAGTGAGCCATTTTCGAAAATCGATCAACCACAACGAAGATGCTATCATGTCCTCCCCCCGACCTCGGTAACCCCAAGACAAAGTCCATGGATATATCAACCCAAGGTCGATCAGGCACAGGCAACGGGGTGTACAAACCATGAGGGTTGGACTTCGATTTAGCTTTCTTGCAAACGAGACAAGCGTTGCAAAGCTTTTCCACATCTCGTCGCATTTTGGGCCAATGGAACTGCTCGGTCAAGATACCAAGAGTTTTGTCGACACCGAAGTGTCCCATCAGTCCACCGGAGTGAGCTTCTCGAACCAAAAGCTCTCTCCACGATGACACTGGCACACAAACCCTCCCATTCTTGAAGAGGTAGCCATCGTGACACTGATATTTCTCAACTCTTCGGCCACTCAAGATTGCGTCTCGAACGCATTTTAGCTTGGGATCGTCTTCGTACATCGACTTGATGCTTTCAAATCCCATGAGCCTAGAGGCGAGAGTGGTCGCTAAAGCAAATTTCCTTGATAGCGCATCGGCCAACCCATTGTCTTTTCCCTTTTTGTAATGAATTACATAGGGAAAGCTCTCAATAAATTCAACCCATTTGGCATGCCTTCGGTTCAATTTCTCCTGTCCTCGGAGATGCTTCAAGGACTCATGATCACTTCGGATCACAAACTCTCGAGGCCACAAATAATGCTGCCAATGGGCGAGTGCTCGAACGAGGGCATACAACTCTTTGTCATATGTTGAATAATTCAAAGTTGCACCCTTAAGCTTTTCGCTAAAGTAAGCGATCGGCTTCGATTCTTGCATCAGCACTCCTCCGATCCCAACTCCAGACGCATCACACTCGACTTCGAATGCTTTGCCGAAGTCAGGGAGTTGCAACAACGGGGCAGAACAAAGCCTCCGTTTCAACTCTTGGAAAGCCCTTTCTTGAGACTCCCCCCACACAAATGGATTGTCTTTCTTAACCAGCTCGGTCAGAGGAGCTGCCACGGTGCTAAAGTCACGAACAAACCTTCGGTAGAAGCTAGCTAACCCATGGAAGCTACGAACTTGTGATACCGAGGTCGGAGTTGGCCAATCTTTGATGGCTTCGACTTTTGATTCGTCGACTTCGACACCATTAGCACTGACTACAAATCCAAGAAAGACTACACGATCGACACCGAAGGCGCACTTCTTGAAGTTGGCATACAACTTTTCTTCTCGAAGCTTTTCAAGCACAAGCCTTAGGTGTTCGACATGTTCATCCATGGTTCGACTATAAACAAGGATGTCATCGAAATAAACGACAACGAACTTGTTTATGAACGGTTTGAGCACGTGGTTCATCAATCGCATGAATGTACTCGGGGCGTTGGATAAGCCAAATGGCATTACCAACCATTCATAGAGACCGAATTTGGTCTTGAATGCGGTTTTCCACTCGTCACCGGGTTTCATTCGGATCTGGTGGTAACCGGACCTGAGGTCAATCTTTGAAAAGCATGAAGAACCACTCAATTCATCTAGCATGTCATCTAATCGAGGGATAGGATGACGATACTTTACCGTTATTTTGTTGACTGATCGACAGTCAACGCACATTCGCCATGTTCCATCCTTCTTCGGGACAAGGATAACTGGAACGGCGCAAGGACTCAAGCTCTCTCGAACAAGGCCCTTGTTCAGCAACTCATCAACCTGCCTTTGGAGCTCTTTGGTGTCTTCGGGATTACACCGGTATGCAGGTTTGTTGGGGATTTGAGATCCCGGCACGAAGTCAATTTGGTGCTCGATTCCTCTCAACGGAGGCAATCCACCTGGCATTTCCTCGGGAAACATGTCCTCGAAGTCCTGCAAAACACTTTGGACAACACTAGGCAAAGGGTTATTGTTAGAAAAATCATCATTAGAGTTTAGAAGAATACCCTTGTGCACGAGGCAAATCATCATCTGACCGTGGTCGTTGCCTCGTAAGATCTCACCGGGTTGCATGATTGCACAAATTCCTTTCTCCTCGGTCGGTGAGTTTGTCTCATCGGCTCCCAATTTTGCTCCCATCGGTAGCTTAGCTTTGGCCGCTTCTTTCAGTTCTTTCATCCGTTTATAGTCCTCGGAAACTTGCTTTGGAGACAATGGTTTGAGGATGAAACTCTTTCCATCAAGCTTTACGGTGTAAGTGTTGGATCTGCCATTGTGAACAGCTGTTCGATCATATTGCCATGGTCGACCCAAGAGCAGATGACAAGCTTGCATCGGCACCACATCGAATACCACTTCATCTTGATACTCGCCGATTCTAAACTTGATCCACACTTGTTTGACAACCCTCAATTCTCCACACTCATTCAGCCATTGTAATTTGTAAGGGTGGGGATGCTTCATCGTTGGTAACCCCATTTGTGAAACCAAAGTTTGGCTCACTACATTGGCACAACTACCAGAATCAATGATCATTGAACACACCTTTCCCCTTACTCGACATCGGGCATGAAAGAGGTTTTCTCTTTGGTTGTCCTCTTCTTCAAGAGTCATGCGACTCAAATTCCTTCGAACCACAAGAAACATTTCCGGATGATCAGCTTCGGCAGCCTCATGATCATCATCACCTTCAGCTCGGTCAATCTCCTCGATAATTTCCTCCTCGGTGTCACTCGCTTGCTCATGAACGGTTCCATCTTCGAGCAGAAGCATAACTTTGCGAGTTGGACACTCTTTTGCCATGTGACCATAACCTCTGCATTTATGACACTGAATATTTGAAGCACTAGGAGAGTTTAGTTGAACTTTACCTCCCACTTCTCTTGGTTGGTTAACGGTCACACCTTTCTCGAAGGGTTTCTTCGAATCTCGAACAGTGTTAGCACTTGCTTGGTTAGGACTTTTCCATTCTTTTCCTCGGTTCAAGGGAGTAGAAGTAGTGACTCCTCGATACCGATTTGCCTTTTCTTCCTTCACCAATTTTTCAGCTTCGGTAGCAGCATCGAACAAATCTTCCAACGTGTGGTACACGTGGAGTCTCAACTGAGAGGACACATCCCTGGTCAAGCCATTTTTGAACCGGATAATGGCTTGTTCTTCGTCTTCGGTCAGGTCAAGATTAAATCGAACTTTTTCAAATTCATCATGCTACTCTTGAACTGACTTCGATCCTTGTTTTAGCTCATATAGCTTTTGCATCTGAGTTTGCCTGTACTTAGCACTCAAATACTTACCATCCATAGCTCTCATCAACTGTGGCCACGTAGTGACTACTGGATAGTCATTTCTCCTTCTATGCCTCTTGTCAGATTCCCACCATGTTGATGCATAAGCTTCGAACGAAGCAATGGCATGGGCAGCTTTCCTCTCATCGGTCATCTCATTGGTCTCAAAGATGCGCTCCATTTTAAGTTTCCATTCAAGATACTCATCAGGATCACTAGTTCCTTTAAAGGGAGGAATAGTGATTTTGACACTGTTCAGATTTGAGTCTCGAACACCACGAACCTGTTCGACATACTCATCTTCTCGATCATCAGCCTCACGCTCAATATTTCTTCCAACATTTGCGCCTCGGCCTCGACCTCGGAAATTTCCACGACCTCGGTGAGCTTGCCCTCGTTGAGCGAACGGCAGCTCACGTTCATACTCGTCCTCGGGAAATTCCTCTTCATCAACCTCTTCGGTTACAGCACCATGGTCTCTTCGGGCCCTTGGAGGTGGTAACCTCCCTCCTCGGGGAATGCCCAAGTTTTGATTTCCAGCTTGGGGATTGCCCAAGTTTTGTTGTGCTTGGGGATTGCCCAAGTTAAGCTCTCTTCGAATTGCTTCACTCGTCAACTGATGTTGTCGAAGAAGCTCAGCATACAGCTCTGGTTTCATCGGAGTGGATTCGCTCGTTCCAGCGCCGGACCCATTTTTGGCCACGGACGCACTTCCTTGTTCGAGTTGAGCTACTCGAACACTCACTCCTCTCACTTCGGCACTGACACTTTGTATCGCAGCCATGAGATCGGCTAACGACACTTCGGGCCTTTCAATGCCTTTGCCTTCGTTTCCAGCCATGGTACCTGCACAAGTCAAAGATCAAATAATTGTTAAGGTTAGAAATCACCTCACACTCTCCCTCACCTTTGATGGGTGGCACTCGGGTCCACTCAATTTATGGGTTCGGTTTTTTGATCACTCAAGGACTTGTTAACAGTGGCTCATCCAATTGATCGGTCCTCTAAGATCCTTCAAGTTCGACAATAGTCACTGTCTCTTCGGGAAGAGTGAAGTGATGTTCGACTCGATGGAACGTACGCTTTTTAACTGAGCTCGGGGAGTCAAAAGAAATTTCTACGAGAATTTGGACTTCGGTCACCCCTTCGCACGAGTTCCTATCAGCTCAAATGGGTTGGTACGACCTCGAGCAGGACAGTTACTCAAAAGATCCACCAACTAGAATTTGGACACGAGAGAAAGTGAGAACCTAGGAGAATCTACCCTTTGATTCCCTTTGGAATCTTTTTCGATCACACCCACTCCTGTCCGTACAAGAGTGGTCCCCTTTGGTACGGATAGGGTTTTACCTTATCCACTTTCCTTTTTTCAGCCGACAAATTTCACCTGGGGTTTTATCATTCAAACTTTTACCCCTTCTTCTTCAATGGAACAGTGACCTTGCTCCGGCGTACGGACAAATCAACTTCGGTCCACTGTCCACGGTTTCTAACAAGAACTGGGTTGCTTTCAACTCCGGTCTCAGTAACAACGGAGGAATTCAGTCGAGTTCTTTCAAGCCAAAAACTTCAGCTCATCGTATCGTACACTGTTACAATTTTGTAACAATTTTCCGGCGTACGGACAACGATTCTAACTTAAGAACTTCGATTTTTAAGCAACAAACAATCCCAAATCACTCAAGAACCACCAACCTTCATCGGTCTCCACCAACACAGCTGGGGTTCGATTTCCAGTCACCAGTGAAGCTCAAAACAGTCCAAAAATTCACCAAGAAACCCTAGTCACGAAATCAGTACGTCGGGTACTTGTTGGATTCAGAACTCGATGGTGAACAAGAATCAAGGGTTGTTTTTCCCAAACAACCAACAATCAAACACAATTTTTGAATTTTCTTTTTAACAACTTTTTTTTTTTGTAAGATAACAACAACAACAACTCAAACAGAATCAAGAACACGAAAAGGAAACAAAGACACAAAATCGCACGAAGATAATGAACAGGATTGAGGTTGTAAGAACAAACTCAAGCCGTGCTCTGATACCAAGATGGTGCAATGCAATTTCCGAAGGGGTTGCTAGCACAAAACGCGGAAGAACAAATAAGAAGATAAAGATAGAAGCAAGACAAAACTTGCTTCTTTCGAAAGAACAGTGAGGAACCTGTCTCAAAGCTCGATCGAAAGGGATACAAGAATCACCCTAACTATGTAACAATCCTCAAGAGAACATTGCCTCTTGCAAACTGAATGATCAAGAGGAATGTTCAATCGGACTAACCGAAAGCCACAAGTCCTTAAAAGCCCTCACCGGGGTTTTGCTCACGACGGAGACAAGAAGAAATGTGCTCGGCACTTTCATTCAATTCATCAATATCCAAAAACTAACTATTACAATGAAAGGAAACAATGTTTATATAGGAAATACTAAGGGTAAACTAGTAAATAGGTCATAGATGACCAATAGAAATAAGCCACGCAGGGCTGAGTCTAAATGTGCTCGGCAACCTTGACTTCGGTGAGCCTGGCTTCGGTTCTTGACTTCGGTGAGCCTGGCTTCGGTTCTCTATTGCCTGCTCGAACACATTTGTCATCGGGCGCTGACTTGGCTTCGAACACAAGATGTTGTGTTCGGCTCTGCGCTGCCCGGGGTCAAGAGCTGCTGTTCGGGAACTTTGTCGTCGGGCTCAAACTTGAAGATGTAGCCCTTGGTTTCATCACTTTGCAATCCCTCTTCCGAACACATGCTTCTTCCCGACATAGTCAGCTGGATGTGCATGTCATGGAGCAGCTTAGCTTGGCTTCGGGTAATTGGCCTCCTCGGTTGATCAGTCACTGCCTTCGGTTGAAGTGTCCTCGGTTGATCAGCACTTTGGGCTGCATCAGTTATTCTGTCCTCCGGGGGACAGGACTTTCTTATTGTTATTTTCCGTCTCTGAAGTGAGTGAAGTCAAACTAGTGTCAGCAAAATCGGGCATAAGCAATATACGTAAATCCCCGTCCTTTAAAAAGACGATAGAAATTCTCTTCCAGTGCTTTAATTAAGAGTTTAAAGAGTAACCTATAAGAAAAGATGGTAGGAATACTTGGAACGTAGCTCTATCTACAATTACCTCAGTGACTTGAACTTCCTCTCGGCGGGGCAGCTTCTCTCTTGCTTCGTTTGACTGGGAAGGTGAGCTCACCTTATTTTGTAGTAGGGCTTTTGGATGGGGAGTTAATCAGTAATAGGAAAATATTCATTTCAATATCTATAAACGGCGACAATTACTCAGTCTATTTGATTGGATTGATAGATACGAAAACCTTCCCATTTCTTTGGGTTTTATCCATTAGAAGAAAAAAAGAATAAGAATTAAAATCTTACCTTATATTAACCTTTTATTATCCATCTCATAACAAATTGAATTTGTTGTTTGGTCTAGTTATCTAATTTTGCTATTTTAAATCTCTCTTTACTACATTATTCTCCACCGCCATCACTACTATGGCCATACCATCCGTCCACAGTGCACGCGATCACTTTTCGCCCCAAAATTGCTACGTCCTCTCTCTTTATTTTTACCACCACTTGTTCCTTCACAATCACTACAATTACCATCATGATCTTATCTGTCTAAGAATAAATTAATCAAGTATATAACAAAAATTAAATAAACAATAAGAACAAGAACATACTTAATGTGATTTACAAGTGAAGTCTGGAAAAGATAGGGTGTACGGAAATCCTATGCCTACTTACGTGAGGCAAAAATATCGTTTCCGATAGTTCCTCGGTCAAGAAGAAATATTTTTTTAAAATCGGTTTGAAATATACAAGAGAAAATAACTAAGATGAAAATACCAAAATAAGGAAGTAATGGCATCAAAATATTAATATATTCAAAGCAAAAGAAACAATAGCAGCAATAAAAGAGAACCAATAAAATATTAATAGAATAATAACAATAACTGATAATGAGAGGATAGAGCAAACCTGCTTCCCAACAAAAGTAAAAGAAATCGCTCGCGTGCCTTCTAACATTCTATCTACCTGCTCTCCTATCAAGAGTCATGTAATCGGTGAGTTGAAGATGTGTCATGTCATGTCTAAGCACCTCACCTCAAATTCTTCCTTGGTTTATCTATAATCCGTAGACCCAGCAACAATGGACTCTCGCACCGTCTCAGTTGGCTGCATATGCCCCTTCTCTTCACATGCTCGAGTCATCTCTGTCTCGAGTCCCTGTATAGTGTCCACCACTGAGGTCATCTCCACCTTTTTCGGTATATATTCGTTCTTAATCCTATCTCTTATAGTATGCCCACATATTTACCTAAATATCCTCATTTCCGCTACCTTCATCTTCTGAATGTGCATGCTATTGAATGACAAACACTATAGCCATTCAACATAGTTGGTTAAACGACCACTCTATAGAACTTATTTTTAAGTCTCGAAAACATATTCTTATCACATACGACACCAGATGTTAGCCTCCATTTCATCCACCATGCTCCAATAAGATGTATGATATCATCGTCGATCTCTCAATTTCATTGGTCTATCGACTCTACCTACTTGAAACTTCATCTCTTGGGGATGACTTGTGTATCAATCTTCACTTCCTCATCCGACTCATGTGACACGTCACTGAGCTTGTATTCCATGTAATCTATTTTAGTCCTACTCAACCTAAAACCTTTAGATTCTAGAGTTAGTCTTCAAACCTCTAGTGTATCGTCAACTTGGCCGTGTGTCTCGTCAATCAATTCTATGGCATCTGCAAATAACATACATCATGGTACCTCTCTTGGATATGTCGTGTCAATTCATATATCACCAAGACAAATAAAGCTAAGAGCTGATCTTTGATGCAACCCATCTCGACCGGAGAGTGTCCCGAATATCCTCCTACTATTATCAATTGGATCTTGGCTCTATCATACATGTCCAAACAAGAAAAAAGTTCAAATTAAATTGTAAATAATGTTGCATATTCTTTTAGCAGTATCATATGTGGAGTATTAGACATTTTACATTCTTTCAATTAATCTTCATTTTAACTTTAACTTTGGGCAAATTTTACTCAAATCATGTCGAAAGGATAACCGTTTAAATTAAAAGGCAAATTGTTTAGGTGGCGTGTGGAAGTTTTGGGTCCAAAATGAAAGGAAACAAAGTTTGAGAACACGGGTAGAGCGTAGATCAAGACGATTTGGGTGTCAAAGAAGAAGTAGTTGTGGGTCCCAAGAAACAGCATGTCATGTCACCCACCTACTCCTACTCCACGTCATTCAACGTGGACTCAACGGCTTCAATCAATACCACCCACCCCACCACTTAAACCCCACCTCCGTGTTCATCCCCAGAGTCCTCTTTTTTCCAAAGCAGCTACTGAGTCAACTCGGTCCTTTGAAAATCCTAACAATTAAATTAAATTCTGCAATGAATTAATGAAGCTGAAAATGAAGAATTGATATAGGAAGTTTAAGATAAAAAAGAATGTCAGTAACAGAGCTAAAAGAAAGGCACATGGCGGCAACACAAAGTGTAAATTCTCTACGTGATCGTCTCAAGCAGAAACGTCTTCAGCTACTCGATACTGATGGTTCTGTTTCTATTCATTTATATGTTTAAATTTAATTGCATAATATATATATATAGAGATCTGATTATTTTTTCATATTGTATGGCAGTAGCGGGATATGCAAGGTCACAAGGTAAGACTCCCATCAGTTTTGGCCCAACAGATCTGGTTTGTTGTCGCATCCTCCAAGGCCATACCGGTAAGGTACATTCATTTTTCAACTCTTTCTACTTAACATGCATGCTTTTTTATTATCTATATGTAAGTAGACAACTAGATTTGATACTAGACCCAAAAAGAATTGTGGAGGGGTGATTAGGCACAACACCTATTGTGATTCTAGATAGGAGAGCATGGAGGTTAGGTAGGTAGGCGAGCGTGTTCTCCTTTCTATGTAGTAGAGCATGGTTTTAGAGAGATAGTCAGAGTCTTCTAGCAATAGGTATCTCCTTCTTTACCCGTAGTGTTGGTATTGTTATAGTATTATCGTATTCCTTTATTTACTAATATTGTTGTTGTTTCCTCTACTTTTGTTGTACGTACTATTTTGTTTGCAAAACCTTTCCTTTCGTCCTTAATTTTATCTTAGTTTTACTATTTCATTTCCCAAATTGGTTTTTAGGAAAAAAAAAAAAAAAGCTTTTCTTAAGCTAAGGGTCTTTCGGAAACAAACCCTCTACCTCTCACAAGGTAAGGTTTGAGTACACCTCTCCATCCTAGACCTCACTTGTGGGACCTCAATGAGTATGTTGTTGGATGGAGACTAATATGTGGAAATGACGTGGATAGGAATGATTCATATAACATGATCTCGACTAGCTTGGGATTAAGGTGGACTAAATATTGGAAAAAAAGGAGCAAAAGTAATAGTTAACCACTTGTGTTTAGGATAAGATATTATGCCTAGTGGATTTTATTTTTATTGTTTTTAGGAAGTTATAAAATTGATATCTGCTAAATGCTATCTTAGAGCCATTGCTTCTAGTAGGTTAACGCAAACATGTATATGTTTTCGAAAGGATGGCCTAACAAGTTGCCGGCTCAGCTGTTCTTCACCTTGTTCTTCTATTTTCTGCTTTAACTGATTCAATAGTCTAATAAGTTGCTATGCACACAAGGTTATTTGTTTTTGGAGTCAAATCAATAACTGATGTATAGTCGAGACTCATAAGTTGGTGAAAACCTGTTATATTATCTGTTGACTTGTTTATGCTGTGGTCTTAAGGCTTTCTTCATGATTTGTGTTTACCTTATCATCTACAAGGAGTGATACGGCAACAAAATATTCAGTTTTTTGTCTGAAACATAACATGATGACAATGGTGAAATTTTAATTTTTGCATAGTTGTGGTCAGGAATGCTTAAAATGGTACTCATCATCAGTTAATTGAATTAATTGTCCTTGGAGCTATGATGAAAGTAAGTGCCTTGTTGTTCTGATTCTTAGAGATGCAACATTATAGATCCTCCAACAATAGAGTCTGCCTTTTTAGAGGTAGGCTCGTTGAGCAGATTTGTTGCTTCATTTCTCGTTCAATATTGCTAGCATAAATGGTCCCATATTTTCTTCTTTTTTCATCAGTTGTTTTCGTTGTTGAACACGTCATTTAAACCTTTATTGCATGTCCTTTCCCGTAGGTTTATTTCTTTCCTCCTTTCCACTCTATGTTGTGATGACAACAGTCCTGCATCTTCTTTTTTCATTTGTTGCTCGAAAGACATCTCATCTTCCTTGGAATGTCCCGTTAGGCAAGATTTAGTGCTTAATCGTGAGGTGCCCCGTTCAGTTGCTGTGTCTTGCTCGAAAAACCATTGGCATGTCCCGTTAGGCAAGATTTAGTGCTTAATTGTGAAGTGCCCTGTTCTATTGCTGTGTCTTGCTCGAAAAACCACTAGTGTGTCCCATTAGGCAAGATTTAGTACTTAATCTTGAGGTGCCCCGTTCTGTTGCTGCATCTTGCTTGTTTAGTTGTTTATTCTTTTGCTGGAAACTTAATGAGGGTAACCTGCTGAATTATAAAGCCAAATTTGTGGTGAAATGTTAGCTGTCATTATTCTGCACCACTGGGTCTTCTTTACATTGGCATGCTTGAGAGATTGCTGTGATAAGCATCAAATTATTTAGGACCCCGTTTGTCCATAATTTTTTTTTTTGCTTTTTTTCAAAAAGTTTTTGAAAAACATGTTTGTCCATGAAATCTTGTGACTTTTTCAACTTATTTTGGAAAACAGTTTTTGAAAAACCAAAAAGTGGTTTAGAGCACTTTTTCAAGTTTTTTCAAAAAAAGTTTTTTCTCCTCTCACAAAACTCTACCTTTTTTTCAAGTGAAATGTATGTCCAAACACAACTTCAACTTCCAAATACCATTTTTCAACTCTGTTCTATTGTGAAGTGCCCTGTTCTATTGCCGTGTCTTGCTCGAAAAACCACTGGTGTGTCCCATTAGGCAAGATTTAGTACTTAGTCGTGAGGTGCCCCGTTCTGTTGCTGCGTCTTGCATGTTTAGTTGTTTATTCTTTTGTTGGAAACTTAATGAGGGTAACCTGCTGAATTATAAAGCCAAATTTGTGGCGAAATGTTAGCTGTCGTTATTCTGCACCACTGGGTCTTCTTTACATTGGCATGCTTGAGAGATTGCTGTGATAAGCATCAAATTATTTAAAGTCTTTCTCAGGCTCTTAAACAGTTTTCTTTTTCATACTTCCATAGTGATAGTCAAAACATACAATGTGAGTTGCTCAAGTAAGTGATTTTTAACTTATAGGTTTCTACATAGGTATAGACATCTCCTAGATAAGTACGAGTGTTTTCCCTTTTGAAGGTGAGTAAGTTGAAGCAAGCACGCCTTTTTTAAAGATGAATTACGAGTCTATGCCTTCCTTTGCTACTCCTCGTCAGTCAGTGTCCGAAGAAGAGGAGCTTCCTAGTTTTGACACCATCTAAACTTTAAAAGTTAAATGAGTGTCAAATTCCAATGGCGGATACTCCGGAGTTTGGAAGGGCTATTGTTTCTAATGACTTCTCTTTTACAACGTCTCAATTATTCCTGAACTTTGTCCAAGCAAATCTGTGAAGTGCTTAGATGCAGCAACAATAACACCATAATACAGCATATAGAAGTTCTTAACTTAATGGTCTACATTAACTTTTCTGCTAATGAGGAAAAGGGCTAGACTGTTAAGGTATTCACAGTATCTAGTTGGGTACCTCTAATAGTCATTTGCTGAGTTACTTAAGATGATGCCGCTCAAGGTGTTGCCCATCATAGGAGTACTCATGTTGGTGCTTGTTAACCAAAAAGCTTTCAGTTATCATAAACTGGAGAGTGGAAGAAAAGGCATACAAGCAAACAGAAGAGACAGAAAACTAGAAAATTGGTTGTGAAAAAAACATGAGAATCAACTCTTGTGCAAGGGATACTACAAAATTTTGAAAACTCTAGTTCACTCATAATTATCTTCAACTTAAGAGTATATTTACTGCACGAAAGGATAAAACCTGGTCAGCAGGCTAAATTTTGAACATCCAAAAACTTGAAGATCCGAGAGGGCAATGACTATCAAACCAAGCTTAACAGCTGGGAGCTGCTAGTCAGGCTTGTTGATTATTCTGAAGGGTACCTACGGCGATAACTGCTAAACAACAAAGATGAAAGCCCACATTAGCAAAAAGAAGGAACATCATATTCATGGCGAACTAAGAAAAATACCTCATGAAAAAGCTCCAAGCATCGCCAAACAATCTAGTTAAAAAACGTATTCTAAACAAACTGCTGAAGAATATTTTACATAATTATGCTTGCTCTGGAGTTTGTTCTATTAAAGCTTATAATAATTTTAAAAATCTACTTTATTTAACTCATCCATCACCTGTACTTACTAGTACTGATTCACTGGTTCAGAATTTATTCGAGTAGCAAAGCGAGGGTATTAACTAAGTTGAAGGTGCTCACTTTGACTAGAATTTAGGTCTCTCTCGACCCAAGGCTGTATATTAACTAATCATGGTGATGCATGACCAAACTACTTAAAAACTTTTTGGCAGGTATATTCACTGGATTGGACTCCAGAAAAGAATCGTATTGTCAGTGCATCCCAAGATGGTAGATTAATAGTGTGGAATGCTCTGACCAGCCAAAAAACCCATGCAATTAAGCTTCCATGTGCGTGGGTCATGACCTGCGCCTTCTCTCCTAATGGGCAATCTGTTGCCTGTGGTGGACTTGATAGTGTCTGCTCCATCTTCAACTTGAATTCATCTACTGACAAGGAGGGGAACCTTCCAGTATCAAGAATGCTTAGTGGGCATAAGGGCTATGTGTCGGCATGTCAGTATGTTCCAGATGAAGATAACCACCTAATAACTGGTTCTGGTGATCAAACATGTGTTCTGTGGGATATAACCACTGGCCTAAGAACATCAGTCTTTGGAGGTGAATTTCAGTCTGGTCACACTGCTGATGTAGTAAGGTATGTTGGTGATCTGTGGAGTGCTACGAATAATTATTACGTTTTTCTTGAAGTTTGTCAACATCTTTTATCGTCTAATTGAGGAAGCGTACATCATTTCTTTTGTTTCATGTAGTGTCTCAATCAATCCATTGAATCCAAAACTCTTCGTGTCTGGATCCTGTGACACAACTGCCCGTCTGTGGGACACCCGTGTTGCTAGTCGAGCTCAACGAACATTCTATGGTCACGAGGGAGATGTTAATACTGTAAAGTTCTTCCCTGATGGTAATAGATTTGGAACTGGTTCAGATGATGGAACTTGCAGATTATTTGACATTAGAACTGGACACCAGCTGCAAGTGTACTATCAACCGCATGGTGATGACGATATCCCACATGTCACTTCCATTGCATTTTCCATCTCTGGCCGGCTTCTGTTTGCTGGGTACTCAAATGGTGACTGTTACGTTTGGGACACGCTTTTAGCAAAGGTAAAGGCAGCTTTGTTTGCGTTGTTTATTATTGGGACTAATGCTTTGTCATGACAGTTAGCTTACGTTAAGTTCAGTAGCCAGCAGTTTTTTGTAGTCCGTTTCAGTGATGTGTATATCAGTAGAACTATGAGAACCTATAGTCTTAGACCCAAGTTATGCAATACTTGATTGACATGGGTCTAAATGGAGCAAAATGGACAGTGACGGTTATATAACCGACTACAACTAGCTTTGGATTGAGTCTCAGCTGTTTTAGTTGGTGATTATGTGCTGAAATATTTTTCTAAAATTGCTGATTTGGAAGAAGATTATGAGATTATTCTTGTTCTAAGTGTACTCTGTATGCTTCCTTTGGTTTTTTAAAACAAAATTCAACTTACTTTTGTTTCTCTTATGAGAGCTATAACTGTGTTGTCTGGTTGTTTGTGCATGTTATGTTGCTATTGTCTTAATTTGTCCTTATTTCACATCAACCTCATATTTGCATTTGCTGTTTGGAATTATAGGTGGTTTTAAATTTGGGATCACTTCAAAATTCTCATGAAAGTCGGATAAGTTGTCTTGGATTGTCAGCTGATGGAAGTGCCTTATGTACAGGAAGTTGGGATACAAATCTGAAGGTAAGCCTTGATCTTTTCTTACAAGGAGGTTGACGGTTAATTATTATGCCAAAAGGTTACTCAAGTATTGCTCATTTCTTTTCATTCTCGGTGATAGATTCTATTCATCATTGCTATATGTTTCAACTTCCCTCGTATCCTTACTGATTTCTGTGATTTTAGATCCACATGAGGTTAAACAATATGTTAAATCTTTCATTTTTCCATTGGCAGATTTGGGCATTTGGAGGGCACCGAACAGTGATCTGAGTGCGGAAACACCCCACTTTCTTGTTATCTTCCCCCCCCCCCCCCCGGCCTATGTTTCTGTGTTCTCATGATTGTAGATCCTTTGTAATTTGTATTACTGTCAATATTGTTTTTAGAGAATTGGAGATTTGGTACAAGTTACATTCACTCGCTTCCATGTTTCTGGTTTATTATGTTACTCCCTCTATCCCAATTTATGTGGCGGTGACTTGACACGGAATTTAAGAAATAGAAGTTGACTTTGTAAATGTTCAAATTTACCCTTAAAAAAGTAAGAAAGAGAAGATTGTAGTAATCAAAAAGTTGTTTGTGGCTTTTAAAGTAAGTAGGGTGCAATAAGGGTAAAATAGAGATAGTGCATTAAATAGTTGACAGATAATGAAATGTGACATTTTTTTTGGGACAGACCAAAAGGAAAATGTGACACATAAATTGGGACAGAGGGAGTATAAATTATGAACTCTTCCTGTTATCCTGCATAAAATAGTTCTAACATGTAAGGGCACCCCCAAGCCTAAATAATATTGTTAAGCTACTCCTGCATAAAATTAACACGCTTTATCCGAAACAATTACAATTAGAAGGTACAATTTAAGGGCATTTGTGAATTTATAGGAAACGACCGGACAAACATACAACTAAGCGTGGCTAGAGAAAGAACCCTACTGGGTCAAAGATACTATCATGCAACACAATAAAAATGATCAGAACATAGGATCCTTGAAAGTTATAATGGTGTCTTTTGTAAATATTACAAAATTTTATCCCGTAAGCACACAAGTTTCAGACTCGGACAAACTGCTTCACAAATCACTTTTAACATATACGAGGGAATATACCGAGCAGAGTTGGATAACAGCTTACATTAATCAACTCCTTGCTAAAAAATAAACTAGTCATATAAATGAATGAATTCCGATAACTCCTCAAAGAGTATCTCGTAGTTCTGATAGACCCACCTCACTTGTCAAAATCCCCCCACAGTATCACCTGATGACTAATTAACAGCTAGTACCTCCAGTCCATATAACAAAATTAGCCGCTTGCAACAACTTCATGAATTGCATCACTGACAGATATATCTTCAGACCTAACAGCCAGCTTCATTGCAACCTCCTTTGCCCCATCCAGTCCGAATGATAACCGAACAAGAACCTTTACGCTGCCAATGTAAACACCTGATAATAAACATGTGTGCGATCTTGAATTGCTTGGGACCACCTCAGTTCCCTGCAGAAATACCAGAAACTCTTTCAGCTTCCAAAGAAAGAAAACTACGTATGGTTGATGACCAAATAAACACACAACACACAAGTTACACGACATTAAACAAAACAGTATGCCCTGTTGTTTCTAGAAGGAGTTTTAACAAGAGTGTTCAAGCTGATAAACCTCGCAAGGTTGCATGCCAAGAAGGCTGATGACTGCATTCACTGCTTCTGTCAGGCTTTCCCTTGGTCCAAGACCATATTCATCTACACGTTCACAATCTGGTCCCAAGCTCTCCCAGGCATTCTTAAAATTGGAGACTCCCAATTTAAGCATGTAATCTGCTGCCACAATCTCAAGGTCTTCAAGCTGGTATTCATCTTCAACACCATCATCTTCAGCCTCACCGGTGGTTGGATCAACCTATTGGATTGCCAAATTAAAGCATATTAACATGACACCTTTGCATTGATCGTAACCAAGATTAGGATGGTACGTGGACAAGTTAAAAAGACTACACATAGGAAGAGATTACTTTTTGATGGAAGTTTACAGTTTATATAAATAAAACTAAGGGGTATATGATCCAAAATTTCCTTTTCAATGGGAAGTAGTAATACCACGAGATAAAAGGCTGATCCGGAAAGATCAAGCTACATGAAAAACTAATACAACCACGTCACCAGTCTGGCATAGGTCTACTAGACAAATCACTACAGCTCAAAAGTATATCCAAATAAAAGGCCAGATATGCTTTCTTATTTACAGATGGAATAGAAGATTTTTTTTTTGATGAAGTGATATCATTAATGGCATCAAGAAGATGCAGATAGTACGAAGATACTCCCAATTTATACGACACACAAGTATCACAACCCCAAAAAGTAAATCATTGGTGTCACTCTCAAGATACAGATATAGACTCCATTTTTCAAGATTTCTCATGAAAAGTATACCTCTTTAACAATGAACCTTAATGTGTTCGAGAATTTCCCAACAGCAGGGACTCCTTCAGGTTTCTCAAAAGCGACAAATGTCTGCCCTGGAGTGTCATATGGAAGAGCCTTGAGAGGTTTTGATCCTACTTCAGAAAACTCCTCAGCTTCAGAAGCATCCACAATAACAGTGACCTAGCAGCAGACAACATATTGGATGAGTAAGTGGGGCAACATCAAAATGCAAGAAAGTCTTTCTAATGAATATTAGATATATAAACAGGTGACTTCAAAATACAAGAATTTCCTCGGATGAAGATATTACATTTTCCAACAATTGCTCAGGAATCGTGTTGGTGCAGTTGTACTGGAACACTACATGACTATCAAAAATGTGCTTCACAACATTCACTGCATACTCTGTTTCAGCTTCTGTGAGCTCCACTGGCGCCGATGACTGAAACACAGAATAAAATAATTACTCATTCAACCAGCTCAGACAGATAACTGTAGAAAATAAACCATAAGATAATCCAATCAAGAAACCTTGAAAAGCTTTCCGTAGCTAGCAAATTCCGGAATAGAGGACAGTAATCTTTCATATGAATCAACAATAGAAGTGGGGCCAACGGGTGGAGCACCCAAACCAGTTGGCTTTTTACCCGGCGCCTTCTTCTCTGCCAAAGGTTGAGATTTAACTTCTTTGGGAACAGAATGAACATCAAAAGGCTCCTCTGATGGCTCCTACAACCATTTAAGAAAAATATTAGATAACCAATACGCAAAGAACCAGAGAACAAGGAAATTAAGAGAAGGTACATACATAGTTCTTTAAACTTGTCTCCAGATTGGTTAGGGGGACACCAAGTGACCCAAATAGGAATTCTTTCACCTCATCATCAGTTTCAACAACTGCACCGTCACCCCCAAGGGTGTTCAAGTAAAGTGTTGCCCTATCGCGAACCTGCCAAAAAGATTGCTAACTCATAAGCCTAAAAAAATTACAAAATGCAGAAAATTTCTTTTCATTTACCAGCATTAATAAGACAAAAAAGGAGTAGAGCCAAAAGAAGAAGAAAATCATGATGATAATAAAAGATTTATAGCTTTGCAAATCACATCTAATTATCAAGGGAAACAATAATGAGATGGGAGGGGCAGGAGGGACTTAATGGGCAGGATAGAGACTTAACAATGTTCAGCAACGAAAGGAAATTGCTTTTGAGTAAAAGAGAAACACTATCTGCAATCCCGATGGCATCATGAACAAGGGAAACAAGAAAGAGAAAGCAAATAATTAATCATATGTGATGCACTAAATTTCACAACAAAGATTTGTTCCCCCAACTAGCGTGAAAAGGAAAAGGAAAAAAGAGAATCATAAACAACAAAAATAAAAGCTTAAAAAAGCTAAAGAACGTAAAGCATCAAGACTGACCTCATCATCACTGTCGAATAGGCAACGTTTCAACAGCACAAATATACGGGGCTGCAGCATATAAAGCGAAACTTTTATTGAGAGTCAATATGTAGCATTCAGCTATGATACAAAGAAAATTAAGGCAGCCCTACCTTCAATGCATCAACCAAGGCACCAAACTTGGCTAAGGTGCTCACTGCACTGGCCCGGACTGTTGCATTTTCAAGTATAACTCTGTTATATATGTATCGTATGTACTTGCTGGGGTCAGAGGTCTTAGGTCCTTCATTTCCAATAAAATGTAGTATCTACAGATACATAAAAGGAGATACGTAAATAAATAGATCATCTCATAAGCAGAGCAGGGGAGAAAGCTCATCAGAACAGTGTAGATTAGCAAGAAAACCATGAAACTTGGAGATTGCAAGGAGAAGCAAAATAACCTGAGTAGAAAGGTATGTGAATTCACAGTCCTCAATAAATTCACACAAGTGAAGCAGCCCACTTTCTTTGGCATCTGGAATGTCTCGAATCAGGATCACAATTGAGTCAACAATAGCCTTCTTGTACTCAAATCCTCCTTCTTCCCTCAAAATATTGCTTAAGAAATTCATCCTATAAATATAAAAGAATTAACAAATATCTATTCAAGAAGTTAAACAGCAACTATATTTAAACTTTGGGGCTTTTCTTGGTGGATCTACGAAACAAAAAGTTCATCACTTTCTTATAAAGTTCCATGATTACTCACAAAGATCTGTACTTCAGCGGGAACTTCAAACACAATGATCTGATGGCTTCCACCACAACTATCTTGAATTCATCAGCAATGTCAGACATAAAATTAGTTATCTGCTTCATCAAGCGATCCACACTTGATTCATTGCCGGTCTTAAGCAGAGTTGTTATGGCAAGAGTTGCTATGCTCCTATTTTGATCAGAAATCAAGCTCTCCATATCGATGTTGCAGTTTGTTACAGCCATAGGATGTGTCATTGCCACCTGCACACAGTTCAAATTTCTAATCCTTCTACATCATTTACAGAAAGCGCAAAAGTGGTTATACTATCAATAGAAAAATGACAAAGAAAATAACAAGCATTTTAATTTCTGTACAAAGATTACTCCATCCAATGCGGTGCTTGATTGGACATTAAGTTTAAAAGCCTATTTTTACTTATGTAGTATGTTTTTTAATGAGATTTACTTATGTAATATGTTAAGGGTAGCGGAAAGATATTTAAGTAAGAGTTAAAAAGATCTTCTCACAAAGAAAACAAATACGTAATAAAAAGAATTTGAATTCTTAAAAGTTGTGAAAGTTGGATAGAATAATATAACAAGTAGAATAGCGTCAAACGTCCAAATATGGAGCATGTTCATGGGAATTTTTGGCATTTAACGGGCAAGTCCTGGGAAGTTTAGACCTATACTAGAGTTCTGGGAAGGAACATGTTCAGAATCAGGTGTGCATAATGTTTGGAGATCTATTCCTCTAAGTATAGCATGGACTGTTTGGAAAGAAAGAAACAAGAGATGCTTTGAAGGCATAAAGGAGCAGATCCACTCGGTGAACTACAGATGTTTGCATTCTCTGTATTTTTGGAAACAGGGAAATAGTTGTTCTGGATTTGCATAATATGCTGGACTTGCTAGATTTCTTAGGTATCTGATGTAACAACTCCAGCTTTCCTTTCTTTTATAGTTTGCCCGATATCAAGTTTTTCTTTTAATAAAATCTTGCCTTATAAAGAAAAAAGAATGATGAAGGACCAACCACCTGGTCCCACTTTCAGTCGCTACAAATACACATATAGGTTTGTTCCAAATGGGTAAACATTGGTTAGTACAGAGTCTACACACATCATTCATTGGCATAACTACTGAACCAAACTATAATTACTGCATGAGCAACTTAACCGTCCACAATAGAACTTGAAGACCAATGAATATATAGATAAATTACCTTATTCAAAGTGCGAACAGCAGCAAACCTAAGAACTGGCTTGGAAGAGCTCAAGAAGAGCTGTAGAACAGTGATTGCAGGAGTTAATTCTCGGCTAGTCACACCACTGAGCTCTGTAATTGCCCTGGCAGCTTCAAAAATAACCATTTCTGCTTTGTGACGAAGGCAGCCCTCTAGATAGTCATAGAATGGCCGATCACCAGCTTGATTATTCATGGCAGCCTCTCTTATAACCTGAACAGATATGAAAGCCCAACTTAATAAACAACCCAGAATAAAGATCTATTCTGTAACAAGTTATTATTTTAAATCTAGAAATAATTGGAAATGATAGAAAAAGGAAGGCACCTGGCTAGCATAACGAATCAAAAGACATTGAGCTAAAGGTGAGCGAACAGTTCCTTTTGTCAAACTGGTAACTAGCTTGCTCACAGCTAAACGGTCATTCTGCCGTATCTGCATATTTTGAAGTAAAAAGCATTAGCGCATGCCAACCTTACATATTCAGGATCCTTTGGGAAAAATTGCTGGATATCATGTATGTATCAACTTATTCTAAGAACCAAAATGAGCAGACGACAATTGACAAGAAACATTAATTCTGAATATGCAATAAGATTCTAATGACAACAGTTAAAAAGGGAGAAAGAAATGAGAAGAAGCAGGATAAATAGTCATCCAATACAAATTATAGACAAATGTTATTCACCACATTACTTGAGAGTTCATAATATGATACTCAAATCCTGCCCCCCCCCCCCCCCCCCCCCCAAAACCCTCCTCTTTTTGTGTGTGTGAGGACTACACCTTAATTTAAATTTTGTAGACAAGCAGTGGCAGATGCAGCTATTGGCCAATGTGTTCACCCGAACTCATTATTTTCGACTCAAAGCCTAGATACATATGTGAAAATCCACTAAATTGTACTCCCTCCTGTCCACTTTATTGGATTTTGGAGCCTTTTCTATCTGGTCCAAAATAACTGATTTGTTCAAAAACCAGAAGCTATTAATTGGGTTTTCCCAAATTTACCCTTATTCAATAAATGATCTTAATACTTCTTTACATTTCTATGAGGAAAGATAAAGGTTAGTATAGTCAATACCCCTTCTTTATTAATGTTTCCTACTAACTTTCTTATTCTGTGTGAGAAGTCTTAGAAAATCAATTAAAATGGACCGGAGGGAGTAACAAATATTAGATCTGAACCGATAATTTTTTGAGTAAAATTATTTCAGTGCTAAGAATCAGAGAGGTTGAACCAAGGATCGGCTTATTTAGAACAGAATTTAGTTGATAATATGATTACCTAAACAAAAGGAAGATAATTATTGAAGACAAAAATCTCATGAAGGATTAGCAATTTACTTGAAAATCCATCAGTACTCATACCTGATGCAGCAGCGCCAGTGCATGGAATTGAACTAGAGCTGCCCTTGACTGAACAGCTTCTTGTACCTCATTGCTCCATCTTTTCACAATCTCCGGATTTGTCTGTGGAAAAAGTCATAAACCGAGAATATCAAGAAAGCTACCACCAAAGAAGCAACGGGAAAAGAAAGAATTTTTGAAACTTTTGGGAGCACCTGAAGCAAATGGATACCACTAACAAGGGCAGCACTTGCAACAACAGGGTTTTTGTCAACAATGGCTTGTTTCAGGTATCTCTCAATTTGTGTGAGAAGCGTCCCATCTGTGATTTGGCAGAGCACTCGAATAGCATTTGCACGATACATGTCAGTTCTGCTATTCATGTCCTTCATAAGAGAGCTTGTAACAATGATCACCTTTTGGAGAAAAATAAATGTAAAGTTATTTTCATCCACAGAATAATTAGGGCTTTATAAAATAAACTAGGATCTAACCTCATCTGCCGAGGGAGAAATCTCTTTTATCATCAAGTATACCATTCTCCTTAGACCAAGATCTTTGGATTGAAAGAGTTTAGTGACCGCAAAGAACACTTCTGTAGCTTCAACCTACAATTGAAACAAAAAGAGGAAATTAATTCACCTCTTATGAAAAAAATAGCATAATGTATTCGCAGTGATGCAAGAACATACTGCTGGCCTTCTCTACAATTAAAAGAGCAACAGGCCTTTTATACAGAGAGACATAGGAGCTATTTTGCATGCAGGATTAAGGTCCAGGAAACTTATCAGATCTAATCCCATGTTCGGATTAGCTCTTCCGATAAAATTTATCATGTTTTGATGAAGTCCCGATAAGCTTTATCTTTAAATATCCGATCCTTCAAGTGAAGTGTGGCTGGTCATCAGGATATCCCCAGAAATGGATAAAGACACAAAATGATAATATGTCCACACAGTTACAATAATTAGTGCAACTATCTTCCGCCTCTTCTTCTCCCTTCCCCATCTACTCATCCCCTCCCTCTAAACAAAGCAATCATCAACCTCTTTTATTGTACAGTAGAATTTATCAAAAGAAAAAACAGTTTACGAAAAATGAATTAGACGCTACACAGTACACAGCTAAAACACAACTACTTGGAGTCTTGGAAACTAACCTTTGTAAAACTCTCACCCTGATTCAGAAGATACAGAAGCTTTGTAATAACCTGCAAAACCACAAAAATGAAGGGAGCATGACAAATTAGTCTAAACAATTTAATATGACATTAACTCTACAAGAGTAAAAATACCCAAAGAATCTGAAAACAAAATGATAATAGAACAGACCTGTGAACACCTCCTTGCGTCCAACTGGGGATCATTGAAAACCCTAGCTTCCTGAAGCACAGCACCCTTCTCGATCCCCATAAACGGGGAGTACTCCCCTGCATTATTACAGAAATCCAGTATGAAATACCTTCTGGCTTGATCGAAAAAAGAAATGCCTTCTGGCACCTAACAAAATAAATTCCTCATAATAGCCAACCCGGGAGTGTTAAAAAAAATGATGCACCAAATAAACCACAATGACATAACCAATGGGCTTCCCTGAGGCTACAACATTGTCCAAGCAAACCCACAAATGAGAAACGTTACAACTCAAACCTCAATCTCAAAATTAGTTGGAGAGTGCAACATGAATCATCTAATTTGCTCTCCTCTATTTAGGTCTACATCCATAGGCTCTCTTCAGGTCTTTTCACCCAAATCCTAAATAAATGAGCAATTTTTCACTTCTTGAATCGATCAATTTTTCTTTTATAAGGTAAGGTTTGATCAATCAACAACGCCTCCATCTAAAATTAGTCCTGCTAGGCCATATCTATCCACCAAATCCATTCAGTTGAATTCGTATGTTCTTAGACCAGTTATATCCAGTTAGCTATTCTATTGATTCTTATCCAAACAGGAACAACCAATTTACAAACCTCATTAACCACATAATTTAGTGAAGGCGCCAAAGTTTCTCTGAATTGCCTCTTTGCCTGATCAACCTACCTATGTTACCAGTTCCTACGAATCCGCATAGTTTGTGGCATTCTATTCATTCCAACACTAAAAATGTTCAATGTTGCAGCAAATGATACACAGTTTAAACAAAAATGTAAATAAGGCTAGTAACAGCAGCTGATCCACTAAGCAATCGACTCATTTTCTTCGTCGTGATTCACCGTTACAACATACGCTGAGTAAAGTATTAAATCACAATGCAGATCTATAGGAAATTTAAAAAAGAAAAAATACAGGCGATAGATAAGCGGATCAATTAAACTCAAATAAAATAACCGCCTTATAAAAAGTTAACGCAGTAGAAAGTTCAATTCGAGATCGTAACATATCTACTGTAATCACTCACTCACAAACTAAATAAGAAATTAAAAGCATAATGCAGATCTATAAGCTAGTAATTAATTCGAAAAATGTACCTTCGTCATCGCGATCGTCATCTTTCTTCACAAGAGGCTGAGCCATTTTGATATGAAATGAAGATCCTTTTTTGTGAAGGTGAGATTAATTCTAGTAATATAGAGTGAGAGTATTTATATGGGAGAGTTGTAATGAAGTGGAAAATGGAGATCTCTCTAAGCTGTTTCGGTGTACGGGTAGGTGCTCTAAGGTGGGTTACCAGACGGGTCAACTCGATCTACTAACCGAACAAATTGTAAAAATTTGTGGCAGTTTGACGGGCGCTAATTGATTCGTAGCCACTATAAATAAATTCGTTGAGAAATAGTCATTGCTGGGACTTGAAACATGTTAGTTCAAAGTCCCAGTATAAATACTGGGATTTTGAACATATTAGTTTCAAGTCTCATACAAAGCTCTAGATATGAATCCTATTATAAAATAATGGGACTTTGAATATTTGCCAACGCTAATGAAGAGTAAGTGTGCGTACAGATTTTTGACTATTTTTCTATTAATTTTGAAATGATGAATAATTCTTACCTAGCGCGTCATCAAAATTTCCCGAACAAATTTCATTTAAAGATTTACAAAAATAGGACAATTCTGGTGGCCCATCACATATTTGTTCCTATAAGAAAAAACATTCAAATTTAGCCCTTATAGGAGTTTCCTTGACAAAGGCAAAAATCGTAAGACGTTTTTATAGGGTCAAAACTGGAACAGTGGAGCCAAAAACTTGAATTTCATGGGGTAGCCTGTACACTGTAACAGTGGAGCCAAAAACTTGAATTTCATGGGGTAGCCTATACAATGTAATATGAAGTGGTTGCGTTCTTATCATATTTAGCCCTCATAAGAATACTCTTATATTTTAGCCCCTATCAACAAGAGTTCATGCCAATCGCCAAAAGCCACTACAAGGAAACTCCTGGTTTTCGACAAGTTTGCTTCTAGTGAGATCTAGCGATCGATCATCGGGAGCTTCTTTTAAGGGAGAAAAAAATGTAAGACTTTTCTTATATGAATTAAAATTGTGATGGGGTGCCACAAATGTTCTATTTCTGTAAATTTCCCGATATGTACCTCGCCATTTAAGGCGCAGTCACTTTGTAAATTCATTTTTATAGTGTAGCAACTTTGGAGTGAGAACTTCACAGTAGGTTCAGGTGGTGTCTGGTTGAGTTGAAATTTGAACTTTATTTGTGGTTATGTCTTATTTAAGAGTTCTGATATATGCATCAGAAAATTTCAGCAAGAAAAGTTAGTATTCAGTTTCTTAAATTTTTTATAAATTTAAATTTGTATTAAGTTTTCGTTTGTAAGTTAAATTTCTTTTTTTAGTTATTCAATTTTTATCTACTTTTTTATGAGTATCTCTCGTGTTTTTCAAAAAGTAAATCATTTAGCACCGTTAGAAGATGCCAATATTATTCATAAATATATTATGTGTGCAAAAATTTCCATAATGTAGGGAGTGCAAATGTTAAAATGAGAACAGGCCTAAAGCTAAATAAGAAAAATGTTCTCATAAGTAGCACATAAACAGAAGATTAATAAATAGGTAAAAAGTACATACATTGAAGGAATACACATCGTTCCAAATTCCAACAAAACAAAATAATTCAACTGATAAACAAACCCAAACACAGAATAATTGTTGGGAGATGTTTTTACTCTTTGCCACTCTTAGTCTAGTCCCTAAAGCTTCACCTTGATTGTGGAAGTACTTTAATATTATTCCACCAGAAAGTCACTTTTCAAGCCTAAAACATCCTTGTTATAAGTCCAGAACACTGTGTTGTGGTTATAATAAAATCATTGCAAGTAGAACATGAGTTATTGTTTTGTAGCTCCATCATCAATAGTTGAAGTAATCATCCATTTTTTTCCCTCTAACACGAAGCTTTTACTTTAAGGACTGCGTCTTTTACCATGTTCACCTGAATGAACAAATTCACCTGTACTTGTACCATGTTCACTACTTGTGAATTCTTGGCTTGACATTCCAGATTTCTTGAATTTTTTAAGGTCATATGAACCTCCATCATATTCAGAACTTTCACCAGAACCAAACATTGCACTATGGCTCTTCTTCATTCCTTCGTTCAAATCATCTAGAGAAACATCACCTTCCAAAGCACGTACAATCTACAAAATATATAAATTGTTATTGTCCGCCTATCTCTTTCAGCATAGTAGAAACAGGAATTCTACTTTTAATTGATACAAGCTATAGTTACAACTTACAACTATTATAGAATTTATACGCCATTCATGAACTAACTAACGAAAATCAAATAAGAAACTAACCTGACTCATTTTTGGACGTCTTCTGGCAGAATGTCTGATTGATGCAGCAGCACAAGCCACCATACATAGCATCTCTTGGGCATCAAAATTTCCTTCCAAACGTGGATCAATTAATTCATCGTAATTTCCACCTTCTGTAGCACGAACGAGAATTGGTCTTGCCTGGATATATATTCAAAGAGAGATTAAAAATACTATTAACAGAGAGTATATGTTTTAATTCATAGATGAAATCATGCTTTATAAACATATATTTGGAACCAAGAAGCATATTGTAATTAGAAAGTAATGAAAAAATACCCATTCAACTAAGGTATCATCATCACTGTTGATGTCAATAGGACGACGCCCAGTTATAAGTTCCAAAAGCATAACACCATAAGAATAGACGTCGGATTTCTCAGTCAGCTTGCCACTTGATGCGTATTCTGGTGCTAAGTACCTGTTGATTCATTCAAATAAATACTTCAATTTTTGTTCCAGCTTTTTATAAAATGTTGGATAACTGAATTGAAAATTTTAAGACAATGAAACATTGTTAGAACTTAAAATCAGATTTCTCACCCAAAGGTGCCCATGATACGTGTTGACACATGTGTATTAGTGTCTGAGGAAAGCTTAGCTAATCCAAAATCAGCCACCTAAAACATCATTGGGACAGAATGAGTAATAGTAATGAATTTTTGTTGGAAGTGAATTAGAAATATGTTTAAACGGTGTAATTTCTCGCAAATTGTTACTTTTTCTAACATATGCAAATACCTTAGCTTCACTATTATGGTCCAGCAATATATTTGCAGCTTTAATGTCTCTGTGAATAATGCGAGGATGGCCTGCAATTTATATAAGAAATGTTCTTCGTGATGAAAAGAGAAAGTAAATCAGCTAGTATTAATAAAACACAAAATTATGAATAATTGAACTTACAATCTTCATGAAGGTAGGCAAAACCTTTGGCAGATCCTAGTGCAATTTTAAGCCTTGTAGGGAAGTCCATAACAGGGCGACCAGGTCCTAAAGGATGCAATAAGGTTAGGAAAGAAATGTCGAATAAAGACTAACACACTTAGAAAGGTACTATTTTTTAAACGGATTTAAGTTATATACATTGATCGTATAACTCATTGTATACAAGTTAAAGTATACGTACCATGAAGGTGGTATTCAAGAGTGCCATTAGGAACAAACTCATAAACCAGCAGCCTTTGAGATCCAGCAATACAATATCCAACTAAAGACACAAGATGGCGATGATGGACACGACTAATAATCTCAACCTCAGCTTGAAATTCTCGTTCACCTTGGCCACTATTAGCTTTTAGACTTTTCACTGCGATCTCCTTACCATTTGGCAACACCCCTTTATGTACAAATCCAAAACCACCTTGTCCCAAAAGATTAGCCTTAGAAAATCCGCCGGTTGCAGCAGATAAATCTTCGTACGTGAAACTGCTTTGGTTAAAACCAAGAGCCATCGATGGATGTGGCGGTGGCAATGGAGCTTGATGTGGACCAGAGAAAGCAGCTGAACTCATTTCGCTGCTACTCATCATTGGTGGTGGTGGTGGAGGTGCTATTGGCCAACTGAGTTCTGAACTTACATTTGTACTGACAGTTTGAGGAGTAGGCATTTTAACCATATGTTCAGTAGATTGAACATTGTTGTTGTTGTGCCAATTCCCATATGGTCCACTATTATAGTAGTCACTACCTGAACATTACATGAAACTATTGTATAAATATGAAATAAAAATTGGCCTCAATCTTGAAATCAAATATCTCATTATATACTCTAAATACAAGGTATCTCCATATATTTTCATTTACTAATTCTCTTGAAAATGCATTTGAAACTAATTATATGCATATGTTGCCATAATACAATAAGATAAGAGAATAATGGAAAATGTATTCACATACTCTTGCCTCCATGAGAATTGTCCCTGTAGTAGCCCATTTGGTCACGCGGCCTTCTCCTTTTACGTTTACAGCAAGATATGACGAAAACAAGCATGACAAGAATCAATAATCCTCCTGCAGCAGCAACTCCAATGATGACACCTTTATTCCCACCATCATCAGATTTTGCATTTTGATCTATCGCCTTGCTTGGTGGCGACTTATGCCTAGGAGGGGAAAGAGAGTTTGGAGAAAAAGGAGAAGGAGGTGGTGGTGGAGGAGGAGGTGGGGGTGGTGGGGGTGGAGGAGGTGGCGAGCCTCCGTTATTTGAATTTGAGTTTTTTGATGGAGGTGAAGATTTGTCATTATGGTTGTTATTATTGTTGTTGTTGTTGCTGTTGTTGTTACCATTGTTACTATTGTTGTTGTTGTTATTGTTTCCATTGTTGTTGTTGTTGCTATTGTTGTTGTTGTTGCTGTTGTCATTATTGTTGCCGTTGTTATTATTGCCGTTGTTGTTGCCGTTGTTGCTGCCGTTATTGTTGTTGTTGTTGTTGCCGTTATCACCGCTGTTGCCGTTGTTACTATTATTATTGTTGTTGTTGTTACCGTTGTTATTATTGTTATTGTTGTCACCAGAAGAAGATGAGTCGTTACTATTCCCGGATGGTGGAGATGGTGATGAATTACTATTTTGTGAATTATTTGATGAATTGTCCTGGGATGGTGGAGAATTTGATGATGAGTCAGAGGGTGAAGAATTGGAAGAAGATGGTGGTGAATTGGATGATGAATCGGATGATGAAGAATCCGAGTTAGAGGATGAATTATCTGAAGGAGGTGAATTGGATGATTGATCTTTCTGAGATGTATTTGATGAAGACATTTTGACAAAGTATTTGATCGTAGTCTATGTCAATTCACGTCGTTTAAACCCTGCCTTTCTCCCAAATAATGAACCCTGTTCATGAAACATAAGAATAAGTAAATTTTAAAACAACAATAACAAAACAAGAACACATTTATCTATACCATTTAAGAAACCACAACAAATTAACATGCATGCAACGAATTGTTATCAATATTTAAACCTGTGAGTGAAACATCAATCTGTTTTCTTCGTTAACAATGAATGAATATGATTGTATTTGTAAAGGGTATGGAATGATCTTTCAATCTTGTAAAGACAAAAGAAGAGAGAGAAATCAAGAGAAGAAAACAGAGAGAAAGGAGACAGAAAGAAGATGACACCTTTAGGAGAATGGCAGGGAGAGGATTCTCAAAGCAAAGAGAAAAGATGCTGCATGATAATAGTTTTTACAAGTAAACTTAGAGCAGTCTTTCTGTCCTCATATTCATCCTAAAATCAGGGAGCTATTTACATATATTTTTAGTTAATAATTTGGGGAGTGCTACTATTATAAGAAAAAAGGTTGAACTTTGTGGTTAAGAGGTTGTAATATCTTCAAGACTCTTTTATTGGTCAAAAATAAATTACAAGTACAAAATTTTCATCTCCAAAAGAAAGAAAAAAAAATATTTTTGATGCATGAGAATCAACTCTGCTAATTCATGTTAAAAACCCAACATATGTAACTCTTTCCACCTCTGGCGGCCCTTTTTTTTACGTGAAATATCAACCAGACAAATTCATCTGAATTTTCTAAAATTTATTCTTAATTTTTTTTCAATTAACAAGATAGTTTTCTATTTTATTTCCTTTTTATTTATTCTAAGTGATTGGACTTGGAAGAGACAAATGTGGTATCTTACTGGAGTACAAATTTTCTGTATTTTACTATAAACAAATATCATACTTCCTGCACTTTTCACTGTACGATACAAGAATAGAGACTTCTTACGAGCTGAAACATCCATTGCATTTGATTCAAGAAATACTTTAGAACAAAGGTTTATAAAATACTTATAGCATTACCATGGACCACTAATTAACCTCACAAAGGCAGTATGAGGAAGTTTACAAGCAAAATGACACACATTGCAGTAGCCCCTGTACATTATTACTATTAACAATAGTGCACGCTAACATTTGGCCTTGGTTCAAAATCTTCATCAGTTTACTTTCCTTTTTTAAGACCATTGTTATCATCACGGTAAGCAGTCAATGTTGGCCTTGGTTCGAAATCTTTAAGAAAAGACTTTTCTTGATTGAGGCTAGTGTCATCGTAGTAAGCAGTTACTGTTGGTCTTGGTTCGAAATCTTTAGCAAACGACCTTTCTACTTTGAGACCAACGTCATCATCACGGTAACCAGTTACAGATGGCCTTGGTTCGAAATCTTTGACAAAGGACCTTTCTTTTTTGTGACCAGTGCCATCATAGTAAGCAGTTACTGTTGGTCTTGGTTCGAAATCTTTGACAAAGGACCTTTCTTTTTTGTGACCAGTGCCATCATAGTAAGCAGTTACTGTTGGTCTTGGTTCAAAATCTTTAGCAAGGACCTGTCTTTCTGAGACCTTCGTCATCATCACGATAAGCAGTTACTGTTGGCCTTGGTTCAAAATCTTTGATAAAGGACTTTTCTTGTTTGAGACCAGTGTGATCATTATATGCCGTTACAGTTGGCCTTGGTTCAAAATCTTTAGCAAATGACCTTTTTTGTTTGAGACCAGTGTCATCATTGTAAGCCTTTACTGTTGACCTTTGTTCAATTTTTTTAGCAGATGATCTTTCTTGTTTGAGACCTGTATCATCATAGTAAGCTATTGCAGTTGGCCTTGGCTCAAAATATTTCAAGAATGAAGTCTCTTCTTTTAGCTTGGTGTAGTAATCTTTAGCAAAAGACTTCTCATTTTTTAGACCAGTGTTGTCATCATGGTAAGAAGATACAGATGACCTTGGCTCAGAAACTTTCGAGAATGATATCTCTTTTGAGAGAGCAATTGAATGCCAAGGCATAAGGCGCAGGATTACTTCAGGCATTGGCTCAATCATTACTGCTCTCCAATACTGTCCAGGAACTCTTCTTGCATCAATTGATCTGCTTGCATACTGCTCAAAAAGGAGAGACAAGAAAAAGTCTTGTTGAATTCTATGTTACATGGATATTATTACAGATACATCTTGATGTTTTATACATCAATGTACGTGCATATAGTTCTATACAATACATTATTCTATTTTGAATAATTGACACAAATCTATTTGTAATTCATGCCACACTCATTTAGTACAAGTATATCAAGAAAAATGAATGATTTTTGTAAATAGGTCGAGTCCCTCAAGTACTGAAGTATATTGAATGTTAGATATGCTCTAAATTGTAGACCTTCATCTTAATAATAACAGTTGAAATATAAAGCTGATCTTGTACAATATTTATTTGAACTTACATCGTATAGAGATTATCTTTGAAAGACTTAAGGCAGTTTATAAGAAGGGAGTGCATGATAAATGATGCATAATAACTTTAATAAAACCTCCAATAGTATGCTAATTATAATCAACTAAGAAACTTACAAGGGCAAGTGAAAAGAGCAAGGCGAGAGCAACATGTGATTTCATGTTTCCAGGAGTATAAACTAAGAGGCTATTGTGACTGGTCTTTTGTGTGATGCAATAATAAGCTTGTATATATAGACATTTTTTTAGTCATGATTCACGCACTCAAAAAGGACCAAAGAATTTTGGAACATCCATATACAAGAAAGATTATATTATCAATAAAACATATATTTTACGGAGAGAGTAGAGGCTAGAGCAATAAATAGCGTAACCAAGCCTCTTAATTTAATTTGTTTTTTTGGGTTATACAGATATATTGGCAACAAATCTTCTATCGAATCTTATCTTTTGATTTGATTTGATTTGTTATAAGAAAGTTCGTCAAGTCACGTTTTTCTCCTTTTGGCAGTTTCCCTAAATTATTACTACTAGTCTTTGTTATTGATGAATTCATCGCTTCTTTCTAGCTAAGCACTTTTTCTTATCATAAAAAGGTTTGTACTAGTAATAAATCAAAAAGGAAAGAAAGGAAGACAATTGCGATCGTGAAATGGTCACACAATTATAATTTTTTTTCATCAAAGTCACACAACTTTATTTTCTTACTTAAAAGTCGCCCTACTATTTTCTTGATAACACAAAAGTCACAGTGGCCAGAAAATATAACTTTCGGTGGACTTTTTATATATTTTTTATTGTTACCTTTCTTTTTAATTTTGCACAAATAACCATTAAAGAAAAATGGAGACTTACGAATAAGCTCTTAGTTATTATTTTTTTACTTTATCATGATAGATTTTAGAGTATATATTTTTTATTTCACTAGTATTAATATACATAATTTAAATACCAATCAATATAACGACAATAACTTCTAGATTCTTTCATTTCCAAAAGAAGAGTACATCTAAGTTTAAAATTAATGAAACAAATTGTTATAGCAAATTTTTTATTCAATTTGATTCACTTTCAGAAGCCATATAAATTGTCTCCTTTTAAACCATTTTATATAAGTAAGCATGAGAATTGACTTTAAAATATTTTTGCAAAGTAAAATAGTTATCTCTTATATTAGTGTACTTGTATACTAAAATTGCTTTTCTTAAAAAAATAAAAAGCATAAGCATCATGTATATATATATATATATATATATATATATATATATATATATATTTCATGTTAAGAAAAAAAATATTTAATAAAATGAACCTCTAAAGTAACAAACTGAAAAAATACGTTACTAATATTGAGTTTGTTTAGTTTGAGAACTAAAAGTTTTTTCGTTCGCTTGAAAATATAATATATTTTTAATTCTAAGATCTATCCTCATAAATTATACAAAGAAGTGAAGAAAAAAATTAATATAGACGATAGTGTATTAGTGAATCTCCATTTATTTATTTTTTTCAATAGTTATTTGTGTAAAAAAAAGGTGGAAAAATAATTTAAAAAATACAAAAAATTTACGAGAAGTTACATTTTCTGGCCATTGTGAGATTTGTGACTATTGTGTTATCAAGGGATGAATAGCAAAGTGATCTTTATGTAAGAATACAAAATTGTGTGGCTTTAATGAAATGCACATGTAATTGTGTGACTATTTGTAAAAATTACCTGACTAGAAAACATACAATTCATCTCTAATTCCTACACACTGAGTCACAAGCCAACATCCACTTATAAAATGAAAAGGAAAGAAAAAACTAGATGCAAGGTATCCAGCCGCGTAGTTGTGTGACTATTTGTAAAACTTACCCTACTAGAAAACATACAATTCACCTCTAATTCCTACACACTGAGTCACAAGCCAACATCCACTTTAAAGAGGTTTATTCGGCTATTGGCTATTTGATCGATACTAGCACTTGAAACACATTATATAATTACTAGTTTCTCGCCACTTGCGATGTACATGGATATCAAGTTAAGGAGTATACGATTTTATAAAATAAAATAAATATTATAAAAATAAAACTTCAAGTAAATAAGTGTACATGAAGTAATAAAATACAAGTTTATGGGAATGATTAATGCAGATATGCAAATTCATTCATAGTTTTCTTAGAAATAAATGATATTACTTTATTTCATTAATTTAAGTTTCTTTCCTATACATTTTCAAGCCTACCAAAATTCTAATAACTAGAAAGTGTAAACAAATGACTCCCAAGTTTTTCAATAAGGACACAAGATTTAATGAATATGATATTTTATGAAAAATGAAAAAATGCTGAGATTAAACTATATATCAAAGGCACCTCATGTAGTAAATAACCGTTAGAATTAATCATTTAAATGAATCAAAATAGATCCTCTATGATGATCAGGTTAACATAAAAGTCACAATGACGGGAAAATATAACTTTCAGTGGACTTTTTATATATTTTTTATTATTACCTTTTTTTTAAAATTTTGCACAAATAACCATTAAAGAAAAATGGAGACTTACGAATAAGCTCTTAATTATTATTTTTTTACTTTATCATGATAGATTTTAGAGTATATATTTTTTGTTTCACCATTATTAATATATATAATTTAAATACAAATCAATATAACGACAATAACTTCTAGATTCTTTCATTTCCAAAAGAAAAGTACATCTAAGTTTAAAATTAAAGAAACAAATTGTTATGCAAATTTTTTATTCAATTTGATATACTTTCAGAAGCCACATAAATTGTCTCCTTTTAAACTATTTTATATAAGTAAGCATGACAATTGACTTCAGAATATTTTTGTTGGGGTTTTGGAATAAATAGAGTGTGAATGGAAAATGGGTGGGAAGGTGAAAAGGTTCCTTTTAGTAAGGAAATGCACATTCTCCCATATTGGTAGAGGAAAAGACTTTTGTTGGGTTTAAATACAAATTCACTTCTCTTAGCTCTTAAAAGGGTTGAGAAGAAGGGAAGCCTCGCGCCGTCGTCGTCGCTCGCTCGTCTCAGTTTCGAATTTCGGATTTCGGTCAATTGATTGACTTAATTTTTTGGACCAACAAAACTAAAAATATTAAAATATTTAATATTTAATCTGTTTGTGTAACAGAAATCTGAATGGATTAATCTGATTAATCCAGAGTAATTATTCCTCCACGTTCTCCCACTCTCCCACGTTTTCTCATTAGTGGACAATTCATTACTGACAGTTAGTGAATTTAGTGGCCATTAGTGGTGACTCTTCCTTCCATTTCCCATGGCTATATAAACTGGTCAGTCTTCAACATTTCAACACACTGAAACACAGAAATACAAAACTTCTTACTGCATTCCCTCTCTTTTCTGCATACTAAGTAAGTCATAGTAAGTCGTGTGATTTGCTCCGTTTCTTTGAGTTCGCAGTGTTCTACTGTTTGAAGTGCCGCTACAGTAGAACTGTTATCCCGTTCCATCCTGGGAGAAATTAACCCGTGAACCTTGGGCAACAGTGAGGGGGTTAGATTTCTTAAGGAGACACAAGTAAATTGTGGGCTCGGGATCGTCCCATAACAAACTGATAATATACTTCTGCTTTTTTGTCTTTTCTGATTTATTTGGTTGCAGGAATAACAAGCTTAAGAAATCTACTGTTATTTATTTTCTGCACTTAAATAAATACTGGTTAAGGAGACTAAAACCTTTGTGGTTTTCTACTCGTATATAATATAATAATCTGCTGTGGAGACTAAAACCTTCGTGATTTTTCTACTCCTAATTACTGTGAAATAATCTGTTTGTGGGGACTAAAAGCCTTCGTGGTTTTTTCTACTCCTATTGTTTAAACAATTTATTAATATTGTTTCTGCTTGTGTCACTTGACAGATATGACTAACGGAGCTGAACAAACTTTCCCTGCTGTGAATACGAATGCTACCGCAGTTTCTGGTGCTGCTGGGCCTAGCCGTGCTGCTGCAACGGTTATGCCACCTGCAGAAAAGCCGGGGAAGTTTACTGATGTGGATTTTAAAAGGTGGCAGCAAAAGATGTTCTTTTATCTGACCACCTTAAGCCTGCAAAGGTTTATCAAGGAGGATGCTCCAGTCCTGACTGATGAAACACCTGAAAACGAACGCTTCCTTGTGATTGAGGCTTGGAAGCATTCTGACTTCCTATGCAAGAATTACATTCTAAGTGGCTTGGAAGATGACTTGTACAACGTTTACAGTAATGTTGAAACATCTAAGAAACTGTGGGATGTTCTAGAAAAGAAATATAAGACTGTAGACGCTGGACTGAAGAAATTTGTGGCTGCCAAATTTCTGGATTATAAAATGGTGGATAACAAATCTGTTGTGTCCCAAGTCCAAGAACTTCAAGTCCTTATCCATGATCTCCTTGCTGAAGGTTTGATCTTGATTAATACTTCTGTTAAGAGTATTATTTATATTGTTGCTAACAAACTTTTCTTTGAAGGTTTGAAGATTAATGAAGCGTTTCAAGTTGCAGCCATGATTGAAAAGTTACCTCCATCATGGAATGACTTTAAAAATTACTTGAAACACAAGCGCAAGGAGATGACCCTTGAAGATTTGGTTGTATGCTTAAGGATTGAAGAGGACAACAAATCTGCTGCAAAGAAGGCTCGTGGAAGTGCTGCAATAGCGGGAGCAAATATTGTTGAGCATACTCCAAATCAAAATAAGAGAAAGAATCCTTCTGGAGGGAAGACCAACCCCAGCAAGAAAAAATTCAAGGGAAATTGCTACAACTGTGGCAAGAGTGGACATAAGTCCGCAGACTGTCGTGCTGCAAAGAAGGACAGGAAAAAGGAAAAAGGTCAAGCAAACATGGTTGAAGAGACAAAATTGGCCCAAGGAGTGCAAGACATTGATTTATGTGCAATGATTTCTGAATGCAACTTAGTTGGAAATCCTAAGGAATGGTGGATTGATTCAGGAGCCACCCGCCATGTTTGTACTGTGAAAGAAGCCTTTGCTTCATATGCTCCCGCTGGACCTGATGAGGCGTTCTCTATGGGCAATTCTGCAACGGCCAAAATTGAAGGATATGGAAAGATATTCCTCAAGATGACGTCTGGCAAGGTTGTGACTCTGACCAATGTTCTTCACGTTCCTGAAATAAGGAAGAACTTGGTGTCTACTGCACTTCTTGTGAAAAACGGGTTTAAGTCTGTCATGCATATTTCCAATATAGTCATTCCCCATTCATGTGGGGGATTGTTGGGGTTTTGGAATAAATAGAGTGTGAATGGGAAATGGGTGGGAAGGTGAAAAGGTTCCTTTTAGTAAGGAAATGCACCTTCTCCCATATTGGTAGAGGAAAAGACTTTTGCTGGGTTTAAATACAAATTCACTGCTCTTAGCTCTTAAAAGGGTTGAGAAGAAGGGAAGCCTCGCGCCGTCGTCGTCGCTCGCTCGTCTCAGTTTCGGATTTCGGATTTCGGTCAATTGATTGACTTAATTTTTTGGACCAACAAAACTAAAAATATTAAAATATTTAATATTTAATCTGTTTGTGTAACAGAAATTTGAATGGATTAATCTGATTAATCCAGAGTAATTATTCCTCCACGTTCTCCCACTCTCCCACGTTTTCTCATTAGTGGACAATTCATTACTGACATTTAGTGAATTCAGCCATTAGTGGCAATGAATTCAGGTGCCATTAGTGGCAGTGTTAGTGGTGTTAGTGGCCATTAGTGATGACTCTTCCTTCCATTTCCCATGGCTATATAAACTGGTCAGTCTTCAACATTTCAACACACTGAAACACAGAAATACAAAACTTCTTACTGCATTCCCTCTCTTTTCTGCATACTAAGTAAGTCTTAGTAAGTCGTGTGATATGCTCCGTTTCTTTGAGTTTGCAGTGTTCTACTGTTTGAAGTGCCGCTACAGTAGAACATGTTATCCCGTTCCATCCTGGGAGAAATTAACCCGTGAACCTTGGGCAACTGTGAGGGGGTTAGATTTCTTAAGGAGACACAAGTAAATTGTGGGCTCGGGATCGTCCCATAACAAACTGATAATATACTTCTGCTTTTCTGTCTTTTCTGATTTATTTGGTTGCAGGAATAATAATTTTTGCAAGTAAAATAGTTATCTCTTATATTAGTATACTTATACACTAAAATTGCTTTTCTTAAAAAAATAAAAGTATAAGCATCATGTATATATATTTCATATTAAGAAAAATATATATTTAAGAAAATCAACCCCTAAAGTAACAAACTGAAAAAATACGTTAATAATATTTAGTTTGAGAACTAAAAGTTTTTTCGTTCTCTTGAAAATACAATATTTTTTTAATTCTAAGATTTATCCTCATAAATTATACAAAGAAGTGAAGAAAAAAAATTAATATAGACGATAGTGTATTAGTGAATCTCCATTTATTTATTTATTTCAATAGTTATTTGTGTAAAAAAAAAGGTGGAAAAAGTAATTAAAAAAAATACAAAAAGTTTACGAGAAGTTACATTTTCTGGGCATTGTGACTATTGTGTTATCAAGGGATGAATAGTAAAGTGATCTTTATGTAAGAATACAAAATTGTGTGGTTTTAATGAAATGAACATGTAGTTGTGTGACTATTTATAAAAATTACCCGACTAGAAAACATACAATTCACCTCTAATTCCTACACACTGAGTCACAAGCAAACATCCACTTATAAAATGAAAAGGAAAGAAAAAACTAGATGCAAGGTATCCAGCCGCGTACCTTGTTGTGTGACTATTTGTAAAAGTTACCCGACTAGAAAACATACAATTCACCTCTAATTCCTACCTACTGAGTCACAAGCCAACATCCACTAATAAAATGAAAAGGAAGGAAAAAACTACATGTAAGGTATCCAGCCGCATGTTACCACCAAATTACTAGCTTTTAAAGAGGTTTATTCGGCTATTGGCTATTTGATCGATACTAGCACATGAAACACATTATGAGCCCGTTTGGGTGAGCTTAAAAGTGACTTATAAGCTTATAAGCCTATTAATATATGTTTGGTAACCTTAAAATTTTTGGACTTAAAAGCCATAAGTTGCTTAAAAGCCACTTTTTGAGAAGTTAGGAAATCCTAACTTCTCAAAAAGTGGCTTTTAAGTCACTTTTTGACTTATAAGCCACTTAAAATAAGCTGCTTTTAAGCCCACCCAAACAGGCTCTATATAATTTCTAGTTTCTCGTCAGGTGCGTGGATATCAAGTCAAGGAATATACGATTTTATAAAATAAAATAAATATTACAAAAATAAAACTTCAAGTAAATAAGTGTACAGGAAGTAATAAAGTACAAATTTATGGGAATGATTAATGCAGATATGCAAATTCATTCATAGTTTTCTTAGAAATAAATGATATTACTTTATTTCATTAATTTAAATTTCTTTCCTATACATTTTCAAGCCTACCAAAATTTTAATAACTAGAAAGAGTAAACAAATGACTCCCAAGTTTTTCAATAAGGACACAAGATTTAATGAATATGATTTTGTGAAAATGAAAAAATGCTGAGATTAAACTATATCAAAGGCACTTCATGTAGTAAATAACCGTAGATGTTAGAATTAATCATTTAAATGAATCAAAATAGATCCTCTATGATGATCAGGTTAACAATATAAGGATATTTGTCAGAGTATTTTTTTTTGAAGTCGTACAAAAGTTTGATCACTTATCTTGTTTTAACAAATCCTATCCTAATCCTAATAGAAGCCTTAACTCATCACTTCATGGAAAAACATGTTATTGAAAAATCTGCAAAGAAATTTATGAAATTATTTGTCTTTGGCATGACATAACAAATCATTGTAAGCATACCAAATACGTCCTAAAAGGCTAAACTAAGCATGTATTTCAATATAAAAATCACAAAATGAGTCATCTACTTTATATCAATTGTATTTCATCAAGGCTCCAAGAATAAAAATTAAATGGTCTAGGACTTATGAAGAAACCGTAGAAGAAATACTAATTAAAGTGTGGAGTTACAAACCTTGTTTAAAGGGTTAGAGTGTTAGCCTTGAAAGATCAAAAGAACAGATACGTTAGAGTGGCTAATCGTGCTTAACTCTAACGAAGAAGAAATTAATTTGCTTGAAATGGTTCATGGGAAATAGCCTCATTGGCTGAAAGAGTAAGTTCAGTGGATATTTGTTTGCAGGTAGCAACGAATAGTAACGTTTAAAAAGCAAGTTAGATATTTTTATACAACAGACACTTACACACCTATCCAAAAAGTCACAACCAATTTAATTAGTTTCCTTGTTATTTATATATAAGTAGGGTATTTAAACTATTTAGATTATACCTGTCAACCGGGCTGGGCTAGCCCGGTACTGGATCGGACCGGACCGGACCTATAAACGGTCTGGGACAAGGAGGAAGCAGGTTGCGGGCCGTGCCGGGCTTAAGAAAAAAGACCGGTTTGTCTGGACCGGTAAAAGACTGGTCTTTGGCCCACAGATGGACCGGACTGAACCGGACTGATTTGTGTGCTTAATTAACAAGGATGTACCGATTTGTGCGCTTAATTGAAGTTATGTTTCTTTGTTATTTTTTTTGTTCACAATTGTCTGAATATATGGGGGCTTTGCTCTGATGGAAAAAATTTGCAGAGTACTTCCACATATGACATTTAAGGATGCAAAGCTCCTTTCAAAATTAGATCTCCAGGAGTGTTCGGAAAATTGCTTAAGAACAACAAAGCAATACTTATTTTGTCATACTGAACACGAAGAAAAATAATTTTACCTTTACAAAAGTTATAGTTAGTGTTAATTATGTTCAGATCTTATTAAGTATATTACATTTGCAGCTTGCTTCTTACATTAGAGCTATGTTGGCATCTCAGTTCTAGAACTTGAATAGTTACTTAGATCACTTCCACTCGACTGGTAAACAGGCCTATAACTACCGAAAAGCAAGGGATGATAACTATCATTAATGGTTAATTTTCAAGCAGGCTATGCAATGAAGAAATTGCTACCAGCTTTGAGCAACTGTAAAGTTCAAACGAATACTCATAATGGAACAACCTTGCGTATAGATGCAAGTTCTATTTTGGATCACAGAGCAAAGGCTGGATTGAAGTTATTATATTCACCTTCATTCTCTTTTTATAAGATTTTATGTCCTTCCAATTGCAAGTAGAAAGTGATAGACTTATAGCTTAACATGAAAAATAAAAAAAGAAAAATTGGACTAGTGCTTAATGGGCTAGGTCCGAGTCGGGCTTAAATTTTTTGAAAAAATGACCGGTTCGGACCGGACAGGTAACGGTCCGGACCGGGACCGGTGAGCCGATTCTTAATGGGCTGGTCCGGGCCGGTCCTGGCCCGATTGACAGGTATAATTTAGATGGGTATTTTGATAAAATAACGTTTGATCTTTTTAAAAACATGCTTTTATAGTAAAATATATTAGTGTTCGCGGCATGTGCGTTGCACGTGAATCCCAGTCATGTAGTACATGTTTGTTGTTGTCGGACAAAGAAAGGCTACAGTAGATAATGTACCGTAGCCAGTAGCCACATTAAGACAAGCAAGAACTACTGGTGAATGCTTAAGTGCATATAGCACTTACTGGAATAGTTGGTTAAGCATTATTGTCTATACATGTGATTTAAACACCTATAGAATGTTTGTTAGTCCCCTCTTTGGTAAATGCTAGCTCACAGGCATATGTGCTAGTATAATAATCACGATGCAAATTCCATATGAGTAATTTTGGTTTATTGTACTTTGTGAGGATTTGTTTCTACTAAGTGAATGCATGTCTATATTTTGTTCACAATCAGCGTTGATCATTCTCACAAAATTGTATTTCATTCATACTCTATATTAGTTTCTGAATGAATTAACTGTAATTTCAGTTGCCGAAAACTTAAATCAGCTATAAGAGTAAAGTAACTTATTTATGAGAATCATTTTTGAAGAGTCACTCACATTGTGCCAAACACACATTTTTTTTTTCAACTTTTGTCTACAATGTAATTGTGAATTGATCTTACAACAGATATATAACTTTTCCCCAAACAATTGATATACCATGGATTACCATTAAAAGTTCTTATATTTTTCAGTCTATTTCTTAGTTTTAGGGACGGATGTAGAAGGTATTGTGCGGGTTTGGCGGAACCCAGTAGGTTTGGCGCAGACGGTGTATTTGTATTAAAAAAATCACTAAATATATATAAATATCATATCGAGAACTCAGTAACTAACACAAGAAATCGTTATTCAAAAATTTAAAACCCATAAGGTTCAAATCACGGATCCGCCTCTGCTTAGTTTCAGTTATTTGTGTAAGCATAGTATTGTTTTGACGCTAAACAAGAGAAATCATACAATTATACCAACAAATCTTACCTTATCTCGGAAAGTAAATGACAAATCGCATTGTGCGAAACACAAATTATCTCTAATACAGACAAAATCATCAAAAGAAGAATGAACAAATTATTCTTATCTCACAAAGACCACTATTAATATTAACACATGTATATATGTGAATGTCAATTCATCGAGCCATTCACCAAAACATTGCCATGCATGATGTTTGTAAATATATTAATACTACGTTTTTTTTTTTTTTTTTTTGTAAAAGCACGTAAAGCTTTAAGTAAATTTCTAGTGCGTTGATTTTGCGCATAAAATATCTACAGTCATGTTTGATAGGAATACATCAAGACAAAAATTGAAGAAATATTCAGAAGAATACTTGAAAATACATATATAAGCTAATCTTTCTCAATTGTTAAAATTACCTAATATGAAAAGAGGCTTTATTTTAATAAGATTAGGACAACAACAACAGTATCAACATATCCAATATAATCGCACAAGTAGAATTTTAGGAGGCTTGGAGGATTAATTAAAAGCATGACTCTTGCTTTCCAATTGGCTGTTTTGGTATTAATTGCTACTTCATTAATCTTAATCTTATTGATTAGCGTAACTGTAATCCAAGATGTACTCCTACAAATAAAGGACGAGACTATTAGCTAGAAAATAAATAGTAGTAAAAAGGACCAAGACTGCCCATTGATTTATTTAGCCCACAGGTAAAATGTATGCAGACTTTAAGGTGGAGGAGCTGCTTCCGATATACCATGTTTGGCTATTAGAAAACTATAATGCAGGCGACAAGGTTACTCAATCTTCAACGTGATTCCTGACATCAATATGCTAAAGTTATATCGCCCACAAAAAAATGTGTACAGTGTACGCTACATATAATGGAAGTATGCTATTCATTAACCAAGAGGCCCCTTTTAGTTTGTTTGATCTGCAGATATTAGTGGCCATCAATTCTTTCATCTAATCCTTGTCTGACTGAAATCAATATTCCCGTTTCTCCAAAAAACATCACATTTCGGTATTTGCAGATACTCAGGACCGATTTGTTCATAAAACATTGGATCAAAATTTGGAATAATATTTTAATTTTTTGTTTGTTTATACGATTTGTCAAAAATTTGAAACAAAATCTTTAAATTTCATTTACTGGTTGGGACCAGTATTTGGGAGTTTTGAGGATTTTTTTTTCACTCATAAAATTTTAACTTTTCTTCAAGTGAAATGAAGTAGAAAAAGAAGTACCCGCTAAAAAAAAAAGAAAAAAAAAGGCAGGATGTATGTATAAAGAAACTATCTTATATTATTCTTGGCCAAGTGAAGTAAGAGAATAACTCCAATGAGCAAAAAAAAATTTGATTCAGAATCGAGGGTGGAGTTCATAATCTCCAGACGAGCAGTGGCGGAGGTAGAGAGAAAGGAACGGGTTCGGCAGAACCCAGTAGATTTTGCGGAAACTGTATATTTGTATTAAAAAGAATTATTGAATATGTAAAAAATCAAGTCGAGAACCCAGTAACTTGCTCTTAAGATCATTATCTTAAAACTTAGAACCCATAAGATTCAATTCTTAGATCCGCCTCTGCAGACGAGAAAAGAAAAAATGAAGGGGAGCCACTTTATCTTAGCTTCTCATGGGACATGGCAATATTTTGGTGTTGGGTATAGAAATGTACATAATTTTTTTACGGGTGAATATGAGTGTGAATAAAAAATCTTATTTATTTTTGTTATACATATGTATATTATTTCTTTTTGTGTTTTATTATTTTTGTTTTGTTGAAAATTTTTTTTAGCATATATAACCGCTATTATACACTTTCATGGATTTCTTCGTTTAGTTCTTTGCCATGGTCATAAATTTTACTGAACACTTTTTAGGATTTTAGAAACTAAGTTTTGGAATTAGATTTAGGATATATGAATTTGATTAAGTATATATCATTCATGAGTTACTGAAATGACTTTCCAAACTCATTTTTATTCATTGGTGATCAAAATTATTGTATTTGTTAATCCCAAGTGCTTGTACGGTCAGGTTATTGCCAGCTTTTCAAATCTATATATATATATATATATATATATAAAAGCAAAGAACGCTTAGGACAACATGTAGAGTAAGATATTAGAACAACAATTGTAATGACACTAAATTCAAATTGAAAGATAAGTATTTTTTTATTCAAATGAAAAGATAATAAATATTTTTTGAAAGATAAAATCTATTGGCTTATCTTAACAATATTTTTATTTTTTAACTTGAATGGAAAGATAGTAAAAAAGTAAAGAGAGAGAAGTTTGAATTTGGTTTGATTTGAAAGATATAAGTTGTTTGAGAATTTGAACTGAAAGATAAGGTTTTTAACAAAAGATGGTTGCCTAATCTCAATGGATTGAGTGATCGTTGTATCATATATTGGTAAATAAAAATTCTATATCTTTATTTTAAATTTGGATTATGAAATAAAAGATAAATCATGTGGTCAAAAACAACAACAACAACAACAATAATAATAATAATAATCATCTAAAAAACAAGTCTCTTTCCAAGTTATACCAAATTTATAACAAATATATGTGTGTTGCCGAAATGATGAAACAACACCAAATAAAGAAAAACTATTTTTATTATTAAGAAAAACATACCATATCATATACTCATATTTCTTGAATCCTGAAGCAATGATAATAAAGATAACTACATATAATATTTTATAGTTAAAGATAATGTTCAATATTTGAATTAGAAGATAAAGTTCTGGATTCAAATTGAAAGATAATGATAATTATTTTAAATTTGGAGATAAAGTTTCAAATAAGTAAAAATAGAGATAAAGTTTCATCTCTCTCATCTCCTTCCTATTTAATCTCCTCAAATCTAAAGTGGGAGTATGCATTCGTAAAGCTCATTATTTTTATTACTTTACGAATCTATTTGAGCTATATGCTGCATATTCTTCTTCGTTGTATATTAGCCCTATTTCTTTTGATTCTCATTATTAGAACTAATATTTATTTATATTGTTGTTTATTTATGCGCAGATATAGCACCATTACAAACTCAAAGTGTGAGATGACATTGCTTTTACTGTGTGATGGATGTGCATGTTGGATGTGCGTTAACAAGAACAAATATTAAGGTCAAAGAAATATTTTTTCCAGTGCAGAATCTCATAAGTATATGTCATGATTTATTTTTTGTTTATTCATTTTGGGTTACTTCTCTTTTGCAAAATATATAATGTGCATTCTATATATTTTGATTCAAACAATAAATATTACTGGAATCGCCATTTTTAGATTTATCTAAATGTTTAACTAAAGAAGTGATGATCGGAGTAGTAACTAGCCCAAATTCAAATTGTTGATTTGAAGTCTAATTTCGACCATAGGCTTGTAACGGTAAATTGTGTTATGACCATAGGCCTCTAATGGTGGCAACAACGGGAACCATAGTTAAAGGATTTTGGATTAGGGAGAGATAACAAAAGATGGGATTCTCGCAATGATTCTGTAAAATTTTATTTTAGAATTGTGTTGCTTATTTTAACCTCTTTTTCTTTATTTTATGTTAGGTCTCTTCCTCTTGATTATATTTTTAAATTCTTATAGGAATAGCATGTTATGATATCCAGGTATAGTCCTAATCCTAATTATTTTTTTTGCTAGGATGAAGCTAGAGGAATAACTTTACAAATTTACGTTACATGGGACAACTTACGGAGAAGCGTGGGAAAAATTAAAAAAAAATTGAAAGGTACCACTTTATTTAAGTTCGTTATGTTACTGTTCCTTTTATACAGTGTATTTTTATATTAGTTATTTGAGATAGAGAAAATAAAGATTGACTGCCAGTATATAAATATAATTTGGTTCTTTCTGTTGTTTGTTGTGTCTTTTTTTTTTTTATTGACTAGAAATTTATAGGTCCAACAATGAAGTGGATATAATGGCAACTCTTGAAAAATATTTATTTACAAGGAATTGTTTGCAATTTATAGGCGTACATATTTCAAAAGATATATACAAAATGGTGTCTTCATTTTGTGAAGACATTTATGTGACAATGAGTCGTACTACAATTTTGATAATGATGAAGTTTTTCTTTCGAAAAGCAAATGCAAATGAGATCCTAACAAATATTTTTGAATATTAAAATCTTAATAAAGAGAAACATCTTATATGTGAATATTTGAATTGTGTGATAAAACTTAATGTTTAGGAATATTTTACTTATATGAATTATTTCCTTGCCAGATTTACAATTCGTTAATTAGGAGATAAATATGAATACCAAGCTCTATTTTTGATATAACCAATTTCTCTCACTTAGATTAATGCATATAATAATAACTAGTAATTGGACACGTGCGTTGCACGTGTATCCATGCTAATAGATACATACGTTTTTAAACGATATATAATATTAAGATATATATGCAATGAGTTATACTAAATTTGAATATGAACAGTGCAAGAGCAAAATGATGGATACCTATCCTATCTAACTGATATTCCAACAACACAATTTAAAGTGGAGATGAGCAACGTCGGCTATGGACATGAGATTGCAAATATTTCACGTCATAAATTTTTCGTCTTTGTCTTTAAGAAAATGCAATCTTCTCCATCTTATTGCCACATACATACTAAGAAACCATTGTTAAATGAAAGTAATTTTATTTATATAGAAATACGATCAACATATATCTTCAAATATTAGTTGTCGAAATAAATATGAGTTCGATTATTTAACGCAATTGTCAACTGTTTTCTGCCTCAGTGCACACGATATAATCTCTATTTATACATTTAATTTTGGGTTTTGATTATGTAGATGGATGCGCAGGAAAAGTATATGAAAATAAACTAAATTTTATAACTAAGGAGAGAGCAAATGAAATATATTTTAGAAAAATGAGGACAATTGACTTCATATCTAAACTTGAGAAATCTAATGTGCACTGTCTTCCTATATAAAAAGGAATAATCAGTAATGATAAACAGTACCTACTCCATGCACCTACCTGGACTGATTAATATACAGAGGGGGTAGAACAACAAAACAAAATCAGGCAATTAAAAAAAATGCGGATACATACAGTAGTGAAGCTAGTACATTTGCAGTATTAACTTTAACTCTAGACGTCTAAAGTAATCCCATAACAACACAACTTGAAGATTTGGATTTTGGCAGTAATCATTGGAAACTCAAAGAAGAAGCTCAATATATATGTATGTGTGTGTGTGTATGTGTGTGTGTGTGTTTGTTTTAACTGATGAAAGGGATTTTCTTTTTGGAACATCTATATTTATACGATATGAATTACACCTAGAATGTGAAAAGTCCACTATATCAAGATGAAATCATTTAGATGAATTCATGTTGTACATGCATTGGAATTTAATAAGTGAACATTGAAAAATGAAAAGGCGCTAGATATGTATACCATGATAAATTTTATGGTATTTCAAAAGGCAGTATTAAACTTTGTGACAAATTTTATGCCATACATTATTGACATTAATTTTTTAAAAAATGTCAAATTTGTTGAGTGCAAGTGCACTGTATCAGTTCATAAATCTTATACATCATATAATAAATTATTATTATATTATTTATTGAAAGGTAATTCTGTTTTTTAATACAAAAATTATTATTGATAAGGAGTAGTATTTAGTTGAAGGACAAAATGATTACTCACTTTTTCACTTAAGGGAATCCTACTTTTATATTATTATAGATTTATGAATCAAGAGTTTACTTTCATGAATTATGTAAAGATTTAGTTTATTATTTATTATTTTGAAGAGTATTCTATTTACTCAATTTTCAAGGGTATTTTTGTCTTTTACTTTTTGCTAAAGAGATTAGCTCTTTTAGAATAGTATGATAATAATAATAATAATAATAATAATAATAATAATAATAATAATAATAATAATAATAATAATAATAATAATAATAATAATAATAATAAAAGTCCATCTATTAAGTGTCTCCTTAATGATTTTTGCTCATAATATATGGAAGTCTTAATTCTATATGTGTTTACCCACATCCGGTGAATAAGTTTGTACCATATAAGCATTTCTAAAGCTACAAATAAGATAATATGAAGAACTTAATTTTTAATTATCTCTTAAACATGTTGCGTGTCTAGATTTTTTTGATGTTGATGCATTTATTATTTACATTATGTTAATATGTTGTATAATAAAATTTGAATTTGAATTCAAAAGTAATAATATTTGAATTCATGAGATATAGAATTTTGAATTTAAATAAAAATCAAAGATAAGAGGTAGAAATATTTGATTTGAGATAAAGAATTTGAATTTTGAATAGAAAGATAAAAGATAAAAATATCTGAATTGGGATACAAATAGATAGATTATTTTCCACTTATAGAGGAATAATTTTTGGTCGCCAAAGCTAATCTATATTATTATAAAAGCACGAAGGCCTTAGTGAAATGTCACTCGACCTTTTTACCCTTCATTAAAAGACTCTATAATTGATAAAATAGTAATTTACTTTAACCTATTAAATTAATACTTTTATATCATCTAAATTATTGGCTATTAATTCTTTCCTTACGTTGTAAGAACTCCTAATAATCGGGCATTCAAAATTTCCTTACATAAACTACTTAACATTAATTGATGCTATTTTATTTCCTTACATAAACTACTTAACATTAATTGATGCTATTTTATTAATAATAGAAATCAGCTAAGTAAGGTTTCTTGGCCACACCAACGAGTCTTTCTATTAGTCCTATATATTTATTTTATCTAGAAAAAGAAAATACCAAGCTAAGGGAGCGGACTCCATCAAATTATGTCCAAGCAAATAGTGTTTGAAGTAACCTAGAACCTGAACTCTTCAAGTTTAAGTTTAAATACGATTTAGTTTAATGGGTTCCAATTTCTTATTTTTTAAAAAAAAAAAAAAGGCTAAGAGGAATCCTACTTTTGATCCACTTTAAGTCTCCTAGAGTTTATAACTTCTTTGATTAATTAGGAATCGTGTGTAACTTGTGAACTGTGTTATTGTTAAAACTTTTATTTATTCTTTAAGTTCTTAATCAATTTCAAATGGACAAGGATATTTTAATTGAACCTGCCCTTGCCTCTTTATAAGGTTGGTCGGAAACTTCACATTCTTACAATTCTTATGTTTTGTGATGCAGGAATAATTTTCATAGATTTTTTTTGCATCGTTCGGTTGATTCTCTCTTTTCTTTATGTACTTTGCATTGTAATTATATGCATATGGAGATACATATTCACCGTCTATTTTATTAGTTGCTTTCTTTAATTTAAGTGAAATTTTGTTGTAGGTTTAAAAGCTTATAGGAGAGATTGAACTGAAGAAGGTAGTGACTTTACATTTGTTGTATGGTAAAACATTCTTTATCACTATCGCTGAACTTTAAACCTTTTGAATGTTTTGTTTCTGCATTGTTTTAATTAGTTTGTTGCTACTTATATTTCCTTTTTTGGATTATTGTAAAATATTCTTATATAATTTTGGGTGAGTTATATTTCGTTTAAGAATAATTATTATAGAATTTATTTTTAAAGAGTAAGTCATTGATCTTCTTGATGAAATTAATATGTAAGTTACTCAAGCTATTATAAGATAATTCTTTTTACCTACTTCAAAAGTTCATACGGGGAAGAAGCATCAAACACAAAGGAAGATACCTGGAGAGAATAATTTACGCCAACGATTGTTGTTGCCAATAAGCATCAGTCCAAGCATCGATAGAACTTTCTTCAAACTAAATGATTAAGGTTACTTATCTCGTTGTTATAAATATAAGCAAGTAAACTTATTTATGTGCATTGTGAATCTTCGTTATGTGCCAATTTTAACCAAACGAGAATTGAACTTTTGTGACAAGGGTTGAATTGTACTATATATAAGTTTTTATTTTTTTATTGAAGTTTGATCTATTTATATAATGTATAGGTTTTGTTTCATTTTTTAAGCGCTCAAAAGGTGAAGGTACTTTGCAGGAAAAGAATAAGGCAAAATACTATGATGACCAAAACCTGCAAAGAACACTGCTTATTTCCTTGATGTCTATTATTGAAATTATGTTCTTGTAAGTTTTCTTTTGGATTATTAATAATTTTTTCTATTCACTTGACCTTTTTCCCATAGAATTATGAAATCTTTTTTAACAAAGTTCAAAATGAAATACTTGGTCTGTCATCTTAGAATGATCATTGATGTGAAAGATCTTACTCTCAACCTAGAAGATTGAATTTTTAACAAATGCTTTAGAAATATAAAGATCACTCTGAGAGAGACAATATTGCGCGACTCTCCAAATATAAAGGATTTTAGTATTACATAAGCTATGATTTTATTCTGCAATTTATAATTACAATCATAGAGAAACTAAAGTGGCTAAGGATCATATTTTTTCATAAATAACACTTAAAAAAAAAGGGACCAGAGTAAAGTAAAAAATTTCAATTCTTGTTCTTTCCTGGTTTTGAATTCTCTAAGTATGAAATTCTCTTTGGAATTGATATGTGATATTCCTCACACACCCGATAACCTAACTCTCTGTTCTTGTTTATTATATAATATATCTTAATTCAATTTTTACTTTTATCTTATCATTCCATACACTTTAAGGCAATTGAAGTAATTTTTTAAGGATTGAAGAGGGGAGGTTGCAGTATCATTAACTGGCGTTTCATGAGATTTTTTTGTGATTTTAAGTCTTTGCCTATTTTTTTTTATGTTGAATTAGTTTAATTATTTTCATCTAAATTAGATGATAACAAATTTTTCTGGGGATATATGTAATAATACATGCATTACAAAAGAACATATTAATTGTAGTATGCCTAACCTCACGTATGTGCATAAAAATATGTTTTAGTTGGTTTATAAATTTACTATTTTGTTATGCCAAAAGTCGTTTGTCATTCAAACACTTCTTTAATTAGTTTAAAAAATTAGTTTTCTATAACTTTTGAACGCATATACTATCTGCTTTCGTTAGTTTTATACGTAGTCATGTCTTATTAAATTTATAATTGTTTAGCAAAATGACACGTGCAACGCACGTACACTAAAACTAGTAATAATAAAATATGGTTGAATTCTAATACTCCGCTATATATATTGCTAAAGCCGTAGAATTTTGCACTTCTACTCACATCTCGACTGCCGGTGACAACAATACTATGTCTAAATTTGGTTTTGCATGCATGCTCTTTAATTTTTTTTCTCTTTTTCTTTTTTTTTTTGATCTAATTTTCTTACTTAATTTTGCATCAAATTGCTTTCTTTGCCTCTTGGTTATTACTAAATAGCGAATGTTCTGACAAAAAGGGATATGCAGTAGATGTCAACTGTTGACACCCAATTTTGGCCCGATATTTTTGAAATTAATTTGCTGACGCTTACTTTTTATATAAATCTCAAAATATAGCATGTTGTGTTAATATAAAGCCAAAAGTGTCATTTTCCAAAAGAAATTGCAAAATTTGAAGTTTTGCCGCAATGTAGCTATTTTTTTTGTAAGTTTTTTTTATATTTTCAATTTTATATTTTCGGCTTTGTATTACCTACAACATGTAAAATATTTAAAAGCATTTATTTAATTAGAAAGTTCTTTAAATTAATTGCAAAATTATTTAAGGCAATTAGCTATTTGTAGAAAAGGGCTAGATATGAAATTTGGACTCAAATCTGGCCTATTCTTGCAAAACACACACTTTATACATTCAGATATCTCATTAGCAAATGGGGGGGTCCGGGCTCTTCCCTCTCCTTTTTTGGGGGAGCATCTCTTTGGGTGATTGGGAGGTTCTTAAAATATAGCCGTTAGGAGGGTAGTTGGGTCTGGGATTTTTCTCCTAATTTTGTACCTCTGAAAGACTAATGATCGACTATGGAGAAACCCCTCCTAGAAAAGGGGGGAAAAGAAAAATTTTGGGGATTTCAGACAAAGAGGAGGAGACAAAGGTAGCAGCAGCGGTGGTCAGAGGTCCTGGCCAAGATGATGTTTCTCCAATCTGCAGCGTTGATGCCATAGATGATGGTATCTGGCAGCGAGCCCTGAGCTCTGTTACCATACCATTTCCATCAGGCCATGGACGCATTCTTTGAAATTGTTAAGCTTGTTGTTTGACAAGGTTTTGATTCTTTTGTTGATGTCTCAATGAAGAAGCTCCACTCGGGTACATTCGTTCCTTTATTCAGCCTCACCTGCTTATTATTGCAATGCATTTAAATTTAATGTGGCCTTGCCTGCCTATTCTTTTCAGTTGGCCTTGCTGGCCCTTTTCCTGTTGTTTTGCTGTGGCTTACTAGCCTTTTAATGTTGTGAAACTTTGTTGTTGTTGCCGCTCCCTTTGGTTACTATTTTCGTTCTTTTTGGCTTGCGAAAGTTCCACGTTTTTCTACTATTCTGCTGGTTGTTTCGACTGATACAGACTGGTTGTTTGCCGAGGATAATTCTTTGAGGACAATGATTGTCACTCTGCTACTGTTCTGCTGCTATCCAAAAAAGAAAAGGGCAATGATGAATAATAATAAATATATAAAATCAGCGAGACGAGGAAATGAAGGGATCGGATCTTGGCAAGGCAAGCTTGGAAGGCAGTTGGAGAACATGCAACCAGTTCGCAGCCATGGCGACCCTGGCGTTTCTTTCGTCAGAGCTGCAGTTCTAATCAATTCTGAGCCTCCACCATCAACGCCTGCACTTTGGTCGATGTTCCTGGCTCAGCTCTAGCATTTTCCAGTAGTATGTTGGCTCGAGATTAACTTATTTGAACGGAGTACTACACTTAGCCAGCTATCACAATCTTGTGAGGCTATCTTGCTGTCCACTACTGCTGTCCCTCTGCTATTGTTATGCTGCTGTCCGGAAACGAAAAGAGGCAGTGATGAAATTTATACAAACCCGACGGGGCAAATGAGCGACATGTTCGTATCTTGGCGAGGCGAGCTAGGATGGCCGGTGAATGTCGAGCAACCAGCCCGCAGCCATGGCGACATCGTCGTCAAACCATTTCTGAGCCTTCCCAATCTTGCATCAATGTTCTTTGCCTCAGCCCGCATTTTCCTGGAATTACACTCTTGGCCTATGAGAAATTCATACACTCTGAGGCTTTGCTAAAGTAGTTCTTGTGCTGGACATAAACTGATATCAAACAGATGCTACTTGGCTTATGATGCTTCCCTGTTTGAATGTCTCTTTACATGTACGCAACGATGGAGTGATTTGCTGCATAATTCTCAACCACGGAGAAAATGCATGAAATAGCCCGAGACGCTTCAAAGCACGGTTAAAAGGAAGGGGTGTCAAATGGGCGGTTGAGGTGAATACATGTCTGAGCCCTCCTTTCCAAACAAAATCTATTTTCCCTCAATCTTCACTCATGTCGATGTTCAGCTATACGTCAAGTCAACAAACAGGTTGTTCCTTTCCCTTTCTTTGTTAATAAATTGCTTGCTCGACCGTGGCAGTGTTTTAGTATTGGTCGTTATGGCCGCGCTGGCCCTTTGTTAATACATAACTATATTCAGCCCTTCCTGCTATTTGGTGGCTGTTGTTTACTTTTTCTCGCTGCCTCATCACTCCCATTATGATGTATTTTAATCTTTGGCCTTAAAACATTACATTTTTTTTAATTCACATAGAGTTTGATTCTGATTAGTTTCTCTCTTGACTCATGTAGTTCTTTCTCTAGGACTTGTTCTTGGTGTTAAGACAGGGTTGTTGATTTCTTAATCGTTGTGAATTGATATCTGGTTGCTATAACTAGCTATAAATAATGGAAATTGACAGCGTAGTCAGCCGAGTGCATTCAGGACATAAGTCAGGGAGGAGGGAATTTAATTCTCTCGCTTAGTTTGTCTGAATATATTTTTTCACGCGTGCTCGCAATCCTATTAAAGTATGTTTCTATTAGAATATGAAATGTGGGATCCCAGATGCTCATACTTTGGTCGACATTCTTCAAACCACAGACTATACATTTTATATTCTTCTGAAATTGGTCGACTTATCTACAGGTTGTCTATAGTAAATTGTTTGCTTCACCTTGCTAGCTTTGTTGCTGCAATATTGTATTTCTTAGGTATTACCTGCTCTTTGTGATGTATAGTGTTTCCGGCTCGCTTTACTAGCTATCATTGCGTTACTGTTACTTATGGCTTTATGGGCCTTTTCGTTAAGCATTGGTTGTCCAGCCTTGCTAGCTGTTTGATGTTGTTCATTTACACTTGAAACATAGGTGGTGGTAGTTTGGATTTGGCTATAAATGGTCTGTGATTTGCAAACATATGGTTTTACTGTTGAGTAATGTCAAATGCCATAGTACTGTTGTTCCAGAGCAGTCTCAAACATATTTAGGTGCTGAACTTTTAGTTAGAATGCATACTTTGCTTGGTATTACTGTTCATTAGCTTAATCTGATATTTATACTATTTTGGTATAATTGTTGACTGATAGGGAAAACTCTTTAGTACTAAATAGCAAAGCCGCTAAAACATAGACTTATATCTGGTCAAATGAGTTCATGTTTCTTTGTTATGTTACTGCAATGTCTTTAGTACTAACGTATTTAAATAAGAAGAGCTGAACATTTGGGTACAATTGCAAGAACTATGTTGGCTCATCTCATTGAAATCTAGAGAAATAAAGAAACAAGAGCTAAGCATTTTCTTTTACCAAATTGAATAAGTTGTTAGGGTATGTGGATGGAGTTGGTAAAAAGTCATTCCTACTTTTATTTTGTTCTTTAAAGTCGAAGAAATGAAGTGGTTTGTAGTTGCCTCTAAATTCTTGAAAAACAGTAGCTTTAATTTCCTTTGACATCATTGCAACTTCTCAGCTTTATAGTAGTTTTTATTGTTCCTCTTTTACTGTTATCTTTATTGGCATAGAATGGTGTATAGTTGTTACCTCTTTATTTTAATAGCAAGTGAATTTTCATATCCCCATATGTTGTCTTTACCCCTCTTATTTTATTTTATTTTTTTAACTATGAATATGCGTACTCTCACTTTATAAAATGTTCTCTTATACATGTACATTACGATCGATGGGGTATACCCGCTTGAAGTTTTGGCCATAGTGAACGGTCTAAGCAAAATTCAACACAAGCGGACCCATCACCCCAGGCGGGGAATACCATTACTATTCAGCTGTTGTCGCAAAAAGGAAAATGAGAGCCATTGCGAACTTATAACTTCACCTCGTTGAGGTCTTTGCTTCAACCCAAGGCATCAAGCATTGTCCAGCTCAATACAAGCAGAATCTTCACCTATGCGGGGTCAGTGTTCTTGGAGTTTTGATAGAAGACATGGAAATTGCCCGAGACGCTTCCAGGCATGGTTGAAATAATCCACAAAGTTGTGTTAGTCTCAGCCCGTGCATCAGTGGAAGAGAAGTGACGATTCAGAATCCTCCTAAAAGAGCGACGTCCGAAGGGTTGGATATCCATTTAAAAGCAGCTGCTCTAATTTTTATTGATCTGTGAACATCAAATTTTCGGTAACACTTTAGTTTACTGGTTATACATAACCCTACCATTTATTTGTTCTTCCTTCGTCTACTCTATAAGCTATACATAGTATTTACTCTATTCATTCTTCATTTATTTCAAGCATGTTTAGGTATATCTTGTACATACAGGTACACTAAATATAATTAGCTATTGATTAGTTCTTAGTTGAGTTTATTAATAATTTACAGTTGCTCTTGGTAGGATCTGTATAACCTTGAGCTCAAAGGTCAAGTCGCCTTCAAATAAGTCTATTTTTATATTCATAGTTTTATCAAATGCACTCTTTCAAACTTGAACAATTTACGTTCATTTTATTTATTTATTCCTAGCTCTTATCATTTTTTCGTCAAACTGAGGTTATTGGTTAACTATCTAACTTTAGCCAATTCTTTTTCAAAGCTAACCTTCTATTGATCAATCCTTCTCTAACTTGCTCATTTATTTTAAACTATCTTTTTATACTTTATTTATTCACAGTATCTGTATGCATACATACATTCTTTTAATCTTATCTCATTCAATCATTTTTCCTCGCACTTATCTATTCATTCTAGACAAATTTCCTCATAGTTTATTCTTTCTGCATTTAATCTAACGATATTTCTCAAACATCCTTTATTTTAATGCCTCTCATGCTTCATTAGTTAATCAAAATTTTATAAAGTTCTTATTCGATCATTTTAACTGATTGTTGTTTTTACACAAACCCCCTCATTTTGCTAAATTGAGTCCGGCGTGGAACCACTTCTATAGTGGATCTTAAAGGGTGCCTAATACCTTCCCTTTAGATAATTTGAACCCTTGCCTAGAATCTCACATGTTTCGCAGACCATAACAGGAGTTAAACATGCATTTCTTTAATTTAATTAGGTGTCCTAGCAGACCTTAGAATTGTTAGGTGGCGACTCCATTCTTTACCCAAAAGAGTCCCGGAAGTTGTGAACTATTTTGACCTAGTGCCAAAATAGGGCGCAACAGCGTGGCGACTCCGCTGGGGATTACTTAGGTTCTAACCACAATGGACTTGATTTAATATTGACACCCTGGGGTTATGTGCTTTTCTTTATAAATTGTTATTCATATGCAATTTGTTTACTTATAGTTGCTTTACATTGTTAATAATTATTTATTCCTTTTCAGATTAAGCAAATTGTTTGAGACTTTCTGCAAGTTTTTTGCGTTCAGGTTTATGCATGTGATACGCTACCGAGATGTGTCTACCTTTTGCTTAAGAGCTATCAATCTCCACCCACCCACCCAAGGATAACCATGGCAATGTTTGCAAAGCAAGTTGAAATTCTCAAGTACAATGTGCAAGGATTAGTAACAGAGCAGAGATTTGATGTTCGGCATAAGTCAGCCATTCTTTATTTATTTATTTATTTATTTTTTTTTTTTTGTTTTTTGTTCCTTTTATAACTGGGGCAGATTTTTTTTTTTAGCAGTTTAAGTTTCAGGAAATATTGTCTATCTTCAAAGAGTGTTGCAGGTGCTTTCCCATCAGTTTTGCAGGTGGTTTCATCATGTGTGTTGCAATTATCAACATGCAAAACTTTGGCCACTGACCGGGGGAAATACATCTGCACGTTTGGGTCCGTCGACCCACAAATATGAACAATTCTCAGTCCCAAGAATTCTACCTATACAACTGGAGGAGCAATTTTTGTTCCAGTAATTCTTCCATAGGCAATTGGGAGAACACACGTGATTGCAGCGTGATGCATTCGGCTAAAGGGCCTCAATTTAACCAAAACAGAACCGGCATGTAACTCATCAATTAAGATGGAAGGTTTCCTATCTTGACTTTTTACCACCATAGATCTGAATCTGAACATCGCTATTTCTTCTACTTTCTGATTTTTCTATAATAGCTAAATGGTTCTGCCTACATTTTATTTATCATTTCTTTAATGAATTTTTCTTTAAGTTTGACAAGAAGTGCAGTCTAAATGGAAGAAAAGATGCATGATGAAGAACTACTCCTCAACAACCCAAACCGGGGCAATTTTAGACATTTTCTCTAGTGCGAAGAGCAAAATTGGAGGCCTCAAGCATGTTTGTTCATGCAAGCATAACCCAGATTTGAAACCATAGTTGGTGCTTACGTCAAATTAGCCATTTTCTCTTTAAAACTAACCAATTTATTTTTGTGTAAACAGGGGCAGAATTTGATATCCAAAAGGGTGTTCTTTTAGAATAGCTTTAGGCATAAACTTTAAAACTACGAGCAGATAATTTTAGTTTGCATTCGGCGTACAATTTGAGCTTGCATTCACTTCTTTTACTCTGTCCTTTGCTTGAGCGTAAGGGCTTCGAATCCCTCGCCTCGACTCACTTCCACACAACGGGTAATATACTACCCTTTTATATTCTGCAATATTTGTTTTGTCCGGTTGAATTAATGTGTTCCTATTTGCATCTCGTTATTTGATTTGAATCATATCTTTAGTGTAAAATAGGTTATTCTAATAAACCTCAAGTATATCTTAGTGTATTGGTAATATGATTTTGCTGAACATACCTATCAAACAAGTTCTTAATTTTGGTCGTGTTGGTTTGATTTGTAAGTGAGCTATAGCTTATAACTAGTTAAACATTGTGTAGTTTCCTTTTCCAGCGATTGGCTGTGCTTAACTATTGAGAGTCATATGAGGCCATTGAGCATTATTTCCTTTGTTTCAAGCAAGTTTGCGTGTTCTTTTATGTACAGTACACCGCTTCATGTTCTGAAAATGCATGCATCAAGTCTGTTAAGAAAGAAGAACTGATTTGTGTAATCTTATCTTTATAAAGATTAAATCTTTCCTAAGCATTATGTCTCTTGTTAAACTCTTAAATAAGTACCATGTTTACAGTCATGTGTCTTGTTAGAACTAAAACTATGATCGCGTCATATATTGTGCTCGTTTAATGGTTAGAATTTTTGTTTTTTTTCTTTACTAAAACAAAGGGTTCTTCTTTTTCTTAGTAAGTTTGCTAGCTTTTCCATTAAACACTCTTTTTATAAGATGGGCATATGCCCTTGAGTTCGTCTAAGAAAATAGTTGTTTGTTAAGGCTTTTTTTTTAAAATATTGGTTCTTTATTCACGTTTAACACATTTTGATTAATTAAAGAATTCTGCTTAAGAAGAGAAGAAGTCGTCTCTTACCTAAAATTTACTCTTGCCGGTTCTTGATTGTCCAGTTTAGTTCAATTTTTTCCTTTTTGAGCATATGAACTGGTATATCTTCTTCCTTGATGGCTATGCATTTTGCGCTTCATTTAGTTTATGGCCTGCGCTCTTAAGTTGGATCTTTTGATATTATCTGAAGGTGCCTTTATTTATATTCTATAATCTGCTAGAATGGTTTGTTGTCTTCAAGAGCAAGGCTACTTTTAATTTGGTTCATATAGTTCTGATTGAGGTCAGCTAGTATATTTTCTTAAAACCATATTTTTATCCTCTTTAGATATTGCGCTTTGAGCCTATTAAATAGAGTAGGGTATGGGAAGTGTAGAAATCGTTCATTCTACTTTGTTTAGTTAAAAGTTTCATCAAAGTGTGAGCATGTGTGTAAGTTTTGGTTAGATTTGTCGTATTCAAGATTTGAAAATGACATTTTTTTTTTTTTAAAAAAAAAAAGTCCATAAGCAGCATATTCATTCGTATTTCTATGGTGACGATTTCATACCTTTATTTCTTTTTCTACTATTTTATCTTTTGGCTTGGTAGTATTTAATATGATCTGCAGACTAGTTTTTATTAGTTGAAACATTTCCTTGTCATTAAATTTAGATGGTCTGATCCAACTTTGGCTGCATTTATCGTGTATCAGGATGTTAGCTTCCTTGTTACTAGGATCAGTTTATTGACAAAGACCATAGTTTTGCCTCAAATGTCTTATCTTTCCTTTGTTTGTATATATACTAATCCTTATCTTTATCATTTCTTTACATGGCAAACAACCTGAGTGAGTCTCATTTGAGACTGTGCGACTTCTAAGTCCACACGCTGCACATGCCTTATTCCAAAGCCCAAGATTACCTGCTGGTCCATTTATATCAAGCTGCTATGTCTTGCTGACACTCAGTCTTAGAAGATCTTGGAGTGACAGGGCCATGCATTGACGAAGTATCAGCATCAAGGCAGCCTTCAAAACGACTAGCATGGTTCTTATATAAGCAGTTGGAGGAGCAAACACAACGCAAGATAGTAACAAACAGAGGAAGCCAGTAGCTCCTTGCAAACACTACAAATAGCAAGTAGAGGATGTTTTGAGCAAGCAATGCGGCAGGATGCCCAGCGACAGATTCCTAACACTTCTATCATCACTGCAATATTAGCTTTATTGAAAAAAAACTGCATCTTCCTACCCTTAATATATTCTTACCAAGCTTGCTTTCATAATATGTTACTTTGCTAATGTAGTCATTAATTGTTTGCTTTCTCTTTCTCAGGCTCCCTGCGAAAGCCAGACCGCCTTGCCAAATTGATGGATTGCTTTATGATTTCCCGCAGAGTTGCCTTACCAGTTGATCGGACGGCCTCACATTATTCCTTTCAGATCGCTTTTTCATGGGTTAAAGTGTTGCTTTATCATGAGTTATTGCCGAATAGGCGGCGTTTCTATCTCTATGATTTTCGTTTTAAATGAAGAGTTATGCCGAAGCTTGCTTTATGCTTTATTATCATTTGACAAGTCAACTATGAGACACCATGTGCGGTGTGTCTCGCCGGTTGGTTGTCCTGCAAAAGCTTTATATTTCGCACTTGTTTAGATTAGAATAGACAAGTCAACTATGAGACACCATGTGCGGTGTGTCTCGCCGGTTGGTTGTCCTGCAAAGCATTATATTATACTTGTTTAGAATAGATTCGACAAGTCAACTATGGGGCACCATGTGCGGTGTGTCCCGCCGGTTGGTTGTCCTGCAAAGCATTATATTATACTTGTTTAGAATAGATTCGACAAGTCAACTATGGGGCACCATGTGCGGTGTGTCCCGCCGGTTGGTTGTCCTGCAAAAGCATTATATTATACTTGTTTAGAATAGATTCGACAAGTCAACTATGAGACACCATGTGCGGTGTGTCTCGCCGGTTGGTTGTCCTGCAACAGCTTTATATTCTGCACCTGCTTTAAATTATGAATTGACAAGTCAACTATGAGACACCATGTGCGGTGTGTCTCGCCGGTTGGTTGTCCTGCAACAGCTTTATATTCTGCACCTGCTTTAGATTAGAATAGACAAGTCAACTATGAGACACCATGTGCGGTGTGTCTCGCCGGTTGGTTGTCCTGCAACAGCTTTATATTCTGCATCTGCTTTAATTATTATCCTGCTTTACTCTTTCAGTTTGACAATCAACCCCGAGGTCCTCCGGGCGGAGTATCTCGCGAGTTGATCTGTCCTGCACTGCTTTACATTCCACGGCAAAATTGCATCGCACTTGCTTTACTTTATGTCTTTGCACCTGCTTTACTCTATGTCTTGTTCTACTTTTCAGTTTGACAATCAGCCCCGAGGTCCTCCGGGCGGAGCATCTCGCGAATTGATCTGTCCTGCACTGCTTTACATTCCACAGCAAAATTGCATCGCACTTGCTTTACTTTATGTCTTTGCACCTGCTTTACTCTATGTCTTGTTCTACTTTTCAGTTTGACAATCAGCCCCGAGGTCCTCCGGGCGGAGTATCTCGCGAGTTGATCTGTCCTGCACTGCTTTACATTCCAGAGCAAAATCGCATCGCACTTGCTTTACTTTATGTCTTTGCACCTGTTTTACTCTATGTCTTGTTCTACTTTTCAGTTTGACAATCAGCCCCGAGGCCCTCCGGGCGGAGCATCTCGCGAGTCGATTTGTCCCGCATTTCTTTACATTCCGCAGCAAAATCGCATCGCACTTGCTTTACTTTATGCCTTTGCACCTGATTTAAATTATGTCTTGCTTTACTTTTTGCAGTTTGGCAATCAGCCCTGAGGCCCTCCTTTCTTCGTGCTGGACCACTTCGCCGATTTGAATGATTTAATAATGAAGTCTACCAATGGCCTCGAAATTTTCCTGCCTTACAAGCCGGACCGCTTCGCCAGTTGATTGGGAGACAACTTATCACTGATATCACAACTAGCACTTGCAAGCTTTATATTATTTTTATTTATTCCTCAGTCCATTTATTTATTCCTTAATCCATTTATCAAACATTATTTGCAGTTACTCGCTAACCGTTTAACGAGATTTTGTAGGAAATTTTAATAAAGTCGCAGCATTATTTGGAGCATAACGTGAGGCTTTTCTTACTATTCTACTCTTGCGTTCTTATCTTTAGTGCTTATCATTTCTGCCTATCTCTCATGTTGGATCGCTCCCTTACTTTGGCGTTTTCTTTTCCTATATCCCCAGTGTCTATCCTCGACACTGGGGCAGCATTTTTAAAGTTCGTGCAATGTCTAATCTATAAGTTCATGCATCCCTAGGGAGTTGCAGAGCTATGCCTGTAGAATTCTATTTATGAGTGTGTTGTGCACCACATTTCATAATTAGGAGGCTACAAGTGTATTTCTCCAAAACATCATTCTAGTCCTGCTTTAGTTAAGCGCTATTTGCTCTACCGTGCCAAAATTGGCTTTCACGTCAACTTTCTTTACCCTGAAAACTCTTTCATCCTTTTCGGGTAAAGAGGGGCAGCTGTTGACACCCAATTTTGGCCCGATATTTTTGAAATTAATTTGCTGACGCTTACTTTTTATATAAATCTCAAAATATAGCATGTTGTGTTAATATAAAGCCAAAAGTGTCATTTTCCAAAAGAAATTGCAAAATTTGAAGTTTTGCCGCAATGTAGCTATTTTTTTTGTAAGTTTTTTTTATATTTTCAATTTTATATTTTCGGCTTTGTATTACCTACAACATGTAAAATATTTAAAAGCATTTATTTAATTAGAAAGTTCTTTAAATTAATTGCAAAATTATTTAAGGCAATTAGCTATTTGTAGAAAAGGGCTAGATATGAAATTTGGACTCAAATCTGGCCTATTCTTGCAAAACACACACTTTATACATTCAGATATCTCATTAGCAAATGGGGGGGTCCGGGCTCTTCCCTCTCCTTTTTTGGGGGAGCATCTCTTTGGGTGATTGGGAGGTTCTTAAAATATAGCCGTTAGGAGGGTAGTTGGGTCTGGGATTTTTCTCCTAATTTTGTACCTCTGAAAGACTAATGATCGACTATGGAGAAACCCCTCCTAGAAAAGGGGGGAAAAGAAAAATTTTGGGGATTTCAGACAAAGAGGAGGAGACAAAGGTAGCAGCAGCGGTGGTCAGAGGTCCTGGCCAAGATGATGTTTCTCCAATCTGCAGCGTTGATGCCATAGATGATGGTATCTGGCAGCGAGCCCTGAGCTCTGTTACCATACCATTTCCATCAGGCCATGGACGCATTCTTTGAAATTGTTAAGCTTGTTGTTTGACAAGGTTTTGATTCTTTTGTTGATGTCTCAATGAAGAAGCTCCACTCGGGTACATTCGTTCCTTTATTCAGCCTCACCTGCTTATTATTGCAATGCATTTAAATTTAATGTGGCCTTGCCTGCCTATTCTTTTCAGTTGGCCTTGCTGGCCCTTTTCCTGTTGTTTTGCTGTGGCTTACTAGCCTTTTAATGTTGTGAAACTTTGTTGTTGTTGCCGCTCCCTTTGGTTACTATTTTCGTTCTTTTTGGCTTGCGAAAGTTCCACGTTTTTCTACTATTCTGCTGGTTGTTTCGACTGATACAGACTGGTTGTTTGCCGAGGATAATTCTTTGAGGACAATGATTGTCACTCTGCTACTGTTCTGCTGCTATCCAAAAAAGAAAAGGGCAATGATGAATAATAATAAATATATAAAATCAGCGAGACGAGGAAATGAAGGGATCGGATCTTGGCAAGGCAAGCTTGGAAGGCAGTTGGAGAACATGCAACCAGTTCGCAGCCATGGCGACCCTGGCGTTTCTTTCGTCAGAGCTGCAGTTCTAATCAATTCTGAGCCTCCACCATCAACGCCTGCACTTTGGTCGATGTTCCTGGCTCAGCTCTAGCATTTTCCAGTAGTATGTTGGCTCGAGATTAACTTATTTGAACGGAGTACTACACTTAGCCAGCTATCACAATCTTGTGAGGCTATCTTGCTGTCCACTACTGCTGTCCCTCTGCTATTGTTATGCTGCTGTCCGGAAACGAAAAGAGGCAGTGATGAAATTTATACAAACCCGACGGGGCAAATGAGCGACATGTTCGTATCTTGGCGAGGCGAGCTAGGATGGCCGGTGAATGTCGAGCAACCAGCCCGCAGCCATGGCGACATCGTCGTCAAACCATTTCTGAGCCTTCCCAATCTTGCATCAATGTTCTTTGCCTCAGCCCGCATTTTCCTGGAATTACACTCTTGGCCTATGAGAAATTCATACACTCTGAGGCTTTGCTAAAGTAGTTCTTGTGCTGGACATAAACTGATATCAAACAGATGCTACTTGGCTTATGATGCTTCCCTGTTTGAATGTCTCTTTACATGTACGCAACGATGGAGTGATTTGCTGCATAATTCTCAACCACGGAGAAAATGCATGAAATAGCCCGAGACGCTTCAAAGCACGGTTAAAAGGAAGGGGTGTCAAATGGGCGGTTGAGGTGAATACATGTCTGAGCCCTCCTTTCCAAACAAAATCTATTTTCCCTCAATCTTCACTCATGTCGATGTTCAGCTATACGTCAAGTCAACAAACAGGTTGTTCCTTTCCCTTTCTTTGTTAATAAATTGCTTGCTCGACCGTGGCAGTGTTTTAGTATTGGTCGTTATGGCCGCGCTGGCCCTTTGTTAATACATAACTATATTCAGCCCTTCCTGCTATTTGGTGGCTGTTGTTTACTTTTTCTCGCTGCCTCATCACTCCCATTATGATGTATTTTAATCTTTGGCCTTAAAACATTACATTTTTTTTAATTCACATAGAGTTTGATTCTGATTAGTTTCTCTCTTGACTCATGTAGTTCTTTCTCTAGGACTTGTTCTTGGTGTTAAGACAGGGTTGTTGATTTCTTAATCGTTGTGAATTGATATCTGGTTGCTATAACTAGCTATAAATAATGGAAATTGACAGCGTAGTCAGCCGAGTGCATTCAGGACATAAGTCAGGGAGGAGGGAATTTAATTCTCTCGCTTAGTTTGTCTGAATATATTTTTTCACGCGTGCTCGCAATCCTATTAAAGTATGTTTCTATTAGAATATGAAATGTGGGATCCCAGATGCTCATACTTTGGTCGACATTCTTCAAACCACAGACTATACATTTTATATTCTTCTGAAATTGGTCGACTTATCTACAGGTTGTCTATAGTAAATTGTTTGCTTCACCTTGCTAGCTTTGTTGCTGCAATATTGTATTTCTTAGGTATTACCTGCTCTTTGTGATGTATAGTGTTTCCGGCTCGCTTTACTAGCTATCATTGCGTTACTGTTACTTATGGCTTTATGGGCCTTTTCGTTAAGCATTGGTTGTCCAGCCTTGCTAGCTGTTTGATGTTGTTCATTTACACTTGAAACATAGGTGGTGGTAGTTTGGATTTGGCTATAAATGGTCTGTGATTTGCAAACATATGGTTTTACTGTTGAGTAATGTCAAATGCCATAGTACTGTTGTTCCAGAGCAGTCTCAAACATATTTAGGTGCTGAACTTTTAGTTAGAATGCATACTTTGCTTGGTATTACTGTTCATTAGCTTAATCTGATATTTATACTATTTTGGTATAATTGTTGACTGATAGGGAAAACTCTTTAGTACTAAATAGCAAAGCCGCTAAAACATAGACTTATATCTGGTCAAATGAGTTCATGTTTCTTTGTTATGTTACTGCAATGTCTTTAGTACTAACGTATTTAAATAAGAAGAGCTGAACATTTGGGTACAATTGCAAGAACTATGTTGGCTCATCTCATTGAAATCTAGAGAAATAAAGAAACAAGAGCTAAGCATTTTCTTTTACCAAATTGAATAAGTTGTTAGGGTATGTGGATGGAGTTGGTAAAAAGTCATTCCTACTTTTATTTTGTTCTTTAAAGTCGAAGAAATGAAGTGGTTTGTAGTTGCCTCTAAATTCTTGAAAAACAGTAGCTTTAATTTCCTTTGACATCATTGCAACTTCTCAGCTTTATAGTAGTTTTTATTGTTCCTCTTTTACTGTTATCTTTATTGGCATAGAATGGTGTATAGTTGTTACCTCTTTATTTTAATAGCAAGTGAATTTTCATATCCCCATATGTTGTCTTTACCCCTCTTATTTTATTTTATTTTTTTAACTATGAATATGCGTACTCTCACTTTATAAAATGTTCTCTTATACATGTACATTACGATCGATGGGGTATACCCGCTTGAAGTTTTGGCCATAGTGAACGGTCTAAGCAAAATTCAACACAAGCGGACCCATCACCCCAGGCGGGGAATACCATTACTATTCAGCTGTTGTCGCAAAAAGGAAAATGAGAGCCATTGCGAACTTATAACTTCACCTCGTTGAGGTCTTTGCTTCAACCCAAGGCATCAAGCATTGTCCAGCTCAATACAAGCAGAATCTTCACCTATGCGGGGTCAGTGTTCTTGGAGTTTTGATAGAAGACATGGAAATTGCCCGAGACGCTTCCAGGCATGGTTGAAATAATCCACAAAGTTGTGTTAGTCTCAGCCCGTGCATCAGTGGAAGAGAAGTGACGATTCAGAATCCTCCTAAAAGAGCGACGTCCGAAGGGTTGGATATCCATTTAAAAGCAGCTGCTCTAATTTTTATTGATCTGTGAACATCAAATTTTCGGTAACACTTTAGTTTACTGGTTATACATAACCCTACCATTTATTTGTTCTTCCTTCGTCTACTCTATAAGCTATACATAGTATTTACTCTATTCATTCTTCATTTATTTCAAGCATGTTTAGGTATATCTTGTACATACAGGTACACTAAATATAATTAGCTATTGATTAGTTCTTAGTTGAGTTTATTAATAATTTACAGTTGCTCTTGGTAGGATCTGTATAACCTTGAGCTCAAAGGTCAAGTCGCCTTCAAATAAGTCTATTTTTATATTCATAGTTTTATCAAATGCACTCTTTCAAACTTGAACAATTTACGTTCATTTTATTTATTTATTCCTAGCTCTTATCATTTTTTCGTCAAACTGAGGTTATTGGTTAACTATCTAACTTTAGCCAATTCTTTTTCAAAGCTAACCTTCTATTGATCAATCCTTCTCTAACTTGCTCATTTATTTTAAACTATCTTTTTATACTTTATTTATTCACAGTATCTGTATGCATACATACATTCTTTTAATCTTATCTCATTCAATCATTTTTCCTCGCACTTATCTATTCATTCTAGACAAATTTCCTCATAGTTTATTCTTTCTGCATTTAATCTAACGATATTTCTCAAACATCCTTTATTTTAATGCCTCTCATGCTTCATTAGTTAATCAAAATTTTATAAAGTTCTTATTCGATCATTTTAACTGATTGTTGTTTTTACACAAACCCCCTCATTTTGCTAAATTGAGTCCGGCGTGGAACCACTTCTATAGTGGATCTTAAAGGGTGCCTAATACCTTCCCTTTAGATAATTTGAACCCTTGCCTAGAATCTCACATGTTTCGCAGACCATAACAGGAGTTAAACATGCATTTCTTTAATTTAATTAGGTGTCCTAGCAGACCTTAGAATTGTTAGGTGGCGACTCCATTCTTTACCCAAAAGAGTCCCGGAAGTTGTGAACTATTTTGACCTAGTGCCAAAATAGGGCGCAACATCAACAACATACTAATAAGAGAAATTGTACTTCGATCATACAACTATGTCTTACCATTCTTTGAAACTAGGACATGAAAGTAATAACTCAACTTTTATAAATTTCTTTAATTTTTTATAGTTTGATTCAATGATACGGTTAGTTATTTTTGTAGTATTCATGTGATTTTACGATAACGTATGTAGTGCATGAAAAATTATAGATGCTGGATCATGGCACTGATGAAATTAATGAAAGCTCCAAAATGTGGTGATGAACATTTGTGAGGGAACTAACACACCATTTGTTCACATTTGTTATCTCATTGGAGAACTTATAATTTTTCTTTGGCTTCAAATTATCACTGGACATTTTTGGATATATTAATGTTCAAATATGGTACTATTTTGATAATTTGATGTGGTGCAAGTGGTTAATTAGTTGTTTTCTGTTGTTAATTAACTGGTAAGTTAACAATTAGTTGTCTTTTCAAGCTTTCTTTTCTTGTCCCTCTATTATTTGATTTTCTTCTTACTTCTTTCTCGCTATTATTCTTTTGTTAGTTTGAGGATACAGCTTCGAGATATTAACTTGGAGAACTTATAGGAAAAATCTTATTTAAGAAAGTCATATATAAGATTTCTAATGGCACATTGACAACATATGCGGTAGGCATCAAATACTCTATTGCACAACTTTATTGGATGGTTAGGCTCGAATATGTGAGGGCTTAGTTGTACTTTGAAATAATTAAAAAAATTAAGAAAATACAGCAAAATATTATACAATATTATTCATAAATTTGAGTAATAAAAAAAATCCAAACAATTCTGATGAAAGTGTAAAAATAATTTATTAGAAGAATAATATTAAAGAAATGAAAAGAAAAGAGGAAAATGAAGTGCAGTTTAAAAGATCAAAAGTAAAATGTAACGAAAGAAAAATAATTAGTAGAAGAATAAGAGAAAATGATAAGTTAATATATTTTGTAACTTTAAGAAATAGATTAGAGATATGAAAAACACAACAATAAGTAGTTAATAGTTGAGTAAGATTTAATCGTGATTATATTAAATAATTACTAATTTTATATATAAAATTGCTACGATGAGTTGATTTTCGTATTGACCGCGCATCGCGCGGGTGCTATACTAGTTTATCTGAAAATTTAAAAACTTGCTTTGAATGTGGTTTAAGTAAAATTTCGACAAAATTTTAAGTTGGGAAATGAAAGTAGGCTGCCGTCCTTGTCAAACCATAACCTAAATTACTCTACCTTCACAATTTTTATTCCTAGGCAGCCCCATCGAATCTAAATAAATATCCATTATTTGCTCCATTGCCAAACTTTAACCCCTACCTGAATTTTTGTATAATATTTCTTTCTTGGCACTTTGAAAATCAATTTGAAAGCAAAAATCAAGTATGAGGGAGTAGCTTGTGAGAGGAAAAGGGTGAAAGGGTGATTATTTGACTATCTTTTTGAAAATGTTATCGTGTGAAGAAAAAAATTATTGTTGCTTATGAAAATAAATTAGAAATATAAAGCAGCAAAGAGAATGTTGACAGCACCTTGAACGGAAAACAAATACTGAAAAGGTTGACAAAAGGAGAAATACTTATAAGAAAATGTGAATAAATTAATATTTTGGAGAAGAGGAAGATAGTGGTGCTTAAATTTTAACGTAAAGTGGTGATTATAAGGACTTAAATCACTTTTATCCATATGTATCATACCCGTCCCTAAACCAACATTGCAATCTTATGAAAGCCCTACATGATCTCAATTCAAGACTTCTAAATTAGCGAAGAACCATATGATAAGCAATCTTATGGTAATTTTCCAATAGCTTGAGACACTTCTTTGCTGGGAGTGAGTGAATTTTTTCATCTATATGCACCTTTTTATATTGATATATTGTGTGATTTATGGGCATCTCTCTTCATTTGAGATAAAATTTGAGATTAAAAGGTATCGCGATTTTATTTCTCAATAGGTAAACAAGAGTACTGTTAAAGATTATAGTAAACTTATAGATTGGTCTTACTTGATTTTTGTTTGCCTAAATTCTCATGATTTTCATAAAATTTTGGCCACCACTTTATATTGAATATTTAAGTATGCTATGAGTATAACGATTCGACTTCTGAATTGCCAAAAGTAACGTATTTCCAAATCTTAAGCTTGGCACCCAACATGTTGGTAGAATAATAAATCATAATACTTCCAATTTTCAGTGATAACGTGCTGTTAATAAGCTTAATAAGAAGAGGATTGTTGTCCGAATAGGTCTTATAGGAAATAAATGTGAAAATTACACTAGAATTAAGAAATAAAACAACCCAAGCTTCATTACCTAACGCTCTATCAATCTTTCCATAATAAGATCTCTATTTTTACGCCAATAATTCGATCCTGTAAATTTACTCCCTTTTGAAGACAAGGTCCACAAGGCTACAGTGATCTAAGCAAGACCAAAAACGGTTCACCCTAGTACAATTGATAGGTCTTCCTCCTAATATTTAATTAGACCTTAAGACTACATTTTGTTATTAGATTGTTGAAGACTATGATTGGCGATTGAGAATTGAGACTAATTGGTTGCAGAAAATGGCTAAGCTGATTAATATGACACTCAACTCTTGGTTTGATTTCTAAGACATATATTTAATAACTTAAATGATGATTGAAAGAGTTTCTCCACTTTTTAATTGCATATATAGTTAACAAGACATGCATACGTATATATAGGTTATTTTCAGAATTGAACGTACTACTACTAGACAAGTAAAAGAGTTAAAACTTATTGTATATATTTTTTTAGTTTAGTTAATTGAGCTTTATTGCACATACGGATATATATGTAAAAATAAATAAGGTACACCTTTTAAAATTTAAAGTTGTTTGAAAAAGAAACAGATAAGCTGGCGAACTGCTGATTGATTCATGGGCATCAAGGAATCCTTTATTTATGTGCCTAAGATACACAATGATTCCCTTTCAGTAGAAAAGTTTATTTGTTTAAATTCTGTCTTTATTTTTCTTTAATTTGAAGCGAAATAGTCTAGAATGCAAAAGTTAAAGACCACCATAAAAAAAAAAAAAAAAAAAGTTCATATGTCTATCTAGAAATGATCCAGCACTAATCAAGCAATATATCAATATTTCAAAAATATTGATGGCCAAATCAATACTTATTTAATTTCAGTATCTGCAAATACCGAAATATGATGTTTTTTTTTTTTGGAGAAATGGGAATAATCATTTCAATAGGGACTAGATGAAAGATTTGGTCGCCAATATAATAATATCTTCAGATCAAACAAGCTAAGAGGGGCCTCTTGGTTAATGAATTGGACTATTGGAGTATACTTCAATTATATGTAGTGTACACTTTTTTTTATGGACGATATAAGTTTAGCATATTGATGTCCCAAAATCCTATCGTCCTATAGGGCATCAATCACGTTGAAGATTGACAGTAGCCTGTCGCCTGCATTATGTTTTTCCAATAGCCAAACCTAATCTATAAAAGCTTATCCATGCATCAAGCAAATATCAATAACATCAGCTTCTGAATTATACTCTTCTTGAAGACATGAATTCGCCAGTTGCTCTCATCCTGCTCTTTTCAATTGCCCTTGTAAGTTTTCTTAGTCGATTATTTATAAGCTCTTTTTTGCTAGTACTATTAATTTCGTTGCAGGTTTATTAAATATATTTAGACATATTTGTACAGAAAAATGTACTCGTAAAAAGCTAAGGTTTATGTAACATGAAATTTTCTTTTATGGGCAGTACATAGGTAGCACTAATGCAAGAAAAGACGCTGGAGAATACTGGAGGACTGTGATGAAAGATGAGCCAATGCCTGATGCAATCGAGCGTCTAATGCCTCAACATTCATCAGTTCCTCTTTCCAACGAGAAAACTGACTGTCATACATCATCTTCTGTTGGAGGTACCGAGGATGGTGATGAAACATTTGAACCAACGCCTAATATATCTGTCCATCACGATGACACCAAGTTGAAAGAAAAACCATCTTTTGAACCAAGGCCTAATTTATCGGTCTATCGCGACGACACCATGTTGGAAGAAGATAAACCATCTTTTGAACCAAGGCCTAATCTATCTGTCTACCATGATTGATGTCGCCGATCTCAAACAAGAAAAATCCTTTGCTGGAGATTTTGAGACAAGGCCAAATATTTCTGTGTACCATTATTGATAATAATGCATAGGATCAGTATTGTCTGTCCAATTACCCGGTTATGAACCCTCTTTGCGTGTGCCTACTAAATCTCAGTATTCATGAGTTATAAAATAAAGATTTGTAAACTTATTTGATGATTGAATGAAGTGTTTCTTGAATAACACTCTCGAGAAATGAAGTCCTTTGATGATAGAGATTAGACACGTGTCTTTTCCTTTAATTTCTCTTAGTGAAATAATTACTACTACTAAAAAAACATACGAACATGATAATTACTTACGTGACTAGACAACTGTATAAACCGCACACCACCCTTAACTAATGGACACGAAGATCCGTTGGCCCGCATGGAACGAGTTCAAGGATAATGGACGCTGTGAGCCAATCGGAGAAGAGCCTTTACTTTCAAATGACAACTGCTTCTTCCTGCTGCGAGGGCCTTGCACGAAACCAAACCGCCCCCCGCCCGCTCAAGGAGGTTGATGATGCTCCCCAACCCGAAAGGGCTCTGACGCCCCACACCATTGCCACGTGCTCTAATCCTCTGAGCTACAGGCCCCACCCCGTCTCCACTGGATCTGTTCCCGAGAATATCACTACTAAAAAAACAGGATTTTTCGACTACCAATCGGTCGAACAGTCCACTTGGTCAAAACTGTTCGACCGAAAATCGGTCGAAATAGATATCGGTCGAACAAAATAATTTTTTGTACCTATCGACCGAATTTCGGTCGACAGGTCGGTCGACCCACCCGATATAACTTCAGCAGGCAGCCCCTTCTTCATTTCTATCTTCTTCCCCAATTATACAAAACTCTCTCTAAACACTTCCCAAACGTGAAAAATCCGAAAACCACCATAACCCACCCCCAAAATCAACACTTAAACACAATCTACCCTCCTAATCACTACCTATAACAACAAATTCAAGGTAAATTCTTAATTTTAGGGTTATTTTAATTACTTTGTAAAACTTAAACCCTAACTTTTTAACTCAATTTTTTTGTAGTTTTGAAGCATATAACTAGTGGGGAATCAGTAGTAGGTGCTATAGGAGCATAAATCAACGTCGAGGTACGGTTTTTTTTTTTTTTTTATTTAATCCGAATTTAATTAATTTTTTAATTATTTTTTAACTTTGGCCTATAATGTTGCATATTTAGTTAATTATTAGTTGGCAAACTTTATTGTAGTTATTGTTGATGCTGAAGAACTTGTTTGGTGTTGTTAGCTATTATAAAGTTAGGTTTGTGTTGTTTGGGATTGTTGTAGTTGTTGGTATTGTTTAATAGTGTTGTTTGGAATGTGTTGTTGCCTTGGTATTGTTGAGAAGATGAACATGTTATGCCTAAAACGAATAAGCTTTTGTTGGTTTGAATTGCTTTGATAATATTAATTAATAGGGTGTTATTAGATAATATTGTTTCTTTGGGGCATTTCATCAAACAAGTTGCTTGCATTAACAAACCCGACGACATTAATCTTGCTAAAGTGATTACAAAAAAGTGGCAAACTAATATAAAAAATCATACATATTGTTTCTCAATCTTGCAATGTTTGTGTAGATATGGACATTAATCGACGTCGTCTGTGGATGGATAATAGAAACTTTCCCAAGCGGCGGGGGTTGAGGCCTTCGTTTGTAGCGGGTGTTATGGAATTTCTTGATGTAGCCCGCAACACAGACGATTATTTAAGGCATGGCAAAATTAGGTGTCCATGTGAAAAATGCGAATGTGTAAAGATACAAGATTTGGAGAATGTCGAGTTACATTTGTATAAGAAGGGGTTTATGCCAAATTATTACGTTTGGTATAATCATGGAGAGCCTTGGGACTTGCAGCAGTAACTTCAAAATCTTAAAAATATTCATGGCGCTAGGAGTTCTCCGGTTGTGGAACTAGATCAAGCAGCCGGGTATAGAATGGAAGATATGGTGAATGATGCTTTTGGGATGTACCCGGCTAATGATCCCCTTCAGCCGGATACATCACAGCCAAACATTGAGCACATTCCCAATGCCGAGGCAAATCAGTTCTATGAACGGGTGGAGGAAACAAGTCGTCCATTTTATGAGCTACAAAGGCCCTTGAGGACTGGACCGCGACTCAGCAATCTGAATGCGGAAGCAGTACCCCAGTACTGCTAACGCTCGAGCAAGAAACCAACTTATGGTTGGAAGCGGTCGGAGGGGTGAAGAAGGGGTCAGCTTATGGCATTGGAACTCTGTTTTCATCTGCCAAGCATAAATCGAACTATTTGGGCTCGTATTCAACTGCTCCTCCAAGCTCTGCTACTCCTGCAGAAATGACTCGGATGCAAGCGGAGATCGAAGACCTGAAAAGATAAAATGAAGCTATGCGCTTAGCACAGGAGGCGCATCAGAGAGAAGTGCATGAAATGATGCAAGAGCTCCTCAGGAACCAAAAAAAAGGCAAAGGAAAGCGTGATAGCTCGGGAAAGGGAAAGAGCAAGAGCAGACATCGCCACCATTCACCGTCTCAGTCTGATGCCGGGTCTAGTTCGGCTTCTAGCCAGTAGTAGTGATTGTTGAACTTTAAACTGTTTGTTTAGTTTGTTTGAATATTGTAAAACTTGAACTAATGTTGAAAGACTCCTTTCTATTGTTTGGCTTTGTTAGCCTTGTTTGAATATCGTTTATGAATGTGTTTTGTCTGGTTTTTTGCGTGTTGCTGAATTTACAGGTGGTGTAGGGCTAATTTCAGCTTTTATGTTGCAGGTTTTTACAGGTTTTCGATCGACTTTCGGTCGAAAGTTGGTCAAAAAATATTACCAGACTTTCGACCGAATTTCGGTCGAAATTCTGTTCGACCGAATTTCGGTCGATAGGCCTTCGACCGAAATTCGGTCGAAGAACATGTCACTTTAGTCCACAATTTGGTCGAAGGTTGATTTTCGACCTTAATTTGGTCGACCACGACAATCGGTCAAAATACGGTCGATAGGTCGACCGCATTTCGACCGATTGGGCGGTCGAAAATGCCGATTTTTTTAGTAGTGTATATGTCAGCCTCATCAACAACAGTTGTTACGGGCGCCCATGCACATCTGATTGTGCCACCTTTGAGTCTGTAGTTCTCCCATCAAGGTTAAGAGCTGGCTAACTGCCTATTGTAATGAGCCATAGGCCTTACGAATAGAGTTATATATTAGAACTGAGATTCAGGTAAAGCTAACCTATAAATATCGCAATCGCCCCATTGTAATATTCATTCAATCAATACAACTTTTACCCTACTATTATTTTCTTCCATATTTCATCATTGATTATGGTTCTAAGTACAAACTTAATTGATTTTCCTACTACGCAAGTTTTAGGTCAAACAACTAGTGGCCGACCATGAGGTCATGTGAGGTAACTAGAATGAACCGTCGCTGATGAGGTAAGAAACATATTTGCAATATCGAGAATGAAACTTATGATCTTGGCCCTTCACTTAAGCTAATTGCAGCTTTCCAACGGAGGCTGCAAAGCAAAGGTATAGGACTTCTGACTTCAAACCTACCCTACCCCAAACAAAGTTTCTGCTATTGATGTAGCTTTTTTTTTTTTTGGTGCTAGTATTAGTTTTCTCGCTACCTACTACATATATCCCATCAAGATAGATTGAATCGACGATGCTCTTAATTACTCTGCATGGCCTCTGTAAGATTTTTAACACTTTCGTGAAATTTAACAAGACAAAAACATAGATGATTGTAGCTCAAGAAATAAAGAGAACTACCCTAAAGTAGCAGTCATATATTTTTATTTAGTCCAAGTAAAATCTTGACAAATGTTGAGGAGTTTCTCAATGATGAGAAACTCTTCTATGAACACCTGAAAGAAGCTAGTCGCATATTTTATGAGGGGTCAGTGCATTTTAAGTTATCAGTTGCAGTTAGATTGCTAAATATTAAATTAGATTATAATTTATCACAAGCAGGCATGGATGAGATCATTGAGCTTATGAATGAACTTAATCCAACTAAATTGGGGTTACCTAGTTCGTACTACGATACAAAGAAATTGATTTTTAAGTTAGGACTTTCTTCAAAGAGAATTCACTGTTGTAAACACGATTGCATGTTATTTTATAAGGAAGATGCAGAATTGTTTAATTGTAAATTTTGTGGTGAGGCTCGTTTTTAGCCAGTCGGAAATGATAAACAAAGGCAGGTCCCAGTTAAGGCGATACATTAATTAATTACCCCTTATACCTATATTAAAGAGGTTGTGCGTCAATGAGCTCTGCTCCTCATATGAGATGGCGCCATGAACGTACAAAACAACCTGGTATTCTATGTCATTCGTCTGATGGTGAAGCTTGGAAGCATTTTGATAGGGTGTATTCACGATTTGCTAATGGGTTTACTCCATTTGCTGTCTCTGTCTCATCATATATTTTTGCTGGCCCGTATTTGTCACGCCGTATAATCTTCCACCAAAAATGTGTATGACAAGTCCATATATTTTTCTGACTTGCATTGTCCTAGGTTCACGTAACCCAAAAAGCTCGATTCATGTATTCTTGCAGCCTTTGATTGATGAGTTAAAAATATTGTGACATGCATGAAGGTGTGGAAACATATGATTGTCCAACTAAACAAAATGTTAGATTGCATGCTTCTTTGATGTGGAGTAAAAACTAATTTTTCTGCTTATGAAATGTTGTCTGGTTGGTCCACTGCTGAGATTTGAACCCACTCCCCCTCACGAAGATAGAAACGATTCAACAGAGGTTACACGAATATTGGAACAAGTTAATCTTACTTACTATTATATTGTCTCTGATTGCAGATTGTTACTTTGCATAATGGGAATGCCAACAATCATGCATAAATTCAGGCAAGCAGATGGAGTTGCACATCTTTTGGCTAAGGAAGCTATTATCCAAGGCAGTATCAATGGTTTAGTTAAGTTCGTAACCCCTCGAGCTGCATTAGCAAATAAATTAGTAGTAGATAAAAGAGGTGGTAGTTTACGTTAAGTCTGTTTCTATTAATGCCTGTACAGATGTCGCCTAGCTAGGCAATGACAATGTTCATATCGTAGCATCCCTTGGGATGTAGTAATCTATATATGATCAGTGCATATACATTATACATGGATCATACTCTTATTATATAATGATTTAGCTTGTGTAAAGCTAGTATACTCATGTATGCAGTTTATATTTGATGCGTATTCTCTGTATAATTAATGTGTATATATTATATATTCACACATTATGCATTAACTATACACTTATTATGCGCTAAGTTTACCTTCCCCTAAGCATACTTTCTTTTACTCAAAATAGAAATTGCTTCCACTTTCTCTACACTGGTTACACATATATAGTTTATACGTAATGTATAAGCACTTTTTAATTTTTGTATGATCAAATACTTATTGTATATTAATTTATCTTCTCCAAAGCTATTATTCTGTATGCATACGGTTTATATTGATGTATAATCTCTGCATAAACAATGTGCATATATTATACACGCATTATGCATTAATTAATTATACACTAAATATGCACTAAATTCACCTTCATACTTTTTTTGTTCTCAGAATTGATGTTGACTTTGCATCATCCTTTTTCCGTTCCACCACAGATAGAAGTGATACAAGAGAAAAAGGAGGTGGAGGCGTGGTAGTGTTGATCTTGTTTTTACTTCTTCTTTTTATGCTAAATTGGTGCTAATTGAAGCTTTCAACAACGGAGATTGTGAAGAAAGACGAGAGGTTTTTGGAAAGAGATGCAATAATTTAGACATAGGTGACTCAAATTTCCCTAGAATATAGGCACATTCAAAGGTTACTAATCAATTTAGTCAAGATTAAAGGTTAGAAACGTGGCTTGCTTTTAGTAAAGGTTTATTCTTAATGTTTATGTGATGTAATTTTTCCTTACATTTTTAGCATGGTGGAAAAAGTTTTACATTTTCAACCTTTATTGGGGCGCCAGGACCGGCTAAAATATTACTATTTGAACTGAATTACTAGTGACCATACCTGTTGATCCGCTACAGGAGATTTTGGTGACACGGCTAAAAGTTACATTTACAGAAATAAAACACTTGTGGCGCCTCGTCCATTCCGACCCCGTAAGAAAATTCTTACCATTTTGGCCAACAAGAAAAGCTCATGCAATCGCCAGATATTACTAGTAGAGAAACAGGCGATTGCAAGAAGTTTCCCTCTAGCGTTTGTCGGGAACTTTTCCTGATGGGGCTACAATTATTACTTTTTTTACGGGGATAAGATTGCAAGACTTTTAAAAAAATTGACATGTGGCCAGTTTATAGCATGCTAAATGAGAAACAGCCAGCATTTGAAAAGTTTTAGTCATATAAAAACACACAGAATTGTTTTGAGAAATAGCCACCAAAGTCCAGGAAAATTTCCTCTAACTTTATACAAAACTTTTAAAGTCCAAGAAAAAAATTTCTTAGAGTAAATTCCCAAAAAAATTTCCTTAACTTTGAACTTTTATGAAGTCCTAGGTAAGTCTGGGACTTTGAACTAAACCTCAATAAATTTTATTTTTTTCTCAAAATTTTACTGCATCTAGTCTTCAGAAAGAAACACGTGTTTTTTCTTCAAATATGACTACTTTTTAAAAAAATTGTAACTTATTTTTTTTCTTTGCGAGGCTTAAGAACTGACTAGCCATCAAAATCGGGATTTTAGTGGGGCCCAGTAAGGTAACAATGGCGCAGAAGTGTCCTATTTCTGTAAATGTCCCACTATTTTTTGGCATATCTGTGACTGTATTTTATCGGGTTTATCAAAACAGATACTCCACCAAGTTCCTCTAATCCTCTTTACTTCTCTGTCACTCCACTTCCACGTCGGGGCATCCAAATTGTGGCGTCCAACACAGTAATATTTCCAGCCATTCATTTTAATTAAATTTTATTATTATTATTTTCTTATTTAAACTTGACAAACAATTAATTTATTTATTCCTTTCTTCACAGAAGCATAAGTAAACATATACTTTCTGTTCTTTCAATATATTGATTCTTCAGCTATATGTAAGTATTTGTTAGCTTGATTTGAATTACTTAAATAAACGTTATGTTAAATTGTTCGTTGTACGTTACTTTTATAATTGTGGTGTCGGGGCTACACCTTTGACTAATTCCACGAGTACTTGCTACCTTCCACTAGTACGATAAATATTAATTTTCCTTCACGGGCCGAATTATTTTATGATTTTTATATTTGCATCTTCAGGTTGATTGCTGATTAGTTCTATTTAGCAAGGAGAATGAATTGGTCTACACCATTAGTATCTGAATTTTGGAGTGGTATAGGAGTAAACGGATTAGTGCCGATATATACCTATGGGTATACCCTTGTTGTTTTAGGGATCATACTGATATGTCATTTAGTAAATTCTCGGGTTCGGTTATTGAAATCTGAACAACAACCTGTTGCGAATGTTCCACATGTCGAATCCAATAGTCATCCTGATGTAGCTCGTTCTGATCGTTCTGATGTTCGGATCAATACATTGGTATCTGATCTAGATTTGAAGAATTTGATTGATGAGTTAAATAATGAATCTGATAATGAGAAATGGGATGATGTCATTAACCGAAGAACGGATAGTTTTTCCTACTATGCACGGTGTTGTAAGCCCAAGGTTGGGCCTCTTAAGTATCTGAGTGTCACTGTATTTGAGAATTGCTCTGTAGAGATGCTAAGAGATTTTTACATGGACAATGAATTTCGGAGACTTTGGGACAAAACGTTGATTGAGTATAAGCAGTTGCAGGTGGATTCAAGCAGTGGAACTGAAATTGGCCTTATGGTAAAAAAGTTTCCGCTATTGACTCCGAGAGAGTATGTATTAGCTTGGAGACTGTGGGAAGCTGATGATGGATCGTTCTACTGTTTTACCAAGGAATGTGAATATCCTTTGGCGCCGAGACAGAAGAAGTATGTCAGGGTTGGGATCTTTAGATCTGGTTGGAGAATCAAGAAAGTTTCTGGTAGGAATGCCTGTGAAATCCAGATGGTACACCAAGAAGATGCTGGTTTGAATGTTGAAATGGCAAAACTAGCCTTTGCAAAGGGCATATGGAACTATGTCCGTAAGATGGATGATGCACTTCGCCGATACTCTGCCCTTGACCATTCTCAATTGACTTCAAGTTTGAGTGCAATCACGTTAATTCAAAAGGTTCCACTCGGATTGGACACCTTGAACAACACAAGGAGCTTAAACAATCCAGAAACCAGCACAATTAGTGACAATTGCTGTGGAGTGTCATGTGAAAGCAGTATCAGGGAAAAAACAAAAGAGCCATTAAAGAACATGGTGCCAAATATGCTGATGCTCGTTGGTGGTGCAATCTGCCTGTCTAGAGGGCTCTCTAACTTGGGAGCAAAGGTTGCCATGGCATGTATCTTGAGTAAGCTGGTGAAGCGCAACACTTTGAGAAGCAAAAGCCGCAGGATTTAGCATGATAGACGTTCAGAGACGTGAAGAATGTAAGATGACTCATGAAGATGTGCTTCAGTGTCCCTGCTCAAATATCACCTCTTGATTAAGAATGTAGTTGCGCATATTTGTATCAGGTGGAATGTGCTTTCAAGAAATTTCTACTGTACTTAATTGATGCCTTTTTATTTCTCCAATTACCTATATGTACCAGTTCAGAATCTAAGGCTTTCGTGATTGAAGCATGATTAGCTGAATTGGACCTCTAAAACTAACATAGCTGTCTTTGTGTATTCACCATAAATGATTTTGTTCTTTAAAGTAATATTGGAGTAACTTATTATTTTCCCACTTCAAATGGACTCGCACCCACAAGCAGTGTTTTCAAGAGCGCAAAAATAGCGCTGATGCGTGCACATTTGATAACACTTCCCATTTGCACTCACAAAAATCCCATGCATCAGCCACCAATCAAAAAAAAAAAAAAATCCATGCATCAGCCAGTTGGCCAGTCCCCATCCAATACTATTAGCAAAGAATGTACATGAATACTTTTGTATCGCTCTTGGTCTTGGGTTGTTTTCACAGTGCACTGGTTAATGTTCACACACGCAGCCCTTAGCATTAAGCATTCAGTGTTGCCTGCCAAATTCAAGAGCTTTTGATATGTTTTTGTTGTATGATGAAAGGCAGACCTTCAAATTATGGGGTTTTTATTTTTTGACATATATATATTTCCATTCATGCATCTCCGTATGTGTGTATGAATTTTACAGCGATAGAAGTGATTTTAAATAGAAAGGTGCATCTGATAATGATTTGGGATAACTGGTCAATCAATAGCACCTGCCGGCTGAAAGAAATTATTTAGGTTGGTTTCTGCTTCCCAATAATGATGGTTCCTATGTCATGCTGCTCTGTGACACTTGAAGGTGGACAGACAGGGTGTGAGACATGGTTATATTGTTACTGCTGAGTGGTCAGTATGTTGTTAAATGGAGTTGATTGAGGATGGTAGTATGTGGATGGTCTGTCAGCAACTGAAACAGGTGATACTTTCTTGCCTCTTTTTTGGGTTTTCATAAGGCGATTTTCCTTTTTCTTTTCCTGTTTGGGAGGGATGTTGCGAATAACTAGTTCTTTTCCCTTCTTCTTTTAAGGTGTTTTAGCCATTCTGGAACCAAAAATGGAGAAGTCTCCCTGTATAGGGACCTAAATCTTCTGGGTCAAAGAATATTCATTAAAAGATATCTCGTGGAACAGGAATGACTAATCCTGCAAATCTGGATCAACTGATTTAGCAAGCGTTGCCATGGAGTTTTAATTTTGCTTCCAGCATAGTACCATATGTGAAATATTCGATTAAACATTCTAATGGATTTTGCACCTGAAGTAGATCGTAGATGGTTTGTCAGCAATATTTGCAGAACCAGAAGTCACATGAATTGTTTTTCCATACTTTTCTTCTTTTTCTTTGAGGGGTGGGGGGACATAAGTCGTTAAAGTTTCCATCTTCTTTTTAGGTATTTCAGGTACCAAAAGATGGATACAAGTACCTGTGTAGGAATGAGAAATGAATGTGGTACGGATTCTAAGAATGGCTACTTTCACAAATCTCCATATTGTTTGCGGAATGTTCTGGATGCAGCAAGTGTCTGTGATCTTAACTTGATTCCAGCATATTACTACGTGTAAATTTACCAAACTTCTGAGTAACATCTTTTTTAGCCATCTGGTATCTGAAACCCACTGGTCCAAGTAATCCCGATTCACCTTGCCCATTAAGGGAGGCGCTCTCTACTAGGGATTTTTCCATCCTTAAGACTCAAACCCGAGAGTTGGTTAAGGGTCAAGAAATCCCATCCATGCCAGGTAGTATGAGTTTCATTCCAATTGATTTTGCAAACCAGATAGTTTCCTTATTAATTGTTTCCTGCTTTTATTTTAAGTTAGATATCTGGTTCTTGATCTATTGATACTCTTGGAAACAGCAATGGTATTGTTGAAGCCAAAAAGGGGAATCCACCCATCATGCCTGCTGTGGTGACACCAGGGGGACCTTTGGACCTCTTGACAGTATTGTGTAGGAACCATATTACTCATTGGACAGTCCATCAACTCACAGGTTGCTCAGAGAGTTATATCACAATTCGTGACTGTTGCAAGTATAGATGAAGGTGCAAATATTTTTGTACTGCTTTGTTTATATATTAACATATATTTCAGATGTTTTATCATGTCTTGTACAAAAAGAGAAAAAAAGGTGCCAGTTTACAATAATTGCCATGTTCGGATGTATCTAAACTGCCCTGGAGTGGTGGAAGTACCATGTATTGGCAATATACAACTGCATGTCGTGGGTCAGCAATGCCCATCTTTTGCATCTGTTGTTCATTCTGTTTAGTTTACTGTTGAACTCCTTTCTCGTTGCTACTATGATATTCTCTTAAAATCTTCTGCATATGTAGAACTGGTAGGCTATATGCTCCCACAGTAATTACACCTTCAATCAATGACTTTCTTTCTCAGATAAAGCCCAAGGTTGGTACTGTATGATTGAAGTTGCTGCAACTCAAGAGGAACTTCTTGCAGGTGGGGAAAAGGGCATGAGGTATGCGATGCCAAATGCACGTATAGTGATACATCAAACCCAAAGTGGATGTAGGGAATGTCATAGGTTCTTTGCATTGGGTGTTTAAAAATCTTAATGAAGAGGTCTTTCCCTGGATGGGAAATCAGTTACTATGTGTGTGCTAGTTCAAATAAACTGTAATTAGATGCTCTATTATGGAGCTATCGTAGCTGGTGTTATTTCAATCAAAGGCCTAATTATCTACTGCTTTTAGGGTCACGTGAAGGATGTGAGGCGCTAAGCAATGATGCAGTTCAATCTTGCCAACTCAGCACCTCATTCTTATTTAACTTCTGAATCCGATTGTCTTTGCTCAGTCTCCGAATTTGAAAATGAAGCTCTTGCTATTTTGTCCTTTTTGCTGCCTCCATCCCTTCAATCCTGCCTCTTTGAAATGCAAATAAAACAAAGAACGATCAACCAATCTCAGTTCTTGTGGGCACCTATCTCAATTTAGCAAGCGAAGTTGATTCAACGTCTCTCCAAGTAATTCAGCAAAACGAGGGAGGAAAATGAAAGGGATACATGCTAGAGCATGGAGTTGCCAAACTCTCAATTCATCTGTCAAATTGGGATGTAACCTCCAGGATGTTCTAGTTTAAACTTTATCAAAAAAGGATGTCCTAATCTCAAAATGAAGCAAATGCCAATGGTCCTTCATGGACGCATCTGTCTGTGCACTTGAACTTTGCGGATCAGTGGTTAGGTGAAGAATGCACCCTCATTTCCTTTCCAAATTTATAAGATCTGTTAACTTCTTGTTTTAGCTAAATGGTCACCTCTCGCTAATTAGGATTTAGCATTGTGAATAAGGATAGTTGAACTACAATCTGTGAACTCAGGTTAGAGTGGTGAAAGTAGTAGTACTTGTTTTTTCAATTATTATTCTGTTGATGTTTCTCCTTTACTAAACTGAATGTATTCTACATTTACTGGCTAGCCACTTTCTGAGAAAGTGCAGCAATACACCGAAATGGATCTTTTTTTGTCTGTCTGAAGGTAATGTTGCTCGTCCTAGACTTTATGCTTCTATTTCTTATGCTACTCCTTGCTAAATGCTTTTAAAGTGAAATGCCCCTAAGTCCTGTTTCCAATTTCAAATTTTTGGTAGTTAAAATATCTCTCAATCTGATCAACCTTATCTTTTTCTTTCTCGACCACCTTCCTACAGGCCATGGAGTTTGGTCTAATTGATGGTGTGCTGGAAATAGAATACTAGACGGAAATGGTTTATTAGGACCTATTGATGTCAAACATTCGGATAGTGGGAAATCGCGAGCTTTGCTGTTGCACATTACACCAGAAGAGCCAGTGGCTATTTCTAGCGAATCCATGCCATAGTAGTTCAGAAAGTTCTTCAAACCAGTTGACAAATGTACACAATCTTCGAAAGCAAAACTTGGAAGAAGGTTATTTCAAAAGCTCTTTTGTTCGTGGGGATCCTGATTGGCTAAGTAGTTTTATGGGTTTAGGTCGAAGCTTCGTGTATAACTTCAACTGAAATCCAGTTAGCGGCAGTATTATTGCCGAGTCCTTGATTTGGGAGGTCTTGCTAATTTTCAAACTTTCCACCTACTGGTTGATGATGGAGGTGATCTACCACAGTGCCAAACCCCACTCTTAAGGTGGTGTAATTATTGTATTGGATAAAAGCTGACTAGGCTTCGGCGAGTGACACGTGTCATCCACGTGGCATGAGCTGACGTGTCACAGGGCAGACATTTACCGGACAGACTTTCATCGGACAGACACTTCCCACGGACAGACCCCGGGAAGCTATAAGATTTGTCAACCGTCAGCATAATTTGAACGAGCGGTTATCGGCCGTATCAGATGCGACCATTCATCAAACAGTCACCCAGCGGTTACAACCTTTCTGGATAAGATGTCCGGCGGTTACTCATCTGAACGGATCTATTCCCAACGGCTACTACCCCAACAGGCGCCACTCAAAGCCTATAAATAGTACTTGTCATAGCCAATTGTAACAACTTGTACTTCCTGCATCTGCTATCAATAAAAATACTATCTCTCTTGCGTTCAAACTTATTCTCCCTCAGTCATTAAATCGTATTCTTTGTTCTTACTTTAATCATTGCTTCAACGATTAGATCATCCAACGTAACGGTTACCGACTGTCAAGGAAGGCGATACGTTTTCTCTCCTTTATTTACATTCACGCTTTACTTTTAGCGCTCTACCCTACTGTTATTTGATTTATTGCGTAGGCCTTTAATCTCATCTATTGATCGTGACTCCGCAAATATAAATTTAATTGTTAATTGGCCTAAAATCGGATTTAGGTTAAACAATTTGGCGACCACAGTGGGAGCCGGTCAATAGCTTTCGTAGGTTAAAAAGTCTACCTTCGATATTATATCTATCTCTGTTTATCTGTTCGCTTCATAACTAACATGGCAGGCAATAGTCCCCAACAAACCATTGTAGGCGGACACCAGGTAAACTCCCCTTCCCATAGATCCGATGATGGTGTGCAACAGGTACACAATTTGGTTCCCGATTATTCTCCCGACCCTTCGTCTGACGGGCAACAACAGTCTGCCCACAGACCGGTCAGGCAAAATCGGCGTGAACGCTCTCAGAGCAACACCCCACCAAGGCGACGACGACATAGGAGTCTTTCCCCTGACCAAGGGAACCTGCAAGGAACTTTCCTTGATTTTATGCAGCAGCAGACAGAAGTAAACCGACGAATCAACGAAGCATTGAATTCTCTCCGGGCAAACAATCCTTCAACTGCAAGGGCCAATGCAGCAGCGCCCAACGCCAATGCCCCATCTTCCCATACTTCAAGGCGAGAAGAGGAGCGCAACAACGGTAGCGGAACTGCAGATCCTGCGACTCCAGCCAACCAAAATCCAAATGCGGAATCTGCAACACCTACAGAGATGAGCCTTATCGTGGAAAATCTCACCAAGCAATTCAAAGAAAGTCAGGAAGCACTCCAAAAGGCTCTCCATGAGAGGATCGACCAGATCCCAGGCGCCCCACCTACGCTGAAGAAAGTTGATGTTCAGCGCTACTCACAACGGCCCTGGAAAAAGGAAGCGGCCCCAAAGGCGATACCTAAGACGTTCAAAATGACAAATATTCCAAGGTATCGCGGAACATCTGATCCCAATGATCATCTCATGATGTTCAGCAATTTCATAAAGGCCAGTGATCTCACCGATGAGGAGATCGAGTCCGTGCAATTGAAAAAGTTCGTAGAAACCCTGGCAGACGGAGCCCTGCGATGGTATTCAATGTTACCACGAAATTCTATTGGATCCTTCGCAGAGATGGCCGAGCTGTTCGTAAAGGCACACACGGGTGCTCAGAAGACGGAAACCCGAGTAGAAGACATCTTCGAGATCAAGCAAAGATATGACGAATCACTTCGCAAGTATGTGGATCGGTTCCAGAGAGAACGTATGATGCTCCCCAAGGTACCAGACAGATGGGCAGCAATCGCGTTCACCAACAGCTTGGACGTCAGGAGTTCAGAGGCCACGCGAAGGCTCTACGAGTCTCTTCGCGAGTTCCCGGCAGCCAGTTGGTCAGACGTCTACAATCGTTACAACTCTAAGGTACGTATCGATGAGGATAAACTGATCGGAACAGGTGCTCCGGGAAGGCCCCAAATTCGAGGCAGCAGGACCGGAGGAAAAGCGGAAACGGAGAGGTCAGGTACACGGTATGAGCCGTACCCCGACCAATCGCGTAACAAAGGACTCAACCGCAACAACAACAGTAACAGAGGACTGTCCCGAGGGGAAAGTTCCCAGTCTGCCAGCCTGCCGAGTCTGCCAAGCTTCAACGTCGAAATAGCAGAGGTCGTGGCAGTACTCAAAAATATGGGAGAAAAAGTCAGGTGGCCAAAGGACATGAAGACCGATCCCAGCAAACGAAACCAAGACGTATATTGCGAGTTCCACCGTGACCATGGGCACACTACCGAAGACTGCAAAGCCTTAAAGTACGAAATTGCTCATTTGTTGAAACAGGGATTCTTGAAGGAATTCCTGACGGATAAAGGAAAGCAAACTCACGCGAAGGCCCAGCAAAACAAGCCAGGCCCGCCGCGAGCCTCCTCCCCGAAACGGACGGTCAACGTTATTTCGGGCGGAATCGAAGTAGATTCAGTCACCTTCACAGCAAAGAAGTACGCGAAGGTGTCCATTACCAACAACAAGCGGCCACGGTCAGAAGCAGCAATCACCTTTGAGGAGTGCGACACCGATGGGCTTCAATTTCCGCATGCCGACGCGTTAGTCATAACACTGCGCGTGGCAGAATTCGACGTAAAGAGAGTGCTCGTTGATGCGGGCAGCTCTGCAAATATCATCCAGGCACGAGTCGTGAATGAAACACAGCTATCAGACAAGATTGTGCCGATCTCTCAGGTTCTTTCCGGCTTCAACAATTCAAGCGAAAAGACTCTCGGGGAGATCACATTGCCCACCCTAGCCGAGGGGGTAACGAAGGAAACGACCTTCCATGTTGTCGACGCGGATCTAGCCTACAAAATCATTTTGGGCAGACCTTGGATCCACGACATGCAGGCTGTCCCTTCTACCTACCATCAGGTGGTGAAGTTCCCATCCGAATGGGGAATACGTGAAGTTCGTGGAGAGCAACGCACTGCACGAGATTGTTACTCGGTAGCCCTCAAACTACCCGAGGAGAGCAAATAGCAATTACAGCACCCGGGACCCGATGCTGCATCTGAAGAAATTAAGTACGACGTCCCGGAGTTCATCGCCAAGATGGATGAGAAGGAAAATCACATGCCGACAGTAGAAGCCCTGGAGCCCGAAGAGCTGTTCGCTGATATGCCAGAGCGAAAGGTGTACTTGGGGACCGAATTGAGCGAACGCCTGCGGGGAGATATCCTGCGGTTCCTCAAGGAGCGGCACACGACATTCGCTTGGTCCCATGCAGACATGACAGGTATTTCTCCTGACATCATCACTCACAGGTTGCACGTCGATCCGTACCACGGCCCGGTGAAGCAGAAGACGCGCCAGCAAGGAGCTTTCCGGAATCAGATAATCAATGACGAGGTCGACCGGCTGTTGAAAATCGGTTCGGTACGCGAAGTCAAATATCCAGACTGGCTGGCAAACGTGGTTGTCGTACCCAAAAAGAACGGCAAGTGGCGAGTCTGCATTGACTTCACAGATCTGAACAAGGCCTGTCCAAAGGATTCATATCCTCTCCCAAGGATAGATCAGCTGATTGATGCTACAACCGGGCACGAAGTATTAACTTTCCTCGACGCATACTCCGGGTACAACCAGATACTGATGGATCCCGAGGACCAGGAAAAGACGGCATTCATAACCTTTCGAGGTACGTATTGCTATAAAGTTATGCCTTTTGGATTGAAAAATGCAGGTGCAACCTACCAGCGTCTGGTCAATCGAATGTTCCATGATCACATCGGGAAGACCATGGAAGTAAACATTGACGATATGCTGATAAAATCCAAACGGGCAGAAGACCATCCGGCTCATCTGAAAGAGGCTTTTCGAATTCTGGATCAATACAACATGAAGTTGAATCCAGAGAAATGCGCTTTCGGAGTCGGATCGGGAAAGTTTCTGGGGTTCATCGTTTCTCAGCGAGGCATTGAGGTCAATCCCGCTCAGATTAAGGCCATTGAGTCAATCCCAGATGTGCTTCGCGATAAGAAGGAGGTCATGAGGCTAACGGGGAGAGTAGCGGCCCTGCGGCGGTTCATCTCCCGGTCGTCTGACCGTTGCAAAAGCTTCTTCGATGTCTTAAAGCAGAATAAAGAGTTCGAATGGACTCCTGAATGCCAGCAGGCATTGAGGGATCTAAAGAAATATCTATCTAATCCTCCACTACTCACTACACCTGTGGAAGGCGAGCAGCTGCTAATCTACCTGGCAGTCTCCGAATCATCGGTAAGCGCAGTACTAGTTCGGGAAGAAAAAGGTAAACAACTTCCTATCTACTATGTTAGCAAAGCTTTAATTGATGCAGAAACTCGCTATCAACCTTTGGAAAAATTAGCTTTGGCTCTAGTAATCGCTGCCCGAAAATTGCGCCCGTACTTTCAAAGCCATTCTATAATTGTAGTTACTACTTTTCCCTTACGGAATGTCCTGCATAAACCAGAATTCTTGGGGAGATTGGTAAAATGGGCTATAGAATTATCTGAATTTGATATTACTTATCAGCCCAGGGGTAGCGATAAAATCACAGGTCTTAGCAGACTTCGTGGCAGACTTCAGTATGAATGTATACCCTGAAGCACAGAGGGAGGCCATTCTCTATGCCGGACAGGCTCTGGGTACCTGGATCCTCCACACAGACGGCTCTTCGAGTGTGAAAGGATCTGGACTCGGACTGGTCCTCGTTGCTCCATCCGGGGAAACGGTAAGGCAAGCTATCAAATGCCCCTTCATTACTAACAATGAGGCCGAATATGAGGCCGTTATTGCAGGATTAGAATTGGCACGGAGCTATGGGGCAACCATAGTCAAATTGAAAAGCGATTCCCAGTTGGTGATCAATCCGATCAATGGGGGTTTCGTCGCACGAGAGCCTAGGATGTTGGCATACCTTGGTCGTGTAAAGGAACTCCTGGCACAGTTCGACAACTGGGAGGCAGTTCAAATTCCACGAGAAGAGAACCACGAAGCTGATGCTCTTGCAAACATGGGATCTGTTGCAGAAATAGGAGCGGCTAGCTCTTCGGCTATTATTCAACTTCTCTACACCTCCATGGACAGGAAAAAATTTGAAGTCAATACCATCAGCACTACCTGGGACTGGAGGAATGAAATAATGAACTATCTCATCCACGGGACTCTCCCCGCAGATGCAAAGGCTGCTCGTAAACTTCGGATAAAAGCAGCTCGGTACACCATCCTCAATGGCGAGTTGTACCGCAGAATGTTTGCAGGACCTCTCGCAAAGTGTCTTGGGCCGAATCAGACTAATTATGTGATGAGGGAGGTCTACGAAGGCTGTTGCGGGAATCACTCCAGTGGCAAGGCGTTGACTCGAAAGCTGATACGCGCAGGTTACTATTGGGATAAAATGGAGAAGGATGCCAACGAATTTGTCAAAAAATGTGACAAGTGCCAGAGATTCGCCCATCTCCTCCACCAACCAGCCGAACCGTTGCATTCAATAGTCTCCCCGTGGCCTTTCATGAAGTGGGGGATGGACATTGTTGGTCCTCTTCCCACGGCACCCAGGGGACTGCGTTTCTTGCTGATCATCACAGATTATTTCACAAAGTGGGTCGAAGCGGCAGCATATTCGAAGGTGCGTCAAACAGAAGTCGTTGACTTTCTCTGGCGTTTTGTCATATGTCGCTTCGGAGCACCTAAGGAAATAGTCATGGACAATGGGCCGCAATTTGTCGGCCAGAAAGTGACTAGGTTCCTCGAAGATCTGCACATTAAGAGAATCACCTCTTCTCCATATCACCCTGTCGCCAACGGGCAGGCCGAATCTACCAACAAAATCATCGTTGAATCTCTTAAAAAGCGCCTCGAGCAGGCAAAGGGATGTTGGGTTGAAGAACTGCCTGGAGTATTATGGGCTTATCGCACTACGGTAAAAATGAGTACCGGGGAGACCCCTTACTCATTGGTGTACGGTGCAGATGCCCTGATCCCAGTCGAGATAGGGGAACCCAGTCTACGATATGCACATGCCACTGAGGAATCAAACTCGGTTAATCTTTCCGAAGAATTGGATCTCCTCGAGGAACGCCGAGAACTGGCCCTCATACGAGTGGTTGCACAAAAAGAACGAGTCGAGAAGTACTACAATCGGGGACTGCGCGTAGAAGCTTCCAAGTCGGGGACTTTGTACTCAGAAAAGTTTCCCAGAGCACACAAGAGACGAACTCGGGGAAGCTTGGCCCTAACTGGGAAGGACCATACAAAGTGATTGCTTCAGCCGGCAAAGGATCCTATCGTTTGGCACGACCAGACGGTTCGATCGTCTCGAACAGCTGGAATATAGTGCATCTCAAGAGGTATCACTTCTAAGCGACAGGGACGGTTAGTTATCCTATCTTTTCACAAAAGTTCTTTCTTTTATCCTTGCATGAAGTTTGCTACTTCTGTCCGTACGTACAAGCCAATACTCTTATGCTTATATAGTAAGGTTTACTTTTATCTTTACATAAAAGTCCTTTCTTTTATTATACATTCTTCCTAAATGGTACTAACGGCCTGAACAAGGCCAGATCCGTTTAGCTCAACTGGCAGAGCTCGAAGTTCTTCAACTTCGCAGCTGTGGGTTCGAGTCCCACAACGGACACACTCCTCGTTTGGTTATATGTGTTCAATAGACAGCTCACCGACAACTCTTTTAATATTGTCACTTTACGTGTTCCAACATGAAAACAAGGGGGTGGTGAGGGCCCCATAGGCCAGGAAAGACCTTAATACAGGCAAAAGACCTTCATACAGGCACAAGACCTTGTTTACAGGCAAACAAATTTTCCAATTTGCGTGATAAGGCTTCCACGGCAAATAAGAGAAGTCATTCACGAAACAAAAGAACTTCATGTGACGAGACTTCCACGGCAGATAAGAGAAGTCGCTCACAAGGCCAAACAATTCGGCCAGAACTTTAAACGACCAGAGCTCGGTCAAACCAACACATCTGAAAAAAACTAAGTACGAACTTAATAAAGTTTGGAAATCAGTTCTAAGGCATGAAAGCCACAAGCATATGCGTACAGAAGGATCAACAATTCAAACTAAACATAGTCACTGAATGGGTCTAAAAATCGCATATATACATTAAACTGGGAATTTACAAAACGCCAAAAATGGCTGACAGAAGTTCGCAGAGTGAATAAAAAGGCCAAACATACCGGCCAAGGATCATAGAGTCTCTATTAGACTTCTATCCATCCAACAAGAAAGTCCGGCTCTCGCCGGACAGAACAAAAATACATCAAGTTCAGAAAAGAAAATTTTAACTTGAAGGGCCGTGATCAGGATCCAACGCACCAGCTCCGTTGATCCCGTCATCACCCCCTGATTCTTCATCTTCCTCATCATCATCGCCGCCGCTCGACTCTTCAGGAGAGAGACCCAATGCCTGCTTTACTCGCCGAACAGCACTCTTTGTCGCCTGCAGCATCTCGTCAACGTCAACCTGCCCGGACCGGATCTGCCTTAACAATGTGCGCTTGGCCTCAAGGGCAGCAAGCTTGGCCTTGATTTCTGATTGATCACGCAAGTTCGCCAGATCCTTAGTCAATGTGGCCTGAGCACCCATTAACTGGGCAGCCTGATCTTTGGCGGCTTGGAGATCAGAACGGGCTTTGGTTGACTCCTCGCGTGCCCTCTGCAGATTCAGCTCAAGAGTTGCGCGTTCGTCCTTAGCAGTGCTCAAGCAATCATGGCATTCCTCAAGGAGTCTCTCCAGCCTCTCAACAGAGCGTGCGAACCCCTCTTTCTCTTCAGAAAGACGGTCCTTTTCCCTGGTAAGGGCGTCGATCTGCTCAACGCGGTTGTTGTTAACATCCGTTAACCGGTTAACTTCCCTACCAAGGAAACCACACTGCTCGATCAAGGCTTTGTTGTCCTTCAGAGCCTCGAGCAGTTCCTTCTTTACCTCCACCACTTGATTGGCATTGTTCAGCCGGGAGCGGAACATGATTTCAACGGCCAGCATGCTTGACTGAAACATAAAGTAAGTCATGGTTAAAAACCTGAGGCCAACGATTACTTCTAAAAAACAAAGCGGGAAAAGCTTACCCGAGCAGAATCGGAGGCAATTTGGAAAGCCAGTTCCTCATCGGTCAGGTCTCTTAGCACCCACTCCTCTCGAGGACCGATGAGCGAAGAGACTGCTTTCACTAGGCTGCGCGGCCTGGCCACAAAATTGACGTCCGAAGCAATTCTCAGGGAGTGCTTCCTCTCACAAAGTTTAGGCTCCCTAGCCTGCTCGGCAGGGTAGTTTGGCCCAAACTTGTAGCGGACCCCTTTGATATCACTCAGCTCCGTCTGCCCCGCAATAGCTGACCGCCAAACAAGCCTTGTGGACGAAAGGTTAGAATCGCCTTTTGCCTCTGGATCTACGGTCTCACAGTCGCGGAGAAAGACCGGGTTTGCTCCCTCAGAAGCCATGTTTTCAAAGTCCTCGAAACGAAAAACTCGAGGACCCTGGCTTCCCTCTTGGGAGGCTTCCTCCCTGGCTTCTCCCCCAACTTCTTCTCCTTCCTCTCTCACTTCTCCAACTCCTTCCTCTTCACCAACTTTCTTTTTACCCTTGTCCGCATGAGAAGGACCTGCCTCTTCCCCGTCACCAACTCGGGGACTCCTCGGCGGAGATCGGACGGCCTCTTCTTCGACCCTTCTCTGATCACTACGGAGGTGAGGTCTCCGCCTAAGAGGAACATCTGCCTCGGTTTCAGTGTCCGACAGATGTATCACCTCCTGGGCCGGACCCTCTCCCCGTACGGACTCGGGGACTTCAACAGTAGCTCCAGCATCTGTTCCCATGGGCTCTGGGGCACTCGCTCTAGCTGAAGGATCGCCACCAGCTGACGATGCCTGTCCAGTAGCAGCGGAAGCCTTACGGGCAGACTTCTTCCGCGCTCCCCCCTCGCCATGGCTTTTCCTCTTCCTCGTCAAGGGGCTCAATCCCTCGGACAGAAGAGCTTCGCCTCCCTCCCTGCTGCGCAAAGCGCCAGCAGTAGCCAGTATAGCCTCAGCCTCATCAATAGGGTCGGCTATAGGCTCAGTGGGTTCATCCTGAGGAGGAGCGGGAAAAAAGTTTCCCGAAGTGCCCAAACCTGCAGCGGAGCAAAAGTAAAACGGTCAGTCGTGAGAAGGGTTCAAGAAGAAAAGGCTATCTAAAAAAAAAAATAAGGATATCCTCACCGTGGTGTTTCACGGTCAAACCTTTTTGAGAAGCAAAGTGTGCCCACTCTCTCTTCTCCGGTTCAAATCTCGCCAGAATCGGCTCAACCCACGCCCTCAGTTCATCTATAGTTATGAACCTATCATAGGGTTGCTTGATCGCTGCACGAAGAGATTTTCGGTCAGAAAAAGAAGGAGGGACGAGATACATATACAGAAACCCGGGGACTTACGTGTTTTGTTCCAGACCTCTGGAAGGTGCGCCTTGTCGTCAAACGTCAGGGCCGAGGAGCGCACAAATAGATACCGATGCACCCAGCCTCGGTCGCTGGTATCTTCGGAGCTGCGCACCAAGCCCTTGCTCCCGCGCATCCTGACGTTTACATAGCAGTCCTTGAAAATCTGGACGCTATACAGAGAAATAAAATGCTTGTACTCGAAAGGTTGGTCAGTTTCAGCCGCAAACCAATCTAAGAGCGTGACTATTCTGTACACACTGGGGCTCAACTGCCCCGGGCAGAGAAGATACTCTCTGCAGAGTCTCTCCAGCACCGGATGCAAAGGCAGTCTGCACCCCACCGTAAAGGGATAAGTGCCCATGGCTGTCCACCCAGGTCTATGGGAGGTGATGTTCTCCCCGTCAGCAACTGGGAGCAAAGGGATTTCATCACCCCAGCCGCAGTCTATCCTTACACGAGGGATCACCTCCGTCGTGATCCCTGACTTGAATCTGTATGCTGGCCAATTGCGCGTGTCACCTTCCCTATTATGGAAGGATTTAACGTTGCAATCTGCCTCCAGCTCACCCCACTTCTTGGGGATTATCTCAGCGGCAGTGGCCTGAGAAGCCCGCGGCCTGGGAGTGGCCGACGAACTACCAGCAGCGTCGAAGTTCAAATTCCTTCTGGATCTTGAAGACATATTTTAAGAAGAAGAATGGAGTTGCCAAGAAAAATTCAAGAGCTAGTTCGAGGGTTTCTTTTCAAAGAGCAGTACAAGAGAAATAAGAGTAGGTAAAAGATTTCTCATCAAATGAACTCCTATTTATAGGATTCTTGGTGCAGATCCCCAACTTCCCACGAAGACACGTGGAGGCTATCAAATGATCCACACTTAGATCTGGCCGTCGATGAAGGGAATAGGGTTAATCAATGCTTTACAGCATCATCATTACCCTAGAGAACAGCAGTCACTTCGTGATCAGCAAGCGACGTGCGCACGTGGAAACAGGCGGTTAAAATTATTGCTTTTACCCTCGGGGAACGCAGTAGTCATTTCAGTGTAAACTGCAACGCCACAGACGTGCAGGCTACAGTTACTTTTTTATACGGCGCATTTAATGCGCACGTCACAGAGGCTTATCGTCAATCGGATCAGAGTCGCACGTCATCAAGATTACATCATGTGAAGACAAAGAGTTTGCAAAAACTCCCGCCAAAATTCTCATCCACTCCTCGGACAGATGCTCTGACCGAGAAGTGCGGGGACTATCTGTATTGGATAAAAGCTGACTAGGCTTCGGCGAGTGACACGTGTCATCCACGTGGCATGAGCTGACGTGTCACCGGGCAGACATTTACCGGACAGACTTTCATCGGACAGACACTTCCCACGGACAGACCCCGGGAAGCTATAAGATTTGTCAACCGTCAGCATAATTTGAACGAGCGGTTATCGGCCGTATCAGATGCGACCATTCATCAAACAGTCACCCAGCGGTTACAACCTTTCTGGATAAGATGTCCGGCGGTTACTCATCTGAACGGATCTATTCCCAACGGCTACTACCCCAACAGGCGCCACTCAAAGCCTATAAATAGTATTTGTCATAGCCAATTGTAACAACTTGTACTTCCTGCATCTGCTATCAATAAAAATACTATCTCTCTTGCGTTCAAACTTATTCTCCCTCAGTCATTAAATCGTATTCTTTGTTCTTACTTTAATCATTGCTTCAACGATTAGATCATCCAACGTAACGGTTACCGACTGTCAAGGAAGGCGATACGTTTTCTCTCCTTTATTTACATTCACGCTTTACTTTTAGCGCTCTACCCTACTGTTATTTGATTTATTGCTGTTTAACCTAAATCCGGTTTTAGGCCAATTAACAATTAAATTTATATTTGCGGAGTCACGATCAATAGTTGAGATTAAAGATCTACGCAATTAATAGAATAGCAATAGTATAGGGCGTAAAAATAAAGCATAAATGTAATGATTGAGAATAAACGTATCGTTTCCTCTGACGGTCGGCGATCGCCACGTCGGATGATCCGATTAATAAAGTCGCTGCTTCAGGCAAGAGCAAGTAATATGACTTAACAATTGTGAAAGAGTATGCTTGAACGCAAGGAAGATAGTAATTTTATTGATAGTAAGTGCAGGAAGTAAAAGTTGTTACAATTGGTTATGACGAATGCTATTTATAGACTTTGGGTGGCGCCTGTTGAGATAGTAGCCATTGGAGATAAGACCGTTCAAAATGAGTAACCGCCGGGCGTCTTATCCAGAAGGGTTGTAACCGCTGAGTGACCGTTTGCTGAATGGCCGCATCCCGTACTGCTGATAACCGCTGGTTCGAATCGTGCTGACCGTTGGCAAGCTTGGTAACTTCCTTGGGGTCTGCCCGTAGGAAGTATCTGCCCGGGAAGGTATCTGTCCGGTGACACGTCAGCTTGTGCCACGTGGACGACACGTGTCACTCGCCAAAGTCTATTCAGTTTTTATCCAATACAATTGCGTAGGCCTTTAATCTCATCTATTGATCGTGACTCCACAAATATAAATTTAATTGTTAATTGGCCTAAAATCGAATTTAGGTTAAACAATTATGTTTGCTGGTGACTCACAGGTTTTTTTTTTTAATGATATATAAAGAAACCTCCACATGATTATTTGTTCCTCAATTTGGTCGTGACAATAAATATTGTACAAGAAAACACTGTTCCTTAGCCTCTGCAAAGTGTTAATTTGCCTATAAAGCAAAAATGAACAATAACAAATCTTATTAACGCATAACTCACTGCCTTCTAAGCAGGAGAAACCTTTATCACTGAACTCATGAATATGGCATAAATTGGCCCAAAAAAAAAAAAGAGTGCGATGCACAAGAATTTGAAACTCACTGCACCATCAAGATATATGCAGGCACTCACCAGGGAACAGACGAATAAGAAGATAAGAGCTTGATGGAGAGCAACGACCCTCAATTCCATGCACTGAGCTCTTACATCCCTTGGTGGTACTATTAGTTAGTTCACTATACTTTTGGTTTTATACTAATTATTATGTATAAACTTACATTGAAAACTTAATTAATACCCCAGCATGGTTAGGTTAGTTCGTTGGTTCGGCTGATTTTAAAATTATTTTGACATACGGCAAAACATTTCGAAATAAAGGATATTTTCTTTTTTTCTATTTCAGAGTCCAATATTAGTTTGAATTGAAACTTGAAATTAGTATGTTATTTTTCTTTCTTTTTATAATTTTTTATGTATCCTTAACAATTAAATTTCATTATTAATTTTTGATAATAAATTAGATTTATGCTAACACTTTTTTCAACTGGTCAAGAACTATCTTTGAAACTAATACCTAGAAAAGTATGTTCACAAATTTTACGTAAATTTGACCCCACTAGTTTGCCTCGCGTTAAATGAAAACTTAGTCACTGCTTGAAAACTTTTAGAAGAATAGTCACATCTAAGAATACGGAAAATTTCATTTATTTTCGTAATTTTCGTTCAAAGACCACGAAAATTTTCAAAAACACACGAAAATTTTTTGGGGAGTGCTAAATATGAAGTCCTAGAAAATTTTACTGGGACTTTAATTATTTTAGTTCGAAAATCCCATGAAAATTGTATGCGACTTTGATAAGTTGGTATTTTACCAACTTAAAGGTTACTTTAGACTTTCGTTTTTGAATCCAAAAGCAACATTGTGTGCTATTAATACCATAAATTGCTTAGTTTCATTTTATGATGAGTTTACAAGAGTCGTTGACTAAAAAGTAAAGCTAAAGAGCAGTAAGAGAGTCAAAGAATGTGAATTGCAGCTGAGCAGGGAAGCGCCCTCTTGAGATACAAAGAATGTCAAGTTTGGAAGTGAAGGAGGGCGCTCCACCCTGAAGCCTAGGCGGAGCGCCTCCTGGGAGACAAAGCTTGAAATTCGAAAGCTACAGAGGGCGCTCCGCCTCAAGAAATGGGCGGACCGCCCTAGCCTGCAAAACAAAGAGTAAACTTAGCTAAGTCATGGAAGGGCGGACCGCCCTTTCTCCTTAGGCCGCCCGTGACATTTTTGTAATTAAATCTCAGCATTGTATAAATAGAACAAGCTATGGTTTTAACACTATTTTATTCCATATTTCACATTCTACTCTTAAAGGTTAGGTTTGGAAGACAAGATTCAAGGTTTCCATTGATTTGCAAGCTTATTATCTTGTACTTTTGGATCCTTAATCATATATAAATACATAATTCATGTTTGAATCCATTACATCTACTCATTTTGTGTTTGATCCAAACCCCTAGTATGAGTAGTAGTTGAACTCATAATTAAGGGCGTAAAAATGCTATAGGTGGTAGAAAATCAGTGGGTGTTGCTTAGATTCACCAAACATAACATGAGTAACGATTATCCAACTCCCATTACATTAACATCGAAATCTTAGTATTCATGATATTAGAGTTTCATTTTTACTTTGTTAGTTAAAGACTCGGGAGAGATTAGTTAGTGTATATTAGTGAATTTCGCAAGGATTTGGGTTTTGTTAGCTAAAACTTAGCCTAACCCATCTAAAAGAGGTTACACTCGGAAGAGGTCCTCTTTTCTTGGGTCCATGAGTTAGAGCTTTATGCGCTTAACTATGGCTTTGGCGAGCGTAGTGAGGTAGACCTCTCTTAGGCCTGGCATATTATAGGGGTTACCATATTAGAATGACTTGACCATATTCATATTTGTGTTAGGTGGGTGAAAATACTTTACCCATTGATCGGATACCACTATTAGCCGTTTACGCCCCTAGCTTCATTTTATATAATCAATTACTTGCTTTTAATTAGTTGCTTTGTAGTTTATGATAAATTTACAACAAACACTCCTACTTCCTATGACTTTTAACTAACGACAATGATCGTCTATTTGAGACTCTCTCACTTGAACAGTTAATTTCCTTGGGAAATCGACTCCAATTTATATCGGGTACATATCTTTGATGACCACCCCTCACCATTAATGATGCATGATTGAGCGTGGATCAGACTTCAAATATAAAGCTCCAGAAAAATTTCTTGGAGCTTTGAACTAAACCTCATGAAATAACATATGTACGTTGAAGAGTCATTAAAATTTCCTTTTAGGGCTTGGGACTTCAATTTGTTCATTAAAAGTTTGAATGAATCAATTGTTAAAAAGATAAATTTATAACGTCACATTTCAATAAAAGATGATGAGTCATTAAATAAAAATATACAAAATTTATCAATTCTCGGTAGAATTAAACTCTATGTACAATTAGAAGATGAGATTTTTTTTCCAAAATTAAGTAAAAGAACAACTATTCTTTGTAAAATAATTATAAATTCATTTCCTATTTAACAGAATTTTCATTCTCATCTATGTCATGTTTCTTCGAGATATATGTATTTTTGACTGGTCAACACTCCGCTCCATACAACATAGCTAATCTTACCATGAACTATTATGGAACACTAATTACACATACTCACGGTTGTATCAAGTTCACCAAGCTTACTAAAGCTTATTCTTTAGGCCTCGAAGAGTCAAAGCCTATAAAATTTTGATATTAATAATATTTATGTATATTGGTAGTTAATATATCAGCAATTTGTTTCAATACTCTACATTGATTCTTGTTGTCAAAAATCTTATCAACAGAATATAAAAATTCTATAATATTAGTCAACTTCCTATTACAATATAAGAAACTTATGTTAAAACTTAAAGATTTGAATAAAAATTTATTGCATTACTAGATCATGTCATGATGACAAGGAATTTATGAATTATTTTAATCGAAAATATTAAATAATGATAACAAATAAATAATAATATCTTTAAAAAATATTAATGGTAACTTTGTAATACAGATTAGTACGTATTGTAGTGGTTATAAAAGGTCTTTGCTAAAACATGAAAAACAACCATTTACTAAACAACTAATATTAATTGTTACTTCAAATATTAACATAAATAGTGAAAACTTTGAAAGATGACTTAATGTTATTTTATGCAACTAAAGAAGAACGTTATGTAGAGTAATAAATAAAAAATAAAAAATAAAAATAAAAAATTAAAAAATGATACTTACTAGTTAATGTCGCTTACACTTAAATAAAAGGGAAGAAATGGAATTCTTTGTTAAATAAAAATTAAAAACACAATTTTGTGTAAACTTATTGTGAATTAAATCCCTATCAACATAAATAAAAGATGAAATATCTATATGAAGTGTGTGTGTGTGTTTATATATATATATATATATATATATATATATATATATATATATATATATATATATATATATATATATATGTATGTATGCATGTATATATTAAAGTCCACTAAACCCCTTAACCTTTTGGGTTTGGAAAACAATACACTCTTTACCTTTTGAAAGGGACAGTAAATCGCACTCCTTAATCTTAAAACCAACCGTTAAAATGAGTTTATCATTTGCAGTTTTAAAAGGTAAATTCAATTATGATAAATTTTTAACATATATTTTCTATATGTTTAAATACATTAAAGAATTACTATACAAATATTTTATATCTCATTTTACTCCTTTTGTTTCTTCATTTGATTTAAAAAACTCATTTTATTTTATAGAGGTTTTTTTCATAGAGCTTCTTTAATTATAATTATTATAACTACAAAAAGTTAACGTAACTAGAGTAATTTCGCTTAAAATACTTTTCTATTTTACGCCATCATTACATATTGTGTGGTTTAGTTATTTTTATTAGTAATCATAACAAAAAATAAAAGGTAAATTTTTTAATTATTCTTATAATTTAAAGGTGATAACGTGATATTTCATAAAAAAATAAGTTTAAAATATTAATTTAAAATATAATTTTTATTTTATGCAGAAGATGAATGATGTATTATATTATTCCTTACATTAAATATTATGGCAGTTGGATGAATTTAATTAACATATTTATATGCAATAATCAGAATACTTTCATGTACTAAATATAATTGATTTTTAAGAAAATAATTATTATTATCTGAAGAAGCTATTTTTGACCTTAAGAAAATACATGCAAAGATCAACTCATCTTTTACCGTTGATTTAGGATCAAGGGGGGTACACTGTCCTAAAACCTTTAGACTCTAGAGTTTGTTTCGAAACCACAAACTCTGTCACATGTCTCGTATGTCAGCATTTATATGCAAATAGCATATACCATGGTACCTCCTCTTGAATATGTCATGTCAACTCGTCCATAACCAAGTCTAAAAAAAAAAGAAAAAAGAGCTAAGAGTTGATCCCTGGTGTAAAGTGACTTGAGTCCCCTCCACTGTTCTAACTCAGGTCTTGACTCCACGTACATGTCTTTGAGCGCTCTAATGAGCGCTCTAGGCATCTCCATAAAATCTTCCTTGAGACTTTGTCATATGCCTTTTCTAGGGTCAATGAACACCATATATATATTCATTTTCATATTCCTATATATATTGCTCCAACAATCTAAATCTATCTATGTATATTTATTTTAAAAGCATGAAAGCCTTAATAAAATATTATTCGCCTCTTTTATCCTTTAAAAATCGATTTCACATTAGACAAAATTGTCATTAAATTATTTTCCTAATATTAGGACTTTAAAATCAACTAAATTTTTACTTATTAAATTCTACCTTATTTAGATTATGTAGGAAGTCTTAATATTGAGACTTCAAAATCAATTATGATTTACTTGAAATCCATTTTTTATTTGAATTATAAAGCATTCTCATTACTTTTACATGTAAGTTTTCCTACTAATAAGCCTTTAGTACCTTCGCCTAGGCTTTCTTATTTTATGAAAATTTTAAGCAACCCTTTCTTTAGCAATTGTTTATATTTCAAAATTTTCAAAATCTATTATTAGTAATTATCTAAAAATTATGAACTAATGACCACAAATCATAGTCTGAGAATTTATGCTTTGTCAATATTTGCTCAAAAAGTAGCTTCTATGTAAATATTTAAAATTAACATCAAATTTTTTTGTTTAACTTAGTTTTCATAAAGCACAATAGGGCATTGAGGTCTACCTGAAGGCATTATTAGTTATTACCTCATTCATTGATCAGCTATAAGTAGGATCAACGTGGATCATTTTCAAGAACTTACAATCTTATACTTTTTTCTTTAAATATTGTAGTTTGAACACATCGTTTAGTTATATATTTATATTTTAAAAGTTTGTGACTCATTGCTAAAGGTACACGTGCAAAGTGCGTCGCCAAAAAATAATTTATTTAAAAGATGGATGACTTCCGTGGTTGATCGGCTCGACATTAATCCAAATTAGTTCTCAAAAATAGATACCACAGTACAATTCCTCATTCTTTTCTCGATCACCCTCTCCCATATTTTCATGTTGTAACTAAGTAGTTTAATACCTATATAATTGTTGCAATTTTGAATATCGCCTTTGTCTTGTACAACATAATCATTGTACACCACATCTATTCTTGGGGTATTCTAGCCGTCCGAAAGATGACATTAAACAATCTGGATAGCCATTCCATACATGCCTTTTCCTTTGCTCTTTCAAAATTTCACGAAAATTTCGTCTTGACCGGTTGCTCTTCCCACTCTCATATTAAGAACCGATCCTTTAACCCCCTACCATACGCAAAAGTTTGACGACTCTTAAAGAGCTCTAAGTCACGTAGCATAATATTCATGTCCACATGTGCATTTAGTAAGTTATGGATGTAAGTCTGCATCTACGTCTAATGCTGCCTCTTCCACCAGAACTTTGCATTCCTCATTTTTAATTTACCTCATTTAGTCTATGTCACGAGTCCTCCACTCTTTTACCTTGGTGAGCCTATACTATACAACTTCTTGTCCCTACCATGTCCGCTATTTCAACATATAAATGGCAAAAGTTGTTGTACCCTTACTAGTTAATGTCACTTGTACTTAAATATAATTTATTTATTAAAGTATGAATAAATTAATTCTTAAAAAATAAATATATAGCTTTACATATTCAAAATTGAAAGAGTCATTTAAACAAGATTATACTCTTCCGTTCCATATTAGTTGTCATTTTAGCAAAAAAATATGTTTCAAATTAATTGTCCATTTAAAATTTTTTCAAGACTAAATTTATCATTTTTTCCAACTACACCCTTAATACATAAAAAACAATTCTTCGTAAAATAAGTATAAATTCATTCCCTAATCCCTGTTATTAAGAATTTGAATGGACATTTCGAAATTCAAAAACAGAATTCTAATCCAAATGAAATTACTACACCTGTCTCTTCATGGTTATCTAATCCTACATTTTACACCTTAACAACAAACCCTTCCCCTTTTATTTCTCTCTTTCACTATACTTATATATTACAACTCAAAGTTTCATTCTTTCCTACAGTAAAAACAAAAACAAAAAAATGTCAAGTGACGACCCAAAAAACCATGAAAACGACAATCACCTGCTCACATTGTCCTTGTCTTTTCCTCCTGCACCACCCCCCTCCATAGTACAACCACAACAACCATCTGTACAACCATTCGTACACCACCCACCCAATCAGCAACCCCCACCACAGCCCCTTCACGGCCCATTTCGTCGTCAAAGAAATAGGCGTAAATTATCTCTAACACCACGTGAAGGCAAAACTGAAACTATTCCACCACCTTATCCATGGGCAACAAATCGTAGAGCCATAGTCCATAACCTTAACTATTTATTATCAAAACAAATAGTTACTATTACTGGTGATGTTCAATGCAAGAGATGTGAGAAAGAATACGAAATGGAGTTTGATTTAAGGGAAAAATTTGGACAAGTTGGTACATTTATTGCTTTAAATAAAGTTGCCATGCATGACCGTGCACCTGATATTTGGATGAACCCTATATTACCAACTTGCAAGTTTTGTGAACAAGAGAATAGTGTTAAACCTATTATTGCTCCCAAAAAGAAAATGATTAATTGGTTGTTCTTGTTATTGGGTCAGTTTCTTGGGTGTTGTACGCTTGAACAGTTGAAGTATTTTTGCAAACATAACAAGAATCATAGGACTGGTGCTAAAGATCGTGTTCTTTATCTTACGTATCTCACTCTTTGCAAGCAGCTTGATTCCAGTGGTCCATTTGATCGTTGAGAACAGGAAAGATCACTCCTTTTTATCATTTGGAGTGAGTATGATGATTATGTAAATTGTTATTAATGCTATTAGTACTTTCTAGGGTTAAATTGGTTTATGATTTAGTTGAAAAATCACCTTTTTATGATTGGTTTGGGCCGTGAAAACAACACACATCACACCCAAGGCGGCACGCAGAATGGTTTGTGCACTGGACTGCCCCTTGTTAATTTAGTAGCAAAAACATATCTTTTGGTATGTCTAACAAGCTTTTAATGTTGTTGCTGTTCATTTTGGACATGACCTAGTTCTGCTAGTGTTCTGTTGTTTTTAATGTTATCAGTTAATTAATTATGGTCCTTTGATACTACTAGTACTATGTTTTAATGTAGAACTTTTGGTGGATTTTAATGTGCTTATATTTGGCTATTTCTGTTGGAAGTTTGAAGTTCGAGCAATTATGGAGGAGAATTTAGTTAGATTACAGAATATATTTAGTCTTTGCTGCTGCTTTGGATTCAGTGACACCTTTTTGTGTTTCCAAAATAGAGTAATGCTTTGGATTCCGTTTGTGCTAATTATGAGTTCCACAAAAGGTTGCATCTTGATTGTCCATTTAATGTTTTCCCTCTTTGTTTTACTGTCATGATTAATCATCAAGTACAATTAATGTTGTTTCTATTGCTGTGGACAGTACAACGATTCTCACATACTATGATTCATCTTTTAATAAGTATTTTTAGAAGTAGTAAATGATGTTTCCTTTTATGAGCACTGCCCAGCCAATTTCACGAGGAGTTACAAATCAATTTGGGAATATATATGATTTAACCATATGTGATGTAGGCTTGTAACAAAATCTTTTAACACACTTGAATTTATGGGCGTGCGGAACGTTTGTCCAAGATGTGTCTTATGATATGTCATACATATCTTATACGTTTATTGATCTAGTAAGTACACACAATATTTTTTCGCTCGGAGTTAATACGTAAGACTCATATTGTTTTGTTGTAGTTTGTTGATAAAAATGTAGTAGATCTTCACCATGTGTACAATTGGAAACTTTTGACAGGATAATCCTATCAATATAAACATATATACCAACCCTTTTGTCTATATGGATGTGTCCATGGATGAGATTTGAGTCAGTATAGGGTCAAGCTGAAAATTGCAAAGTGCAGTTCCGTTTGTTTGTCTGCATTACACAACAAATAGGTCCGACGACAGAGCAAGAAGGCATACAATAATTGCAAAGGACTTGAGCATGTGTGCATCAAGTTCGGTATATAAAGATTCAATTACAACTTTTTGTGAGTATTTCAAAGTTAAAGCAAATGTAGTATCACCTAAGCTCCTAATTTAGACAAGAAAACCATCTTGTCTCTTGCTGGTGCTGCCCTATTTACACTGATCATTGTTTTTGCTAAAATTGATGGTGCTATTGTATTAACAAAGATATAATTGCTGCTATTGAACCACCTTCACATGAACATTACTATATCATAGGATCACAAGTACTGCTATTGCATTCCGGCATATTTTATCAATGTTATCCACGACTCAATAATATACGTATAGAGTACATGAATACAGAATACCTATTACGAAAAAGATGAAACTTTTGTTCGTACTCAACTGTGGGAGAGACGGTCCAAGATTATCAACTCTCAGCAATCTTTTTGTAGTCTCAGCCTTCGGGCAAGGTAAGAAAGGAAGAGGAGAAAAATGAATTATCGAACCCAAATAAGAGGATAACACATACTCCAACTATACTAGAACCAAATCAAATAAAGGCATAATACTACGACACAGTACTATTGTATCCATTCAAGAGGCAGAGAGTGGGTAAGAAGGCAAAAGTCACGCCTAGAAACAAGTCATATGGAAAAGAAAAAAAACAGAAATGTGGATCTTGATATGGGAAGCATAAGATACTTCTCCAAAATTAAAACATTATTTTCTACGCACATTTCTTATTTACGCTTCTCTCTTTGACAAGTCTTGTAAAAATGATTGACTCGAGAGTCTCTGCCACTTCAATTTTTGGACTAATATGACAATGTTTTCTAATTCGTGATGAGGTTAAACCCATACTGAAGACATGGTAAAACAACCACTTGGAGGCCACTATGAGTTGTTTGTCAAATTGACCAAATCTAAAGCCTTGTTATAATCAAGTCCTTGACGGCTAGACCTATTGTTTATTTGGCATTTGAGGTTCTTCGTCAAGAACTAGAAGTGGAGAGATAAAATCTTCTTGCTATCAGGTTATCAACTATCAAGCTTATCAACGAGGAGGATATTCAACTTCATCTTCGTAGAGCTACTATTGAAGATTGTAAGTTTTTATTAGAAACCACCCATGAGGACATGATACTATTACACATATTTGGAGGGAGGCGAACAAATGTGGAGATTTTCGAGCTAATTAAAGTTACATACATGAAGAAGCTTTACCAATTTAGCTAGATGCACTTGGGGAAATAGAATTTTAATTTATCCTCCTAACATACTAGTAATTTAATATATGGGCGAGCGTATGTAAGTTTAAAATTTTTCTATGTACCAAAAAATATTTGAGGTCCTTATGAGCACAAAAGTAACTTATATTAGTTGTTAGTATTTAGCCTATACGTAATAAACAAAGTCTTAAGCAAACTTCTTCGTCCATACCAAAAAAAAAAAAAGAAGAAAGAGATTGATTATTCTCACATCTCTTTAATGTGAATTTGAACATCAATCTTTCCCTTATTCATAACAAACTTTTTACATATTTAGGAACAACATTCAATATAAACGAAAATATTTATAGTTAGATTTTCTTAATTAACAATACCCCACTCATAGGGAGTGTGAAGTTAAGAGACGCACGGAGTAGATTTAATTTTGGCGAATAATTCGCGCCTGCATCAAAATTCTGACGAAATAGACAACACCAACTTAAACAAACAAAAAAATCTAAAGGAGGCGCGCTTGCCCCCAAACTGAACAATTACAACGACATAACAAGGAGCCGGCATCGGAATTTACTATTTTCACCTACCCACCATTATCACACAATTCTCATTACAAAAATTCCCCATTTAAAAAAAAAAACATATTTTTATACTTATTTGCACATTCCCTTGATCCACACCGATCCGGCCCTTATAAATGTTGATCTAATTGTCATTTCTTCAAAATTTAGTTCAATTATTTGACATTTTTGTAAAATGGAGTCACTAATTGAGCTATGTGATTTAATTTCACAAAATCCAGTTCAATTTTCAGAGAAATTAGGATGGATATGTGGGAGATGTCCACCAGCTGAAGCGTTACTGGTTGGATCTCCTAGGGTTTCAAGGTCACACCTCAATGCTATACTTGCTGTTACACGGTTCCTCTCTAAATGCCCTAATCATTCCGATGAAATGCCTAAATCGCTCGTCCTCGCCTTTTATCGGTCCATTCCTGCCTCGTTTAATCCTGCATTTTGGCCACAATCGTTTAGTATTGACTCGATTTGTTCATTTTATCGCGATTTCTTTGAATATATTTGTAAAGCATGTGAATTGTCCCCGGAGTTTTCTACTGATGTTGCTAGATTTACTGGTGATATTTTGATCTCAGCTATAGGTAGTAGTAGTAATAATGGGAATGGAAATAATGGTGAATTAGGCATTTCGAAGGCGATTTTGAAAGCAGCGTGTTGTAATTTCCCTCCTATTGTTCCTTCTGATGCGAATAAATTGGTTTCTGGTTTGCTCGAGCAGTTTGATAATGTGGGGTATGAGCCAGGGACTTCCTCTCATAGTTCACCTATGAGTGTGAGCAATGTAGATTTATTAGGTAGTAATGGGTACACTGATGGTGGAGGAGGAGAGGGGGCGGAGAAACGAGCTATTGCCTCTTTCGAAGAGGAGTCAGTGGATAGCCTTGAGAAACGAGAAATGGCATTGAAATTGATAGGAGGTGTCTTGGATAAAGTCTCTATTGATGCTAATTTAATGGAAAATGTCAGAGGTGTTGTAAAGCAGCAGTTTCAGTCTATGGTAGCATTCTTAAAGGTAAAAGGTTCATGACTTTTCTGTTTTTTCGGTTAAATTTGTATGGTTCTAAATGTAGCTTATTCTGTTAAATTATGCGTGGTACTTTTGCACTTTAGAGTAAAAGCATGGTGTAATTGTTGTTTACTATGTTAAAATGTGTGGCATATTTGCTCTTTAGAAGAGAAGATAAAAGTGACTGATCAGGAAAAAAGAAGAAGAAGAAGAAGTAGAGAAGATGAAAGTGTTACTGGAAAGAGTGGTCTAATTACTTGGTTGTCTGGCAGATAAGGAAGCGTGACTGGTCAGAACAAGGACAGTCACTCAAAGTTAGGATCAACGCAAGGCTTGCTGCTTATCAAGCAGCAGCCAGGTTGCAGATTAAAACTCTTGCATCACTTGATTTGGATGGAAAATCATCAAAAAGATTGTTGCAGAAAGCTCTTGCTTCATTGATAGAGGCTGCAGAGGCATGTTTATTCTCGATGTGGCGAAAGTTGAGAGCATGTGAAGATCTATTCAGCTCCTTGCTTTCTGGAATTTCCCATGCTGCTGTTGCTCGTGATGGTCAGATGCTTCGAGTGCTGCTCATTCGTTTTAAGCCTCTTGTGCTGGCGACATGTGCTCAGGTACAATATTTGGTTGCTTTAGGTCACACTTAATAGTTCAGTGGTGATTGCAGCATCTAGCATAATTTCTTGATTATGGGGTTTTCACCACAGACAGACAATTGGGGCAGCAATCAGGGGGCCATGTTTGAAAGCGTTTTGAAGACAAGTTGTGAGATCATTCAGTTTGGATGGAACAAGGATCGTTCTCCTGTGGACACTTTCATTATGGGATTTCCTATTTGTGAAAGGAATCATTATGAGGAAGAGGTTAGTTTTATCTTTCCATTTACTGGCAGTTTGTTCTAGTGGAAGGAAAATGGACTACCTGTTATCTGGAGTCACTAGATAAAATTGTTTGCAAAGTCAAAGTCACTTGTTTTCATTGCGTGTTGCAAATGGAGTCAATTCGGGAGAGTAAAAGGTTGTACTGAATTCCTCTCATTTTCATTGTAGTAAATACCAATTGCCTATCAGTTATTCTAGTATACATCATTTCAGTAGTTTCTTCTGATATGTATTCCAAATCACTCCGTACTTCTATATCATCCAACCTCATATCAACATTTGGGGATGCTTGTTGCCCCTGATTGTAAATTCTTGTGAATTTTGATAGAGGAGTAACAAGCAGAGGTTTTGCTTAGAAATGTCATATAGAGCTTTGTACGGCATTATTTTGTTGACGATACCAGCATCCAACCTCATATCAGCATTCACAATCACTCCGTACTTCTATATCAGACTAGTAATTTCACAGCTTTAGGAGAGTAATCTGTGAAATCAATTATTACAACCTTTCTCTCACCCACCCCCAAAAATTGAAATAAATAATTAGTACGAGGAAGCAGGCAAGGAAGAAAGATGAAATTAGGTTATTGTGGTCGTTTTATCCCGTATTAATTATACCATGTTAAATCTGATATAAATACTGGAATTACCATAAAGATACAATCAATATTGCTTATCTCTGAAATGAAATCAGTGTTTTGCTAAGTATCTTTCTCTATTTTCAATAAATGCTTTATTTTGACGCAGAGGTTTTGCTTAGAAATGTCATATAGAGCTTTGTACGGCATTATTTTGTTGACGATACCAGCATCCAACCCCATATCAGCATTCACAATCACTCCGTACTTCTATATCAGACTAGTAATTTCACAGCTTTAGGAGAGTAATCTGTGAAATCAATTATTACAACCTTTCTCTCACCCACCCCCAAAAATTGAAATAAATAATTAGTATGAGGAAGCAGGCAAGGAAGAAAGATGAAATTAGGTTATTGTGGTCGTTTTATCCCGTATTAATTCTACCATGTTAAATCTGATATAAATACTGGAATTACCATAAAGATACAATCAATATTGCTTATCTCTGAAATGAAATCAGTGTTTTGCTAAGTATCTTTCTCTATTTTCAATAAATGCTTTATTTTGATGAAATATATCTACAAACAAGGTGAGGATGGGGAAGGGGGATCTTGTAGAATATGGTTACAACCATCTAAAAGGGCTTGTATGTATTTGCATCTTCTGTAGCGGACATATTGCTAATTCTTTTAGTGTTTCTTTATTTGTCTCCTTGTTGCTGATATTACCTGTGAATGCCTACATTTGCAGGTAGAGAACGAGAAGCAGGCAACTCCTTCCTTGCAGTTGAACGTTATAAGGTTACTAGCTGATCTGAATTCTTCAGTTAAGAGGCCCGAAGTTGTGGATATGATATTGCCTAAATTCATTGAAAGTTTAGAGGAGCGTGATGCATCAATACCAGGCTTGTTGAGACTTCGAGTATGAAACTCTCTTTTCATCAATCTTTGTACACTCGTATCTCTGCTTCGCTTACTGAAGTTTTGAAAGCTTTTACTCTGTGAACTAAGCTAATTGAGTCACATTATGAGTCTCTCAACGAGTCTCTTAACCTGTTTTTGTTGAGCTGCTGCAGCTTCTTGATGCTGTTGCTCGCATGGCAAGTTTAGGTTTTGAGAAGTCCTACCGCGAAGCTGTTGTTCTGATGACCAGGAGTTACTTAAGCAAGCTTGCTGCTGTTGGCTCGGCTGAAAGTAGGACCACAGCTCCAGAAGCCACAACAGAACGTGTTGAGGTGCACTTATGGTGCTTTTATCATATTATTGCATTTAATTTCCCTGATGATCTCTTATTGAGTGACTGCTCACATGTTCAATTGCATTATAGACACTTCCGGCAGGATTTCTTCTGATTGCCAGAGACTTGACTGCTCCTAAGTTGCGTACAGACTACCGTCAGCGTTTGCTATCCCTTTGCTCAGATGTGGGCTTGGCTGCAGAGTCAAAAAGTGGAAAGTAGGTCTTCCTAATGTTGGCTGAGAATGTGTTTTACTGGACTGTTTCTGGAGAAACTCAGGGACAATGTATTTTGCAGGAGTGGAGCAGATTTTCTTGGGCCTCTCCTTCCTGCAGTGGCTGAGATATGTTCAGATTTTGATCCTACTATAGATGTTGAACCTTCACTTTTGAAGTTGTTCAGAAACTTGTGGTTCTATATTGCTCTCTTTGGATTAGCTCCTCCATTACAGAACCATCAGGGTACAGCTTCAGTATCAACTACTCTAAACAGTGTTGGCAGCATGGGAGCAATTGCACTTCAAGCAGTGAGTGGTCCATACTTGTTCAGTACCGATTGGTCCTCCGCTGTCCAACGCATTTCTCAAGGAACTCCACCACTTGTAAGTTTTGTTTTTATTAAGATGTTCAGCCTCTGAGTAAAGTTTGTGATCCCTAGTTTTTATGTTGAAATTGCTATACCTTGTTGCAACTAATGTAGGTCAGTCTTGAGAATATGCTGGGAAAATGTCTATGATTTTGCACCTCTTGGTGCATTCTTATGTCATCTGTGCCGCTTTGTGAAATTTTCATCCCAACTTAGTACTTTAGCGGTTTTTCTATTTTCTATTCTCATTCTCACATTAGAGCTTTTCTTCTTCGTCTTTCTCGGAAAGATGAGGTTCATTTTAGAAAGCCCACTTCGCAACACCATGAACAACAACTATCAACCCAAAACGAGTGGAAGTTTTCTAGTTAATCCTCTATATCCATTTTGCTCTTTACTGATCCAGTGCATCCAATATTGGTAAAGAATGTATCTGTTTAGGAAAATTAAAGCTTTTCTAAAGTTTAGGATTCTCTAAATCTCAAACTTACTCCTTCTAAACCTAGTGTAACAACAATAACAAGTCTAAATCCCAACTACTTTGTTTGAAAGGATCCTTGCTTACAAGGTGTTAGTTCTTAGCTAAGTTAGCATTGATTCTGATAGACTATGGATGCGCTCATACCATCACTAATGCATCGAATTCCATAAAAGCATTGATTCTAAGGATTATAGTTCTTGGACAATTTCTCTCAATATAATTTTAGGTTTAGGCCGTGTCTTTTTAGTACATTTAATCATCATAATGTTATACTTAGGACTGTCACATTTGGAGGTCTACTAACATGAACAAACCATCTGACTACTTTATCTCATTTTATCTTCTTTTTGTGCTACGTGCACCCTCTTCTGACGTGATCTTTCTAACCTTATCTAATTGTATATCCATCTTAACATTTGTAATTATATATATGATATACCTTTGAAAAAAATTATATATTTGATATGATTTCCTCTCTTCTCTGGCTCCCAAAGTACTTCCCTTGGCGCTTTATCATATGGGTTTTCCATGTAAATGAATATAATGTGGAGAATGAGATCATTCTTCGTCTCCCTACAAATTATCATCAATCAGTAATAATATATCCTTGGTTGTAGACGCTGATATTTATCTCGAATCATGTTACTGTATGAATTATTTTCATCTCGAATCATGTAATAGTTCTCATTTCATGGCATTATGTAATTTGTTTAACTAAATTTTTGATACAACGGTCTGAGTTGTGCTGTTTACCAGGTTGTGAGCTCCGTGAAGTGGCTCGAAGATGAGTTGGAACTTAATGCTCTTCATAACCCAGGTAGTAAGCGTGGTAGTGGCAATGAAAAAGCAGCGGTTAGCCAAAGAACTGCTCTTTCTGCTGCTTTAGGAGGGCGTGTGGAAGTTTCAGCAATGAGCACAATTTCTGGTTTGTTGATGTTTCCGTTTTCTGTTTTAGAAGGAAACTAAGTGCTTAATGATTTTAATTGTTTTGGAGATACTTTCTCATAGATACAAATGATGGTCGAGATATTTGAAGGCCTCATTTGTTATAAAAAAGATATTTCTAGGCCTCATAGATGCTTTCTATTTGGCCTCTACAGGTGTCAAGTCAACTTATCTACTTGCTGTAGCGTTTTTGGAGATCATACGGTTTAGTAGTAATGGTGGGATCCTCAGTGTTGGCCCTAGTTCAATAGCTTCCAAAAGTGCCTTCAGCTGTGTCTTTGAATACTTGAAAAGTCCTGGTCTCACGCCGGCTGTCTCCCAGTGCTTGACAGCAATTGTTCACAGGGCGTTTGAAACAGCAGTAGCATGGCTGGTATTTTAACTTTCTGCCATGTCTGGCTGTACACTTTAATCATTTGCAATTATAAGGATATAACGTACTAGTAGTCTCATAAAAAAAAGGATATAACTTACTAGTAGTGGAGGATGCTTTAACAGTAATGCCCATTAACTATTTTACTACGAAAAAGTATAGTTAATTTTATTGATAGAATGCCCATAAGAAAAGATTGGATATAAAAAGATTAAAGTAAAAAGTGCTATTTACTAGATTGAATCAGCTCTAATATAAGTTCTTTGTAGATGCTTGTGGATGATGCAGAAATCTTTTTTTACCGCTAAAAAAATTGCCTTTTTTTTTTTAGATAAGGTAAGTAATCAAATAGATGGGATAGTTACAAAAGAGGGAGTTAGCTCCATTACTAAGGAAATCTAGGGACGGGGAGCTAATTAAGTCCATAAACTTATCATTTCTATTTACAGAGGAAAGGTTGCTCCTGGAAAAAAGGATTGAGCAGATAATTTGCTTTTAGTGAATGATTTGGAGTTGATACAGACAAAGTTCATCAAGTTGGAAATCAAAATGTTTGAACTATATCACAATCCTTTTTAGTTAGTTTTTATTAATGAAAAAGCTAATGGAGATAGTGGCTTTTAAACAACTATAAATTGCTGATCCTCTTCTTTTGCATTCACTTTCTATTTCTAGTCGTTTTACATAAAGGCCAAATGATCCCAGTAACTTGCTGCAGGAGGATCGGATGTCTGAGACTGGACCTGAAGCAGAGTATAGAGAATCTACATTGTCTACCCATGCCAGTTTTCTTGTAAAAAATTTATCTCAAAGGGATGATCATATACGAGATATCTCAGTTAATTTGTTGAATCAATTAAGAGACCGTTTTCCTCAGGTGGCATTTCGTTGCTGCTTGTACCAAGTGTCAAGTTTGTTAGCTTTGTTTCTTGCCGTTGCTTGATGCTAACATTTGAATAATATACTGGCGTGCAGATTTTGTGGAATTCTTCTTGTCTGGATTCACTGTTGCTTTCAGTGCACAATGATCCACCTTCATCTGTAGTCAATGATCCTGCATGTGTTGCTACTATTCGCTCTTTGTACCAAAGGACTGTTCGCGAATGGATAATTGTTTCACTTTCGCAGGCGCCTTGTACTAGTCAGGGGCTTCTTCAGGTTTGTTTATTCCATCAGTTTCGAGTTTCAATGGCAATGCTGCGTAACTCTTTTCTCCATATTACATGTGTCAAGTATCTTAATTTATCTATGATCATTCGCTTGTGCATAATTTCAAAACTATTTTTCCTTAGCCGAGGGTCTATCGGAACAACCTCTCTACCTAACTCGAGGTAGGGGTAAGGTCTGCGTACAGCTCACCTTCCCCAGACCCCACTTGTGGGATTATTCTGAGTATGTTGTTGTTGTATTTGCTTGTGCATAATTGATGCACTTTGCTTAGAGGGCAAAAAGGAGCGTGCGATGTCCTTCCTGCGCTATGATACTTGTAAGGGAAATATATTTTGTGGGAAAAACATCAGCAGTTCGTGCATCGTGAAAAACATTGTCTTCTTCACACATGATTAAATATTTTGGATGGATTAGCTTATTTGGTAACTTGAGTTGAACATCTTAGATACCTTTTGCTTAAATATGTGAATTTGCAGCATCTGTTTACTGGCTTTCCCCTCTGCTATCCTATTTCATATTTTCTATTGCACATACTATTTGCTAATCTCTCTTTCCGTGCTTCAGGAAAAGCTTTGTAAAGCAAACACTTGGCAGAAATCACAGCCTACGGCAGAAGTTGTTTCTCTTTTATCTGAGATAAAAATTGGTACTGGTAAAAACGATTGTTGGACCGGAACAAAAACAGCAAATATTCCTGCTGTTATGGCTGCAGCAGCTGCAGCATCTGGAGCAAAATTAAAATTGACGGAGGCATTTAATTTAGAGGTACTCAGTACTGGTATGATCAGTGCAACAGCGAAGTGTAACCATGCTGGAGAAATTGCTGGAATGAGAAGGTTATATGAGAGTATCGGTAGCCTTGATCTGCCAGCATCGGGTCCTGGTGATATGGTCGATAATCGTCAGCCAAAAGCTGAGTCCTTTTCTGAGGTTTTACTTACAAAGTTTGTCAGGCTGCTCCAGAAATTTGTTAATACCGCGGAAAAAGGGGAAGAAGTGGATAAGTCATCATTCCATGAAACTTGTTCTCAAGCAACTGCTTTGCTTCTCTCTGATCTGGTATAAAAATATTCTAATTTCTACCATTTGCTTTCTTAAGCTGAGATGAAACTCTTATTTTTCTCCCCTTCAATTTTGTTTTCACTTTACATGTTTCTGAATTTGCTGTTGTCCACAGGGTTCAGACTCTAAATCAAATGTAGAAAGCTTTTCACAACTTTTACGTCTTCTTTGCTGGTGCCCAGCTTATATATTGACATCCGATGCCATGGAGACTGGTGTTTTTATTTGGACATGGTTGGTTTCAGCTGCTCCTCAATTATGTTCTTTGGTACTTGCTGAGCTTGTCGATGCATGGTTATGGACAGTCGACACGAAACGAGGTCTTTTTGCATCTGAAGTTAGGTGTTGTGGACCTGCTGCTAAGTTAAGGCCTCACCTGGTTCCTGGGGAGCCAGAAGCACCACCTGAGAAGGATCCCGTTGAGCAAATATTGGCCCACAGACTATGGCTTGGGTTTTTTATTGATCGTTTTGAGGTGAATATCAATGTTTTACTGCTTTCACTCCCTTAGCTGTTCCCTATGAACCAAGTGGATAATAAAACATATCTGTCTATTGTCCACCCAAAGTTGTTAGGTTGGAGATGATGCTATAGTACAGTTGACCTATCCCTTATTTGAAAATATATTAGATGGATGTGTCAATATGGTGCGTTGCTTCTATTATAATACTGAAGTAGTAGAATTTTCGAGTTAAAATTTATGGAATTTTCCATGGTGATACCTATTTCGCAACATTGGTATCTTTAGCTGTTATTTATCTTCTCTCATTGTTGATTTCCTTGCCCACCAATTTCTGGCACGAGTGCTGTTTCTATGTAGAGTACTATGATCTAGATGATTGGTTTGCTGAATGCTTGCTGCGCTTGGATTAGTTGGAATGTGGTGACACTGCAGTAGAACTACAATAATTTTTGCTAGTACCTTGACCACAGTTAAGTGGATGATTCCTTTGGGGCTTTTCAATTTTTGCTCCTGACTTTTTGAGACTCCCTTTTCCAGGGTGTCTATAGTTGTCTATGCAGCATGGTCTTAAACATGCATTGACAACGAAACAAACAACAAACCATTTCTGTGAAAGACACTGCCTTTAAGTTCTCTTGATAATGTTGCTAAAAGTTTTCAACTGCTCTTATACCTGAATCATTGTTTCAGCCTTTTTGATATTTGTATTTGAAATGTTAAGATTGTCCTTTTTCCTTGAAAAACTTGTCTTTGCAGGTTGTTCGACATGATAGTGTTTCACAGCTTTTACTTTTAGGGCGGTTGTTGCAAGGAACCACCAAATTGCCTTGGAACTTCTCTTCCCACCCAGCTGCTACTGGCACATTTTTCACCCTTATGCTACTTGGGCTGAAGTTTTGCTCGTGCAAGTCACAGGGTAATCTGCAAAACCTCCGGGCCGGGCTTCAGCTTCTGGAAGACAGAATATATCGGTAAAGACTTGCTTACTGACTTGCATTTAATTGGACTAGTACGTTTGCCTGCAGTTTAAATGCAGACATGGAAATGGCAAATGGAAGGTCCTTGCTCATCTTTTCTGACCAATAGCTTGCTCGCAGATATTGAGTTGTGCACAAATATTTCTCTATTTGTTTATGGGAGTTTATCTCAATGGGTTCAATGTTACATCAGACTTGGCAGTTTTCGCCTTTTTGGACTGTGCTGATCTGCTGATGCATTTAACATTTGAGTGATCTACAATTGCAGGGCTTCATTGGGGTGGTTTGCTCACCAACCTGAGTGGTATGACATGAATAAGAACTTCTCCTTGAGTGAGGCTCAGTCTGTTTCTATGTTTGTCCAGCATCTTTCGACTGAGCAGTTAGATACTCCCCAACTTGATTCCAAAGGACGAGCACTTGAAAATGGAAGCTCTTCGAATGATGTGGTGAGATAATCGTAAACAAGGCGCTGGAAACTTTAGTTCTTAATCTTCATCAATAAAATCATTTACTGTTAAAAACTTTGGTTCTTACATCATTTGAGAAACTTATTGTGCCAAAAATATCCTTATCTTTTGTTGTGGGGATTTTTTTTTTTTTTTACCTTGCTGCAAATCATTGGTTTATGGTCCATGTGCTCTTTTTTGAACTTAATGGTGCTCACAGAGAGATCAATACCATCCTGTTTGGGGCCAAATGGAGAGCTATGCTGTTGGCAGGGAGAAGCGTAAGCAGTTGCTTCTGATGTTATGCCAGCATGAAGCTGACAGACTTGATGTCTGGGCACAGCCTACTGCCAAGTAATGCACAACGATTGCCGATTGTGTTTTGCCTTGTTATTTAACTTCTTTTAATGTGGTTGTCTCTATTGCTGTCAATTTCCAACATTAGGGAAACCACTTCACGTCTTAAAATCAGCTCCGAGAAATGGGTGGATTTTGCTCGAACTGCCTTTTCTGTGGATCCACGGATAGCTTTGTGTCTGGCTGCAAGGTTTCCTACAAATAATCATCTGAAAACTGAAGTAACTCAGTTGGTGCAAGTATGTCCTTCTTTCCCACTTTTCATATCCTTTATACCAGTTTATTTATTACCCTGAATGGATGTGCCTGAATGGTAGATATTTTGAGAAATAAAACGGTAGACTATGAACAGAAATGGCATATATAGTTGACTTTAGGATGATGAGGATTGCGTTTGTCCATTTTCTTGAAATTCATATGCGAAAGCGTCTAATAAGGGCCTTTGTGAATCATACTACAAGCATTCTCAAGTGACTTTTGCTTCATAACTAGTTTCGATCATATGGTGGTTCTCAATATGGTTATACTGTTTCTATTACAGTTGCATATATTGGAGATACGTCACATACCTGAAGCATTGCCATACTTTGTTACACCTAAGGCCATTGATGAAAATTCAACTCTTCTACAACAATTGCCACACTGGGCTGCTTGTTCAATTACACAGGCACTGGAGTTCCTCACACCAGCATACAAGGGCCATCCACGTGTCATGGCTTATGTTTTAAGGGTGTTGGAGTCTTATCCTCCTCGAAGAGTAACCTTCTTCATGGCCCAACTGGTGCAGGCCCTGAGATATGATGACGAGGTATGTTTTACTGGGCTTTGTGATGGGAATTTGTTCTTTGCTTTTAATCATCTGGCTAGCAAGTCAAAGAGATATTCTAGGAAGCTAATTCATTACTTCAACGCTGTTACATAGTTCACGCCTTGGATTCTGCAATTCCTGTTCTTTTCTGATTTTGGTTTTCTTTAATGAACAATTGTATGGTTAGGGTAAATGATTAAGTGGATGATTCTGACTGTACCAGTACGAAAATTGAATAGAATTATACAGTAGATGTCACAATGGCTTTTCATCTCAAAGTAGTTTTCAGAAGAGCTTTCTTTGTGTCTCAACTTCCCATCTGCTGTATGCATCAATGGCAAAAGATGCTTAATCATCTTCCATATTATTGACACGGTTGACCCTAATCATGTGATGTTAACCATGCAGAAATTAGTAGAAGGATACTTGCTCAGAGCTACTCAAAGGAGTGACATATTCGCCCATATTTTAATATGGAATCTGCAGGTCGGAAGTTTTTTGCTTTGTTTCTGTTTTAAGATACCTATCCTTGTACGATATAACTAAATCTGTTCCTTCTTGCTATATGATGAAGATAGGTTTAGTTCTATATGATAACCACTAACCTGAAAATGCTTGCAGGGGGAGACTTGTGAACCGGAGTCAGGGAAAGATTCTGCTGCAAAGGTAGATGCAATTTCAACTAATACCTCTTGCTATTAAAGCATCTTCAGCACATTTTCTGTGCACTCTTATCTGGCCCTCTTTCCATAGCATGCATGCAGTGCACAAACTCCATGTCGAGGAAGATCTGTTTGGTAGCTGCAAACTTAAAATTTGAGATAATAAACGTTTTTTCCTTGAGTAAAGCTATTGATAACACCACTGTAATACCTCAAGCGAATTTGCCTTTTGGGGGTGGGGTTGCATTTTTCCTTGCGACTATAGTACCCAAGGTTTTTCTCTTTGAAATCTTTAAAGTTGCATTTATCTGTTTCTGTGTGATTCACTTTTGCTGTTCTCTCGCTCTCTGAGACCCTCACATACTACGTGATGTGCATTTCCTTTGACTTTGTATGCTCTCTCTCTCTCTCTCTCTCTCTGAAACCCCCCCCCCCCCCCCCCCACACACACACACACACTCTCTCTCTCTCTAACTTACTCACCTTTTATGTTGACGTCTGACCGCATTTTTCGAAAGAAATTTTTTGTGTTACTTTTAGCTTTTCTACATAATAAACTCTTAAAGATTCTCACAGTGGTGAATAGTCTTTATCCTTAATTTGTACTATTTTCCCCTTATAACTGTAATATTTTTGTTTTTGTTTTTTATCTTCAGCATGCCGCATTTTTGGCCCTACTTCCTCTTGTGAGGGAACGAATTATTGATGGGTTCAATGAAAAGGCTCGTGACGTATTTACGAGAGAATTTGATTTCTTTGACAAGGTCACATCTATATCTGGCGCACTCTATCCACTTCCCAAGGAGGAGCGAAGAGCTGGAATTCGAAGGTAAAGTAAAATGTGCCCCAACATTTAATTTTGTTCTCCATGTTGACAAAATATTGTATATTTGATTAAGTGCTAAGTTCGTTTGGATAATTGTCTCTTGAATCAAGCTTTATACTTTGATAAATAGGGAGTTGGAGAAAATTGAGATGCAAGGGGATGATCTCTATCTACCTACTGCTCCTAATAAAATCGTGAAAGGGATTCAGGTTGATAGTGGAATTCCATTGCAATCGGCTGCCAAGGTTCCTATTATGATCACATTTAACGTGGCAGATCGCGATGGCGATCAAAATGACATTAAACCCCAAGCCTGTATATTCAAGGTAAGATTGAACGATATAAGTGTATTTTTCTTCTATTGTCCAGGAAATCTTTAGATATTTTCATCGCAAATGAAAGAAATCTGCCTTTGGTCTTGCATTCCTGCCATAACTTCCCCCAGCTGATCTTTTATCTTTATGTATAGCAGCTAGTGTGTGTGTATATATATATAGATAAATTTAAAGGCATTTATTCTTCTCTTTAAAACTTCCTTCAGTTAGTTCCATTTGATGGTTGTCTGACCTGCGTCAAGAGTATTGAACAAAGTGCATGTGTGCAGCTTCCCATAATTAATGATTAGTAGGTACTTGCTATATTTTGAGCTGAATGTTCAGTTTGACTTTTTACTGATGTAGTATGTAACTCGGACTTACCCATGAGGTCCTGATGTGTATATGTATAGATGACTGGGTATCTTTTGTAGAGAACTATGTTTTGGTGTAGGTTGTATACGGGGTTTCCCCTTCATTAAATAAAATTATTTACCTTATCAAAATAAAAAAGTATGTAACTTGGACTGATCATTGCTTATTATAGTGTAAAGTATACATTCTCTTCATTTCATTTGTAATGCTGTACTGATGTAAGAATAGGATCGATTGGGGTATAAAGGGTGGAAAACTATTAGGTAATATGTAACTCGGACTGGTCACTGCTTATTATATCATAGTGTGAAATATACATTCTGTTCATTTCATTTGTAATGCTGTACTGATGTAACAATAGGATCGATTGGGGTAAAAAGGGTTGAAAACTGTTAGGTTAATGGGTATTAGGATGGGTGACTGCTTAGGAATATTGGAGGTTTAAAAAGATGAAACATGGGCTAGTTAAAAAAAAAGGGCAGCCCGGTGCACAAAGCATCAGGTCGAAATATAAACTACGAGAATTTAAAATAAGGTGGGGGTTCTGTTGTTAAGTCAATGAGAAAATCAAGTCTGGCCAAATTTTGAAGGAATCTTTTGGGGCTCAATTATGTGATATTTTTGAATTGAGAATTTGGAATTATCATTGGTTCAGAACGGTTTTGGTACAGGATAATGATGTACGGTCTTCTAGGACAGGAAGCTACAGAAGAAATAACCAGAATATGCAGCGATATGTTTTAGGAAGGATTAAGGAATAGAAAGAGAAATAGGTAAACCAAACCACTAGAAGCAGTCTGAGATCCCTATCTATGCATCAGAGCATACGAAAGGAACTTCACATGGATCCTAGTCAGATGAAGCACAATCACTGAGGTCCAGTTTTTAGATAATACAATAATCTTGATTTTGTTTGGAGGTATTGTGGTGAGTCCATTGGAACTTTTCTGTATAGGGTCAAGGTAAAATGAGTAAGAGGGAACATTTTAGGGAAGTTAAATGGAATAGTGATTTTGGTTGGAGTAGCTTATCACCTGTATTTGGCTTGTCAGCCTATTCTTTTTGATGATTTTGGTTTGCTCCCAGCACTTACTTTAGAACATCTTGTAATGGAGAGCTAACATCTACACTTTTGTACTCATTGCATCTTCTTGATGCCAGATAAAAAACATCTTACTTCAAAAAAATAAAAAATGGAATAGTGATATTTCTAATATACAATCACTGAGGTCCAGTTTAGATAATACAATAGTTTTACTTTTATTTGGAGGTATTGTGGTAAGTCCAACGGAACATTTGCATATAGGGTCAAGGTAAAATGAGAAAGATGGAACACTTTATGGGAGTTAATTGGTTTTAGAATAACTCCAGATTTGAATAATGGCATTTATTATAGAGGGGTTGGAAATTTAGTTTCTTTTCTATCTTACCAATACATTTGTTTTACTTTAAGGAATAGAATTCATTAACAGCTTTCAGTTTTGAGCTTAGTAAATAGATGAACTTGGCATGGGTTTAACAGTCCTGAATACTCTATGCAGTTAATTGGCATTCCCAGGTTTATTCATATCCAGTAAAAATAGTATCGTCATCTTTGTTGTTAGTAATAGTTTTCTTAAAAATGTGTGTATTACCTCATCTAAAATTATAAACTCTCCTATAGAAGATACTTTTATTTATTAAGTCTTTAAAACACTTCTGACGTGCATATCTGGTTTTTTTCTTGGACGAAATAAAGAATCTGAATGATGATTTCTTGGACCAAACTTGAAACCAGGTTTACGTCTGATCCAATTGCATGTTAAATTGTGTAACCTATCTAATTTAGAAACTCAAGTTGTTAGATAGACCATTATCATTTCTTATCGTATCACAGAAGAAACTTAACTTGTTGGATATATGGCACTTCTAGTTTTCATGCTAACTGACACATTTCTTGCTTATGCTACATACGGCTAAATTTTGTTTTCTTTGGCATAGGTGGGAGATGATTGTCGGCAAGACGTTCTTGCTTTACAAGTCATTTCACTTTTGAAGGATATATTTGAAGCTGTAGGCCTTAATCTTTATTTATATCCATATGGAGTTCTCCCAACTGGCCCAGAAAGAGGAATAATTGAGGTGAATACATGACATCTGCCTGTGGGTTTCATGGATGCCTGTGCTTTTATAATGAAGTTTCATATGTGACATTTAGGGAAACCAATAAAGAAAGTGGAAATGTATGTTCACTGAAATGGATTACAGATGAAAAAAAAGACATGATGAAAACAAGCCATAGGTCACAGAGGATATATGAAATTTTGAGACAAATTCGGAGACTCATGAATACTAAGAAATACATTGAAAGAGGACAACATGACAGCTAACAAGCTTTTCCATTGTTATAATTTGAAATTGATGCCTATGTTTCCTTTAGTCCTGCTGTACTTTTGTCCATCAAACTGACCTGGGGTCACTTATACCCTTCCAGATTAAATGTCAAGTTTTTCTTTTTCATGTCAATGCAATTTTTCAAAATTATCCTAGAACAGCTTTTCTAAATACTTCTGACAAAAAATTGGTAAATAAAAATATTTTTAGGATGTTGAAATTTTGTAGCTTAAGGCTCTCAAGGAGCCTGTAGGTCCTATGGTTATGTGATCATGATAGCTTTACTTACCTCCAAAATCTTTTCATATCTGTCCCTTTTGTAGGTTGTACCCAACACACGGAGCAGAAGTCAGATGGGTGAGACAACTGATGGTGGTCTATATGAAATTTTCCAGCAGGACTACGGGCCTGTTGGGTCTCCTGGTTTTGAAGCTGCTCGTGAGAACTTCATTGTAAGCAGTGCAGGTTATGCAGTTGCCAGCTTGTTGCTTCAGCCTAAGGATAGACATAATGGGAACCTTCTGATTGACAGGCAAGCACCTTTTCTGTTGTTAAGTGTCATTATGTAAATGCTTGTGAAATCACACTTTATCTAAGTCAAGTTTGGTGTTACTTAATATGTAGAGAGCTTCTACATTATTGCCATGTCATGGTTGAAACGTTTTGAAGTGTTTCACAGTCAAAGTGCATCGCCTAAGGGGATATAAAATATGCACAATAAAGGATTCCTGCCATTTCATGTGTTTGAAAGTGCTTTTTTTTTTTTTCCAATAATATATTATAAGTTCCATCACCCGTCCAGGTTACATGCCAATGATGTATCATAAAGTGGGTTCCTTTTGCCGATATGATTTCAAAATCTTGTATGAAGGGCATAGGAACTCAAACATTTGTCTACAGTTAGATGGCTGCCACATATAAATGATGATGAATAATAATGTGTAATATGCACCAACAGAGAAAAGCCCTCTGTGTTTTGGTCTAGTAATAGTGCAAGGCGTGATATGTGGGTTAGGCGCACGTCACGGGTTGGAACCCTGCCGCAGACAAAAGCTTCGTACTTAGGTGGAGAAAGATAGAGGGAGGGGCCCGTTATCCACCGGGTTTCAAACTGTGAACCACTGTCCCCCCGGGATCTCTCGATTATTGTGTGTGTGTGTGTGTCTAATGCATGCCAACAGGCGACTATTCTGCATATATGTTATATTCTAGAGTTTGGTTATATACTTGCCATTGATATGTGATATTTGCACTTATTAGCAATGTCTGCTAGGAGACTCAAGGAAACAATAGGTATTCATGAGGCAAGCTCCAGTAATCTTGGTTGTATATATCTTGAATGGCTAATGGCTTAATTGTTCAAGCTCGGTAAACTAAATTGGTTAATCAACAGAATAGGTGGTGTTTCTTGCTTGATTTGATTGTTGAATGAACTCGTCTTTTATGAATCATTTAAGAAATCAGAACCAAATAATAAGAATAACTTTACTTCATATCAGTTCATTCCTTGCGAAATGCTGTTTCCACATGGGAAAGTGCAGATTTTCTTATGGAGGAGTTTATGAAAATGGGCATATCCTTTGGACATTCCGCAAATACATTATTCTGTAATAAAAAGATATCTTTTCAAACTAATCAATATTGGTCGGGTAATATGGACTCATCTTCTGATAAATTTCCTTTTTATATTGTTCTGCAGTGCTGGTAGGCTTGTCCATATTGATTTTGGTTTTATCCTGGAAATTTCTCCTGGTGGAAATATGAGATTTGAAAGTGCTCACTTCAAGCTGAGTCATGAGATGACCCAATTAATTGACCCATCCGGTGCAATGAAAAGTGAGACATGGTACCTGTTTGTAAGGTCAGTGGTCTTTGTATGGCCAATTGCAGTTTTTTCTTATGTATGAATTACTTTCTCTGTATGCTAAGGCTGGAGTGGTGGGTTTTCAGCTTGTGTGTCAAGGGTTACCTTGCTGCACGTCGCCACATGGACGGGATAATCAATACAGTTTTGATGATGCTAGATAGCGGATTGCCTTGCTTTAGCAGGGGCGATCCCATTGGAAATCTTCGGAAGAGATTTCATCCTGAGATGAGCGAGCGTGAAGCAGCCAATTACATGATTCGTGCATGTAGTGATGCGTACAACAAGTGGACCACTGCTGGGTATGATTTGATACAATATATGCAGCAGGGTATCGAAAAATGAGTGAGTGCTGCGGCATTTAACGGAAACTGTATATTCTGTTTACTTGTAATCTATGAAAAGGAAATGTCTATATAACATAGGTGTAATTCTTTTCGGAGGGGTAGCTACGTGAAGCTGCATGTGATTCTTTAGTAAATTTGAATGAAGAATTGCAGCGATTAGATTACCTGCTTGTAAAATTTTGAGTTTAGTATTTATACACTAATCAGGGGTTGTAAATGCTAACTAGAGACAACTGTCTGTAATTAGTTGAGTGTGAGAGTATTTCCGTTAAGTTACATTGACAATGTAAAAACTCTACATATGGCAATCAACCAGTTGTAGACTTGTTTATTGATGTGCTAAACATTTTATGAATCGAACTTAAAGTTTATGAATCAAACAAATAGGGTACAATTTGCAGGTCTTGGCTTATTTGAAGCAAATATATCAGAAGCTGTTGAACTACAGCAATGAGCTTAAACTTTTAAAGAGATTTCTACTCAGATTCACATTTAAGGCTCTCAATAAATGAATGTATTATGTCTCAGGGAAAATGTGGGGGCTGAAAAATTAAAATTTAGTTGATCAAACAATACCCTTGGTGTAAAGTTTAAAATTCACCGTTCTATTACTCTTTCCCTCTCCTGTACGGATCTTAGTTTGATCTTAAGATGTCGATTTGTATACCATACTGAAATCATGTCGGAATTTCGTTGGCAATGTCATTCCTCTAAGCATTTTTAAGGATAAAATGAGAATGTTAGAATTAAAAATTTACTTGATATAAAGAGAATTTTTGAAACATCATAAAAATTAAAAAGGAAAGTAAGAAACGTCAATTAAAACAGAAGGAATTATTACTTTGTAAAATTAAAAAAGGGCAATAATATTAAAACATCGAAACAAGGATGGTTCTTCAATTTGTTAAATAATTTAAATTGACAGAAAATCCCTGTAGTAAAACTAATGTCAACAATATCCCAAATTTTCCATTGTCTTTGGTTTTTAACTAGTGTATTGGTCGGTTTCCGTTCGATCACAAGGGTGACATGTTCGATTGTGTCGCGCAGTCATTGGCAATTTCCGGGGACACATTTCGAAAATTGTGGTTCGATTCGATGACATGATTGGGAGACTACGGAGACGCTCGTTCTAGCGGATAATCTCAAACTGGCCTTATCCCACTTTTATCGGAACAGATCCAGCGTGTTTTGTGGGACGTGGGCAGCTGTTGAAAGAGAGACGTGGGAAGGAGAGAGGTTGGGAAGTGCTTATCCTCAGCCTATAAATAGGGTCTTCCTCCTCCATTTGAAGGCACGTTCATCTGAACAATATTATTTTCATTCTTCAAGCCATACCATCTCCTCATTAAGCTATAGTCACTTTCTCACTGTATTATCGACAACTTACTGTTCTCAAAGCAATCACTGTATTTAAACTTCAATCGCGGCTTGGTTCAAACGTGGAAGAAGATCCATCTCTTTCATTGAAGCACCATCCTTCGATTCTTCAATACAATAAGCTTTTATCGCTTTATTATTTATTTACCTGTTCATCTATCGTTGGTTGTCTCGTTGTTTGCTTGCTACTTGAATTAGTTACTCTTTCATCATCTTCGATCTCATTAATTAATTGTGCTGTTCCGATTAAGATAATCTATCAACTTGCTTGTTAGTATCGATCATATCTAGCGAACTGTTGTCGTTGTTTTTCGATCGCATTATTTGATTGAGCATATTTCTATCTCATTTCTTCGTCATCGTATTTAACGTTGTCGTCGAATCTGTTAAAACTTAAGTATTCATCCTTGATTAATATCAACTCGTAATTTGTATTCGATAAGGAATTTGATCGAAACTACATCCTTGTAAAGTGCTAGTTCGTTTTGTTCCATCTTCTCTGTTTTATTTCCATCTTCGTGTCATTTACTTAAAATCGACATCGTATCTGCATCTTTGAGATCGATATCTGTATTGTCTTCGCATTAAGCCCCTAAAAGTCAATTATTTGCCCACGTAAACCGCTTATCAATCGATCGAATTGAGATATAGAACGGTCGCCTTAGACTCAACTAAATATAAATTTAATTGTAAAACCTGATACATTTTTGGGAAATACAATTTGGCGCCCACCGTGGGGTGTAGGCAATCGATTTATTTCGAAATTTGAATCGTTTGATACTACTTACGTTTGCTTTCTTGTCTTGAAATAGCAGATGAACGTAACATCGACGTTACCGCCGCTTTGAACGGTCAACAACAGCTCAATCCCAATGACGGGGTTCATGTTCCGACCAACCCTGAAGCGGTCGATGAGTCTACCAATCACGAGCAGGATCCAACTCATGGCGACATTCCTACGGGTTCACAGTTGAATGCGCCCCAAGGGAGGCAATCCGGTAAGGAGCCCGTGATCGAGACTGAGTCAGGTGATGCAAATGCGGCACTAATGGCGTATTTGAGGCGGCATGATGCTCAGTTCGAAATGATACAAGAACAGTTGAAGGTCCTATCTAGCTCTATCGGAAATAGAGCACCCACCTCCCCGATCACACCCTCAGCAAGCATTCCGACTTCGGTTCCTCAGGGCGCCGTAACAGGGGGACTTGCAGCGGGGGTCGGATCTGGAGGATCGGGTACGGCCGCTGCAGCTATGGGAGCTCCGGCCTCGGTTACGACGGAGGTGAGAATGATGGCTACGATGCAGACCTTGTTGAATGACACAGTGGATAAGAAGTTCAGTGAGATAAAGTCATTTATGGAGAAGCTGCCAGGTGTTCCGAAGTTAACGGACGAAGTCGCTAAAAAATCGATTTCAAAGAGTCCGTTCCCAGCAAGTGCAGCCCCACTGCCCATTCCTAAAACTTTCAAATTACCAGAGAGTTTGAGGTACGATGGAACCACAGATCCAAGGGATCACATTGATATATTTTCGGTCGCAGTTCAAGCAAACGATCTGACTTCGGAGGAGATCAATTCGGTCAGCCTTAAGAAGTTTAGCGAGACATTGAAAGGAGCGGCATTAAAATGGTATCTACAGTTGCCTGAAAACGAAATATTGAGCTTCGATGACATGTCAGCAAAATTCATTCGATCACATACTGGAGCAAAAAAGATAGCGCCAAGGGTGGAGGATATCTTGAACGTTAGGCAGCGGCCCGGGGAAACTATTACTAAATAATTTGTAAAACGGTTCAATGACGAGAAGATTCATATCCCGAATCTCGAAGAAAGGTGGGCTTGTTTGACCTTTGCTAATAACTTGCGCACTGATTCGATTGAGGCATGTAAGTTGAAGGATCGCCTCAGGGAAATCGATGCATGGACATTTGATGCGCTATATCGTGAGTGCAAGCAAAGGATTAGGGCTGAGGAGGAAGAATTGCAGCTAGCCCGAAATAACTATCATTATGATCGACCACCCACACGGAGAGTCGAGAATGACAGGCGAAACTACAGGGACCAACGATGGGAGCCCTACAGTTTCCCTTGAATGGGGAACAACAACCACGAAGCTGGTAGCTCAAAAAATCAGTCGAAGAAGGGACAGTCGAACACATCCTCGGCTCCGAAAGATCGACCACTGCCTCCAAAAGTGACGGGATACAATTTTTGCATATCGACACCAAACTTAGTGAATCACTTGAAGGGGATGGGTGATAAGGTTGTAAAATTCTCAGGTCGCATAAAATCAAATCCAAACACAAAGGATGAGAATCTATGGTGCGCATTTCATCATGACTTCGGCCATACAACGGAAGAGTGTAAGGCATTGAGATACGAAGTGGCCAGCCTGCTGCAGAAGGGGCATTTGGTCAAATTTTTGACTGAAAGAGGACGAAACAATTTTAATAAGAAGAAAGACGATGAGCCGCCAAAACCTCCTGCTCCTAGGAAGACGGTAAATGTGATTACCGGAGGAGATGATGTCTGTGGGGTGACCTACACTACAAAGAAATATGCAAAGGTCTCGTTCACACGAGACAAACGAACACGAGATGACATGAATGATGAGATTGTGTTCGGGGATTTCGACTTCGACGAAAGGATTCATCCCCATCACGATGCACTTGTAGTCACGATGAGGATCGACGATGCCGATGTTAAAAGGGTATTAATCGATGCTGGCAGTTCGGTTAATATCATACATACAAGGGTAGTCGAACAGTTGCAGTTGAGTGATAAGATCGTGCCTCGCTCAACGGTGTTATCGGGTTTCAACAACTCGAGCGAAGTGACCGTTGGAGAAATCACGATTAAGACCTATGCAGAAGGTGTGGAAAGTGAAACGTCGTTTCAAGTAATGAAAGGCGAGATGGCATACAATGTGATCTTGGGTCGACCGTGGATTCACGCTATGGGAGCGGTTCCATCGACCCTGCATCAAGTTGTAAAATTCCCTACTCCATGGGGAATTCGTGAAATCAGAGGCGAGCAGCAGGCTTCATGAGAATGTTACTCAGTAGCTGTCAAGGAAGGCTTTCGATTGTAGCAATCACAGCTAGTGGAACCCGTGGCCGGAAGCTTCACTTCGGTTCCGCTATGTGCTTCGTCACAGTTGCCAGAATTCGAAGTCGAAGGTGACTTCGCACAGGTTCCACCATGTGTGAGAGAGCCGTATAAACAAAAAGCTGGAGACTCTACGATAGAAGAATTAGAAGAAGTAATGTTATTCGATGACAAGCCTGATCGGAAAGTCTATGTGGGAGCAGAATTGGATACCGAAGAAAAAGCAAAAATCATATCCTTCCTCAAGGATAATTCTGATTGTTTTGCTTGGTCCCACGCAGATATGGTGGGAATCGATCCAAAAGTCGCCACACACAAACTAAATGTCGATCCAAAACATCGGCCGGTGAAGCAAAAGAAACGGCCGAACGGAGGATTCCGAAGGAAGGTAATCAACGACGAAGTAGAAAAGCTGCTAATGAATGGGTTCATTAAGGAGGTAAAATATCCAGAATGGCTTGCAAACACTGTTGTAGTACCAAAGAAAAACGGCAAGTGGAGAGTATGCGTCGATTATACCGATCTCAACAAAGCTTGCCCAAAAGATTCGTTCCCACTGCCTCACATCGATAGGCTGATCGATTCAACGGCAGGGCACGAAATGTTAAGCTTCTTGGACGCCTATTCAGGCTATAATCAAATTTCAATGGACCCATTAGATCAGGAGAAGACGTCGTTCATCACAGACATGGGGACTTATTGCTATACAGTCATGCCATTCGGTCTTAAGAATGCCGGCGCTACTTATCAGCGTTTGGTCACTACTATGTTCAAAGATTTGATCGGAAAAACCATGGAAGTGTATATCGATGACATGTTGGTCAAATCGCTTGAGAAGGGAAATCATTTAAGTCATTTGGAGGAGACTTTTACGATATTAAGGCGGTTCAACATGAGATTGAACCCGGAGAAATGCGCGTTGGGGTTGGATCCGGTAAGTTCTTGGGATTCATCGTATCGCAAAGAGGAATCGAAGCAAATCCAGACAAAATCAAGGCGATCGAAAGCATCCCCGAGGACCTGACAACGGAAAAAGAAGTTCAACAGCTGACCGGTCGAGTAGCCTATCTCAGCAGGTTCATCTCGCGGTCATCTGAACAATGTCACAAGTTCTTTTCGGTGCTGAGAAAGAACAAAAGCTTTGAATGGATACCAGAGTGCAAAAAGGCTCTTAGAGAACTGAAGCAATACCTTTCCAATCCTCCGCTTCTGTCAAAACCGATCGAAGGAGAAATGCTGCTGGTCTACTTGGCCGTTTTCGATGTCGCCGTAAGCGCTGTCCTCGTTCGCGAGGATGGAGGTAACCAATTTCCTATTTATTATGTTAGTAAAATATTATTAGATGCAGAAACAAGGTATCCACACCTAGAGAAACTAGCACTTGCATTAGTCACTGCTGCACGAAAACTTAGACCTTATTTCCAATGTCATTCAATATCTATCATAACTACATTTCCATTGCGAAATATTTTACATCGGCCAGACCTTTCTGGTCGATTAATGAAATGGGCGGTCGAGCTAAGTGAGTACGACATCACTTATCAGCCTCGTACCGCCATAAAATCTCAAGTTTTAGCTGATTTTGTAGCAGACTTTAGCGCTAACATCTTACCGGAAGCAAAGAAGGAAGAGTTGATGATGAGAGATCCAGACCCCGGAGTCTGGGTAATGTACACCGATGGAGCTTCAAACGTGAAAGGAACTGGCCTCGGAATCCTGTTGATAGCACCTACCGGTGAGAAACTTAGGTACGCGATCAAATTGCATGCAAAGACTAACAACGAGGCCGAATATGAGGCCCTCGCTGCAGGTTTAAAGATCGCAAGGGACTTGAAAGTCGAACGAATAGATATCAAAAGTGATTCTCAATTGGTGGTAAATCAAATCCAAGGCGATTTTTGTGTTCGAGATCTGAGGATGCAACAACTGCTCGAAACGGTACAAAATTTTCTAACTTCTTTTCAGGAGTGGAAAATAGCTCAGATACCGAGGGAAGAGAACATTGAGGCAGACGCTTTAGCCAACCTTGGTTCTGCAGTAGCTATCGATGAAAAACTCGACGAAACAGTGGTTCACTTGTTCGAATCCCCACTTTGTCGGAGCATCAAAGAGGTAAACAACGTTAATCATACTTGGGATTGGAGAAGCAAATATTTGTCTTATTTGAAGGCAGGCACCCTTCCCAGTGACAAAAAGTCTGCCCCGATCACTTAAATCCAAAGCGGCAAGATATTGCCTCCTAGAAAATCAACTCTACAGGCGAATGTTTGGTGGCCCTTTAGCAAAGTGTGTGGGACCAGATGGAACAAACTATGTGCTGAAAGAGGTTAACGAAGGTGAGTGTGGCAATCACTCCGGCAGCAATCATTGGTTCGAAAGATCATAGAGCTGGATACTATTGGCCAACGATCGCAGAGGACGCCAAAGAATTCGTCCGCAAATGTGACAAGTGTCAACGATTAGGCAACCTCATACATCAACAGGCGGAGCCACTTCATTCGGTCATATCGCCGTGGCCATTCATGAAGTGGGGAATAGATTTGGTCAGGCCGCTTCCGACAGCGCCCGGTGGGGTAATGTTTATACTAATTCTTACGGATTATTTCTCTAAGTGGGTAGAAGCAATTGCCTTGGCTAAAATTCGTGAACAGGAGATTACCAAGTTCATTCACCAAAATATCATCTGTCGTTTTGGGATCCCGAAAGAGATCACATGCGACAATGGTAAGCAGTTCGTAGGGAGACGAATCACAGCTTTCTTCGAGAAGTGGGGTATCAAGCGAATTGCCTCGACACCTTATCACCCCAGTGCAAATAGACAGGCTGAGTCTTCCAACAAAACAATAATCGAGTACTTGAAGAAAATGATGGATGATTCAAAGGGCAATTGGCCGAACGAACTCCCCGGAGCGCTGTGGGCTCATCGGATACACCATTCTCACTTGTCTACGGGGCAGAAGCGCTGATACCGGTGGAAGTGGGAGAACCCAGTCTTCGGTTTACTCACGCCATCGACGAAGCAAACAAAGAGGCCATGCTGATAGATCTGAACTTGGTCGAAGCAAAAAGGGACATGGCATTTGTTCGAATACAAGCACAGAAACAAAGGGCAGAAAATTACCTTAACAAAAAAATCAGGTATCGATCTTTTAATGTAGGTGACTACGTGCTGAAGATCAAAAGACCAAAGAAGGATGAACCCAACGAAGGAAAATTAGGAGCAAATTGGGAGGGACCCTTCCGGGTCAAAACAGTGATCGGAAAAGGTTCATACCAACTCGAAACAATGGACTCCAAGCCGGTGGACTTCAATTGGAATATCACACAGTTGAAGAAGTACTACTTTTGAGGTTCTGCGGTATCATCAATCCTCACCTTTTACTTTTACTTCGCAATTTTCATTCTTTCTCCATCGGAAGAAGCTGTTTAATCGATTATTTGATTATTTGATACTAACACTTTTAGATGATAGGCATAGTTGGAATCGAATGATGACAAACATCACCCACGAACACCTGAGCTCAAAATGCTCCGATCGGGGTCGATAAGTCTGACGAACATTCTAACGTGGTCTTCATCTATAACGGTTTTCTTGGTTTTTGTCTTCCAATGACTCCATTTCAGGTATCGAAATCGAGGACTAGTGTTCGGCTGCTCGCCCTTCGCACCCAAACACTGGGGGGGATGGAGTTAGCATGATGGTCATCGGCAGATACTGGGGAATGCCCAAGAACCGGAGACTTTCCATCGAAAGATGAAATGAAATCAATCGAAGACAACACCGGGGACTCGTTCAAAGTTCAACGAGGACTCGATCGAAATTCGACAGAAGTTCCAACGTTCGCTCGAACTGGGGACTCGTTCAAAATTCGGCAAAAGCTCGAAGACCCCAACACTCACTCGAACTGGGGACTCGTTCGTACTTCAAATTGAACTAGAAGTTTCAATGTTATCGGAGACTCCGAAACCTTGACGCTTTTATTCGAAGTCAAGGGTTATCCGTTTAACTGAGTTATGTAAACGATCCGATAGTGATAAAAAATCTGCCTTCAAACGGCCGCATCTTGTAATCGATCGAATCATACGATCCAAAATGTATTAAAGGCCCATTAGCGGCTCACTTCAATAATATGCAACACTTTGGTTATATTTTCGGCTTCTCACATTTGTTCGACTCGTGTGATCGGTTCAAACGTTAGCGAATTTTACAATTCCAAATTTCCATTGTGTTAAATAATTTTTTCATTCTGAACTTATAAAAAATGTTCGAAGAGTGCATTACGTGAAAGTGAGACGTCATTCTTCACTACGCACTAAAAAACATTGGGCCCCAATCATAATTCTACCGACAGCTATCGCTAAAACATCAAAACTTTCGAACGAATTGAATCATCTTCGGAAAGCAATACAGCGATAAAAGAAACGAAAAAGTTCATTCATTAGAAGTATCCACATAATGGTCAAATGACCTCATCACAACTAAGAATATTTACGCAAACGGTCGAACGACCTCAACATAGTTGATCAAAAAACAAAAGCTTGAAAAGTTCATTCATCTCCATCGGATCCTTCATCAGAAGAATCTGGAGAAAGGCCAAGTGCCTCACGAGTCATCCTCCCAACCTGAACAGCTTCTTCGAGCTCCTTGGCTACATCAACTTGACGCTCAGACATTTCCCGCAGCAAGTCTCGCCTCGATTCTGCTAAAATGAGCTCCCTTCTTCCTTCGAAATCATTCTCCATTGAGTGCCTTTGAGTAGTGAGCTCCTTTTAAAGAAACAAGTTCCTCTCCGACAAAGCGTCGTTCTGAGCAGCCAGATCATCGTTAACACCCTTAAGAGTACGAAGTTCCTCGTTCAAACGAACGAATTCTGACTTTTTGGCCTTCAGTTCAGCCTCCAGTTCGACACATTTGTCACCCATGCTGGTTTCAAGCCGACCAAGTTGATCGTTCAAAGCCTGAACTTGAGACTCCAATTCCGATTCTCGAAGAGCATGAGCGGTGGCCTTTTTAGCCGATTCGGCCTCAAGTTCAGAATACTTCACTTTCAAAATTTTCAAGTTGTTGTGCCATGCATCACCAGCGGAGGCAAGAAGGGCAACTCTCTCGTTCAAATGAGCTATCTCGGTTTCAAGCTGCCGAATCCGATCAGCTGATTCGATGGCCATGATGGTGTTCTGAAGACAAAAAAAAAACGATCTCGTAAGGAAAGAGCAAAAAAGATTCAAGCAGTAGAAATCAAGAGAGAGAGTTACCCGAAAAGCGCTAAAAGCAATCTGAGAAGACAAGCTCACGTCGCTGTAGCAATTTAGCCGAGCTTTTTCCATCGGTCCCATCACATCGAAAAAGTAGTTAGCAAGATGCTTTGGGCATCTAAGCAGATCTACCTCCCCGGGAATGCTAACAGTCAACGATCTTGCGCTGGCTTCCCCTGCACCCTTGGCCCTCTTATAAGCGGCAAAAGCAGCAGCCTCCTCAAATCGAGGAAAATGAATGATGGGCTCTTCATGGTCTGACGCGTAGAACGATGAGCCTGAACTCTCCGTATGCCTTGACTTTGTCGTTGCCATGGAACGGTCGAGAGGAAGCTTACCTTTCTTGGGATCCCTTTCCCTTGGCACATCGTCGGAAGGAGCACCATCGACGCCACCAACATTAAACATCTCATGGGCTGGGACGTTAGCAGTCTCTTTTCCCCCCGAGCCGGAAGTTATATCGATCAAATCCTCCGCTATCGGAGAAAGAGCTGCTTGCCTATCACCACCAAAGCCGGCTGCTTGAATTCGATCATATTCCTCAGCCGCTTTGAGTTGCTCAGCCGTTTCAAGCATTTTTTCCTTGCTTGACCTTTTCGGCCTCTCCAACGGCAGCTCGGACCCAGATTCTTCACCCTCTTCCTCAGAGGGAATTCGAGAGAGATTGCCCCCCTCGATGGCTTTTGCTGCCTCAATTGCAGAAACAGCCCCTTTAACTACCTGCTCGATCGGCTCAGGATCAGCCGATGAGCCAGCTCCTTGCGAAGCACCCTTAACCAGGTACTTTGCCCTAAGGTCTTCGTAAGAGGTCTTCTTCTTATTCTTCTTCGGGGGAGTTTCACTCACTTTCTCCCCCTCGACCTCCTCGACCTCTTCCTCGCCGGCCAAGTCTTCAATCGGCCCAGTACCAACGCCAGTGATGCCTGTTGAAGAAAATCTGTTAAAATTAAACAAAAAAAATGCATCTCAGCTGAAGGCAAAACTAAGCTTACCATGGTTCTTTGCCTTCACTTTCAAAAGGGTCGCGATCGATTTCCAGGCCCTCTGGTCGTTGGTTGTTTCCTTCAAAACTTTCTTCAACCAATTAATGATGTCAGGAACTAGCTCGAACATAACACTGCTGGCTGCGCGCACGCACAAGAGTAAGATATGGAAAAATATAAGACCAAGCAAAATCAAAATCTTACGTGTGCGATTCCAGCCAACTGGGAGACGTTCAGCCCCCGGAGCCACGAGCTGCTCTGTCTGGATATAAACGAAGCGTTGATCCCACGCTTTGAGATCATCGTCGTTATCAGAAATTAGGGCTCGACTCCCTCGCTTTTACATGGTAATGATGCCAGCTTTATAAACTCTAGGAGAATATAGGTGAAGAATGTGTCTAAGTGTGACCTCCACCCCCACCTTCTTGCCGATCCACCGGTACATGGCGACCAAGCGCCACACCATCGGAGAAACTTGCCCTAAACAAACTTTGTACAGTCGGCACAATTCCTCGATTATTGGGTCAACCGGCAAAGTAAATCCTATCGTGAATGGATACGTCAAAACGGCTGAATGGTCGCCGTAAAAAGTGGTCAGATTTGATCCCCTCGGAGGGCATACTACATCGATCTCACCTTCTTTCCAACCACAATCCTCCCTGATTCGTGGTATCGATTCCTCAGTGACGGCATAAAAAACTGAATCTACATGAATGTTCTTCTTTTTGGACAGTTGAACGTCGTTTTGAGTACTGACCTTGCAATCATCTTCATAGGTGAACTTTTTCGGGAGAATGTCAGTATAATGTTTTTCTGGGCCAAAGTTTTTGGGTTTCCTCTCCCTCTTCTTTCCCTTCTTACCTGCTGAAGGACCAGCAGCAAGTTGCGGCGGTGCCGTGGCGGCGGCGGTGGCGGAGGGAGCAATTCCGGCATCAGCTATATTTTGAGAAGACATTATAGAACAAGTTCAACAAGTTGAAGCAGTTAAATGGAAGATCAAGAACTGATCAGTACAAACCAAGAGTGCTAAATCTGCTTAAAGGGTTTTGAAGAATTTTGAAGAACTTTGGAGAATTTTAAGAGTTCAGAAGATGTAAAGTTTGTAGAAACGATTTGAAACTGATATTTATAGGGAAAAAGCCATCATAACCTCGGGAACCGACGAAAACTGTCACCCGCACGATCTCTGACACGTGTGATGATTGGAAGTTGAAGTGACGGTTTGACATTTCAAAATGAAGGGACAAGGATGCTCCACGCATTTTCCCGCTTAAAAATTTTCAGGCCACTTGCCAAGTGTTACGATCACAGGACTTGGCCAGTGGGGGGACTATCTGTATTGGTCGGTTTCCGTTCGATCACAAGGGTGACATGTTCGATTGTGTCGCGCAGTCATTGGCAATTTCCGGGGACACATTTCGAAAATTATGGTTCGATTCGATGACATGATCGGGAGACTACGGAGACGCTCGTTCTAGCGGATAATCTCAAACTGGCCTTATCCCACTTTTATCGGAACAGATCCAGCGTATTTTGTGGGACGTGGGCAGCTGTTGAAAGAGAGAGGTTGGGAAGTGCTTATCCTCAGCCTATAAATAGGGTCTTCCTCCTCCATTTGAAGGCACGTTCATCTGAACAATATTATTTTCATTCTTCAAGCCATACCATCTCCTCATTAAGCTATAGTCACTTTCTCACTGTATTATCGACAACTTACTGTTCTCAAAGCAATCACTGTATTTAAACTTCAATCGCGGCTTGGTTCAAACGTGGAAGAAGATCCATCTCTTTCATTGAAGCACCATCCTTCGATTCTTCAATACAATAAGCTTTTATCGCTTTATTATTTATTTACCTGTTCATCTATCGTTGGTTGTCTCGTTGTTTGCTTGCTACTTGAATTAGTTACTCTTTCATCATCTTCGATCTCATTAATTAATTGTGCTGTTCCGATTAAGATAATCTATCAACTTGCTTGTTAGTATCGATCATATCTAGCGAACTGTTGTCGTTGTTTTTCGATCGCATTATTTGATTGAGCATATTTCTATCTCATTTCTTCGTCATCGTATTTAACGTTGTCGTCGAATCTGTTAAAACTTAAGTATTCATCCTTGATTAATATCAACTCTTAATTTGTATTCGATAAGGAATTTGATCGAAACTACATCCTTGTAAAGTGCTAGTTCGTTTTGTTCCATCTTCTCTGTTTTATTTCCATCTTCGTGTCATTTACTTAAAATCGACATCGTATCTGCATCTTTGAGATCGATATCTGTATTGTCTTCGCATTAAGCCCCTAAAAGTCAATTATTTGCCCACGTAAACCGCTTATCAATAGATCGAATTGAGATATAGAACGGTCGCCTTAGACTCAACTAAATATAAATTTAATTGTAAGACCTCATACATTTTTGGGAAATACAACTAGCAACATCAGCCATTTGAATCTGGGCATTATTGTTATTCTTCTCCGACATCTTCTTTGCCTTGAGTTCTGTCAATGTTGACCTCCACTTGAAGAAAGTTCCAAACAATGACTCAGTTTCCTCTAATGCTATCCCCTGAGTTTCTGGCATCAATGTGAAAAAGAACACCCAAGCCACCATTGCAATTCCTGCATACAAAAAGAAAGCCCCTCCTATCGATATCGCCTTTTCTAATGACAAAAATGTCATTGATATCAGCGCACTTGTCACCCTGTTCACTGCTACCCCTACACTAAACCCTGTTGCCCTGAGTCTCAATGGAAAAACCTCAGAACCATACACCCATACTATTGGACCTGCTCCAACTGAGAAAAGTGCAACATAGGCTAATACCATTGTGATACAAAGTGCTACTGCCCAACTTACCTTTTGGTCTGAATGATCAATTACTGTTAGACCAATTGAGAGGAGTATTAATGACAAGACCATTCCTCCAAAACTTGTTAGGAGCAATTTCCTACGTCCAATTTTGTCAAGTAAAAATGTGGCTACTAATACAGAAATTGTCTTTATGCATCCCACTGCTACTGTAGCAAGTAACTTATCTTTGTCTGATTTAATACCTGCCTTTTCAAAGATTGTTGGACTATACAACACAACAGAATCGATCCCACTTGCTTGTTGGAAAAAATGGATACCAATACCAGTTAGTACTATGTGTTTAATGGCTGGTGTAGGAGAAATGAATAACTCTCTCCATACATTGTCACCTTTGGGACGTTTTGGTACCTCAACTATGTCATCGTTGCAGTGTCCGGGTATGCCAGCGGCTTCTTTGATGTCAATAAGTCTCAACTCAGCTTCTTCTGATGATTCAGATGTTTTTTTCAGCACATTTCGTGCATCGCGAAGTCGACCCTGCATTACAAGCCAACGTGGTGATTCGGGCATGGATAGAACACTTATAGCCAAGAATACTGATGGAATTGCCCCTACTCCTAACATGAATCGCCAACTCAAGTGTGTTGGAAGCTTGGAAAACACGACGTTAGACACATACCCCAGCAATATACCTGTTGTAAACAAATTAAGCAATAACAATATTTTAACCCCCTCAGAGAGCAATTGTGCTAGCTAGTATAATTATATAGAAACTGAACGTAAAATGCATAACAAGTACCTAATTTGTTTCTTTCTTGTTTATGTTACGAATTGTTAGAAATGTTTTTATATTTGGAAACAATTTCGTTCTATTTGAAAAGATGTTTGTGTTTTTTAGCTCGTTTATATATGTTTTTCGGAATGTAAAACAATTTGATGTTCTTTCAAAAAGGTACTTCCCTCTTTTACGTACTCCAATGATCACATTTTTATAACTCAATATATAGCTATGTGTCTTTATTATTTTATCTTCTTTTATATACATCTGTAACGTAGTTGTATAAAGACCAATATTTATCAAATAAAATTATATCCTTCAAATGACTTGATTTGTATAGGTATCTTTAACCGTCCATGACACCACAACTTCAAATACACAGAAACAAGAGTTACCACACGTACCTCCATTAATGAACACTTCAGGGAATGAAGTAAGGAAACCCCGAGAAGATGCTGGAGATACCTCAGCAGTATAAACAGGAGCAATCATGAGAGCGAAACCAACACCAATGCCGGCTATAAAACGTCCAAACATCAAGAACACATAGTTGGTAGCAAAGCCCATCAAGATTGCTCCTGCAAAGAAGATTCCTGCAGCCACCACCATAGTATTCCGGCGGCCTATCCAGTCGGAAGTCCGGCCAGCAGCGGCGGAGCCAATGAGGGAATAGAGATTAAGGATTCCTACTAGAATCTCCACTTGCACATCGTTGATGTTGAGGTCTTTTTTAATGTAGATGATGGCTCCACTCATCACTCCTATATCTGCATGCACCAAAAATCATATAGTATTGTAACTTAAACAGCGGTGAAATTATATTTTATTGGATTTAATTCATATGCAGAGTTAGTAAAGATTTATGTCCAAAATTAGTATAGTTCAACATATTATACTAGGTTTATTACTAGTATTAGTATATTTTATCAGGTTATCATAGCATGAGTGTATAACGTAACATTTCTAAAAGAATTTACTAGTAATTAATAAATTATACACCTTTTTTTTTTTGGTAATAAATTGTACATCTGATGAGTGATTTTGTAGTGTAAATATCTTATAACACTATCAGTTAAAAACTTTAAATCGTTTAGGAAACTTGAAGAACAGTAGTATATATAATTGCTTTTCAATCCATCATATGTTAACAATTTAATTCCACGGCTGAGAGGACTATGCATAGACATGTTAAAACTAATTATAAAAGAAGAGAACTGAAATGTTAATCGCGCCCTACGGCCTCCTCATGTCTGTTTGTACTATTTGTTAATTGTAAAATGCTGTTAGGAAAGTAGTTTTCACCACAAATCATGCATGAAAACAAAATGAAAAGGCTTTTTCAAGCTCCACAGTCTATAATGGAGAAAACAAAAGAACAAAGTATTGAAGTTAATAAATTAAATTCAAAACTTTAGCCAGAGGATGACTAGTAGTAATTATTACCATAACCAAGCAAGATGGATGACAAGGAAGCTAAAAAGGAACAAGCAATGGCATACTTGTTTGTTTTAGGTTTTTTGGGAGGATCAAATGCTGGAAGAGGTATCTGGGGCTGACAAGCAACACCATTTCTCGGTTGGTTTTGCTCCATCATGATGGAGTAGTAATGAGTAGTGACAGAGAGAAGGAGAGACTTCTGTGATTTTTTTTTTTTTGGTTTTATCCTAGAGCTAGCTTTATATAGCAAAAAAATTCCCTAATTTTTGTTAGGAAATGTGTTATTGGATTTACCCAAATTTCCTTTATCTTTAATATATGATGTGGACCTATTTATCTTAATACATTGAATAAGATCAATTCCAAGAAATACGATATTTTTATAATCAGTTAAATTATATCGATAATATAAAAATGTTTACACGTACTATCGGCGAGTTATTAAAATTTTTTTTTGCCAGGGCCTTCTTTTTCTATTTAGATTCCCGTTCCGTTTTTTAATTATTACTTGCTGGGTCGGAGGCAGGGGAAAGAAGGGAGGGATTGATCGACATTTAAAAAATGGATTGTAAAGACATCTCAAATACTCATAACTCAAACTGCATTATCCTCGAATTAGCTAAAATATATATTTTCTTTCTTTTTTAAGATAAAAATTATCTAATATACAAATATTATAAGCAACATTCCATGTCTAAACTTTTGTGGTATTATTTTTAACAAATACTAGGTTGGTTGTCTTCTCAGAAGTACAATTAAAAAAATTCCAAAAGGAGAGAAGTCAAATATTCAGTAAAGTCAATTATTAGCTCACTTTTAGTCAAAAGCACCTCACAATAATCTTTTACCATATGGGCAGAATTCAAACTTATCCTTATCCCAATTGGTCAATTTGGGATATTGGGAAAATCCTTCTGTCTATGTAAGCACTTAGTCAAACTTAGTCAAACTAGTAAAAAAAAAAAAAGCACTTAGTCAAACTAGAATATAATGCAATCATTAAAACTTCAGTTAGATCAGAATGATACATGAATGTAGATATTGTTAGGATATACATGTGAAATTGTAAGTTCAGAGTTTAATGATGATCATGAGAGGATAACACTTAAATTAATCCTACTCTCTATAGAGAAAAGGTTTTTCTTTTGCATTATGAAACCTTGAAACAACAGATATATAGAAGTTCGTTGCGTTCCATAATCAAGTGATAACAAGTCAAAATGATCATTGCACCAGATGAAAATGCATAACTTTTTTACATTGTCATTATGTGGTAATTAAACCAAATTAAATAGTTTCATGCCTGAAAGTTACCCAAAATTTTGAACTGGTTGCAATCTGCTGATGTATTGAGTCAAAACTGATGGCTCAATATGCTCTATTTTAAATTAAATAAAGATAAGCACCACTAACTTTTGTTCTAGTAGGGGTCCCGTTAGCATCATTTCGTCCATGTAACGGGACAGAAATTAAGAATTTGTTTGCAAATAATTGTATTTCCTCGTTTTTCACGATTCTTTTGGTTTCCTTCTATCTTTCTTCATTTATTATTTTGCTTTTTTGCAGAAGTAACAAAAACCATTGATGAGATTGAAACCTTATACTTAAGTGAAGTAGGATGAAACTAGAACCATTAACGTGCGAGCTTTTTCGATGTACTAATTAATTCTTTTATCCCACCTATTTTAATTTATATTAATCTATAAAAGAGTCAATTTCACTAATTAAGAGTTACTCAATTAGAAAAGAGGAGCAAGGGCCTTCTTGTGCAAATTAAAGAATAGTACATATTTTTCATATGAATTCCAACATATATATAAGTGCTTAAAATTCATCATCTTTTTTACCAACTCTTGAACCCCTTCGTCCTTTGAGCCAATACCTGACTGACTGAATGATCAGTTTTAAAACTGCTTAGATATACATAAAGAGGCAAAGATGGTCCTCTCAGGCAGCATAATGGAAGTAATAGATTGGTGTGGACTGTGGAGCATAGAAGAATTGAATATTGCTTGTTTAAGTGAAAGGATAGACAATTTAGTGATGTTTGAGATAGAGACCAACCCATATGAGAATAATGAAGATGTGTTCAGTTCAACTTTTTTTTTTTTTTTAATTTTTTTTTTTATGATGTTGTCTTAACTTGTACTGATAAACATTGCTGTTGGGTAACTTTTGATCTATGGTTAAGAGGGTGTTTGTGTGGGCTTAAAAGCTGGTCAGATAAGCTTTTAAGTTATTTCTTTTACTGATAGAAGTGTTTTGCTAGTTAAAACAGTTTAAAAATAAAGTTTAAAAAAAAACTAAAAATAATAAGCTGGATAATCTTAACTTTTACTTTTGGTTTAAAAACTGCTTTAGTTTGACCAATTATTTAACTTTTATCTTTTATTATCTTTTTCAATTTCACTAATACCCTTTACTAACAAATGTCCTAAATTATGCTCCTTTTTTATTTTGTTCCTTTTAGGAATGTTTTAATCATTTTAACATAAAAAAAATATTTTTTTACCAAACATCTCAGTAGCTTTTTATCAATTTCACTACTTTTATCCAAACACGTAACTACTTATATTATAGAATAAGGTTTTTGTGCTTAAAAACTACTATTTTTTTAAGCCAACCCAAACATGCTCTAAGAGAGTATTTGACTAAGCTTATAAGCTGGTCAAACTAGCCTATAAGAAATTTTCAACTTATTTCTGTATTTGGTAAAATTAAAAGTACTCATAAAAAAAAAGTCAAGTGAATTGAACACTTGCAAATTCAAGTTATTCCTCCTAGCTAGCTTTCGAGTCTCAACTCTTATTCCCATTCTCTCAGATTTTATTATTCCCTACTCAATCAAAGAAACAATCTTATATAAAATTATGTAGTTTGATAAACTTACTAAGAATATTTATTATCCAAGATTGCTACTCTTTCCTATTCGTTTATACTTATCCTATGACAATCATATGCAGGGGCGGATCCATGTAGACGGGTAGGGGTGCCACGGCACCCGATAGCCTCGACTAAAATAGTATATTTTTCTATATACATGTATAAAGAATACATTAAATATGGCTTGTGGCACCCGGTAAAAGTAAGAGATGATAGTGCCAGTGGTAAATGATTGCATTTTTAGCCTGAGGAATCTAAGATCGATTCCAATCTGCTACACTTCATACTTTTTAATAGTTTGAATATACTGTCGCTCAGGAGATACTTTTTAATAGTTTGAATATACTGTCGCTCAGGAGATGCAGATTCGATATCTGCTACACTTGACACTTCTTAAAGTAATATGCTGCTTAGGCTAACTCAAGCATAATAGTTACTTTTTCTAACTTTAATCTTTGGTTTTCGACTCTTTTTCTTCTTTTTTATTTTAAGCATAAAATATTTCTATAAATTATGCTTTACATCAAGTGGTCATAACTATATATTACTCTATCCGTCTCATTTTATGGGAGGGTAATCGACTTTCGAAAATCAAAATTTTAAATTTTGATCGTAAATTAGGGTATATAATCTTTAATTTTTTTTGAATTATAAGTTACATATTTAAAAACTAAATAAAAAAATATTATAATTCACAATAATTAACAATTCAAAATATTTAAAAGACATATGAAAAACATGCTATCAAAGAAAAAAACTTTTTTCTCAAGAAGCGAAAAGTATCACAAAGCTTGGGATAGGCGCATGAAGCACATTTTTTCGTTCAATCAATTTGTTTATACAAATCGAAGAGAGGAATAACCCGAACTAAAGTCCAAAGATGATCAAATCGACCAAATATTTAGTCTATTCGGACGATGAAAATAGCAACACGATTATATTGGAAGTAGCATGACACTCGGTACTCCCAAATCCTAGATCTGCCCCAAATCATATACATGTCTAACTGGTTTTATGAATCTACATGGCTACACTTTCAAATTAGCCAGCTTTTGGGCTTTCTATTTTAACAAACTCCTCTAATTTGTTAAATATTACTCCTTATTAATTAAAGGGAGGTTTACGAAAATACCCATCAAAATCAAATTATTTACCCACCTCTACTCATAAGTTTCATATTTACAAGTTCTACCCATAAACTATTTACATGCCTAACCCATCTAGACTTGTATACTATTATTTATGCAGTATACCGTAAAGTTATGCACCCATATCTAGACTTGTATACTATTATTTATGCAATATACCTTAAAAGTATACACCCATAAGGTATAACAAAGGTACAGTAACAAATGGGTAGGTTGGGTAAATACTTTTAATTTCATGGGTAGTGTAATTTTTAACGGATAAGGCTTGTAAATATTTTGAATTTCATGGGTATATAGTGTAAAAAACCCTTAATTAAACTTACAATTTCCAACCATTTGGATATTGTGTTGGATGAATTTCATTATGTTAAAGCTATTTAGTAATTTGTTTAAATTTAGAATTGATAGCAGAGATGATACCGGACAAAGCCTAAAAAAAGTTACTTAAATATAAAAATTACATATACTGGGGCATCTGTGTCCCTCCTTTTCACATGCCCAAACCACCTCAGCCTCGCTTCCCGCATCTTGTCCACCACTGAAGCTACTCCCACTTTCTCCCGTATGTCTTCGTTCCTAATCTTATCCATCCTAGTATGCCTACACATCCATCTAAGCATCCTTATTTTGGCCACCTACATCTTCTGCATGTGAGTGATCTTAACATGCCAATACTTAACTCCATACAACAAAGCTGGTCTAACCATCACTCTATAGAACTTACCGTTAAGTTTAGATAGCACTTTCTTATCACATATCATACTAGAAGTGAGCCTCCAGTTCATCCAACCCGCTCTTATACGATGAGTGATATCATCGTCAACCTCACTGTTCCCTTGGAGTACTGACCTAATATACTCGAAGCTTTCTTTCTTGAGGATGACTTGTGCATCAAGCGTCACCTCACATCTGTTTCATTTGGTGCATTACTAAACTTTCATTCCATGTATTCCGTCTTTGACCTACTCAGCTTCTATCTTCAAACCTCTAGCTTATCATTCACCTCTCCGCGTGTCTCATCAGTCAAACTACAAATTGACAAATATTTAATATATTAAATTATTCGTAAGGAAGATTTTTGTCTGCACAACATGATAACTAAGTTTTTAATCTAATTATAATCTTTTATTCATATACTATTTCAAGCTTTAAGACTTTAACAAAGATCATTGTGAAGCTATGCTAGCTCTATTTAATTTTAAATGTAACCAATAATCTCCATCTCAACATTGAGTTTAGTTATTTCATGTGTCTCAATTTAAGTGTCTATCTTTTGATTTTAGTGGGTCTGAATCTCTTCCCATATTTGGTAAATTAAATTTCAAAATTTATTTTCGACCACAAAACACAACATTAATTTTAAATCATAAGATTTAATAGTATTTTGTTAAAGTATGTGCCCCTAAAACCCAAACACTTAAAATGGAATGGAAAACATTGTGATCAAATCACCTAGCAAGGCTTTGGTCCAGTTTTAACATAAAGACAGCGTGGGAACCCTAAGCAGGAAGCAGAGCTATTGTTGGAAAATGTCACGACCACTTGTTCTACTACTGTCACTCTTCCTCACTGTGGCCATTCTCAGTGATGCATTTTCTCAGGAAAACCCAACGGATCGGCGAGTCCTCGTTTTGCTCGACGATTTCTCCATTAAATCGTCACATTCCTTATACTTCAACTCCTTACAATCCCGAGGATTTGATCTGGATTTCAAACTCGCCGATGATCCTAAGATCGCTTTACAACGATACGGCCAGTATTTATACGATGCCTTAATTCTCTTTTCCCCTTCCACTGAACGTAAGTATTTATATGTATTTTAGTGTCAGGATTAATGTGAGATTTCGAGAATTTTTAATTTGCATTTTAATATTATGTTTTTTATAATTTGAACAAAATGAGAGTGAATATAGTGAGGATCCATATGGTTAATCGAGGCGTACTCGATTCTCATTTTCACTACGACTATGATATTGTTTGCGATATCTTTGATTCGATGCCAATTAATTGTCGTGATGTGTATGTTAATTAGTGTATTGATACATGTGAGATCTCGAGAACGTCTAGTTTTAGGGAATTGATAATTAGTGGTAGTAAAAGATAAGTTATTTAGTACTGGGATGAGATGAGCTGGGAAAGAGCAGAAATGCAGAATAGATGTAGAGCATTTGTCCCTAAAACATGGTGGATCAAGTTACACGGTACCTGTGTTGCCTGGAGGCAGCAGGTAACTTGTGAAATTGGTCGAGGTGTGGTCTAGCTTGGACACCACAGTTACATAAAGCATAGATATGTGAGATTTGGATAGCCCAAAATTTAGAGGATAAATATAGATGAAATTTAGAGGACCTCCAGTTTCTCGACCTCCCTTTGGCTCTTTTGGATTTTGTCAGCTCCTTATCCTTAGCATAAGATCTGTGTATGAGCTGACAAATCTTTTTTATTATCTTTTGTATTTAACTTTTTGCATCTATTGGATGCCTTTAATGAATTACTTACTTCATCAAAAAAGAAATTTAGAGGACCTCCAGTTTCTGCATTGCTCTCATTTCTCAAGTATATGATGCAAAAAAAAAAAATTACTCCCTCCGTCCCAATTTATGTGACGGTTTTCGGATTTCGAGAGTCAAACTTCTCAATTTTGACCTTGGACTCGGACATGGAATCTTTAGGTTTTTTATTTTTGAAATAAAATTTATATATTTAGAAACTACATAAAAAGTACCAAAAGATATATGAAAAACTTTCGGGCAAAGTAGAACTTATTTGACTCTGGGGAAGCAAAAACCTTCACATCAAATGGGACAGAGGGAGTATTATCACAATATGCACGTGTGTTGGGATAAGTGTGAGATTTGAGAAAACATATGTGTTTGACAGAGCCATTATGGATTTAGACGAATTGTTTAGTAGTACTAGCCATTAGGAATGACGGGGAGAAGAATAACATGGGAATGGATACAAAGGATTTATGTTGACAAGATTGTATAGAGCAGAATTGATGTAGAACATTCTTCTAGATGAGATTAGAGAACATCTAGTTTAAGAAAACCTATAATTTACCTTTAAAAAGTTGTTTAATTTTAATAATTAATTGTCTCAAATAGACAGAACGGACATAGAAGATTCATTTGCTGGGTCTTACTAGTTTGAAAAATATATGGAGTTGATGGATGATTTTGGCTGAATTTCGTTTTTGAACAGACACATGTCCCTTGTTTGTTGCTTGGAAATGGGTTAACTGTTACTTGGGTTTTTAAATTATGTTTGAGAGGAACAGCTAGAAAAGAAAAGAAAAGGTGTGTTCGAAAGGAACTAAATTCACTCTTTTGAACATTTTCTTCAGGGTTTGGGGGATCAGTTGATGCAGCTGCTATTCTGGATTTTGTTGATTCTGGTCATGATTTGATTATTGCGGCAGATGCATCTGCTTCTGATCTAATTCGAGAGATTGCCACAGACTGTGGAGTTGATTTTGATGAGGTAACATAATCATAATATGTGCATGTTGTTTGCTTTTTACTTATATTGCTCAGATGAACTTGATGGATTCATAGTTGGTGACTAATGTTTGGATGTTGGAGTTACTGATTGAAAAAAATAATATTAATTGGATGTTGGAGTTTTGTAAAAGTGAAGATATCAGTATAAGCTAGTGTGGTTTTAGAGTAATTGAGGCTAAATATAGTCAGTCGCTTCCCTTATTCTTCATATTGCATTGTTATGAGTTTATTTACTATTGACTCCTCTGAAGTCTATCAAAAGCAATATTTGCTGCATATTTATTAATTATATTCTAATATACTATTGGTAACAGGATGCAGCTGCCTTGGTCATTGATCACACAAGCTATGCAGTTTCTGATACGGAAGGGGACCATACGCTAATTGCTGGTGATGATTTCATTCAATCTGATGTGCTATTGGGCAGTGAAAAGATTAAGGTACAATACTGTAATTAATCATGATAATTTGATAATAATTGTAATAATATTTGAATATTCTATTTCGTTTGCATTGATGTTTCTATCTGATTGCCTTGCTTAAATGTGGTCAGATACTTCTACGGATCATTTAAAATTTCCTCACTTCTTCCGATTACTGCTTAACATTGCAAATTTAATATTAATCTACATCTCTAACATCATATATGTGCAGCTCCTACGCAGATCTTAAGGCATTTATGATGGTACATTGTTTTACCTATAAAAAAATGATGGTACATTGCGAATTATCTGCTTTAAAAGTTCTTTTTTACTTTGTAGTAACTAGTATCTGTGTTAACAGTTCTTATGTACTGCGAAAACAAAACACTTATCTTTCTCCTCCCTTTTGCTTTTTTTGCAAATGAGCTGTATAAGGAGAAAACATTCTATAACGCCTGTGATGGTGCAGCACATTTATAACCTTTTTCCCTCTAAATCTACCTCAGGCACCTGTTCTGTTTAAGGGGATCGGTCATTCTGTAAATCCTGCTAATAGCTTGGTAAGTTGATTTCTTGCTGGACAAAGTATGAGAAGATGCATTCAATATGATTTTTTGATGTGGAAAGTGTGTGTTTATCTTCTTTCCAGGTGCTGAAGGTCCTCTCAGCTTCTCCTTCAGCATATTCAGCTAATCCTAAATCCAAATTATCAACTCCACCGACTCTTACTGGATCTGCAATCGGCCTTGTTTCAGTTGTGCAGGTGTTTCATTCAATATGCTGCTTGCTGTCAAATAGATCTTGTTCTTTGTAATCTCTCTGTTTGGTCAACTTTGATTTCTTCCTTCTGGCTGTTGTTATAGCTTGCTGCCATTGGCCACTAAAAAGCTTGTCTTTTCAGATGTTGTGTAGTTTGTAGATAAGCAGTGAAACCACATAATAAGGCTTACAAAACAATAAAAGCAAAAAGGCACACTTCACTTATAAATTAGAGGGATGGTGTGATGTAGGCATTATATAATTTGTCATTGCTAGATAATTTGTGTAAGATTAGTTTTTATTTTTTGGTCAGTGATGGGGAATTGCCATGTAAATCTCATATTGGGAGTGTTGGGTATGTTTCTGACGCCCATTGGCTCATAATGCTGTATTCACACACCTCCACCGAGCCCCTTTTCCTGAACAAGCACATGATGTTTTTAAGTAGAACCTACAAAGCATAAAAATACTGATAATACCTTTTTCTAATTGCAGGCAAGAAATAATGCCCGAATTATGATATCCGGCTCCTTAAGCATGTTTAGCAACCGGTAAGTAGTTTTTGAGACTTCAGGTAAAGTAGCTCTATTTTGAATTAATCTAATTTGAAAACCTTTGGTTTTCCGTTCAGATTTTTCAGATCTGGGGTGCAAAAAGCTGGAAGCCAAATTAAGTAAGCAATAAGCATATATATAATTCCATTTATTTTGTTTGTTAAACATGATAATCATATAAGCTTTTCTGTAATAAATTGTACACTTGGATTGTTAAATTGGATACTGTATGCATATTATATCTATAATCCAATATAAGTTAGAAGCCTTCGAGATTGCCTTGATAAGTTGATGGATGTGGGGACTGCACAGGGTTAGTCTAACGCAAGAAAGCATAATTACTCGGAAAAATAAAGGTTGTATTTGATATGAAATCGCGTGGTATCTTCTTTTTTCCGTCCTTGACTCCTTTCTTCTATCTAAATTCTATACAAGCAATTGGTTGAGAAATAGCATGTTTCATGTAGTCCCTTCTATGTAAGGTACAAATTAGAAATCACTACTCTTCATGCTTGCTGACTTGATCTACCACAAATTTTATCTTGTGATAACAGCCACGAGAAATCAGGGAATGAGCAGTTTTTGACTGAAATTAGCAAGTGGGTGTTCCATGAAAGAGGTCATCTCAAGGTGCGGTATCAGATCTAAATTGTTAATTAGCTTCCCTGTTACTCTTATAAATTTTACCTTGGGACTTGCGATACTCATGTAAATAGAGGAGTTTGCAGTGCCTCTGGTGTTGTTCATATTTGCTAATCTGAATAAACTATTCTAGGCAGTAAATGTGAGACATCACAAAGTTGGGGAGACAGATGAACCGTCCATATACAGAATCAATGACGAATTGGTAATTCTGTACTTCATGTTTATGATTATTTGTCATAATCATAAAATGTAGACCAAACTAATGGTCCCTTATACCATACTGAAATTGGGTTTTGATTGAAGGAATATTCTGTTGAGATCTATGAATGGTCTGGAAAAAGTTGGGAACCCTATGTGGCTGATGATGTTCAAGTTCAGTTTTTCATGATGAGCCCCTATGTATTGAAAACCCTGTCAACTGATAAAAAGGTACTCTTAAGAGCTCCAGAGCTGACTGGGTAGGAGTTTTTCTATCACCTAGTGGCTGCATCAGTAGTTCTAATGTCACTTTCTACAGGGTGTCTATTATACATCTTTCAAGGTTCCAGATGTCTATGGAGTATTCCAGTTCAAGGTTGAGTATGATAGACTAGGATACACGAGCTTGAGCCTTGCAAAGCAGGTACCCCCTCTCAAATTCAAAGGCACTTTTATCTTTCCGATATATTTTTGCAATATAATGATCATACTGGAGCCTGGAAGTTCTTGTTATCCTCTCAAAGGGGGTAGTATAGAGTTATTCTTTACGTATTTTACAAGTATTGGAATTTAATAGGAGAGGAGACTTTGCAGGATATCATGACACTTCTATTTCTCGCATAGTTGGTGTAAAAGTTACTAATGATTTATTAGGTTTACAAGCACGAGTGTAACTGTTAACACTCTTCTGACTAAATTTGTTTTTTATGCTTGTATGCTCTTCAGTGGCGGATCAGGATTTTCGCCAAGTGGGTTCAACATATGATAATGCACAAAAAAATCAACAACACTTTTTTAATCAATCGGAAGTAATAAGATGTATTTTGCAATTGTATTTGACTTTCATTCCTTAAAACGTATTATAAAATGATAGAGTTAAGTTTTCTAAATTATATTATATTAAAAAAGTTTTCTAAGTTATACTTAGTAAAAAGCGTGCAAGTTAACTATAGAAATAAGAAAACGTTGCTTGGGAAGGTAATAGGGAATAATTTATATTTAAAAACTGAAAAAGCCTGTGAAACTACTTCTGTTGTAGGGCTTCGAACACAGAACCTGTCAGGTAATTTTCACCCGCATTAACAAGGAGCTGGGCAGGGTCATTTGTTTAATTTGGTTCATTTTTGCTTAATATACGACTATTTCATCAAATATACCTATATACACAGCATAATTATTCCACAAATTGTGTTCATATGAACCCGCCTGATCCCATGTAGGGCCGCCCCTGATGCTCTTCATGGTATCTGTCAAAAGAGTGTGCCTTCAATTGTTATTGTGAAAGTCTTTCCACATATGCACTTTGCGCCTCTTCTCATTAGTTTGTTTGCTTTGGTTCTTTTTTTTTTTAAAAAAATAAGGTAAAATTCATTGATATCATCTAGCACAAAATTTGTTTGCTTTGGTTCTTTAAGACGGTTAACTGCAAATGGTGAATAGGTGATCTTCATATTGTTTGGACTATGAGGACATGATCGACAGCTTGTTACTTGATAAAAGGAGATCCATTTGCTTGACATATTGTCTATTATTTGCATTAATGATAAAACTTTGACTTGCAGATTCCTGTTCGACCCTTCAGACATAATGAGTATGAGAGATTTATTACAGCTGCTTTTCCCTATTATGGAGCATCCTTCTCTATGGTACATTATTTTCTCTCTCTTTTTGTTATGTACTACAGAATCCCACAGAACCACCTTTTCTACGTAGGAAATGGAGTTAGATCTTTATGTCCACTTAAAGAATTAGAAATCACCTTTATGTTGCCTAGTCTTGGTGGTATAAAGAACTACATTGTATGTGCAGACATCACGTTAATCTAATATATAATAGGAAAGTGAGTTAAGCATGTTTTAATGCTCAATAAATTGAATATGTAGCAACTCTGTCCAGTATGACCTCCTTTTCCCTTCTTTCAAAACATCCATTGAAGTATCAAATCGGTGACGCTGATTATGTCCATGTAGAGGAACATTTGTAGGCCACAAGCAGGGGTGGGGATGAATGTAATTGTGATCATGAATTGCAAGCTCAAACATTACATCATGTACTTCTTTTACTTTGGCTTGGAAGCCCATTTCAGTTATTGCTATTATGTAAGTTTCGACTCTATATTATGCTCTAAGCATCCTTGGGGGCTGGCAGAAGAAAAAGAAAGAAAAAAAACCAACCTTAAATCCTTAAAGGGTTCTCTCTCTTAAAAAAAAAAAAAGCCATCCTTAAAGGGCTGTGGAGTTTGGAGAGAAAATGGGCATAGCACTGGAATGGGAGGGGTACACTTGGCTGTGAAGTGGAACGGGATGCAATGTCCTGTAGCCTCCTTTTTCAAATATACCATTTTAACTGTTTATCTGTTTTGCTTGCACCTGGATATATCTTTTTATTTAAATTGTTCATATTTTTCTTGGTTGTAGATGGGTGGTTTCTTTATCTTCTCGTTGGTATATCTCTACCACAAGTAAGACGGCCGGAACGAAGAGACTGTATGATTTGCATTGAAGGTTCAATTGCAGATTTTGAATTTAGATTCTGAGTAGTAATACAGGATATAGTGTGTTAACCAATAGTGTTATCTGAGACAGTTTTATTCTGGGAAATAGGCGCTTTGCTTTGTAGCAAAATTAAGTGAGAGGAACTTAGATTTAAAATTTCGCATATTCCAGAGGTAATATGGTGTTCTGAGTCTGATTGGCTAGTTGTTTATGTTTCTGGTCCACATCAGTTGCCACTTATTACTGCGCTGCGCGTTGCAAAATCTTCTGCGCTAAACATTTTTATGCTAAGCCCCGTTCTAGGGCGTAGGTTTGGGGTGTTGAAAAAATGTTATGTTTTGCAAAGAAGTGGCTTCGTAGGAGATTTTGCCCTGGACAACTTTAGTGAATTGTGTTAAAGCTCTTATATTCTATAATTTTCCTGGCAATGGTGGCAAAACGACGGTTTTATAGCAGACATGAAAAGAGTCGAAACAATATCGGACACGAGAGATTAGTATAAAAACCAAAACAATATCGGGCACGAGAAAGCAGTATCCTATAGTTGGAATATTTGAGCGGACACCCCAATTTTAAGTCTTGTAACTTTTATCCATAATATATGTAGAAAGAAAGAGATAAGGATTGATTTGGTGAAATTAGCAAAGAAAACATGGCTTGCCCAAAAGAAAAAAGGATGGTGGCAATAATTATTAGAACCCAAAATATCGGTTTGTATATTGACGTAGCGTGAAATTCTTTTGAATCCTTCTTACAAGCTTCAACCACTGAATAAGAGACGCGTGTCAGAAATTGCTGACGTGTGCTCCTGAAGCCGCCTATTGCCATTAACTGAAACCCGGCTTCTTCTTCTTCCTTGTTTATTTTAAGGATTATGACTTTGCTTCCACCCATTTTGTTCCCTCTTTTTTGTAGCTTCACTTAGCTGGCTTTATTTTGTGTGTAAATGTCTTTAAATAAGCTACTAAGCAAATTTTAAATTGCTATCTTTATTGATGAGTTCATTCTTTTTCAGTTTCAAATTAGTTGTGATTAGTTATCGGGAGGTTTACGAAAATACCCATCAAAACCAAAATATTTACTTATTTCTACCCTTAAGTTTCATATTTATCAGCACTACCCATAAACTATTTACATGTCATACCCATCTAGACTTGTATACTATTATATATTTACTTATTTCTACCCATAAGTTTCATATTTACCAGTCCTACCCATAAACTATTTACATGTCCTACCCATCTAGACTTGTATACTATTATTTATGCAGTATACCTTAAAGATATACACACCTGTATAGTAGTATTATTTATGCAGTATACCAAGGTATACACCCATAAGACATAACAAAGGTATACAGTAATAAATGGGTAGATTGGGTAAAAACTTTTAATTTCATAGGTAATGTAATTTTTAATGGGTACGACTTGTAAATACTTTGAATTTTATGGGTATATAATGTAAAAAACCCTAAGTTATATATATAATCTAGTTATACTCATTTTGTACTGTTGGTACTCATTGCGCCATAATAAGGATAAATATATACTGTAGTTTTTAAGGTTAATAGCGGTTCTCTTGTTCCTACCCTTGTTTCTACGTGGACATAAAAGTTTCTAACCATACTTAAATTAAATGAATCCCCAAAGACAGACGCAATGTAATAGTAACAATGCAAAAGATAAGCCTTAATTCTATCTAGTTGGCATGGTTTATGTAAGTTTTTTTGCTTTTATCTTATTATGTTCATATAATATACGTCTGCAGGTCTTTTCAGTCATATTAATTGATATATGTTGTAGGTCTATCCTACTCTTTAGTAACTACTTTGAATCATCTCATAATGTCATAAGTAAAAAACATTACTTCCCCCTCAAGAAAATAACATCAACAAATCAAAATATCAGAATTAGCAATTTTTTCCCCTATATTTTCAGTGAGCCGTAGCCTATAAGTAGAGGAAGGAGAAGAATGAAAAGGCAAACATTTTTTTAAAAAAAGGTTTCGTTGGTGCGATTTGAACCTTACACAAAAGTAGCAAAAAATGAAATAAATGCTAAGCTGCAGCCTAAGCTCTTAACTTTTTATCACTAACACTATCAAGAACTTCACCTAGTCTTAACATTTTTCATTACAAGATATATGAAAGTTTTTTATGATTTACCTAAAGAAAAAGAACAAAAAAGTTCTCTTGGCAAGTGATTATCTTTTTACTTCCCTGGCAAGTCGCTATATATCTCTCTTCAACTGATTTGTTTTATATATTACTGCTATGATCATTAACTCAAAGTTACAGCTATACAACTGAAACAACAACTGGCAAAGATTATTCTGAGATTAGTAAAGTTAACTTTTTCTTTTTTCACATGACTACTTTTTCCTATCCTGGCCTTTCACAAACTTTCTAATTCAAGAAAAACTTGGTATTTTATGTCACGTGAGGAGAAAATGACAGCAACTTTGGTAATTTCCATGATGTTTACAGTTATAAAAATGCCCTTAAATTGTAGGACAATCAAAAGACTCATGTTATTTTTTCTGAGCTCTTTCTTTTCTTTAACCTCAAGTTTCACAGTTCCTTATTGTGTAGCCCATCATTTTCCTCCGCGTTACCACCTTTTCATTTACATCCCCCCACATAATTTCTATATAACTAACTTTCACTCATAAGGTTAAAGATAAAAGCAATATAATTTACCTCCGTCTCGTTTGATTACTAGTCTTTATTTTAACCACAGAAGAAGAGAAAGAGAAGAAACATTGCTTCCCGCGTTTTACATATGCAAATCATGTATTAAATTCATGCGTGCAAGATAATCTGAAGACACCGTCATCACCCCTTAACTTGCTTGGCTCTTAAACGGTTTCAATATCCTCTAAGCTTCTTCTTTCAACCCCAGCCTCTATCTTTTTATATCCACCTTATTAATAGCTCCCTTTATATACCTAATACTTACTACTTTGCTCCTTCACATTTTTCTCTAACACAACTTCTTTCTTGAATTATCCATCACAATCTTGTACCCTTTTGAGCTTTTTCACTGAAAATTCTTCCAAATCTTTTGATCAATCTGTTGCTGCTTAGTTGAGGAATCTGTTAAGGACGAATCTTTTCGATATAGGTAAGATTTTTGCATTTCTGGGTATTGCTTATTTTCAATATTTTTGTCCATTTTTGCATATTCTTGCTGATTTTGTTTGATGGTATATGTGTGAAAATGATGTTTTTTTGGGTAGGACCTGTTGTTTGGGCATTTATTGGAGTATTTATTTCAATTTGTTGTCATATCATAAATTCTCCTTTCTACTTTTGAAGAGTAGCTTTCAGTACTTGTCCTCTTTCCTTTGGATCTTCTTGATCTTACTTGAATATTTAGTTGAACTTGAAGTTTATTTCCCCTGCATGTCGTGACCTTGATCAGAGATTTAGAGGAAAAATATTTGCTTTGACAAGAAGTGTTGCTCAGTTACCCTTTTTTTAAAAAGCTGGTTTTCTTGTTGCTTGTGCAGAACCTGAATCCGAATAACATGGGAGGGCACATGAGCAAAAAGCCAGGTGAAACTCCTGCTGCAATGGACAATCTACATTACATAACTGAGCTAAATTCATATGAAGCAGCCTGCAAGCATGACGCGGATTTGCAGTCCTTTGATACAACTCTACAAGCTCGAACGACTCATGCTATCAGATCCCTGGCTGATGGGGTTGAAGTTAGAGCACTTTCCTTTGATTCCTTGAAGGAAGTAACTGAATCCCTTTTGGAAATGAATCAGGAAGTTGTGAAGGTGATATTGGACTGCAAGAAGGACATATGGAATACACAGGAACTGTTTGAGCTAGTTGAGGAGTACTTTGAAAATAGCCTGAAAACTTTAGACTTCTTGGCTGCATTGGAGAAATGCCTAAAACGAGCTCGAGATAGCCAGTTGCTAATTCTTGTAGCACTTCAACAATTTGAAGAGGAAAGTGGTGTTGAAGGAAATAGGTATACAAGGACTTTAGAGGAACTGAAGAATTTCAAAGCTGCTGGTGAACCTTTCACTGAGGAGTTCTTCCAAATTTTTCAGTCAGTTTATATGCAGCAAATGCAGATGCTTGAGAAGTTGCAGCTAAAAAAGAATAAGCTTGACAAGAGGCTTAAGCACATCAAAGCTTGGAGGAAAGTTTCATATGTAATATTTGTGGCTACGTTTGCTGCTGCTCTAATTTGCTCAGTGGTGGCTGCTGTCATAGCTGCCCCAGCAGTCGTATCTGCTCTGGCTGCTGTTCCGGTGGGCTCTATGGGCAAGTGGATTGGTTCCTTTCTCAAGAACTATGAAGATGCTCTCAAGGGGCAGAAAGAGTTGATCAACACAATGCAAGTGGGTACTTTTATCATTATTAAAGACTTGGACACCATCAGAGTGCTAATAGATCGATTGGAACTTGAGGTTGAATCTCTCTTGAAGAATGTCGATTTTGCTATTGATGAAGAGGCTGTAAAGCTTGGTATAGAAGAAATCAGGAAAAAGCTTGATGGTTTTATGAAGAATGTTGAAGATCTTGGGGTGCAAGCTGATGTGTGCAGCAGGGATATTCGCAGGGCCAGGACTGTTATCCTACAAAGGATCATCAAGAACCCCAACCATTGAAAACCATCACAAATTAATTGTTGCTGAAAGTAGCCTTGGTGATGGAACACTTATCCATCTTATTTCAAGATGACAAATTTGAAGTACATTTGAAATCTAGGTTTTCCTGCTAGATCAACCTGTAGCCTCCAGACCATGAAAGATGCTCATTATAGTCATTCATTAGGCATATCAAGTATTATCTATTATTTGTTGATTCTTTTATATGAATGAAATCTAAGAATACTTCCTCAAGTCTTTGTATGTGTATAATTTTATTTTCTGATTCATGAATAACAGTAACAAGAACTTAGTTGAATCTCCTGCCCGAAGTATTACTTTCCTAGTCAGCTAGGGGCAGCGTCTTAGATGCCAAAAATACAAAAGAACTATTGACAAGTGTAGAATAATTCACTTGCATCTTCCTTGCAGTAAAGTCACTAAAGTTAAGAATTTTCTTCCTTGCTATGCAGACCATAAAACTGAGCAGTAAGACATGATTAGCAACTGAGAGTCGCCAGCATAATAAACCCCAACTGGAAGACACACAATAAATTGAAGAAAGCACCGCCGGAACAAATTTCAACAGTAGAGACAAGTGTGACATATTATGACACTCAAAATCTCATAATCATGTCTTCACATTTCCAATCTGAACATTTGATCCGATAGAGATTATTTATAGGACACAATGGGTGAAGGCCGAAAATTGAAGTACGTAGCTGTCCACATGAATGCACAAACAGACGTAACATATACTTTGAACCAAATGGATCCAAAAAGGGTCAGATATGTACAAATAGCAGTCAATGTCATCACAAAGATGGAATTCGCCAGGCAATTTCTTGTAGACAGTTCACCTTCTATTCCTTCCCCAGGGAAATGACCTTGTGAATGGAAATCAGACAGCAGTTCATCCTTGTGACAGTATGTATCCATCAACCATGAAGTTGCTTCTTTTTCAGATGTAGGGATGTCAGTAACAGCAATACGTCGAACGTGCATGTGAACTTCAGAAGGGTCAACACCAAAGGCATTGTCCAAAAAAGATGGGCAACGATGCTTATAGCCAATAGTGATGTCATAAACTACATTTCAAATGCCAAAGTCAGAAGAAGAATGGAAAATAAGTATGGGAGAAATTACATGTTAGAAGTATCCAAAGCTTAATAAGCTTCGATTACCTTTGGGACTATTATATCCTCATTACTTTTGTATATAGATGTAAGAGCCATTCAGGAACTAGGGACCAAACTATTGTGGAATGTAGGAACTCTAGTAATTTTAAGTCTACCAGTAATTAAACCAACTAGGGCCTGACAAACAGTTGTTATTATTTCTTCTGTTTCTCTTTCTCTCCTCCTATTACTAAAGACAACATAATACAAAAATATAGGACCATATCAGAAGATAGTGATAAGTCGGCATTTTACCGAATTTGAGCCTTCTTTTATAGGAACTTTATGTGTTTTTAAGCTAATTTCACGACCAATTCTTATGTAATGTTGCGTGATTCCAGGTGCTACTTAGTTTAAACGCTCGAGGCCAGAAACTGATCGGAAAGAATACAAAAGAAGGCCGATTCGAGTCGAAGTTGGAGTCGTGCAAAATGGAACAAGTTTTCAAGGATTTGTGCGGCTCAGCACAATATTGTGCGATAGCACAATGCTTAGCACAATGCTGAAAAAGACCCAATTGTGTGGTCAGCACAATGCTTAGCACAATAATGCAAAAACAAGCAGCAACTACTTCAAGGAATTGTGCGGCCAGCACAATCAGCCAGCACAATTGGGACGGAAGAAGATTTTTGTGTAATTTTCTTAGGAGTATAAATAAGAAAGTGAGGGTTTTATTACAAAAAACACTTACATTACATTTTACTCTATATTTTGGGCGATTTTGGGAGCCAAGTTGGAGACTTAACATCATTTTGTAAGCTTCTAATCTTGTAACTTTGAATCTTGATTCCATATATCAATTCAAACTTATGTCCAACATGATTTCATCTTTTCATTACATCTTTATTACTATGATTCAAACCCTAGTTATGAGTAGCTAAACTCATAACTAGGGGTGTAATTATGCTATTGTGATAGAAAATTAATGGGTGTTGTTCTATTTCACTAACCATAACACAAATAACAATTATCCAACTCCCCATTACAATAACATCAAAATCCCAAAATCCATGATATTTGGGATTTCTTGTCTACATTGCTAGTTAAAGACTCGGAAGAGATTAACTAGTGTAGAATAGTGGAGTTGGCGAGGATTTGAGTTGATAGGCTATTCATATAGACTAACTCATCTAAAAGGAGTTACGCTCGGAAGAGGTCTCCTTTCCTCGGGTCATTGAGTAGTGCTTCAAGCATTCAACTAAGGCTTTGACGAGCGGGTTGTGAAAGATCTCTCCTAGGCCGGAAGGATTCTAGAGATCACGATCGGAATGCTCGACCATAATTATACTTGTGTTGGGAAAGTAAAGTAAAGACACCCGTTGGTTGGAAATCACTATTAGTTGGTTGCACCCCTAGTCTAGTAATATCGAACAACTTACTCGTTTAATTGCTTACACTTTAGAATTAATCATAGTTTTCATCAAACAAATCATACTTCTAGGACTCAACACTAAACCTCATTTGAATATCTATTTGCAACTCTCTCACTTGACGTGCTAGTTCCCTTGGGAAATCGACCCCGACTCACATCGGGTATTATACTTTGACGACCGCCCTTCACCATTAATGGTATAAGATTGAGCATGGATCAGATAGCTATTATCATTCCATCATGTAATATTCTAGCTAAAGCAGAACTAGATGTTCACTAGACTCCCTCATCGTTAAGGCAGGGTACTCAGGAATTCACAGCAAAAATTACATCATCTGCGCGAGGAAATGCAAGAGGGATAATGGATCTTGAAGAAATGGAACCAATTACCAACTCCTAAAGAAAGTCAATAGAGAACATATGCCAGACATAGTCCACTAACAGCAGACAACGACCATAAAAATAGTGGAACCTGTTTTACGGGGGAGGGGGGATTGGCTGTTTAAAATGTTACCTGCATCTAAGGAACCTCTCAACTCCTCCAAACAGACATAGAAACCTTTTGTCTTTGGAAGCAGCACATTCTTCAGAATTGGCAATCCATTTTCAGAAGCATACTTTTGACTACGATTGCACTTTTGTTCTCTGTATTGAAACAAGGAAAATAGTAAGTTCAATAAACAGCGATACAACTAGAAGGGCACTACTGTGGAATACCAAAGAAAAGAATCTTCTGATAAAGCACAGATCAACTTTTTCATCTGCATAACAGCCGTTAATGTCAACAAAAGAGCAAATACAAGATATAAAGGTATATTCCATGCACATACAAAAACAAGAGACATACAAATGCAAATGAAACTAAACAGTTGTAGTTAAAGGGAATGACTAATACGTGAAATCAGTGCCTTCTGGAAAAAGAGCAAGCCAGAGTGGGTCACGAGGATCTTGATACGTGTAAAGCATCTGGCGCAGCCTCAGTTCATCAGTCTCCCATTTTCTTTCAACAGGTATGAACTCCATGACATGAAAAACCCATCCAAACACAGGCAATCTCATCAAACTGCTCTTTAGAATATACCTCACACAGCCCACACATCCCTTGCGCAAAGCAAGATCCCACAAGTACATCCAATCAACCTCAGTTCGATGGTTTGCAATGAGTAAAACTCTTCGCTCCCTGGCTGGAACACAATCTCCAGAGATTACCACCTTGGTCCTGTTGATCTTTTCAAATAAAAAGGGCCACAGTGCTAGCCAACATCCAAAAAAGAAGGATGCCACCGTCCTGCTATAATGAACACTGAAAGTTCTCAAGCCAATAGCCCAAAAGCCACAATACACTAACATCACAAATGCTGTCAGTACTAACACAACTAGACACAAGATACCCCTCACTACTCTCAATGGGGTTAGATTACGGTGCCTTTGTTGATTTCCTGCATGGTCAGTCATATTGTACTTTCCGGTTGTTATGCTTCGAGTCTTCTTGCCAGATAAACTTATAGACTATTAGGTCCACCAGAGAACAAGCACCAATATATCCACTAACACAGCACTAAAATTTTGTATATCACCAATATGATGCTGCTTCACCTACATATCTCCAAAATTCATCACATACCAGACGATGTAGCAGGAGTCAACCCAAATAGAATTTGGACCATGTGCCAAAACACGACCTCCTGATCCTGAGAAAGACTATGGAAAATTTAGTATCTGATGCAAGGAAAACATACCATAAGCAATATTGAGGGTCTGTTTAGTGTAGTTGAAAAAATCTCTCCGCAAAATGTTTCGGCAGTCGCAATTATATGGAATAGTTGGAATTCTTTCCTCGGCCGTAAGCAATAATTTTTTGCGCTTGAGTAGGTGGATTTTTTTTCTCCAATGAAAATGTTTTCAACCAAAAAGGCGAAAATGACTTCAGTATCATTTTCTTTATAAAGCTACAAAATTCCTACTTTACTTCATATCACTTGCTTCAATCAACACTTAAGACATCATTGTCAACCTTTAATGCTCAATATTGTCATGGAAACACTATCTTCATACTCTATCCTCCATCTTGTACAATTAAAATGTGTCTCCTATACACTAGCCAAACACTAATTAACGTCTCATGGTAAAACATTTTTCATACAATATATTTTCCACAGGAAGCATTTTACTTCATACAAAACAGAAAGCTAGTTTACATCTGTTTCAAACACAATGTAAATTTAAACCTCAATATAAAAGTTGAAATATACTGCAAAGCAAAGACATGAAGCAGAGACATTTTTTAATAACCGAGAAATCCCCGAGGCCTAGTGGAGCACGATCCAAAAGTCAAACCTGTGACGTGCACCTAGACCACATATGCCTTTCCGAACCATATACTTCACTAAAAACCCCACATTTCCTATGTAAGTACCACACATTCTTCCACATGAAATTACAAGCTCTCACTTTCAAGAAGCAAAAAAGAAAAAACACAGTAAAATGTGAAACAAACCCAAGAATTTCCCAATGTGAAAACCCAATTCAGAAATTTAGCATTAAAAGTCAAATCTTTAATAAACAGACAAATTGAGCAAAAACAAGGCTTTCTTGACTGTAAATCTTGAAAAATATACAAAATTGAGAGAGAGGAAACATAGCTCATGAATATTGAACTCAAGGAAGCTAAAAGAATTGAAGGAAAAAAGAAAACTTTACCTGCAAATTAGCAAAAAGTGTTTAGTGAAGTTGTCTGAAAGATCCAAGAGAGGGTACAACAATGTAATAGAATTTAGTAATAGTGATAACTGTAATGAGACTTGTATTTATCGTGTACTAGAACGTTAGACACGCGCTCTTTGTCTTTCTTGTTTTCTTTTGCTTTTGCTTTTTAGTATTTCCGATTCACTTTATTTGATTTTTTGGTATTTTTCTTAAATTTACTTTTGTGAGTAAATAATCTAAACATATTTTTAAAAAACTATAACAAATTTCTGTGAGTAAATTTGGAAGGGATAAAAATTAACATATTCCCTCATCCCAAAATGAGTGTTTTGGTTTGACTTGGTGCGGAGATTAAAAAAATATGAAAGACTTTTGAATCATGTAATTTAAAATTAAAGTTGTGTGTAATGTGAGCCAGTGCCTTTAAATCTTGTGGTCCAAAATATATATTAAAATTAAAGGGTTACCAATATGTAAAGAGACACTCTTTTTTGGACAAACTGAAAATGAAATGTAAACACTCATTTTCTGATGTAAGGAGTAGTAGATAACATCCGTAATTAATGCTAAACACTTGATTTTTAATATATGTTAAAACAACTAAAAAATTAAATAAAATGACCGGCAAGGAGTATTTTTTTTTTCTTTTTTGAACAGTTTGGTTTGGTCATGAAAACATCAGTTTTTGGACTGTTGTAGATAATTGGTTGTGTTTGGAGAGATCTGTTTCTTCTAGAATTAAATATGCCTTAACAAGAAATTTAAAAGGTAACTTTCAAGCTTCAAAATGTTTGAACAACTTTTGGAACGTTTTTGACAAAATTTGTTTCAAGAAATTTTGTTGAAAGTTGTTTGTGGGCGTTGGCATTATTATCTCTCAATGAATTCGTATGAGTAAGACCTCGAAATAGATATCCTATACAAGTTGGCAATGTCCTATAATATGGACCGATAATTTTTTTTTTTTGAAAATTCAAGAGATGATCACCGCAAGATGAGCGCTATTTATCATGACGAGAGGTGTCAAGTGGAAGTGCAGTGATGTATATAACTAAGGCATCCTAACGGATCGATAGAGTTGAACCTTATTCCTATGTGACCTTATCGTAACAAACAACCAAACGCCTAATTGTCAAATTTTTTTTCTTCAGAAAAGTCTACACGATCAGACACCTATCTCATTTTTTCGTGCAAATACAGTACTTTATGAAGACCAAAAGTCAACAAACAACTCATGGTGGAGACAATTCATGTGTCTAAATTGCTGCAATAGAACATCAAGTGGAGTTTTTAAATTGCTAGCAGGCCTCTATTTCCCAAATAATTACTAGTAATACAAAATGAATGATAAATATTTCATGCACGTGGGTTATTGAAGTCTTCTTATATGATCTTAGACCATCCTCACATTTTAACTTAATATTTTAGGTTATGTTAGTCCCACGATTCATTTTCGTCGCACTTAATTTTACCTCCTATATACAAACCATTTATTTTTTCTGGAAATATATAGTGATAGGATTGGTCTAAAAGGGGAAAAAAAAAAAAAAAATAGACATAGCATGAGTAACTAATTAGTAGACTCAAAAAGTTTTTATTATAGGAGGTGTAGTTGCACCATCTTTGTTCTGTCACTCCTTCTGATGCTCTCAGTACTATTATTAAAGCTCCATTTGTCCATAATATTTGTGGTAGTATTTGAAGTAAAAAAATTGGAATACATGTTTGTTTGTACAATTTGGTCCAAATTTGACAAAACTTGAAACCACAAACTTCAAATTCCAAATCTTGTATAAGAGCTGAATTTGCCCCAAATTCTAACAATTGTAACAAATTTTGTATAACTCATGTTTTAATATTTTTCAAATCAGAAGTAAAAATTGTTTCCAAATTTTATATCCAAACACGATTTCATATTCGAATCAAACTTCACCCAAATTAAGTATTTCAAATAAAATTTGGAAATCTATGTCCAAACGCTAGAGATTCATGTAATCACTTACATGGATTACTGAGTATGACTGTGGATAGGTATTCACAGTCAAATTACTAGACAACTTTGGTTCCTTTTGCCACCAATTGCTGAAGAATTCCTTTCTCAAATTAAATGAATTTTGATACAGAGGAGGTTTAGGCCATGGTATGATTAGATGCCTCATGTGTGTCTGAAACAATACAAATCTCAGTATTTTATTCTTATCCAAAAAATCCAGGAGTAGAATATGATAAAATAATCTAAATTAGGATCAATTGGCTATTTTATGTGTAACTTATAATTCCAATTAGTTAACATTGTCATAAGTTCGATTGGGTATATTGTGTGTTTGTTTCAAGGATATTAAGCTTTCAGCATCAGAGGCGGATCCAAGATTTGAACCTTATGAGTTCTAATATTAGAATAATGATCTTTAGTGTTAGTTACTGCGTTCTTGACTTGATTTTTATATATATTTAGTGATTTTTTAAACACAAAAATACTGTCTGCACCAAATCTACTGGGTTCCGCCGAACCCGCCCTTACCCTCTACATCCGCCCCTGTTCAACATCAGGTCAAAACCTACATTTGGGAGAAATCTACCACCACTTCACAAGCCTTTAAAGTGTCTCAATCTCAAAATAGTTTATTCAATAATTTGAGATTCTCTAGCTAACGCTAAAAGTCGTTTATAATCAAGGCCGAAAGAACAAATAAGAAAAAAAAAGAAAGACTCCAACGGTACGATCCATGTCATCACTCCCAGAATGTGCAATTCATTCCAAGTAATTAGACTAGTGGTGTTGTAGTCTTATTGTTTGTCAACGGGTCTGGTGACTTGTTTATTCTCCAGAAATGAGAAATAACAGCATCTTTTGATTCTTTCTAATTTTAAAAGAATTTTAGCAAGCACCATTGCTTAATAACTTGCCAGCAAATTCTTTTGCCATCCTTTATTTGTCGGTTGGGCTGAGGTCCAGAAGATTTAGACGAAAAACTGACTAGCTCTATTGATGATTGTTTTCTTGACTATGTTTCATGAGACAAAAGTACTGTAATAAAATCCATAGGATGATGCTTCCTCCAAGTTAACAACCAAACTAGTTAAACGATTTGATTTTATCTCATTATCTTTCGCTTCAATCAATTAGTGTCTTATTCGTGAATCTTAGTGCTAATAATAAATTATACACAACAGTATAATTAGCACCTCTAATAATAATAATAATAATAATAATAATAATAATAATAATAATATATAATACAGACGTGTGACACACATGCATTCCTAATAAAGTTAGGCCGATTGTTTGAAAATTATTTACAATGTCGACGTTTATCCGTTAAATTCACTTTTCAAATTAATTTATAACATACTTTGTTTGCATGAACTTTGTTAAACTGTTTAGTTTTCAAGCAGTATGTAGCATTTATACGTGAAAGTCCTTAGAAGATTGAAAAGAAAAAGAAGACCATCTTAGAACAGAAAGATTCACTTAACTGATTTGATTAATCACTTCTCTAAGAGTTCTAAGTACATAGAGAAGCTACATTTACGTAAATTTAGTTTGGATTTGACAACTTTGAATCAGTCAAGATACGGTATTTATATATTTGTTGACGTGATGAGGCAAAACTGAAATTAATTAAACTTATGGGAGTACTAAGTACTAAGAAAGCTCATGCATAATCTTTTAATGTCAACCCTACTAGGCAACTACTTGCATCATTTATCTACCATACCAAAGATTCCATGTTACCAATATTCTCCAACAAATCGAAAAAAATATTTTTTTATATACATTCTAGCCAATTCAAAGAACATTCATGCTTGTCATGATGAATGACTTTTGTTTCACGTACCAACGTGTATAAAGGTCTTGATATATACATGTATGTAGTTAAATATATATAAGCAGGATACAATTAGCATATCAGGCAAGTATATAGTATTTTTTATGGTTAATAAGCAGAAAGAAGAAAAGGCTAATAGGGAGTTGGACAGCTTAATGGCAATGGAGTCTACAAGGATTTTTGAAATGGAAAGAAAATTTCAAGCTGATGATGACTATGATAATGTCAAGAAGACTGGTGAAAAAAGCTTGCAAGAATCCAAGAAAATGTGGAAGATAGCTGCACCGGCTATTTTAACGGCAGTGGCTCAATTCTCCATTGGCTTTGTCACTGCTGCATTTATTGGCCATCTTGGGTCTACGGAGCTAGCTGCGGTCTCTGTTGTTCAGAATGTGATTGAAGGATTTGTCTACGGAATAATGGTGTGTGCTTTTGATATTAGTATTCTGTGCATTGATGATGCTAACTAGTAATTTTTACACTAAAAGGTTAGATTGACTGACACAATAGAAAATAACTCTTCGTATCAAGCCTAATATGATAACCCGAAAAATAGAATGTTAACCAACTATAATCGGTTAATTGCTCTAATAATTTAAAGATTCTTTACATCTCATTACGTATAACTTAAACTCTTTAGTTTTAACAATTCTAGGGAGGAAAATGGAAAAATAAAACTTGACATCTCTTAAATAAAGGAGCAACTTTTCTTTCTGTCAACGAAAAGAAATGTGTAGAATCAATTGAGACTAGAGAAATGTGCTTGAATATGGATTGACTCTTTCATCCTTGTCTGAATTTGTTGTATTAGTTAGGGATGGGTAGTGCCCTTGAGACTCTGTGTGGTCAAGCAGTTGGAGCTGGACAATATGATATGCTTGGAGTCTACATGCAAAGATCATGTATCATTACTCTTGTAACAGCCTTGTTGCTGACACCCTTTTACATATTCACATCACCAATGCTGAAGCTCCTACATCAGGATAAAAGTATTTCAGAACTTGCTGGGAAGTATGCTTTATGGGTGGTTCCTCAATTGTATGCTTATGCACTGAATTTCCCTATACAGAAATTCCTCCAAGCTCAGAGCAAAATATGGGTTATGACAGTAATCAATCTTGTTATACTAGTATTTCATGTTGTACTAAATTGGGTGCTTGTGACAAAGCTCGGGTATGGCCTGCTTGGTGCTGCCATAGCAGGGAATATCTCATGGTGGCTTGTGGTCATTGCTCAGTTTGTTTACGTTATCTCTGGTTACTTCCCTGAAGCTTGGAAAGGATTTTCCACATTAGCATTTAAATCCCTCTGGGGATTTGTCAAACTCTCACTGGCATCAGCTATCATGCTCTGGTAAGTTCCTTACATTCTCATTTTACAAGTACTTTTTCTTATATGACAGTTCAATCATTTATCTTATTGAGTCGCGGTAAAATGACAGCCTGGAGCTCTGGTATTACACTGTGGTGATCCTTATGGTAGGATGGTTAAAGAATCCAGAAATTGCAGTAGACGCTATATCAATCTGGTGAGTGGATTGATCAAACTTGTGAAATTCGATAGTTCTTATGGACCTTAGTAAGCTTTAGCTAGGTTAAGAACCTGGTACTCACCTTTTCTTTTTCTTACTAATTTCTCCAATTTCCTCTCTGCCACAGCATGAACTTGCAATTGTGGACACTGATGATCACTCTAGGCTTCAATGCTGCAGTCAGGTTTGACAATTTCTTTCCTCATTTCTATCTATTTCCTGGATAGGAGTTCCCTGAATGAAGTTATTTAGTCCCTACTTGATGTACTACTCTCATTATATATATTTATGTGGTAAATTGTAGCTCGCTATGATTTGACAAATTTGTAACTCTTGCATGATACTGTAGAGTATGTAAGAAACAATAGTTTAGCAGGTGATTTTGAAAACAACACGCAGAACATTTGTAACAGAAGCATACTTAGAATTCCTCTTTTAAGCTTGCTCTTCTTACAATGCAGCGTGCGTGTTTCCAATGAATTGGGAGCTAGTCGTCCAAAAGCTGCGAAATTCTCAATGGTGGTTGCTGTAGTTACATCAAGTATCGCTGGAGCTTTATTTACAGTTGCAGTTATTGCAGCTAAGAACTATTTCCCGAGATTGTTTTCTAGTAAACCTGAAGTCATACAGGAGGCATCAAAATTGGGGTATTTCTTGGCTGCTACCATCATTCTCAACAGCATCCAACCTGTACTTCATGGTAACTTAAATCTTCCCAAGACCTTGAATAACTAAGAAGCAATGAAGAGGCGAAGTACTATATGTTTTCACTAGGCATAACATCCTATATTCTTGTGGAAGTGCAGGGGTGGCAGTTGGAGCTGGATGGCAATCTTCAGTTGCAATCATTAATGTATTTTGCTACTATGTTATCGGCCTACCATTTGGTGCCTGCCTAGGTTACCTTGCTAATCTTGGTGTGGAGGGGATCTGGTCTGGGATGTTATTCGGTAGCCTACTTCAAACAATAATTTTGCTGCTGAAAATGTTCCGAGCTAATTGGCATAAAGAGGTTAGTATATTCTGGTTTTATGTTCATTGCTATGTTGAGTGTCATGTACTCTTGTATAGTACACTACTTAGTAAGTAATCATATTTCAATTTTAATCTTGTTTAAGGAGGCCCATAATCTTCGTACTTCAATGAGAATGATTGTCTAGAAACCTGATTTTGCCACTAATTAAAGTGAATGCCAATCTTATCTTATGCAGGCAATCTATGCTGAAGAGCGCATAAAGTCATATGCTACGACGCCTTTGCATCCAGATATGGTTGATTGAGCAAATCAGATTGCGCTGTACTTCACCTCTGCCCAAGTGACATGAGAGAAGAGTATATGAAACTATCACAATTCAACAGCTATTAAAATAGAGCAATCACGACTAGTATTCCAATAGATTAGAACTGGACAGGTTTCTTTTGAGGAATCTCCTGCAATGTTTGGTAAGGACTGCAATAGAAAGTTGGTTAATATTGGACCTGATTGCAAGCCTAACATTTCATGCCCTCTTCCTTGTGTTTTTCCATTCGACGGCTACTGCAGCAGCAGGGGAATGATCCAGATATAACAATGCAAAGAAAGCTTCAAAGTGGACTTTGTTCTTTAGCTCTAGAGATATATACACTAGCATGATAGGTGGCCAAATTGGATGTACTTTCTAAGTGAATTCTACATCATTTTTGCTTGTCTATATACACTAGCATGGACTTTTTCTTCAATGACTCTTGATCCTGTGTACAGAAGTGTGTATTTCTTTGTTATTTCTACTTTGTTGATAGGTGTTTACCTTTAAAAAAGGTAGTAATATAATTCAGTTCAGTGGGATAGTTTGAACTGGTTGGTTCACTGATAAAAACAACTAAAGAATGTGGTTAGGTGAGTCCCACATAAATGTTTGTGCAAACGTATGGGGTTCCATAAATGAATTATCATTGTCCTAAAACATTATGAGAAAAGTCAAAGCTATCAGAACCGTCCAATATATCTCAATTCAACAGATTGAAAAAAGTTACGTTCGGAATTGCTACAGCCAATACTCCTCTGTTTCACTTTATTTAATAAAAAAAAAAAATTGTACTCTTCTGATTCATCTTATTTGTCTTTTAAAATCTTTGCACGATACTTGAGGACATAAACATAAAAGTGTTGGTCCAAATTATCCTTCGTTTCTGTTTGAACATTTCATAACTTCCAATATAAAGAGACAACTCAACAGTTGAAAAAAAAAGTTAAAATCCAAACTACAAAATTATGATTCGATCTCTGTTCTTTCTTGACTATCTTTCTTCCATTAGTCATTCTCGTATTTGTTAATTAGCGTATATATTAAAATAAAACCATTGTTATACGTCATCGCTCACTTCAGCCCCCACAAAAGCATTAATTAAACAAAAACCATGTTCAGCCTCCAGTCGCCACAGAGAGATTAAGCCCCTGGTTTTCATTCTCAATATGTCATCTGTATTTAGCAGCAATTTGCTTCTTATCTTCTACAACATGTGATGTATTCAATTGATCTTTTTCAACTTGTGTCAAAACTTTCTTATTTGTGCCGCAAGAAATGGCTCTTCATCACCATGAAAGGTTATACAATTTTATCCAAACTACTTACTATATATACACACTGTATTTCCCTATAGAACCACATCTTATACTCAATAACTTCCTTCCAGTAAGCAAAATCCCTTATATACTCCATTTTTATTACAAAGTTTGATATATATATATATCGTCATCATGAGTACTAGCAGCTTTACAGAGGAACAAGAAGCTCTGGTTGTCAAGTCATGGGACTCCATGAAGAAGAATGCTGGTGAATGGGGTCTCCAATTATTTCTCAAGTACGTACACACTCATTGTAATTTTTATATGGATTCAACTTATCTACGCTAACAAAGCAAAATTTTATTTATAGTATCGGTCTATTTAACGTGTTGTATCAAGTAACTTGCTTTAGTTCTAAAGTTACTAATCCTGCTTTTCGTGGATGGTACAAGTAGTTATTTTTTGGACGACCTAATACCTAGTGCGACATTCTTTCAAAGTCTGTCGTCTTTTGAGGAAAAATTTACGTTTCTTTTATATGGTTGAATAATGGAAGGATCATTTGATGTTGTTCAGAATATTCGAGATTGCACCATCGGCTAAAAAGATGTTCTCATTCCTAAAGGATTCAAATGTGCCCCTGGAGCAGAATGCCAAGCTCAAGAATCATGCTAAATCTGTTTTTCTCATGGTAACGTACAATTAAATGTCACCACAAAATATACTTGTTTCTTTATTTTGATGGATCATTTTAAAATACTTTTGCCTTATCTTTACTGTATTTTACCCTTCATACATAGTAACAATCTTTTTCTTATAATTTGTTTTATATGCCAGACTTGTGAAGCAGCAGTTCAACTTAGAAAAGCAGGAAAGGTTGTAGTGAGGGAATCGAGTCTCAAAAGATTAGGTGCTACGCACTTTAAATACGGTGTGGTTGATGAGCACTTTGAGGTACATATAATTTCCCTAACAATTGACTATATATACTTGATGTAATAATAAAAATATAATGGAAAAATCATTTGGGTTGACTCGCAGGTAACCAAGTATGCCTTGTTGGAGACAATCAAAGGAGCAGTTCCAGAAATGTGGAGTGTTGATATGAAGAATGCATGGGGAGAGGCCTATGATCAATTGGTTAGCGCTATCAAGTCCGAGATGAAGTAGCCTCCTTATTTCTTCCAATGTTTGAATTTTGAAAGTTGAATATAAGCATATACTAGCATAGTACTACTACTTATCACATTGTATTTCCTTCTTTCAATTTTCTTCAATGTTTAATCTGGTGTGTTATGTCTTCTTGTAATATTCCTATGGATTATAATTTTTTCATTTGCGTATTTGCATTTTTTTTTAAAGGGAATTATTATATACAATGTGAGTCTGGGACATATTCACTAAGAAAATCAGTGTATTTATTGGTAGCCAAGTACGTATGTTGCACCAGCTGCGACGATTAACGTTTGCAATTAAAATCAAGATTCAGTAATACTTTTAAGTCCTCTAGAATGGCATTCAAGATACAGATTACAGAGCCACTTCAAGAAGTCATTGTTGGTTCAGTAGTTTCATGTCTTTTTTTCTCCTCAGCCTTCATCTAATTCTACTGCAACAACTTGCAAATATAGTATTCTTGGCTGTTGTTGCAAATTGTTTATGCTCTTGTAGCCTGGCAATTGGTATTCTTATACAATTCTCACGACATGAGTAATCAGTAATTACAAGATACTTAATAGTTTTGTAGAGTCACTGGACAAAGTTAAAGATTTGTTTGTTGTTACTTGTAGTCATTGCCCACCCTTGTGGACTAATAGTGTAAAACTTCTTTTACCAAAAGTAGGAGTATAAACTTAATTAAACTTGTTATATTAAAGATTGTATTAGTTGCTGCTACAAGTTATAGTAGTTATCGATACTACTAGTAATTGTTATGCATCTATTGACTCATTATGCTACATCTGTGATGCGGATTGCTAGCTTTGACTGCAAGTGCACACAAATCATGGAGAGAAAGCGGGGTACGTGACATTGAGAGTGGAAGGACAAAGTAAAGTTGACCAAGCTGCAAGAATTCATCTTTGTGCATTTGAGGAACTAATGAGTCAATGTTCATGGCTTCTGAGCTGCAAATGAAGCAGTTAGGATTCTGGGATATGATGTCGTTAGCTTTTATCGGTTGCCTGAACTCTTGAAGCTTCCCGTTCAGTTGAATCACCATGGCTACTTCTGTTGCTGATGATGAGTTCTTTCTTCCACCTTGCTTTGCTATTGTTTGAGAAGTACAAATACCCATTCTCAATTGTATACTTGTTGAATATTGGGGGTTTTCAAGAAAAGAACATATACTTTCCTCTGGATTCTACTCTCTTGTGGTGTGGGGGTGCTGGATGGAAGATGATGAGAGTAGAAATGAAGCAAGGAGTTGCAGTTTTGTGTATGTTGTCTAGAGAGTTGAGCAATAAGTTGTGATGGGACCGAGGTTTATATACAAGTTGTGATCATCAAACATAAACATTATGAATTATACAACCAGCTAGGCACATCCAATATTATAAGCAGTAAATAACTAAATATGTAATAACGTTGAATTTACTACTTTTTTTGTGATAATTGGAGAGCATTTAATTATTCAAATAGGAAGAAACATTACTAACATCCTATGTTTACATAAAAATATTAAATATATGTTTTATATACACTTCTATCACTTAATTATGACTAATTTAGTGCATATTTTCGACTCAATTCATTATTTAATCGTGGTAATAAATGTGATTTGATGTAAGCACCGAGTATGGACAAAAATATCGAGAAATCAACTTTAACACAATTTTTTCAAAAGTAACTAGATCACAATCTTACAAATAATGTAAAATATAACGTAAGCTGTTGATCCTCGTGCTTACTTCAATCCAAATTCAAATCAGCTGTGAAATATGTACTCATACATCTTAGTAAAGACAAGCTTTTAATTCAAAGGTCAAAAAGAAAAAGGGAAGAAGAAAGAAGCAGCCTTAATACGATATAATAGAGAGTAAAGTGAAGCTTCAATAATATAAACCGCACAATTTAAACGGGTGTAGATGAATTGGCAACTTTGGTTGAAATAGACAGATCCATTGTACAAACCAACCGACCGTATTCTGTGTCGCAATTAGTAGTTCTTATAATATATTTAGTAGAAAAAAAATAGAATTGCAGGCAATTAGTTAATTAAATTAGAGGAAAGCTACAATAACTTAAAACTTTTTAGGTAGCAGAAGACTCATTCAATTAACGTAGTGCTGGAAAAAGCATGAAAATCAAATGTGCATGTGGTTTCTCTGATCCATTAATTTAGTATATTGGACTGTTATGGCAATGTAGTACTCTATGGGTCGTTCGGTACGAGGGATTGGATTACTTATCCCGGAATTAAATTTGGGATTATAATTATACCATGTTTGGTTGATGGTATTAACTAATATGGGATAAATTTTATACCCATTCTTGGGATAATTCTATCCCATATAGGAGGTGGGATTAACAATCCCGGGATTGTTAATCCCGGGATAACTGATATAGGAACCGAACGACCCCATAGAGTATGCTAAAATGATAGACTAAAATCTGTTTTATCCTATTTGCTCAGTATACTTCTTCAATAAAAGAGTTCAATTGAACCACCAGGTCCGCCCTGCACGTAGTGATTAAATCATTGGTTGAAACTTGAAACACTTCTCATCCCTTCACTTGAGGATCCATAATGATTCTTTCCAGTATTTCAACTTAATAATTCAGCATTCGTTTTCTGAGGAAAGTATTTTATTGAGTTATTCATCCTGTATGAATATGTCTGCTGCCTTGCTGAAACACTTCTCTTCCCTACATGTGAGGATGATTATCCTAGACTCTTTCAATGCAATATTGTGTTATAGTGATCAACATTTTATCACTCTTGACACCTTTAAACTGACGAAATTAAGGTAACAACCAACAATGTAATTCAGGTATTAATAGAATCCAAATTAAAAAAGAACACTTTCGATCATCTGTGCATATAAGCACCAAAAGCTAGAAGCTTTAAAGTTCATATTAGTTGGACAGAGATCATTTTTATTTGTACATCTACATTTTTAATTTGGATTTCGCTCAAACGATTTTTGTACATGTAGTAGGTCGAGAATAGGTACCTCCTTATGTTATGCTTCATAGTGATCAAAATTGACCTAAGATCTATGTATTAAAGTTCATTAGAGGAATTTCCTAGCTTCACTGCTGCAGGAATGTTTTTCAACTTGTAGTGTTATCCACATAACAGAAAAATCATATAGGTCATGTGAAGACATTTGGTAGTCAAAACTCTTCTTACATTCTATTTCCTTCATGTACAGGACATTTTTCTCTTTTGAAATACAAGTTCTGAATACATATCTCTATAGAATGAATTGGTAAAACTACAACTTCAATATTTCAGTACACTTTACAACAACAGGGCTACTGAGACCATGGGATAGGTATGCTGAAAATTTTCTGCTATGTCCTGAATCAATAGTGTGAAATTGCCATAAAACTTAATTTAATTAGCTTAACAAAGACGGAAGTAACCAAAGATTAGAAAGAGATGAAACCATAGTAAGGAACCATGATAAGAAAGCCAATCCAGCAGATATCTGATATCTAACACACATCTTTGTAGGACAGAATGTTCCACCGGATCTGACTAGAAGATCGACGACTCCAGCAGTTGCACTAGCTGCTGCTAGAGTCAGGATTGATAATGCCTGTATATACAAAGTTTTCAAGTCGTTAAACTTCTTTCAGAACTAATTAAAGGGTCTTCCATTTTACAGAGTTTTTAAGAGAATAACATACCCAATCTCCTAATACAATGACAATAAGAATTCCTGGCTGACGAAAGGGGCACTGGACCAACACAGAATATACATCAACCAATGCCAAAGTGATGCTCCAGGGGATGACCAAGCCCAAGATTGTTACTAAGAAGCTGTATCAATTGTTTTTAGAAGTAAATATATTAACAGGTAGTTGAATTGAGACATTATTAAGATTTGTGTTACAAGAACTCAGTAACGGATACGTAAGGGTAGTTTTGTTATTGCTAATAGTGTATTTTGGAAGAATCTTTACTCTGACAGACTCATGTCTCAATCTTTTGATGCATTTACCTTGAGGTTGATAAAGGATTCATGTAAATGGAGGTGAAGATGAAACATGTTTCAGACAGAATTGAACGAAATGAGTTATCCTAGAAAAAGTTGATCAAGAACCAAACTTTGCTTTCATGATCTTGAAAGGATCTTGTCATAGTCGTCTTACTCAACCTATTTATGACTATTTCAATAATTTTCTTTCGTGGTGCCTACTGTGCTTAGCGAACAGGTATGTGTGAAAACTTATTGGTTGTCAATCAAGCATGCTTTAATTTGTTTTGGGTCGGGGTTGACTATATGAATTACCTAATTCACTTTACTTGGTAAACATTATTTTTTCTTTTGACAAAAAGTATCGAAGGTAGCTTTGGTCACAAGCTGAAAGCCAAATTAACAGAATTGAAGAAATTACCAAAAGGCAGCATAACTGTAGAACTGAACACCAAATGACATGAAGAGAAGAGAAGCAACAGAGAAGATGGCTTGCCCCAATCTCAAAGCAAAACTAGCACTTGTCCCTATAGCTCCAGGTACTTCACAATCCATGGCCATCAGCTGTTAGAAGCCAGATAACATGATATATATTTACTACAAGTGCAACCCCTTAATTGACAAAGATGATCACGATGGTAAGTGCCTTCAAAAGCCATTCTTGAAGTGGTCTAACTTAATTAGCCGCATCAAATTTCAAGAATTGCAAAGAGCTTTATCTCTCTCTTTTTCCTTCTTCAATTTGACTTGTTGGCGATGAACACTTGCTTGGCGAAATCGGGGAAAGATGTAATAACTTCAACAACGGATGCGACTGGCCACTCACTATATATGGAGTAGTTTATACTTTATAGTTATACACAATCATGCATGTCGTCTAAAATGCATACTTTTAATTAGAAGAGATTTAAGGTAGGGGAATTTGTTGATGATGCTTGTGCTTGAAACTACTTTACAAAAGTAAGATGTCAAGAGAGCTTTCAAAATCAGAAGTGTACGAGGGATTCGACACGTAGATTTGCATATTGCGTCTCTCTTTTGTCCTTGACCTCTCTTTGCATTGGCTTTGGAGGGACGGCTATTAATTGTTGGCTATTGTTTAAGTAGAAGATGGGCATAGAATATGAACCTTACAGAAGATAGTGGGACTAATTAAGAGGTTGATCTTGCCGACACCAGCCGTGAGATTGTTTACTTTGTTAATGAGACCACAGATTTTGCTTACAACGTTGCCAAGAGGGAATAAGAAATGGAGAATTAAAGAATTTAACTAAATAAGAAATTTATGAAATATAATTGACTCATAAACTAAATATAAAACGATATTATCCTTCCGTTTAAACATTTATTTCTGGTTGTTTATCAACCTTCTTGACTTGGAGTACTTCGAAACTTGTGTGGTGACTAGGCAACATCATGAATGGCCCTTTTTCTCCTAGAGTGTTTATGGTTCCTTTTGACTTTTAAGATAGTTTCTTTTTAAAAAAAGAAACAAGAAAGAAAGAAAGAAAAAGCTAAGTAGAGTCAAATCAATTTCTCTATGTCGATTTGGTAAAATTGTAAACAATGTCAAATTAGATATATGAATCATTTTTTTGGTTTTCCAGTTCCTACTTCGTACTTCATACCGTTCATTTATGTACCAGATTTACGACTAAATTTATCATAAATTAATATATTTAGCTTCAATTGTATTTTTTATTCTCAAAATTTGAATGTAAGACCTCTAATTAGAACAGAAAGATTTTAATGCTATCACTATCCTAAATCTCTAACTTTAATTGCAAAAGGATTCGAATTATGAAACTTTTGACTTCACAGTTGACACGATATTCTAAATACCACCAGTACACTAAACAAGCGTAATTGGTTCTTTCTTTATTGGGCTAATTACAAATATATACAACTCTAACACCAAAATTTCAAAAAATAACAATATTATTTCACTTTACAAAAAATATCAATATTTTTTTACACATTATATACAAAACTAACAAATTAGGGTTTATTCCTCCTTCTTCCTATTGGCCCCTCCCACTGCTACCACCCCAGACGGCGCTGCCGCCTAGTCACCGCAGGCAGCCGCCCGATTTTTTATTTTTTTTTTTTTTTTTTGAATCTAAAAAATAAAATACACATAAATACAAATATAAACATTGATTTTTCTTTGAAATTAAAGTTGGAAAATACATATAAACAAAATTACATGTAAATACACAAAACAATGTGTTACACATACACTAAACACACACATACATGCACGGATCTACAGATCTACAAATTAAACATATAAATTTATGTGTGTGACACTTATTACTTGACATACACACAAAAACACATACAAAAATATACAATATATACGCTGACATACATGTTCATACAATGATATACACATACATACACTTATGCACTTCATGTACATATACAAAAATACAGATCCATACACTAGTATAAAAACTAGATATACAGTATGTTCCACCTTCCAACAACCACCAACAACCACCAACAACCACCAAAGACATACACATACATGGAAATATATACATAAAAACAAAACAAAATAAAAAAGAAAGGAGTAGAAGAAGATCTGAAACATACACATATACACATATAAAACAAAAATAAAAAGAGGAGGATCAGATCTGAAACACGCCGGAAATAGAGATTGGAGCCGCCGCTGATGTAGTGCAGCAAGGCCGCCGCGTGGAGCAGCGCCGCTGGTGTTTTAGCGTAATTTTCGTAAAAATTTCGTCCAGAAGCCAGTTTTAACACTGGTGTTTGGTTTGAGGCCACTATTTTCTTTGGTCTTACACTAGAGGCCACTTTTGGGCCTTTACTAAATAAGCATTGACTTAAGTTCTGTCATTGACTGAAGTTCTGTCCATATGGCCCTGGACTGAAGTTCTATCTTTAAGGACTGAACTTCAATCCATATGGCCCTGGACTGAAGTTCTATTTTTTAAGGACTGAACTTCTGTCAATATGGCCCTGGCATGAAGTTTTATCTTTAAGGACTGAATTTCAATCCATATGGCCCTAGACTGAAGTTCTATCTTTAAGGACTGAAATTCAGTCAACATGGTCCTAGATTGAAGTTCTATCTTTAAGGAGTGAACTTCAATCCATATGGCCCTGGACTGAAGTTCTATCTTTAAGGACTGAACTTCAGTCAATATGGCCATGGACTGAAGTTCTATTTTTAAGCGAAAGTGGCCACAAACTAAATATTTTGGTATTAGTGGCCTGTGCCCAAGACCAATTGCAAAAGTGGCCTTTCGTGCGCTTACCCCAGTAATTTTCTCTTCTTTATTACAGTACACACTATTATTCTCCTCCAAATTACATGAGATTTTTACACTCTATACCCATAAAATCTAAAGTATTTACAAGTTATACCCATTAAAAATTATACTACCCATAAAATTAAAAGTATTTACCTAACCTACCCATTTATTATTATATACCTTTGTTATGGTTTATAGGTGTATACTTTTAAGGTATACTGCATAAATTATCGTATAAAAGCCTGGATGACCATTTATTGCTGTATACCTTTATTATACCTTATATGTGTATACCTTTATAATATACTGCATAAACTATGATATACAAGTCTGGATGGGTAGAGTGGATAAATAATTTAGTGGGTAGGTCGGGTAATATTTAAAAGTAGTGGATAGTAACTGTAATTATTTTAAATTTTGTGGGTTTTTGGTAAGTGTCCCTGCAACATAATTATCAAGGACTGCAATATAGAGAATGTGTTGACGAGATTTCGACCAATAATCACTATTTAAGTTGTTCGACAAGGATTAGCCAGTAGTTATAAAATTTTCAAAATAACCACAATATAGAAACACGATTTTTTTTTTTTAAGAACAGCCACCAAAACCTAAAATTTTTTTTTTTGGAAATTTCAAATTAACCTCCAGTAGTTTTACTAAAATATAATTCAAAGTTCCAAGAAATTTTCCCCGGACTTCATGTTTTGTAGTCCCAAGAAAATTGCATGTAATTTTGAATTAAGCTTCAGGAAATTTAATGAAATTTGGTGAGATTTAGCTCAAATCAAGAAACTCTATGGCTTTTTAAACTTAGGGTTGTTCTTCTAAAATTTTACAAAAGCCAGTTATTTCTCTTTTGGCGCCTAAAAAATGGTTACATGGTTAAATTTTGGGAGGTTTATGAAAAATTCATCAAAATCAAAATATTTACCCGTTTATATCCATAAGTTTCATATTTACCCGCCTTACCTATAAAGTATTTATCTGTTCAGACTTGTATACCATAATTTATGCAGTATATCATAAAGGTATACGCCCATAAGGTATAACAAAGGTATACAGTGATAAATGGGTAGGTGAGATAAACTTTTAATTTCATGCATAGTGTAATTTTTATTGAGTATATATATAGCGGGTCAATACTTTGTATTTCAAGGGTATAACGTTTAAATTTTACACGAGACAGAAGCATATCCGGCCCAGAAGCATGAGCTACAACTAGAAAATTTCACTTGGTGTCCCTAATTTGACTGGTTTGTCCGGATTTCCTATTGTTTTAAATAAATGACCTCTAGATTGGCAAGTATTGCACAGCCAAGACTTCAAGGTAATTTAGTTAGGAAATGAGAAGAAGAGGTCGAGGTCAAGTGTTGCATAGTATCAAAATTTTATGACAATTTAGTTGGGAAAAGGGAAGGGGAGGGGAGGGGGGGAGGAGAAGGGGTCGAGGACAAGTGCACCTAGTTGCCAAGATTTCAAGGTAATTTAGTTGGAGACAATGAAGTGATCGATGGCAAGTGTTACCCTATCAAGAGTTCAAAGCAATTTCTCCGAGAAAGAGGAGTGAAGGGTTTGAGAGCAAGTGTTATCTATTTGCTAATATTTCAAGCAATTTAGTTGGACAAGGGGTGGAAGGAGTTGATGATTAGTATTGTCCTGCTAAGACTTAAGACAATTTAGCTGGAGTGAGGGAGGGAGAATTCACATCATTAATTGGGTGGTGAGGTGTATCTTTGTTAGAAAATTATTTATTAAATCAACAGAGGGTCTATTTTACTAAACCATATTAGCCAAGATTAAAAATGCAAATCACTCACACCGGTGTCATAAATCTGTAAATCTCCGAGCTGTGACAAAACTATAGCCCATCAGCCGAAGTCCATTTCGGTGTAATTCACTAGGCATCTTATATGTGCACTGCCATTGAAAGGAGCAGTCACTTCTTAAATTTTTTCAAGCAGTCACTAAACTTTTGCAAACTTCAGACGAAAAGAGCTTTTTTTTTTTTTTTTTTTTTTATTTTTTTTTTTTAGACGAAAAGAGCTTAAGTAAGTCCAACTCAGAAAAAGAAAAAAAGAGGATTCAGACCCGGCATTCAGTTCCCAAGACTGATTTTGATAAAGTAGCTATGCCTTGCAAAATTTTGCCAAAAGTGGATGTGTCTTAAATTGCTTTGTGAAAACAGGCTATTTGTGCACTTCAAAATTTTAATTCATCACTTACTAGATATTATTAGGGTTGCATCCCTGAGGTATATAAACCTCGTTTCAGTGTGTTATGGTGCTTTAAGAAAAAACCTGTAAGAGCTGGAAAACTACTTCTTACATTCACTAGAGGATTATTTCAACCTTTAGCTTGAAAGTTATATCCAATAATGTTGCACGAATTCGATTAAGTATATAAAATTATAATGTAAAATTCTTTTAAACAATTTGCGTGTTTAAATTGGTTACGATAAGTTATTTGCCTTATTTATTGTTTACACTACCAAAATAGATATCACTTACTATTGATAATTATTTTAATGTTGCAATTATAAAAAAGAAAAAATTAGACTTCGAGTATAGAAGTTAAATTAGAGATCAAATCATGAGTTGGTGCAAGAATTCTACTCCCAAAATGAGATCAAAGCTGTTTATTTTAACCTATCCTTATATATCAACTCTTAGTCACTTTAGTTCATTGCACTACAAAATCAAGATTTTGATAAACACTTGCTTCAATCAACGTGCCAAACAAACAACAAATTCCACTAGGACAAAGGGCGAGATCCCTTGTTAACAGGGTGCACATTCATACTGAGTTCGGCTAACAAAAATCAACGAGTAATTGTTAAAGTACGTTTTCTCTATTTCATTTCATATCATACTCTTTTTCTTAGTCTGTTCTAAAATGAATTAGACCTTTATATATTTGAAAATTTCTGAACTTTAAGAGGGTACTTTTTGTATTTTTCCTCTTACTTTATTCAATTCAATTCGAAGTCTACTCAAATACCATCAAATAAAAGGAAACAACTAATATAAATTATGAATATTATTCTTTTGGACTTTAAGAAGTTATCTAGAATTAATCCAAATTGAAGTTACTTTCAAACTGAATTGCACACCATGCACCCTTGCACGATAAGAATTAAGAAAGGCTAGCCGTTGCTCTTTCTTTTTCCTTTCAGTACTATCTGCTACAAATTTGTGAGAAAATTTGCATAAGCTATAATTCCGTCAGTTTGAAAATGAGAGGTCCTAATCGTGATCAATAGCAGCTCAACTAATCAAATTTTTGTAATGTTTTACGTGTTGACTCAACCCGAACGTAACCTAATTAGCTGCAATCTGCATGCACACCAAAAGTAAAGGATAAGAGCCATGATCTTAGTCCAATTGAGTGTTTCCAGAGGTGAATTTAGGATATATATACTTCCTCCTGTCCACTTTAAGTGTCACCTTTAACTTGTGCACATCCTTTAAGAATTGTAGTAAATTTAGGTAATTACATTTAATTTTTGGTACATTAGCTAATTATATTTAATAAGTGAATCATTTGACTGCATTGCCCTTTACCTCTCATCAGTTTTAATTAAAATAAATACTATTGAAATGAACAAAGATAAATTGGAAAAAAAAGTAGTAATAAATATTTTCTTAATCTTGTAAGGTGACAGTTAGTTTCGACTATTTTAAAAAGCTAAAGGTGACACTTAAAGTGAACTGAAAGGGAGTACCAAAGTAGTGTTTAGAGACTTTAAATTAAGTGTAATCTTATTATGCATACACATTTCAAATACTTTTGCACATGTATACATTCTGTTGAATGTATAAAATCCGCCATGGATCCATTTTGGTTTATCTCTTACATTTAGATTTTGCAAACACGAAACACGTTTAAGAGACAAGGAGTCACAGCCTACGTACAAAGATTTATTAGGGAACGAAATAAATATTACTAGTGGAGTATTACACAACACAACAGCATGCCATCAATATTACTTGAAGTATAAATCATAAAGAATGCATGAAATACGACTCTCCAAAGCAGTCTTTTTAAATTAATTAAAAAGAGAAATTAAAATCATATCTTGCTTCAGCAAGTTGAACTAGACGAAAAGAACATAGATTTAGCACTTCCCAAAGATTGTAGTAATAATCTTAAGGAGGTTCTTCTTTATTTGCAAACATACGAAATTTTCTTGTGAGCAGAATGGTTATTGTCCATGCCAGGCCATAGACTTTATGATGTTGCCTTGGTTACTGATTTGAAAGTCACCTTAGCACCAAGCAGCTGCTTTCCATATTCAATTTCAAAAGTATCATAACGCAGGAAAAACTCCACTAACATTAATCTGCCCAAGAGCACTATCAAATCTTTACCAGGACATTGTTTATCATTCGCCGTTGGTTCATCTGTCTCCTTACCATTGGACCAGTAGACATACTTGAGCAATTTCTCTCCATCTCCCACAAATCTATCGGCATTAAACTCCTCAGGGTTCTTAAAAATTTTAGGGTCTCTTGTGGCCAGTGTCTGATACCCAAATATTATTTCATCTTTCTTGATCAAGAATGATGCATCATGGCTATGAATGACTATATCTTCTCTGGCCTTTGCAGTTTGGAATGCAACTGGAGGGTCCATTCTTAATGCCTCGTACACTACTGACTTAACCAGAATCATTTTCTCCAATGCTGAAACTGTGACCCCTCCTGCCTCTTTGACAGCAGTCCTTATTTCATTGGCGAGCCGTGCATGTAAACTCTGTCCTGCTACTCCAACCCACTTGATCATACCTGGAAAAAATATCTTCATGCCACCATAAGAATTGAACCCTGCTAGGAAAATAAAGTTATGACATGCTTCATCTCTTTTTAGGCCAAGTTTCTCGGCTTCATCTAAAATTGATCCCATGGACTTGTAAAATGCATCATATAATTTCTGATGATCAGATTTCACAACGCAATATGGTAATGGAAAAGTGTGCAAAGCAAAATCTTCAAGGAAGCTTGGTACAAATTTGAGGCCTAGTGAAATTAATGGAGCCAATTGAAAGAATACCCATTTATCAACAGATTTTGGTCCATTAGTACCAAGACTTGTATCAGTTGGACTTTTTCCCTCACAAAATAAACGAAAGTTGAAGTCAAATGACATGTTGTCACATAAGGGATTGAAATCTGATGTTCCTTTTTCAGACAATTCTTTTTCAAGACTAGCAAATAGCTTAGAGATTGAGCTAATAAATGTAGGGATGAAATTGTCATGCAACTTAGCTAGTGTGGACAAGAAAAGGCCTTTTAGGGTTGCATGTTTTGGCTCAGAAGGGTCAAGAAAAGGACAAACCCTATAACCACCATTGAAAGCAGGTGAAGACATGAATGTGCCTTCAAAGTAGTTTTTCTTATCAACTTTTGAGTTGTCAAAAAGTATGGGATAACTAACAGCATCCACTAAGACAATGGCTTTGGAGTTAGAAGCATTAAAAGGACCAGGGGGAATGTTGGTTCTAAAGACAGTGGATTGGTACTGTTTCATACGAGACCTGAAGAAACCTTCATTGCCTTGGTTGTAATGGAAGTCATAACGATCCTTAATTGCCCCAAAGAAAGGGAAGCCATAATCACCTGGGATTTCTTTTAAAGGAAGCTTTGAAAGAGCTGAAGAGTCACTGGTTGCCATTATTTTTGTTATGATGTTTTGGATTTGGGATGAATTATTGGATCATATGTTTGTAGGTATATATAGAATGCATGGCAGGATGAAGTAGTACTCATTCTATGATTGATTTTCAATTCCTAGTGTTTCACGTGGAAGAGATGAGCAGTGAAGTTACATTACTAAGTTCTGCTGGTTACGTTGTTTTAAACCCTATTGAGGGCCAAAATAGTTGAATTTTGAGTTTGGACTTTCAATGCGTGAGTAATAGGAGTAGTATTGTTTTATGCAGGAAAGAATATAAAATAAGGATGCAGGTTTAAAACAACTAAAATAACAAAAGTAATCTGCATGGAAAACAATCTATGTTTTGTTTAAAATTTAAACGCATTTAAATTATCAAAAAGCATCAACATATAGTAAGATATAATCATCACATTATAAACAATGAATTACAATTCATGAATTACTAATCATGCACCATTAACTTGTCTCAGAATTGAACGCCCCATTATTCCTCCAATTATATAAGACGTTGTGCACTTTTACTCCTGGCAAAGATTTTTATCCGAGATACTGAGCTAGAGCTTCGCCGACGGGTTGGATATTTTAGTCTAAATTGTGTATTTGTCTTAAAAAAATCATTGAATATATATAAAATGTACAAATTATTAATATAAAATTCAGTAACTAAAAAGTATTGGAGTCCGATAAGATTTAAATTTTGACTTCGACTCTATGAGTTAAGAGGCACATAAGTTATATTAAACTGTAGAGAGTAGACGGATTTAACATGGCTTCTCAGGGTCTTTTACTGGGTTCAATTATGGTTAGAAATTGGATCCTTGGCTTTAGGCTCGACCCCACTATGTATACAAAATTAATATTTTCTAAAATCACGTTTTACATTCGGTAAACCAGCTGTAACTTTTTTTCTAACCCTAACTACTCCAAATATTAGTATTTAGAAATGACAAGAGGCTATTTTATATCTACGGACCAGAAATGTGCTACACGTTCACCGGTTCCTCCCAGGATCGGAATATGATAATGGTAAGAGGTTAATGATTGCTATCATGTCATCAAAAAATTACTACTCCTATTATTTATAATTGTTTATAGAAGTGGAATTATAGCAGCTTAAAATAAACCAAATTACATATTATAACATGTTAAAAAAATGCTGAAAAGTGTAGACTTATATGTTGAAGATCAAAATTCTATATATGGTATACTCCTATGTGCCATACATAAACTAACATCCAATTAGAAGCCACTTTTTAAAAACCAAGAAAAAATCAAATAGTACTATTCACCCGCTTACTTTTAAACTGAATCTAAAGTAATCCAAAATAGCAACCATGCACTATGGTTAAGAAGTTATAATTCAAATTGACACTACTTAATTAATGTCATCATTGTGTCATCAGCCTTCTCGGATGCCTATAGGTTATTTGAGAAAAAAGAACCGTACTAGCTCGGTGTAAACTAATAAAACCTTTAATAGTAGACTTGATATTGAAAGAGATTAGCAAACACCTACAATTATCTTCAATAATTGGTTATACTACTATAGTACAATGTGCATGTCTACACGAATATAATACAAGTGATCGACATCTATAGTGCGTGGATCACTAAAATCAGGTCATTATCAAAGCTATGATAGACTTAAATCCTCAGTTTTGGAATTTGCTCGACTTAATTAGGTTCGCAGCCAGGAATATTTTATTCTGTATAGCCAGGAGCACTTCTTAAAAATTAAAAAAACATGTTTTTCATTTTGTTAAATGAAATAAGTAAAATGTACTTAGTCAAAAAATGAGATTAACAGTGAAATTATATATGTTATTTTCTTAGAGTTAATCATGTGATATTCTAAATTTTCTGGTCACTTCAACATTGGAGTTGTGTTTATCACAAGTTGCCAATAATAGCTCCATGGAACATTATGCTCAGCTAGTTGCAAATATATCTACATTGAGAGACATTATCATCAGAAGCGATGATAAATTTAAAAGAAAATTAATTTTGAGACACATAGGTAGACAATTTTGGAGATTAATTAATCTTTAAAAGGCGGTCACATTGAGCTTCATAATTGGCTTAACCTAACTTGATGACACGCATTTAAAGTTTTCGAACACGAAATGCTGTGTGAAATTAACATCTTTCTTGCTCGGTAATTAGCCAGTTAAATAATTAAGTCACTTTGGATTCCTAGCTAGCTCATTTCATTCTCAGGGCCGTTGGCTTGTTTGATATTGGGTCAAATCTGGCAGTAACATAGGCCATAGCTATATGGAACATCATCATCGCGTAATTATTATTCAACGTTATGCTTAGATTCGACAGACAATTTTGGGACAGATTAGGTTAGAGGTAAGAAAAGTTCTATGATCTTCACAAGTAACTACTGTGTGATTTCCAATATTTGATGTTTAATTCTGTACATTGTGTATATGTTTACATGAATAGTAGCAACACGTAATCAACATGGATAGCGTGGAGCATTCTCGTCAGGTTATTCTCAAAGCTATGAGACTCAAACAGCAATTTTGGGTAAGGTAACCAGAAATATTTTATTCTAATTTTTATGAAAATAAAAAGGAAAACAGTACTATAATCTTCAAAAGTAGTAACTGGGGTGACTTGGCTAAAAGACCTCTGCAATGAAGGAAATAGAGGGAATAACCCTCAAGTCTTAAAAATTGGGTGTATAACCCTTTAATTGCTTAATGACCATTTAACACTAATGACCTTATCCAAGTTCTCTAGTCTCAAACCCCCAGCCCCCAAGTTACAAAAACTACACTTTGGTCTACTATATAAACAATTATTATTTACCTAAAATAGCAAAAAAACAATTAAATCTTCCCACCAAAATCCCTAGACCCCCAGCTGCCTTCTTCTTCCCTCCAAGCTTTCCCGCCCAGAACCACCTGCGCCTTCAATGGCTGTTTGAGCTTCGTTTTTTGCTCCATTTCTCCCATCAAGAACTGCGTCATCTCGATCTATAACTGTTTTATCTTTTGGAACCCGTTTTTCTTGAAATTTCTTGTTGCGGCTGTAACGTTTCGATGCGAGTAATGTGGATGGAAATCTGAGGTGAATTGGTCTGGGCTTCCGTCTTTGCACATACATCCTTTCATTTCTTCAACTGGTAAGAAGTTCAAGCTGTTTTTTATTCGTTCGCCATTGTTGCAGAACTGCTGCATTATTTCATCGACCATCGACCACATTCGGTTGATCATCGACTTCGTTGAAGTAGATGGGGGGTTTCGTAGTAGTAGGTGCTGACTTTATGGGTGAATGGATTGAGACCCCAAAATGCTGGAATTAGCAATCTAGGACAAAGACAACAATCCCTATTGCATTAAATCTGGAATGTACCTACGATCAGTTAATTGACCAATTAATCGATCGCGGCAACTTAACGTGCCATCGCAGCGAGGTTTCAATTAGCTATGTTTTTAGTGCTGCTCCTACGAGGGGTAAGGTGGCTCCTTCTTTTATAAGAAATGATAATGATTTGCATATCTATATGCTCGATGTTGGAAATAATGGTAGCAGGCCTATTTTAAAGATATTTGTTGGCGAGAGCTCTCAAGCAGGCTCAAATGCTGCCACTAATGGTGCAGCTGATTCTGCAAGACCACCACGACCACCACTATTCAATGAGAGTACGGGTGATCATGGCAGTGATGCTGGAGTTGGTGAAACTGCTGGTGATATGGATAGTGAAGAAGAAAATGCTATTGAAGATCCAGAGGTTGGAGAACCCGCTGTAAATGGGAGCAACTGTGTTGCCGAATCTGCTCCCACTCAAGGCAGCAACTTGGGTGATGTGGTTGATGATTGCACAGGTTTTCATACTGGGAAAACCTTCGATACCAAGAAGAGCCTGGTTGTGGCTTTGAAGATGGGTTCAATGAAGAAGCCATTCACATTCAAAACAAAGAAGAGTACTAAATCCCTGTATGTCGTGGCATGTGTAGAAGCGCGCTGCAGGTGGATGGTGCGCGCCATGAAGTATGTTAATTCCAACAGGTTTGTGATCACCAAATACTTTAAAGAGCACACATGTGGGGTGCAACATCTACCAAGCCATCATCCACATGCTTCAGCGGATGTCATCGGAGAATATTTCAAGAACAGGTTTATTGAAGGCAAAGGGTTGACGACAAAAGATATCAAGAGCGCTTTGGATCAACAACTGAATAGTAAGGTAAGTTATTGGAAGTGCTGGAAAGGAAGAGAAATTGCAAAGGCTTTAGTTAGGGGCAGTCCGGAGCACAGTTACGCAATTTTAGATGCGTACAGTTTTGTGTTGGAAAGCCTAAATCCTGGCAGCAAGACTGGGTTAAGGGTTGATGAACAGGGGAGGTTCAAGTATTTTTTTGTAGCTTACGGAGCTTGGGTTAGAGGGTTTACATATATGAGGAAGGTGATATCAGTCGATGGGACACATTTATCGTCCACCTACGGCGGTGTTTTATTGACGGCTGTCGCGCAGGACACGGAGAACCACATTTATCCATTGGCTTTCTGTGTGGTAGACAAGGAGTGCGACAGCTCATGGCAATTCTTTTTTGAACAGCTGGCTCACGTAGTCCCCAATACACCGGACCTGTGCATAATTTCCGATCGCGCCAAGGCCATAGCAAATGGGATTAGAAGGGTATATACCTTCGCATCTCATGGCTGTTGCACCAAGCACCTTGCTGAGAACATGCGCGTAAGGTTCAAGTGTGGATCATTTTTGAAGGATTATTACACCGCTGCGAAGGCGTACCGTTTTGAAGTGTTCAGCGATGCTTTTAACCAGCTCGCGTCAAAATGCCCTGCCGCAGCTGCTTGTCTTAAGGATGAAGTGGGCTTCCATAAGTGGACGAGAGCATTTTTTCCAGGAAACAGGTATGATGTAATGACGACAAACCTTTCCGAGTCCCTCAACGCAATGTTCAAGGACGAGAGAGAATACCCCATCCTGGGACTGTGCAATGCTATTACTCGCAGGTTTACTGACAAGTTCAATGAGAGGCGTGAGGAGATGAAGAAACACAACACCATTTTGGTGCCCAGTGCTGAAACAAAATTGAATCAGAATATGCTTGAAGGAAACAAATTGATTGCTTATCATGCAGGCGGGAGCGTGGAAGTACCGAAGTACACTGTGGTTGGAGATGGCCTATCCCACACTGTCAATCTTCATTTCAGAACGTGTACATGCAGGGAGTTTGACCTGGACAAGATACCATGCAAGCATGCGTTTGCAGTGTTGAGGATAAGGTATGGAGATGAATATGGTGCTAGCGCGTACCATTACACTTGTCCATTTTATAGGCTTCAGACTTACATGTGTGCGTATGAAGAAAATGTTTATCCAATGCCACCGGAGCAAGAATGGATGGTTCCTCCAGAGGTAGTTCATAGAAGAATTCTTCCGCCGATGGTCGATCCCAAAAAGGGTAGAAGGAGAATTAATCGTTTTCCCTCAGTCGGTGAAACTTTTTTCTCAAGGAAGAGGCAAAATAGATGTTCAAACTGCAAGAGAAGTGGCCATAAGAGGACAACCTGCCCTGCTTTGGTACGAGGTTGATAATCAACCTTGCAATTTTGATTTGGTGTATTAGCTTAAGTTGTGATAATTTGGTGTGTTTAAGTAGTGTTAGATGTGGTTGTCTTAATTTGGTACTGTGTTATTTGTTGGAACAATTTGAACTGATTGTAATAGTTTCGTTAATGTATTTTATTTCTATTTTAAGTGTCTTGTATATAAGAATGAGTATTATTTGAGTTCAGCAAATGCTGGACATGTTTACAACCAGTTGAGTATTTACATTTTCGATTAATAGACAATATATGGGTTGATTATTGAAAAAAAAAATAACGTAGATTAATTGACCCAATGCAGTTGATAAAGTGATTGCACGAATTTAATACACGCGTGCGCCCCGTCATTGAAAGCAGCCGGAATTGGGTTAAACGAAGTGGCAGTTCATAATTGCCACTTGAAACGATGAGACTCGAAGTGGCTGTTCATAATTGCCACCTGAAACGATGAGACTTTTCTTTTTCTGGGAACACCAAAGGTTGCATCGATTTGGAGCCTATAAATAGAGGCATTAGATCCAACAATCCACAACACAACTCAAGAATCACTCTCATCTTATAATGGCAAGAGCTCCAGGAAGTGCCACCAGAAACAACAACAATGGCAATGTCACTCTCAGGAACAACGACCCAGAGGTGCTGCTGATCCGTGCTGACCTAGACAGGCTTATCCGCCTCCTGTGTGAAGATCGCAGGAGGCAGGAGATGAACATCCGCCGTACGGCTAGGATGTTGAGGGTGCTCATGGAACGAGCATGGGAGGATCTGGACAACTACATCACCCCTCCCCCCTCCCCTCGTAATAATTAGTTTTTTTTTTAATTTTTAAATGTAAAAAGAAAAGAGTTTTCATTATGATTGCTCTTTTCTTTAAAAATATTATATATGAAAATGGCCCCCTGAGTTATTATTAACTCTGATTGTGCATTTAATTTCTCGTTCAGTTTCCCGCTCCCCCATTTTTTTTGCGTATTCTTGATGAGCAGTCCATACTGTTGACACCCAATTTTGTCTCGAATTTTAAGTTAATAGTAAATTATAAGTGTATTTAATTTAAAGGGCTAATTTTAGAATTTAAATTGCTAATTTTAAAGAAAAGGGATAAATTTGCAACGCATAGCCCAATTTCAGCTCACCTATGCAAACATCATATACGTTACACCCCCACACCCATTTCCCCATTTCAGAAAGGGAACCCGTTTTCCCTTCACCCCAAGACCCGCGACCCATTTTCAATTTCCCCAAAAAATTTGAAATCAAATTCTCAAAAAATGATCCCCTCTCTCCAGCTCATCATCCGATCGTACAAGTCTATTTGGGTATTTTTACCCACTCCTTTAAACCCTAAATGTTAAGGTATAAAATGAAAAATTGGTTGATTATTTCAAGGGGGGAGGGTCTTGAGCAGCGGGGAAGTGGTGGCAGCCGTGGATAGGGAAGAGGGAGCAGCCATTAATGGAGTTGATGGAGCAGCGACAGTAGGGGGTTGAAGTTCATAGAATCAGCAGTCGTGGATAGAGAGGGAGAGAAAAAGAGGCAGAACCTATAGGCATATATTTTCAGTTTTAATCTTTAAAAGAAAAAGACAGTTAGCATTTTGGTTTCTGTTTTGGATTCGAACATCGGTTTCGTGTTTGTTATCGCTTCACTTTGCGTATCGCTTCTTCCATATCTGAGTCGTCGACCTTGTTCGCGTGGACGCTTTTATTCTAGTCGAGTCGTCGCTCTTGTTTGAGTCGCATTCTTCGGATCCAACGCCCCGGCTCGCTGCCCGCAAAAAGGTAATCCTTCTTCCTTATTTTATTTTTTTTTTCATTTGCTTGTTGTATGAATTTTTGATTGCTTCTGCCTCTGTTAGCAATGCTTAGAGTTTGTTACATATAGTTTCTGTTTGTGAAAGTTTCCTTTATGTTCTCTTAGTTCCTTTGTTATTCATAGTGATGATTTTAGGTTCTGTTAAATGTGTTTGGGGCTGTTCCTGGTAGTAGAGAAATGGTATAGGTATATGTGTGTTAGATTAAGTGAAAGGTGTTAGGGGCTTGGATAAGTGCAGTAGTCTAGTAGAGTAGCTGGAGATGTCTGCTTCCTGGTGGCCTGATGATGTGCAGTTGCTTGGAGAGTTTCTGCGGTTGTTTCTGAGAGCTGGAGTGAGGTAGCAGGGGTCTTGGTGGGATGCAGGGTGTTTTAAAGGAGTATAGGTTGGTTCTGGTGATGTCTGGTGTGTGCCCATCAGAGGTTGGTTCAGGCTGTTTCTGTAGGTCTTGTGAAGAGTCCTTGGTTAGCAGGTTATGTTCAGAAGTGATAGTGATGTTGTTTGCAAGCCTGCAGTTAGTAGAGTTGTCTCTTGCTTGATGTAATTGGTGTTTTTGTCTTTTTTTTCTGGGAGGTGTGTTGGTGAGATGAGGGAGTATGGGATGATTCTGCAGTGTCCATGATAGGATTCAAGTGATGTAAGTAGTCCTGTAAGTCTGCAGTAGCTTTGGAGAAGTCTGTGATGCTCCAGGGTTGTCCTCAGGTGTCTAGTTAAAAAAGGAACTAGAATGGTGTTTCTAATCTCTGGATGTTGTCTATGAGTTTAGCTATTTGAAGTCTTGCTTTAGTTTATACCAAATGGTAGTATTAATTTTTTTTTACATGGCTTGAATGTGTGTTCTGTTAAGTAAATGATCAATTGCAATCTTTTCCCTTGGGTAGTTAGCATCTGGTTTGCCTTACTTAAATAGAAAGGGTTAAAGATTTGATCTCTATGGTCTGATGACGATTCTAAGTACACGAAATGGTTGTCAAATTTTATTTAGAAGTCTCTATACTATTAAAAATACAATTATCAAAGAAAGTTTATGTCTTTTTATGGGAAATTACACTAGAATTTGTTATGATGGCTAGATATGACATTATTGGTCTAGTGATAAGCATTTCCTTTTAATGTTCTTTTGGATTTGTTCTCTAGCTATGAATATATGGTGTTTTTGTGGAATCTTATCCTAGTGTCGCATTGGATTAGTCCTCTTGAAATAATTTGAATGCAAATTGGGGTTTATATCATGGAAGTTTGAGTGTGCTAATAGTCAGAGAGTAAATCGTTATGAAGTTCTAATTTTCTGTTAAAAAACCATAACTTTGTTCTTGTGTCAACCTTCATTTTTTTTTTTTTTTTTTTTTCCTTTCCCACTTGGTTTGCTCCTTGTTAACTTCAAAAAGCAGGGTGATTGTTAGCATTAAAGTTATGATCTTTTGAGTTCATTATCTATATTCTCTTAAAACTTGGTCTGCAATTTAAGTTTAAATCTGATTGGTGTCTTTGTTTGGGTAAATATAGCTTTAGTTCATGAAGGGTAATTGCTCACTTTCAATCACGCTTTGTCCCTGTTTGAAGCCAGCCATGTGAACTTGTCCAGTGACTTCTTCTTGGAAATTTTTGTGCTTGGTTGTTGACTAGATATAAACTTAAGCTTGTCTATGTGATAAAGCAAGATAGGAATTAAAAAGATATCAATTGCTGGTTTAAGCTCTTATCAGATCACTCTTCGATGATGAATTAGTCTTCTTATAGAATTTCATTCAGCCTGGCATTTAGGAAATTGTTTTAGGACTGATATTTATTAAGTTTCAAGCTTTGGGTGTGGAGTAACTTTACCGTTATAATGAACTTATTTTCCTTGCATAAAGCTGAAGGTTACAACTATTATGCTCAGTTTAACTCAAGTTGATTTTCCTGTTAGTTAGTTGCCTCTTCCATGTCGTAGTAAATTGAAAATATGTGGTCTGGTGAAGTTTATCTTTGGGATAACAAGAAGCTGAATTTTTTTAAAAATAAGAATGTGTTAATTTAGCAAGTTTTTTGGTTGAAGTGCAGTCAGTTGGAATGAAGTATGGCTATGTTTCTCTTTTTGTTTGGCGAGTGATGTTGTTTATTTGAATGTACTTCTTTTTCTTTGAATGGATTTCTAATCTTTATCTCAATTTATCCCTATGTTTTCATGGCTGCCTGGGAACGAGTTGATTGGGAACTCTACAATGGCATTGAGTCAGACTCTTTCAAGTATGAAGTCCCCTAGCTCGTCGCTTGTTGTCGCTGCCTCCAAGTTTATTGCATAACCAGTCCACATTTCTTTGGGTCCTCTTTCAACGTCTTCAGATTCTAGCCATTCCGGGTTCTACTTTTCTCACTCTATCTTCCCCGTCCCAAATAGAAAAGCATGTTTTAGGAACCCTGTAGAATAGAAATGATATTTGAATTGTGAATAATTATTGTGAATTACTTAAATTGTTTTGTATAAATACTTTGTATCATTTCTTTGCGAATCGCCAATTAATTTATGGATGTTTAGAATCATTTGTCAATTAAGGAGTGCAAAATCAAATTCGGCTAAAATCGTACCCTAATCATAATTCTCATTCGAATTGCTTCTTTATTTATTATATTAAATATTCAGTTATTTATTTATCTAATCTAATTTATTTATTTAGTTAATCAATTAAATTTTAATCCTTTATTCATTTACTTAATCTAATTTATTTAATTTTAATTAATCATTTATTTAATCAATTAAATATTTATTCATTTACTTATTTAATTAATCAATTATGATTCATTTACTCCTTTATTTAATTAAAATGATAAGTATTCATTTATTTAATTAAGTTATTTATTTTGCTTATTTATTTATCTATTTATTCAATCAATTAATTAATCCCTTTATTATCATTCAATTAGTTATCTAATGTGTTTATTTTAATCATCTAACTTCATTTAACCTTTACTTATCCTTTTAATTAATTAATTGATCATTATTTCATTATCCATTTAATTAATCTTAAATTGGATCATTTATTTATCTAAGTATCGGCATAATTAAGATCTTATCTTATTTATATTATTCATATTACCCTTATATTAAATTAGCTTTATATACTTATTATCTTTAACAAATTCGTGAAAACCGCCGGATTAACCGCATTTAGCGGATTTTCGAAAGTGCTCCCATAATAAGGACCTTCTTTCGAATTTAATAGAACCACTTACCTTGAATCTCTGAATTATTTTTCTTTTAAATAAAGGATAAAATTGCACTCTTTAGTTAACTTAGGTTCCTAATAATCCTTAAATTAGGTGGCGACTCCAAAGAAAACCCTTTGGAATCCCATTTTGTTGAAATATACCCGAAACTTATCTTTTCTTTAAAGAAAGGGGTTAGTTTTTTTGGGGTTCAACAGCGTGGCGACTCCGCTGGGGATACGCAAATGGTTCTAACCAAAAGGCTTTCACGAATTTGTTTGTTTGTATTGTTTGAGTTATATGTCGATACTAGTATGCGTAGCTTATTTAATTATTGCGTTTGTATGTTGAAATTGGCATGATTATATCTACTGTTTATTTGCAAGCATGCTTAGTTAATTTAATTGATTGATGTGTGTCACGAAAGCATGTCACTACACCCTCTTTGTGCACATATAAACTGGCATTCCATTCATACTTCCCCCACTCCTGGGAACCTCTTGCATTCTCACTCAAATATCCGCGAGGTGTGTGCATACGCACCCGCAATTTCTTCCACTAAAGAACCCTTTGATGAGTTGGTGTACCGGCGGATTGTCGTGGGAGTTATTCGACCACGAAGCCGCCTGCCACTCACCTGTTAGCCTCAACCGTTAACCCACTCTTAGATGGAGCTTTAGGAGCATGCATGCATTTACACCTTAGTCTGGACCCGGTCCTTGGTACCGCCTCCATAGTTAGGAAACCACCCTTACGTCAACGGGTTTTTTTTAAAACCCAACGACAATGCATATTATGTGCTATGTGATGACGAATCCTCAGTCCTAACCATGTTTTGAGCAAAATCAGATTTAGAATTTTGTCTTCTATGTTGTCTTTTAGGTCAGAAAATGGAAGAATTTAGCAGAATTGAGATCATAATGCAGATTTTTGTGAACAAGGTAGAATTGTAGTCGGGGAAAGTTAGGCGGATTTGGTTGGCTTGTGTTTTGGAGATGGTATGGTGTAGTGAGATCTAAGAGGCGAAGCCCCTGGTGTCTTTAAAAGATCAGTGGGGTCCTCTCGTGAATGGCTTTGCGTGTGTGCAGGCCCATGTTAACTAACCAGCTGCAAATTCTTATGGAATGAAGTATGCTTGTCGCATACTAGGAGAGTGAAGCCCCTATGTCTATAAACGACCGATGGGGTCCCTCCTTGAAGACCAGTGCGGTCTTGGCTACCTAGGAAACTGAGAGGCTTGATTAAAGCCGAGGACCAGTGAGGAGCCCTATGAACAAGGTCTGTGAGCCTTGCAAAACCTAGGAAGCTGAGAGGCTTGACTAAAGCCGAGGACCAGTGAGGTTTTATTTTTGAAAGGCCAATTGGCGCCTTTCATGATTTGCAGTCTGGTATTGTGAAGGTGGTTGGAAATGTCAACCCTGGATGCTGTAAAATAATTGGGAGTTGTGCTTGGAGGAGTGTGGATGTTTGCAAAAGCTATGGAGGATTGTTTCGGGTTTTAGGCATCTGGGTTTAGAATTTTGCGCAGATGTTGTGGAGAGCATGAGCTGTGTTAGAATTTCGAGTTGACACCAACTTTTGGAAGTTAGTTGGGATAACAGAATTGCAATGTTGAGGCGGAGAGCTGATTGTTATAAATTATTGTTATTATTTATCACTTACTCTAAATCTGAATTGCTCAAAACTGGCATGAACTATTTTTCGTTACCACTTGTTTGCGCGTCTTAGGCCCACCTCTGGCACAAAGAGGCACCTTACAGGGTAGGACACGCCCGCATTTTTATTTATGCTCAACTAATTGTGTTTGCCACATGTTAAACTTGTTTAAAATGCAAAGCGCTACGTGACGCGCGCTACGTGATTGTGTGCAATTATGCCAATGATCTGGAAACTAACATAGTTACCTTTTGATTTTTTTTTTTCCTTTTGTTTTGATTATCCCCCAAACAGAGAGTTTGATTCGTGTTGACTCCCGAGTTGGTTAAGTGTCTAACCTAAAGTGAAGCGAGCAATGACTGATAATCAGACTGGTATCCCTGCATCTTCTAATGAGCAAGCAGTTGTTGTTCCTGATGAACAAATTGCTAGAATGACTAAGCAGATTGAGTGTATGCAAGCTGAATTAGACAGAATGAAAGGGTCGAGCCACCAAAACGCGCCAGCCGTGCTATCAACTCTGAACCCCAATGTTGAAACTGCCAATCCCAACACACTTTTAAATTCCAGTGTCATTCGTATGCTTGCACCAGTTAACGACATCCCAAATGCATTCATTAACCACAACAACTTGCCTCACTATCAATACTTACCTGCCAAAGATACTCCTCGTCCTCCACAATCCAAAGCACCCATTGAAGTGCCCATAACTGTAGAAAAGCAGGGAAAGACAGTTGAGCAAGAGGAGATAATCCAAACGATGAAAATCATGCAGCAATCCATCAAGGATTTGCAAGTATCCAGAGGACGTCAAAGCATCTCCTACCGCAATCGTTATCTATACCCAGACGTTACTCTTCCTCCCGGGTTTAAGGTGCCAAAATTTGATATATATGATGGTCATAGTGACCCATTTGTTCATTTGACCAAATATTTCAACCGAATGAGGGTTGCGGGAGGTAAAGAGGAACTTCTGATGGCCTTCTTCGGTCATAGTCTGGAAGGTATTGCTGCTGAATGGTTTGCAAGACAGGATATAAGCAAGTGGCGTGAGTTTGATGACATAGCCAATGATTTTACAAAGCAGTTCGAGTACAATGTCGAGATGGCTCCTGACCTTATAACCTTATCTAATCTGAAGAAGAAACCAACAGAAACCTTTAGGGAATACGCATTGAGATGGCGTGAACAGGCTGCAAGGGTGCAACCACCAATGACTGAGGAAGACATGGTAAAATACTTCATCCGAGCCCAAGATGATTCTTATTACATGCACTTGCTCCCTATGATGGGTAAACCATATTCTGAACTTCTTGTGATGGGAGAGATGGTTGAAGAAGGGGTTAAGACAGGGCGAATTGTAAGTTTTGCTGCAATAAAGGCAACTACGCAAGCCATCCAGACTGGTATGGGCAATTTTGAGAAGAAAAAGAGGGAAAACGAAGTTGGTATTGATATGGCTAATATCGACCAAAGGCCAAATAAGAAGCCAACCTTCAGAAACTCACCAAACCAACCTATTTATCAAAGCACACCATACCCAACTTATCCAAGTCAACATCAAATTCCACCCGCGCCATATCCAGTCTATAATGCCCAACCTGATTACCATCAATCTGGAATACCCACTTATCAGCCTTATTCACAACCGCAAGCATACAATTACCCTCAACAACACCAGTTACCGGTAGCCCGTCAGTCTATGCCAGCAGGGTCTCGTCCCAAATATGAAAAGAGACAGCGCCGAAAGTTCACTTCTTTAGGTGAACCACAAGCTCAATTGTATGAAAGATTAAAAGATATGGGAGTGCTAAACCCTTTAGCAGGAGATGGTACGTTTGACCCTCCCCCAGAATGTGTTGATGGAGCCAAATATTGTGCTTACCATGCAGAATTTGCCAAGCACGACACTGAGGAATGTGTCCTTCTTAAACACAAGATCCAAGATTTAATTGAAGATGGATCAATCCAGATGAGAGAACTAATGCCCGGAGACTTAGTAGCATGACTGTTGTTGAAAATTGTCTCATTTGCAAGAAGGCTCACTCTTTAAAGTCTGGCCAAAATTTATCAATCCAAGTACAATCAAGATAGCTTACAAGCAGCGCAAGCAAGTGTTTTTCTCATTTTATTTTGATTGTAATGCGAACTACGCGTAACCTGTTTCCCAGGGCTGGGATACGTAAGCAACTCACATAGAGCTCGGTTACACTAGCGTAGGATTCCCCTATTTCCTCTTTTATGTAATTTTGAACTACTTTTGGTCTGATTCCTGGAATGGCAACAGGATAAGTAAGCAATCCACATCGGATTCGATCAGATTTTATAATGCTTTAGGCTTGTTTATCTTTTATGATGTAATGCCAAACTATGCATCTGGGCAGATGTGTAGGTTTTCCAATTCGGATGCGGCTTCGTACTTAGATTGCCATATTCCCAAAAAATCTTTATGTAAGCAGAACTACGCACAGTCTGATTCCCGTGGAGGGATACGTAGGCGCTCTTGACGGGCTCGACTCTATAATATTAAAATTTCCAGTCTCCCCTAAGGTAAGCAACTGGGGCAAATTTTGCAAGGCAAGTTGAAGATTTGAAAGATCATAACTGGGGCAGATTTTGCAAAAAGCCGTATTACTTGACAAAGATAAATTGGCCAAGTCTCAAAAGGCGGATCGCAAATCTAGATAAAGGGAGAAGAAGTAAGCGGTTGAAGGATGAAGGCTCGAGTCAGCATGAATCGAACGCTCCCCCCTCCCTCCCAAAACTAACGATTTTCCTTTGAGTGCAGGAATTTCAAAGCAACAAGATGAGGATTAGCAACTATCAATTCTTCATAGAGTATTTGTCATACACATTGAACAATGTTGCCAAGATAACTGACCGAGATTGGAGGCGTTATCTGACTCATTGCATACGCAAAAACGATCTTATTTTTCTCTCCAATTTTGCCCTTGCAAAATCAAAACTTTATTACTTTATTGACAACTTTACTTTACACTTTGCAGGAATTAAGCATTAACTCGGTTTTCTCAAGGATAACACCCAACTCTTTATGGCTTTACCAAATATAAGCCAGACGGCTTAAACTCTCACTTTATATCTCCTTTATCTTTGACATTTTCCTGTCTATATGAATTTAATGAAAATTTATTTTTGCAGGCAATTCTACCCTTTATCTTACAAGTATCAACATCAAGTCTATCCGTGACAAACGAAGATGTCACTATCATGATGCCTACCATATACAGTTGAAGGCCTTATTATGAAGCCTATCGTAAACAATCGAAGGCACTATTGTCAAGAAACCTACCGTAGAAAACTGGAGACTCGATCATGAGTCATTGCCGAAAGGCGGCATTTCTATTTCCCATAATTATTGCAAATTGTTAAACATATCCTTCTCATTTCTCATTCGCCTTATGAGAGCGCTTACTAAAGTTCCATTTTTTTATGATTTACAGATATTGCCAATCCTGGGAGCTCACTTTGTTTTGTAGTCAAGGCCATTCCTCCATGGAAGAATTCAAAGAGTGCAACGCATTCACGCTTTCGAGAAGCGTCATTATATTCCACGCTTTCGAGAAGCGTCTTTATATCTCACGCTTTCGATAAGCGTCTTTGTATTTCCCGTTTCCGGTAAGCATCTTTATATTTCACGCTTCCGGTAAGCGTCTTTATGTGTTTACGCTTTCGATAAGCGTCTTTATGTGTTTACGCTTTTGATAAGCGCCTTTATATTTCACGCTTCCGGTAAGCGTCTTTATGTGTTTACGCTTTCGATAAGCGTCTTTATTTCACGCTTCCGGTAAGCGTCTTTATGTGTTTACGCTTTCGATAAGCGTCTTTATATTTCACGCTTCCGGTAAGCGTCTTTATGTGTTTACGCTTTCGATAAGCGTCTTTATTTCATGCTTCCGGTAAGCGTCTTTATGTGTTTACGCTTTCGATAAGCGTCTTTATATTTCACGCTTCCGGTAAGCGTCTTTATGTGTTTACGCTTTCGATAAGCGTCTTTATATTTCACGCTTCCGGTAAGCGTCTTTATCTGTTCACGCTTTCGATGAGCGTATTTATATCACCTCGAAGGTGTTAGTTATTTAAATGCCTCTAAGGCGAAATTTTGTTGCCCCGGAGGCGTATTTATGTCACCTCGAAGGTGTTAATTATTTGAATGCCTCAAAGGCGTAATTTTGTTGCCCCGGAGGCGTATTTATGTCACCTCGAAGGTGTTAATTATTTGAATGCCTTTAAGGCGTAGTTTTGTTGCCCCTGAGGCGTATTTATATCATCCTCGAAGGTTTTAATTATTTGAATGCCTCTAAGGCGTTAATTTTGTTGCCCCGGAGGCGTATTTATGTCACCTCGAAGGTGTTAGTTATTTGAATGCCTCTAAGGCGTAATTTTATTGCCTCAAAGGCGTATTTCTGTCACCTCGAAGGTGTTAATTATTTAAATTCCTCTAAGGAGTAATCTTTTATGGTCTCGATAGACGTTTAATATTAACACTTTTTTGAGCACATTTTGTAGCCTCCTGAGGCGTTTATACACTTGCTATACATATTTTCATAGCCTTACATTGCTAATAAGTTTGTTAAGGCTGGCAGGATAATGAGATTCCTTCGGATGTGTACTTACTTTGAGTTGGAGCCCATTCCAAGATTGCTTTTCAAATTGCCTCTTCATGATTGAAAGCTTTAGGCTTTACTGCCGAAAAGGCGGCATTTTTATCCTCATTATTTAGTTTAAAGTTCACTTTATGTTCCTATTAATTGAAGCTTTTTATTGCTTTATTTTCAGTCTACCAACGGCCCCAAAGTCATCTTGCCTCACAAAGCCAGATTTCTCCATTAGTCGATTGGAGACAAGCTTATCATTGTTATTGCAACCAGCATCTACAAGTTTTATTGTCGTTATTCCTTTATTACTTCATTTATTAAGCTTTATTTGCAGTTACTCGCTTACCGTTTGTCAAGTTTATTACAGGATATTAGCAGAACCGCAGCAGAACCGCAGCAGCATTTGGAGCATAACGTGGAACTCTTTCTTAGCAGTGAACTGGGGCAATTGTTGATATGAGCTAGACTCGTCAGCAAGGATCTGAAGAATCGCACTCGAACAAGCAAGTTCTTACCTAATCTTTCATTCCGGATTAGGAGTCAGTTTGAATTCTTTCTTATTCGTGCGTCTTTTCTATCAATCGTGCGAGCCTCTGTGTCTAAGCGTCATCGAACTACATATGGCCTGATTCTCTTTCAGCCCGAGATATGTAGGCAACTCGAAAATCGGAGTTCGGCCATGTCCATAAGCCTCGCCTTTTGGTCCTTGGAATCAGAAGTCTTTGGCTTTATCGTGACAAAATTGGCTTTTCCGTCAACTTCTTTATCCGAAAACTCTTTCATCCTTTCCGGGTAAAGAGGGGCAGCTGTTGACACCCAATTTTGTCTCGAATTTTAAGTTAATAGTAAATTATAAGTGTATTTAATTTAAAGGGCTAATTTTAGAATTTAAATTGCTAATTTTAAAGAAAAGGGATAAATTTGCAACGCATAGCCCAATTTCAGCTCACCTATGCAAACATCATATACGTTACACCCCCACACCCATTTCCCCATTTCAGAAAGGGAACCCGTTTTCCCTTCACCCCAAGACCCGCGACCCATTTTCAATTTCCCCAAAAAATTTGAAATCAAATTCTCAAAAAATGATCCCCTCTCTCCAGCTCATCATCCGATCGTACAAGTCTATTTGGGTATTTTTACCCACTCCTTTAAACCCTAAATGTTAAGGTATAAAATGAAAAATTGGTTGATTATTTCAAGGGGGGAGGGTCTTGAGCAGCGGGGAAGTGGTGGCAGCCGTGGATAGGGAAGAGGGAGCAGCCATTAATGGAGTTGATGGAGCAGCGACAGTAGGGGGTTGAAGTTCATAGAATCAGCAGTCGTGGATAGAGAGGGAGAGAAAAAGAGGCAGAACCTATAGGCATATATTTTCAGTTTTAATCTTTAAAAGAAAAAGACAGTTAGCATTTTGGTTTCTGTTTTGGATTCGAACATCGGTTTCGTGTTTGTTATCGCTTCACTTTGCGTATCGCTTCTTCCATATCTGAGTCGTCGACCTTGTTCGCGTGGACGCTTTTATTCTAGTCGAGTCGTCGCTCTTGTTTGAGTCGCATTCTTCGGATCCAACGCCCCGGCTCGCTGCCCGCAAAAAGGTAATCCTTCTTCCTTATTTTATTTTTTTTTTCATTTGCTTGTTGTATGAATTTTTGATTGCTTCTGCCTCTGTTAGCAATGCTTAGAGTTTGTTACATATAGTTTCTGTTTGTGAAAGTTTCCTTTATGTTCTCTTAGTTCCTTTGTTATTCATAGTGATGATTTTAGGTTCTGTTAAATGTGTTTGGGGCTGTTCCTGGTAGTAGAGAAATGGTATAGGTATATGTGTGTTAGATTAAGTGAAAGGTGTTAGGGGCTTGGATAAGTGCAGTAGTCTAGTAGAGTAGCTGGAGATGTCTGCTTCCTGGTGGCCTGATGATGTGCAGTTGCTTGGAGAGTTTCTGCGGTTGTTTCTGAGAGCTGGAGTGAGGTAGCAGGGGTCTTGGTGGGATGCAGGGTGTTTTAAAGGAGTATAGGTTGGTTCTGGTGATGTCTGGTGTGTGCCCATCAGAGGTTGGTTCAGGCTGTTTCTGTAGGTCTTGTGAAGAGTCCTTGGTTAGCAGGTTATGTTCAGAAGTGATAGTGATGTTGTTTGCAAGCCTGCAGTTAGTAGAGTTGTCTCTTGCTTGATGTAATTGGTGTTTTTGTCTTTTTTTTCTGGGAGGTGTGTTGGTGAGATGAGGGAGTATGGGATGATTCTGCAGTGTCCATGATAGGATTCAAGTGATGTAAGTAGTCCTGTAAGTCTGCAGTAGCTTTGGAGAAGTCTGTGATGCTCCAGGGTTGTCCTCAGGTGTCTAGTTAAAAAAGGAACTAGAATGGTGTTTCTAATCTCTGGATGTTGTCTATGAGTTTAGCTATTTGAAGTCTTGCTTTAGTTTATACCAAATGGTAGTATTAATTTTTTTTTACATGGCTTGAATGTGTGTTCTGTTAAGTAAATGATCAATTGCAATCTTTTCCCTTGGGTAGTTAGCATCTGGTTTGCCTTACTTAAATAGAAAGGGTTAAAGATTTGATCTCTATGGTCTGATGACGATTCTAAGTACACGAAATGGTTGTCAAATTTTATTTAGAAGTCTCTATACTATTAAAAATACAATTATCAAAGAAAGTTTATGTCTTTTTATGGGAAATTACACTAGAATTTGTTATGATGGCTAGATATGACATTATTGGTCTAGTGATAAGCATTTCCTTTTAATGTTCTTTTGGATTTGTTCTCTAGCTATGAATATATGGTGTTTTTGTGGAATCTTATCCTAGTGTCGCATTGGATTAGTCCTCTTGAAATAATTTGAATGCAAATTGGGGTTTATATCATGGAAGTTTGAGTGTGCTAATAGTCAGAGAGTAAATCGTTATGAAGTTCTAATTTTCTGTTAAAAAACCATAACTTTGTTCTTGTGTCAACCTTCATTTTTTTTTTTTTTTTTTTTCCTTTCCCACTTGGTTTGCTCCTTGTTAACTTCAAAAAGCAGGGTGATTGTTAGCATTAAAGTTATGATCTTTTGAGTTCATTATCTATATTCTCTTAAAACTTGGTCTGCAATTTAAGTTTAAATCTGATTGGTGTCTTTGTTTGGGTAAATATAGCTTTAGTTCATGAAGGGTAATTGCTCACTTTCAATCACGCTTTGTCCCTGTTTGAAGCCAGCCATGTGAACTTGTCCAGTGACTTCTTCTTGGAAATTTTTGTGCTTGGTTGTTGACTAGATATAAACTTAAGCTTGTCTATGTGATAAAGCAAGATAGGAATTAAAAAGATATCAATTGCTGGTTTAAGCTCTTATCAGATCACTCTTCGATGATGAATTAGTCTTCTTATAGAATTTCATTCAGCCTGGCATTTAGGAAATTGTTTTAGGACTGATATTTATTAAGTTTCAAGCTTTGGGTGTGGAGTAACTTTACCGTTATAATGAACTTATTTTCCTTGCATAAAGCTGAAGGTTACAACTATTATGCTCAGTTTAACTCAAGTTGATTTTCCTGTTAGTTAGTTGCCTCTTCCATGTCGTAGTAAATTGAAAATATGTGGTCTGGTGAAGTTTATCTTTGGGATAACAAGAAGCTGAATTTTTTTAAAAATAAGAATGTGTTAATTTAGCAAGTTTTTTGGTTGAAGTGCAGTCAGTTGGAATGAAGTATGGCTATGTTTCTCTTTTTGTTTGGCGAGTGATGTTGTTTATTTGAATGTACTTCTTTTTCTTTGAATGGATTTCTAATCTTTATCTCAATTTATCCCTATGTTTTCATGGCTGCCTGGGAACGAGTTGATTGGGAACTCTACAATGGCATTGAGTCAGACTCTTTCAAGTATGAAGTCCCCTAGCTCGTCGCTTGTTGTCGCTGCCTCCAAGTTTATTGCATAACCAGTCCACATTTCTTTGGGTCCTCTTTCAACGTCTTCAGATTCTAGCCATTCCGGGTTCTACTTTTCTCACTCTATCTTCCCCGTCCCAAATAGAAAAGCATGTTTTAGGAACCCTGTAGAATAGAAATGATATTTGAATTGTGAATAATTATTGTGAATTACTTAAATTGTTTTGTATAAATACTTTGTATCATTTCTTTGCGAATCGCCAATTAATTTATGGATGTTTAGAATCATTTGTCAATTAAGGAGTGCAAAATCAAATTCGGCTAAAATCGTACCCTAATCATAATTCTCATTCGAATTGCTTCTTTATTTATTATATTAAATATTCAGTTATTTATTTATCTAATCTAATTTATTTATTTAGTTAATCAATTAAATTTTAATCCTTTATTCATTTACTTAATCTAATTTATTTAATTTTAATTAATCATTTATTTAATCAATTAAATATTTATTCATTTACTTATTTAATTAATCAATTATGATTCATTTACTCCTTTATTTAATTAAAATGATAAGTATTCATTTATTTAATTAAGTTATTTATTTTGCTTATTTATTTATCTATTTATTCAATCAATTAATTAATCCCTTTATTATCATTCAATTAGTTATCTAATGTGTTTATTTTAATCATCTAACTTCATTTAACCTTTACTTATCCTTTTAATTAATTAATTGATCATTATTTCATTATCCATTTAATTAATCTTAAATTGGATCATTTATTTATCTAAGTATCGGCATAATTAAGATCTTATCTTATTTATATTATTCATATTACCCTTATATTAAATTAGCTTTATATACTTATTATCTTTAACAAATTCGTGAAAACCGCCGGATTAACCGCATTTAGCGGATTTTCGAAAGTGCTCCCATAATAAGGACCTTCTTTCGAATTTAATAGAACCACTTACCTTGAATCTCTGAATTATTTTTCTTTTAAATAAAGGATAAAATTGCACTCTTTAGTTAACTTAGGTTCCTAATAATCCTTAAATTAGGTGGCGACTCCAAAGAAAACCCTTTGGAATCCCATTTTGTTGAAATATACCCGAAACTTATCTTTTCTTTAAAGAAAGGGGTTAGTTTTTTTGGGGTTCAACACATACTCCATTTTGGTGTATAATCAACCAACACCAAGTAGATAAATCGATAGATAGGTTCACAAAAATGGAAATAATCAGAATATGAGAAAAAACAAAAATATAAATAGAAAAAGATAAAAGTAAAATAATAAATTACGATAATATTTAATTAATAGAAAAAGTGAAATTTACTGGAAAATGTAAATAAAATAAATATTAAGTAACACGAAAAATATTTAAGTCAATGGGAGAATTTCCTGAAAAAGGGAAACGTATCAGAAAAATAAAAAGTCGGGACTGGACTGGACAAAGGCAATCGACTATTAACCAACTGTCCGTACTGGACAAAGGAAAAAGTCGGGACTGGACTGGACAAAGGCAATCGACTATCAACCAACACCAAGTAGATAAATCGATAGATATGTTCGCAAAAATGGAAATAATCAGAAAATGACCAAAAATATAAATAGAAAAAGATAAAAGTAAAGTAATAAATTACGATAATAATATTTACTGGAAAATGTAAATAAAATATAATACGAAAAATATTTAAGTAATGGCAGAATTTTCTGAAGTCGGGACTTGACTGGACAAAGGTAATCGACTATTAACCAAATCAACCGCGAAAGGGTTGATTATCGACCTACCGTAATTTCAAATAAAATCAAAAAAATCATGACTAAAATGTGTTGTTACACCATATGCGATGGTATATGGACCCCATTTGAGTATTATTGACCAACTTAGTACATTATAACAACTCATTGATGCCTACAAGGGAAAATCTCATGTATATATAAGCCTACTATGTCTATTCTTGTTAAGCAATGCCTTAGTGTTATGACTAAAATGTGTTGTTACACCATATGTGATGGTATATGGACCCCATTTGAGTATTATTGACCAACTTAGTACATTATAACAACTCATTGATGCCTACAAGGGAAAATCTCATGTATATATAAGCCTACTATGTCTATTCTTGTTAAGCAATGCTTTAGTGTTATGACTCATATGTGTTGTTACACCATATGTGATGGTATATGGACCCCATTTGAGTATTATTGACCAACTTAGTACATTATAACAACTCATTGATGCCTACAAGGGAAAATCTCATGTATATATAAGCCTACTATGTCTATTCTTGTTAAGCAATGCCTTAGTGTTATGACTCATATGTGTTGTTACACCATATGTGATGGTATATGGACCCCATTTGAGTATTATTGACCAACTTAGTACATTATAACAACTCGTTGATGCCTACAAGGGAAAATCTCATGTATATATAAGCCTACTATGTCTATTCTTGTTAAGCAATGCCTTAGTGTTATGACTCATATGTGTTGTTACACCATATGTGATGGTATATGGACCCCATTTGAGTATTATTGACCAACTTAGTACATTATAACAACTCATTGATGCCTACAAGGGAAAATCTCATGTATATATAAGCCTACTATGTCTATTCTTGTTAAGCAATGCCTTAGTGTTATGACTCATATGTGTTGTTACACCATATGTGATGGTATATGGACCCCATTTGAGTATTATTGACCAACTTAGTACATTATAACAACTCATTGATGCCTACAAGGGAAAATCTCATGTATATATAAGCCTACTATGTCTATTCTTGTTAAGCAATGCCTTAGTGTTATGACTCATATGTGTTGTTACACCATATGTGATGGTATATGGACCCCATTTGAGTATTATTGACCAACTTAGTACATTATAACAACTCATTGATGCCTACAAGGGAAAATCTCATGTATATATAAGCCTACTATGTCTATTCTTGTTAAGCAATGCCTTAGTGTTATGACTCATATGTGTTGTTACACCATATGTGATGGTATATGGACCCCATTTGAGTATTATTGACCAACTTAGTACATTATAACAACTCATTGATGCCTACAAGGGAAAATCTCATGTATATATAAGCCTACTATGTCTATTCTTGTTAAGCAATGCCTTAGTGTTATGACTCATATGTGTTGTTACACCATATGTGATGGTATATGGACCCCATTTGAGTATTATTGACCAACTTAGTACATTATAACAACTCATTGATGCCTACAAGGGAAAATCTCATGTATATATAAGCCTACTATGTCTATTCTTGTTAAGCAATGCCTTAGTGTTATGACTCATATGTGTTGTTACACCATATGTGATGGTATATGGACCCCATTTGAGTATTATTGACCAACTTAGTACATTATAACAACTCATTGATGCCTACAAGGGAAAATCTCATGTATATATAAGCCTACTATGTCTATTCTTGTTAAGCAATGCCTTAGTGTTATGACTCATATGTGTTGTTACACCATATGTGATGGTATATGGACCCCATTTGAGTATGATTGACCAACTTAGTACATTATAACAACTCATTGATGCCTACAAGGGAAAATCTCATGTATATATAAGCCTACTATGTCTATTCTTGTTAAGCCTACTAATTTCTATTCTTGGATTCGAGAATAATTCCATATGTTAATTTTCAAGATACAAAGTTGATTATCGACCACTATATGTCGATTATCCCTAAACCCAAACCCAAACCCAAACCCCCAACCCCAAATCCCCAAACCCCGAACCCAAACACGGAACACGTCACGCCCCTGGTCACGCGGCTTAGGTAAAAGTCAAAAAGTTTGAGCGGAAAATGGAGCCCAAAATTCCCGCCTCACTTAAACATTAACTTTAATATTTTAAAACAAATCCCCAAATATATAAAAGCTGATTTAACGATTCCCCAAACAATTTCTAGAGAACCCCAATAATTTCCCCCAATTTCTAACCTAACCCACCCAATTCTTCAAAACCTTCTCTTTCACGACCCCTCTTTCACCAGCTGAAAAATCAAACAACTCAAAGAACATCATGAGTGAAGATTCGTCCAGCTCCATCGTAGCAGCGGAAGCCGATATCTATTTCTGCGGCAAAAGCACGAAGCTTAGGACATCCCGCACTAATACAAACCCTGGCCGTAAATTTTGGAGTTGTAAAACTCCAAAGGTGTGTTACTCATACATTATAGTTCTGTTTTTGTTTTTGATTATTTGTTAATGTACTGATTTTTCCTTGGGTTTTGTTAAACAATGCAGTCAAGTGGTGGGTGCGACTACTTTCGGTGGTTTGATGGTGGACCACTGCCTGTAGCAGCATCGAGTGTGATTGGGAATCTGGTTAGAAAGCTTAAGGATACCGAAGACAACTGTGTTTTACTGAGACAACTACTGAGTGAATGTGAAGAGCAGAATAGTTTTCTGAAAATCATGCTGAGGGATGCTGAAATGAAGTTGAAAGAAGCTGAGAAGAAGAAGGAAGAAGCTGAGCAGAAGAGTCATCGACTGAAGGTGTTGATTAAGTCGATGGTTGCTGGTTGTGTTATCTGCTCCGTTTTTAAATGGATCTCCTATTAGTTCGCTTCTTTTAGTATGTGTATTATTTTGACACTGTGTACATTTTGTTCATAATCCGGATATGTGTATTATTATTTTGACGCAGTGTAAACATAAGGTCAATCGTCTGGCCGTTTTTGTATAAAGGCCAATACCTTGGCCGTTTTTGTATAAAGGACAATAACTTGGCTGTTTTTGTATAAACTTAAGGCCAATAATTTGGCTGTTTTTGTATAAAAGCATGGATATTGTCATGTAGTCGGGAAAGCTCTGTTTTGTTTTTTGTTATAAAAGCTTCTTTATTGTTTGAGTTGCGAGCACATAGTTGCAAACCATAATTAAAACATTGAACAATGAAACATGTTATTAGTTGCAAACCATAATTGAAACATTGAACAATGAATGAAATGAGCTCTCTCCTAACAAGTACCCTGCATTAATAAACCCACAGTTCATGTCCAAAAACAAGGTCAGCCACCATACACTTGTCTATGACTATAACCATGAGATAACCAGAGATAACCATAATAGAATATACTAGACTGTCATCAATAGAATATACCTTAACAAGTTTAAAGTTAACCAATCATTCAACTTATACAAAACCAGGAAACCAAACAAGTTTAAGGTTAACCAATCATTCAACTTATACAAAACCAGGAATCCAATCATTAATACTGAACCAGTCAAACATTATCTGTACCAATATTCTCTGAAGGAAACTGAACTTTCAGACTTGCAAGAACTTCATTCACAACAACACCCGGTTCATCCACATGCAATGCCTCTTGTGTCTCGCGATTTTCTTCAACAGTCTCTTCATTTCTAGCTTCTTCAACAATCTCTGCATTGTCTCCTTCTTCAGACATCTCTTCATCGACCTCATCACCATGAGTATCATTTCTGGCTTCTGCAGCATCTGCAGTCCTCTCTTCATCTGCTCCATGAGCATCATTTCTGGCTTCTGCAGCATCTGCAGTCCTCTCTTCATCTGCTCCATGAGCATCATGGAAAACATCTTCTTCTTCATCGACTGCCGCAGCTGCTTCTCTCACATCTTCATTCTTCTCCTCATCATTGTTCCCTTCATTCACTACAACTAAAAGGAAATACTTAGAAACTGACAAAAATAATCAAATTATCATTAAACTGAATATAGATACCTTTCTTTTTCCTCTTCACAAGCTTCCTTTGCTTGAACAGCTTCCTCTTCATCAAGTTCCTGGACTTTGTTTTCCTTTCACTGTTCACCTTCTTCTCTTTCAACAATTTTAAAATCTCCTCACTCACCTCCAACATTCTTGTCAGAACACCTTGCACATGCCCACAGTGCCTGCAAGTTCCCCTGCTACCACCAACACCATCACCAGCACCATCATCACCATCATCAACATCATCAACCCTGTCTTCCTGGCTTTCAGTTTTGTGCATTTCATCAGCATACTCCTCCACAATGTACTTAATCCCAGTGACCCCCTCCAGCATAGCCCTTACCCTGTCCAATGCAGGATCCTCGACCTCATCAGCATGAGGAGAGATAAATTTTTTGCAACCCTCAACTTCTTGCACTGTTGGGATCAAGAAAGGGTGCAAAACCTGTCATCAAATGATAAAATAATTAATAAATGAATTATTCATTAAATGAAAACATAATTAATAAATTGAATAGGTACATACCTGTCTGGCTCCTTGATGGCCTGCATCAGCATCTCCCACATTTCTTCTTGTATGCTGCCACCTCAGCATCCTTGGGATTGGCAAGGGGGATTGTTCAGATTTCCCAGCATTACGGCCAACCAAGGGCACAGCCTCATATATCCATGCCTGTCATGAATGCCACAGTCACATTATTAATAAAACTGGAAAATAAAACTGGAAAATAAAACTGGAAAATAAAATAATAATACTTACAAGGAAGGCCCATGGGAATCCAAACAGTGCATAACCAGCAGTTTTACCCTCTACATGCTGTCGATGAGTCTTCGCAAAATCCACTTTATTGTAGAGGTAGTCCACTGTCAGGTCATAACAAAGCCTGCCCCAGGGGTACTTACTGAAAAATTCCAGGTTATCCACACATTGGATCCACCATTTCTCAACATTTTTAGTTTTGTCCCTGGCCATCAGGACAGTATGGAGGAACCATAGGAGAGCCAACTTCAGCTTCTCTTCCTTAGAGAACTTTCTCTGCTCCATCAAGTACAGTAGATTTTCTGCCCTCACATCCCCACCACCACAGACCTTCTCTAGAAATCCTTCACCATTTGCCAAGCACTTGGCCTTCAATTTGGTATCTGGCTCTTGACAACAGTTTAAGCCAGTCATCAGGTAGAACTCCCTCAAGCCAAAACAGACTGGCTTACCATCTATTAAGAACCACATCTCATGCTTTTTCTTGGACTGTCTAATAGTCCTCAAAAGCACTGAGTGCACCAACTGCCCATTGAAGGTCCAGCTCTCAGAAAGGTTTAAGAAATCCCCAAAAACTGATCTCCTAAACATCTTTTCAAGACCCATTTTTGCCAGCTTGGTCTTGAAGTCATTAAATTTTTTCAGTGAAGATCTCACAGAGATCTTTGCATTAAATGATTCAAACCTGGACAGCCAGGTTTTGAACCTAAAGGTACTGACATCAATGTCAATCACCTTCTGTGGAATGCTTAATCTGTCAAGAGGATGCACATCCTCTTCATCATCCCCATCTCCCTCTTTATCAACTCCATCATCTGCTCCATCATCCCTCTGACCAGCCTGATCCCTATCGACCTCTTTATCAACTCCATCATCCCTATCACCAGCCTGATCCTCCTCTCCATCACTCTTCCTACCTGCCTCCCCATAATCATCCTCATCCTCATCCTCATCATCATCATCATCAATCACAACAGTTTTTCCTCTTCTTTTTGCTGCAGCAGCAGCACTACTACCAACTCCATCTTCAGCTGGAAATCTGTCTATCTGATCAAACGTATCATCAGATGAACCTTTTGAACTCAAGTTGTCACCCACTTCTGTTTGACCACCACCAACATCTTTATCAGTTGATGTGGCATCACTGTCATCATGTTCTGCCTCCACCCTTCTTCTTTTGCATTTGACAAAATCTGAGGGGATGTTCGAAGACACCCAAGCTTCTTGTGCTGCTTTGCGCCTGGACCACCTACGCGTACTTATATGTTGTTCCCTAGCTCTCCTCTCTTCTAAAAGCTCCGCTCTACGCTCTTCCCAAGTTCGCGGACCTTTTCCTTTAGGAACGGCGTGCTTTACCCTAGGCATTTAATCACCTAAACACAACACAGTTTTACAACGAAAGTTAAAGAAAAAACCCCCAATAATTACACCTACACAAACCACATTTTAATACGAAAGTTAAAGAAAAACCCCCCAAAAATTAAACCGTAAACCAGAATCGAAAATTGCGTATAAACAGGTAAAATAACAACACCCATTGCCCGAAATCAAGATGTAAAGATGCAGAATAGCCATTAATCGTAGAAAATACAAAGTTAAATTTCAAATAAAAACCCTAACAAAATCTCGATGCGTACCTGTTTATGCTGTTCGTCGAAGTGTTGAATAAAATGTGCTTAACCCACAGAGATCCTTTAAATAACTCCAAAAAGACACTCACAGCAGTTGAAGTCGTGCAGGCAGTTCATAGAGAGAAAATAGGAGAAGTTGAGCGTGAAAATTGGAATGGAACGCAGTGGTGTATGATCAACCAAACAGAGGAGATGTAGTATCCGTTATTGTTTAAATTACCCGGGTACTTTTTTTTATTTCAAAAAGAGCTCACAAGTTTTTTTTATGTTTTGCACCCTAAGGAATTATTGTTTTGCACCCACAAGTTTCTAAGAGTACTAATCCAGTCCCTGGTCCCCACTTAAACCCACTTAAGTTTTTCTCTCTCCAAAAATAAGTCAAAAAGAAATGGAAAGGTTAAACTTTTTATTCAACACTTTGAGGGGTCTTTTAGCTAATTCTTCTCTAGTAACTGCTATTATTTTCAATCATTGATGGTTGCTTAATTAGTACACTGAATGTATCTAGTTACATGAATATAGCTACATGAATGCTGAGGAGCATTCTTATCAGGCGTAGTTCTCAAAGTTATAAATTATAATGGACTCACAAGCAAGACAATTTTTGGCCTGGGACTAGTAGCCAAGAATACTTTTATTCTCACTTTAAAAATTATGCACATGTTTTTCATTTGTTAAATGAAATAAAAAAAAAGGATGCAGTCAAGAAAAATCACATTTGCTTTCATGCATGGTATTTTGAATCTAAATAAGTTTAGAGCTTAATTAACTCATCATCAAAAAATTGCATTTTTTACTACTCCGTACTATTTTGCTTTGAACGTCAGTCCATTTAGATCTTGTATACAGTACTAATCCATTATAAGTTGATGTTGTTCACTTAAAGATCCATGCAAAAAATGACATTTTACCACTACAATTTGTCTATTCAGCCACAGCTGCACAAACACAACCAGCTATTTCTATAGAATTGCCAGCTTTTGGGTCTGTCCTGTTTATACAATAAGTTTTACAATACTATGTGACTTAATATTATTTATTGCATGTATTTAATTAGTTGATTGTTTTAATTATTTGAGTTTAGTGTATATAACTTTTAAATAAAATAAATTACACATATTCAGAGCCTGAGTAAATAAAGATTCTTAATTATTTGATTTTGATATTTTGATAATTAGATATATGTACTTAGACTTAAAAATCTTAATTTGAAGAATATACATAAATGAGACCTTACAATGGCTACCTGAAACTATGCATCAAAATCTTGAAGTGCATTAATTAAGTGCTTGATAGAAAAGGAAAAAAATAAGAAAAGCAAAAGAACGAAGTGCTTGAAGCACTGTATGAATATCACAAACATATATGAGGTTAGAAAGATAGAGAATGGATGATGACTGGAGTAATTACCGAATTTGAGGAGGATTTGGATTAATGCACATATTGTTTAATTTTTTTAAAAAAAGAAGAAGAAAATAATTGGTAACCTAGCAGGTAAATTTAATTACTTTTGGTGTAAAAAAATTTATACACCAACTGTGCATAGAACTTAAACTCATAATATATTACACTTTTTTTTAATAGAACTACAATTTAGGATAACGTCATTAAATTAAAGACAGATTGACTTGTAATCAAAATTAAACATTGATTCCGTTTCCTACATTATATACTAAAATCCTACATTATTCACTGAACATTTTATTGGGGTTTTCACAACATCATGTAAAATCATGAAGTAATTCTTCAGTCTGAACGTTAGGAATTTCTTTTACTTGACAAACTATGTTGTTGTGTGTTCTTTTAATTTTATTCTGCTATCATCCTTTATAACTTTGCCAGTTCCATTGTTGGTGTTTCGTGGAGGAACTTCAAATTATTTTCATTTAGAAACATTCAATATAATGCGTTTAGTTTTAGATTTGCAGGGAAAAAATCTTATAAATTGAACTTTCATCATCACTATTAATATTTTAACAATGGAAAACTATGAAGAACTCCGTAGCTGGAATTCAGAGTAATATAGTAATATTTGAAGGAGGAAGATAGCCATCCTATTGAACATAACACAACATGGGAATTTGCTTTCTTCGAACTTTAAAGATATACTAGTTAAATCAAGGTCGTTTACTTCGTGTGAATAAAAGCTGCAATAATTTAAACTTGTAGGAGTACTTATCTTAATTTTCACCACCCACCAACTACCAGTTAATCTTTTATCTATTCACTTACCAAATACTACCATGATTGTAATTTGTAACTTGGGATAAAGATGCATTTAGAATTGATACCAAGGCTTTCTTTTTTCTTTATCTTTTTATTTTTTAATCAATATGTTTTTATTCTTCAAGACACATTGAGGATAAAAGTATTTCTGGTTACCTAGCTAGTAAGTTAAAAACAGCCGTTTTGAGTCAGCTCTGAGAAGACCTGACAATATCAATGCTTCCACCTAGCTTTATTTATTTTGTAAATAACATGCATTATTCATGCAGATAAACATTTTGTGTACTAAAGTAAATACTTATCAATACTTGAATATTATAGTACGTAGTAGTTTCTAATTTTGACTCTAAGCGTTCTTTTCTTTTTTTCTTTTTCATTTTATTTTACAAATGAAAATAAATAAATTATAGTACACGTTTAATCATTGGGATTTGAACTTCATTATAAGTGGTCTTGAATTGTAACTTAGATCAGTTTTTCTTATAACAATTTAACTAGCAACCTTTTGAATATTGAACTGTCACACTGGGACATCTTACTTATAGACGATTTCTCGAAAGAGTTCAAAATCCTTCGCTGTCTGTATATATAACCCAATCAAATAATCCAAACGGCTGTTTTATCATAACTTCGAAGCTCATCCATCACTTCAATGTAGGCATTGAGGCCAGCTGGAGGCCGACCCCCCAAGTTTTTTCTAATGAATGCGCAATTATATTAAAGTTCCATCTACTAGGCACGGAAGGTTAGTGCAAGTCGATAGATCCTATCAATCATCGAGTACATTATCGACTTTTCACATTTATCATGACATATTGTAGTAATCCTAGTAATTTCCTATACAATATCGGTGAATAAGCACATACACTAATTTTAATTTAGGAGTTATATAGTACTTCCACTAGTGGGAGGTACATTTAGCGAATTAGTTCAGTTAGACGTACGCCTGACATAAGTTGGCCTAGACATTGTCGTTAATTAAAAATAAGATTAATTCTACTCCTAAAGTGAGATTAAGTGTTGATTGTAATCTATTACTCTATCCGTTTCATTTTGTAAGTCATAGTTTATTTGTCACGTAATTTTAAAAAGAATTTTTTTTTTAAAAAAAAATGTGGCCTAAAATGACTTATAAATATTTATGTGGCCATTCATCTAATTAAAGATAAAATAGAATGCTTTGAAATGAAATTATTTTTAAATTTAGTAAAATGTTATTTTTTTCTACCGACTAATAAGAAAATTGTATTATTATTTTTGAAACGGAGGGAACAAAATTTATCAAATCAAGCATAATAAGATTAACCAAAGACCAGAGTCATGAAAGCCTCTGCATGCACATCTATATTTATAATGTAGGATACAAACATGTATATATCACAATAATCTATACTAAATAGATTGTTAAAACATAAACCGAGAACTTACTTGTTGTTCTCGTAAGCGGAAGCGGTAGAATCTTGAACCGTGGCTGGAATTACTGACCGTCGGTGGTTGTCACGTGCTTGACGGATCAACCCCTTTATCCACAGTCTAAACACTAGTTTATTTTAGAGAGAGAAATAGGAAGAGCTGTAGAGAAATCAGTTACTTTATCTGAGCCTATTACTACTGTATTTATAACTGTATAATACAGTAGTTGTCCTCTTGTAGGACTCTATCAGGTAACTTATATTTTACTTGGATAGACATTAAGAGCACCCCTTTATGGGTGGACTCTTTATTCAGATAAATCCAACATCTCCCACTCACACATAATGGGAGTGCTCTTACAATATGAGAAACATATTCTCATCTCATCTCTACAAATATTCATACAGTGAAATAGACCGTGCGACCAGCATACTGTGAGAGCTACATGCTATACATCTGTTAGGAGTATATAGCCTCTCGTCGAGTGCAAACCTGCAAGTAGATTATAAAGTATGCAATACCCTAGATCATATGAATCACATTTTGATATCCTCTCAAAATCTCAAATATCATTTTTATGTATTCACAATTATAACTCATAAGTTATAACTGGTGCACCTGTGAATACAAAATTAATGAGATTCCTTTAATGATCTTCCTCTTCTCACGATTCTCTTAACATTAGCTCAACTGCTTTTCTAGATATGTCCCGCCAGTCCGCATCCATTTTCATGGTCTTTTGGAAACACACTAAGATAGCTAACATTAGACTAAGTCTCAAGTATCTGATCGGAGTTACTGAGGGTACATAATTTGAGCCAGCATAAAGGCTCTGGGTCTCACGCAACAGTAAGTTGAGATCAAACTTATGTTAACCCAAGGTCGACATTAGCACACATGGTATGAAACATGTGCTACAACATTTTTCTCCTTTCCTTAAGGAGCGTATGTCTTTATAAATAATGTTGTATAGATGAAATTCAGACACCATATGTATCTAAATTCGAGTTTCTTAAACTCACATCTAGCTCACTAAGTAGACTAGGTGAACATCCTTTCACCTTAATAACCTTATGTTATTATTTAAACGACTGTATTGATTTTAAGCATATCGCTCTCAAATTATCCATTTGATAATTTTTCTTAAAATCAAGTCTCATCTCCACTTATCACTAATATAAGGAGGCGGTTGCCTGTGTGAGAAGGCCAACCTCTTGTCTACCCGACATACTAAAATATAATTGAAGAATGTACTAAACACTCAATAAATCATGAATATGTATGTAAGTAAATCAACTTTATTGATTATCAAAGAACATAGTTTTGTGAACAACTGGGAAAATAAAAAATAATACAAAATCACTCAAAGTCTACGCAAGCCTTGAGACCTAGTGTGTCTCACAAATGCATCTCTAGCTAAAGGCTTGGTCAATGGGTCTGCTACCATATCTTCTGTAGATATTTTCACCAGGTTCAACCTCTTGCGTTTATACATGTCCCTTGCATAGTTATACTTGATATCTATGTGCTTAGTATAACAATGATGCTTAGGATTCTTGGTTGCATCAACTGCAGCCTTACTATCACAGTAGACCAACACTGGTTCATCATCAGTGTTACCCAACAAGCTTTTGAAGAGCCTATTCAACCAAACAGCTTCTTTTGTTGCTTTTGACAGAGCCACATATTCGGCCTCCATCGTGGATAGTGCTACACATGATTGCTTCTTACTCTTCCATGATATGGCACCATTACTAAGTAAGAAGACATATCCTGAGGTAGACTTCCTCTCGTCTAAATCTCCTCCATGATCAGCATCAGTGTATCCAACTAATCGCAAATCTTTGCTGCCTTGATAACAAAGTGCGTAGTCAGCCGTTCCTCTCAGATATCTCATGATCCTCTTTACTGCTTGCCAATGTGCTGGACCTGGATCGGATTGATATCTACTTACCAAGCCAACTGCTTGACAAATATCAAGTCTAGTACACACCATAGCATACATTAGACATCCGACTGCACTTCTATAAGGCACTCGCTTCATCTTTTCTGTCTCTTCAGGAGTCTTAGGACACAAATGATTTCCCAAGTTATGGCCTTTGCTGATAGGAGTGTCAATTGGGTTGCTATTCTGCATATTAAATCGTTCAAGAATTTTCTTAATGTAATTCTCTTGAGAGAGATACAATAGTTTCTTAGGACGATCTCTTGAAATCTTGATTCCAAGAATATATGCAGCTTCACCCATATCTTTCATCTCAAATTGAGACGACAACCAGGCCTTTACCTCGTTTATTAACTCCTTATCATTTCCGGCTATAAGTATATCATCGACATACAATGTCAGAATTACAAGCTTATTTCTTGATCTCTTGGTATAAACACAATGATCTTCATCTACCATAGTAAAACCATTGGATATGATCACATTTTGAAAGTGTATATACTACTGCCTTGAAGATTGTTTGAGGCCATAAATAGACTTCAAAAGTCTACAAACCTTTTGTTCGTGACCTTTTTCAATGAAACATTCAGGTTGTTCCATATAAATTTGTTCATCTAATTCTCCATTGAGAAAGACAGTCTTTACATCCATCTGATGTAATTCAAGATCTAAACTTGCTACTATAGCTAGAATCAGGCGAATTGAGTTAAATCGCACAACAGGTGAGAAAGTCTCTTCGTAGTCTATTCCTTCCTGTTGTGTATAACCTTTCGCCACCAGTCGAGCCTTATATCTCTCAACTGTGCCATCAGCCTTGAGCTTAATCTTGAGAACCCATTTGCTCCCAATAGCTCTGCGTTCTTTTGGGAGATCAACTAGTTCCCAGACTTTGTTGACTCTCATTGACTCCATTTCATCTTCCATTGCTTTTATCCATTTTTCCTTTGAAGGGCATGAGAGAGACTCTTTTGCATTTTTAGGCTCGTTTTCTACTTGTAAGAACAACATAAAAAGTTCAGCACCTTCGACATCAAATCGTCGACGGGGAATCTTTTTACGTAAACCACGTCCTTTTTGTGATTCTTCTTCGTTGTTCCCATTTGGATCAACGTTGCTCCCACTTGGATCAAGAACATCTATCCTGCTCCCACTTGGAACAAGATCAGTGACCATCTCGCTCCCACTTGGAACAAGATCCATTTGGTCACTGTTTGATGTCAAATGATTACTTACATTCGCACCCGATGATGAAGGAGGTTGTTGATGTGAAACTAATTCATTATCAGTTAAATTTCTACCATAGATGGGACGCTGAAGTATTTTTCTCCTTCAACTGTTAGGGGTCGTTCGGTTGCGGGTATTAATATTTAATATCCGCACAAAACTCAGCGCTAATTTAGTGCAGCGTTCGGTTGGTTTTTATGAAATTTTAATACCCGTATAAAATTAGTGCAACGTTTGGTTCCGTTTTTGTATATTCCGCATTATTAATACCCGCATTATTAATGCGGGAATCTATGTGTTATTTTATGCCGGGTAGAAGGTGGTATTAATAATGTGGGTATTAATAATGTAGGTATTAAAATTTAAAATGACAAACTTAACCCTCATATTTTAAAATTTTATTTAAGGAGTAAATAAATATTTTAAATAATAATATTTTTTGTTAATTGTAATATATCAGTGATTCAACAAATAATCCCTATGTTATAATATATGCGTGGCTAATACCCACATTATTAAACCCCATATAACTAATACCCGCATTATCAATACCGACATTATTAATACACACATTATTAATACTCACATTACTAATACCCACATTAATAATTAATACCCGTGTTATTTGTACCTCCAACCGAACGATCCCTAGTGTATCTTTACTTGCTAATAATTTCTTAACTCTTAAACTTGAGTGGTCCAAATCGTGTAACACATTACACATCGATTAACAAATTATGTTTCCCACTTATTGACCGACCAGAGCAGCAACATTCAGCTTCTTGATTTAAGTTTGCAATTTATCCTGATTAATTTTAAGGGACAAGGATGGGAACCTACCAAGATTTATTAGGAAAAAAACTAAATTCTGTAATTAATTATATGGCCAACAGTTAGCTCAATAGCAGATCATCAATAATAGTACTAATACTAGTGCATTTGCGAGATTACCTTCATAATCTATAATTTTCTTAAGAACTCTTGAACTGAGCATTCCAAATCTTGAACCATAGCAGATCAACAACTGCATTTCAGTTTATTAATTATAAAATTAACAAACATTGAGTAAAAATTTCGTGCAGGGCCTGTTTGGCGCGCGTTAATTGATTTGTAGCCGTCAAAAATAAATTCTCTGAGAAATAGCCACCTCCGGACAAATCCCAGTATAAATACTGGGAAGCTTCAGTAAACTAACCCCAGTATAAAATACTGGGGCTTTGAACAAGTTTTGTTCAAGGCCCCAGCATTTTGTTATGGGACTTTGTATAAAGCTTCAGTCCCATACCAAAATGCTGGGGCTGTGAACAAAACTTGTTCAAAGCTCCAACATTTTGTTATGGGACGGAAGCTTTATATATAAAGTCCCATAACTCATAACAAAATGATGGGGCTGTGAACAAAACTTGTTCAAAGCCCCATCATTTTGTTATGGGACTGAAGCTTTATATATAAAGTCCCATAACAAAATACTTGGGCTTTGAACAAGTTTTGTTCAAAGCCCCAGTATTTTATTATGGGACTAGTCTGGGGTGTTTTTCCAACGCTAATGGAGCTTAAGTGTGCGCGTGAATTTTTGGCTATTCTTCAATGAATTTGGAAACGGTGGATAGTCCCCAATGAGCGCGTCCAAAAATGGCTAATGATCAAAATTTCCCCAAACATGAAACACATCGAAGAGATAAGAACGGAAACCTATTATGTCACTTTACAACCAGAATAAAAAGGAAAATTTTGATCACTAGCCATTTTTGGACGCGCTCAATGGGGACTATCCACCGTTTCAAAATTCATTGAAGAATAGCCAAAAATTCGCGCGCACACTTAAGCTCCATTAGCGTTGGAAAAACACTCCAAACTAGACCCATAACAAAAAACTGGGGCTTTGAACAAAACTTGTTCAAAGCCCAAGTATTTTGTTATGGGACTTTATATATAAAGCTGAGTCCCATAACAAAATGATGGGGCTTTGAACAAGTTTTGTTCACAGCCCCAGCATTTTGTTATGAGTTATGAGACTTTATATATAAAGCTTCAGTCCCATAATAATGCTGGGGCTTTGAACAAGTTTTGTTCACAGCCCCAGCATTTTGTTATGGGACTGAAGCTTTATACATAGTCTCATAACAAAATGTTGGGGCCTTGAACAAAACTTGTTCAAAGCCCCAATATTTATACTGGGGTTAGTTTACTGAAGCTTCCCCAGTACAAATACTGGGGCCTTGAACAAGTTTTGTTCAACGCCCCAGTATTTATACTGGGATTTGTCCGGAGGTGGCTATTTCTCAGCGAATTTGTTTTTGACGGCTACAAATCAATTAACGCGCGCCAAACAGGCCCCTACACTAAATTTTACGAATAAAAATGGGATATTTACGAAACTATGACACAAAGGCAATTGATTTGTCTTTTTAACTTCCGTAATAGTGGTTTAGAAAAAATGCCCGTTAATAAATTCTGAACGAAAATATTTCTATAAATCTTATAATGACGCTCATATCTCACCCTCTTAAGTACTGCACTAGAGGCATCACTTGTATTTGAGCCCTCTTGCTTAGGCAACACTTGCCCTTGAATCTCCTAGATAACTTAAAGTGTTTCCTACGCAGCACTTGCCATTAAAATTCTTGCCTAGGCAACGATTGCGGTGACACTTGACATTGAAAAATTCTTGTCTAGACAATACTTGTCATTTGACTTCTTCTTATGTTTTTTCAGATAACTTTAATTGTTGTCTATGGACGAAGCAGGGGTCATTGTGCCTAAACCATCATAAATGGAGACAAAACTCTAAGAAACCTAGTGAAATTTTTTGTAAACTTTTCCAAGTTGGCCTCAAACGATGTCAAACATCAGTTCCCGCAAAAATTTAGCCCATGTTTGCAACGCGCTAAGTGAAAACTAGCTAGCAGTGAAATTCTTTGAAACTAGCCAGATTCAGAAAAAATACTGGGATTTATGAACAAAATTTTAAAATTTCAGTATTTTATACTGGGATCACTTATATATGAATCCCAGCATAAAATACTGGAATTTTGAACATGTTAGTTCAAAGTCCTAATATAAAATATTGAGACTTTGATTTTTTTTTCCTGAAATTTTGAACAAAACTCCAACTTTTTTACTGGAGTTTAGTTCAATGTCTCAAATATTTGTACTGTGGCTAGTCCGGGTATTGTTTAACTCCAAGAGGCTGTAAGTGTGCGAAAAATTGGCTATTTTTCAATGGATTATGAAATGGTGGATAAAACTCACTTAGGGTGTCCAAAAATGGTTGTTCATTAATTTTTCACCCAGTTCCCAAGGTGTGAAAGTTTGATTTTGTATCCAATTTGTAGGCGTTAAATGAGAAACAACTAGTATTTGAAATTTTTTTAGAAGAATATTCATATTTAGTAAATATGGAAAAATCTAGAAAATTTTCGTGGGATTTTCTACTAAAATTTTCAGCGTCCTAGGAAAATTCCTAGGGAATTGCCAAATATGAAATTTGAGAAAATTTTCCAGGGACTTTGAAAATTTAAGTTCAAATATGAAGTCTAGGAAAATTTTCTAAGACTTTGAATTAGTACAAAAGTCCTAGGAAAGTTTCGTAGGACTGCAAATATGAAGCTCGAAGAAAATTTCATGGACTTCTATATAGTAGGAATATAACTTATAATAGGGAAAATTCACACTTTAAGCATTTAAATTATAAAATATACTAATATTATTGAGAAATTAGGAAATAAAACGACCATTTAGATATTTCTCCCTCGCTCTAACACCTAACTCTAATTTTTTTTCTCTTTCTCTCTCCCTTCTCCACCCACTCGGCGTCGTCGGAACTGTAGTACTCCGTTGCCAATCTGTTGCTGCTCCGCCGCCGTGTTGGCTCCGATTCACTGTTGTTGCTGCTTCTCTGATCTGCTGCTTCGATATTGGTGCCGCTTGTGGCGACGACTGCTGTTTGGATGCTCCGGTGGTGTCTGCCGGAGCTCCGATCTGTTTCTTCTCCTACTCTTTTTTTTCTCTCTTTTTTTAAATTTTCTTTTTGTATGTGTATAAATGTAGGGGTGTTCATTCGGTTTTTCGGTTCGGTTTTTATTTATTATGTTCCGATTTTTTGTTTTTTGATTCTAGAAAATTGCAATCCAATCCGAACCAAAATAAGTTTGGTTTGGTTCGATTTTTCTCTTTTCGGTTCGGTTTTTTTCGGTTTTTTCGATTATGTCATATAAGATAAAACTTTAAAATATTATACTTGAAAAGCATATCAATACATGTCCAAGCGTAAAAATATAAAATCTAAAGTCTGAATTATAATCCGAGTTGAAAAGAGAACTTACAATTCAAGAAATAGATGTTGATGGAGGTATCATATATAGTATATTGAAATTTTAGACAAGAGTTTCACAAGTGTTATACAATTATACAAAGAGGTGTGATCATGAATGAAAGTATTGAAAACACAAAATATTGAAATATTCAGACTTTAACACTCTTAAACAGGTATATATCAAGAAATAAAAATAAAAGTATATATTTAATATATATAATTCGATTTTTTCGATTTTTCAGTTTTTCAGTCTATTTATTGAAATCCGAAACCAAACCAAAAAACTAAAATTTTAAAATCTTCAATTCAAATCATACCAATTATTGAACAAAACCAAACCAAAAAAATAATTCCGTTCGATTTGGTTTTCCGGTTTAATCCGAATAGTGCACACCCCTATATAAACGTGTATACCTTAGTATTTCCGTGTATGTGTATGACTTGGCGGTATGGTGGTTGTTGGTGATTGTTTGAAGGTGGAAGTAAATGTATGTCTAGTTTTATATATTTCTATATATCTATATATTTGTGTATTTTACAAGTACACAAGTTTATGTATGTGTATATCATTGTATGGATGTGTATGTCTAAGAATATACTATATCAAGTCTACCCTATTTTCCATTCCAGATATCAAGTCCGTTATTTACAAATTTTTGCATGAAGTAGATAAATCTGGCACCGCTAATTTAATTTTTACCATTATAAAAAGCCCGCCAGTACAAGCTCCTGACGACCGCCAGAAGGAATCTTCTGGGATCGCCAGTTCTTGGTAATAGAAGGATCTAGAGATAGCGAGAAACTTTTTTACGGGGGTCAAATCTATGACAAGATGCCAGAAATGTACTACTTCTGTTAATCATCTCGTCGTTTTTGCCCCAGCTGCCTCCGACTTATTATTGTTGAGGTTTCAGCTTTTCTAATTTCCACTATCCCAAGTAGTCATATCTATAACAAACTAGAAAAAATAACTATCTATTGTGTTTATTGTGCTTATAACATTTCACTAATCTATTCAAACTCTTATTTCTCTTTCGTTAATTATTAGATAAACCTTAGCATTGTCATGTACTATTAGAAGTAACACCAACTATAACATATAAAATTAACCAAGCAAATGTGCGGCTACCGGAGCTTCTGGAGGATTAGAAAAGCTTTCGCATTTAACTCACATTGCAACTGCAGCCTGCATTATGCCACCAAATAAACCTTAATTAATTTTTGAATAAACATGCAATTATAGATTAATCCTTAATTTACTATAAAAACTAATAGCAATAATCATGAGCGATTAAAATTTAAAAGAAACATACATGTGTTTGTGGAGAAGGTTGAATGAAGAGCATATAGACCATCTGTTCAGTTTTATGCATTTATATAATTGTTTATCATTTTGTATGTTGATTTCTCAGTGTTGGGTGTTGGTGTGTCAGGTAATACTAATTTCATGCACTACATTTCATGTGATTAAGGAGAGGATACGATAATAAGCTTTTGCTTCAGTTACTTATTGACTGGCTTTCATATTAAAAGTCTTAACTGAAATTTAAGTATCATGTCTATCATGGGTTGCTCAAGAATAAGTTCAATAAAGCCTCCACTTTATGGGTGGCTCAAGAATAAGTTCAATAAAGCCTCCACTTTAGGCCCCCGAGATTTAGAAGTCCCCAAATTTTATACTACTAATGATATATATTTATATTAATAAGGTTTCTTTCAAATGAACAAAATGTTAATTATTTATTTTAATATATTACATTGATTTTAGTTGTCAAAAATCTTATTGATGCATATAAGTTTAATTTAGGGTTCTAAAATGTTGGACAAAGTTTTACAATCTCTGGGTTTATAAACCCCAAGTGCTACTGCTTCTCTCACGAAATCTCAAAACAAAACACGAGGAAAGACAATAAGCTTAATCTTTATAGTTTTATCTTGGAGATTTTAGTTCAATAATAATAGACTAAACCACATGAAAATATATTAATGAACATTAAACTTTGAGTTTATCATGGAAAAGCTATGGGTATTCATGCATATATTTATGCGTGGACAAATCGAACCAGCAATATCGGAAAAAAATATTGGTTTAGTTTGATCTGGTTTGGCGCTGGGAAAAAAATAAACCGACATATAATTACCCTAGAAATTGGCATAAAGAACTAAAACAAATTATTCTCAATTGGAGCAGGTTGAATACAAAAATTACGTGAGTACTATTGGGTATTTTCAACAATGTGCATAAGTTTAGTTTATACGCCAAAATTATTTAAATGCCAAATGTCGCCATACGTGAATTAACACTTTGATATCATGGTGATTGCAAACAGAGCTTTTGTAAGTTGACAACATAATTACTAACTTTTAATCGTGTCAAGATATATTCTATGTGTGTTATTTGTTCCTGCCGTGTATGAACATTTAATACAACATCTATTCGTGATGAGTTCCTATTGATAAGCAGTGGCGGACCTAGGAAGGGCTAAGGGGGTAACTGAACCCCTTTCGCCGGAAAATTATACTCTGTAAATAGGAAAAAAATAATTTGTCCTTGTTATATATATATACTATTGAACCCCATTGACACAAGGAAATGTTGTAATGTAGTGGTAAAGGAGGTTCAAATTGTGTTTAGTTCTCAAGTTCAATACCCAAGTGTAACCTCCCATAAAGTTCTAGGTCACGCCTATTGTAAGTGAGTGTGTGTGATATTTGATTAGAGTGAAAGTTAGTAGTATGAGTTGAACAGTACTTGTACCTTAATTCCTGATCATTTCTGCATTTGTGTTTTGTTTTAACCAATTGAACCTTCAGGGAAACTTAAGAAACATAACCTTCAGTTCTTTAGTACTATAGTACTACTTTTTACATTTCCTCTGTTTTAGCATTGAGATCTTCTATATGATGAAGTGTGTATGTTTCAGTTTTACTAGCAAAGAAAACATAAATATATCGAATGAGTAATTAGACCATACACTTAAATAAAAGGCTGAATAGCCAAACTGACACCTCTACTTGTACGCTTTTGTCATGCCCATGCCTGTACTTAGGGGTGTGTCATTTAAACACCTCTACTTATCCAAAACCTTGCTTTTAAACACCTCCGTGCCTTATGTGGCAAAGCTGAAGCTTAGTTGGCACAGGAGCGTGAACTCACGCCTTTTTGAAGCGTGAAGCAAATGTAACAGCCCCCTAATGGCTCTTTTTTGGCTTTTTAAAGCCCTTTCTTTCCCACAAGGTAAAATCACTATTTTTGAAAGCTCCAAGCTCCTCTTTATTAATTTTTCCTTCTCTTTCTTTGTTAATTTCTCCTTCTCTTTTTTCCAACCAGGAAAATGCCAATGTGTTATTGTGGACTTGTTGCGGACTACATACCGATATATTCTTCACTAAAATCAAAACTTAGATTAAAAAACTCTAATTTCGAACAAAACCCCTAAATTCGAACAAAAATAAAATAAACAAGTGTAACATTACAATAATTGTAAATAGGGATTTACCGGTGAAGTTGGCAACGAGCCGATGAAGAGATGTTTGTAAATCCCAATTCGATTTGGGGTTATGCTAGTGTTAATTAGGGAGATAAAGGAAGAGAGAAAGAAAGAAAAAATGGGAAATGGGAATATGATTGGGGTAAGGGATCTGATTGGATTTTGCCCCAGCCGACGTGACTTGTCTACGTGGAATATTTATTGACGTGGAAGCTGACGTAGAGGCGTTTGCACTACACACTTTGCCACATAAGCCACGGAGGTGTTTAAAAGTAAGGTTTTGGTCGAGTAGAGGTGTTTAAATGACACATCCCTAAGTACAGGCATAGGCATGACAAAAGCGTACAAGTAGAGGTGTCAATTTGGCCATTCTGCCTAAATAAAATTCAAATATACTTGGTTGAATAGTATGAGGATCAATATTGAAATAAAGCAATAAGTCAGTAAGAAAACATAAATATATCGAATGAGTAATTAGACCACACTCTTAATTAAAATTCAAATATACTTGGTTGAATAGCATGAGGATCAAAATTGAAATAAAGCAATAAGTCCCAGACTACAATAGTTTTTTCCCCAACAAAATAATCTGAAGTACCAACATGATTGTCTATCTAGAACACGAAGAGAGTTCAATGAAGAAAACCACAAAAACTGATTTTCCTGAAGAAATCAACTTCAAGTCTTCAACAAGAACCGGGCCTTTTACAGAAAAGACTTATCCACGTCCAATTTAACATATGACACATGTCTTTCATATATGCTGACCATGGTTAATTAGTATGTACTTTCACCTCAATCTACAAATCAACTATAGTAAACTAATGTTCTTTGTTGTAAATTATCATGGTCTGATTAAGTTTTATCCGGTCTTTCTGCTCTTATTGGCCATGCCTCATGCTATGGTCTTCCCGGCATCTGATACCTTGTCAATCTCCTCAAGAGCTGCCCATAGTTTTTGGATCTTCATAATCTATAATAAGAAAAGCAGGATTTGCTTCCATGAGTAACTGAGGTGGATTTCTGTTTGCCAAGCCAACAACAGGCATCCCAGCTGCCACCCCAGCTTTTATTCCTGAGACAAGAGTCTTACCCCATGGAACAAACATATAAGTTTCATACGATGATTTTTTCCACTCTAAACTCAGAAATGAGAAATTATACCTCAAATACAAATGTGTGATCCTTTGATATGTTCAGCACTTCAAGGGCCTTCAAATAGGGATCAGGATATGGTTTTGCATGTTCACAGTCACTTCCAAGAATAAGTGCATCAAAGAAATCAGCAGGCCAAGTTGATTTATACATAGTTCAGCATTAGCTCTTGGTGCATTTGTAGCTGCAGCTCGTTTTAGACCACGATCTTCGATCCACTTCCTCAACTTGTAGAGACCGTTTAGAGGTTTCAACTGTTCTTTTACCAACCTATATTGTCCACCCAAAATAGCAACGGGAGCATTTTTAACACAATCACATAGTTCAACACATATAATTATAGCTCGTTAGTTATTATTTTTACTCGACTATTGATTAATGATTGCCATGATTTTTCTGTGATTACACTATAAATGACTTGCTTTGTATATATCTTTTACGCTGTCAGTACATAGAATAAAAGCTCATTGAAAAGAGGCAGGGTAGAAAAGTTAACCGTCTAAACAAAGCTTCCTTGTCGTCCAAGAATTTTACACCCCGTTCATGATCATTAGGGAAAAATACGGAAATAAGATCTTCATCGTGCTTTCCAGAAATTGTATTCACAAACCACTCCTCATCAACAGGCACACACCCATTGTGTAGCCTATCTGTTGAACCAATTTGACATTTACAGTTGACAATTTCTTTCAGTCCAGGAAATTAAATTATAATAGTTGGTTCAATTTTGGTACCTCTAAAAGCATTTCACGGAATGCAAGATAGTGAAATCCAAAGAATAACAAGATTATGATTTACAGTACTATTTTTTCCTCTTAAAGAAAATCATTTCTTTCCAGGAACAACTGTCAAGCAATCAAATATCAAGTTATGAAGGTAACATGGAGGTATAAATAAAAAGAAATACCTATTCTTTTTTGAAAGTTAAGATTATATGTTCCAAGTTCTAACGCATCTTTGACTCTTTGTATGCTGTGCTTGTAACAAAATCATTAACTTTTTTTGTTTAACGTAGCAAATAAATGCACTCCTTCAATATATAGACAATACACAAGCTGAGAACACATACCCTTCACTGGAGAAGCCCCATTATGACTTATGGCTAGAACTTGAAGATTACAATTACCCATATATCCCTGAGAACAACAGCACTAGTCATCTCTATGCTGCATCAGAAACATCTTCTCTTTCTCAATGGTTTGGACCTTTCTTTCCCTATCAGTATTTGACGTTACCGTAATTTCTTTAACATGTCTATTTATATTGAAGAACTCAGATGCTGATTAACTGAAACTAAGTTGATAACTTGTTTGCAGTTCTATGAACCTTCCATCCCCAACTATTTATGATGCAATGTCTCAAACAAGTGGTGATACTTATGGTAAAGAAGGGTCTCTAAGTTCCCTGACAGATGAGAACTTCAAGCAATCACAACATTCAACCAGGACTTTCCCAGCTCTCACAAGACTACAAACTTCATTAACATTTGCCAAGGTGAGCTTTTCTATATCACTTCTATACTTTCTAAATGTAACATATTTACTAATCCATACTTCCTTCAAGTAGGTAAATGGTTCATGAATAACTTCCTTATGGAATCTATAGTGAATAAGTAACTAGGTTAAAGCTAACTATTCTCACCCAAGTAGTGAAAATGTTCCTCACGTACCCTTGTTAAATATGTCTTGAAGATGATATCTAATCTGTTGCTTCTTGTAATTAATGCAGTAATGCTTCGACAGGTGCATTGCTAGCTTATCCTTTTCATTCAGCTTCGTTCATCTGACTGCTCCTATTTCCTTATCCATTGGTCGTGATTCCTTTACCTTTCTGATTCAGTTCATCTGAATCATTTGCCCTGAACTTTGAACTTATCTTGTCATGAATGACCTGCAACATAAGTTACAACTTATTTTTAGTTCCAACTTATTTTTAGTTTTGTTTATCATTAATAAATCTGCAAGGCTACCACCATCAAGTACTTGTCACACCTATAAGCAGACACCAGTACATAGGCTCTAATTTGTTCTTGGTTGTTATTAATTGGAACCTTGTAAACATAGAGAAGGATGTGAAATGTTGTATTGTGTGGAATTTGGAATGTTTTGGGCTGACAAACATGAAAAAAGGTGACTTCTCATTTTTTATGCGAGTCTGAATTGGAAACTCCTACCTCTGCAGGCTGAAGCAGCAGCCGCATCTAGCCAAGAACCACCTCCAAGTAATAATCATGATAAGGTGAACACTGAACTCGACAGTGTCCAACCCGAAATTACAACGTCGAAGTATCAAATGTCTCAAACAAGTACAAGTGGTGAGACTTATCTTGCACAAGGGAGTTTTACTTCCCTAACAGATGAAAACTTTAAACAATCACAATGTTCAACCAAGATCTTCCCAGCTGTCACTCCATTACAGACTTCATTCTCATTTGCCAAGGTAATTTCGTACTTCCTTTTCTCCAACTCTAATTTTCATTGATCCATGCCTTCCCCAAGTAGAATAATGGTGCTAAAATGTCTAGTTTGTCCTCTAACCTACTGGATAAAGGAACAAATAGACTAGCAGTGTCCAGACCATTAGATTTTAAACTTGGAACATTGTTGTGCAAGTTATGACCTTCTTACCATTAGGTTATCCCATGGAAAAGCCATGGTGTCTTTTTTTTTAAAACCCCACCCACCCCTTCCCCTCTCTCGGAACAAATAGTGGTCCTTCCACTTTTTGCTCCTACGGTGACTCGAATCCACAACCTCTTGAATGTAGGTGGAGGGTGCTAACCATCTGAGCAACCAATTGTTCATAAGTGTAGTTTTTATACCTTGCAATTTCATAAAAGTTTGTCGTTACCTTTTACGCTTTGTATTTGGCCCTCAAAGAATGTTTAATCTAGCACTTAGGTTCTGCTAATAGAATGTGATCTTGTGTCTGCCCTATTTTCTGCTATTTCACGTTTGTTAAAGCATGGGTAAATCTGGTAGATTTGGGTAGCTTTTAAGTTGCACAATCACATTTACATAGAGTGCATAAAAAGGGGATCATTTTCCCCCCTTTTTCTTCATCCAAGCGCTGACTACAGTCCTATGAATGAGAACAGTTACACTAAACTCTAAAGTTAGGAAAAATAGATATTGTTGGATCCTATTAGTTTATCAGTATGAATGATGCACCTAACCTGTAATATGTCTTCTTGTTTATTATGCCAGACTGAACTGGAAACTCCAACCTCAGCACTACGGCCAGTGGCACCATTTATGCAGGCTGAAGCAGCAGTATCACCTAGCCAACAACTACCTTATACTAATAATGAAGAAGCGAACCATGAACTTGCTTGGTTTCAGCCTAAAATGAAAAAATCAAAGTATCATCATTCAGCTTGAGTAACAAATTTGGGATAAAAGCATGGGTGATGGGTGGACCACCATCCGCACTTCTGGTAACAAACACAGATATGCGACTACTTTCGACTTGTAAGCTAACATACATACATTATGTAAGCTAACATACATATAAATACACACATACATATACAAATACTCAACATAATATACTCAGGCACGCCTGCGCATACATATTTATATGGAGTTGAAAGTTCTTTAAAATATGCTCATGTCACAAAAGATTAGCAAATGTAATGATACTCTACACCCACTTACTGACTGTGGATGCAAGACAGTTCATATCAGGAAACGTTTAGACATATAGACGGTTAAAACATGGATGGAAAGCATAATAACACTTGACTGATATGTGTAATTAATTACCTCTATCTGAACAAGCATATGGCTAAACAAGTAGATTAGAACATCTGTATATGCTTAAGAGTATTAGCTATCTTTACCCATTACACTTCATTTGTTTTATAAGACTTCCACTGAAAGCCCATCAGGTCCCTATTGTGTCGTAAGCAAATATTCTTTGTCAACAGTCAACACATTGATTGGAATTCGTCCTTTTTTAAGGTCAACTCTATAGATGAAGTATATTCTAACCCTACCCCTGACAGAGTTCAGCCTATTGAATTGTTGCAAATCTCTGAGGAGAAAAAAAAAAGGGATCATAAATTATTCAGGAGAAGATATGAAACAGGATTTAAATGCATCTACCAATATTAGAGCCACATGAACAAGTATATAAAGAGAGTCATGAAAGAACATGATCACAAACACACAACGTACAACACAAGAACATAAAATAAGGAGGCCATCGCCTTCAATGTGTGGTATACATAAGCTCTTGACTAAGTGGTTTCCATCGTTGCTATGTAAGTGTTAGTAACAGCCTATCTGAAAAGATGTTAACAGGAGGCAATTCCAATAAATTCAATTAAATTGTACATTCATAGAGATGATATGATCCATTCTTTTGCGATAAGTTACTAAATGGAATATTATCCACTAGAAAAAATATATATTTGAAACATAGAGATGACATGATCCATTCTATTGTAAGGTAAAGTTAAATAAGATGCAGAAAATTTGCTTATCCTAAGCCCCCAAGGTTTTGGTCTAGTGGTGAGAGCACCGCTTGCTATGTGTGCACACATCACAAGTTTGAACCCTGCCGCGACAAAGGCCTGATATTTAGGTGGAGAAGGGTAGAGGGACAGGCCCATTGCCCCAAGTTTCGACAGTGTGCCACTGACCCTTGGAGTTATATCACAGTCAACAAGAAATGGCTAATCCTAAGGCACTGAAGAGGTGTTTTTTTGAGAAGGAAAAAAAAAAAAAAGGTTGCACTGAAGAGGTGTTAGAAACAAAATAAACTATGTTAAAGGCAAAGGGTAGCAGGACTGTCCAAATGTAATACAAAGGTTGCATGTGTAGACAACCTGAAATATTTGTAGATCACGCACGCCGTGTTTCTTTATTTTAAAACACAACGAGTAAACTAAACCTGATTTTGTTCCACTGCCTTACTGCAGACTATTTATCGACCATGGCCAGAGGCCCAGAGCCAGTTGAAAAGCTCTAACCCATCTCTGTTCTTAAAATTTACTACATCTCATAAATGTCTTTCTATAATTCTAGTGAAAGGTGTATACACCAAGATGTGGGCCACTTAATGTATCATTTCTCCTTTTACCTGAATATACATTGCTGCAGTTTAGATCTTGATCAACAACGGTGTCACACATAAAAGCCCAGTGAAGTAGAGGCCAAGTAGAACAATGGTGTCATGATTTCGAGCTACCACTTCTATACTGGGAGATTTTCCCACTACATCAATAAACCATTATTTTATTAGAAAAAGAATTACTAAACCAGCTTTTATAAGCTCTACAGGTGCCTCTTAGAAGCTCAAAGTTAAATTGCATGTAACACTGTGAGCAAGAAACTTAAGGGCTTCCAATACTTCTACAACACGAATAAAAGTAAATTACCATAAGCAATAATGCCTTAACAGAAGCAGTAACCTCCTTAAGATACTTCTTTAGTTCAGAAGCTATATTTTTGCTGTAAAGGGAAAGGTTTTCCATCCTGCTGCGACTAGTTGCTTGTTCAACAAATTTAAACCTATATTTTCAGTAATGTGTCTCACACTCCTGATTTGCAGATATCAGGACAGCTACTTGGGATAATCAGAAGCATTTATGCAGATTAGAATATAAATTAAGAATTTCATGTTTGCTTGCACCACTTGCTTTTGTCAGCTTTTCTATACATTAACCATTTACACGACGAAGTTATATAGTACACCACTGATTCAGCATAACAGTTCTAGAATAACCAATGGGAGCACTTATTGGTGAACATCGAACCAGGTGAACTGTACGACATATTTAACAAAAGTTTGACTTTTACACTACTCTGACTAGAGAAAAGAAAGCCTCGAGGAGATACTGGCTAAGAAGTCTATAAGCTCAAGATGGCTTGTTGATTTTCATACTGGTTAAGAAGTCTATAAGCAGATTTCACTTAATAAACTCCTTTGTCTTGCTCTAACCACCATGCTCTCATATTCAGCCCTTTGAATTAATCCAAAATGTGAAAATATTCAGTCACTCTGTTGATTTCCCATTCATTAAGCAATCTACTAAAGCTCAAATACTACCCCTGGTGTGCCTGCACTTACTTTATAGATGCCCCCTGTTATTGATTCAAACTAAAAACGTCTGGGCAAGGGTTTTCAGATTACCTTGTCTAACTAATTGTCATCCCAAAAGGAAGTTCTCATGCATTGCCATGTTTTCCAATGTTCACAGTTTTACCTTCAATGAATCGCTTATTGGAATGACATTACATGTTTTAGACCACCAGGCATAAGATTCAAAGGGGACTTTTGGTGTGTCATTAACACTTTTAGAACCACAAGATTCAAAAGTTATCTTTCATTCTAACAATGAAACGAAGGAAGAGAAAAATCTCTCCTCTCAGACTAGTTCCTTCCATCGATAAATATTAACAACAGTCAATCACAGGTTTTATTGGAAAACAATAGCTTTTGCACAAACATTTCCTTTGTATTAGAGTTGTGGTCAAAACAGCTGTTCATCTCTTTAAGTAGACAAGTAACAAGTAATCGAGGTAAACAATAAAGATGCTGGATTCTTATCCCACAAAAGATTCCAAACAAAAGTAAAGAAGATGAAAATAACAAAAATGTTACCTCCTCCACACAATGAGGATTCAGTACACTAATGAGTAATGCCTCATAAATAGGAGAACTTTTCACTCCTTAAACTCGCCTGTCTGGATTTGAAATATCAACAGTCCCAATGCGTTCATTTTCCGGCATGATGGACCAATTTGGAGACTGCACTGCCCTTAACCACTTAAAATCATCCACATTTGACCAATTCCCAGTCTCTTCACCAAGATTAGCTTCCTCAAGATCCTTCTCAATCCCATCATACTTCAAACAATATGGTGCAACCCTTACGCCATTACTATCCTCAATTATCGGCCTACTCCTCACTCGAAGATAAAAATCACAGCCTTTAGCTTGATGAATCCGAATCTGGTGCGACGCCATTACAAACACACAATTATTCACTTCTTCAATCAACACTGACCCGAAAACCGGCCCTACATACAGCTTGCAATCAATGAGCTTATTCACAAACAATGCCCTCACACACCCCATTAGCCTGACCTCACAGCCCTTTAAATCCGATAACACGAATTCCCTAACCTGTTCATCAAATACCTTCACTAATAGCTCATTCTCTTTCCCCCTAATTCCTGGTGAATCCAAAACCTTAAACCCCAAAGTTGCCGAATCTACATTTGGGACTTGCGATTGGGGTGTGATTTTTTTTGTTGATTTGTTCTTGAAAGAGAATTTCTTTCTAGGGATAACGTCGGCGGTAACTTGTTCGACGGATTGTTTGAGTTGTGTTATGAGTTGAAGGCAGGTACGTACTTGGTAGGATGGTAGGATGTAAGAGTTTTCAGCAACGAGCTTTTCGAGATTGGAGATGGATACTGAGACGCGGTCGAGTTCGGGTTTCAAAGTCGGGTTGGAATGCGGGTCGGGTGTTTGATGGATCCGGGAGAGTGTGGATTCAATTGAGTTTTTGGATTCGGAGAAAAGAGAAAGGAAGGAAGTTGTGGAGTTTGGTTCAGAATTGGAGGGTTTGTTAGAGACACGGGATTGGTGTAAGTTGGAAAGGCGTTCGATCATCGCCGCATGCTTTCGTTGGAGATTTGGATCCAAATGCTGCTCCCAAGTGGTGGGGGTGTTTGAGAGATGACTGTCTTCTTCCATAGATGTGGCCATGTGGGGGTGTTTGAAAGATGATTGTCTTCTTCCATAGATGAAGATGTTGCACACTGCTTTGCTTACTCCTTCAATCAAATCACTATATATTTGGAGATATGCTTAATGCTACGCAACAAATTAATTACTCCCTTAATTAGCCACATTAATACTCTCGAATTAAATGATTTAATAAAAAACATTAGCCATAGCCATAGCACATAAAGGGTGTGATTGGAATTTTCTAATTCTCTCCCTTGTTTAAAACTTTTGGAAGTCAAAAATATTATTGATGCATATAAGTTTAATTTAGGGTTCTAAAATATTGGACAAAGTTTTACAATTTCTGGATCTATAAAACCCAAGTGCTACTGCTTCTCTCACGAAATCTCAAAACAAAATACGAGGAAAGACAATAAGCTTAATCTTTATTGTTTTATGTTGGAGATTTTAGTTTAATAATAATAGACTAAACCGCATGAAAATATATTAATGACCATTAAACTTTGAGTTTATCATGGAAAAGCTATGGGTATTCATGCATATATTTATGGGTGGACAAATCAAACCAGCAATATCGGAAAAAAAAATATTGGTTTAGTTTGATCTGGTTTGGTGCTGGGAAAAAAATAAACCGACATATAATTACCCTAGAAATTGGCATAAAGAACTAAAACTAATTATTCTCAATTGGAGCAAGTTGAATACAAAAATTACGTGAGTACTATTAGGTATTTTCAACAATGTGCATAAGTTTAGTTTATACACCAAAATTATTTAAATGCCAAATGTCGCCATACGTGAATTAACACTTTGATATCATGGTGATTGCAAACGGAGCTTCGGTAAGTTGAGAACATAATTACTAAATTTTAATCGTGTCAATACATATTCTATGTGTGTTATTTGTTCCTGCCGTGTATGAACATTTAATACAACATCTATTCGTGATAAGTTTCTATGGGTAAGCAGTGGCAGACCTAGGAAGGGCTAAGGAGGTAACTGAACCCCTTCGCCAGAAAATTATACTCTGTAAATAGAAAAAAAAAATTGTCCTTGTTATATATACACACTATTGAACCCCATTGACACAAGGAAATATTGTAATGTAGTGGTAAAGGGGTTCAAATTGTGTTTAGTTCTCAAGTTCAACACCCAAGTGTAACCTCCCATAAAGTTCGTATGGTACTTTGTACAAGTTTTGTTCAAAGCAAACTTCAGTAAACTAACCCCAGTATTTTATACTGGGGCTTTGAACAAGTTTTGTTCAAAGTCCTGTTATTTTATTATGGGACTTTGTATAAAGCTTCGATCCCATAACAAAATACTGGGGCTTTGAGCAACAAAATACTGGGGCTTTGAGCAATTATCCCTTTGATGGGACCTTTGTTATGGGATAAATCCCATTATTTTGTTATGAGACTTTGTATAAAGCTTCAGCCCCAGTATTTTGTTATGAGACTAGTCTGGGGTATTTTTCCAACGCTAACGGAGCGTAAGTGTGCGCGTGAATTTTTGGCTATTTCTTAATTAATTTTAAAACAGTGGATAAAACTCTTTGATTACATCCAAAAATGACTACGCATCAAAATTTTCCATAAAGTTCTAGGTCAACCCATGTGGTAAGTGAGTGTGATATTTGATTAGAGTGAAAGTTAGTATTATGAGTTGAACAGTACTTGTACCTTTATTCCTAATCATTTCTGCATTTGTGTTTTATTTTAACCAATTGAACCTTCAGGGAAACCTAAGAAACATAACCTTCTGTTCTTTAGTACTGTAGTACTACTACTTTAACATTTCTCTGTTTTAGCATTGAGATCTTCTATGCTGAAGTGTGTAAGTTTCAGTTTTACTAGCAAAGAAAATATAAATATATCGAATGAGTAATTAGACCACACACTTAATTAAAATTCAAATATACTTGGTTGAATAGCATGAGGATCAAAATTGAAATAAAGCAATAAGTCACTGACTACAATAATTTTCCCCAACAAAATAATGTGTCATTCGTTTTGAGCTGACGTACCAGCATGATTGTCTATCTAGAACACGAAGAGAGTTCAATGAAGAAAACCACAAAAACTGATTTTCTTGAAGAAATCAACTTCAAGTCTTCAACAAGAACCGGGCTTTTTACATAAAAGACTTATCCACGTCCAATTTAACATATGACACATGTCTTTCATATATGTACTTTCACCTCAATCTACAAATCAACCATAGTAAACTAATGTTCTTTGGTGTAAATTATCATGGTCTGATTAAGTTTTATCCGGTCTTTCTGCTCTTATTGGCCATGCCTCATACTATGGTCTTCCCGGCACCTGATACCTTGTCAATCTCCTCAAGAGCTGCCCATAGTTTTGGATCTTCATAATCTTTAATAAGAAAAACAGGATTTGCTTCCATGAGTAACTGAGGTGGATTTCTGTTTGCCAAGCAACAACAGGCATCCCAGCTGCCGCCCCAGCTTTTATTCCTGAGACAGAGTCCTACCCCATGGAACAAACATATAAGTTTCATACGATGATTTTTTACACTTATAGAGTATAGAAGCTAAACTCGGAAATGAGAAATGTGTGATCCTTTGATACGTTCAGCACTTCAAGGGCCTTCAAATAGGGATCAGGATATGGTTTTGCATGTTTGCAGTCACTTCCAAGAATAAGTGCATCAAAGAAATCAGTAAGGCCAAGTTGATTTATACATAGTTCAGCATTAGCTCTTGGTGTATTTGTAACTGCAGCTCGTTTTAGACCACGATCTTCGATCCACTTCCTCAACTTGTAGAGACCATTTAGAGGTTTCAATTGTTCTTTTGCCAACCTATATTGTCCACCCAAAATAGCAACAGGAGCATTTTTAACACAATCACATAGTTCAACACATATAATTATAGTTCGTTAGTTATTATTTTTACTCGACTATTGATTAATGATTGCCATGATTTTTCTGTGATTACACTATAAATGACTTGCTTGTATATATACTTTTTACGCTGTCAGTACATAGAATAAAAGCTCATTGAAAAGAGGCAGGGTAGGAAAGTTAACTTTCTAAACAAAGCTTCCTTGTCGTCCAAGAATTTCACACCCCGTTCATGATCATTAGGGAAAAATACGGAAACAAGATCTTCATTGTGCTTTCCAGAAATTGTATTCACAAACCAAACCACTCCTCATCAACAGGCACACCCCCATTGTAGCTTTATTGGGTACTGGTAGAGATAGGATGTGCAAGTTGACTTGGATGCTATATCCCTTTTTTCATATAGAAAAATGGGTCAAAGTATATTCCTTCAGGGTATATTTCAAAGCGTTAATCAAAACATAGGGATACGTCATCTTACCACCTGCTCAAAGACTAATTTGTTGGGTTTTGGTGGAGGAAGGTGAAGTGGTGTGAATAGAAAATGGAGAAAAAATGAGTCCCTCATCAGTGGAAGAAAAATATTTATTAAATATTAATATTTTATATTAATAATTTGTTTGAGCCGTTTTCGTACTGAAATAAATAATTAAACTAATGATGCAAATGTTCCAAAGGGATGTTGGCTGCGGTAAAGTTTCTCATTTCTCCCGAAAGAGTGTTTTTTCATTGAGCAGCTACTAAGAAGGTTGTCTTTCATGAACAACCACTTAATCCAAAATGAAAAGACACCTTCATGCATTTTCATTCTAAATCCAGTGGCTATAAATACCTGTCATTCCTTGTAGATTTTCCTCAAGAATTTCTTCATGCTCCTCCTTTCTTTCTGTATTTGTTTTCAAAAATAAAAATTTGCATAAGTGTGATAAGCAGCCGTTGATTAGTTCGCTAGCACACCGCGTTTGAGGTACCGCTATACCGATGAAGGTAAATTCATTCTATCCTGGAAGAAATTAATCTGTAACCTCGGGTACTTGAGGGGATTAAGACATTAAGTTCCTTAAGGAGATGCTGTGAAGTCAGCATGCTCAGATTTCAATCATCGTCTTTATCCTTATTATTTTTCGTTTTTAGTTTCAGATTATTGTTCAAATACTCCTATTATTTTGCTAACAATCTTAAGGAACTTAATACTTCTGATTTTTTGAATAATAATCTGTGTTTGGAGATTAAAATCTTTGTGGTTTTCTACTCCCATTTTGAAGATTAAAACCTTTGTGGTTTTCTACTCCCATTTTGGAGATTAAAACCTTTGTGGTTTTTTACTCCAGTTTTTGGAGATTAAAACCTTCGTGGTTTTCTACTCCCGCTTGGAGATTAAAGTCTTCGTGGTTTTCTACTCCCCATACTTAACTTGTTATTCGGTTTGAAGATTAAATAATACTTCACCGTTTAACAAATCTGGTTGTGTTGGTTTGAAGATTAAAAACTTCACCGTTTAATAAATTTGCTTGTATTTATCTTTCGGTTTGAAGATTAAAAACTTCAATGGTTGGTAATTCTGGTTGTGTCATTTTTGGCAAAAATGGCAAATGATGAGAATACTACTGTTCCTGCTACCATAGTTCTTGGTGCTGCTGGTCCAAGCCGTTCTACGACTGTAATGGCTATGCCACCACCAGAAAAGCCGAGAAAAAAATTTTTTGGTGTTGATTTTAAGAGATGGCAGCAAAAGATGTTATTTTATCTGATCGCTCTAAGCCTACAGAGGTTCATTAAGGAGGATGTTCCTGTCCTGCCCGAGGGAATACCTGAAAATGAGCTCTTTGTAATGATTGAGGCTTGGAAGTATTCTGACTTCCTGTGTAAGGATTACATTCTTAGTGGACTGGAAGATGACTTGTACAACGTTTATAGTAACGTTGAGACGTCAAAGGAACTGTGGAATGCACTTGAAAAGAAATATAAAACTGAAGATATTGGATTGAAGAAATTTGTAGCCGCCAAATTTCTGGACTACAAGATGGTGGACAGCAAATCAGTTGTGTCCCAAGTCCAAGAGCTTCAAGTCATAATTCACGATCTCCTTGCTGAAGGTATGATGTGTATTAATAATGTTGGTACTTATGATTTTTTCATTCAAGATTTGGTCATCAAAATTTCTCCTATGGCTAGTCTTCAAAAACAAGTGTTTTTAAAGTATGGCTACATTTCCAAGTTTGTAATTGTTGACTATATCTCTTTGAGTGGTTTAAAAAATAACTAGTCATCAAAATCTGATTAAGTGGGAGTAATTTAACTATAGGAAATTTATAAAAATATACGACCCTAACATCATATTTGGGAAGAAAAAAATTGTTTCCTGAATAGCAATGACAAATGCGGCTGTTTTATCTAGCCCATAGAAGGCTCACAGATTTATATATGAGATCTGACGTATAAGATGAAGGAACTTGCACATCAAACGTTTGCCCTAATCAGAGGTAGCGATGGAGATGGAGGATGACGCAGATCTTCACATTGATGAGAAGCAGAAGACGGAGATTCCACAAGATCATGAGGTCCCTAAAGCACTGAAATAGTCTCGCAAAAATAAACTCAAGAGCGTCCACGACAACTTTAATTCTTGGTTTAATACAGGGGATATGGTGGTTTGCCCTCCACTTTGCTGCTTCACGAGTATATGACAAGGAAGCATACAAAATTGGATGCTTCAAAGAGAAATACAAAAGCTACTAGCTGCTAAGATTCCAATGCGCAACACTGGTTCAGAAGCTCTTTTGGCTATGTAGTAAATTAAAGATCCAATTTGTTAATGTTGCATGTTAAGGGAAAAATAAAAGTCAACTTACACACATGCATATATTTGGTATACACACATGCATAATGCATTCACAAATAAGTCAACGTACAAATCTTTGGTTATTACATCAAGCTTACAGTCACTAGAAGGAACCCCTTGATTTTAGCGTTACATACAAACTTAAAAATGGCATCACACTATGATCATTAAAGTAATTAAATATGCTTATTCAAAAGTTACAACACACAAGTTCAGTTTCATTGAAGTGACCATTTGATTTATGATGTTGCCTTGGTCACTGACTTGAAAGTCACCTTGGAACCAAGCAGGAGTACTCCATATTCAATCTCAAAAGTATCATAACGCAGAAAAAACTCCGCTAACATTAACCTGCCCAAGAGCACCACCAAGTTTTTACCAGGACATTGTTTATCATTCACTGTTGAATCATCTGACTCCTTACCATTTGACCAATACACATACTCTATCAATTTCTCTCCATCTCCCACAAATCTATCTCCAATAAACTCCTCAGGGTTCTTGAATATCTTAGGGTCCTTTGTGGCCAGTGTCTGAAACCCAAATATTATTTCATCTTTCTTGATTAAGAAAGATGAATCATGACTGTTGATGACTATATCTTCTCTGGCCTTGGCAGTTTGAAATGGAACTGGAGGTTCTATCCTTAGTGTCTCATATACCACTGACTTGGTTAAACTCATTTTATTCAATGCTGATAAGGTGACCCCTCCTTCTTCTTTAACAACGGTCCTGATTTCATCGACTAGACGACGGTGTAAACTCTCCCCTGCTGCTCCAACCCACTTGATTAAAGCTGGAAAAAAAACTTTCATGCCACCATAAGAATTAAACCCTGCTAGGAAAATAAAATTATGGCAAGCTTCATCTCTTTTCACTCCAATCTTCTCAGCTTCATCTAAAATAGACCCCATAGAGTTGTTAAATGCATCATATACTTTCTTATAATCAGATTTTAAAGGGAAAAATGGTAGAGGGAAAGTGTGCAAAACCAAATCTTCAATGAAATTTGGTACATATTTTAGGCCTAGAGTAATCAATGGAGCCAACTGAAAAAGTACCCATTTGTCTAGAAAATTGGTTGCATTAGAGCCAATACTTGTTTCAGTTGGATTTTTATTCTCACAAAACAAACGAAACATGAAGTTAAATGACATGTTATCACTGAGGGTATTAAAGTATGCTTCCCCTTTAGTTGACAATTCATGTTCAATATTGGTAAATAGCTCAGAGATTGAGCTAATAAAATAGGGTATGAATTTATTGTGAAGTTTTGCTAGTGTGGACAAGAAAAAACCTTTTAATGTGACATGTTCTGCCTCAGAAGTGTCAAGAAATGGACACAACCTATAACCACCAGTGAAATCAGTAGAAGGCATGAATGTTCCATCAAAGTAATTTTTTTTATCAACTTTTGAATTGTCAAAAAGGATGGGATAACTAACAGCATCCACTAAGACAATGGCTTTTGAGATAGAAGCATTAAAAGGACCAGGAGGCACGTTGGTTCTAAAGACAGTGGATTGGTACTTTTGCATACGAGACCTGAAGAAACCTTCAGGGCCTTGCTTGTAATGAAAGTCGTAACGATCCATTATTTCCCCAAAAAATGGCAAGCCATAATCACCTGGGATGTCACGTAATGGAAGCTTAGACACAGAAGAGTTACTAGAAGTCATTTTTGATAGCTTAATGATGCAAATTTAAGTTATAATATGGATGATTAGTCGATATTATGGTTTAGCTATATATAGAATGTGGCATGAAGTGGTAATTCCATGTGTGATAGCACGATGTCAAGTTGATTGTGCGATATTTGGTCATAATATGGATGATTAATTAGTCTAATTATATTTTTATACTAGTTGATATAGAATGTCGCTTATTGAACTGGTCATTTCATGTTTTTCATTTGTATTGTACTAGGAAACTGTCAAATCATACATATTAGATTCTGCTGTTACAGACTAACTTAAATCTAGTGGACTAAGATATAGTTTTGACTTTTGAGGGCTTAAATTAGGTGGATATACGTGACAATAACTATTAACCAATCAAAGTCAATTTGCCTCTTTTTCGTGTAAATTTCCAATAGATAAAGTGAAAACTTAGTAGTACCTCTGTTCCTTCCATCTCAAGAAAGAAACTTCCCTAGTATGAAGGTTTCCCTCGAAAATGTTATTCATGAAAAGATAAATGATTTTTTTAATATCTTCTTAAATGTTTGATGATTTAATAACTTATACGATCATCCAAGTATAGCAAATTATCAAATAAAGTTACTTATGTTTGTTTCGTATCAATAAAGTCATTTAACTCATACTATTTAACCACACAAAGTCATTAGAACCATAAAACTAAAAGCATAACTTCAAAGAACTCACCTCAAGTTTAGTTCCGTTATAAAAATATTTTTGAAAAAAATTCCATCACCTGTTATTGTTCACCATCACTATAAAAAGTGTGAATTACGTATAGACTCTCAGGTAACTTACCTGTAGATCTTTTATCCGCAAGTAATTTATATGTGGATTTTGTTCCACGAAGTACTAAAAAGTCTCAATAATCTTTTGGCAAAAATTCGTGAACAGGAGGAATTTTTGTGGTTTAACTTAAGGAAATATTTATGAGTAATTTCCTGTGAAGATCCCAAGTACATCCACATGAAATTTACAAAAAAATTATGGACAATAACGACACTCTCATAAATTTTTATGAAAAAATTTAGCAAGAACACTCTGCAAGTAATATTAGATCCTTAAGCAATTCCCAAGAAAATCCAGTATATTTCACAATTAAAACATTATTTTAAATCCTAAGAAATTCCTAAGTAAAATTGTCACAGGAAAATCTTATGTAATATCTGCAAAAAAATTATTTTTAACATAAGTTTGCTTACAAAATTAATTAAATAAAAGAATATATCAGCAAGGACAAATTAGTCAAATCATAATTTCTTATATTAATGATAAACAAGTGAAAAAGATTATTACAAAGAGAACTAAAACAAGGGAAGTGCGCGTAATATCATAAATCATAAGACATAAGTGTTATAAAGTTAAACTTAAGGGGAGATATATGAAATTATCTCTTTAATTTTCTGGCTCGGATGATTTTGTAGGATGAATGACATAAGTTGAATGATTTGTTGATATAAACCAAATATAAATAGCTTTGATAGGTAATTTGTCAAATTTGGATGATCATATAAGTTATTAACTCATGTTTGGTGGGGAAGAAAGATATATTTCTAATGTTTGTAAATTATATTCCTTACCGTGCAAAAAGGGCTATCAATTGAATGGAGATGTTAAATTAATATCTTCATGTCAGCAAATATCATTTTTCTTCCGCACTTGGTTGTCTTTGAAATGTTCATTTATAAATCAGGCATTCCCGGGACTCCAGCGCCCAAGGTATGCACGGCACGCCACTGTTTAGTCAAATAGTCTGGAAAATGACATGCCAAAGACTATTTTCCACCATATCAAGGAAAATGTATTTCAGGGTGCTGCTGTTACAGTTTTAATCTTCGCAAGAAAAGTATTACTACAACTTTTGCCATTGCCAGCCTAGCGACTGCCATAGTAAAATTCATGGTGATTGTTTTACGGTGGCAGTCGCCAGGTTTAGCTAATAGAAAGACCTATGAATTACCAGAAACTTTTTTGTTGGAGCTAAAATTGTAAGATTTTCTTATGTGGGCCAAGTCAGTGTTGGTGCGCCAGAATAATGGGCGACGTGCACCAAAGGTCACTGCCAAACCAAAGGCCACTTTTGGCAGTGGTCTTTAGTTTGAGACCACTTTTTTTAATGGTTTTATATGAGAGACCCACTTTTTGGAACTTCAATTTTTTTGGGTTGAACTTGTGTGAAATTCAACTCACAAGGATTGAAGTTCAATTTCAGCCCACCACAAGGATTGAAGTTCAACTTCAGCCCACAAGGGTTTAAGTTTACGCATCTATACCTAAAAGTTCAGTCCTTACAGATTGAAGTTGAAACTTCATAATTTAGGCATGAAGTTCAACCCACAAAGTTTGAACTTCAGTCCACAAAGATTGAAGTTCCAAAAAGTAGCCTCTCATGTAACACAAATACAAAAAATGGTTTCAAACTAAATACCAGTGACAAAAGTGACATGTGGGTGAGAATAATTATCCAATTTTGGTAAATTTTCCCGCTCCAACGATACTCACATTTTTCTTCATAAAAACTTTTTAGCCTCGAATCACCAAATTTCAATGCGAAAATCCCTAGCGGATCTTGACGATACTAAATTCACATGTACAAATACGTTAACTACATGGAACTCACTTACGCCTTATCTTGACTTTGTACATACTAACTTAATGACATCAAACTTAAAGTACTACTATAACATATAAATCAATTAAAATAAAGTCACAATTTGATTTATGATGTTGCCTTGGTCACTGACTTGAAAGTCACCTTGGAACCAAGCAAGAGCTTTCCATATTCAATATCAAAAGTATCATAACGCAGGAAAAACTCCACTAACATTAATCTACCCAAGAGAACCACCAAGTTTTTACCAGGACATTGTTTATCATTCACTGTTGGATCATCTGACTCCTTACCATTTGACCAATACACGTACTCTATCAATTTCTCTCCATCTCCCACAAATCTATCTCCAATAAACTCCTCAGGGTTGTCGAATATTTTAGGGTCCTTAGTGGCTAATGGCTGATACCCAAATATTATTTCATCTTTCTTGATCAAGAATGATGAATCATGACTATTGATAACTATATCTTCCCTGGCCTTTGCTGTTTGAAATGGAACTGGAGGCTCTATTCTTAGTGTCTCATATACTACTGACTTGGTTAAACTCATTTTATTCAATGCTGATAAGGTGACTCCACCTTCTTCTTTAACAACGGTCCTGATTTCATCGACAAGACGACGGTGTAAACTCTCTCCTGCTGCTCCAACCCACTTGATCAAAGCTGGGAAAAACACTTTATTGCCACCATAAGAATTGAACCCTGCTAGGAAAATAAAATTATGGCAAGCTTCATCTCTTTTCACTCCTGTCTTCTCAGCTTCATCTAAAATAGACCCCATGGAGTTGTAAAATGCATCAAATATTTTCTTATAATCAGATTTTAAAGGGCAAAATGGTAGTGGGAAAGTGTGCAAAACCAGGTCTTCAATGAAATTTGGTACGTATTTTAGGCCTAGTGTAATCAATGGAGCCAACTGAAAAAATACCCATTTGTTTAGAAACGTAGGACCATCAGAGCTAAGACTTGTTTCAGATGGACTTTTATTCTCACAAAGCAAACGAAAAATAAAATCAAATGTCATGTTATCACTGATGGTATTGAAATATGCTTCTCCTTTATCTGACAATTCATGTTCAAGATTGGTAAATAGCTCAGACATTGAGCTAAGAAACAAGGGTATGAATCTGTTGTGCAATTTTGCTAGTGTAGACAAGAAAAAGCCTTTTATTGTGGCATGTTTGGGTTCAGAAGTGTCAAGAAAAGGACACAACCTGTAACCACCAGTGAAATCAGTAGAAGGCATGAATGTTCCATCAAAGAAATTTTTCTTATCAACTTTAGAGTTATCGAAAAGAACAGTAAAGCTAACAGCATCCACAAGAACAATGGCTTTGGATTTAGGAGCATTAAAAGGACCAGGTGGCACGTTGGCTCTATAGACAGTAGATTGGTAATTTTGCATACGAGACCTGAAGAAACCATCAGTGCCTTGGTTGTAATGAAAGTCATAACGATCCTTTATTGCACCAAAAAATGGCAAGCCATAAGCACCTGGAATATCTCTTAATGGAAACTTTGAGGCAGAGGAATCACTAGAATTTGCCATTCTTCTCAATTATGTATGTTAATAATTTGGATTATAGTCGATGTTATGGTTTATAGTTATATATATAATGTGACATGAAGTGACAAAGATATGTTTGAATTTGAGAGCCTAGATTAGCCTAATTAGGTGGGCAACAACGACTATTAATTACGACAAATCCAAGTTCAAATCTGCTTCTTCTTATCGTGTAATTTTTCCATTGGTAAAGTGAAAACTTGTGAGGTCGTCTGTTCCATCTCACCAAGAAAATTTCACACGCTAACAGGAATAGGCGGCCAAGGAAACTGATGTCAATATCATATGTTGTAATATCTGACCAAATACGGCACCCATAAGTAATGGAAGAAGATATATTGTACCTTCTCTATATTTGGATATTCCTACTTAAATCACAGATTGTTGAATTGGGAGAGCTTCGCAGCTCTGTATCACTTTTGACTTTGATAACAGATAATGCAGTATTGGAATATAATTTTGCCTTTCTTGTTCTCTAAAGTCCCAATTTCAGAAGCTCACTCTTAACTGTGACAATCTAATGGTGCAACACTTATTAAACATGACGGCTAGACAACTCAAGTTCGACAAGTAACTACAAATTTGAGTTTAAGTTTTACACATGTACCTAATAAGTACAAATATGACTTTGTAGTGCTTCTTCGTCTCATCCTTGAGTTAGTTTGATCATTGGTGTCCTTAGGTTTGAAACCCTCTTTACTTTGATCATTGATTTCTCGTCCTTATAGTGAATTCTTGTCCGATTTGTGTGTGAGTTTGAGTTTGAAGGTAGACAATTTCTTCATCTCGATCTTTTAAAGTGGAGATAGTCGCACATAATGAATGTAGCATAAGTCCGAAGTCCGTTTCTCTCCTTTAATTGTTTAATCACTGTTGATATTTTTTAAGAATGACACATATGGTGGACACTTGTTAGTATTATATGATGGGTGGCATTTTATCTACTAGGTGGTTGATTTATGGTTAAGAGTGGCAATTGAATGGATTAGTGGCAGCCCATGTGTGTATTTATTAGCTTAGTTGCAAGGATATGTTGACAAATAATCATACACTTGTCAATGTCTTAGCAAACCTTGCTATCTATAAATACCCATGGAAAAGTGGCCATTTCACTCATTCAAATCAACATCTGCCGTTCCTCTTCTCTTAGTAACATAACCTTGTTTCTAAATATAATTTTCTTTCTAGCCACTTTTAGCCACTATCCCAAATTATCTAACCACTTAAAATATAGCCTACTTCCTTTTGTCACCTCTACCCTAAATTTGCTGAATCATTATTTATTTTGCTGATTCCTGCACCCTCTTACATATATAGAGGAAGGCTTTCTTAGGACAGTGCCTAGCACAACTCAAGCTTTGTAATAATATTATCGGTTACTTTCTTACTTTTGTATCCACAATATTTTCATTGTATTATATTATATTTCCCCATTGTACCTACAATCTAAGAAACTATGACAAGTAACCCTACTCCCGAAAATGTTGTTGATACTACCAATGTTACCGCTGCCCGTTCCACTACCAATACTACCAATGTCGGCACTACACCCGCTGCTTCAGTACCAGTTGTACTACCCTATGCCAAACTATTCCCTGACGTGTCTAATATTGAAATTTTCGCTAATGAGAATTTCAAACGTTGGCAAAAACGTATCTTTTCACTGCTCGATGTTCACGGTGTTGCTCACGCTCTGTCCGACCCACAACCCTGTCCGAACTCTGATGGAAAAATACTGGAGTCCTGGCAATATGCTAATAAGGTATGTCGTCACACTATTTTGCAAACTCTTTCTAACGAATTGTTTGACGTGTACTGTAGCTGTAAGGAAGCAAAAATCATTTGGGAGGCCTTGATTAAAAAGTTCACTGCTGAAGATGCTACAAAACAAAAATTTGTAGTAGGAAAATTTTATCACTGGCAAATGACTGATGAAAAGGAAATAAAAGTCCAAATCAATGAGTACCAAAAATTGCTTGAAGATCTTAAAGCTGAGGGTATCTCACTGCCAGAAAAGTTTTCTGCTGGAGTATTGATCGAGAAGCTGCCCGAGTCATGGAATGATTACAAGAACAGTTTGAAACATAAGCAAACGAACTTCACTATTGAGAAAATAGTGACTCATATCCTAATTGAAGATACCAACAGAAAGGAGTATGTCAAAGCTAAAATGGCAGCACTAAAGGCAAATCTAGTGCAAACCAAGAACAAAAGGTAAGCCAATAGGTCTAAAAGTTACAAGCCCAATAACCCCAATTTTAAGAAAAAGAAAGGCTCTTGTTTTGTTTGTGGAAAACCAGGTCATCATGCTGCACAATGCAGAAAGAGAGCGGGAAACGACAAAGAAAAGAGTAATCCTCCTAAGGCTAACTTTGTCGAAGGAGATGATATTATTGCAGTTGTCGTTTCTCAGGCAAACATTGTAGCAAATGTAAAAGAATGGGTGGTAGACTCTGGGGCTACTCGGCACATTTGTGCAAACCGAGAAGCATTTACCTCCTATACTCCTATAGGGGATGACAATGAAGTAGTCTACCTTGGAGATTCAAGGACTGCCAAAGTTCTTGGCAAGGGTAGTACTCCTGAAACTCACTTCAGGAAAGACTTTAGCCCTCATGAATGTGCTACATGTTCCTACTATTAGAGCAAACCTGATTTCCGTAGCCTTGTTACTAAAAGTGGGGTTGAAAGTGTCATCTGACTCAGATAAGATCATAATGACAAAAAATGATGTGTTTGTTGGAAAGGGCTATTGTAACCAAGGACTCATTGTACTTAATGTTTCTAGTGTTATCAATGAAAATGCATCTACTTTTGCTTATATGATTGACTCAGTTTCTTTATGGCATGCTAGACTAGGACATGTTAATATCTCATATATAAAGAAAATGCAATCACTAGGTTTAATATCTGGTCTAGACTCAAATAAATTTGACAAATGTGAAATTTGTGCTGAAACTAAAACTACTAGAAAATCTTGTTTTCCTGTAAATCGAGAAACTGAACCACTATCTCTAATTCACACTGATTTGGGTGATTTAAAACAGACGATGACTAGAGGTGGTAAAAGATATCATGTGACTTTCATTGATGATTTTTCTAGATATACTAAGTTATATTTGCTTAGAAATAAAGATGACGCCTTTGATGCATTTATTTCTTATAAAACTGAGGTTGAAAATCAACTTAGTAGAAAAATCAAGAGAATTAGATCTGATAGAGGAGGAGGATATTTAGCCTTGAATGATTATTGTGAGAAAGAAGGAATTATTCATGAAACAACTCCTCCATATTCACCCGGGTCTAATGGAGTAGCTGAAAGGAAGAATAGAACATTAAAAGAAATGATGAACTCGATGTTAGTTAGTGCTAATGCACCTGATAATTTGTGGGGTGAAGCAATTTTATCTGCATGTCACTTACAGAATAGGATTCCCCATAGAAAAACTGGCAAAACTCCCTATGAGTTATGGAAAGGTTATGCACCTAACCTGAAATATTTAAAAGTGTGGGGGTGCCTTGCCAAAGTTCTTTTGCCTGAACCTAAAAAGAGAAAAATAGGTTCTAAAACTGCATATTGTATGCTTATTGAGTATGCTGAACATAGTGCTACATATAGATTTCTTGTTTTAAAAAGTGATGTGCTTGATTACAACACTATACTTGAGACAAAGAATGCTGAATTTTTGGAACATATTTTTCCACTATCTTATAAAACTTCTCATGCACCTGTTGAAACAATAAGTACCTCTGTCGAGGAAATAAGAAGGAGCAAAAGGCCTAGAAAGAGATATTTTTCTTATGGAAATGATTTTCAAACTTTTATTGTGAATAATGAACCATTAAGTTATTTTGAAGCTATTACTTCTTCCGATGCTAAGTTTTAGAAAGAGGCAATTAATGTTGAACTTGATTCTATTGTGAAAAATAAAACATGGATTTTGACTGATTTACCTCCTGGTGCAAAGCCTATTGGTTGCAAATGGATTTTCAAAAAGAAATTTAATCCTGATGGATCTATAGATAAATATAAAGCTCGATTAGTAGCAAAAGGCTTTTCTCAAAAACAAAATATTGATTATTTTGATACATTTGCACCAGTGACTAGAATTTCTTCAATTAGACTTTTAATTGCCTTGGCTTCAATTCATAAATTTTTTATTCATCAAATGGATGTCAAAACAGCATTTTTAAATGGTGATTTAGAAGAAGAAATTTATATGGTTCAGCCTGAGGGATGTATTGTTCCTGAGCAAGAAAATAAAGTTTGTAAATTAATTAAATCTCTTTATGGCCTTAAGCAAGCTCCTAAACAGTGGCATGAAAAATTAGATCATGTTCTAATGAGAGACGGTTTCTCTTCACTAGAAGTGGACAAATGTGTGTATACCAAAGTGATAAGTAGTGATTTTGTGATAATCAGTCTATATGTAGATGATATGCTTATATTTGGTACCAATTCAGATATTGTACAGAGTACTAAATTATTTTTGTCATCTAATTTTGATATGAAAGATCTGGGTGATGCAAATATGATATTGGGAGTTAAAGTTATAAGGGGTGATGATGGTATCGTGCTGTCACAAGAACATTATGTTGAGAGACTTCTTAAGAAGTTTGATTGTTTTGATGTGACACCAGTGGCCACTCTCAATTGAAAAAGAATAAAGGTGACCCAGTTGCTCAGTCTAAATATGCTCAGATAATTGGGAGTCTGATGCATTTAATGAATTATACAAGGCCTGACATAGCCTATGCTGTGTATAGACTGAGTAGATATACTCATAATCCCAATCAAGAGCATTGGTCTGCATTAGTAAGACTGATGAAATATTTGAAAGGAACCATGAATTATGGTATCCTGTATATTGGATTTCCCGATGTATTAGAAGGATACAGTGATGCTAACTGGATTTCTGATTCAGAAGTGATAAGATCCACTAGTGGCTATGTGTTCACCCTTGGTGGTGGTGCAATAGCATGGAAATCAGCCAAGCAAACTATAATTGCTAAATCTACTATGGAATCAGAGTTTATAGCTCTGGAATTGGCTGGTTCTGAGGCTGAATGGCTAAGAAACTTCTTAGCTGATATTCCTTTAACGAAGGATTTATTGCCTCCTGTATCTATTCATTGTGATAGTAAAGCGGCAATAGATGTTGCCAAGAATAAATCCTATAATGGAAAACGCAGACACATTCGTCTGAGACATAAAGTTATCAAGCAGCTGCTGAGAGATGGAATAATTTCAATTGATTATGTCAAGTCAGAATTGAATTTAGCCGATCCTCTGACTAAACCCGTGGGAAGAAAATTAATTCTTGAAACCTCAAAAGAGATGGGGTTAAGGCTAACATGATTGTCAATAGAGATGGTAACCCAACCTATGTGATTGGAGATCCCATGAAGTAGGTTCATATGGGTAATAGCAAGTCAATATTGACACTGAAGCACTATAATATGAAGTGCTTAGCTGCTACTATTTGGGAGGTTGAGTTATAAATCTTAATGAATTCATAGTCCTTATGGATGGTGTATTTAAAGCAGTGTACACTTGATGAATTCACCTATATGAGAGTGGAGTGAGGCCGCTCCTATGAGATTCTAGCCAAGTCTCTAGAGCTCTCATGAATAACCAGGCACGCGCACGGCTTATTTGCACAAAAACGCGTTGAACAGCAAAATTGTGGGGGTCAAAATGTGATTGGTAAAGCCTCTGGCTCATAAAAGGAATTATTGGTTCATAGAAATATTTTATTTCACCAGTAATTCTGTAAGTCAAGTTTTACTGGTCTAAGCTTGGTTCATAGTCCAGAAGACACCAAACCTATTACATTTGGTCCATGCAAATTCAGCAAGTCTTAAACACCTTTATTCCTCACATCTTCGCTCCTTAAATTCTTTTAAAATATGTGGGGGAGTGTTGATATTTTTTAAGAATGACACATATGGTGGACACTTGTTAGTATTATGTGATGGGTGGCATTTTATCTACCAGGTGGCTGATTTATGGTTAAGAGTGGCAATTGAATGGATTAGTGGCAGCCCATGTGTGTATTTATTAGCTTAGTTGCAAGGATATGTTGACAAATAATCATACACTTGTCAATGTCTTAGCAAACCTTGCTATCTATAAATACCCATGGAAAAGTGGCCATTTCACTCATTCAAATCAACATCTGCCGTTCCTCTTCTCTTAGTAACATAACCTTGTTTCTAAATATAATTTTCTTTCTAGCCACTTTTAGCCACTATCCCAAATTATCTAACCACTTAAAATATAGCCTACTTCCTTTAGTCACCTCTACCCTAGACTTGCGGAATCATTATTTATTTTGCTGATTCCTGCACCCTCTTACATATATAGAGGAAGGCTTGTTTAATCTTGGGGAAACATTTCATATTACCGAAATAGTTTCTTAGGACAGTGCCTAACACAACTCAAACTTTGTAATAATATTATCGGTTACTTTCTTACTTTTGTATCCACAATATTTTCATTGTATTATATTATATTTCCCCATTGTACCTACAATCATAGCCTTGAGAATTATGTAAAAGTGAATATTTGAACGTTCATACTCCAATACAACCAATTAAAGTTTACTATGTTTAATGTATATATATAGAAAACAAATTAAATATACATGAAAAACAGATAACCAATCAAATTTGTGAATCTTGATTGTGGAAAAAAGAAAAAAAAAACACAAACATCAACTGACCAAATTTTCATTCTTCAGCTTCCTCAACTGAAGCTTCAATTCGGAGTAGGACAAAACCAACAGCAACTCCAACTAGAACCAAGCCTGGAATAATGGCAGCAATCTTAAATATTTCACCAATAGCATTACAAGTTGAAGACAGTGCTCCACCTTTGCTTTGTGATGGTGTTTTCAAGGAGCTAACAACATTAGCAAAAGACTGCTCAGTACAAACAGGGAGACCTAATGAGACTACATGGTTATGTGCCTTAAGTCCTCCAAATGAGTTCAATCCATTAATGTAGTTTACTTTAGTTCTTTTGTGGGACAATGTTCTGCTTGTGCTAACAATGGTTGCTGCTGTGATTGTTGATGATGAAAGTGTTGCCATTGCTTTCTGACTCCAAACCTATACAATAACAATAAGGTATTATGCAAAAGCTAAGTTAAAATCTTGAAAAATGGAAAGAAAACAGAAATGGTTGTTTTTACCTTGTTTTGATGGGTTGTGGAGTGATCTAAGTTTGGCAAATTAGAGAGATAATAAAAGTGTGAACATGGAACATTTATTCGTGGGAGGTGAATATGTGATCAAAAGGATAAGGGGGCTAAGGAGATGGTTGGCTGACAAAAGAGATTGGATTATGCTATCTTTCCTATGATATTCTTTTTATTTTTGAATACAGTATTTTAGAATTCTTTGATACTCTACCATTAAGCTATTTTATTACTCTATAACTTTAATAATTTTAATTAATATAACCACTCTTTAATTGCAAGTTTGCTTTAGCTCTCTTCAACCAAATAGTAATAGTATCGCCCATCACTACTACTACAGTATATAAGTTAAATTAACATATAGTCCTATAATATTGTGTTGAGTCAAATACTATCACGTAAAATATAATTGCAGGAGTGTTTGTTGTTTGAGACCGAGGGTTCCTACATTTGTAAAGATAGCCAGAAAATGGGGTAGGACATTGACCCTATTTTCTTTCTAAATTCAGATCAAATACGTACTCACTAGCATAATAATTGACTATTTTGTCTCTTTCTAAGTTTTATCAGAAATTACTACTCTCTTTATCTCAAATTATGTAAAAATATTCGAATTTTAAGAGGCAAATTTCTTAATTTTAATCGTGAATTTACACATAAAATCTTTAAAAAATTTGAAATAAAATTTATATATTTAAAAAAACTACATAAAATTACTACAGTATAATTTACTGTAATTAACAATTCAATATATTTAAATGCATACCAAAAACTCAATCAAACATACTTAACTCGTGAAATTCGAATATCGCCACATAAATTGAGAATATATATAAACCTATATTAACCTATATACTCACACAAAACCGACATTAAAATGAATAGATTTTCAACCCTATGTAGCCGTTACATTTGGCGGCAAAATGTAACCAACCTAAATCTCAAAGTTCATCACTTCAATGCCACACATGCTTCAATCCTCCAACTCCTTAAAGAACCAAAACATATACAACAACTCCATGCCAATATTGTCACTTTTGGTCTTTCTCAAAATACATGTCTTTGTAACAGATTAATGAATTCATATACATCATGTGGACTAATATCACAAACCCAAAAAATATTTTCACTAATAGGACATAAAAACTTGGTTTCTTGGACCATTTTAATAAATGGTTTTACAAAAAATGGCCTTTTTCTTGAAGCTGTTGAGACCTTTAGTCAAATGGTTAATTCTTGGTTAATAATGCCTAATGAAGTAACAATTTCTAGTATTTTACCTGCTATAGGAAAATTAAAGTTGATCCATTTAGGAAAGTTAGTTCATTGTTATTGGATTAAGAAAATGTATAAAAGTAATGTCTTTGTGGAAACTGCATTAGTCGATATGTATTCGAAATTTGGGTGTCCGATTGTTGCAAGATATGTGTTTGATAATATGTTTGAAAGGAATGTTGTGTCGTGGAACACGATTATTTATGCTTATTCTAGTAGTGGTCTTGATGAGGAAGCAATGAAACTGTTTAATTTAATGAGACGGAGCTTGTCTGTGGATACATTTACGATAATGAGTTTGGTTTCTGCTTCGTTTGGTGTTGGCGATTTGCTCATAGTAGCTCAGGTTCATGGTTTAGTAGTTAGATCTGGACATGATCAGAACCAACTTGTTAAAACTGGTATCGTGGAGATGTATATCGCTGTCGATTGTGTAAATGATGCTTTCAGTATGTTTTGTGAGATGCCTGTGAAAGATGTTGTAGCTTGGACATTGATGTTAAAAGGGTTTGTAAAGAGTGGAAATTGGAGTAAGGCCATAGAACATTTCAATCGGATGATGGCTGAAGAAGAGATGGAACTTGATTCTGTTGCTCTAATCAGTATCCTTTCGGGATGCAGCAGTTCAGGAGCTTTGCAGCAAGGCAGGCGGGTGCATGCATTGGTGATAAAAGTTGGTTTTGAAGGGGATACTTTTGTGGGATCAGCTATTATAGACATGTATGCTAATTGTGCTAATTTGGGTGATGCCAGAAGATTTTTTGAATGGATGGCTGAGAAGGATGCTGCATGCTGGAATGCACTGATTGCTGGTCATGGGATGTATGGATATGGTAATGATGCAATTGACCTTTTTCAGAAAATGAAGGATTCAGGTATAAATCCAAACGACTCAACCTTGGTCTCTGTCTTGAGCGCTTGTAGTCATTCTGGGTTGGTTGATCAAGGATTGCATATTTTTGACAATATGGTAGCAAGATGGAACCTTTCTCCCAATCAAAAGCACTATGCATGTGCTGTTGACCTTCTTGGACGTGCAGGGAGATTAGATGATGCTTACTCAGTAATTAGGAAGATGCATTTGCAACCAGGTCCTGATGTTTATGGTGCTTTGCTTAGTGCTTGTAAAGCTCATGGAAATATCAAGCTAGGTGTTGAGGTGTCACAGAGGCTTTTTGAGCTGAAACCATATGATGCAGGATATTATGTACTGCTCTCAAATATGTATGCTTTGTCTGGAAATTTGGAGGGTGTAAAATCAACCAGATTAATGTTGAGATCACAGACTTTGAAGAAGGATCCAGGCCTGAGCTCAATTGAGATAAATGGAGTAGTTTACACATTCATGGCGAGTGACAAGGATCATCCACTATATCCTGAAATCTCTAAGTTTCTGAAGGATTTAATCTTCAGAATACAAGAAGAAGGATATGTGCCTGATACAAAGTCTGTATGTCAGGATGTGGCGGAGGATCTGAAAAAGGATATTCTTTATCACCATAGTGAGAAGTTGGCCATTGCTTTTGGATTGATGAGAACAAAACCAGGAACAATCATACGGGTGACAAAAAATCTCCGAGCATGCAATGACTGCCACTCTTCAAGTAAGTTTATCTCCAAAGTTTTCAGAAGAATGTTGGTCATCAAGGACAAAAAACGCTTTCATGTTTTCCATGATGGAAACTGCTCATGTGGGGACTATTGGTGACACCGAACTCTAATATCAACATTAACTTACTCCACGAAACAACCTCATCAGGATCTCTGATTACACTACTCAGTTTTGATGTTTTCATCCAAAGCAAATGGCAGAGTGTTTCAGATGGACCATGAACATCAACTTATCCGAATGATTCTGGCCAGGTAGCAAAGCCCCTCGTCCAAAACTCTACGGTTCATACCTCTTTCTTCTAGTGTAAAGTATCCTGGTCAAAAAAACAAAATAGTTATTTTCCACCTACACCAATATCAAGCCAGTAAATAGATTGCTAGCTTTCAATTTTTGGAATTTCTTTTGCGGTTGTTCATCTCCATTCCCGTGAGGGAAAAGTCATTAGCATCTTTCCTGAGGACCATAGGAAAGCTTATTCTCTCAGTTGAACACCAAAGGGGAAATTTTATATTCATCGGGGTCGCGTATATAAAGGAGACAATGTGAGAAAGAATGTTGAAGTTCTATGGTAAATTATGGAATAGGTTAAATCTTTGGAGCCCACTCTTATGTCTAAGCATGCTTGAACTCAGCAACATTCTATGATGATGAAATATTTGTCTTATATAAACCCAGAGTCAGCAGAGCCAAATTTGAAGTTTTTTACTGATTGTTTTTGTTCTTCAGTGAATGTGCTATATGCTTGTGCTTCCACATTTCTTAATAGTAAGTTTACTGCTCGAAATATATGATCTTTCATAATCTGTTTAATTACTCAGCCAACAGGTGATCGTTATATGGTAGCTTTTGGTGGACGCAGATATGTGGACAGATCACTGCCTGCACATGATATTCACACCATTACAGGCTTCACTCTGGTGAGTCTGTAGGCAGCATGGTATCTCATATTAAATAAGTAGTACAGTAATAAACAAGGACGCACAAGCTTCATTGAATTATTAAACTTTTTCTCTGTTTTCTATTAGGTACTTTAATATTTATTCTCCGGAGCTTGTTTCAGAAGAAATTCAGCTGCAACTCTTGTGCTGGAGAAACCTGTTCTTTTTACTTTTCTTGCATCAACGCTACTGATTGTGCAAATCATTATCCAAGTACAAAGGAAAGGTGGATCTGTTGACTACAACCTGCAAATATGGTTGGCATCCTCAGTCACTAATGAGAAATTGAGAATGATAACGTGACTCAATGATACGAAGTGACAATACTCGGTAACCAAGGGTGTTGCCTAGCGGTCAACGAAGTGAGTACAAACCATGGGAAACCAGCGCTATTTCTTACATCTGCCTAAGATTGGTGGGCAGAACAAGCCGTTACTTGTGCTGGTGGGACAGAGCAGGTATGCCATGAAATAGTTGAGGTGCGCGCAAATTGACTCAAATAAGGTTAACTTGCGACTCCCGAGGAAAAGGGGGTTACCTTGTCCTGTCTTTGATGGACTGCCAAAGACACAAGAAGAGCTTGTGGAAGATGAGAAACTAGAATGCAAACATTAACCACTAAACGAACAGCCTGTTTGGTACTCACATGCACCTGATCACCGAACATATCGATCTTGATAAAATGTTGTTATTTTGATTCTTTATTGATGAGTTAATGTAACATTTTTCTTCATTTGTTTATTCTAAATTATGTAATGTTAGATAGAGTGAATGCTATGAGGTCTCGGTGATATTTGCAGCGTAACATAAATTCATTTACCTTCATGAGAAGTGACGAATTCATAGTTGTTCTAAATGTTAATTTTGTTTCGATTTGGAATTCTCATTGCAGCAAAATGATTTACAAGCCTTTTGATGCCAATGAGCTAATACAATATCCATGCACGTTATGCTTTAGAAACGACTTGCAGTTCTTACATGTAACAGTTTGGCACCAATTGTGTGCCTAGGATTGGGATTTGATACAGGACCTTTGTGTTTATTTTAATAGCGTTATGGTTCTGTACAAGTAGAAGAAATAATTTGCATAGATTTTTGGGTATATGATGATTCAATTAACTACCGAATGAATAAGAAGGAGATCATTCATAAAACTTAACATGAGATATAAAAGGCAAAATGAAAAGGAAAATCACTTATAATTGGATATTTGGATTAGAATCAAAAGACTGTTAATGGTATCATATGATGATAGTGATACGATCGATATAGTGTTCATTGGCCATTAATATGGTATGCATTCGCAATGAATGACGCAATAACATGTGTACGTGACCTTCCTATGCAAAATCAAACCATCCAAATTTAGGTGACACAAATTACGTCCAGGTTCAATGTATGTTTCCTATTAATCACCACCAGTTAATTACGATGCTAACATTGTACGATATTTCCTGAAGTGTCGTAAAGCATATATAAACCTCTGTAAGTATGCCACCCAAAAGAGAAACTATAAAAGCACTAACAAATAAGTTTAGCCATGGGAGAAGTTGATGCAGCTTTCATCCAAGAAGTTGAACATAGGCCTAAACTTACTATAATTGAAGCTGAAGGCATTCCAGTAATTGATCTCTCCATACTGAATTCGCCAGATTTCTCTTTTGAGAAATATTCCAAAGAATTGGCAAGTGTAGTGGCTGAGATAGGCAATGCATCAAAGAAATGGGGATTTTTTCAGGTGATCAATCATGGGGTACCCTTAGAATACAGGGAAAAGATTGAATTAGCATCAAGAAAGTTCTTTGCTTTGTCTAAAGAGGAGAAGAGAAAAGTGAGGAGAGATGAGGTGAACCCTTTAGGATATTATGATACTGAGCATACCAAGAATGTTAGGGACTGGAAAGAAGTCTTTGATTTTACTGTGCAGAATCCAACTTTTATACCACTTTCTGAGGATCCAAATGACAAACAACTCAAGGAGTTGAACAACCAATGGCCTGAATATCCGCCAGAATTTAGGTAAATTTTACTTAAGAATTTGAGCCCAAAAAAGAGAAAAAGAACTACCTCGTCTTTCTTTTTCTTGATATAACTAGACCTCTGACCAAGGCCGTAAGGATGGAGGGATTTCATCCTCGCATCATATCCTTATTGGTGGTGAATCTCCTTGTCTTTCATTATAGTAGGATTTAATTTATATACAGACAAAGTAACGTCTATACTTTATACTATTTACCCGTGTAATTTAATATGCAGTAACATGTTCTATGCTAGGTTAGTATGTAGTTTAACTTGTTACGCAAATTAAGTTAGAGCCGGTTATATAAGTCTTATTCATCATATACTGTATATACTTAATTAGCATTGACTCTTTGTACACTTGTCGTCAACTTAGTTCAAACTTCTAGCTGTCTTTTCAAACTTGGCTAGGCTTTACACATATATAGTCGTGGGATAGTATCTATTACTTTCATAGTATCCAAAAAATGTTGATCAACAAATAACTAGATTGACATTTTACTATCTATGTTTCATTTCCAGGGAGGTGTGTGAAGAGTATGTCCAAGAAATGGAAAAATTATCTTACAAGTTACTGGAGCTCATCTCACTGAGCTTAGGCTTGCCTGCAAAAAGACTGAATGGTTTCTTTAATAAGGACCAAACTAGCTTTGTTAGGCTGAATCACTATCCTCCTTGCCCTGTCCCTCATTTGGCTTTAGGAGTTGGTAGACACAAAGATGCTGGTGCTCTGACCATACTTGCTCAAGATGATGTTGGAGGACTTGAAGTTAAGAGGAAAACAGATGGAGAATGGATTAGAGTTAAACCTACTCCTAATGCTTACATTATTAATGTTGGTGACATTATCCAGGTAAACTTGTGGAACTTGTTTTGCATGTTTTTAAACGAAACTAGAGTAGAAAAATATAAATTTCATACTTGGGGCAAGGTAAAGTCGGTTCGATTGAACTTATTATTTTCTACTGCTCGAAATATGTATACATATGGACAAAATTTACAAATAATAATGTGACATATTTTGATATCCACTATTCTGGATCTTGAATTCTTCTCTGGTTTTACAGGTTTGGAGCAATGATGAATATGAAAGTGTAGAACACAGGGTGATGGTGAATTCTGAGAGAGAAAGGTTTTCAATTCCATACTTCGTCAACCCTGCCCACTATACATGGGTCGAGCCCCTGGAGGAGCTGGTCACTGAGAAAAAGCCTGCCAAATATAAGGCATATAACTGGGGAAAATTTTTCACAACTCGGAAGGGCAGCAATTTCAAGAAACGTGATGTCGAAAACATTCAAATTTATCATTTCAGGGCTTGAGACAACCCATCAATCTGTTCTAAATACATTGTCTATGTGTCTTGGACCTCAGCGTATGGCTTCTTGAATTTCAAGTATTACTGATATACTACTAGTATATAACATCAACAATAAAGTAACTTGGAATGGTGAGAGCTTGGTGTACTTGGAATAATTAACTAGTTCTTAAGCTTTCTTACAATTTGTGAAACTTTTAATCTTGTTGAAAGCACCATATAACAAGTGTGGTGGGATTTAGGTGACCCCTTCCCTTTTAATCATAGGTCTCGAGCAAAGAAAAAAATCGTCGTAGCCTTCTGGCTTTAATGGGCCATAACCAGTATAAATCATGGATTAGACCGGATAATGACTTTCAGTGTGAATCTGGATTAGAACGACTAGTGACTTTCAGATACCAGATAGTTATGCCAAAAAAAAAAATCAAAAAATCATGCTAAATGTCGAGAGAATAATATAAAGTTATATTTTAAAATGTATCTTATATAACAATATGTCTAGATTCTTTCCCATTGAGAGAGAACATTATGTTGAATATTTCACAGGATATTTTACAAAATTCTGTAATTATTATTTGTAGGACTAATAAATTTAGCTTGTTGCTCCAAAAGGGAATACAATATGATAGTATTAACACGCTCTGAGGTATTCAATTTTTTATTTGCAGCGTAACACGCTCTGAGGTCATTAGTTTGCTCAGCAATATTATAATGACTAATCATATATCCCAAAAAAATTCAAAGGCCTATAATCATCATGTTGATATCGGTCATTAGTTGATTGGTCGCTTGTATTGCTGAGCAAACTAATAATTGTCATAAACATTTATGCAACTTGTAGGGAATCACTAGATGGTGATAATATTGCTAAATAAGACTAAGAAATGATGGATAATCATGTAACACCAAAAACAAACCTAGATTAAAGTTGTAGCTTAATAATTATATTGTAGTTTTATCATCAAATATATTCATTTATCCGCAGGGTTTCATACATTTCTCACGTTCTACGTTATTGTTTCCCATTATTCATCCACCTACTTCACTCACCACATTCCAAAATAAAAAATTGGAAAGGAAAACCACTAGCCTGATGTATGAATTATCATATTGGTGTCGTACGTTCGGGTAAGATTACAATTAAGATTAAGTACATTGAGCACAATGGATAAAAGATGGTGAATGAAAGATGACTTCTTTTCATTTCTCCACACATTACATTATGTAGCAGAAATTACACAAAGTAAATAAAAGTATTTTGTCCAATTGTTTCAAAAAGTCAGAAGACAATTCTAAAATAGTCCAGCAAGATGGGAGTTGTCTTATCCAGGGATTAGGACCCTCACATTTTGGAAAGTAGCTAGCAATCTGTTTTCTCTTAAAAAAGAAAATGACCCATGGGGATTTTTGGGTGGGAGAGACCCCTAAGCTAGCGTTTGGACATAGATTTGGTTGAAATTTGAGAATTTGAGTTTTTGGTGTTGAGTTGAAAAATAATTTTTGGAACTTGAAGTTGTGTTTGGACATAGAATTTACTTGAAAAATAGTTGAAGTTTTGTGAGTAGTTTTTCAAATTTCCCAAAAACTGTCCAAAAACAGCCTTTGAGCACTTTTTGAGTTTTTGAGACTTTTTGGGAGAAATTTTGATGAAATAGCATAAGCAAACAGTTTTTCTCCCAAAAACTCCCAAAAAATGTCTCCAAATACTATAAACAAATGGGGGCTAAGTCTTTAAATAGTTTTTTAGGACTCAAGTCTCAAAAAATAGATAAAAGGGACACTTTTAAGATTAGTACTAATTACTAACATTTTAAAAGCCCCTCAAGTCTTTTTATTTACACAAAGCCCCCACCTCTCATCACCCACCCCCATCGGCCCTTACCCCCCATCCGGCCCCCACCCCATCACCCCCTCCCCCGCCCATCCACTATTCCTCCACCACTCACCGCCACCTTCTACCACCTCCTACCACCCTCCACTACCCACCACCACCTTCTATTACCCCTCCACCAGCAACCACCACCCTCCACCACTCCAATAAAAGGATGTGTACACATTAGTCGAGATGTGTACACATATAATTAAGATGTTTACACATCTTGTCTGATGTGTACACATACATATTAATATGTGTACACATCTCGTCTGATGTGTACGCATATTATTATATGTGTACGTGATGTGTACACATATAATAATATGTGTACACATACACATCGAACGAGATGTGTACACATCTTTTCCAGTCGTGAAAACATCTCCAAAATTGTATAAACATACAGAAAATATGTTTACACATCCGAAAAGATGTGTAAAACGACTAGAATTAAAAAAAAACTTAAAAACGAATGAAACGGGGATGAAGAGGAAGAAAACGGAGAAGAACAAAGAAAAAATAAAATTGATACGAAGAACAAGAAAAAAAATAACGTGGATGGTGATGAAATAAAATTTGAAAAGAAATCTAGAAGAAAGAAGAAGAAGGAAGAAGAAAAAAAGAGAGAGAAAGAAGAGAAGGGAGAGAATTAAGTTTGAAATAATTTGAAATATGAGAGAGGGTGTAAAATTAGGTGGGAATGAGGGAGATTGAAAATTTGAAAATTGAGGTGTTTTTGTAAATCCGAAAATATTTATTTTTCCCACAAGTTTTTAATGACTACACTTCAGTCCTCACTTAAATTAATTAAAGGTTGACTTGGTCTTGTCCCTTATTCTTATTTAAAGACTTGGCGGGTCTTTTTTCCCCTCTTTTCTCTCTGTTAAATGTGGATACAATTTAACTGTCAAATTTTTTACCGTGCCATTAATAAAATGATCTATAGTCACACAAATACCAATGGCTTATTTTAGATTATAATTTCATAAAATTTTCCTATTTTATTAAACTTTGTGTCAAATCAAATAGATTCACATAAATTGAAAAGAAGTTGTAACTTATACCCAAGGAAAAACTTCCTTCTTCTCCAACCAGATAGTACTATAAAATCCAAATAAATGAATACATTAATAATCACTTCTTCTTCTCCTTTTTTATCTTTACAAGGAAATGGTAGTAGTATAATTATTTTTGTTTCTTCTTCTCCTCAGTAATGTAGAAAATGATGGAAAGCAAACGGAAAACAATGGTCTCTTAATTTTAGCCACTTGATTTAAATAGTAACATCACTGTAATTCGGATTATGAGACTTTACCATGGAATGTCCTCCTATGGACATATGGACATGAACGTCGTCTATATTGGAGTATTTCAAAAACTTGCCACACTTTAATTATGTTTTAACTTTTCTTGGTATTATCCTCCAATTTGGCATCAAACTGGTTGTCTGGTTCTCAATTCTCAAAATATGCAAAACAGTCATTTTACAGGGAAAATAGAAAACAAGAGCAACATAATTAGCTGAATCTCTATAATATTTTAACCACATGCAGCATATAAACAAGCAATCTAAATCCACATATAGAGGAGATACTAGAACTTCATATATGTATTTCAGGAACTATTTTCCTCAAAATATAGATTTCAGAACTCGTTCGCCACTGATTGACAAATGAAATTTTTAAGGAAGGAGGCCAACGTAGGGTGCTAGAAGAACGAAGTTAGCATTGGCCGAGGAGGATTGTGTTGACGATAACAACTCCAACATTGAATGGTTTTGGCAGATGACAGTACCCACAGCCTCCACAAACACCATGGCAAACTCTATCAACAGTTTCACCATTTCTATGCACATTTCTAATTTTTGTATCACCATCATGACCACTAAATATCTCTGTGTTTCTCTTATATGCTTCGTCTAGTCTTCGCGTAATATTCCTTGCTCTAATCTACAAACTTGTCTATTTATAGTTTCTAAGAAAATCAACCATAATAATTTGAGAAAGAAATTACTAAGAAGTAGATCTGGCTTTTGGAGAGCACCAAGAGACAGGATACCAACCACCATAATTGCAACGTACAATCATAACTAGAGAAACAAATCTTTAATTTATTTAAATAATTAATATTCCAACAAGGTCTGAAAGAAAGATATTTTCGATTGAGACAGACACACATCTACTAGTTTTTATACTATAGACGAACTGAAAGATTTTTAAAATACCGTATTATATTTATATGACATGTATTGTTGTTGTAATAATAATAATAATAATAATAAACACTCAAAGGGTCGTTGGAGGAAAGGATAAGCAAATTTAATCTTACTTGCTTAATTACAACAGAGTATAATCTTTGTATAACTAATGCATCATTTGGGTTATTGTAATAATAACTCTACATAAGTTATACAACGTTCAATTATAATGGAAAGCAAATAATCTAGTTCTAGTACTAATACTAGCATAATTAGCTTATATGAAAATTCACATATTATTTTATACGAGATAAAACTATGGAATAAGGATACACATTAACATGTATTAGCAATACATGAATAAGAGCATCAAGATTAAAATATATTTAAGAAAACCGTACAGAATAATGCATGCGATATTATTAACAGTTCATTTTTGGCTCTGTTTCAGATAAGAGGAAAATGGGAAAATTGTGAATTTGGCCTATGTTTCCAGTAAAAGGAGAGGGGAGAGGTAGCCAATATTTTCAACTTGTGATTGAGACCCTTTACCTGCAATGTTGCCAACCTTATCCATTTATTAGTCGTCTCATTATAAATACATAACTCCGATGTAATTGCTCTTGCAAATCTTTGAATTCATATTTCGAGCATTTACCGAGATGAAAACATAAATGCAATTTGTAGCAAACTAATTAAGGCATGTGTATTGGTCGATTTCTGTTCGATCACAAGAGAAACAGACTTGGTCGTACAACAAGACATTGATTGATTTCGAAGATGTTGAGATCGGGAAGAAGCTGCTTCGGTCTGGTTTCGATCGGTTGTGCAATGTTGTGATCCGGTAAATTCGAAGACAACATCGTAATGGATAACTTACTGATCCTCATCCCAAGAATGTCGGAACAGACTTAGCGGATTTAGTGGGAATGGATGAAGACCTGCAACTGTTGGAAGAGGAACGTGGAGAAGTGAAAGTCTACTAGGGTTTGGGATTCCCCTTTATTTCAACTTATAAATAGGACCTCATATTCTCATTTGAGGGGAGATTCATCTGAGCAACACTACTTTCTTTCTTCAAACTACTCTCCTCTCATTAAACTAGTCATTTTTATCATTATCAACGAATTACTGTGCTCAAGGCAATCATTGTATTCAAACTTCGATCCCTGCTTGGTTCAAACGTGGAAGAAGATCCAACTCTTCCATTGAAGCACCATCCTTCGATTCATCAAATACAATAAGCTTATACTGCTTTATTTATCTGTTCATTTGTCGTTGTTTGTTCGTTGTTTTAGTTACATTTGACTTACTGCTTTCGATCTCATTAATTTATTGCTGTTGTTCCGATTAGGATAGTCTATCAACTTGTTAGCATCATTCATACCTATCGAATTGTCATCGTTATTCTAATCGCATAAGACAACTCATCAATCTGCTTATCGTTAAGTTACATCGGATACACTGTTGTTTGTCATATTATTCGATCGAGTATATTCATCTACTATCGTATTGCATTTGCTCATCATCGTGTTTGCTATCATCAACGGATTCATCGTAGTTATCACATCTATCATCATCGTTGAACCCGTTATTATCATCATATTTAAAACTGTGCATCTAGCTGAAACGAAGTCATCTCATCGTAAATTACTAACTTGTCATCTATTTCGAATTTGTCTGTTGGTGCTTGCATTCGCATTGTTTACCTCAATCTGACATCGTTAAGTGATATTTGACATCGATATTAGAATTGTTTCCGAGTTGAAACGCTTGATATCGACTGACCCACTTACGTAAATTGCTTATCAATCGATCGAATTAAGATATAAAACGGTCGCCTTAGACTCAACTAAATATAAGTTTAATTGTAAAACCCGATACATTTTTGGGAAATACAGCATGGTGAAAGAAACTGTTGGGATCGAAACAATATGGTGCATGCGGAAGCTAACACATCAAACATATATGACAATAAATCAGACATCAAAGGGTTAAAAATATTTATTATAGTTTGGTCATGAATTGACCTACATAAGGAGGAGATTAAAAACTACTGCTAGTAGAAAAAAAATTAAAATATAAAATCACCCCCTAAGCATTGCTGTAAAATTAAAAGACTATATTGTGAAATTTTTGTTGTGTGTATTGTGAAGAAAAGACCCTCAATTTATAGATGTTCAGGACTTCTCCTCTAAGCTACAAAAGCGTTATAATTTAGATTGATGTTCACGACTTCTCCTCTAAGCTACAAAAGCATTATAATTTAGAGAGATCCAGGAGGAGTTAAAAGAGAACTAACCAAATGTCATAACATATCTAAGATATGTTATATTTGAAAGGACATTGTGAATGCATGCAAGAATTTATTAGTACTACCAGTACACCACTTGCCCTTTCGTAATGGCTAAACGTAAGGCTGCAGACTACAGAATAAACATTACAATTGATATAATGTTACAGGGTAGTTTATACAAATACAGAGATTCAGAAGAAAATAACACATTACAGAACATAACCACTCCAGAAAGGAGAGAGAGGAGGGAGATTGGATCCTCAACATATATGAACTGCATTTCATATACAGATAGGGGATACCAGAAAATTAAGAACTAAGCGACTCCACTAGTCCTCCTCGATTCATTAACATAGCCACGCATACCCTCTTACATTGCATAGACAATCTCCCCGCTGCTATCAATGTCAAGGTCAGCATCGCTCTCCAAGTCTTCGTCCATGCAATCGTCGAGGTCCAAGCTTCCCGTAAGATACTGATTCAGGTTGTTGGTCCCAGCTGCAGGAATCGTGGCCTCAGCTATTATCTGCATGATTTGATCAATACTCTGCATAGGTTGATCTGGCTCTTCAAACTTATTGTTTGTATTGTCATCCATGAGGTCTGCAGGGAGGTTCTTCAAGAACCACTCATGGTTCTTGATCTCAGGCATTGTAATCCTCTGTTGCAAATTGCAATGCAAAGATAGCATAACCAAATGAAAAACTTAATGTTGCTTAAAGTATTAAATCACAAATACAGCTAAAATCAAATACTATAATAAATAGTACTTCCTTGACCAGGCAATGCTAAAATAAGAGAAGAGAGAAGCATATGAAGAACCATGACAAAATGGTAGAGAAGAAAAGAAAGGCAATTTAGCTATAGAAATGAGTAACTGTTGGCATTTACATGGGGACCTTAGGTGAAAGATTCCCCAGGTCAAGCTAGGATTACAGTTCAACCATAAATGCACTGAATTGTTACTCCACCCAAAAAATAGTTACCTGGAAAAAATCTTTGTATAGTTTTGAAAGCGCCAGTGAAGGAAGAATTTCGAACACAAGAAGTTACGAGTATTTTGACAACATTAATTACCTTGGCAGGATCAGCCACAAAAACTCTTGAGATCAGATGACGACATTCCGGAGATATATGGACATAATCTGGAATTGAATATTGTACATTCAAGATTCGCTGCAAATAAGAAATTGGCTTGGAGTCAAGTAACACAACAGAGGAGATGTTGCAGCAACAATAGAACACATGAAGTTACCTGTATTGTCTTGCGGAAATTTTTAGGGTCATCTGGGTCTTCAAAAGGATAAGCTCCCACCAGCATGACATACAAAGTCACAGCACAAGACCATACGTCTGCAATCTGCAATATCATTGTGATTATGAAGAAAACTCCAAAAACTGAATAGGCCACACGGAAGTCTACAAATATTGATATTAGCTTATAGTGAGGAAGGTAAAGGCACAGGAAACCACAACATAATGGAAACTCTTCTGCGAGTGCTTAGGACATAGGTAGAGAGTAAAACTAAGACTTTGGTACAAACATCAACAGAAACAAATGACTAGGGTTGTCTGGTACAGGATAACATTCGGAGACGAGTGATTTTAATGTCCATTAACTATTAAGTCACTCAATATTTGATATTGAAATGTTGTTTTTGCATTTGGGGTCTATTATTTTTTAAACTGGAGTTTTTCCGGGTGATGGCATCCTCTGCCAAAGAATTCTTTCTATCGTGGAGGCAATTTTATATAGGAAGGAAGAAACTGCAGGAGATGATACCAAACTGCTTATTTGGCATTTGTGCTGGAAGGAAACAACAAAGAGCATCGAAGGTGATATTGTAACCAAGTTCATAGTTTGATTCATCAAACCTTTCCATTTTTCTCTAAGGAGACTTTCAAATAGACGCACTGACATTTGCAATTTCACTGGGAAAATAGAGGAGTCCTCGCTCATAGATGTGAACAGAGAAGTAAGCCTTATGTATTGGTAGACTGTGGTTGTTCTGTCTTTCTCTAAAATTGATGGCCAGTCGTGTCGACTTTGAAAATCATGCAAGTGTCACAACAACTTTGTAAAGGGATTAGCATTCCCTTTGGCGCCTCATTCAATGAAATTTCGACCTTTACCTATCAAAAGGAAAAAAAGGGACTAAAATGGCAAAAGAGTTACCTTCCCATCATATTCTTTCTTGAGTAACACTTCGGGAGCAATATATGCAGGTGTGCCAACAGTTGACTTTGGCTGTGAATGCAACACAGAGGACTGCAAGCAACAAGAATTAAAAGCTCAATAGGAAATGGAGGAAGCATGATGAAAGGAGAAGGGAGGGAGAGGACAAAAAGTTCAAGACTTCACAGGTTTGCGATACTACAAAATCTAAGTCGCATCAAGATAAATTACGCAACATAAAATCAGATATCAACCAGAATATATATCGAAGTGGCACCTCCCAGCACTTCAGAGTATTCTAAGATGAGCTCCATTCTTAGTAGTATAGGAAAAGAGTAGACAGACGACACAAGATACCTTCGAATATCCAAAATCACAAATCTTTAGCCTTGGTGCCGGGCTTCCATCCAGTAATGTGTTCTCCAATTTCAAGTCTCTGTGGCATACTTGCTTCAAGAAAAGAAAAAATTGCAATCAGGATGGTTTCCAAAAACCTAATCGATCTCTATTTTGCATTAGAAGGTAGAGAAAGGTGGAAGTACCATGGCATGACAATAGCTGACCCCTGATACAAGCTGTTGGAAGAAAAAGCGTGCCTGCAGCACAAATTTATAGCTAATAGCCTATAAATACATATTCTTTAAGAAAGGTAATGATAGACTATAAATATATGCAGGACAATAGTGACACACAATCAATTTGTAAAAATATAAACCTCATCCTCACTGAAACGGCCTGCATTGCATATACGCTCAAACAGCTCTCCTCCAGATGCATATTCCATCACGATAGCCAAATGAGTTGGTGTCAGTATGACCTGGAACCAAGTTATCCTTCATTAGCTTCTATATCAAGCTTACACCAGCTTAGTAGTTAACAAAAGACAAATTGATATTTAGATTTACCTCCTTGAATCTGACTATGTTAGGGTGCCTCAATGATCTGTGGTTGATGATTTCTCTCTGAACATTTTCATCAATCTGCAGTGGCCATGGATAATAATGACTTAGATGAAAAGGTAAATGGCCAAAAACATTTTCCATATACAGAAATACCAACAAGTCCATAAAATACCTCAGCCAACGAGGTGCTAATAAGAACTTGACAAATGACAAGGCCCTCTAGAAGTGAACCTCTAACAATATCTACAGGAATAGACCAAATTTTCCTTTGTTTAAGTTTGATTAAAGTAAGTAATGCTTCCTCGGTCCTCATTTTGTAACACTCTAAAATGTGGATTCCGTTCCATTAACAATATAGTTCTATCACTCTATGACTTTAAGAACTTTCAAGAACGTAAATTCAATTTGAATATTCAGGTTTTGAACTTTGATGTGATATGTCCTCCCCCAAATGAACTTTTCACTAGTACTGTAATGTTTTCTTCCACTACTACTAATATAAAACTTAAATCAAACTAATACTTTAAACCCTATCCCCAATCTAATGACTATAATGAAATAAGATTGACGGAGTATTTCTTTAAGCAAGCTAAAAAACTTACCACAGTTCTGCAATAAACTCAAGGAGCGTCACATTCCTAAGCCTAGAGTGAGCAGAGTTCATTCTTTCTATTTCTCACCCCGATCCCGTACATAACTTTCAATCAAATCTAGATCCAAAATCCAATTCTAAGAAAATGTATCAAATCCCAACTCCCCTGCCATGATCAGGGCTAAGGAACTCCCACTAAATCATTCAACAAACAAATACACAAAAGCAAAACTTGGTTAACACGTTTCCAATCACACTCTCGTTTCCATTTTATAAGACATCCTTTCTTTTCTAGTCCATTCCACAAAAATCGGAACTTTTCTAACTTCTCAAGCCGTTCAATTCTAACATTATAATTATATCCTTAAAACCGCACTTCTATATGAACGACATAGCATATCGAAGACAAAATCTAAGTATACTGTTGGGTTGTCAGATATGTTTAGCTAATGCATCAAAAGTCATTCTTTTTTTATTTTTGAACTTGGTGCTCAATCAAACACTGTCATATAAAATGAAACGCTAGCGCAAACAAACAATCAATGCACATACTAAACCAACAATTAAATATACAATACAACGAAATTCGAGTATAATAATAACAACCAGAACCAGAAAAAAAAACACTAACCTTCTCACCTCTCTCGATATACTTAACAGCAACAAGCTCATTAGTTAGTCTATCTCTCATAAGTCTTGCTACACCAAAATTCCCGGAACCAATATCTCGAACAAGTTCATACCTATCACTATCATGCATGATCGGTACGTCCATTCCTGGTCCTATCGTTAACGCCGTCCGATCCATAATCAGTAATTTCTTAAAGGCAGCCGAGTGCACAAACCATATATTTATCTTCCTCTACAAGAAGCTCATATTAACATTATCACCTAAAAAAACATTATGACAAGATATTAATGACAAAAAGACTATCTTAAAAATGAATTAAGATGAAAAAGAAAAAAGATCAAACAAGAATCACATGAGGAAAGTGAAGGCAACTAAGTGATGAGCCCGTGAACTCTCTACACTTTACAAGTATAGTACAAGTATAGTAGTAATAAGTATAATTTTAATATTGCTTTTAACTCATCTACTAAGTACTAACTATATATTTTTATAATATATTAATTATCTTGAAGTGAGTGTCTTTGAACTACTTGTTCTTCTGTGGAGTTCCAGAAGAGGGGACAAGGATGAGTAGGCACTTGTAATAAGATATTTTATTGTAATAAATATACTTTTGTTGAAAGCTATAATAATTGGTACGGTTCTCTCTGAATCAGTGAAATAAAGGTGGCTTATTTTTTTAGGACAAAAATATGGAGTTGAATTGACAAAAGTGACCTCTGTTTACTTAGCTCCCGTTTGGACATAGTTTTTGGAGGCATTTTTTGGGAATTTTTGGACAAAAAAGTGTTTGTTTATGCTTTTTGAGCAAAACTTGTCCCAAAAACTCAAAAACTGGTAATGCGCTGTTTTTGGGCCAAAAACTAACATTTACACATCAAATTTCATTTCCATAAGAGCTCAAAGGCTCTTTTGAGCCAAAAAATGTGTTCCCAAAAAGTATGTCCAAACACTTTTTTATTTTCATATCAAACTTCACCCAAAAAATACTCCCTCCGTTCCAAAATGGTTGTCATAGTTTGACTTGAAGCGGAGTTTAAGAAATGTGGTAAGACTTTTGGAACTTGTGGTCTAAAATAAGTCATACATAAATATGTGGCTATAAAGCATTTCATTAAGGGTAAAGTAGTAGTTTCAACTCAAAAATGTTTCCAAATTTAGAATTGTGTCATTCTTTTTGGAACGGACTAATAAGGAAACTATGACAACCATTTTGGAATGGAGGAAGTATTTCCCAAAAAATATTTGGGAATATATGTCCAAACGCTAGCTTAATTAAGGGTAGTTTGACGTCAGTATAGCTAAAATGACCCTTATTTGGTGCACTGGATAAGGTTGTATGTATAGAATCAGCATGCGTCTCTTTGCAAGCCAAGTGTTGAGAGTTTATTGTTGAACAAGTGATTCAATAGTTTTTAAGGTGACGTAAATAATTTTTGTCGTGTATTCGAATTAGTTGTACTAAGCCTATTTAACCGTGCAGACTAAATGAGCAAAATTTATTTTGTACGAGTACCTAACACTAGATAGGAAAAAATAAATGAAGTTGAGATGAGCTTGGGAATTGATTGGGTGAGGATTGAGGCAATGTTGCAATGTAACATGAGTATGGAGGGGTGGGTGGGGATGAGTCATCACCCTGCACTCAACATTTCTTCCTATTAAATCTTGTTGCCAAAGGCCATAATGGAAGTTAAGGTGCTCACTTCAATAATTGAAGTTATAAGGTTCATATGAAAAAGGAGAGCAAGGAGTAAAGAGAGCAACTGTTGGCCCGATCATCCAATTCGGTGTAAAATTAATTAGAGAATTACTCCTTCCACTTAAGTCAGACAGTCTATTAAAAATAGCTTTTCTACTTTATTTAAGAATTTGTGTACATCTCATTTTCTCTAATTCCATATATGAAATTATACTGAGTATATTGTTATTGAAATTGTATTTACAGCTTCAACCACCGGCAGAGTTTGTGTATGTGTATATACAACAGAACTTCTGATGATCTTATCTTCGGATCAATTGTCAACTCAATCAAATACAAAGGAACAAAATATACTCATTCAATATAAACACACTATACTTCTAATCACATATGGTGTTCACTTGGTCAAAACAATTTGGATTTCTGATAGGTTTTTGTGGGCTCTCTATCTGCTGTCAGAAGGGAAAAGTGCACAAATAGCAACTTCGACGCATGCTCTTACAGTTTAAGACACTTATGGGCACACCTTTGCCGAGACTGAATACTTTGTCTATTTTCAAACTATTGCGGTTTAAGTTCAAACAAGTTAAGCTACTTCATTCCCTTTGGTTTGGAATTGAGGTTGAGCCAAACTTCTTATGGTTTGAAATTGGTTAATTTTAAAACAAAAAACCTTAAGTTACATGAACTTTACACCATGAGTATTCAAATTTAGCCCTGATAGTTTGAAAATGAATGGCTATACTTACGAATAGTTAAAGAAAATGACTATGAATAGTATAGGTAAAATTAGCTGCTTAATTAAAATTTCACACTATTACATGTGATTGTGTTATTGACTAGTGAAACGAATACGGTTGTCCTGTTAAGTTTGTGTTATAGAATTATTTTTTCAAAAGCTAATAAAGCTAGCTGGGGAAATCTGTTTGAGCCTTTCGCATTTTTTGAAGCGTATAGAAACTATTTGCAAATAGACCTATTTCGGGTCTTTAACTTTCCCTATTTTCTCATTAAACAAGCTTTTGTTATGTCCCAAGTTCAAACCTGAAGGTTTGAAGTTAGAAGCTGCATATACCTAACTTCAAATCTTCACGTTTGAAGTTGTTATGCCTAGGTTTGAGGAAAGGTTTGATGTTGGAAGTCGTTGCTATGGTTTGAAGTTGGAAGTTGCTATGCCAAACTTACAGGTTTGAACTTCAACCTTTGAAGGTTTGAATTTCAACCCTGAAGGTTTTAAGTTGAAAGCTGCATATGCCTCAACTTCAAACGTGAAGGTGTGAAGTTAAAGTTACTATGTTCAACTTCAAACCTTCAGAGTTGAAGTTGAAGTTGAACTTCAGAGCTTCAGTACTTAACTTAAACCCTGAAGGTAGTATAATCATTAAAGGTTTGAAGTTCACACTTCACACCATGCGGTTAATCTCTTTAATTAGCTTATAATATCAGTATAACATGTCAAACCCCTGCAAATATGAAGGAAAACTACTGTACTTATCTTGACTAATTAATTCCCTCTATGGGCTGCCAATAAGGGACTCATGCACTCCAACTCTTAAAGAATGAAAGGATGCTTCGATAAAAAATGATACCAGTTCTTGGATTCTGAGGTACAGTGAAAGTTGAGAAAGAATTTAGCTGCAATATAATGTGCTTTTCCATTCCTTGTCTAGTTGCCTTAGACAATAAATTCCATCTATAATCAATTCTTTCAAGTTGGTCCTTGCTTGAATTGACCAAAAACTGGTTGGTAGGGAATTGATGTCCTATTGATAAATGTTTTTCCAAATCCCATGCCATCATTGTCCTCTGTAGAATGACCAAAGAGTAGGACAAGTCTCAAGGAATCTAATGCTCCCTCCCTTGACCGCTCACTTAGACACAATTAAAAGGTATAGAAATAGCTACTAGTTCTTTAATGATCTAAGCTGCAGTTTGCACAAGATGAAAAGTGGAAAGTCAACCTAAGGTGTGCAAATTACTCCTCATTGCACTAAAAATTATGGCCAAAAAAAAAAAAACAAACAAACAAACTTGCTAGTGACATGTATTTTCTTTTGAATTTAAAAAATAAATCTGGATGCGCACGTTTGATGCATTTATAGGAAGCTGCGGTTTTTCATGTGAAATATTTGGAATTAGTATTGGAAGTTGAGGTTTATTTACTTTTACATAATTTACATAGGACAGGGGCGAAACTACCTTGTACCAGGGGTGTCACAGGACACTGCTTCGTCGAAATTTTTTACTACGTATATATGAATATTTATGAAAAATTATAATAATGTGTATACAAATACGTTATCTGACACTCCTTGTACAAACAAGGTTAGATAGTCTGGTGGTTAGGCGCTCAACAATGAGCATTGACAACCTCGGCTCGAATCCCTTTAGGTGCTCAATTTTTGTATAAATTTTTGAACATTTAATATCTAATAAAAAGGTACTTGCTCGGATCAAACTATACCTGTCAATCGGGCCAGGACCGGCTCGGACCGGCTCATTAAGAGTCGGCTCATCGGTCCATTACCGGTCCGGTCCGAACCGGTCTTTTTTTCAAAAAATTGAAGCCCGGCTCGGACCTTAGCCCATTAAACACCGGACCGGTCCGGTCCGGTCCGGTCCGATCCGGTTTTTTTTTTTCTTTTTTCTTTTTCATATTTTAGCTAAGTCTATCACTTTGTACTTGCAATTGGAAGGACATATAATCCTATATAAAAAGAGAATGAAGGTGAAAGCATGAAAGAAAGGATCAAATATTTTGAGAATCATATACTTTGACTCATTGATGGAAACCAAGTTTAACCACTATGTTAATTTGATGCACAACTCATAAAGTAAAAGATCACTGTTATTATTTTAAGTAAGTACTATCTCATCATTACTATGTACGCTTAGTCAAATAGATACAACTTTAATACTACAACTCAAGGGTGAGAAACTGAGACTATCAAATTCTCTTACAACCAAGACGATAAGTTGTATAAAATACTTAATTAATATATATATTCTTGATTAGCAATGAAAAAATAGCAAATGAATATATTTATTCGTTGTACTTAATGAAGCTAAAAATATCTTTGATACTATTGCATATTGAGGGATTCTCAAAGGGACTAAATGCTACATTATATTTTGTATGATTCTTGGTAAAAGCATCTCTCAATTTTCCTCGATATATAGTATAATTTTTCTATGAAAAAACCGGTCCGGTCCGGTCCACCGGTAGGCCAAAGACCGGTCTTTTACCGGTCCGGGCTAACCGGTATTTTTTCTTAAGCCCGGCTCGGCCCGCAACCCGCTTCCTTCTTGTCCCGGACCGTTTATAATGGACCGGTCCGGTCCGATCCGGTCTTTTACCGGTCCGGTACCGGGCTAGCCCGGCCCGATTGACAGGTATAGATCAAACCCAGCACCTTCAGCACGTGAAGAGCTCTAGTATTGTACTTGAATTAATATGTTTTAATAATATGATGCCAGTATAATACATTACTCATTTTTTTAAAAATGTGACACTGCTTGCAAAAAATCATGCGTACGCCACTGACATAGGAGTAGGGAAGAGTCAGTAAGATAGCAGTGGTCAGCACTCTGTAAGTTATTATAAGAACTCATATTCATGACATTGCGATTCAAATTGTGACTTTTTAACAAGGATCAAAATGGACTGAAGGACGTATGGAAAATAATTTGAGTGAGAAATGGAGTGAATTGTTAGATATATTCTCATTTGGAGTAAGATGCAATTTAATTGCTGTAAAGGCCTTGTTCTTTTTCATTCTAATCATAGTTTCCAGTTTTGTTTCAGAAATTTTGAAAGGGTCTCCAAGAAGATTTTCAATATCCATCAACTTGACCCACTCGGAAAGTTTGAAAGTGATTCCAAATTAAAGTCTACCTATTCTTTTTGCCTTTGGGGGCCTGAAATGTTATTAAGGGTAAATGTCTATGTAGAATTGTCAATATACTCCTGGAAAAGTGGACTATAACATTATAGTAAAAAGAAAAAAGTGTTAAGCGATTTTGAGAAATTTATTAGAAATTTTTTTCAAATATAAAGAGTAAATCATTATAAAAACCAACTCCACAATCAATTATTTCAAAACCATTTATGGCATTTCAATATTTCGAATATGACTCCAGACTGCATTTCTCAACCTTTAATAATTTTCTAACCTCTACATCTTTTCAAATGTTAATTAGATTATTATTTGAGTTATTAACGATTCTGACTTATACTCCAGTAAGTAATTTTTATGTAATCTCCAAAATGTTACTTCTATTTAAGAAAAATTGAATATTTGATGTTCAAAGTTAAGCTGAAAGTTAAATAGTTTGACTTTCACACTCCCTAATTTTGTCATATAAAATGAAACAACAAATACTCCATTTCATTTTATGTAAATTTTTTCATTTTTCGAGAGCCAATTTGCTAAGTATTGAAAATAAATTGTATTAGATTAAGTTAATATTTTAAAACTAAATATTCAAAAGTCATACAAAAAATAATATAAGTTGAAACTCTTATTATATCAATATGATACAAAAATACATTTTCATGTGTTTTGACTCTAAAAAAACGAAAAAATTCATATAAACTCGGGAAATTTTGATCACTAACCATTTTTGGACGCGCTCATTGGGGACTATCCACCGTTTCAAAATTCATTGAAGAATAGCCAAAAATTCGCGCGCACACTTAAGCTCCATTAGCGTTGGAAAAACACCCCAGACTAGTCCCATAACAAAATACTGGGGCTTTGAACAAAACTTGTTCAAAGCCCAAGTATTTTATTATGGGACTGAAGCTTTATACAAAGTCCCATAACAAAAAAAATGGGACCTTGAACTAATATGTTCAAAGGTCCCATTATTTTGTTATGTGAATTTATCCCATAACAAAATAATGAGATTTATCCCATAACAAAGGTCTCATCAAAGGGATAAATCTCATTATTTTGTTATGAGACTTTATATATAAAGCTTCAGTCCCATAACAAAGTGCTGGGGCTTTGAACAAGTTTTGTTCACGGCCCCAGTATTTTATTATGGGACTGAAGCTTTATATAAAGTCTCATAACAAAATGCTGGGGAGCCCCAGTATTTTATACTGTGATTTGTCCGGAAATGACTATTTCTCAGCGAATTTGTTTTAACAACTACAAATCAATTAGCGCACGCCAAACAGGCCCTACACGAAATTTTTACTACTATAAACTCCAACTGATGGAACACTATTTAAGATGTTATAATTATTTTATTATAAAAGGTCCATATATTACTCCTTTTTATTGGAATCTAGGTAACAAAAACAAAGTAGATAAAATACGCGACGACCAGTAAAAAGAAACAAGCAACGACACGAAAGGACTTTTTTTTTTTGGGTAATTTTCTCTTTTACTAACCAATAAAATGTTGGCTCTTTCTTCATTCTTTCTCACTCTATATATATATATACACACGCTCATATATATACTCGTAATATATATTTACAGATACACTCCAAAATTTCTTTATATAATTATTTTGTTAATTCTCAGTATCTAAAAGAGTGAAAAAAAAGATCTGAAAAAATGGGTTCAATTGATCCACCTGAAGTGAGTTTAGATTGCAAAACCAAAACTTACATTCCTAAAACGATCACTCAGTTTCTTGAAGAAGTTTCAATGATACGTAACGTAACAGAGAAAATGTTGAAGATTGAACATTACGTTAAAACACTTGAAGATGAAATGAATAAAATTCATGCTTTTCAACGTCAGCTTCCACTTTGCTTCCTTCTTCTTAATGATGGTAATTTTTTTCCCTTCACTATTTTCTTTTTTCGGACTCCACTTGTGTGATCATACTGAATATGTTGTTGAATATTTATAGATGTATATAATTTTGCTTATGTTAGTAGTATCGCGAAATATAGTCATTTAAACTTTGTATGAAATATTTGTCTGTGTGGATAAAGGAAGAGGGTTTACACTAGCTTGATGGCTAATGTCCGACTGTAAAAGTAAGTAAATTGAGATTTATATAGCCGACCCCATCTAATTTGGGATTCAGTTATCGCGATTTATGGGTGTGTGTGTAACATTTTTAATGAATAATTTGGCTTAATGAGTATCTATGTATACATTATCTATGTGTATGTTCTATTCAAGAAGTTCATACTTGCTTAATACTATGCTTTGATAAGCTCACTTCGGAGTTTGGGATTGAGAATAAGTCGATTGAAATGATTGTTTGATTGTGTTTTTTTAGTTTCTTTGAGTCTTTCTTTTGTCTTTGGGAAATCAAAGAGAGTAAAAATTAGAGCTGTGGAGATTGCCTTTAGTTTAGTATAGTTTGTAGTGATTGCCAGAAACTGTGGGTGTTAACTTGTCCTGCTGATGGTTATTGTGGCAGTGATCGCGGCTTTGAGAGCAGAATCAATGCAGTATAAGAAATCTATAGTTGAACCTATCTTGGAAGAATTCATGCCACTGAAGGAGAGTTCCCGTGAAGATGATAAACTTGAAGGGAACAAAGATAAGGATAGTAGAGAAAAAATGAATTGGATGAGCTCTGTCCAGCTCTGGAATAGTGATCGTCACAGCCCAAATGCTGATATGGTGAATAATAAACAAAGTTCTAAATTAGAGTTGAAGAAGGTAATGACATGACTAGGTTTGTTTTCAACAGGGAATAAGATTTTGAAGTAGTCTTCTATTCATTGTTACTGATATCAGTGTGTTCTATTCTTCTTTTTAAATGAACAGAGTTCCCCGCGAGGAGGAGATGAAACAGTACTATATGTTCCATTTCAATCTTCTAAAGCCAGGAGTGTCGGAAAGGCATTTGCCCCTTTCAAGGGGTGTTCTGGTTTTCCTGCGGAAGTGGTTAGGAAGGAAGATAAAGATGAACTACATAGAGTACCAGGATTATCACTTTGTACTCCTGGAATAAAGAATCTAGAGAATACTATGATCAGTGGTTTGTCTTCAAAACCCAGTGATAACAGCAGCAGTTTCTCTATCATAGCAAGTTCGAAGTCAAATATACGCACAGGATCACAGCTTCAGCAGCAGCAGACTGCTAGAAAGCAAAGAAGATGCTGGTCACAGGAATTGCATAGGCGATTTATTGATGCGCTGCAACAACTTGGGGGTTCACAAGGTTTGAACTCTAGCATTTCCTTCAAGTGCATGATAATTTTCAGTTGAGTTTGAAAATGATGTCTCAATGACTGCTAGAATGTTAGGAATATACTGCAATACAAACTTTTGCAAGTTTGATGATTCTCTATTGAGTTTACAAAGTTTTGCAAGTTTGATTATTCTCTATTGAGTTTTGAGTCATGCTCATACTTGGATACCTGTCTTATGTTCTGCAGCTGCAACTCCTAAGCAGATTAGAGAGCTCATGCAAGTGGATGGCTTAACCAATGATGAAGTGAAGAGTCATTTGCAAGTGAGTTTTGGTCTCAAAGTATTTCGTATTATTTTGTCCTGTATGATTTTAAACATGAATTATAGCAAACTTTTCAATTGATTGCAGAAGTATCGGCTTCATATACGAAAACTTCCAAATACATCAACGAATGAAGCTGGTTTATTGGGGAATTTATGGATGCCCCAAGACAAATATGGTGAATCCTCAAAGCATAGCAGTTCACAGTCTGGTTCTCCTCAGTGTCCATTTCAGTTGGAGGGTAGCTCTCGAGGTACTTCCATGACCGGAGAAGATAGCATGGAAGAGGAAGATGATGAAAAATTTGAGAGTCACAGCTGGAAAGTTCAGAAGTCTGGTAAAAATGATGTATAGATAACCACCATGAATTTTGCAGATAAAAGTATACATGGGAGGAATTAATCACTATAAAGTATAAACTGATTTACTATACTTATATATGAATCTTGGAAAGAATGCCAATTTTTGCAGGATTATAATTCCTTTATCAATGTTGAACCTAGTTCTTGTCATTTGCTTTTATCGGTATAAGGAACTTCGAGTTAAGTCCAACCACTTGGTAAAAATTAATGTTGAGATTTCATATGATGTTTTTTTCTTTTTTTAATCAGGGTTCTTCATTACACTTGAGTTTCTTAATGGTTTCTGGTTTTAGTGCTCAGTTGACCTATTATTGTCCAATGACTTCTGATAGCCTAAACCAAATGATGTTTCTTTAAATTGAAGAAACATGAGAACTTTTTTCCTGGAAGACAGTGGAATAGAGATGCCTTCTAAGATCAGGCAGGGCCAAACAATAGCTTTTGTTTCCAACAAGGCCTCGGGACACCTTCAAAATCTTTAACTGTATTCTCTCAACATCCCTTGATAGTTCCAATAAAGAAGTAGTTGTTCAAATATTATTCATTGGATAAAAATATCATGATCAGAGAAAATGCATTAGTTGATATCTTCTCATCATTGTGTGTGGTGACGTGTACACAATGAAATAGTCGAAATACGCAAGCAGGTTTGGAAAATACTGTTATTAAGAGATTAAGAGACAATAATCAATGTTAATATTTTAATTCAAATTTTTGTGGAAGTCATCTTTGGGGTTTCTTTATTTAGAAACAGTTTCATGTAATGGCAGCTTGAATGAGTTGTAGGATGACCTGTAAGAAATCATTGCTTAGCTATCCGTATCTCTAAGTACTTGACCATCTAAGTGCATTGTCTATCTTGGGAAACCATCATACAAATTTTCAATTGTTGATGAATAGTAGTAGTCAATCACTGAAGTTGACAAGCAAGATTTGGCCTTATCCTCTTTAAGATTTTATGTATCTGTGGAAGAATATGCTGTTTTTTTGTTCATTTACTACAAGGATTCAAAGTTCCATTGTGCTACATTATTGCCTTATCTAGAGTTGTGCTTCTCCCGTTTTGCCTATGTAAACAGGATGTTGACAAATATTAATAGACTAGTGAAACATCTGATAATTATTTATGGTCCATGATGTGGGAAAAGAAATCACAGGACAGGAGAATTAAAAAAAATATTATCTGCCCATACCAGGTTCTCTGGCGCTAAAATCCTTTCCTTTTTGGTCAAATGCAATGGCCTGAAATTTATAGTAATTTTTTAAAGTAAAATATTAAATATACAAAAGGGCAACTGAGAGTTTTAATAAAAGGGCAACTGAGAGTTCTTTGACCAAACCACTCTTACCAAAGTTAGAGAGTGTTACTCTAAATATATTAATTTAACGGAAAAGGGCCACATTTGCCCCTCTACTATCGACTATTGTCTGACCCTATCCTTAGTTAAACTTTAGGGCCACATTTACCCTCACCGTTACAATTGTAGAATATATACCCCTAATTCACACGGCGAGCCACGCTGGACTCCACGTGGACGCCATGTCACCCCACGCTGGACCTGCTTTGACCAATTACCCTCACCATGTGCAATGTAATTTCCCTCTATAAGAACAACAATATATTTTCCCTTTAAAGGTCCATCTTCCCCAAAATTTATTAGGGTTTCCAATTTCATCTCCTTGTCATGTCTAATTAGCCGTGGGAATTTCTTCGCATCTGTTACCATGTCGCAAGGAAGTTTTTCCTCTCAAAGGAGGTGTCGTTGTGGTGCCTTGCCCAATCATTTCACTGCTTGGACGGAAAATAATGCTGGCAGGAGATTTTGGAGGTGTCCTAGAGTTGGTGTAAGTATTTCTTTGTTCAAAGTTGTAATTGTGGCAGATTTTGGTTACTCTTTTTTCATAATTGTTTGTGTTTTGTTTGTTTAGCTTGATTCATGTGGTTACTTTGAATGGGAAGATGATAGAATTTCGGATAGAGCTTTGGTGGTGATTAGAGAGTTGAAGACGGCATTGGATGCTATTAAAGTTGAAAGGAATCACTTGAAGCAAAAGCTAGATGCAACAACAAGTACCATTGATTTCAACATGAAGGAAAAGCTAGATCCAACAAGTACCGTTGATGTTGTAGAGTCCACAAATACGTCCGAATTGAACAAATCTAAGATGCTTGAAGATAAATTGTTCAAGATGAAGATGGTACTATTGATTTCATGGGCTCTTTTTGTTGGGTTTGTAACTGCCACAATTATGAAGTGAATAGTCTTGGCTGCTCTTGTTGGTGTTAGAATTATCATGTTTTTCATCTTGTCTTTGGTTGTATTAGGTTGTATTAGACAGTGTTTTCCTGTTATCCGGTTGTTAGTGTTTTCCATTCAAGTATTACAGCTTTGTGTTTTGTTAGTGTTTTCCTAATGTATCACTATTATCTATCTACTAGTTGTCAATGTAAGATAATGTTTTGTGTAAGTTTGTGTAATAACACCTTTGTGTTTAAGTTGTATCGTTCATATGACAAGCCAAAACAGTCTAAAAAACTGAACTTATAGACGAAGATGAAAGATGAAGTCCATACATACAAGTGAACATAGCAGGCACACTTCAAAATATAGAAGTCTAGTTAATTGATAAGGTGTAAATACACCATCATAGTTAAGCATCACTGTTTGGTTGGTACATACCAAGGACAAAGGATGTCATATTATTACCCAAAAAATACACCACCCTAGTGATAATATGACATCCAATGTCACCAAATTACCAGCAACCAACACCAAATTCAACTGTCAAGCAGTACATTACAATAGTCTAAGTAATCCAAAAACAAAGAACTAGACATTTAAGTTGAGGAACTTAAATCACATCGGCTTGTGTGTTGCCATTAGCCTTCCTTGACTTCAGCTTTTTGAGCCTTTGATTTTGCAACTGATTAACTGTAACAGCAGCATTCCCATTCCATGTGAGCCCCTTAGGTGTGAAAGAAAGTTGTCTTGGCTGACTCACACCAGTTTCATCTCCAACAAACTTAATGCTCCTTCCAGAAGATGATATGTTTACTTGTCGCTGCCTCAAATGCAATCTTGTCCTTGCCTCGGACACACTCTTTGGCCTTATAGGAGCCTCTTCATCACTTTCAAGTTCTGGAACATCATCAATTCCAGCAAATTCAAAGCCTGGATGAGCACCTAAGGGATGGGTAAGATGTGTTAGTTAAAGACACAAAACAGGTACCTAAAGATGTGTTGTTCAAGCATGAAAGGAAATAGGGTACCTAAAGGATCATAGTTGGCATGCTGCTGGGAAGCACTAGCAACTGAAAGTTCTGGAACATCAGGATTTCCAGCAAATCCAAAGCCTGGAGGAGCACCTAAGGGATGGGTAATTTGTGTTATTTAAAGAACTATAACCTACTTGTTCAAATATGAAAGTAAATAAGGTACCTTGAAATAATAAGCTATAGTATTATAGTCTACCCTAGGGTTGTAATAAGCAGTGTCACAAGTATGTTCATCCTTGAATGTTTTCACCCTAACCCCAGGCTGCTTACCATCCCTTGAAATCAGTATCTTAAAAGGACAGCCAACAACACACTGATACCTAAGCCTAGTTTTGTCACTTTTAAGAAGTGTTAACCCATACCCATTAGACAGACAATACAAGTTCAAGTGTTTTCTTGCTTCAGGTATATCCCTCCAAGTCATAGACTTATGCAGCACCTTATAGTCAGACAAGTCTTCATTAATTTCTCTCCTCTTTTGTGCTACAAGTAACTCTAACTCTTCAGAATCATAACCTGATGAGTCTGAGTCACTTGTATCACCATCACAGGAGCTGCAGTCAGTCCCAGCCCCCATGTCCACAGTAAATGACTCAGAATGATGGATTATAAGAGGCACATACACAGGATGTTCATTATCTTCAACAGCAAACAAGTTTATAACATTAAATTGATCACTAATCAAGTCAAGTAGTGTCCTAATACCTATGTCCCCTTCAATTTCATAAAATTTTCCAGATGGCAGTGTCACTAACAACTGTTGAACCCCAACATAACCTAACTTTAAAGTGTATTCATTAACCAAATCAATGAAGGAGAGGTGATCAGATTCATACCCTCTTTGGATTTCCATCTCCTTCCTAGCATATGTAATATGGGGACTTCTTATCCAGTCACCACCATGGTGAAATATTAGGTCAACCTTCACCATGCTTCATAAACTGCATCATTAAATAAGATTAAGTCACAAACTATTATGGTGGACCCTACATTAAAATTATTTACTGTAGTGACAACAAAATAGGAGGGACATATGGACAGAAAAGCAAAAGGCACTATCAGTTTATAAGGGACAAATCAAGACCATATAATATACGGAAAAGCAGCCATATTATATAGTTTTGGGGGACCCCATATTAAAGTATGTTCCCAAATTTAAACACTATGTGACAAAAAGTGCCAAAAAAACTGTATAGAAGGCACATGCAATCAAATTTGGGACCACAAATCATTTAATTCCAACCTTAAAACACAAAACCACTACCGGATTCATCTATACACTACCCTAGATCATGTCATCGAACCCTAAACCACAAAACCATCTTGGAAACCCTAAATACTACTAAAATAATCAAATCAAGAAAATATTTTGAACCAAACGACAATCAACTGTTAGAATACACACCAACACAACATACACATGCTAAACGAAACCCTAAACCCTACTGTTATCACCTAACTAAAAAAATAATTAAGAAAAACCCTAATTGAAATTATGCAACCCTACACGAATTCAAACCAGAAAAAAACAAGTAATTTAGAATGTTAATATAAAGAAGAAGTGTACCTCTTTGAGATAATCGTACAAAAACCCTTGGTCTCTTCTCTTCTCTACTCTTTCGGCGGAGAAAATAATGTGGTGGAGAGAAAAAAGAGGGAAAATGAAAATACTGGTGGGGCTTGGCTTTTTATAATGGTCGGGGTAATTGGAAGGGTTGGGGGATTTGAACGACACGGGTTATTCAAAGGGTCGGGTATTTTGAAGGTTGGGTAAGTGGACCATTAAATTGGTCAAAGCAGGTCCAGCGTGGGGTGACATGGCGTCCACGTGGAGTCCAGCGTGGCTCGCCGTGTGAATTAGGGGTATATATTCTACAATTGTAACGGTGAGGGTAAATGTGGCCCTAAAGTTTAACTAAGGATAGGGTCAGACAATAGTCGATAGTAGAGGGGCAAATGTGGCCCTTTTCCGTTAATTTAACCATAGTTAAGATGCTTGTTTAATAAATCTAATCTAGACCTTTAAACATAAATTAAGATAAGTGTCACTTATCTAGATGTGCACTTGAGAAAATGGAAAGAATGTGTAATGGAGATGAGCCAAATCCTGCTAAACACTATTTAAATGTAGAGTTTAGATCTCATAAAAAGTCGTCCCTCTTTTCCCTTTCCTTCAATCTATTCACAAGCCACCTTGTCTCAAATTGATTTCAAAAAGCAAAAAGGAGAAAAATCCCACGAGATAGAGATGGCACAATTTAAATGTGTTTTTCTGGAAGGTTTGTGTGAATTGTGTGACAAGAGTCCCTTTCACACCAGCAAAAATAATGGGGAGAGAATCTTACAGACAACATTTCACCAACTCACGAGTAACCACACATTGATCGCCCCATTTTTCACATTGTTAGACCATCTCCAACGCCAACCCCAAATGTCATTATGGGGTTGGATTTTGGAGAAAATCCATTCCAATGGTGTTGCATTTTTTTACTCCAAAATGGGGTATGAATAGTGTCACCCCAAATTTGGAGTGACACTATTCATCATCTCCATTACTATTCCCTATTATTTTATTATTATTTTTATTATTTATCTCTTTTAATTTATCCCTTTATATACACTTAATTATATTTATGTAATATTTATTTTATATCTTAACTTAGGCGTGTAATTTTGATAAATTAATTTTTGTGCATTTCTTATTTTTATGTAAAATTTTAAATAAGTTATAATTGTACGAAAAATATATAATCAACTCAAAAAATGAATGATGCAAATATAAAATATTAAATATTGCTAAAATTGAAAGGTGCGACATAAAATATTAGATGTTACTAAAATTGAAAAGTGAAAATTGAAAATACATTAAATTAAAATACATAAAAATTGAAACTACGGTAAATAACATAATCACTTAGTAGGGAGGTATGTCGTTTCCAGATACACCAACATCATTATAGTACTGAGTGAATGGGGCTGAGGATTGTTATGTAGTATTTCGAATGAATTTTACCGTAATGTAATATGTATCTTATTATATTGTATCGTAATGATTTCACTTTTATTTAAATTATTCGTTAATATATTTAATCTATAATATTTTCTTACAAATTACTATAATATTTAAAATTTTATGGTATAAAATAATTTTATATTAAATATCAATTATATGTGATGAATATGTAAAAAAAAGAAAATAAAAGATAAAATTTGTTTAATGGAATTAAGAAAATAAAATTGAGATAAAGATAATAATATAATATAAATGAGAGAGAAGAATATAAAAAGGAATATTCTTTTTTGGAGAAAAAAATGGGAAAATGGTTGGAGTAAGTTTACCCCATTTTGGAGAAGAAAATGGGGTTGAGGGTTGGAGATGCCCTTAGTAGATAGTACTAGTTACTGTTTGCTGAAATGATTTCAGTGAATAAAGTGATAAACGATCATAAAATTTCACATCTGGTAGGATTTCCTTTTTCAGGGACTTCCATTTTCCATGCCCGATGTGACCTTTAAAATATTTTTTCAATTTTAAAAATTTTGTTTTTCTGAACTCCTTAGTTCTTTTTGTTGAGATTACTTAGGCTGCAAGTTTGCGGATTCAGTGTGCAGTGATTATTGTATAGCTAATGACAGCTGTTAGTGAAGTGGTTAAGTTAGTTAGGATTAGATATTTGTCTATAAATAGATTTAGTTAGTTAGCTAGTTGGTTAACACTACTCATTTTTCCTTGTAACAAACTTTTGAGCTAAGAAAATTTTCCCCAAACTCTCTCTATCTTCTTCACTGATTGTTCTAAGCTCCACTCGATCGATCATGGCAGATTTCAACATGGTATCAGAGCCATTCTGAATCGATCGAAGCTAGGGTTCTTAGATCCAATTCAGTTCCAGCAGAGTCACTGTGAAATTCCTTCATTCGAAGCTTTGAAATTCAGCAGAAATGGTGAACATTAACCCTAATTCCCAAAGCAGCCTAGATGATATAGATCATCGTCATCCATTGTACTTACTTCCGTCAGATACCCCTGGATTAGCTCTAGTCACTGTTCGATTGACAGGAACTGAGAACTATGCAGTTTGGAGCAGAGCAATGAAGATCTCACTCCGAGCTAAGAAGAAACTGGGATTCATTGACGGATCATGTACGAAAGATGAGTATACTGGTGAATTAGCAGAGGAATGGGAACGTGTCAATGCAGTTGTCCTTGCTTGGATTATGAACACTGTGACATCAGAACTATTGAGTGGAATAGTGTATGCAAGTGATGCACATGCTGTGTGGATGGATCTGCAGGAGAGGTTTGATAAGATCAATGGCTCTAGAATCTATCATTTACACCGAGAAATAGCAACAATAACACAAGGTACATCTAGTGTTTCAGTTTATCATTCTAGACTGCGATTGCTATGGGATGAATACAGTTCATTGATACCCCTACCTAACTGTTTCTGTGAGAAATCAAAGGATTTTATTGCACATCTAGAACAACAAAAATTGTTCCAATTTCTAATGGGTTTAAATGAGACATACAGCAGTGTTAGGAGTCAGATCTTGCTAATGACACCCCTACCTTCTGTGAGTAAGGCATTTAGCATGATTATACATGAGGAAAGCCAGAGAAAGGTCTTAGTTGGAATGCCTAATATAACAAGTGAGATGAATGAGTCCACTGCCCTAATGACCACCAAGAGGTATCCACAGAGGTCCAAGAGGAACAACAATATGCAATGTGATTATTGTAGAGTAAAGGGCATACCAAGGAGTACTGCTGGTGGAATCCAGCAAGCAGCAATTACAAGGACAAGTCAAAGCAAACATACAACAATAACAGGGCAAATGCAGTGGTGAATGCAGAGAACGACATGTATCAGGCTAATGCTGTGGTCAATGAGAGAAGAGTTGCTGAGAAGAGTTCTGTTCAGGAAAACACATATGGAGCAGGTGTTGGTTCAGAGATGAAGCAAGGCAGTCATGGAGGACATTATTTCACAAATGAACAGTATGACAAGATCATGAAACTCATCAGTAAAGAAAACATGGAGCCTGAAGTCAATATGGCAGGTAATGCTAGCCTAAACTTGTCAAATAGTGCTAATTCCATAATAGCCAAAACTCCTCATACATGGATCATTGACACTGGTGCAACCAATCACATGGCTTCAAGCCCACATATGTTCACTAAGATAGAAATGTTGTCTAGCCAGAAAAGGGGAAATGTTCATCTACCCAATGGTAAGATAGTACCAGTTGCACATAAAGGAGACTGCCACATCTCAGGCAATGAATTGATAAAGGATGTGCTTTGTGTGCCAGATTTCAAGTACAACTTATTGTCAGTATCTAAGTTGACTAAGGGGATGAATTGTTCTGTAACATTCTTTCCAACACACTGTGTATTTCAGGACCTGTCCACTGGGAGGGTGAAGGAGATTGGTGAAGAAAAGGATGGTCTGTATCTCCTACTTCCTAAAGGTTCCACATATGCACAGTTACCTCAGTTCAGTTCTTGTTTTGCAGAAAGAATAAGTGGAGACAGCAACACATGGCACCAAAGACTTGGACATGTACCAGTCAAAGTGATGCAACAAATAGATTTTTTGAAGAATAAGATGTCAAGAAATTGTTCTTTTGATGAATGTAGAATTTGTCCTTTAGCTAGACAGACTAGAAAGCCTTTTCCTATCAGTATGCATAGAGCAAAGGAAATCTTTGAATTGCTACATGTTGACATTTGGGGCCCTTACAAGGTTCCAACATCTAATGGAAATAGATATTTTCTGACACTTGTAGATGACCATTCTAAAATGATTTGGTTATACTTGATGAAATTAAAGAGTGATACTATTGTGCTGCTTAAGTCCTTTATTAAAATGGTACAAGTTCAGTTTGGCAGGTCAGTCAAGGTGTTGAGAACTGATAATGGTGCTGAGTTTTTTAGTTCTGAGTGTAGCACTTACTTGACAGAGAATGGTATCATACATCAGAGTAGTTGCCCCCATACTCCACAACAGAATGGAGTAGTGGAGAGGAGGCACAGACACATACTAGAGGTAGCAAGAGCATTGAGATTTCAGGGTCACATTCCCATACATCTATGGGGATACTGTGTCATTGCTGCAGTTTACATCATCAATCGACTGCCTTCCTCTGTCCTGTCAGGAAAATCACCATATGAGGTGTTTCACAAGACAAAGCCCTCTTTAGTCCACTTAAGAACACTGGGCTGTCTTTGCTATGCCACAGTGACAGAAAAACAAGACAAGTTCTCTCCCAGAGCAATTGAAGCAGTGCATATGGGTTACTCTCCTTCTCAAAAGGGCTATAGATTGTACAATATCAAGGAGCACAAATACTTTGTCAGTAGAGATGTTGTCTTTAAAGAAGCTGTCTTTCCTTTCAAGGACTTAAAACTCACTAGCCCAACTCATTTGTTCTCAGACATGTCCTCATATACCCCTCAACATCTCTTTGATCCTTTAGCAGATGTACCACCAGATATAGTCCAGGAATATATTGAGACTGAACACACTGACATTGAGCTTGACACAGCTGCTGATGAAGATGATACTATAACTGTCCAGGAGGACAATACAGATACATCCTTGAGAAAGTCCACTAGACACTCCAAGCCTCCAATCTGGATGAAGGACTATGTTGATCCTAGGATGACAAGCCATACTAGTGCTTCTGCCTGCACTTATCCAATCTCTGACTATCTATCATATACCTCCTTGTCAGCTGGCTACCAGTCCTACTTATCAGCAATGTCAGTTGACACTGAACCTAGGTCTTATTCTGAAGCAATGCAAGACCCTAGATGGGTGGAGGCAATGCAGGCTGAGATCAATGCTTTGATGGAGAATCATACTTGGGATGTGGTTCCTATCCCTAAGGGCAAGCACACTATAGGCTGCAAATGGGTGTTCAAGATCAAGTATAAAGCAACAGGTGAAGTTGAAAGGTTCAAGGCTAGGCTTGTGGCCAAAGGCTATAGCCAACAAGAGGGTCTGGACTATCAGGAGACCTTTTCTCCTGTAGTCAAGATGGTCACTGTTAGGACCATTATTGCCCTGGCAGCTCAGCACAACTGGAACCTTTTCCAGATGGATGTGTATAATGCTTTTCTTCAAGGTGACTTAGAGGAAGAGGTGTACATGCAGATGCCACCAGGTTTTGGGAGCCAAGGGGGGAACAGGTGTTGTAGGCTCCTCAAATCCTTATATGGCCTTAAGCAAGCATCCAGACAATGGAATTTGAAGCTCACTAAGGCTTTGATAGGAGCTGGTTTTAGACAAAGCCTTCATGATCATTCACTCTTTTATTTGAAAAAGGGTCACAGGCAGGTATACATACTGGTATATGTGGATGATCTTCTCATTACAGGAAATGATGCAACTCTTATTCAAGAATCAAAGGCTACACTGCAGAAAGCCTTTAAGATGAAGGATCTGGGAACACTAAAGTACTTCCTGGGCATAGAAGTCTGCAGATCACAGCAGGGAATACTGCTTTGTCAAAGGAAATATGCTCTGGAGTTAATCTCTGAGCTAGGCTTGTCAGGTGCTAAAACAGCATCCACTCCTTTAGAGCAGAACCAGAAGCTGACAACATATGAGTATGATCAGCACTGTAGACTGAACTTAAATGATGATTTGGTGGAAGTCAAGAGCTATCAAAGATTGATTGGGAAGTTGTTATATTTGACATTGACTAGGCCTGACATAGCATACAGTGTACAAACACTGAGTCAGTTCATGCAGGCACCAAAGAGATCACATTTAGAAGCAGCATACAGGGTAGTCAGGTATGTGAAGAATGAGCCAGGACTAGGAATACTGATGAAGTCTTCAGGCAACAGGGAGCTGGTTGCCTATTGTGATGCTGATTGGGCAAGCTGTCCAAACTCAAGAAGATCAGTAACAGGGTACTTAGTAAAGCTTGGAGATTCATTGATATCATGGAAGTCAAAGAAGCAGAACACTGTAGCAAGGAGCTCAGCTGAGGCTGAGTACAGAAGTATGGCCTTGACAGTCTGTGAGCTGATTTGGATACTGGGATTGTTTAAGGAGTTAGGAATAGAGGTATCCAGGCCTGTGCACTTATTCAGTGACAGCAAGTCAGCAATTGAAATAGCAAACAATCCTGTGTTTCATGAGAGAACAAAACACATAGAGATTGATTGCCATTTCATCAGAGAAAAGGTGCAGCAAGGAATGGTTCATCCTGTTTATGTCTCTAGTAGTGAACAGGAAGCAGATGCATTAACCAAAGCATTAGGTGGTTCGCAGCATTATCATTTATTGTCCAAGCTTGGTGTGTTCAACATCTTCACACCACCAAGCTTGAAGGGGGGTGTTGAGATTACTTAGGCTGCAAGTTTGCGGATTCAGTGTGCAGTGATTATTGTATAGCTAATGCCAGCTGTTAGTGAAGTGGTTAAGTTAGTTAGGATTAGATATTTGTCTATAAATAGATTTAGTTAGTTAGCTAGTTGGTTAACACTACTCATTTTTCCTTGTAACAAACTTTTGAGCTAAGAAAATTTTCCCCAAACTCTCTCTATCTTCTTCACTGATTGTTCTAAGCTCCACTCGATCGATCATGGCAGATTTCAACACTTTTTGCATTCAGAATCTATTTAAGAAATAAGGTTAGGTATTTAAACAATACTGGTTAAGTCTTGAAATGGACAATTTCTTTTTCAATATTTTGGATTTCATGTAACATTAATATTCTAAGTTCCCTACTTATATGAAAGTGAATTTACTTTAAAAAAAATTTCCCTGTGGCTCTCGTTAACTATCAGCCAGCGGGATGTACTAGCAATTGCGTTTCTTAGATTTTGTAGTATTTAGATTTTAGAAGTTGGATTTTTGTACACTTCTGTAAGGTATGGAAGATACTTGTTATATACAACTTTAAAATCATGAAGCCATTCTAACAGCATGCATCTTTTAAGCACATAATACGAGCATCTAAGACTTTGGGCTTTGGTTCAACGACAAAGGTAGTAGTTCGAAATTTGTGGCAAGCGCACGTCACATGTTCGAGTTCTGCAGTGAAGTGAACTAACTGATCATATTTAAATCGAAAAGAATAAACGGGCCACTCCCACTATCCATCCACGCAACTAAAAGCATGTTTCTCGCTTTAAAGAAAAAGGTATTTGATGTATGAAAGTGCTTCTCACAAGGGAAGCTATCCAATATAAACAGAACAATAGTTTTCCTCTTACAGGCCCAAAAGTTACGGAGGGGTGTGTGTGTGTGGGCGTAGGTGGCCAGGTTTTGGGGGGGGGGGGGGGGGGGCGTGCAGGCACACAAAAGCTGAGCTTGAGCAATTCCTGGTGTGGATTACGAGTAATAGTTATCTAATCCGAGATCCCTAAAAGCATCAGTTGCAGCATTCTTGCAGCTCTTATGATTCATCTTAGCCTTTCTGATGAGCTTGAGCAATTCCTGGTGTGGATTACGAGTTATAGTTATCTAATCCGAGATCCCTAAGAGCATCAGTTGCAGCATTCTTGCAGCTCTTATGATTTATCTTAGCCTTTCTGATAAGCTTCTCAATGCCATTACCAAGCAAAATAGTTCTGAAAAACAAAACATGAAGTAATTTCATCAGGGATCTTCAAAACGTCAAACCTACTCACTAATTCCTAAGAGACTAACCGAGGGTAAACTTATTAGCGCCAAATGTTTGCACTAAACACATCACTTTACTATGGTCTAAGTGATACATTGCTTAACCATTGTTAAGTGATTACAAAGACACATGAAATGCATCTTTGATTTGTTACAAACTGACTCTTCACTTTTGGTGCACACCCGTGTCGTGTGGGTGGGTGGGTGTGGGATCCGTACAGGATTTGGTCAAACCAAATTCGGTACTTTGACCACAAAATAGGAGAAATTTGAGACAAAATCTGGCCATAAGCATACTATTTCATTGTTTCCCGTATCTAAGATCATATGTCATATTGGAGAGTGTAGATGTCTGCCTACAAACTAGTGAATAAAAGAGAAACTTTCTGTCTGCCTACAAACTAGTGAATAAAAGAGACACTTTCTACACTCTAACAAAAACATGCAAGTTTTCCACTTAATGATAATTTAGGCATATTTTTATAGCTCCAATTTCAGATATTTGATATATTTTTAGCCGAATCCCCACACCCATATCATTCTTGGATCCATACACCCCAATCTTAAAATTCTAAAGAACAAGTCTAGTGGCCACTTACCTGTTTTCTGGATTCCTAACCACAAGATTTCTAATCATGAAACAGCAGCTTTTTTGCAGTTGCTCTGACTCTGGAAACCTCTGCATAGCTTGGATAACAAGATCACCAGCTCCAGCTTCAATTGCACGGGCAGCATTATCTGGAGACCTCAAGGACAGTACAGTTATGATAGACATGACCTGGAATATGGAAAGAGCATCAAAGAGGTGTTTCGGTGACTAAACTATACAAATGCAGTCCTATTTTCAAGTATAAATGAACCGTCAATATTTTTCCACCTCTCATTAAAGGGGATACACTTGTGTGTAATTTATGATTTATTATTCCCTCAGACCCAAGTTTATTAATTCTTTCAATCCTGGGGCGTTAACACATTTTAATAGAAATATGATTTTATACAACTTTCACCAATTTCTGGAATTCAAATCTATTTAAGTAATCAAACCTAAGTTCAATGTTATGTTCCCTTTCAAACTGAAGTTTCATTTACTTACTATATTCCTTCGATTGATACTTGTATATACAAGTCAATAACATCTTAAAACTCATGTCTAATCATATTTGTCATTTAAATGAGGATGGAGAAGTGTATATATTAATGAATAAACGTAATTGCAGAAGCTTTCGCACAAGAAATTCCCCTTCCTGGGTACTCTTTTCATACACAGAAAGAGAGATACAAAAGAAGGGACAAAAAGATATGTTTAGTCTTGTAACGTGGTTCTTTCAAGTCATCATATCAAAAAAAAAAAGGTGTGGGGGGGGGGGGGGGGTGAGTTTCTTTAACAATGAGTCAATTGATGGAGGTTATTGATATTCAGTCGCACCACCACTAGCAAACTAGAGTACTTCGGGCAACTTATGTAATACTTAATGGTATTACCTCATGTAGCACAGAAGGATCATCAGAAAATCTCGTTGCAAGTTTAATAAGCTTGTCCATGCCACCCTTTTGTACAATAGAACTCTTGTTTATGTCACTCCCTGCCAACTACTCACGATAATATATTTAAATTTAATTTTAAGAAGGAAGATGAATACAGATAATCAATTCATAGGGACCAAAAGGAAGCTGAAGTTACTCCACAGGCACAGCTAGAAAAGTTGATTGGCAATGACAAACAAAATTAAACATTATCCTGAAACATGACTCAGAATATACAATCTACTTATCAAAAATCAATATATATCTTATACAAATTTTAAACTGTAAAAATATGCTAAGAACAGATCTTATGAGACAATTGGGATTCTTAAAGCTACATCCATACATATGCACAGCCTCAAACTAAAATTACAGCAATCTACCATACCAAAAGGAATCATGCTTACATACCCAAACTTTGATGGAAAAGTTAGGATCATATAAAAATCAATACAACATTTATAAGATCAGAAATCTGTGCCCGCAACTCAATAATGACAATATTCAGACATCAAAATAGTACCAGGAAAGAAAGGTGTGTTGCGACATAGGACTTGCCTACACATCCAAGTAAAACATCCAACATGCGAAACATGAAAAAATTAGTTTAAAGTTGTAAATCGACTTTGCACCTTAGATAACAAAGAGCAGCAAGTTTTAGCGACGTCTTTTTCACCCTGTTCACCGCTGTCATCTATACATCGAAGAACTGCATCTATACCACCATTATCAGCAACAGCCCTGCATATTTCATCCTGAAACCAAAAGTAGGACAGAGCCAACAATTAGGTCTTTTTTTATTGGTACAGAGCTAACAATCAGGTATTATAGATTAGATGACTCAAACTTACAAGTCCCTGACCAAAGGGAAAATTTTATGAGCATCACTATGCTATTAGTGGAAGCAAAAGCAACTAAGAACAATTAATTGCCTGCCATCTATTTCAGTACATGCTAGATGTGGTTGCTAATTAAAATTTTATAATTTTATCTTCAGAGGGTTTAAATTATACTCATTCAGTAACCAAAATTTAATCTTTCCTTCAGAGCTCATTTATTTTCAAAGATTCTATCACTTGCAAATGTCCCCCTTTTTTACTGCGCCTTGCATAAGATAATCCGTACCTCAATAATTGTGTTAATCAAGGTAGGTATTTTGTACTAGGATTTATGACTAAGGTAGCAGTCTTAAAAATAAAGGATGGTCATCAAAGAGACAATTAGCTCCCAGAATGACCTGCTAACATCATTTCCTTTGGTACAATATGAATGACGAAAATTTTTCTGTTAATCAGACTCGTAAGCTCATCTAATGGGGTTACTCATTTAATCACAATGCCGTAGCCTGTAGGTAAACCGTGGAACTACAGCAGCAGCAGATATATATTTGCATGAAGCAGTTTATCACTTGCAGAGAGGGAGAGTAAACAGATAAGAAAAGCAGAAAAAGAACAGAGTATTACAACAGATGCACGGCGATTTCAGTTTAAGGGGTTTAAGAATGTTTATATGCCAAATGAGAAGTATATAATCAACATATTCCTTGTGTCTTAATTTATTTCATATGTATTATTTAGTACTTACATTAACAGCAACAGACTTCAAAGCAATGCTTGCAGACACCAGACTTGGCGACTTGATCCCTTCATGAAGTGAATCAACAAGCGCTTCAACAATTCCTATTTTTGCAAACCTTCTGGCATACCCATAAACCTACATTTGAGAACAAAAACATTGATACAAAGTCTCACTGTTTAGAGCAAGCCTTGAAGCAACGTAAGAAATTAATCATGGTTGTTATAGGCATAGACTTTTTAATTATCCTGGGTGGCCTACCATACTGATTCAACCAACTCCCATCAAGTTGTCATTTTGATAACCCAGAACATTCACTATGATAAGGAGTTCAAGATCAACTACTAATACATCGTCCTCCATTTGAATGTAAACTTGGCTTACCTAGAGTCGACAATCATGAATCCGCTGTTCAATTTATTGGGTCAGTAGTAATGGATCCACTAAAACGATAAATTTCTCCTCAATGTTTATGTATAGTTGCTTTATTGAGAGTCAACTTGATCAGGTTTTAGAGTTAAATAAAAATATTTATTTCTTTAACTTTTGAATGAGTAGACTAGTTAGAAATAAGATAGAGAAGTTGAAAGGATTCACTTTTAAGGAATTTCAAATAATAAAGGAAAACTGGTCAAAGATGATCAAGCTTAACTTTTGATGAGCGATCCGTGTCATTTAGTGTGCTGAAAAGGAAATACTAGTCCAACAATTTTGGCATACTATGATGGACGACTAGCATAATGCAATTCTTATCCATGTAACATTGGTCAGCTTGTGCAGAAGTATAGAACAGTGAAAAATCTTCAGCTTTTCTATAGTTCATGTGGAATGCCTTAATTATTGGTTAAAAGTGATTGATCGATACAACCATGCAACCTGAACAACTACTAATTCAGAAAACAAACGGGTGATTTAGGAACATTATCATAGACTAATCCAGGTCACATATCCTACTTATCTAGACCAATTTCAATAATTAGCTAAATCCCGAACTTATTAAGGATAAGTTACACGAAGCAATCCATCTACGGTATTGCACAGCATCATGGTGAAAGTCTCTTGGATCTGATGAGCAATTAACATCAAATAGAAACTAGTATAAATGACGACTTACTTCAGAGGCCACAACACGATTATCATCAGATGTTAGCAAGACTCGTACCGCATCATATAAATAAGGAATGCTCCCCCTACTATATTCTCTTAAACATTGAAGAATCAGCTCATCGATTTTCAAGTTCATAAATGCCTCCTTGAGGACCTCATTACCAGTTGCAGCCGCAGAAACAACAGAGAATCCATTGTTCAAGATGCTTAAGTTCTCTTTCTTATTGTTTAGGATATCCATAACCATCTTTGGACCATTACTCTCCCTAAACATTTCAGTGCTATGTAGATCTGCACATGATACAATTACGCATATTAGACTTTCTCCATACATAATATCAACTTCCACATTCAGACATATGGGCATGAAAATCTCTCAAAATATTCAACCAAGATAATACGGATATGGAACTGACATTCAGTATGAGTCATATGTATCATCTCATAAGCAAATCCGTACATCAAGATATTCAGAATATTACAGCATTCATTAAGCATAATCATTTCATCAGCTAATCCCGCTGCATGGAAGTGTAAGTAGATGCTGATAGGTGCAACAAATTGTCCTAGTGGTCCAAATAATGCACTAACAAGTAATGCTTGCCATGAGAAAATGAACTAGGATTTGCTTTCTCTGAAGTATTATTAGCTCAATGAACCTTCATTGCTTTTTGTGCTAGATTCATGCCTTCAGTAAATTACACAAACAATGATACACAATTGGCAAATTCAACCCAATTTATAGCTTTTCTGGTAAAACTATATAATTGTTTCATCAACAAGTATAACAACTAGAGCTGCAATTCCATTAACATACACACTTTCTCTCAAGAAATACTATTGTACTAAATATATGTGTCATACCATGAAGTAATGATGCCAACGTCTCTAGTGCTGATCCAAGGCCCTGATCAAATCCATTCCCGAGTTTACAACATATCGAACACACCAATTTTACAGCACCATTCTTAGTAGCTATAGCAGCATTACCTGAATCACTAACATTACACACATTCTTCAACTTATCTAACCATTCCACAATTTCCTTCACATCATTCTCGTCTTTCCAATCACTATCCAATTCCTTTAGCCTCTCAAGTGATTGAATTACCGGGTTTTCCTCGCCAACGCTAGTCACTATCCCTGTAGGTAAATATAAAAATATTTACAAAATGAATACAGAGGATTCATATAGCTGATCTCAACTTGTTTGCAATCGAGGGAAAATAAATTACCGGATAGATCGACGCCTTGGAGAGTTAGGGTTTGAATAGCATCTTCAAGGGCTTCAGTGGGATCCATTCCAAGGTCTTCTACATTTTCCTTCACTACTTCATCGAAAGCTAGTTGAGATATTGTACGGCCGGATTTTGGTGGGGCCATATTTTCCGGTGACGAAGATACAATGCGACGGTGAAACTTCCGGCGACTGTGCGGCGGTGGAAGGGAGATCGCCGGCGGTGGGAAGTTGATACCGGAGAAGCTGAAGAGAGTGTGCGGGAGATGGTTTTGTAATTTTTTGAAAATGTATTGGGCTGATTAGCCACACACTTTGCGAAAAAGAATTTTTACACTCTATAGACATTTGGGAGGGATGTTAACAGAAAATAGATACATTTTATCTATATTATTGCAAATAGACTTTTAGACTTATTTACTTATCATTAATAGCCAATTTTAAAAACTCTTGATCTCCCTTTTAGCGTGCCTACAATTGTGGGGATGTGGGATATTCTTTAACTGTGCATTAACTCCCTTACCCTGGTTAAAGTCTAGTTATTGCTTGTTTCAACATCTCTTAAATGCAGCCGAGATTCTTGCTGCAAATTTGTATCCAAATAAAACGTGCTTCCTTCTGTATTTTTCCTTATTTATAGCAGGCAAATTAAACTCTTTTTCATTATAGCTGCTTTATCACGGTAATTGCAGGATGTTCTTAATTTTCTCAAGCATTCATTTAAACTAAAATCAACATATACATACTTGTTGAAGAATATCACAATGAATAATCTAAGTATATTAAGTACTCACTTATTAAAACATAAACACTTTTAACAAATATATACGAGTATTATGCATGATATATGCCCACTTAACTTGGATAAAAGCTTATACGATATTTATCAATATGCACTCAGTATTTCTAATATATACCATATATATTGGTTATACAAATTAGTATGCATAAAATATACTACGAGTATTATGAATATGCATCAAATATTTCAAACTTATAAACTGAACATAAAAAATATACAATGCATATTGGAATAAAAGTGTATTAAAAGAATATTCTAATTAATATATAACTAGATAAAATGAAAAAGGGAAAGAGATTGTGTTTTACATATCTTTCAGCATGATATATATGGTAAAGAATAAGATCTGGTGGGACTCATCCATGATTTACGTTGCTATTTTCCTATTTTTAAGGCTTAGAATTACTAAACATCCTAATTGTTTAAGAGATTCCATATCTGCTAAGTTAATTGACGTGTTTTAGGAGATTTTCACTCTGGGTTAAAAGTTGTAGGATATTCATGGACCTAATTTTTAGCATTGATTTTGGTTAGCCATTGATATTTAGTAAATGTGTCTATTAAATAGTAAGTCTATGTGATATATATGGTTAGTTTTGAAATTTTCCCTTGCGAAAATGACATCACTAGCCTGTAAGAATTTCGCTCAGAAGTCAGTTTTGCCACTGATCTTTGCTTTGAGGCCACATTTTTTATTGATTTTGTATGAGAGGCCATTTTTTGGAACTTCAATCTTTGTAGCTGAACTTTATACCACAAGGATTGAAGTTCAACTTCAGCTACAAAAGTTGAAGTTTAGGCATCTATCCCTAAAAGTTCAGCCCTTGCGGGTTGAAATTGAACTTTATACCTTAGGCATTAAGCTCAGCCCACACGAATTGAACTTCAGCCCACAAAAGTTAAAGTTTCAAAAAGTGTCCTCTCATATAAAACTACTAAAAAATGGCCTCAAATCCAAAATTACTGAAAAAAGTGGCTATTCATACACTTTGCCCCACTAGCCTCGGACAATTCTGATGACTAACCAATACGCAGAACTATGACAGCATAGACAATGGTTTGCCTTTTTACTCCCACATAATGGTGATTTAGCAAAAATACACTTTTATTGTCCTAAGAATCTTTTTGGAGATTTTGAACTTAATTTTTCGACAAATTTTTAGGGTTCAGTTCAAAGTCCCAGCAACGTTTCCTGAACTTTTAGTGACTAATTTTAAAAAAAATCCATATTTTTTCAAGTGATGGCTTTTTTTTTTCTTTCTAAAACTTCTTTTTATAACCGGTTCTCTTTCAGCACCCTACAATGTGGCTATTGGGTCAATTTTTTTCACTAGCCTCTCCAAAGGGCTACTATAAGAATTATCTAGTATTTATAATGTATTTAATATATAGCTACAAGCTTAAAATTGGACAGATAGACACTATGTCCTGAAGTTCATCTTTCAACTCAAAACTTCAAATAAGATTATCTCATGTTGAAAAAGAAAAGAAATTTAGAAACAATAAAAGCAATATGTACAATCATTTTAACTAAGAAATCCATTTGCGAAGGCCATATTACAATGTCAGAATACTGCATTGAATTATTCATTTTGTCCAAGGATACACATGTCAAATACAAAGCGGAAATTAAACACAAATTCTTTTTGCTTATTGGTAACTACTACAATTACAACATACCCAGTGATATCTCACAAGTGATCTAGAGAGGGTGGAATGTACGCAGACCTTACTCTCACCAAGGTGGAGAGGTTGTTTCCGATAAACCATCGGCTAAAAAAAATATTTTTGAGAACATGTTTGAAACAAAACAAGATGCAAATATCATGGTAAATGAAATGCTGACATAAACTAAAGACTACCCAAGGTAAACAAAAATTACTAACAATAACGATGAAGAATAAGATAGAAATAGCATATATAATATGATAGAGCTTCTATCTAATCTTCTACCCTACTCTTTAACGTCCACATTTTACTATCTAGGGTCATAACTTTGATAATCTGGAGGCGAGTCATGTCATTTACAACATTTTTGTTTATTGATAACTGCAGTGCACAATTCCTTTTCAAATAATTTTGGCAATATATTAGCACTAGAATGGAGTAATGCAAAAACCATCCTTGCAGAGACCGCAGTTAAAAATTGGGCAGTCATATAAATCAGGACCATCGCATGGAACAAGATAACACAATGTAACTTCTTGTAATTTCCTTGAGATCATTCTTCCAAATGGTACCTTAGCCGTGGCAGCACTCACCTGCATGTTCGTATTTGAAAATGACATGATGAGTACATATAGTTCAGAAAACACTAAAGAATGTTAAAAAAGGGGATTAGAACAAATACCAAAATATTGGTTAGAAACACCATTTTACTGAAAATGAAGCTTTCTCCATCTAAACTTTGATATACTGCTAGTATTTATATATATTCAGATAGATGATTGTCGTGTATACGCATGTTTAATACTAATAATTTATAGTAGTAGCCATTGATACGGTTGAAAAACACTACTAGAAAAACTTTGTTTTGCGACAATGCTTGGAGACGGAATTCCCTAGCTAAACGGAGTATAAAGAGAGAATTATGTCGCTTCGGTGTAGCTGGCGTGTCACATAGTGTTTAGCGATGAAATTCACTCACTAACTGTATTAATCCTACTAAACAAAAACGTTAGAAACTGGATACAAAGCAGCAAAACCCAAAATTAGCCATTTAAATGGCGTTAAAAACAGTAATACAACCTGTTCAAGCATAATGAAAGCTTCATATTGCAATGTTAATTATTTTTCTCAACATACAACCAAAATTCTACATCAAAGCATACCATATTGTTGAGCTTCATTGCCATAAAACAATAAAAATATAACAGAACAATATTCATTAAATATGACTACCTTAAAAATATTTGGAAAACCAGATTTGAAACATCATCCTAATAAATGCTTGTTGCACTTCGTCTTGCTCAAAAGCTTGTTCTTCATCTGGAAATTTGTTTAAATCAAAACCAGTATCGACAACATTCAAGTCAAAGTCTCACACGACTTTGACGTTCAAGTCTTCAACATCCTTGTAATCTTCAACTTTTATTTAGCTTCTCTGTTTAATGGATTGTAAATCAGCTCACTTGAATCTTCAACTTTAGTTGCCATTGTATGGAGCCTTTACCCCGCGAGCCTTCAACGTTAAAAAGTGTGTTTTTATGCAAATTGTATAGTTTTCTTGATGGGGTTTTGGTTAAAAATTTCGAGGTTGTTAAGGAAACATAACAAGATTGGTGTATATGAAGAGTTGTGTAAGAAAAGTAAGGGTTTTGCTTTTCTTTTTAAAAATGTAGTGATGGAGATGAAGAGATAAAAATGCATTTTTGTAGATGAAGAGTAGGAGTAGAAAAGTCATGTGATCTGACATTTGAAAGAAAGCTGGGCGGAAAGGGAGAGTATGTATTATTTTGTTAGGCTTTGAGATGGAATTCCGTCTCCAATCAAAAAGTTAAAAAATATGTCAGGTGATTGTTGACGGAATATTCTAGCCAGCACCTGACACCTTTTTAACTTTTTGACTGGAGAATGAATTCCGTCGCCAGCTTTTTCAATTTAATTTCTTTTAACTATTTTCTACGGTGAAACACAGATTGGAGAAGGAACTCACTCGCCAACCACTTAGCGAGGGAACTCACTCGGAACTCACTCGCTAAGTTGTTGGCGAGTGAGTTCCTTCGCCAACCATTTGTAGCTATTTATTGTTTTTCTAGTAGTGAAAGTAGTATTCTTTAAATATATTTCGAATTAGTATATCGAATCAAAGGAAGTGAGTTCAGCTTAATTATATTGACGTACGTCACTGCCATATCTTTTAGGAGTAGTATAGACTATAGAAGAGTGATCTTGACAGGTACTTCACCAAACTATCAGCACTCTGTGAAACCAGAGTCGATCATTCCTCTATTCATCCGACTGGACAAAGCATAAGCATAGGTTATGGTTTTATTGTTAATGACATCTATATATATTTAATGACATTGATTAACGTAACGTATGTACATCGACTCCATTAAATAAAGAGTACTACCAACGCAATGGATAATGGACGATTGACGATAATCAGCTAATTCATAATATGGCCCTACAAGTACTGTGCATTAAATATTTTACTTAATGACATTTGAACATTGACTTTTGGACTAATAGGACATTCATGTCAAAAATATCGGCGGTGACTCTGAAATTTAGTGCCACTCTCTAGTCTACCACAAAAGTTTGTTCAGTGGGTGTCAAGCGATAAGCCATGCAGTTTGGACTTTGATGCTATTAAACGAATCTCTCTGCGGTTGTTTATTTGTGTAAGTCTGATTCTGATGGCAATTGTTTCATTCGGTCAGTGAGTTCATACAGTTTCGAGGAGAGTCGAATTACCCGATTAGTAATTTTATACTCTCCCTCCCAATTTATATGGTACCGTTTAAATTTAAAAAATCAAATAAGTTTTTATCTGATTGTTTGGTATATCTCTTAAATATTTTTATTGTTATTTATCATTGCTTAACTATTTTTATTTAGTTTCAATATATGTAATTTAAAATTTGAAAAAGTTCAAGATTGTATGTTTGAATTTGTCAAAGTATGAAGCTTGACCTTTTATGTTTTATTTTTATCAACATTAAAACTTCTTCCAAAAATTAAACTTATTGGAGCATTTCATAGAACAATGCCAAAATAACGTTAAAGAGCAAACCATTAGTTTTTATGACTCAAATGTCAAGTTATATACCACTTGCATCATATATTGAAATAGCAATATGTTTGGGTTTAAACTTCAAAACGAGAGTAGTGGAGTTTATTGCTAAATGATAGCTTATTCAAGTGCGCACATGGTGGTTGTCCTGTGAAAATTCGGAGAAAAGAAAAACATAAATAGCAAGATTATCCATTTCCTATTTCTTTTCACATAAGTTAATAAAGCGTTAGATAGACTCGATTCCACACGGCCAGTAGTATTCATGACTCATGAGTCTACTAAGAATTGAACTCGTACGTAGACTGCTATGCAAATATTGACGTCTTAATAAATAGACTGTCTCCATGAAGACAAATTATTGATTTATTTCAGTACAAAGTTTACTTGACTAGCTAACAACTCATCAGTTTTAGATGTCCCGACGTGCAAGTGCAACCAATACTCTTGAATACTTAACTACTCCCACCAACCGCGAAATCTAATTGGATACTGATCAGGATATTACTTTTTCTGCATGCTCTTTAACTCATTCTAGTAGACTTTGCTCTTTTGCTTTTTACTGGCCATTCTTTCTACAAAGAACCTTCCACACGTGAAGAACTAAAATCTACATTTGATTTCAATAGAAGATGTGATGCATATGATCAGAAGGAAGAAAGACCCCCTTTAAGTTGTTGTCAAGAAATCAATGGTCTTTATTCTTGAACTATTATGCGGTGTGCGTTTTAACTTGATAAAGAAGGGAAATTAAATCTTGACTTGCTACAACTTTTGCCCGGAATTCACACAATATAATGCCCTTACGAAGTTAAGAAAAGAAAAAAAAGGAAAAGAACTATTTTTATATTTTTAATTTGAACCCTCCCTAGTTCATATGTCCAAGACCTTAGCTTCTTTTTTTGTTTTTTCTTCAATCTTGTTAATTGATTGATACATTTGTAGCAAAATTTAGTATTTCGTAGTAGACTATATTATTAGATTCATTTTCAATCGGCACCACAAAATTAAAGAGTTTAACGCAACTGTGGGGAGTACGTAGTCCACTTCCTTCAAACACCAAAGCCCTTATCTGTTGAGACATTAGGCGATGAGAGCATAAACGAAAAAGTTTGGATAAATTTTGTGTGTGTGTGTATGGAGGGGGCCGAGGTGTTGGGGTTTGTGTGTAGAAACGATAAAGTTTGGATAAAGTAAAAGAAACGATTGCAAGATGGGATACCAAAATTCGACTATTAAATGAATTAAGTAACTAAGGGCCTAAACATTCTTAGAGCTCCTTACACAATTAATGAGAAGCCTAGCTCTAATATTTTCCCTAACTACTGATTACCTTTTGCATGTAATATTGCAGCAAAGCGTGCATGGAAACTATGCAACTCCTAGGAGCCCCTTGTGTGTCCAAAGTTAATATAATATTACTCCCATTTATATGACACTATTTTCTATTTATGTAATACTATTTTATTTTTAGTCTGTCTAAAAAAAATGACATACTTACTGTTTGATAATTATTTAATGTACTGTTTCTATTTTACCTTTGTTGGACCGTACTTACTTTAAAAAGCTACTAACAACTTTTCAATTACCTCAATCTTCTTTTTCTTACTTTTTGAGGTAAATTTAAAACTTTTCAATATCAACCTATATTTTCTAAACTCTATTTAAAGTCAAACACCGCTACATAAATTTGGATGGAGGGAGTAATATATAATTCTCCCTTGCATCAAAAGGAAAAAAAGATCTGATGTTTACACAAATACGCTGATTGATGAAAGACATGTAATTATATTTTCTCGGACAACTGATTGTGCAATTTGCATAAAAGAATAAAAACAAAGTCGACACCGGCCATATTAAGGTCATCATTGTGTCGTGGTAAAGATAGAGCCTTTTTGAATGATATTCCAAAGTAGTTTGGCCACGAGGACACTTGGATTTTTTTTGAAATACCTCAGGATCGACTGATATCATTGCATCCACTTTCATTTATGCGCAATGCAATTTTATGTTATGCGCCATTCACTCACTAATCTAATCACTAGAAAATCTACCATGCATCAAATAACAAATCAAGACAACACAAAAGTGACAAAAAGTTAAAGCATACCGATTATATATGGATATACTCCGTATTGATGAATAGATTATTAATCATGTCGGTTTCTTCCTAAAAGTTGAATTCCCACGAATGTGGTCGTTCTTTACTTTACAAGTGTTGAAGTGTGTTTGGTTGAGATAATTTGTCCCACACCGTCCAAAATCAGTGGTCAAAATATCCATATAAGCTTTTGGACAATCTTGTTTTTGGAGTTGAGTTAAGTCAAAATTTATGTGAGCGCGGCTATGATGTGCCTTTTTTAACAAGGCTAACTATTGCCCAATTAAGTATGACCTCACGTAATCATGCTCTCGTTAACATTTTTACTAAATTTTCTCCAAGGAAAAAGGAATCGAACCCCGTGATTCATTCATAGCACATTCGCAATATTATGAGATTACTGTGAAGAAAGCACATATTAGTCGAGTAAAAAAACTTAAGATTCATTGGATGATTTGGAATATTATGTATTGAGGGCATATTGGATGGATCGAAAAAATAATTGCATATATGCTTGAGTCGTGGCATGAAAGTTTATCCTGAAATAACTACCTAAAAGGTCTCATTTGGCGACTAGTTATTGATTTAGAGGCATGAAAGGAATTTTCTCATTCTAAACAGCAAACTCTGAATGCGTAAACAGATTTACTCGTAGAAATTTCAATTATACTAACCGTACAAACAAATTTTCTGCCAACTAGGACATTTTTGGTGTATGTTTTATGCACAATAAAAGCCCATGCGATGACGCGAAATACAGAAAAATACAAATCAATATTAACTCTACTTTTCCTGTCTTTTCTTAGCTTTTGATTTCCACATTCATGAAAATATTGTACGACTAGTTCGACCTATATAACAAATTAAATAAATTATTACATATAAAAGACAAACCACAATTATTAACGACGAGGCATTGACATGGACATAGAAGAAGCTGCACCACCTCTAAAACTTGCACTATCATCCATTGTAGGAATAAACCCTAAGCAACCCAATACACTTTTTCTGTATGGTAAAAAAGTTTTCCTTTTCATCTCTTCAGAGAGTGCCCTATTCAATGTGTAATGCAACTCATGAGCTGAAACTTCCCTCCTTCTTATTGAGCTTGATACTGATGATCCAACACTACTACCAGTTGACCTAAAGCTTGAATCTTTCACATCCTCTTTAGTTTCAGTTCTCTTCATAAACTTGTTTAACTGATCCTTATTTGTACTACTTGCTCTACCCTCAGATGCACTTCTGAATAGAAACAAATCTTTTAGCTTCCATTTTCTATACCATAGTAGTATCAATGATGAAAGTGAAGACGAAGAGGTGGTTGTGTTTGTGTTTTCTTGATTGCTTTCACGATCAAACAATAGATCAGAAACTCTAAAAGGAGATAAAGATCTTGTTTTCTTGTGCCTTGAAGAAGTTGTAGGGTTTTGAGTTCTTTCCCTTCCTGGGCGATCATTTCCATTAAGGTTCTTTGTTCGAGTCTGCTCTATGGCTGCTACAAAAGGATCAAATTCTTTCTTCTTGTTTCGGGGCGAGAAAGCTTCCTTGAACCTGAGAGAAAGGTGGAGATCAGATGGAGCACTTTCAATCAATCATTTTCCTTTACATGTGGACTAAAGTACTCTTTGTCTCAACTTACCAAACATGGTTATAATACCTAAATGTTAGTCATTTCATTCGAAAGAAAATGACACATTTTTTCTTACGTTAATTTGAAAAGAATATTATACTTTTAAACTTGGAAACATTGTAACTTGAAGTATCCTTTTTACCCTTAATAAAAACTACTAATAATCTCACAAATCTTATGCTATACTAAAACAACAAGATTTCAAAAGCTTTGTAATCGCACAAATTTTTGACGTGAAGTATTTTACAAAATGTTTTGTCTCACATATAAATTGTTAACATGTATACAGTCTAGTTATTACTCCCTCAGTTTCAATTTATGTGAACATGATTGACTTAACATAAAATTTAATGAAGAAAGTAAGATTTTTAAAATCTGTGGTCTAAAATGGATCACTAGTAGAAATCATTTTATTAAGAATATAATGGTAAAGTTGAATTTAAATTGTTTTCAAGTTTAGAAATTGATCATTCTTTTAAAACAAACTAAAAAGAAAACAAGTTTACATGGAACATAAATAAATCCTACGTGCATATTCATTTAACTTTATTAGTACATGAACTAAGAAAATTCATGTACTCAAGATGAATCTAGTTTATTTATTTGTTTAGTTTTTTGTAAGAAGAATCTAGTTCATTTATTTATCTAACCTTTGCTTTGGTGATCGCGGGGATCTCGGGTACTCCGTGCTTTTTCCTTCATATTGTGATCTTGGTGGTGGCTTCAAAGGCTTAATCTTTCCATCATCAAAAAGGTCATCAGCAGTTGATACCGAGCTTCTCTCCAGCTGACCACTAAAATCAAAAGCAAAATCATCATCATCATCATCATCCTCATCATGGGTTGTCCTAGTTTCTCTTGATTTAGGGGTTCCAGGCTTTTCCTCCCAACTAAATGGAACTTCTGAGGAAGATATACGAGTAGGGCTCGTAGGGGCACTGAAATAGAAGTTGTTAAAACGTTGAGGGCTTGAAGAAGCACTTATGTAAGGAGTAGCACATGCACTACTGTCGAAGTTGAAGTCTACCGGAGGTGACGGTATCATTACTTCCATGTCCATTTTTACACAAAATTTGTTATGGAGAGAGAAGGGGGAAACTCAGCTCAGTTTCAACAGAAAAGAGAGAAGAGAAATGATGATATAAGAAAATGATGGAGTTGAAGAGTTGGAAAGAGGAAGGAAAGTGATGATTTGACCATAGACAAATGGCAAATGCAATGGCAAGAGTTATAGCCGCCTTTGGCTTTTTTATTTGTTTTTGTTTATGGACTTTTCCATTCGTCCTTGGGGTCTATATTTTGACTGGGACATTCCAACAACTACTATACTCTATGAAATGCCGACATTGTCCTCTTCACTACAAAAACTGATTCAGAATTTTTATACTACGATCAGAACCAATAGGTTTTGGTGACGATCAGGACAAACTATATGCATGTGCGTGTATTTAAGGATTTTCATTTATATGTATATGATAATATTTTCAATTACTATGATTTAGATGTATTAATGAATACACTGACAATAAATGTTTTCGGACGGATGGACTGATTAAAAGCTACATACAACAGGCCCCTACACCTATATATGATAGAGCCATATAGAGAGGGCTATCAGCTATGCACATAAACTTGAGTATTGTGGATATGATTGTCTTTTGCTTTCTCGTTTAATTAATGATTTTTATGATATCATCTGAGGAAAATCTAAATACGTTTGTGATTTTACTGTTTGATTTACATTGCAGATGTACCTGGTGATACTCTTATAAAATATTAGAAAAGGAATAACAAGTTACTAACAACTTATGATCATGATTACAACGACAAAGAAGGGCCACATCGACTTCTGCTTTTGATATTTGTTTAGTCAGTCGGTCAGCCATGTAATGCTGCCGTATTATATATTTATATTAATTAGCCCCTATACTTCTATTGTGGATGTCTGGGATGTCAAAGACACGATCTATCATTCTATCTTTCTCAATCTACCAGCCAGCATGAAGGAAAGGAAGGAAAACAATACAAAGATAACACAGCACGTGTAAGAGAAAAAAATGAAAAATATGTAACTTTTCCTCGAAAAATTTGATCGGGGTAATTAATTTGGAAGAAAAGAAAATTTCTTTAACTCATTTTCCACATCTTCTAGAAAGTAGATTCAAGAACTACAATGAGTAACTTTTGAATGATCTGACATACTGTTTAAGTTCTATGCATCATAAATATGAAAAAAGATACACAATCATGTCATTTACAAGATAATTGTAACTAAAACTTAATAATATTAATTGATAAATACATAATAGTGATAAACTGACCAATTAATTACCACAATTATACAAGTCAAGTCACCTTAATAGTGAAAATATATTTATATTGTTCGATTTATTTTGTCAATCTAGACAAATATAATTCAACACTTCAACCTCAATTAAATACGTACAACCACCGTATGTGAAGAATCACTTAACCAACTGCTTTTGTCTGCATGTATTCAAATGTAATACATATATTAGCTTTTAGGCTATATGTACATGTGCACAACTCGAGTCTCAGGGAATAAGGTGTTTTTTACATGCATGTGTTCATTTAACAAAATTGGATGCTTTGCCAAAAAAAATTACCAAATTATTATGGTTAATATTAAGAAATTGTTGAGAGTTATTGCCTAATGAACATACATTTTAACAAATTAATTATGAGAAATGATAATATATTTATAATGAGGAAATCAAGATGCAGATATATATCTCCTTTTCCCTTTCTTCCTGGGGCCATGTGTGACAATTATCGAGCCATAGCTACCGCGATTGTCCTCTTAATTCTTTGATAGTTCAACTATTTTCAACACGTGCGTAATGATAAGATCTAAGGTCACAAATTTCAGATTCATTTACTTATTTATTAAATTCAACCTGAATGATTGTCTTAGTTTTTAATTATTATCGGGCTGTTAAATTTGGTGAAGAAATTGTATAGCTAGTATATATACATTATTTTCCCAGGTAAAACAGCGAACATATGTGAGAATTAAGCAACAAACAAAAAATTAACCTCGCTATAATTCCGCCGTATTTATAGGTCTAGAAGCACGTGAGTTATTAGCATTAGGAAAAGATATACTAATAGTCTAATACTATAGTTTATGTGAAGCAGGAGATGCATGCACTCAAGTGGGAATTTTTGTCTTTCATAAATCATTTGGGATCGTTGACATGCACAAAGTTGTAGGTGGTTTATCTGGATGATCCACTATTTTTGAACATCAATAATTCTTTAATATGCAAGTACGAATTAAAAAACGTGTCATGTGACATCCCAAATCTTCGAAGAATCTAGGTTGCTCAGTTGGTATACATATGATAGCACATCTCGGCTTATAGACACATCTAATTTTTATACTAGAGAGCTAATTAAACTTGATTGCTTATTCAATTAAGTTGTATTTTGTATATAATTTCTGCAAAAGTAACAAGATTTTTATGGAAAGGCCATGAAGCAGCTAATTATATAATTAAATAAAGTATTGCTCCAAAATCTAACGCTCAATTTGTTAGCTAGGTCTCCCAGAACGTTTTATTGTGATGTTAGGGTCCTTGTAAGGACATTTAAAGGAAATAACAAATGAGTGGTTGTAGACTTGTAGTAGAGAAGCAAAATCCAAAATTATATACATACACTTCTGAGAAACAAGAACTTTAATGGCCGGCCTTACTGGATCTGCTTTAGCGACGAGGTTCACAGACTGGAAATTGGACTTACTTGTTGAACACCCCTTAGTAATCTGAAGTTGTTGGACTCAAAAAAAGACTCGTTATTACAACTGAAAATTTTCATTTTCCTGAGGCACTTAATATGTATCTATTGGAGCAATTATTGCAAAAAAAATCACTTACTGCCCTCCATAAGCACTGGTCTTACCAATTTGTGCACTCTTTCAAATATTTAAGTAAATGTTCTCCACATCATCCCTCACTATGCGAAAGGACTATTTTGTCCCTGCCTAAACCCAATTCACATGTAGCAGTCTCCTTTTCTCTTTCCTCATTCCTTTCCTTCTCTTCTTCTTCCTTCATTTCCTTCTTTCTTCTTTGTGTCCTAAAGAGATTTAGAAAATCTGTAAAAAAATTATTTATTTTATTATTTTTCTTTAATTAAATTTATAATGTAATTTTTATTCCTAATCCTTTATTTGTATTTATTTTTTTTGGTAATTATTATCTATATACTTATCTGTAAATTTTTTTCATTTTGATTGATGATCGTTGAATTAAATTTGACGTTCATGGGAATTTATTTTACTTCTTATGCTTGATTAAGATGATTTTAAGGTTCTTATTGACAATAGCAGTTAGATATTGTTGTTGCTCATTGCACAGAGCTTAAAGTCTTGGCTATTGCCATTAATGCAGAGACTTTCTCTGCAAGTAGCCTCTATTGGCAATAACCAAGACTTGAGGAGACTTTCTCGCAAATTACCCAATGCAACAAGGCTTGAAGCTCTTGGTAATTACCAAGAAGTCTATGCAAGATGCCCGTTGTACCAGAGCTTGAACTCTTGGCAATAGCCAAGACTGGAAGAGACTTTCTCTGCAAATTACTCACTGCAACAGGGCTTGAAGTCTTGGCAATTGCCAAGAAGTCTGTGCAAGGTGCCCATTGCACCAGAGCTTGAACTCTTGGCAATAGCCTAGACTTGCAGAGACTTTCTCTACAAATTGGCCACTACAACAGGGATTGAAGTCTTGACAATTGCCAGGGTATCTTTGTAAGGTGCCTATTGCACCAGAGCTTAAACTCTTTGCAATAACCAATATTTGCAGAGACTTTCTTGGCCACTACAATAAAGCTTGAAGTCTTGGCAATTGCCAGGGAAGTCTGTGTAAGGTGTCATTGCACCAGAGTGTTAATCTCTTTGCTTAGCCAACACTTGCAGAGACAAGTTGTCCAATGCAACAGGGCTTAAAATTTTCGCAATTACCAAGAAGTCTATGGAAGGTGCCCATTGCCAAGAAGTTTGTGTAAGATACCAATTTTCATACATTTTCTATAAGGTTATCCAAATGAATGTAAAAGAGTAGGAATTTGAAGGAATCTAACCTTGAATCTCGTTCCAGTGGAGGAATCTGTAGAAGTTGTAGGTTTTTAGGGCTTAAAGATTGTTTGAATGGAGAAAAAGAAGGGGAGGATAGTGTGGGTCTTTATATTAGTTGTGAGAGGTATTTTCGTCCGGAATAAGTTTTATTAAACTAAGGGAGGACAATTTTGCTAAACTACTGTTATTGAGGACATTTTGGCAAACCATTGCTTCCCGTGTCATATTTTTGCAATTCAGCCCAATTATTGGCGAGCAGAAAATTTGCCTTTCTTGGGTCGAAGCAAGAATTTTACATTGAGCGGAGCATCTTATGCTTAATGTTTAGGCCGGTATAAGAACTTGTGCGAAAATGTCTTTTCTGGCAATCCGCCAGGAATCACTAGGATTTTTTAAACTTAATTCCACACAATACTCCATGAGATATACTAGGAAAAGGCTCCACCATTCTGTCTTGGAGACTATTATCATATAAAAATATCTGAAGAGTCATATGTTAAGCCGTGACCCTGAATTCGCTTATTCATACAAAACTGGCTAGCTAAACTGGCTCAAGTCAAATCCACTAAAACAATTAAGGGAGATTTACACAAATATACAACCCTAACACCATATTTACAAAAAATACCAATACTTTTCCATTTTACAAAATATAACAATAGTATTTTTACATTCCATATACAAAATTCAACAAATACCTACAATTTATGGTTTCATCTCCTTCTTCCTTGCTTTCTCCCACCCAACACCCACCCAACACTGCCTGGAGGTGTTGCCACCACTCACCAGCGCCGGCCAGCCACCGCTGACCACCGGAAAGCCGGCGCCGGCACCGCTGCCACCACCGGAAACTTTTTTTTTTTTTTTTTTTTAGATCTACAAGATGTAACATTCAAAAATACAAATATATACATTCCAAAACTTTAAACTTTTACTGTTTTGAAACTATACACAACCAAATATACACAAACATACAAAAGATATACACTGCACATACACAAAAATACAAAAAACACAAAATACAAATAACTATCCATTCTACACAAACATACAACACATACACATATACAAACACATACACATACAAAAAGGGGTGAATATAGACATTTATATACAAAATACAAAAATATACAAAGATAAATACTAATTTATATACAAAATACAAATATATACATAAACATACATATATATACACATACAAAAAGGAAAAAAGAAAAAAGAAGAAGAAATGGAGCAGATCGGGAAAAACTCACCGGAAAAACACCAAAAACGCACGTATCGGGGCTGCTTGCCACCACAGTGCAGCAGCGCCGCCGCGAGGGGCAGCGCCGCTGCACTGCGGCGGCAGCAGCGCCGCAACAGAGACGGGGGCGCAGATCCGGCGAGGAACAGCGAGAGAGGGGAAGGGGGAGGGGCGGCGATGGGTGGGGGATGGTGGAGGAGGGGCGGCGATGGGTGGGGAATGGTGGAGGAGGGAGAGAAGGAGAGAGAAGAGAGGAAATTAGGGTTTAATGTTTGGGAGAGGGGAAATGATAAAATTGTTATGTGGGGTAATTAGGGAAAAGTATCGTTATGTATTGTAAATATTCAAAAAGTATCGTTATGTTTTGTAATTAAGCTATTAGGGTAGTTATATGGTGTAAATTTTCCAACAATTAATTTAGCTGGGCTTTGGGAAAGAAGCTTTCTGCAAGATGGACACTATGGACACGGCGCTGCTGCTACAATATTGACCCTGGTAAAAAATTACTCACACGGTCTCATTTTGTTTGTCGTAGTTTGACTTGGCACAAAATTTAATAAAGAAAGGAAGACTTTTGGAACTTGTGATCTAAAATGAATCATAGATATTTGTGTGGATATAAATGAGTCAAAAAGTAAATTTGGAGTTGAATTGTTTCCAAATTTAAAAGTATGACAATCTTTTTGGGACAGACTAATAAAGAATGTATGACAAATAAAGTGAGACAGAGATAATACAAAAAAAGTCTTTCTAGCGATGACCAGTGCTTTGTATTAGCAAAGACCTGCCAATTGCTATGGTGGCGATCACCAAATCCATGCTAAGAGAAGAATCTGGTGATCACCAAAAAGACCATTTCTGTAAGACTTTTCAATAACGGGGTAATCCGATCATAATGGATAATTTTGAATTCATCCCAAATTCATTGGCTTGAACGAGTAGACCAACGGCCGCATAAAATTATAATGTCATGAAATCTATTTCATTTAATCTTCGTACTTGCATGTTAAATTTTTTAATTCAACCAGCAAAGTTCTGTATGTCAACGATTCCAAATGATATATAAAAAGAATATGGCCAATGCAAGCATTTATTTACATATAATATATGGAAAAACAAACATTAGATATCAATTTCTTCACCTACCAATAAAAAGAAGCTGAGACATTTCATCTAGACGTTGTCGAACTTTAAAAAAATAAGGAAACAAAAATTGAAACAGTTTCAAAGTTTTTCACTAAATAAAAAATTATGGCCGAAATTTGGGACCATGAGATTATACTGGCGTATATGCTGAAGATGATTTTATAAAATCCAACTATAGAAAGAGTTGTTATGGTCGCAGATCGAGCTGGATGCATCATGGAAGCGTACTTTTTTTTTTTAACGGATAGGTAAAACAAAATATTAAGGAGGATATTGAATGGACTTATAGGTGATCAAACAAATTTATACTAGTAGTAGTTCTTAATTTAACTACGTTATTGGTTGAGTAACTTGTAAGCACCAAAAATGTGTATAGAAAAGAATCCACAAAAAAGTGTTTTATTTGTTTTATTACTAGAGCTGGTTATTATTGATGGGTACTTGTTAGTGCCTTTTAGTTATTTGGTGTGCTGCAACTTTTTTTTTTTTTTCTATACTGAATCACAGCCAATAGAAATGTATCTCTAAGAATATAAATTCGACACTTGAATGGAATTTTCAAAGTGTTGTACCATTTCTGTAAGACTTTTGTCTTACGAGGTCAAATCCATCGAAAAGAGCAATGGTCAGTCCTCGAAATCTTTTGACCATATTGATTCCAAAGGTCACTTTTCTACAAATAAGAACAATCGATATGAAGGTATTCAACGAGTTACTGGCTAGTGATGGTGGCTGTCCAAAGGTGATAAATGAAGGTGGTGATCGGTGGTGAAGGGTTTAACTATGGTGGTTCTGCGATGAAGTTTGGTGATAAACGCAGGGGCGGATGTAGAGTAGGGGTACCGGGTTCGGCAGAATCCGGTAGGTTTTCTGCGAACAATGTATTTGTGTTAAAAAAATGGAGTATTAAATATGTACAAAAATCAAGTCGAGAATCCAGTAACTTTCACTTAAAATCGTTATACTAAAATTTAGAACTCATAAGGTTCAAATTCTAGATCCGCCTCTGGATAAACGTAGTACGTGTTGATGGCAGGCCATCGACGTAGCTGGTGGTGATGGGTACGTAGTTGGAGCTAACTGTGATAGTTGGCATTAATAATGAACGGAGAACGGAGCAATGACAATATATTACATTTAAAAGAATCTTAACGAGAACATCTTATCGATTTTGAGATGTGACAAGATATGAATATTTCAAACTTAGTAAAAGTTAATATGAGACAAAATGAACGATATTGTGATTTGAATGATGCGAACTTTCGTCTCGTTAAATGCAAACAATTGAGGCATAGTGCAACAAGGGTAACTTGTTTTTGAGAAAAATCTTGATTGAACATAACCAACTACCAAAAACAAACTTAATCTTAAATACATCCTTTCAAAAGGGTGTGATCCAACATCTTTTCACAGAAATTATGTCTATAAATGTGTGCAATAATATTTTCTCTAAAAAGAACCTATACTATGTTTTTATGATAGAGGACGAAAACTTTTGAAAACTATATCGTAAACATCAATCTAAATATATAAGAAGTTATAACTTATAAGCCTCAAATGTACATAGTCCTAGACCCAAATCTACTTACAAAATGAATTGTAGTAATAATAATTAAGTAAGACACCACACTACGTTAAATCATGTGTATATAAGCCACTGGATGAAAATGTATGTCAAAATAATTACGTATGGAGACAATTAGATTAACTATTGACGACGAGTCATGTAGGTTGAAATGGTATCATCAAATCCAGAGCAACCCATTAGACTTTGCTTGTATGGTAAGAAGGTTTTTTTCTTCATCTCTTTTGACACCTCCCTCTTCATCCTGTAATGCAATTCATGAGCCGAAATTGGTCTCCTTGAGCTTGATGCAGATGATCCCACATTATTACCAGTTAATCTAAAGCTTGCATTTTTGTTTTGCTCTTCTGTACTACTATTTGTTTGACTCTGCTCAGAAGCACTTCTAGATAGCAATAAGTCTTTCAGGTTCCATTTTTTATACCAAAGTGATATCATTGACGAAACTGTAGACGACGAGCACGAATCAGAACAATCAGAATCAACAGAGTTCTCTGTTATTTCTTGAATGTTTTCATGATCATTCATATGCCTCCTGGAACTTGAAGAATTTTCAGGATATTTTTGAGTCCTTTCCCTTTCCCGACGATCATTTCCTACAACAACAGGTAACTCTTCATCGCGTAACAGTTGGGACAGCTCTAGAGGCTTGATTTTTCCTCCATCAAAGAGCTCAGCTGCTGATATAATCGAGCTAATTCTCTCCAACTGTCCACTAAATTCAAAAGCAAAATCATTATCACTATCATCTTCATCATGAGTTGTGTTAATTTCTCCTGATTTTTGGTTGAATTCGTCGTAGAGGGCTGATATACGGGTAGGACTAGTGGGGGCACTGAAAAAGAAGTTGCCAAAATGTCGAGGGCTAGAAGGAGCACTCATATAAGGAGTAGTACATGCACTTTCGAAGATGAAATCCACAGGATGTGATGGTATTATCATCACTTCTGCCATTTCTGTACACAAAATTCGAGAGTTCTTTTGTTTTGGAGATTCAAGTGAGAATGTGAAATTAAGTTGAGAGAACAGGACAAGAGAGAGTCATATATACAATGGATACAGAGGGGAGGAGTCGAAGTTGGAAAGAGGAAGGAAAGTGGTCATTTGACTTTTTAATTGATGAGTTAATTGCACTATTGGTGGTTTTTTTTAAAAAATAATAATAATAAGTCAGAAGAAGACAACAAATTTTTCATGATTAACAAAAAAGAAAGTGCACATGACATTAGATTATTATATTTGGTTTAAAAAAATGTGTTGATGCTGATATGAGAAGATAGCAAGAAAGACGAAACTAATTTCCGTGCTTTGTTCTCCTCATCTTTGGGTCAACATATATAGCACGTGAAATATTAACATTAATAAGTCGCGAAAATAATTTTGCCCCTTCAACTTTTAAAAACTTAAGCTCCCTTATAAATATTATTATCCTCCTCATATCCAACTCACCATCTATTTTTCCCACATTGACCAGCCTCCCTCTATATAATCTTTTTTATGTTATATATGGCTTAAAGTAATCTGTTTTTGCCACCATTATCAAACGGGTCCGGATTCTGTCAATTACTTTTTTATCCAATATTGCTCAATGTATTATTGGATTCACGCTACGTGTTCTATCAAGTATTTAATGGTTGGAATATCTTTGTGCAATATATAATTAAATGATAGTGCAACTTTTGTAAGAAAAATATTAAAAAAAATAAAAAATAAAATCAAAGTGACATTCGCCATTTTTAAAACATCAATGTTAGCCGCTTTTTGTGCCAGTAGGCCTCATAAACAACTAAATGTTTCAGCAAGAATTTAGACATGATCTAGTTGTTCTCTTTTTTTTTTTTTTTTTTAAAATGTGATCTTTGTAAACATTATTTTACCAATAACATACTAAATGATATAAAATGTACGGGTTTCATATATTTGTGTCATAAGAATTTAAAGTCACTTTGATTATTTTTTTTAAATTATTTTTCTTACAAAAGTTGTGCTGTCATTTAATTATGTATTGCACTAGATATCTCAACCATTAAATGCTTGATAGAATATATGGCGTGAATCTAATAATACATTGAGTAATATTGGACAAAAAAGTACCCTCTATGTAATCTTTTATTTTTTTCCACCGTAACGCTTTACCTATAACTTAAGATATATCCTGTTATTAATCTAATCTAAGTTCATATAAAAGTATAATGGAATAGTCCTTCTACGAATTTATTATAAAGTATATGGCTATTCTTTATATTGTTATTTTAACATTACAAGCTTTTACATTCAAGTTTCAGTCTCTCTTTTATTCTATATAGTGTGAATAGATTTTGGATTTTTGATTTCCATTGGTGAGGTGTTTTCTAAGTTCTAATTTAAATTCATTTAAAATATAAATTGTAAATGTTTTAGAAATTGTTATAAAATCTAATTCTATCATAATAATTGTATTTTTGTATTACTTGCATTAAAGATGTGATTATTACAGTCAAGCCTCTCTATAACAACCTCTCGTTATAACAATATTTCAGTATAATAGCGTAACTTTTTCGAGAATCGATTTTTCATTATCAATCGTAAAGATGTTCATTATAATAGTACACTTTTTATCAATTTATATATTTATAGCGACCATAGTCAAATATTATATAATAATATTCTATAAGAAATATATTATACATATAATAAAATATAATATATTTATAATAATCTTTCGTAAAATAAATATATTGCCTTTTTTACATTCATACAATAAAAAAATAGTTATGAAAAAGGTTGTATAAAGTATAATAGTTTAACAATAGAATCAACTTTCGTTACTCTTTTTCTTTTTACCAAAGGAGAATATATAGTGAAGAGCCTCAACCTACTGCTACTGGGCCGAGATAGAAGAGTCAATTGTTAAACTCTTCAAAGGAAAACTATTGAATAGCATTTTGCTGAAAAGTTGGACAAAATTCTTTGCCAATTCAAGTATTATAGTGTTAGTAAGAGATTGTATTTTACGAAATAACCTACAATTGTAAAATTCATACATAAAACTTGATTTTTTTTCACAGTTTCAAATAATTTTAAATGTATATGTTCCTTAGATTTTAATTTTTTTATTGGTATGGTACAACTAGTTATAGATTTATGAATAATGTATTAACCTTTTTAATATTTAGTTAATGAACAATCTATTGTAATTTAGTGTATTTTTTGTGAACTTTTTTGTTATAACAATTAAATGAGATCTAAATGTAAAATGCAGTGTACATGTACAACAACACCTCACTGAAGCAGTCATAAAAGTTCTAGATAAACAATGTTACTATATAGAGGTTTGACTGTACTCTCTTCTCTTCTCAGTTGTATAAATATATTTTTTAGTTTTGTTACTGCTAATAAATTTACATATAAAAGCAAATTCTTTTAATATAAATTTTTTATCTTCTATTTTATCACTACTAAAAAAAGCTGAATCTGAGACCACCATCATGCGACCGATTTTCGGTCTCCACAGTTGTGCGACCGATTTTCGGTCGCACATTCAACGAAAAAAAGTGGCGACCGAAAATCGGTCGCACATCGGTCTTTGAAAAATTAGTCACAGCTATGCGACCGACAATCGGTCGCATGTCGGTCGCATAACTGTAACTAAAAACGGGGCAGAACCCCTTTCTTCCCCATTTCAAAATTCCCAAAACCCACCCAATCCCTAAAAACCGAACCCCCCCACCCCATAATCAACTTCCCACCATTATAAACCCCATATAACTTTAAATTACTACTCTATTACCTCCAACATAACATTTAACACAATCTAAACCTACAAATTCAAGGTAAATTTCATTTTTTAGTAATTTGTGTTATTTTTTTAAAAACTCATATAATGACTTTTTAATTCACTTTTTTTGTAGTTATTGGGTGGATAGCACATTGGTAACTCATACTTTCTTGCCATTGGATCCAATACAAAGTAGAGGTAATTTTTTTTTTGGTTTAATAATCCGAATTTAATTATATATATATTTATAAATAATGGAGAGCCTATATATATTGTTTACATGTTAGTTGTTAGTTATAATTAGTTTATTCTATATAATGTGATGTATAATAAGTTGTTTTGGGTTGATGAACTTTAAATATAGGGTTGTGATGTTTGTGATTAATTATGGTGATTGTTGGGATATGTTGGGAATTGTTTGGTAGAGTTGTTTGCAATGTGTTGATGTCTTGTCATGGGTTGTGGTGTTTGGAATACTTGTTATGCATTTAAAGTTAGGGTTTAGGTATTGTTGTTTTGATTGTTCATGTTTGCAACATCTTATGACTAAACCGGATGAATATTGGCACACGCCCGAGTTCGAGGCGAAGAGCGAGCAAGGAAAGGCTGCGCGAGCGTCGGAAAAGGGTGGATCGCTCCATACCGGTGGCTCAATTAGCGCGGCTACACAAAAGATGCGCTTGGTACAGTATATTTAATTGATTGATTATTTACTTGAACAGTTGCTTTTTTGTCTAACATATTATGTTTTTTAATTTGTAGGAAAGAAAGAAAAGCGCACTATTCCCGTGCTCGAGCTGCACAAAATCAGGCATACAAATGGTGCCAAGAAGGGCGGTGGAGAGTGGGTCGAGCCCCGCGCAAAAGAGGCATGAGTAAGTTTGTAAAATTCGATCTTTAGTCGCCTCAATCCTTCAACGTTTAGTCTTTCTATTAACATCATTACTATATTTATGTTATTCAGGAAAAGGCTACAAAGGCCGTGGAAGACTGGACATCGACCCAAGCTTCGGACGCAGGAAGCAGCACCCCAGCTCCCTTGACGTTCGAGAAAGAAAAGCAAATATGGGTCGATACTGTTGGAGGGGTTAAGAAGGGGTATGCTTATGGTCTTGGATCGCTATATGCTCCGGATAAGCATAATTCTCGCTTTTTGGGCTCTTCAGCTACTTCTTCTCCGGCGAACTCCGTTGATCCTGTTGAGATGGCTCAAATGAGAGAGCAGATCGCACAACTGTCGAGGGTAAACCAAGAAACGCAGGACATGATCAGAAAGCTCCTTGCCAAAAAGGAGAAGAAGAAAGCGAGAAGAAAGCATAAGAGCAAACATCGCCGCAGCTCCTCTTCCTCTTCCGAGTCCGGGTCTAGCTCAGCCTCGCCCGAGCCCCAGTAGTCTTTTGAATGTTTGTGAAGTTGTAGTGTTAACAATTTTAGGATATAACTAATGGTCTCCGGATGTTTTTGAAATGATTGGATGTTTTTGAAATGATTGGATTGCTGTTTTATTGCTGTGTTTTGCTGTCCAGGTTCCATTGAATTGCTGGTTTTTGCTGTTGCTACTGCCTGATTGCAGGATTTTTATTGCAGGTTTTTACAGGTTTGGCGACCGATTTTCGGTCGCACAGCGGTCACAACTGAGACCAAGTATGCGACCGATTTTCGGTCGCATATTCTGTGCGACCGAAATTCGGTCGCATACTTGGTCACCATTAATTCCCACAAATTAGACCAAGTAGGATGTGCGACCGAAAATCGGTCGCATACTTGGTCACTGTATGTGAGCTATTGTGCGACCGAAATTCGGTCGCATAGTGGTCGAAATATCGACCGAAAATCGGTCGCAGAGCTATTTGCTACCATTAATATTCCGACTACCCGTATCGGTCGCCGATCGGTCGATCGGCGACCTGGCGACCGATATGCGACCGATTGGGTGGTCGAAGATTCAGCTTTTTTTTAGTAGTGTATTCAATATTCATTCCACAAAACTTGACAAGTTAAGAGGGTAGTGTAGGCATTAAGAAATTCAGTTGGGCATAGAAGGATAACAATAATATGGATTGTTATAAGTTGGAGAGGGAGCATGATTATTTAAAACAAAATTGAAGAAGAAAATTGATTCTTACCCCCATTACTATTAAATTAATGAATTTGTTTTATATAAGCATCGTCAATGTATGATGATTGATGGGCATTTGTCTTTTCATAAATTATTTTGGACAGCTGACATACACAAATTGGCAGGTTATGTTTATCTAGATGATTGATGATAATTATAAACTTAACTCCTTTGCAAATACGATTATTAAAGAGAATGATTTGACATGACTTTATATGTGACGATAATTGTTAAGCCATCGTTAATTACTAGTAATAGGAATGTCTTTTTCTGTTCTTTTAATTTTTGTTGACAGGTACAACTATTCACCGATACAATATGCCCATACATATAGCACGTTCGAAAGAAACGTTCACATTGGATAAGGTGGAAACATTGGCGAAAACACCTTTTAAATTTTAAAATAAATATAGCCAATATTAGTTCGCATATAGTTGTAGACTCAAATTTTACCTACAAATGGGATTATGTATCCGTTTTATTTTATATGACAAGGTTTGAAATTTAAGGATTAAAGTAATAATTGTAATAGCAAGTTTGGACATAAATTCTTTAAAACGACAAGTAATTGTTTGACATCGGAAAATACAAAGATACGGAATTATGAGTCTAGGCTGCTCTGTTGAACTCATAATTCTATTGCCTCTATAGTGTTTATGTTCAATACCGAGTATATTCCTACAAATAAGGTATAAAATTTTGCTGTAGATGTCGAATTAAGTTCCAAAAAATCGGAGATTTAATAAGTGGACCAGTAACTATAACTATACTTTTCAGACATGTCTAAGATTGAAGATAACCACTACCGAAAGGCGAAAACTACTTAATCTCAAATTTGTTGTCACGAGAAATCATAAGAAACGTATCAAAGTGATTGATGTGGAAATGTATACCGCACATTGAGTCTTCAATTCTATGCATTGAAGGGGTTAAAAAAAAAACAATTGATCATCGGATAATTCATGATTGTTATTACAGGTTCTATCATAAGTATATGAATTTGTTCTCACAGGTTAAACACACCGATAGTATAAAAAATCATTACTATTTCAGTGCATATAACATAAGTCAAACGAATAATTACATAGAGAGACAATCCGATTAAACTATAGACGACGACTCATGCTCATTGCAACCGTATCATCGAACCCTGAACAACCTAATAGACCTTGCTTGTATGGCAAGAAGGTTTTCTTCTTCATCTCTTTCAACATTTCCCTCTTCATCCTGTAATGCAACTCATGAGCCGAAATTGAGTCCTTCCTCTTGACCTTACTAGCCAATTTAGAGCTAGAATTCTTAATAACATTTACTTCACGTACTTTTTTCGCCAACTCATACTTTTTCAACTCTTCTGTACTACTACTTGCTCGACTCTCAGAAGCACTTCTGAATAACAATAAATCTTTCAGATTCCAACCATTCCACAGTGATATCAATGATGAGATTGAACTCGAAGACGACGAATCAGAACAATCGTCAGCAGTAGCAGTAGCAGTAGCAGCAGAAGTATCTGTGTTTTCTTGATCAAGATTTTCATCATGATCAATTAACAACATATCTGATATCCTCATATCTGATAATGATCTTGTTTGTTTATGACTGCTGGAACTTGAAGAATTTTGATTACTTCTTTCCCTTCCTCTAATACCATTTTCTTGTTGTAATTGAACGTTCTCTCTTTTACTCCGTTTCATGGCTGCTGCAAATGCTTTCATCTTGTTTCGAGGTGGCAACATTTCTTTAAACCTTTGAGGGGACCCAATGGGAGTCATTAAAGGCATGATTTTGCCACCATCAAAGAGTTCATCAGCTGCTGATATTGAACTTCTCCCTGACTGTCCACCAAAATCAAAAGCAAAATCATACTCATCATCATCATCATGGATATCATCAGTCTCTTCTGATTTTATTACAATATCTCCGCCCTCGTAAAGGGCGGAGATACGGGTAGGACTAGTAGGGGCACTAAAAAAAGAAGTCCCAAAACGTTGAGGACTAGAAGGAGCACTTATATAAGGAGTAGTACATGCACTTTCGAAGTCTACTGATTGAATCATCATCACTTCAGTATCCATTTCTGTACAAAGAATTGTGAGTTCTTGCTATGAAGTTTGGATTGAGAATGGGAAATTTGTTTGAGAAAACTGGAGAAGAGAGAGTGTTATATATAGATATATGCAGGGGAAATTAAAGGAGTTGGAGTTGGAAAGAGCATGGAGGTGGGGGTTTGATTTTCCTTTTTAATTGATGACATAATTAATTAATTGTAATAGTAGCAGTGGACAACTACTTTTGTTGATTAAGCATAAGCAACAACAAAAAGCACATGGCATTTAGATTAGTATATAAATTTAGTTGGTTTAGTTATGGTCAGAGTTGTACTGCTGCTCTATTCATCAATCATGCACCCTTTTAAACTTTCAATTTAAGTATATTAAAATGGGTATTAGGGATGACTTACAACATAATACAATATTTTATAGATATCTTCAATTTTTAATTTCCTCTGACTTTATCGTGTTGTGCAAACCAAAACGAAAGAGAAGTGTTTTCCTTTTTCTCTTTCAGGAAAGTTGGAATTATTAAGCTCCTAGCACGTAGAATCAAACGGCTGACTATTATGTCTGCGTGTGTGCATGCCTCTAATAATCATAGAAGAGTTTTAAATCATAAAAAGGTTTGATGATAATGTTTGTTTGATAATAGTAGTATATTGTACCAATTTGAGCTAATACTTTTCAAGCAAATTACTTTTCTGGAATGTCAAATGTTGGTAAAACTAGGCACCATTTAAAACGTGCATATTTGCGTTTGCCTCGTCTATGTAAGAGTTCTTTTCTAGCTATCACGAGCAACATAATATTCTAAATTCCAAGATTGATTTAAGTTAATTCATTTCAAAAACTAATTGGAAATCTCATAAGCTTAAAATTGTACTTCTAAGTAGTATTTATTTTACAATCTTTGTCAATGCATCTAAAGAAAATTAAAAAACCAACACCAATGGTAACTCAAAAGTAAAAAGTAAATTGTCGTCGTTGTCATCCTCATGGTGTCATGTTATAAAACTAACCAGAGTCTAGATGGAAAAGTTGTCAACCTATCATGATTTTTGTTATCAAACACCATTAACAATATGAATTAATGATATGTAGGAATAAAGTTTGATTATTTTTGTTAATGAAAAAAGTGTTATATTGAAAGTTTGGATCCCAACATCTCCTTTTATTTACTCTCTTCTGTTTTAATTTCGGCCTTTGTCATTGACTGGACCCCCTTTCTATTTGCGATCTTTTATACAAGTTCATTCATCCAGCCAGAGTTGCAGCCACTATGCCCTTCTTTGACAGCTGAATTAATATATCAAAAGCTGCGATATTAAAATCATATAAGTTAGTCGCAAATTTGGGCAATAGTTTTCTTTATTTACAAGTTCTTAATCTGTCACATTTTCTATCTAGTTTTTAATGCAAGTGCTAACACCTAAATGATTCCCTCATTTTCTTTTTGGTCTGTGAGGTGAAGAAATTGACAAGTCTAATAAATAAAATATTCTTTTCCCTAATAAAACAACAAACATATATGAGAAGCAAGATAACGTAGCACGTGAAAATGACCAATACTATTATACAGTATATAAAACAGATAAACTAATGTGTAATATAGCATGCCATGGTGGGCTATTTCCTTTTAATAGATCATTTGGGACCGTTGACATAGACGAATAGGCAGGCTGTTTATCTAGAAGATCGATTGTTTTTCAAGTAAACTTCTTTATTATGGAAATAAGAAGATTAAACGAGTTGAATTTGACATGATTTTATATACTATGATTTATGATGATAAGACGTAGTTAATATACTGATTTAGCTCGTTTTCATCCTTAGATTGAGAACCAATAGCTAAATTGAGTACTTAATACAATTTTCTCCGTCATTTTTGTACGAGTAATATGACTTTTGTTCTCAAAAGGCCAGGTGTAGGCTTTGCAATACAAGATTGTTATAAATTTATATCGTCTCAATATCTTTTTTCCTTTGTGGGGGACGAAATGTGGGGTATGCTTCTCGAAATATACTTATGTACAAAAGAGTTGGGAATCATAAGACATAATTAAATCACGAAAAGTCCTTTTCCGAGTCTCTCTTTTGGTTAATCCATATTGATATAAGCCAATTACACTCTGCAAGAAGCACCAAAAACTTTTGCTTGCTTTAGATTGGAGCTTGTAGATCATTCAATCAAGGATTTATTCTACACTTTTTGTCATTTACTCCAGTGACTCTAGTTTCGATAATCAAGTGTTGCGACAGGCAAATCTAAGGCGATCTAGAGTATGGGTGTGCAAAACTGAACCGGTACCGATAATCGAACCGTTCCCGCTATTAATAAGCATAACGGTATCGGTATAACAGTTATTGGTTTGGTAATGGTATTAGTTTCCAATACCGATAAGATATCGGTACGGTAACAGTTTCTATATCTCTTTATCATTACCGTACCGATAACCGATAAGGTTTCTTTTTATAATTTTTATATATTTTATTTTATTTATTATTAGTATATTAAGTCATTTAAACTCTTAATATACAATATTAACTTATAGGTTAAACTTCAATTATTATTATTATTATTAATTTTGGTGGTTATATGTCAATACCCATACACTTTAATTAATGAGTCCGACCTATAGTAATTACTTTTGCTTTCTCGGATCATTGATCAGACTTTCTTATCTTTACTTTTTTTATTTCATTATTTTGTGTTATGTTAGCATATTGTTAAGACTGGTTGACTGTACTTGTTTACTTAGTTTGTGTGGATGGTTTGTCTATTACTTTAGTGGTTATTCATATTAATTAAAAAATATTACCTATTGACAACCATCCACCAAGAATTCACACATTACTTCGGTGTACCGGTTACCGAACTGTTAACTACCGAACCGTTAAGAACCAATAACCGATAGCTTATTGGTATGGTATTGATTTTACATAATTACATACCGTTAACCGATATACTGTTACCGATAAGCTCAAACCCGAACCGTACCGCCCCATGAACACCCCTAATCTAGAGCAAGTGGATCTAGAATGAATAGTCTTCCTAATCTAGAGCAAGTGGATCTAGAATGAATAGTCTTCCTAATCTAGAGCAAGTGGATCTAGAATGAATAGTCTTATTATATGCTGGTACATTTTTTTTCATATCCATGGTAATTGGTTAAAATGAACTGCAAAATCCTTCCTAGCTAGGTCCACCACTCCTCTAATTTCTACTCCATTTGGCTAGTTGTGTAACATATACCAAACTTCTACAATGGCGACAAAGAAGTCTATTGCTAGGGCACATCTATTCACAAAAGCGTGATATATGAGTGCTCACCTTCTCGATTGTTTTCTTGATTCATCTATGACATAATCAACTGGTAATACAACTCTAACCTGCATCTAGAAACTGATGGTTTAAAACATGTGATGACTGCTATTGAAGAATCGTGAATTTACCCCATATCATACAGCTCTTGTTTTGTTTTGTATTGTATGATTCTTAGCCATATCTGTACGGACAGCATAATATAATGGCAAAGGAGATTCAATTGACCACAGGGGACCAATGTAGCTCCACCACTGGGTAGGTTGTTTGGCTGTATTCTCAAGCTCACTTTCCACTTAGCAGCAATAATATGCAACACTATTACACTGATAGTAGTATATATTAACGTGATGTACAACAATGTGGCCAGAAAGGATCATTTCCAAAATAGAGCAAACTACAGGAATCAACTGGGCAAACCAAAACATTTTAGTAGCCTTTAACTATAGAAGCAATCAGCTTATTTTAGATATCATAACGAAGAAGTAAAACAACCAACCAAGTTCATAACGAAGAAGTAAAACAACCTAGCCACATTACATATGTTCATAGTCATAAAACAAGTCTATGACTGACTTATTAAGACAGTAAACAAAGATAGTAGTAATCCAGAAACTTATCAAACAATTAGCTCAACTTGTCAGATGAAAGAAATCAGCTAGCCATTTCATCAAACACTTAGCATTCTCACAACTTGGATCAATCAAATGAAAAACATGGTCCTCTCCTTCTGATTCCTTAATCTCCACTTCACCTCTCCATTCACTTCCCTTCAATGCCTCATAATAAGTCCACCCTCTATCTTTATAAAAATCACTCCCCGCAGTACAAATCAAAATCTTATCACAAATAAGCCTTGCCAGCAAATTCTGATGAACCGCAGGATTAATTCTAGGATCATCAGTTTTAGGATTTTCGGGACAAATATATGTCCAGATCCTATCGGGTTCATCCGTTCCGAAAAATGGATGAATTAATGCCATCCCAACAAGGCCCAGCCCATTAACAATGTGTTTATCTTCATCTATACTAGCCCGCATCATCATGTTGTGAGCAATATTAGCTCCAGCACTATCACCCGCCAAGAAAACCCGAGAAAAATCTGCATGGTCTTTTAGCCATGGATCAGACCCTTGAGCCACCCATGACAACACAGCCCAAGAATCATCGTAACACGCTGGGATTTGATGTTCTGGGGCTAATCTATACTCAACAGATATAGCTACCACATTAGTTTCAGCAGTTACAGAGCGAAGGTAACTATCATAATAAGTAGAAAATGCGGATTCAATTACAAATCCGCCACCGTGGAAGTACACCAGGAGTGGAAATTTCTGGCTATTTTTTGTAATTTTGGGAAGGTAAATGCGGACTGTGACATTGTTTTCGGGTACGATAAGGATGTCTTTAGATCGGACACCGGTTTGTGGGTTGTCTGTAGGTGGGGCAAAGTCAACGTTACGAAATCTTTCGACCCGGCCATTTTTGTAAACACGAAAAAATGGAAGGATCTCGTGAGCAATTTCAGTTGTTTTAGGGTTTGAAGACATTGTTCGATGGAGGAATAATGAGCAGTGATGAGGGGTACTCAAGGCAATGCTGCACAATCACTAAACCCAAATAGCCATTCCCTTTCTTTTTGAGATAATGGTTTAAATTCCCCCTAAACTATCACTGTTTTGCAAGTTTACTATCTAAACTATGCGGTGGTCACAGAACCTTCTGAACTATTATTTTTCATATCTACAACCCCGCCTTAAAAAATTGGGGTGTGTGTATGCACATGCCACAGACACCTAAGAACATGTGCCATGTGGCACACACGTGAAATTTATTAATTTGTCATGTCATTTTTAATAATATAAAAAGATAAAAATTAATAAAATAAAAAAAATAAAAGATTAAAAGTCAGATGAAACACTATACAAAATCTACTTCAATACTAACACAAAACCTAAATAGTTAGCATTTGATTCTACTTGCAAACCCAGGCAATAAATTTGAAAAAAAGGAAAACAACCAACATAATCTTCATATATTTACTCCTCTTCTCCATCTTATTCTTCTTCTTCAACAAGCCAACAATAACCACCTTAGAGTGTTCAGGAAATTCTGGATCATACCGCTGAAAAAGACCACATGGAACTCTCCGCCTCTTACCTAAAATATTCAACCAAATTAGTAACTTCAAAAAATTCAAAAATTAGAAGGAAATTATTAAGAATTACCCCATAATATTTGCATCCGAAGAAACGCCTTCCTGGATTTGCGTTAGTCGAAGATATTTTTCGAACCGCTCGCTCATCACAATAACAATATACAATCTTCATTTTTAATGGGTGATTGGACAATTAAAAATGAAATACGGATGTTGGAATATTATGGTACTTTAATGGGTGCAAGTAGGGTGGACAATTAAGTGAGAAGACCAATTTTTAGATAAGTTTCAAACTAAGAAAAATTTTCAGATTTAATGGTGTTTTGGTATGCAATGGAAGAGGGAAGGAGAAGACTCTTAAAAATAAAGAGGAAAAAAAAGGAAAGAAAACAAGAAAAATGAAAAAGGGCCAAAAAAATAGTGAAATCTGAAAAAAATAGTTGTTAAAGTGCCAACTAGATTTAAATTTTCACTCTCCACGCCCCCTTTGGTAAGTGAACACACATACTTTGCCATGTGGCAAGGCGGGGGTGGTAGATATGAAAAATAATAGTTCAGGGGGTTCTGTGACCAGCGCATAATTTAGGTAGAAAACTTGCAAAACAGTGATAGTTTAAGGGGGATTTAAGCTATTATCTCTTTCTTTTTTATTAATTATTTCACTAAGTCCCTACAAGGGTAAACAAACGTCAAAAACAATAAAGGCGCATTAAACAATAGGACCAGCATATATACTAATAGTACAAAGCTAATAAGACCGATAATCTTTAATTTTCACGCTTTCCTATTTAAGGCCATATCCTCTTCCTACCTAAGGTCATATCATCGGTGATCTGAATATGGGTCATATCCTATCTAATCACCTAAATAGCCAATCCCTTTTTTTTTTTTTTTTATTAATAATTATTTTCACAAAGCCACTAAAAAATATATTTAAAATAAGAATTTTGTGACAATGTTCATTAGGGAATTTGACATATAGTTTGCATAAGACCTATAGGGCAGGCTGGGCATTGAGCATTAAAGCGTGCTCAGATACAGTCGGGCACTTGGGAGGTAAGGTTTGGAGGGAATTAAAAAGCTGAAAACAAATGATAAATAATGAACAATCAGTTCAATTGCAAGCAGTAAAAAAGTGCCGACACAAGGGAATAGTAGCATGAATACAAAGCTGTCCCCTCCAGCAACCTTCACCCCTATGTCCTGCCTATATGTGTTAATGTATTGCCATGTCTAATGTGTTAGAAGATATACGGAACCATGAACCAAATAAACATTTCATAATCTATAATTGTAAATTTCAAATAAATTGACATGTACATTCTCAAGAAATACCTTATACATCATAACTACATATTTTTAGTACTGAAAGGAGTTGATCACAATTTTTTCCAACATGTAGAAATTGAATGCCATGTACATACAGCAACACTATAGCAACAATCAATAAAATTGGTAAAAGATAAAACCCAATTCTAAAAGTCATAAAAGTAACTTTTAAAGGTGCATATACATGTATGGGGTCAGGACTGCCTAATGTACAAATAGCAAGTCCAACAAGTAGTAATTAGTAACCAAAGGATTAGTTCCTCAGCGGTTAGTATTTCAATTAAAATCTCTTAATAATCATAAGTTTGAACAGCAAGGAATATAAAACAACAAAACAAAGTACAAAAGCTGCTACTATCTTGTTGACACAACTCGATTGCAGTTGTACTTTGGTAAGTATTGTCTTTCGATGATTCAATCAAATTTTCACTGGTCAAAGAGGGAAATGAGGTAGCCTGCTTTAACCAATCCAAACGCTGGTAGGAGAAAGTTACTACATCTGGAACTTGCTTTTTCAAATGTGTCAAAACTTCCGAAACTGTTTTCAGTTCACACATTTCTCCTTGATCAATTGATGGAGGACCACAAAGTTTCTTTTCTGATCAGTAAAGGCCAATATAGCTAACCTGGTTCTATCAACTGCAGATGCACCAGCCTGACCAACGAGCTGTCTCTTCCATGCATATGCAACAACAGCACCATCCGGACAAACCAGGGGTATGTGGAGGCCCCAAGAATTACTTCGTCAGCTAAGGGAATTATTGAGAACACCAGAATCTTCCAACCATTTTCCAACAGTGCGAAGGTCTTGTAGGTGATGTCTCATAGAGGCTTCTTCTTTGAGTACGAGATGCAAAGTTTTAGATGAGTGTTGTAGTTGAGCCGCCACGAATAGGGCATCCAAAAGCCGATCTGCGCCAAGTCTGATATCAGCTATGAGCCGACTCGCCTGCCCTAGCCGCTCCAGTGCCATTGCCACCTGTTTTGGCAGTGCACTCCAGCCGCCTTGTCGGACTTCACTACTGAAGGAGCTGGAACCGCCGCCATATGTGCTGGTGGTGTTGTTTGCTGCATTTTTCTTCTGATTAGGAGGCTTGTAAGTTAGAACCTTTACAGTGGCATAATGATCAAACTTCATGACAAAAAGATTAAAATTTTGACTTAAAAAAAAAAGGGCAGCCCGGTGAATCAAACCTGCAAAACTTTCATTTAAGCTGGTCGAGTTGCTTATCACTCTGATCACTTGATCTTACTAAGTCTATCAACTCGAAGTGCTTAAAATTTATGTAATACTAGTCTTTGGTCTTACTAAGTCTGTGACTATAAGCTTTATAAATCACAGAAATATAATAAAAGTGTATTTGAGTTATAATATTCCTAGCTTATTCTTTGACTATTGTGCTTTGTTATTTTCTGTTAACCTAAATTTTCTTTAGTTTTAATGTCACAATTTGCTTTATCATTGTGTTTGCATCTTGTTTCTCTCTGTTCATGTTTCCAAAATATTTTTTTTTAGCCGGGGGTCTATCGGTACCTTTCCACTTTGGTGAGAGTAAGGCCTGCGTACATCTCACGGGTATGTTGTGTTGTTGGATTTGAGTTATAAAATTTAAATAAAGGAAAATAAATGAAGTCCCAAAATATGATGAATATTAGTGTTATTTCGCTAACTCAGATAACAATAGAAATGTCCCACCTCACAATAGTCTGGAATTCAATGGAAATGTCTATTTAAAATATCCACATATTTATATAGAACTCTTCCAAAAGAGAAATCTGCAGATGTAGGCAAAAAGGAGAGGAAGTTACCTGTCTTTCTAATCAGTGGCTAAACACAGTCAGAAAAGGCATACGATCGGTCGATAGAGGAAATAGAGAGCTAAAATAAACTGGGCCGTGTCAAGGGCCTTTCCCTTTGTTGTTTTGGTGATTTACAGATATAGAACATTTTCTTGCGCTAGTCACATATTGACCCTAGTAAAAAAAATCTTACAAATTTAGCGCATGTAAGAAAGTTCCTGGTGATCGTAGTAGTTAGGCTCTAGCGGCCGGCAGAAACTTTTCCCCGATAGGAGCCAAAATTAAAGACTTCTCTTAGTAGGGTCAATAACACGGACGCCAAATCTGTCTATCTCGTGCAAAAGCATGTTGTTTTCTCATGGGCTAGAGAATTGTTGGGCTTAACACCATGTTACGAGCAATATCAGCTCCACTACCGGCTTTGGCGTCGAGCTGGGTGAATAAGCTCAACTGAGCTTTCTAAGTTAGCGAGCCGAACCCCAGAATCTAATCAAGCTCGGGCTCTATATATTGAGCTCAATTGAGCTTTACAATAGTTTGATCAAGCTTGAGCTGAACCCAACCGCCTCTTTTATATTTGTACCTGCATACTAAACAATATCATTGGTTTCCATCTATATGAAACTAAAAATATGATTTAAAAGATAATGGAATTTGAACTTGCTATATGATCATGACTAAACAAACTATCATAGAACAGATTAAATCAAAAATTTAATTTTTAATCCAAAAATAAATATATTATAAAAATTCAACAACTATGTAATGGAGCTAACTTTCAAAATAAGAACGAAAATGCCGACTCGATTACAAGAAGTACAAGAGGAGTGAAACTATCTACTCCCTCCGTCCCAAATTAGTTGACGCTTTAGCAAAATTCATTTGTCCCAAATTAGTTGACGCTTAAGGATTTCAAGACTATTTTTGCCAATTCTTTCCAACTATACCTTTATTTATTAATGGTATTCTCAAAAAGTATTTAATAGTCATATAATATTAAATAAAGGTAACATAGTAAAGTTTATACTCTATTTATTGATTTTCTTAATGGGCGTGCAATAGCTAAAAATGTCAACTAATTTGGGACGGAGGGAGTAATTTTTAAGTGGTTTTGAGAAGGTAAAATCAAATAGTTGCATTGTTTTGTGATACAATAACGACACCTTTAGACTATGATGGCTATTTATGGGTGTTTGTGATGGGCAAAGTAAATTTTTCTACTCGACCATTTTTGTAGACGTGAAAAAATGTCTCCTATTTACTTTTGCCATGAAGGGAGCTCCAATGTGAAATAGGTTAACTGCCAGTGCCGGCTCTAGCCCAAAGCCACTAAGGTAAAGGCTTTTGGCCACCAGATAATTTGGGGTCCATTTTTTTTTAACTAATAATATGTTTTATGGCTATTTTAAAAAAATATATATTTAATATTCTAAGGTAAAATTACTACAAGATTATCGAAAAAAATTAAAGTAATTATTACCCCACGTAACTATTCCCAAATATTATCCACTTTTTGTAATAACATTTTGTCTTTCCTTTCTTTTCTTAGCCACTTAGTAGAATTTTGTTAATCTTTTAGATTTTAAGAATATATATTTTATTTAAATAAAATCTAATAATATGCCCCATATACATACACATACACACAAATATATATATATATATACACACACACACATACACACACACACACATACATGCATGCATGCATACATACATACATACATACATACACGTGTGTATATAAGCTATATATAAAGAATCAATCTAATAATGTCATATTTTAAATATAAAAGTTATGGCTAGATTATGTTAGGGCTAAGTATCTTGTTAATATGCTATATTGAGGGCTATTTATGTGGAAAATCCCAAAATTAAAAAGAGAACTTTTTTTGTGTGTTTAGTTATCTTTATTCTCAATTGAAATAAAGAATATATATATGTGAAAGGTTTTTTTTATTTTTTTAATTTGAAAAGAATGCCGCTTAACCTTAATAATATTTTTGCTTTGGGCGACAAGTTTTGGTAAGCCACCCTATAAACTCCATATCCCCAAATACTTTAGATAAAATAACCAAATTTACACCATATATTTTAATATTATGTTTTAAAATTACCCTCGATTTGGAGCGCAATCAGAGGCTAAGGGTAAAAATGTAACTTTTATTTATAATGGGGGAATGAATAAACCGAAAGTGAAATAGAAGGTAAATTGAACAATTTAAGATGATATAAGAGTAGAGACAGATTTGATCAGTTTTTCTTTAAAAAATAGTTCATTCACTTGACAACTTTCATAAGGTCTAGGACCATGTCATTTATGATTTAGTTTAACTAGATTTGACAATGCTGACGGGAAATTAAGCAGGAATGTGGAAACCATTAAAAGTCATAATCAGATCTTTGGAATTTAGAGAAAGAAAATCATTGATTGGCTGAATCAATGGTTATCTCACGTACGTTAAAGAGATTGAAACACAACTGTGATATGGAAAAAGTAGGTAAGATTTATTTTTTAATAAAGTGCCATTTCCAATAAGAAGTGCACAAATATAATGCACTTGCAACTTAAGTAGGTCAAGAAGTGGGCTAATAAGTTGGTCTAACAAGACCTAATATATTAACAATACCATAACAGAACCTAAGTAAAATTGGTAAAGATTTCATAGAATGAAGAAAGTATCAAGCTAGGGTTATTAAGTATCTCAACTTTCTAAATTTATTGAGCAATTTTTACCTAAATATCTCTCATGTGCTCTCTAGATAGACATGTTGTACTTTTCTCCAAACTTTCCAATACAAGAGGTTGGTGTGCTTTGTGGCCATTCACCATAGAATTTGGGACACGTGTCGGCTCCAGCTATCTCCCTGCATGTTCGAAGCTATTGTCAAAGTAGTGGAGAGAGTGCAGGTGGTGGGGTGGGGGGGCTCTCATAGTCTCGAAGGATCCAAATCGTAAATCACCGACCTTTTGTTATTATGATTTTCAATTGGATGTGAAATGTTGGTCCTTTGATTTTGATATACACTTCTCTTATGCATATCAATAGACGCCGTCGATTTTATAGCCACTTCATATCACGTGAAGACCTTTTGCAACTCAGCCGGCTTTCGTGTTTAGCATTTAAAGAGACTGATATTATTATGTGTACAATGAGTTGGTCAAAACGATTATTATGTGGAGTCTCTTAAACAAAAAATACTAACAGATACACATTAATGTAATTGTACTTATGTTTCAATCATTTACTGTTCATAAGATTCAATAATTCAACTCAATTATATTACCGGTAAAAAACCGATGAATCTCTACACTTAACTTCAATCTTGATTTTGAAGGCTACATCATACAGTAGACTAGAAATCAATTTCGTTCAGAAATTATAGCCATATTCTTATAAATACAAACTATATATTTAAGACGTTTGGTCATGATTTTATATCATTCCCAAAAGGCCATAAACAAAGTTCCTAGCGTTCAAAAGTTAATCAAAGTATATTTTCCACTCAAAAATTACGTGCACTTTTACATATGCATGTGCATACATATTCCAACTTTTGTACGCTTGAATGCACCAAGATTCGGGATGTTACATATTTCCTACCAAAGAAAATAACAACGTTCAAGATCAACTTATCAAAATTATCCTTAAAAAGGTACTGTATAAAAAGAACAATTTTTCTAGTTAAAAATATTAAGAAATTTAGTAAAGAAATTGCATAACTCTCTAAATAACAGTGCCCTTATATTTTTTTTCTAACGAGATGGAAGTATGGTACTATATATTTCAGTCAATGTTTGAGATAATAATAATTTTCCTCTATTTTATCTTTTTTATAGTAATACTTTTCACCAAGAATACTTGTAGATCTACAGGGTATGGTTCGAAAGTTTCTAGATATATGGCCATTCTTGACAGGATCTAAGCAACGAAAGAAGAATCACCTATTAGATCTGCTCAATGTCACATGACATATGATAATTACTTCCATGATTACTCAAACGAATCGGATAGGACAATTGGTAATCCATATTTAAGTTGAATTTTTCTTCTAAACTTGCAATTGAGCACGTCATTACATTTACTTTCCTTTTCTAGAGGGTAATCATTAACTAATTAAGGTAAAAAGAAAAAGACAGCAACAAGAACTAGCAACTTTACTGGTCTTAAAACATAGCATAGATTAGTTGGCACCACCAAGCGAATTTAAAAAATGAACTTTCTGCATTATTCTAAATCAGGACGAAGATTGTAAGGCTTAATGGACCAACACAAAAATGTGCCCAAGTACTAATGAAAAGTCCTTTGAGGCTCATCTCATCCACAACCATAGCCACACCAATGACGTACCAATAGGCAATAATTTTAGGTCTAACAAAAGTGCCTTCCCTTTTGTGCAGGAAACCGTACGAGTTGAATATATCATGAGCTTGTGTCTCTATTTGTAGACTCGAGATCACGTGGACTAGTGGGTCCAAAATTAAGAAGAAAATGATCTGAAAACTTCGTGTGTTAGTATCAATTTTAGCACTAGTGTAATTTTTTTATCATTCTAATAACTCCAATCAGAAATCTCAAAGACCAAGTATCGAGAATGGAAAATGTCTTGGTAAAACGAAATAATAGAGATATGTGCCCTAATCAGATACCTCAAGTTTCGACATTAGAAATGAAGCATTTCTTGTAAGGAATTCTTTACCCCCTTCGTAGACTATCAGTCACAAATTTAAATTAATCAAGACACTGAATTTAAATACGGAATACTTAAAAGAAAGAAAAAAAGGATCTTCTAAGCTTGTGCCATTATTCCTAGGCCCGAGGGGACTAATATAGACTTATGGAAAGAAAAGCTTGTATCAGCTTTCAAGTAAGTCCGGTGTTTTGATTTTCATTTTTGCTGTCAAATATAATCGACTAAATAGCTCTTAATTATTTGAACTATTAGGATGACGATTGGCGAAATTTTTAGACAGAATATTCATAACAATATCATAGTTCAAAAATCATAACACGAAGAATAATAATACTTACTACAATAACAAATACTAATAAATTTGATAATGTTGACACTACAGAACTTTGGATTGGGATAAATCAAATGTATAAGGTGTTCACGCCTAAAAAGAATTATAATTGTACGACTTAAAAAATGATTAATATAAGCTTCTATCACCGAATATCTAATCGAATATTACCAATCAATGCTAGGCAACATCAAAATCTTTTAGATAAGATACTAACTGTATAATGGTGTGCAATATAATGGTGTGCAATGAAGTTACTTTTGCTAAGTTTTACTGAGTTTAGATACCTTTATCTGGAAATATTAATTACTTAAAAGTCAAATGGAAAAATTTAGAAGACAAGGACATTAAACGTTATCTTCACAAGTTTACATTGTTTGGTCTATAACATTGTTTTTGTTGCTAATATTGCTTTTGAAGTTGAACAATATATTGTTATATTTAATAAAACAATATATGTTGGTATAAAAAAATTTATTCACTATACGTTTATATCAAATCATATTAACTTAGTTAAGTTACAATATTAGGTGAGAATGCATGTAATTCAGTATGTTTAAGTGACAAGCATGCACCTAAATAAGTGCCATATACTCATTGAATTTGGACAAACACGATGTATAAGTTTTTTTTTTTTTTCCAATTATACTAGCTAGCTTACCATATAATATCTGGTCCATATTTCATAAAAGTTGAGCAGCTTTTTATTTCTCAAGATATCAAGCCTAGAATTTTCGTTTACTAGAAATCTAGAATGAACCTTGATAAACAGCGTCATTTGCATTGAGTCAAAAATATGAGAAAAGAAAATATACACTTATTATAAGTGAGAAGAAGAACAGAAAAAAAATAACCTGTGTGGTGCGATTTCATAAGACACACTGACATGGCAAATGTGGTCTTGTTATGACATTCCCCCCCCCCCCCTCCCCCCCCCCCCCACATAAACTTAGCCTCCTACTCCTATATATAGGAGACACTTATTTCTCTTCCTTCTCAAATGGATTGATAGTCCCTCACGGCCTCACCACATCCACACTCCCATACCATTTAAAGCCTTCTTTTGTTACATCAAAGATCAGCCAGCCTCATATAACAAGGAAAAAGTTCCAATAAATAAAGCAAAGCACATTAATAGATTTCTGCATTTGGATGGAGATTGTTTCTTCCATTATTTACTTCCTCTTCTTTCTCACAGCTTTTCTCTTCTATCACGTATCAAAGAAACAAAAAGGGAAAGACACACAAAAAACAAAGTTGCCTCCTGGTTCAATGGGATGGCCTTACTTAGGTGAAACTCTCCAAATGTACTCTCAAGACCCAAATGTCTTCTTTTCTAATAAACAAAAAAGGTTGTACAACATTATTATCACATTCTTAAAACTTTCCTTTTGCATGAAAGAAACCATGCATTCATTGTGTTCAAATTTTTATCTGCAGATATGGGGATATATTCAAAACACACATTCTTGGATGCCCTTGTATTATGCTAGCAAGCCCTGAAGCTGCACGATTCGTGCTAGTTACTCATGCTCACTTTTTCAGACCTACGTACCCCAAGAGCAAAGAGAGGATTATCGGCCCTTCTGCATTGTTCTTTCACCAAGAAAACTACCATTCTCAATTAAGGAAGCTGGTTCAGAACTCATTGTCTCATGAGGCTCTTCGAAAGCTTGTTCAGGACATTGAGTTCCTAGCCATTTCTTCCTTGGAAACATGGGTGGCAAGAAAACAAGCTATCAACACATTTTATGAGATGAAGAAGGTTAGTTCCGTTACTACTTACTATTAGTTAACTCCTATATAGTACCTCGGGGTTATCCCAGATACTCCAACTTTTGGGAATTATGACTAGTTGTCTTATGATAAAACTTCAATGGGGCCGGTTATAATTTTAAATTTTATTTGAAGTGCTCGGCACAACTCTATGATCATTTCGTCCACTTCGGAATATATTTCTCATACATGTAAATTTCATGGATATGTTACAGTTTGCATTTGAAGTTGGCATTCTTGCTGTCTTTGGTCAACTGGACACAGAGCGTAAAGAAGAGCTTAAGGAGAACTATTTCATAGTTAATAAGGGGTACAATTCTTTCCCCACAAACTTACCAGGAACCGCATACTACAAAGCTACAATGGTAAGTAACCTCCCTAGCTCCAGTATTCATTTCACTGCCTCAACACCACCCCCCCCCCCCCTCCCAAACACACACAAATTAGAGCTTAATAAAAGTTCGCTTTTTTTTTTTAAAGGCAAGGAGGAAGCTTGATCAGATAATTAGTGAGATAATTTGTGAAAGGAAGGAGAAGAAAACAGGAGAAAAGGATCTCTTGGAGCGTCTACTAAATTTCAAAGATGAGAAGGGGCATACTTTAACAGAAGATCAAATTGCAGACAATGTCATTGGAGTACTCTTTGCTGCTCAAGACACAACAGCTAGTGCTCTAACTTGGATACTCAAATACCTTCATGATGAACAAAAAATTTTAGAAGACGTTAAGGTATTGTTTGTAGTTCCGTAGATTCCTAGTGTTTCCAATCTGTTTCTTTCTTTTCCCATTTCCATAATGACTAGTAATTACAATTAAAAGTTGGATTTAACTTATATATACTACTAGTGTAAAGATCTTTTACATTATCAAGGTAGACCATGTGATAGGAGATTATTTACTACTTTTACTAGTTTACAATTATAACTTAGCATAGAGTTTTACCAGCAATTACTTATAGGTGACTTCAATGTGTAATATCTTTTACATTTGCATAGAACTTAAAGTTTTAATCCTATATTCTTTTCACTGCAGGCAGAACAAATCGCAATTTACGAAACTAATGAAAAAGGAAAGAAACCCTTGACATGGACGCAAACTAAAAATATGTCCCTGACATACAGGGTAATTACTAGTACTACCAACTCAAAAACTTGTATTCTACACCTTCAGTAAAAGAAAATCCTTCTCATCAGATGCACAACTGATCGTTTCAGGTCATTTTAGAGAGTTTAAGGATGTCAAGCATTATATCTTTCACCTTTAGAGAAGCCGTGACTGACGTATTTTACGATGGTAAGGCCTCATACTGGACTCATTCATATCAAAGCCGACTATAAATATGGAAGTAGCTTAGCTTCATCTGAGACACACTACTGTTCTCAACATGAGTTTAATAGTCAGAATTTTACATCTAGGATACTTAATTCCAAAAGGTTGGAAGGTCATGCCACTATTCAGAAACATCCATCACAATCCAGACTTTTTTGCTGACCCTTGGACTTTTGATCCTTCGAGATTTGAGGTAAGCGGTAATTTATTAGCAAAGTACTTTTCTAACTCTCTACTTCTCTAGAACATGACTACCAGCTCCAGCTCTATATTCTTACTATTCCTTTTCTTTTTCTTTTTTGGTGGTGGCGATGCATACAGGTTGCTCCAAAGCCCAATACCTATATGCCATTTGGCAATGGAGCCCATGCTTGTCCAGGGAATGAACTTGCCAAAATGCAGATGTTGATTTTAATCCATCATCTAGTTACCAACTATAGGTACGATAATGATATATCATGCTCCTCCTAAATGTATGATACAAACTTAATTTGACACTTCCAAGATTCATGTATGACCCTTACCATTGTTGGATACTTCTGTGCCACATATTCCCACAATAAGTACTGATCAAACATAGGAGTGTTAGAGAAACTTCTTTTGTTCAATTCAAGCTCTCCTTAAGATTCTAATTTGATCATATCACAAGATTCATTAAAAGATCCATTCATTAGATGGTTCTCCACCATGATAACTTGCATATGCAGCTCACAAATGTGCGCTCAAAGTTGTGTCCTAATGTCATTTGTTTAATTTTTCTCATGGTTTAACAATGGCAGGTGGGAAGTCGTAGGTTCCCAAGGCGCAATACAACATAGCCCATTTCCAGTACCTCAACATGGACTCCCAGCCAGGTTCTGGAAAGAAAGCAAAAGCCACAAGGTATCCCTGGGAAACGAGATGCCAACAAATAGACTTTAGTAGGAAGAGAATAGCAGAAAAGCAGAAGATATTTCCTGACCTAGTTTCCAGTTTCTAGTGTAACTCAACCCAGAAACTTTTTATCCTGGGTCTATATTATTAGTTTGCACCCTAAGAGCTCATTGGTTGTATTGATAAATGCGGTAGGAGGAGAGAGCTTTACCAAAGGATGTAATATCAACTCTTCTTCTGGTTCAATAGGTAATATATTACTGAATAACCTATATTCTTATGCTCTATTTGGTGTAAAAAGAATATGCAGTATGAATCAAACCAAATAGAAAAGTGACACTATAGCTACAGTTTACCTGCTGAAAACGAGAACGCTGAATGCAACATCTCCTTATGCATGGCATTGAAGTACCTTTTACTTCACGTGGAGGTCGGCATCAATAGCCAGGACATCCATGTGTCGTAGCTGCTTGAGTGGATATAAAAAAAAGGAAATACCCTGAACCAAAGGGAAACCTGAAGAGTGCAAATAGTTAGTTAATGCACAGCATGAAGGGTCCCATGAGACATTTGGCTACAACAATAACCATCAGTTGCACACTGATTCTGAAGCTATTAAGGTCTGGTTGGCTACGCTCTTGGGGGGTAATTCTTTTCCAACTCAATAGAAACTATTGTGAGCAACTATGAAACATAGACATTTAAAACACCTTATTCAGCATTATCCCCACACAGATGCACCTCAATGATAGATCTATCATTTTGCCATACCCCAGCTGGGTGGTTCTCACTTGTATCATCTGATTATTAATAAAACGGAAAGGTGTCACTAATTACATAAGGACACCAGAATAACCATACAAATAAAAATCTGTTAAAGAACCATCAAATGACGGCAGCAACAGAATTAAGACAATGAGAATATCAACAAAGTATGTCCTAACGTTTCACAACATATAAAAGATAACCAGAAAGCTGCAAAGAATTATTTCAGGATGTGAGTGTCTCAATTCTGATAATTTTACAGATTAACAAAAGTATTGCATAGCAAGGCCCTTGCTATAACACAAATGTTTAATGAATGTTGAATGTTGAATGTTGAAAATAGTTTACTCAAAGAATGATTCATATCAAATGGGTAAAAACAACATTTATCCTTGCAAGCCATTTTCTGTAACAGCAATCTAGTACGGTTATTATTGTCTAGCCAGAACAACAAGGTTCTGTTGAGTATATTGGTCCTTGCCTCTCCAATATCCAAATTCATGTCTCATCAGAATTTTCCAGTGCGGAACTGGTGACAGTCTAAAACATCACTTCATAAAGTACTTGCGCAATAATTCCTGCAGGTGGGGACAAACTACTACAGCAGAAGTTCAGCAGCACAAAAGATAAGGACTTCAATACATCTTACGACTTAATTTCTTGCGGTAATTAGAGGAAGGCATTTGTGCTTATTCAAGGACAAAAATGCCATTCAAAGGCTAAGAGTAGATCCATCACAACAAAATCATAACTTTCAAAAGCAGCATGAAGTTAACTAGCAGTCATTTCATGAGTAGATGCTCACCATATTAACTATTGCAACAATAACTCCATAAACTCTTCAAAATTTCAAAAAACCAGAAAGCTCTTAAGTAATGATATATTTCCAATGCGTTGAAGTCCTAGCAGTGTTTAGAGAAATAGAAAAAAACTTATTCACATACAGTGTTTACACCAAACCGCATTTGTTTATCATGGCTAGACAATAAATTGATGTGAGAACAATTAATAATCAACAATGGTTAAATGATACATTGTATGTAAATGACACATCATATGTGTAGTAATTGATTTTGAGTAAACAAAGTATTTTTCAAGGTAATATCAGTTCCCAAAGTATATTCATCATGTCAGTAGCCATAGTTGGACACGTAACCTACATGCCACAAATAGTCAGAAGTGTACACCGTTGAGCAGCAAAGTTTACCTTTAATGGAAAATATTCTTTTCTAGAAGCAGACTCCTGAATCACGTAACTTCCCAAGAGCCTAAATCATGTGACCGGTCACAGTCGCTCACAGAAATATCACATGTTATATAGCAGTCTCCTACCTAACAGATCAACATAAACCATCACTAGAACACTGAACCTTCGAGCACCACACTGACAAGTCTAGAATTGAGGGACTGTCAAACATCCAAAGCATGATCTATGCATAGCTTGCATCACCAGAATTGAGACTCACATTGTAACCTTTGAACCATTGATTATAACCTTCATTTTGGAAACCAACTAATACAGTGAACCACGCAAGTCACAATAAGTCATTTGTTTTGTTTCCAGAACATACTGGACGAGTAAGACCGCCTTAAGTAAATACACATGTATACATCTAAACAAGAAAATACATCATTTTTGACAAATTATGATAAACAGCCTAAACTAATTTGTGTTCTATATAATCACAATCTTCAGAGACTTGTAGAAGTAATACTCCCTTTAATCCATTTTGTAGGACACGCTTTCCTTCTTAATTTGTTCCAAAAAGAATGAAACCTTTCCATATTGGAAGCTCTTAAATTTTTAACTCCGCAAGTTATCCTCAATGAGATGCTCCTAAAGACACACAAATGTCGGGGCATATTTAAGACCACAAGTTTTGAGGGTACTTCCATTATGTGGCAAGTCTTATTTTCTTTCTTAAACTGTGTGCCCCTCAAATACCAGTGTATAAAATAAGACCGAGGAAGTACCATATGTTAGTCGGTTGTATCAATCAGATAAGCCAGAAAGAGGCATTTCTGGTGTTTCTCTCTTAATAGCTACAAATTTGTGCTTACTTAGATATACCTAATGGGTAATATGTCCTGTCTATTGCAGTACTACTAAAATAGAAACGGCATAGAGTGAATAACATTCAACTTGAAGGCTCTCTTAGAGGCTAGATAAATTTTAGCATATTCTGAAATGGGAGATTGTATTATAACCCATTCAAGAGTTGAATTCTTATAAGTGAGAGTTAAGGCATGAGCGTTCAACATAGGCTCCCTAAAAATACATAAAAATGAAGTTTGGGAATTATTGAAATCTATTAATAGAACTCAGCCAGTTATATTTATGTGATAACTGAATAACTAACTTGCAAGTGTAAACCTCTCTCAAGATGACATTCAAGTACTGAGATCAAACCCCTCGAAGGTAGGGGCCGGATGGCACAATATAAGATACGAGTTCAGCCAAGCCGAGTAGCTTTGACTCAAACCTTTTTATATGTTTTAAGAAATCCACTAGATATTCACAAAATTGAAATTGTGAATCCAGTAACCCAAATGATTAATGCGTTCAATGGCACCATGAACCAATAAAGTTCAAATACTGGATCTGCCTCTGCTCGAAGGCCAAAGCAGCCAAAATGGTAGGTTTCAAATCAAAGGATTACAATCATCCCAAAAGTCCTACGGGCATAAAACCAAATTCCTGTCCTGCCTAAATGTTCAGATTGTCATTCTCCATAAAGAGAACAGCATTTTGATTAAATCCAGATAGTCCGAGTTGTTCTAAAGAAGCTGCTTGTCTTTATGTCTTTTATATTAGCATGTAAATGATAACTTTGGGTGAATGATATCACTGTCTCCAGAGCCTTTCTGGCTATATTGGTTTTCACTTGTTTCACATTGGCTATTTGTAAGAGTTGGTTAGTGCTCTCATATCGCAACAACAGAAAGACACTGAACATATTTCATAAAAAATTGTGCTTATGAGGGCACCTATAAGCATGGAGATATGGATACAATAATTTAGCATATGCTAATATCTTCATACATGTCGGACAAAAAGGAAGGATAGAGAAAGAGAGAAGATTGTTAACATAGAACTTGAGATATATTTTAGCAAATCGTACTCTATGCTCAAACAGTAATGGGTGTGAAACCTTTATCATTTGCCGAAAAGATCAAAACTTCTTCAGGTGACAAAAAACACGAGCAATGATCTAACTTACTAACTTCATCATTTGCTTGACATGATGTGATTTTCTCTGGTGGCAAAAAATGCAAAGTACGAGCTAAATTTAGTCTTGAATAAATATTTTCAAGTGGTTCACCCTAGACATTTAGTGATTATGAGCAAAAGCATATCCAAACTTATATACAGAAAATTATCCAGGTATCAGATAATTAAATGTTTTAAAGCACAAAGAACCTCATATTATATAGTCATACTTGTTTGTCAAAACTAAAATATGTATACATTGATTAGAAGGATGGAGAAACAGACAAGCAAATAATAACGGCAGAGTCTAGTATGCTAATATGAGTCTTTTCCCATGTCAAAAAACTGATAAAGCATGGGATCAATGGATCTACATTTAGAGTTACTTCCAAGTGATCGCATTACTATTTTAGTCTAGAATTAGTGCCTTCCTATACTATCTCGCTCAACAGAAGGTCCTCGTGTACATATTTTAGTTGGTCGACACCTACAAACCTCAACAAGAAGTTGCCTCCTCCCCTCTTGGAGTTACCTTATCAGTTTGACATGCTCTACGCTAAAATAGATTTGTTATAATGTATTGTGTTTTTTCACCTCTAATAGAATTTAAGTTTGTAATGTTTTTATTTGCATATTTGCAGGAAGCAGACTGAATGATATGTTCATGTATCCGGATTTTGTCTTAGTTATTTCAGCAAATTGTGGAATCTAGACCTCCCCCCCCCCCCCCCCCCCCCGGTATCATATCCACATTATGATGCTAGTCATACAATAAGAGCTTGTTTTAACTTTATTCCATTACAAGCTTCTTCCTTTTGCCTTCTTTTTTGCAAATTGATTGAGGCATTCATTACTACCTTCAAACAGCCTTACCAGAAGAAGCACCATTCCTAGATGTCATCAAACCACTTATTCACAATGGCAGAGCATTCCCTTAACTAGAGGCCTCACTAACTAGAGGAGCACAGCAGCTGCGGTGCATAAGATAAATAAGAGAACAAGTGATATGATCCGATAGTCAATTGTCATTTCTCCAAAATTCGACAAGGTGACATGTGTCCCTCGCTCGTGAAGTTGGTATGCATACACCTGCGCTTGTTCCAACCAAACCAGGACCTATTCAGCATTATTGAATTAATAAACAATGTTCATCTTGATTAGTTAGTACATGAACTATGTTTTATTGCTTCACGAATTAGGATCTAAATAAGTTATATCAGAAGGATGCATGTATTTGTTACTTCAGAAACGTAAAGAAACTAAATTATGATACAAATACTAAACCAGATATATGTTTGGATACATTTATCAATGTCCACTACTCAAGTCATTATGAGCTAGTGAAATTGAATGAATTACTATGATCATATTTATTTTACTCTCCTTCCAGTGAATTTGAGCATTTGAGTCTGTTTTAGGTCTCCAACTCCTATTTGAGTGTTTGAATGTGTTCTTGCTCTCCAATCTCTAACAGCACCTTCTCTTTATTCATTTTCCTTTTTTTCCTATACACTTTCTTTCATCTGTCTATCAATCAACCGCACCTCAATCCCAAATCAATTAGGACCGACTACATGAATCATCTATATTTCTATAATTTTATGGCTGTCAACCTACTGAAACTCTACGTTGTATGCGGACTTGGGACCGGCTATGCTATGTCAACACACTAATTTATTATATTACCAGTTATTGTATGTCTAACCCCCCCGTTTTTCTAACCTAATAAACTCCCCATTTACACAACCAAGCAAAAGTTCTAGCATCACTTAACACGAATAATTATACAAAGAAGTCTCCTCCGTTATCTAATTAAGTAAAAGCATGCATGTAAAACAATCGCTATGCTATTCCACACCAACACTTGTACCTAACATTATGTGATTGTTTCCACGTTTTGCGCCAAGCTAGCACGGTTTTCTTAAAAGGCCTCACGGCATTAAAAGTATAATTTTTCCATGTATGACTTTATTCCACACCCAACACTTGTACGAAATAGAGACGGATTCAGGATTTTAGACCAGTAAACTAGCATAGACAAGAAAAGCTATAAATATGCAAAAGAATAAAGTAATAGGGAAAAACCAGTGAGCGATTTGAGGTATCATTATGACTTTCACGTGCTATCAATTATTCAAACTCCAAATTTGAGCGATTAGCGATTCAGTGATCAACAGATGGAAGGAGGGAATTGCTGATTCACGTTGTGAGATGTCGCCCTAGTTCAGGAAATAGCCTGCGACGATAGGAATGTTAAGAAATTTTTGGAGGGAATGTGAACTAAATGCCACTTAAATACTACTCCCCACATTTCAATTTGTTTGAACTTTTTTTTTCTAATTTTTTTCTAAAAAAAAGACATATTTTTAAATTTTGAAAACAAACTTTCATTTTATCTTTAATGAGATTTATAGTCACACAAACATTTATTGCTTATTTTATACTACAAGTTTCAAAAATCTTCATTTTCTTAATAAACTTTGTGCAAAGTCGAGTTCACATAAATTGAAACAGATAGAAGATCACTTCAATTTTTATATGTTCCGCTTGAAAAAATAGTTTTTGTTTTATTGCTTTTTTTTTTTCCTCTTTTCTACCCATAAAAAGGGGAATTGTTAACCCATGTTCTAATTGAGTGCACTTTGTCAATCACAACTGGCTTGTAACCTCTCAATTCTTCATTGGTAAGTAAACATAGTTATTTCTAAGCAATTAATCGAACCTAGTATTGTAATGGTAAGCACGAAGGAATTTATAGTCAATCCCGAGTCAGTCAGTACCTGCATAGCGAAAGATGTCTCAAAATTCAGATCCGGGATTACTTTATCTATATCAGGGAAATTTGTTCTGGATTGGACCATCCAGAAGTCCATAGTACCTGGTTGATCGTCATCTCAATGCCAGCAAGCTCGAAATATCAAATATGCAGTCTTATCACGTCCAACAATCATGATACCGCCCCTCGCACTGAAACACATTTAAGTTTAATAAAAAAATTGTCGAATAACTTAATCATCAAGTGTTTATTACTGCTCTATTGGATACCATTCAATCCAATCAATCAATAAGAATCTATTTCTTTCCATACTTTTTACTTGTTATACTCGTTGTTATTTAATTATTCGTTCATCAACAACTCATTATTTTTCATTATGTTTATAATAAATAAAGGATAACAATTCTTGATATAATCTAATTGTCTGTGGCTTAAAACATACAACTCAATTGCTTAATCTAATATATCAACTCAAGATTAGACAAGTATATAGTTCTAAGTTAGTATAATTAAGTGCACTTTGTCAATCACAACTTGTTATTATTAAATCTCAAATATATATATTGTTCCATCCAAGGACATGGGTAGTGTATCATTGTTTTTCTTAAACAAATACTGAACCTAGTATATTGTTCCGTCCAAGGACATATATGTAGTGTTTTAATATATGAGTAGTAGAAAGACTGAAAGAGGCACTTCCTCACCTTCAATTTGTAACTTATATATAAACTACTACTCACGTTTGATGATAATAAAATATTAAAGCATTTACTCATGTATAAATCTTATCCATCCATTGTCACGAAGCAGCCAACAGTAATGAGTTCACTGCTCTGCATCATCATTTTATTTTAAAATTCTAAATATCCCTATGCTTATACTACCTAACTGGTGTACATTTCAACCTCGCAATTGATTCTAAGCAAAACTTATTTGCTGTAAATTGTATCTTTCTTTTTCCACTACAAAAAAAATAAATAAAATACAAAATACAAAAGTCTCTAAATGTTGAACTACTTATGGTAAGATGGATATGATTCCATTCCATATGTTATTTTAAAATTTTTGAATTCAGCTCCGAAAATGGAGATATCACAATTAAAATTGGGATAGTCGGACATTAGTTCTGAATAACATATATGGGACGATAGTTTCGAATACCAGGTGGTTAGAACTGTTTTTCAACCACACAAATATTTTTGTCTTATTTCACACCACAAGTTTCAAAAGTTTTTATTTTATTTTTTAAATTTTATATCGAGTCAAATTATGATACATAAAATGGAATGAGAGAAAGTATTTACTTAGAAAAAAAAAGTTAGTTACATGGCACGTGCTATAAGCATCATTGCAGAGTGTGGGTAGCTGCATCAGTGAATCAAATACGACTGCGTATTCGTCATTTTTCCCACACCACAGGGGACCACCACAAACTCCAAACACTCTTTTTGGTTCTCAGAAAAATAATAGGAATTCACACACACACACACCCCCGCCATTCTCAAGATCTCTTCCACTTGCTCATTATTTACCAATTCATTCATGTACAGTATTATTGATTTTGATGCAAATTAATCTATGGTGGATGTGGATTTATAGAGATATTTTGTTATTATCATTTCAAAATTGAAAGGGTCCTTGTTATAATAGTAACATCGCAATGGATTCGATTTGGTTAAGCAATGTTCCCCCTGCCGTTCCAGATTTAATGTACGCTTTTTATTTCATTTTTGTTTTCTTCGCCGCCAGGTTCATCCTTGACAGATTCATTTTCCAAGTAAGCCTTCTTCTTTTTATTATTATTCAATGCTTATTAATATTCGTTTTATTGATTTGTTTATATTTGCAATATAGATATAAGTTCATTTATTGAGGCGTAGTTGTTATTGTTGTATTACGTTGTGGCTGGACTCAGAATAATGACGGGGATTTGTTGATTAACCTCATTTTTAAAGAAGGTATAATACAATTATATATTAGCTACTAAGAAAGTAAGCTAGGAGGGAAGATGATTATTTGTTTATAATTGTGGTGTCCGAGCCTCCTTTTGACTAATTCCACGAGGTACCTGTCAGCTCCCACCAGCACAACATAGGTGTCGGGTAACTTTGCTCACCATGCTTGGACAGATAGGAAAAAACACCTAGTGTTTTTGTATCAGTTTTCTAAATTTTATACGAGGTATAGGGCTGAAATGTCTACAAAATGAAAAATATAATTTGATTACATGGAGGACGTTTGGATTAGTTGATTTAAAGTGATTGATAAGCATCAAGTATATACTTATGCTAAGATATTTTAGAATATTTTGTTACTTAATTGTAGGAGAATAATTACTTACAACATAATGTAGAGGATAATTATGTTGTACGAGGACTTAGACTTCTGTATAAAGAGCCAATTTGTATTTGTCAACAACCGATTCGACATGAGTTGTCATCCTTCTTTTCTTACTTTCCACTGAAATGAAACCAAAATTATATGGAGAATACAACGAATATCGATTTCTATGGTGCAATAATTTCATAATGTATCATTAACTAAAGCATATGGTTGCTATCCGTTTGCTTATAGAAACATGAGATGTATCCCCTCCACGCCTCTGCGCTACTATGTATGCAGTTATGAGATGTGATTGTTAGTTCAATATTTGTTACATCTTGAGAGAGTGCCTTCAGTTAAGGCCAGTCTGTTAAGCTTGTTCCTGTGACCTTCCAATTTCAAGAATTAAATTATGCAACTTGAATTGGGTATTTAACTGTCATACTTGTATTGGTTTTGGCGCTTCTTACATGAAAGATGATTTCAGCTGCTTGTAGTTTTAGGAGATCGGATGAGCGGGAAGTTAGAGGAAACTGTTACATACTTCTTTCCATGGAGTATTTCCTAATACATCCATGTTCTTATGCATTCTTCATGTTTGACAGAGGCTGGCGATTTGTTTGCTGCGCTTGGGAACACCCCACTTGAAAATTGATGAGTCTACAAGATCAAAAATTGTTAAATGCTCTGAGTCCATGTGGAAACTTGCATACTATGGCACTGTTGAGTTTTGTGTCCTAAAAATTGCCTATCATGAGCCATGGTTCCTAGACATTAAGGAGTATTTCCGGGGCTGGCCGAATCAAGATCTGAAGTGAGTATTTCATCCCCTCTGTGATAAAATGGCAAATGACACTCGACATGTAATCTTTGTGTAAAAGTAAGATTATTATATTTTGTGAATGACTACAAAAGAAATTCCTGTACTCTCATCATTTCCCCATTTGACACGGGAACTTCTAAATTTTTGATATAATGTTTCCGTATCTTGAAACTTGTCCGTGAATTTCAGTTCAAACTGTAACAATTAGTGATTCCGTTCAAATTAGTTCAGTGAGTCACACAAAGATGTTGCTCATTTATTGAACTAGGATTGAAAAGGTTAAGTATTTTGTTTCTTATTAAGCCCCCGACCCTCATATTAGGAGTTTGGACTTTTAAACGTTTATGTACCTTACAAAAGCCTCAGATTTTGTTTGTACAAAAAGAACAAAAAAAATTATGTTGGCTGCTTACTCTCAGAAATATCTTGTTAAGTAGCCCGTACTTCTTTTTCTTCCGTGATTTCTTACTTGCTGATAGGAGTGGCACTAATTGTTGCTCTTTCTTGGATTAATTACTATGCTAAAACTAGGATATACTTTGTTTTATAACAGGGATTTTTTCTTGAAGCTTCATTGGGGAAGGTTAGGGGCTTAGGTCATTGTGATCTATGAAATGAGTTATTTTTGTCCTGTTACATGTTGAAGTTGTAATTATGCAGTGCATGGAGAATCTAACTCATAATTCCTCCTTGATTGTAATTGACGCTCTATTACTTGATTCTTATCAATACATGTCCTGTCTGCAGTTTAGTACTAAAAATTTCCATTTGCAAGCATCCAATGGCTCCAGTTATATATATTATAAGAAAGAGCCCAAAAGGAAAAAGTCCCAGTCCTGAAACCATCCAAATGACCAAGTAAAAAGAATCGTGTCTAATCAAAAAAGAAAAAACTAAACAGTTATGCCTGGAATTTTTCTCATCGAATCACAAGGCTCTTTTTTCTATTGCACTTGGTGCTGGAGTGGAAAGGTTGTAAATCCCTCCTTGACAGAATGTTGTTTCTTTTCCTCCTCGTCCTAACTGCTCCCACTTCAACGCTTCTCGCTCTTTTTTTTTTATCCTTTTCTTTTCATTTTGGTTAAACATTGTCCCCACGTGACACCTAAAGGACCGTATTTTCTTTTTTAAGCTTTTGCCATCAACCTATGCATCACCATCTGAGAAAACTGCACTGGATGAGTGTAACTGCTGACCTGCTCCCTGCCGTGGCTATTTCCTCTTACCTTTCCTTCTTATTTTTGTACACCATAAAAGGTCATTTCTATTCAGAATTAAAGTGTCATCGCGTATGCAGCTGTCTGTCTATAAGCTAGACTTATCTTCTTCCGACATGTGAATGCATAAGCTGTCTTGATTCTTCCAAGGAGTTTGACAATCTAACATATCATACTTGTTTCCTTATTTTAGGGTTGGAGTCAAGTTTGTCTATATGTGCCAATGTGGGTTCTATCTGTATAGCATTGCTGCCCTCCTTGTCTGGGAAACACGAAGGAAGGACTTCTCTGTGATGATGTCTCATCACATAGTCACAGTTATACTGATTTCATGTTCATACATTTCGAGGTAACTTTTACTTCAGTAAAGGTTTATCCTTTCTTCTCTCTCTCTCTCTCTCTCTCTCTCTCTCTCTCTGTGAGTGTGTGTGATATTTTTCTTTCTGGGAGGTATTGATGCTCTGGCATGATATGATGAGATGCTCTTGAGCATGAAGTGACAGTCCTATAAATTCCCTGTTGGACGAAATACGTATAAATTAGCGAATTCTCTTTGCATAGAACTTAACAGGCTGTCTCCTGAAGAACAAACGCTATAAAGAAGCAAGGAAGAAAGTTATTTTTTTTAATAATGTTGAAACAGATGAAGGGGAGCCTTGGAGCAACAGTAAAAGTTGTCTCCATGTGAGCTAAAGTTCAGTAGTTCACAGGTTCAAGCCGTGGAATCAACAACTGATATTTTCATCTGGGTAGGCTGCCTAAAATACACCCCTTTGGGGTGAGGCCCTTCCCCGACCCTGCGTGAATGCGGACTGCTTCATGCACTGGGCTTCCCTTTAATGTTGAAACAAATAATTTTCTGCACTAGTTTCTTTCTATTCTTTATTCATGGATAGGGCTAAGCCGCTTTCAGGGAAAAAAAAAAGTTATCACTGATATTCGATGTTCAAAAGTTTTCCGGTCTTGAGAGAGAAGTAATCCCGGAAAGTTATGGCTATAGGTTGCTGATACCACAGTAATATAAAGACAACCTTATTGTTTGTTTGCTTTCCTTTTGCACCTGCATGTCTGGTGCATGATCAAAATAAATAAAGGTGCACACTGGAAGGAATCATTCGAGCTAGAGCATATTCTGAATCTAAAAGTTTGTTGGCCTGAATCAATTGTTGGTCTAAGAACACAAGAGTTGCATTGTGATTCCTTTGGAAGATTATGTAAGTTGTTAATATAACAATATTGGATTGGCTAGGTAATGAAATATCATTCATGACAGATCTTCAACCTCAATCTTCTTTATTAGATTTTATTGGGTTAACCTGAGAAAGAAGAATGTTAGGTCACTCTCATTGTATATAATCTACGTCCTGTTTCAGTTTTTCGGGCTGGTATGTTTATGAAGTTGATTGAATTCGTTTAGACTTGTGGAGCTACGTAACATTTATCAGCATTTTGATCAAATAATCAACTCCGACTAGTTTTTGGTTTCTTGACATTAGGTCATCTTGTGATTATGTACAAGATTATCATACTAAGTAAGGAGCGATCTGGAAATTTTCCTGAAGAACCCGCCGGTCTTTCACAATTATGCATGTAGAATGACTAAACTGTTTTTGTGACCATGTAATAGATTTTATGCATATTTCAAAGTCAATCACTGTAATTGCAACTTTATGAACATTTTATTTGCATGAAACTTAGAAAATTTTGTTGTTTAGATTGATGAATTCACTTTTTTCAAAATATTTCATGGATTGATTTTGAAGTTAATTGAAATGAAGCTATTCGTTTCTAGGGGCTACTTTAGTTAATTTGCAGATATTTTAGTTCATGATATTTAAGAACAAGTTCATCCATTGTATTTGTGGCTACTAATGATAAGCCACAAAGTGAGTTGAGTGTCATCATTTTCTAGCTGCATTAATTTAATTATACCTTATTTATTTCTTGTTTCAAATATTTGTGTTGTATGCATCTAATATATCTGCACAATTCTGCAGTTTTGTCATTCTGAGAATTGACTTTTCAAAAACCATCTGAGCTTACTTGGTGAGATTGTTGTAAATCCAAATTCCGTACAACAACAATATCAACTACACCTCAATCTCAAACAAGTTAGGATCGGCGATATGAATCCTCACTGAGCATGTAACTCGACTCATGTCACCATGATACCAAATACAAATAAAAGTGGAAACTTTAACTATATACAAAAAATAGTAGTAATAATACTATGAATATGAAATTACTTTTTCCCGGTATGTAAATCTAAGTTCCTTATATCATAAGCATTTCCGGAGAAATTAGCAAATGACATGTATTCAAGATACTGCTTACTGATTTGAAGAAAGGCATTTTGCTCTGAAGAATGGAGTACTGTTTATCTTTATATTCTGGTATATTAACTTTTTTGTGTTTCACATTCACAGCTTCTTTAGAATTGGGATAGTTATTCTTGCATTGCACGATGCAAGTGATGTCTTTCTTGAAGCTGCTAAAGTGTTTAAATACTCGGAGAAGGAACTTGCAGCTAGCTTATTCTTTGGTCTTTTTGCCATCTCGTGGTTTTTTCTTAGGCTGGTTCTCTTTCCATTCTGGGTCATACGATCGTCAAGGTTTAGCCCTTATCAGAGTTTGAACTCATAATATCTTTTCCTTCCTTTTCTTTTTTTCCCCGCCTGATGACTCTGTTGTGTTTCATTACCCAGCTATTATCTATGTGAGGTGTTGAGGCTGTCTGAGGCCTATGATATAATGATATACTATGTCTTCAACACAATGCTGTTGACACTTCTTGTGTTCCACTTGTATTGGTGGATTCTCATTTGTTCGATGGCTATGAAACAGTTGAAAAATAAAGGAAAAGTTGGGGAAGATATAAGATCTGGTGAGCATCTTTTTAGTGAAGTTGCTGAAAAGAAAAGCTCTCTTATGTTATTGAACTGGTGCCGATGTGATTTGCCTTTGTTTTTTTGCTTTTCCTCTCCGAAAGATAAAAAGGAGGGCGGAAACTTTGGAAAAATATGAAGATTGACAATCCAAACGTTTTATACCCTGCTGACTTTTCAAGGACTTGAAACTGAAGTAGAATTTCTCCTATATGTTATTGAATAAATGAAATCTATTCTAGCAATTTAACATAATCACTCATTCCCAATTGAGTACTTTTAAATTGGATACACATGTACTATATAGCAGACTGTTAAGTTGAATCCAGATTTTCGGCAGATGATTCTATTGAATTGTGTATTGTTTTATAAACTGACGTTGCGACATGAACTACTGTTTATAAAAATTTTTAGCTAGTCCTTATGCTTTCTTTTTCTAAAAATTAGTACTCCGTATGCTTTCCCAAACTCATCTCTCTATTTCTTTGGTAGTTGTAAAACCAACTCATTGTTTATTTGAACTGCCTCTGGCTGAGGGAAAATTTATAAGTTTGTTTTCTCATTTTTAGTTCCCTTGATTATTTGGGTGCAACAGAGGAAGGAATGCGGAGATAGATTATATGCTCTGACCCTGTTTTGTCATCCTTCATTGCATCTGAAGACTCCAAGATGCTCTGTGAACTGCTGTTGATGTGTTTCTTTTTGTATGCAGATTCAGAAGATGACGACTAGCTTTTGCTTGAATCTTCATCAGGAGTATTCTCTTGGGAAATTGCATTTGACTTCTTGTAGGTTTGTCACGGCATCTGATTCTTTTTTCTGAATAGGCCTAGATTGACATCATCTTTAAGTGTTTGTTTTTCTTTGGCTAGGAGTAGATGAAAGGAGTGGCTATCATTTTTAGTTATATTACAGTTTTGGTGTACAAATTAATAGGTATCTCCTTGTATAATTGTTCTCGAGACAGATAATAGAAACAATTCGAGCAGACCATTTTTGCTTATCTTGTCTTGCGAATCTTAGCTTGATTTTTAGAGGTTAGGGCACATGTCTCCTTCCTTCATTTTTGTAACTTTTTGGTTCTCTTTACCTTCAATAAACAGGTAAGGGTCAGGGCTTAACCATCCACACGTTTAAGTGGAATTAAGATTTTCTTTCTTTTTTTCTTTTTTTTTTTTATTTGAAAAAAAGAAAAGATGTTGGGCTGCATCTTTCTTTTAGTTGCTGAAAACCATGGTTTGCAAGCTCTGAGAATTATGTAGATATGTGTAATCAGCTAATTGTTGCCCCTTAATGTTTGTTAAATTGAATTGTTAAATCACTGATAACAAGAAGTTGGGAACGCTACGTTTGATTGTGCTACACCAGCAAAGAAAATGATGGACACTGCAACATTAAAATGTTCAGGTCCATGAGGTATAAACTTCTGAAATTTCAGCAAAAGATACTAAAGGTGCAAAAGATACTAAAGTAGCTGTCTGAAGGGAAACATATTGATGATTATGATACGAAATTTACGTGCATTAGAGGTAAGCATATACTAAAGGTGAAATTTTGATGCGTAGCCATTTTTGGACGCGCTCAATGAGTTTTATCCTCTTGTTTTTAAATTAATTGAAGAATAGTCAAAGATCTGTGTGCATGCTTACACTCCATTAGCGTTGGCAAACACCCAAGACTAGTCTCAGTATTTTATACTGGGACTTTGAACTAATATGTTCAAAGTCCCATTATTTTATACTTGGATTCATGTACCTGGAGCTTTATAAGTCCCAATATTTTATACTGGAACTTTTGAACTAACATGTTCAAAGTCCCAGTATTTTATACTGGGGCTAAACATAAACATTAGTCCCAGTATAAAATACTGGGACTACTGTTTAAGTGATCCCAGTATTTTATACTGGGACTTTAAACTAACATGTTCAAAGTTCCAGTATAAAATATTGGGACTTGTCCGGAGATGGCTATTTTTCAGCAAATTTATTTTTGATGGCTATGAATCAATTAGCATACGCCAAACAGCCCTATGTGAAATTTTTACATAAGAGGATTGAAACCCAGAACACATGGGGGCTCTAAGATATTTATATGACAGTTAAAGACGAGGTCCATAATTGGTGTGCATCCTAACCCTTGTGGTGCTTTGGCCACACGTAGGACTGCTTACAAATTACAACAACATATTCAGTAATATCCCACAAGTGTAAGATGTACCTCATCAAAGTAGAGTGTGAGATGTACCTCATCAAAGTAGAGATACAGTTTTTGATAGACCCTGAATTGTTTCTAGAAATATATTAACTTAATAAAAAGTATTAAATTACAAAATGAAAAATCACTTCTTTTACATTAAGAGCTAGTTGGGCCAAGTTTCTAAAAATTATTGGGGAATTTTCAAAACTAGGCACCCCACAACACAAAATTACAAATAAGGGGTCATATTTCATCCATAGCACCCCTTTATTTTTACATTACACAACATAGCACCCCCTTATTTTCAAAATTACATAACATAGCACCCATTTAAACTAAAAACCCTAGGAGTCACTCCCTCACCCTCCCCCACCACTGCCCCGCCACCATAAACTGAGCCGCCACCGCTGCCGCCGCCGGCCGGCGGTGGCAGGTGGCCGGAAAACCAAAAATTCACCGGATTTGCTTATTTTATTTGTGGATTTGTTTAAATAATTATTTTTTGATAATTTTATACACCTAAATCTTTCAAAATAATAAATTATACATGTAAATACATAGAAAATTGTGGATGCAAGAAGAAAAATACAAAAATATACACAACAAACATAAATTTTATACAAAACATCCATAAAAAGTGCACAAATATGAAATTTATACAATTTTATTCATTATTCATGCAAGCATATACAGCCTTATACAAATTTTACAATACATAGAATGTATTTTATACACTGTCAATACGTACTTATACAGATTTATACATTTTTATACACGTTTACAGAATTGTATAAACTTGTATAAAAATGTATAAAAGTGTATAAACTCGCAAATCTGACTTTAAACAGTGCTTCGGGCAGCTTTTACACAAAATCTTAACAAACATCCCAGATCTATACAGTTTTATACAAGAAAAATACTAGATCTAAACATTAAACAAAAATTTTAATAAAAAACTAGTAGATCTCAATGAATTTTTATGATAAAAGTGAAGAAAAAGAAGAAACTTGATAAATAAACTCCTCACCGGAGTTTGGATCGCAATACAAAACGAAAATCAACATTGTTATTCAAAAACCAAAAAATAAAAAAAAAATGAAAAGAAGAAGAAGAAGAAGAAGCAGCGGCGGTGGTGGTGGTGGTGACCATGGCGGCGACGTCGTCAGTGGCTTGGAGGGTAGGGGATGATGGTGGGGGCAGTGGTGGAAGGGTTAGGGGGGGTGGCGGCTGCATTAGGGTTAATGGGGAAAAGAAGAGAGAAAATGGGAAGGAGGGAATGAGAAGAGGGGAAAAAATGGGGGCTAGGGTTTTTTTTTTTTCTTTAAATAGGGGGTGCTATGGAGTGAAAGAAAAAAATAAAAAAAGTAGGGGGGTGCTAGGTCGGGTAAAGAAGGAAAATAGGGGTCTTTTTTGGTAATTTTCATAAGTGGGGTGTCTCTCCATGTAATTGTCCCAAAATTATTTACTTTGAGAAGTGTTTTTATTAAAAAGTACTTCTCGCTAAAGTACTTTTGGAGAGCAAGAGTTTTAGCAATCTTATTTGAGAAACACTTTAGTCAATAATGAGTAACAAACCCTTTAGTCTTTGGCCACCTCCGCCAATTCCACAGCCATGCCGAAGCATTACAGGTCGGGCCATAAGTTCCATTATAACTCATGGGGATGATAATACTCAAAAAATTTCACCACGTGTACCCCTTATCCTTGTTTATATATTTTTGTCTCCACTTAAGAATGATTTAGCAAAATGGTTTTGGAGGCAACACTTCAAGTTATGAATCGACAAGTGCTGTCTCTTCGGGAAATATCAAAGGACAAGTGTTGCCTGCAAAAAATGGGAGAAGAGACTGAAGGGACAAGTATTGTTGTAGACAACACTTCAAGTTATTTGAGGGAATGTGGAAAGAGTTTAAAGGGCAAGTGTTGTCGATGCAAGAGGCGGTCAAAATCAAGTGCTGTCTAAGGGCAACACTTACGAGAAAGGAGGGGGCGAGATATGGATGTCATTATAAGATTTCGTAGGGACATTTTCTTCCGAAATTTTTTCATTAAAGTTAGCAGAGGTCATTCTTGCAAAACTACTTTAAACGGGGTCAATAAGGCAAAGTTTTGCAATTTACCCGTTAATTACTCACATTTATCTCTCCCCTAGACACACGCATAAGAAAATTTCATGTAAAATATAGGCTGTTAATTGCAATCAATTTCTACTATTAAGGGATAACTCGTGGGGTGGTTAGTAAAATTAATAATGTAGAAATTTTATTAAGAATACCATAACTGTCTAGAGAAAGAAAGAATAACCAAACTATGATTAAAATCAGTAAATAAGTTCTATGTTTATGTGGGACTGAAAGTTCCCATTTTCATCACTTGTAAATTTTACTAGGTGTACTCATTACTGGTTATAACTTTTTGTTCCTATTTAAAAATAATTTAGCAAATGATTTCGGAGGCAGTACTTCAAGTTATAACTTGACAAGTGCAACATTTTCGGGAATATAAAGGGCAAGTGCTGCCTGCGAAGTGATTAAAGGGGCAAGTGCTGTCGAGACAACACTTCAAGTTATCTTGGAGAATGTGGGAAGAGATAAAAGGGCAAGTGTTGCCTATGCAAGAGGGGGTCAGAGTCAAGTGTTGTCAAGTACTGCCTAAGAGGCAATACTTACGAGAAAGGGAGGGCGGGACAACACTTCAAGTTATCTGAGAGAATGTGGAAAGAGATAAAAGGTCAAGTGCTGCCTCTTAGACATCACTTAGTAGAAAGGAAGGGCAGGAAACAGGCTTCAATATAAGATTTTATAGGGGTATTTTTGTCCTGGAATCTGTTCATTAAAATTAGCGGAGGTCATTCTTGCAAAACCACTTTAAGCGTGGTCAATAGGCAAACCATTATCTATGCTGTCAAAGTTTTGTAAAATCGCACGTTTTTCAATGCGAAGTTTTTAAAACTAGTCAGCGCACTAAAATATTACCCGACCATGACCAAGTTTTGTTTAAACATTCTGTAGCCGCACAACCACAACATTGAGGTATACCATATACTGGAAAGGTATATAATAGAAGCATGGTTATATTGTGACAAATCAAACTTGTATATCATTGGGTTATACTGTTGTTATGGGGTATACTGCGGTTATGAAAAAAAATATTTTTACGTCAAATGGTCAGCTTGGATAAATATTTTTAAATATGACTATTTTTGGTACTAAATAAAAGTCACCAGACATACAGAATAATTTTTTTTTTTTTTGAGATTTATAAAAATATACAACCCTAACACTATGGGTGTCAAACGGGTATACGGGTCCGGGTTCGGGTTGTAAAATTATAACCCCGCAGGTTCCGGGTACGGGTTTAAATTACGGGTTCTTAACGGGTCCGGGTTTTGGGTAGGAAAAAAAACCCGTGCGGGTTCGGGTCTTAGCGGGTACGGGTATGGGTTCGGGTATTAACAAATCGGGTTTGAGTCCGGGTTTTAATTTTTTTTAATAATATTATTTTAAATACTTAAAAAAAAAGATGAATGATAGGAAAAGCCGAAAGACTTACTTTATTTAAGATACTTGAACTATTAAAGTCTTGAACATTAAACTTCTAAATTTGAAAAGTGCAACATCAAAACTAGATAATGAAAATTCAAATTACAAATTTAAATATGCCTAATTCTTTGTGTAATTTCTTCCATGTCATTTCCCTCATGCTCCGGTGTAGGTGCCATTGATAGTGCTTGATCACTTAACAGAATTTCTTCAAGGTTATCATCTTATTTTAGTGTGTCTTCAATTCCTTGGTTTCTTTGCTCCGATCTAATGCAGTCTCGTAAACAAACTAGAACATCCAAAGCATTATTACCCAAAGAGTGACGGGTATCACCTATCATTTGTCTTCCTTGGCTAAATGTACTTTCTGATACAACTGTTGAAACTGGTACAACTAAAATATTTTATGCAGTGAATTACGTAATTATATTTTCTAATAATATACGCCCAATAATTACTTTGTCCGACTCCAAGTAGCTTATTTTCTGAGGTATATATCGAAGTTAATAGTTGAAGTTCTATACCATATTTGAGTAATATATATTCAAATTGTTGATTTGTTATGGAATATCAAGTTTCTTTTTTAATTAAATAGCTAAACTTGTTTCTCTTGAACATATTTCATTAGTAACAATATGGACACAAAATGAATTAAACCATGAGTGGAAAACTTGTGTATACTTTTCTCTATACATAAAAGTTTTATTACTCAATTTATTTTAACGGATACGGATACGGGTATATCCAGTAATACCCCATAATTTTGACGGGTCTTAACGGATACGGGTATTCGTTAAGAAAAAAAAAACCCCGTTCGGGTAGGGGTATTTTAGGGGGTTTACGGGTCCGGGTCCGGATTTTGCCGGGTCCGGATGGGGTCGGGTTTTAATGAGTCCGGGTCCGGGTTTTGACGGGTAGACCCCTACCCGTTTGACACCCATACCTAACACCATATTTACAAAAAAATACCGATACTTTTCCACTTTACAAAACATAAAAATAGTTTTTTAGGGCTGCTGCCACCGGCTGGCGACCTCCGGCAGCTGGGACAGCCGCCGCCGCCACCACCACCAATTTTTTTTTTTAATTTTTTTTTCAATATTCGAAACGAGGCATACAAAAAATACACACATATACATTGAACTTTTAAAGATTAACGTTTTGAAAATACATATAACCCAAACATACAAAAATATACACAAACATACGAAGTTATACAACAAAACATAAAAACAACTTTCTAGTCTAGACATACGTATACACAATCATACAAACATATACTCATATATACAGACATATACACATACAAAAAATCAAGAGAGACATTCATATACAGCAAATATAAAAGGTATACATATTTATATATACAAAATATAAAATATAATAATACATACACATTTATGCACATACAAAAAGGGGAAAAAGAAGCAGATCGGAGATGAACATACGTATTTTATACAAAAGAATACAAATATACACATACAAAAAAATAAAAAAAAAAAGAAAAAAAAAGGACCAAATCGGAAAAAACCCACCGGAAACACATAGATCGGAATAGCGTGCCACTGCAGTGCAGCAACGCCGCAGCAGAGGGGAGGAAAACGTGACTTTGACGAATGTGACTGCTGGGAACGGCGACAACGTCGCTGCTGGTTGCTGGAGAGGGGAAGGGGAGAGCGGCGTCGGCGGTTGGGTGGATGGTGGAGGAGGGGAGAGAAGGAGAGAGAGGGAGAAGAAATTAGGGTTTTATGTTTGGGGAGGGGAAATGAGAAAGTGGTATGTTGGGTAAATATGAAAAACTATTGTTATGTTCTGTAAATAATGTAAAAGTATTATTATTTTTTGTAATTAAGCGATTAGGGCAGTTATGTGGTATAAATTTCCAATTTTTTAATCTATTCTGTTTCATTTTTTTTTTCCTTTCAAACTGTATACAACATCAGTATTAATTGATTTAATAGGCCTTGTGTAGCCACGTTACGTCCCAAAAGCACCCAAAAGATCCAACACATCAACATCAGCACTTCTCACATGCAACAAAACCAGCTGTAGAATCCCGTGGATAGATAGTGTATTGACTTCTCCAATTATTTCAAAACTTAAAAACTACTGCTCCCTGAATATGACGAGTCAAATACTCTACTATTGTTTCCATTTTAATTTCAACCATACCGAAGAAGTCAAGCAGATTCCTTAAAGCTTATTCACCCGAGCATGTCTAGTTCTTGAATTTTGATACATTCCTGCATAAACAGACTTTGCAAGTTTTGCAGAACCAAAAGATGGTTGGGGTGTGATTAGTGGCGGCTTTATTGTGAGAGCTTTGATATATTTAAGTTTGAATAATAACTAGAAATAGAAGGCGGATATACATTAGTGGATTGCCGATTCAGAAGTTTTGGTTGCAAGCGATTAGACATAAATGTGGGGTAACATAAATCCAGAGACTACCTATACTGTACCTACGAACTGCACAAAAAGGAGTTTAGGAAACAAAGAATCTTTGTTCCTAGTGTCGACTGAAAAAAGCACGTGTATAAAATATACCCAATAATTGGTATACTTAACACTTAATAACATGTGCAGATTTATGTATATGCGTCACAAGAGAATTGAAATACTATCCACTCTTTACTTTATTAAAGTACACCGCAAAATTTGTCAGCTCTTACTTTTCACAAGTGTAAATTTTGTTCGACATCCTCACATGATATATTCTTTCCCTTATTACTTATTCGAAATAAAAAATTGTTGGGCTCCAAATACAAAAATTGATTCATTTTACTTCATCCGTCCCAATTTATGTGACACACTTTTTCTTATCGATCCCAAAAAAAATTATATATTTAATAACAATTCAACTTTATTAGAGATATGATTCTCAACCATATAAATTTCTATGATTCGTTTTAATTAATTAAGATACTATCTCAACAATACTATATATATATATATATATATATATATATATATATATATATATATATATATATATATATATATATATATATATATATATATATATATACAACACACACACACACACACACACAAATTTTTTTTAGAGATTACGATTTAAGACAAAGATCCTATATCTAGTACACATTTGTAGGAGATTTTATTTTAGGAAGCTGGTTTTTTTAAAATAAATAAATAAATATATAAAATATGGTATAAAAATTGGTATTAGTAAGAATCTTTTAAATTATTGGGTATAATCGATGGTGTTTTATGTTAATTTTAAAAATTATATATACGTAATGTTGATTTGGTTTGGTGTCTGTCCGGTTTTCTCTTTGTTAACATCAAATCAAACCTAATATGTCAGTATATTTTTTTTTTCAATAACAAACCACTAGTCAGTATTTTTTTCCGGTTTGACTTGATTTGTCGATTTGGTTGATTCGCCGGTTCGGTTTGTACACTCCTAGCTAAGCACTATTGTTATTATTTTACTATAACTTTGTTATTTGATTTGTATTACTATCGTTGTTTCTTTTATTTTTGTTATATTTATTGTTTGTCAATACTTTTCCCTTCTCTAGCATGAAAAGCAGTTATCTTGAGCCGCGGGTCTTTCGAAAACAACCACTCTATATTTTGCAAGGTCGGAGGTAAAGTATGCAAATTAAATATGTACCTCAGCCTCCCCAAAGTCCTCATTAGTGGGACCACATTGAATATGTTAGTTAGAATGCACTCTTTGATATGTAAAGAAGATTGGGTTCTAGTGAGTATCTACCGTCGAAATGGTGTTTTGCAGTTTGCACTATATGGTACTTATGATTGCGGAGTTGGCACCCCAAAAGTGAAAGAACAACAAAGTTTTGCCGCAAGTCATTGATTATGTGAGAACCACTTAACATGATAATGAAAAACCAGGCGCTTACATGCATAGTAATTGACTAAACTATTGGAATTAAAATCTTACGTACTTATGAACTATTCAATATTAAAGCCATAAGAACACATTTGTAAAACAACGTTAGTGGATGAACCAATTAAGCTAATCCGAGATGCTCGTGGCAATTTTATTAGAGGATTTTGCTCACTATTAGAGGCTACATCTGAAGCGCAAATGGCTGAAATTTTTTCAGTCCGGAAAGCATTAAGTTGGTTAAAGAACTATGTACTATCAGACATGCCCGATCGTTATTGAAATGGATTGTCTGATGGCCAAGCAAGCATGGGATAATTTTAAGAGCGAAAATTCATACTTTGATATTATTGTGCAAGATTGTAAAGCACTCATGTGTGACTTCACATCTATTTTTCTGTTTTTTGTGAAACGGTCAGCGAATCAGTGTGCCACGTTTTAGCTAGGGCTGCAGATTGCGCATCCCCATCTTTGATTCATGATGTACTCAGTTATGATTTGAATAATAATTGGGCTGATTGTTTTTTTTTTAAAAAAAAATGAACCAATTAAGCTAGTCTTTAATTACCATGAAGGTGTACAGTATCCTTCACGGAAATGCGAACCAAATTGACACTTGCAAGCAGAGCATATACACGAAGTATCGAATCCATACTGGTTACGCCCTCAACAAAACCAACATATCACTTCCTCTGTTCATCCACATTCCACATATCTCGCTTATCACCTGCAGTCACTATTACTAGTGTAAAACTATATATGTCAAATCCGCATTTTAATCCTGATTAGAATCAAATTTAGTTGAATGGAAGGAGTAATTACTGTAGAGTAGATAACACTTAAAATAAATTACCCACGTGAGACTAGTTGTTTACAAATCAGCACATGTTAAATGTGCTCTCAATTGTCGACTTAAATTTATGCACGCGGCTTTTCATTCGACATGCATTAACCATGATTCCTTATTTCCTTTGTTCTATTTTCGGAATATCTCGGGCAATCAAAGCTTATTCTGAATAAACAATGTAATTACTAGGGGTGTGAGTGGGTCGGTATGGTATGGTATTAATGAATTTCGGTTTGGTAATTTCAGCATTCAGTTTTATAAAATGTTATACCAATTCCAAATCAAATTAAATTCGGTATGGCTCGGTTTTCCTCTTTTCAGTTTTGACTTTTCTTGGGTATGGTATATTCGGTAGTTCGGTTTGAATCTTAGATACGAACATGTTAGATAAATTAAACTCTTTTTAGCCTTCATATTTTAGTAACTTTGCATAAAATTATATAAACTTATTGATCCAAATATATCTACTTAACGCCTTGATTCATAGTAGATGATACCAAAGTTGCTACTTCATATTTAAATAATCTATACATACATAAGATAGATTCCATTTAACAAGCAACTAACTAGAAAATCACGTTATGCATAGCTAAAACACTCAAAAACTTCCACTAGACGCCTAACAACAAATTTCTACCACTAGTCATCAATATTTATATTCTATTTCTATTATTATTATTATTATTATTATTATTATTATTATTATTATTATTATTATTATTATTTATATATAATATAATAATTTATTATAATATATCTACTATTTCGGTATGATGTTCGGTATTTCGGTATTCTTTTAAAGAAAATCAAATACCATACCGATTATCAATATTTTATAAAGCTTATACTGTTTCCAATATCAAATACTAAAATACCGAATACCAAATACCAAAATTTTTTATTTCTGTTCAAAAATTCGGTATATACTAAATTATGCAATACCCTCAGTAATTACGTACAAAAAGAAAATACAAAAAATGAACTTTTTGCGGAAAATCCCTTTATGGATTTGCATTTCATTCGACAAAGACTCCATAATAATAATACAAAATTGACAGAAACTACTACTGTATTGAAAATTGAAACATTTCCCCTACACTAGAGCCCATATTTGATAAAAATAAATGGGCATAGCAGGATGCTCACTACTAGCTTTGTAGTACTCTACGTATACTAATTGTAATAACCATCACAATAAGATTTTTTTTTTTTTTTTTTTTTATATTGTGGAAATTGAAACTTAAAAGCTACTAAAATCAAAATCAGCAGGGCTGCCACTGAAATCCATCATTTTCAACAAACGTTGAATTTCATTATCACTCATTAACTGATCCCAGAATTCATTATCTTTGGTCACACTCATTTCTATTTGGCTCGCTAAACCAACATTTCCTTGCTCCAATAACTGTGACTCTGGCATTTTTTGTGGTTCTGGAGATGAAGTACTCTGTTCTTGATTTAAAGTATAATCAGAAAATGGAAAATTAAGCTTAGCTCTTGGACCTCTAAATTCAATAGCTGCTCTATCATAAGCTCTTGCAGCATCCTCTGCTGTAACAAAAGTTCCAAGCCAAACTCTTGCTGCTTTTCTTGGATCTCTAATTTCAGCTGCCCATTTTCCCCATGGCCTTTGTCTTACTCCTCTATAATTATTTTTCTTCTTCTTCTTCTTCACAACATTAATACTACTCTTCTTCTTGTTTTTACTATCATCATTTGATGGGGTACTTCCAAAGTAATCACAGCCCAAACATCCTTTGATTTTGCAAAAATTACAAGGTTCTGTTTCTTCAGGTACACGCAACAAAGGAGGTTCAAAAGTACTAGACATGCTAGTAGAAGGTGAAGGTGATGAATATAAGGGTAATGTATAATTCATAACATTTTCAAGAGTTGAAAATAAGCTAGCATTGGTGGTGGTACTTCCTGTAATGACATTTTGTAAGGCTTCAACCATGATAGAATATTCTTGTTCCCCGGTGAGACGCCGCGGTGGAAGGCAGTGGTGATGGTGGTGGTGGTGGTGGTTGTCGATGGTGGTTGAAGTTTCTTCCGATGTAAGTCTCTTATTTGACCTTTGCATGGTTGAAAAAATTTGATTCAGTTCAGGTGGTTTTTGATTTTCTTGAATGAGCCAAGTACTAGGAGTAGTCAAATGAGAAGTGTTAGTTATATATGTGGGAAAATTGTCCACGTGGAAAGCCAACTCATACACTTTTTGTACACGGGGTTGGACTGAATTAGTTAGCACGTGATAAATTAAGGGGGAGGGTGATGACATGGCAACGTTACGGCTAAGGATCGGGTGTCATAGAGTGTTCACACGGTGCTTTTTTTTTCATGGATGGTGACAACCTGGACTGCCGAAGCCCTTAGGATAGACGACATGATGTCATGCCTTAGCATTTCTAGTTTTGGAGTTTTGCTAAATGCAAAATATTACTATATTTGCACTTTTTTTTTGTTTGTTACTGTAAAGGATAAAATTCTAGAAAATTCTTTATACATCTACTAAATGTCTCATTCAATTACTTTGACATTTGGAATAGTAAGATTAAATTTGAGAAAGAGTTTAACTTGGTTATTTAATAAGTACCAACACATATAATCATTTATAACTAATAAGTAATGTGTTTAACCTAAAATTTGACTCAGTAATTAAGCAGTTGAATTTGTTAATTGGGCCATAAACGATTAATGTAAGATCATAATAGTAATGGAACAATCGAGACAAACAAATCAAATTACTTATCTGCTTGTCGGGGAACAAAATTGCGGGTGATAGAACCTTATGAAGTAAATAGGATAGGATAAATTTAGTATGAGAAAGAGAGAAAGTGAGAGCCTTTGTATTGCTTTTGAATAATACAAGATATAATTGTTGTTCTCCGCTACTTTACATGAAGAAATGAGGGGGGCTTTATAAAACATATATGAGCCGTAATGACATACATTTAAAGAGAATCAATATTTACTCCCTCTGATCGTAACCGCTGAAGCTATCATTGTGTAAATAAATGATGACAACGAGTGTCTTATGATATTATACTTTTAATGATTGCTAAGTATCCATAGGGTACTCGGGGGTGCTGTGGCCAAAATCTAAATAATTTTGTTCGAATATCTACGGAGATTCATCTCTTGTATCCATATGCAATTTGTTTCTACAGGTCACCGAGTCTGCTGTGGCCAAAATCTAAGTAATTTTGTTCAAATATCTACGGAGATTCATCTCTTGTATCCATATGCAATTTGTTTCTACAGGTCACCGAGTCTCTTGTGTCATGTGTCATGTGTCATGTTGTGAAGCTGTATAAAATTTTACCTAATGCATAATGTAAATTGAGTAGTGACTGCTTTGACGACAACTTAATTTGCCGAAGAGATTTTACAAAAATAAAAAGTTACTAGATGCAAAATTTATTTTTCAACTATACACCAAAATGCAAATATTTTTTTAGTTTATACTTAAAGCTACTCAAAACTGTTTATATTTTTTCCAAAATAATCAAGATTTTTTCTTTTATATGATACGTGGTTGGGAAAATGTTTTTACGCAAATCTTTTTAAAAATTTGCAAAAACTATTCCTCAATTTTCAAAGAAATACATCTTAGTAATTCAAAAAATAATAATATAATGTGTCATAGTAACATATTGACACGGTTTGAAGTGTGTGAACATGTCATCTAAAACCTTAACATTTTAGAGAGAACTCTTTTTGTTACTTAATTATATTGTCTCAACATGCCTTTCATGGGGTCTGGTTCTTTGCCATGCGCGCCAAACACAAACATAGAACTTCTTGCATGCTCTAATTTTATGTTGAAGTATGCGATCATTTCATTTAAAAGTTTAAACTATTAGGGGTCGTTTAGTTGGTGGGTTTGGGGATTATAATTTCGGGATAAAAATTAAGATTAGATTTTTCCCTTGTTTAGTTATTGGTATAAGATAAATTGGGATAAATTTATCCTACAATTATGAGATTATTTTATCCCATATGGAGGGTGGGATAAGTTATCCCAAGTTTTATCCCACTTTTAATCCCAAAACAGTATTTATCCCTAAATCATGGTATATTCCACTTTTGCTAATCCCTCAAATCAAACGACCCTTTAGAGATGGCATTTTTTATTAAGTATAATTTAGTTATATTTTGTCGCAACTAATATGGTGCTTGTTTAGGTATAATGCTGGTCAAAAGCTTTCAAACACTTACTCGACTTATTTTGGTTTATGGTTACTACTAAGGGAAGTTTACATAAATATTCGCCCATCAACAAATATTTACTTTAAGTTGTCCATAATTTTTTCTCTCCAAAAACTTAATACATAAATATATATCCAAAATATTTAAAATATATATCCAAAATATATATTAAATATATATATCCGAAATACATAATATTAAATATATATCCAAAATATTTAATATATATTTATTGTTATGAAAAGAAAGAAACAATAAAAAATGGACAAAAATAGTAATTATTCTTTCCCAACGGTTATGTGGCGTAATTTTCCCTACTAATAAAAGTGAATTTTAAGCCATTGACGTGGCAAATGCTTTTCCATGAATGGTGATGGCCGCAATATTGTTGGGTCACGTGATGGGAAGATTTGGTTATATTCCAAGAAATCAATGACAAATGAGGCAACCTAAGACTTTCCTTGTCTTGACTTACCGACTACACTAGTTTGATGTTACATTTCATGAAAAGTGGATATTGAGCACGACTGATACATAAGATCATCATATGCAATTTGTTTACTGCTCCTAACAAAGATGGGAAAACGAAAACAGGTTTTACTGGTCCAATGGGAATAGAATATATCCCAGCTCCATGATTATTGAGGCGAAGATGGGCATGTGGCTGAGCAACAAACTCCAAGGTGGCTTAATTTCATTGAGCTCTTAATGGTATGCATATTGGATAGATGATTGACCAGTTGCAGTGTTTATATGTATTTCTTTTTTTCCAGAGATATAGTTGTTTCATGATAGCTCCATTTCAAGTACTATCTTGCATGTACGGTAAGAGTTCAAAGGTCTTGAAGCCTCTTTCCTCTGCCATCTCGGTGGATTTAGTCTAACAACTAATAAATACTGTTACATTCTCAGATCCGTGATGCATCGAGAAATGATTACTTCTGGTTCCAAACTTCCAATGTTACATACTTGAATTCAATCCAGTAGTTCTTAGCAAAAGATGAACCGTTTAGGCTTACTTCAACCTTATCCCATAATTGACCTTTTCCTACAGGAAGAGGAAGTGTAAAACTTGAATCCTCATTCTACTCATTCACCTGAAAGTGATGTCACTAATTGTATAAGAAGCATTTTTCCTTATTTGCACCCAATATGTGCAGATGATTATACATATATACTCTTTCAAATGCTTGGCAAGACCATGAATAGTGTCTTTCCTGAACTTGCACTGTTTCGATGTCCAAGGTCGCAGTGTCGCGGAGAACAACGAAGAAACAATCAGAGATCACACTCATTTTAAACCCACTAACTTTGTATGTTGTATTCACCATGTCTAGCGCTGGCTAAGTACAACGCAAAGACACAAGAAATCATACGAGGCGCTTGTACTGCAGACTGCGTGTATCACTACCAGAAGAGCAAGCTGAAAGTTCCATCATATAGTCTAATAGCAATTTGTAACAAAACAAAGTCTAAATCTTTCTGGAAAGCATCTATTCTGCACAGATTCAGTCCATAAACTAAGTTACTCGGACTCTTCAAAATTGCCGCTGTACCCGTGTCGGATAGGATCCGTGTCGGATAGGACACGGGATTCACACCGGATGTGGTCAAATAAAAATGGATACTTTGACCAAAATCCATAGAAAATTGAAGACTTTTTTTGACAGATAGACTCTCAAGAGTCAAGATAGACATTGGAAATGAGATACCTTCAAAATTATGAAGAAATTTATAGTCTTTTGTCTCTTTTTCATCTTTTGTCGACATTCTCGAATTTCTGATTTTATGTTTTGAGGGTAACTTTTGGGAAGACGCCTTAATAGAGGAAAACAGAGATATTGGGGAAGAAGACTTCTCTAGGAAGAATCGAAATTAAGAATTATAACTTTATTTTTAGAATTATGAAATTTTTTAGACAGATCCCCGCACCCGTATCCGTGTGCGGATCCATACCCCCGAATCTCTAAATTTAGATTTTGCCGAATCCGACCTCTAGATCCGTACCCGTGTCGGATACCCGTACCCGAGTCCGAGTAACTTAGTCCATAAATCCCTCTAAGCAAGGGTCAAAATCTGGTTTGTATCCTTCGTCTTTCATTAGCTTGCTTAACCTCCACAACTCTTCACGTATGTTTGTGATTTGTGGATGCAACTGATCTCCAACAACAAATGCATGAAACTGACTCTTCAGCTCAATCCAGCTGTATCCAGGCTCCTTGCTTACTCCACGGAGACTCATCAACTTTCTGACGCGTTCAACATCCTCCAATCTTCCCAAAGCTGAATAAATACTAGAGAGTAGAACATAAGCAGATGATTCTTGTGAACCCAATTCCATTAACTTCTCTCCTGCGTATGCACCTAATTCATAGTTCCGGTAGTTCCGGCAAGCACTTAGCAAGATACGCCACAAACACATACCATGGTCAATATTTGCTGACTCTATAAATTCTTTTGCTTCATAGAGTTTCCCAGCACGACCGAAGATATCTACCATGCACGCAAAATGCTCTAACCTAGGTTCTATGCCAAACTCACCAGACATCATCTTGAAAAAGTTCCATCCTCTCTCTACCAAACCCATGTGACTACAAGCAAAAAGAATATTTACAAAAGTAACATAATCTGGCCTTGTTCCCTCAAGAAGCATTTCTTCAAAAAGTTCAAGGGCTTCCTTGCCGCAGCCATTCTGAGAAAGACCTGACATCATTGAGTTCCATGATACTAAGTCCCTTGCAGGCATCCTCCTAAAGACTAGATTACCATCACGGAGGCTTCCACATTTTGCATACATAGTTGAGAGAGCACTTCCAATAGGAACTTCAAGATTAAACCCATGCTTGACTACATGAGCATGAATCTGTTTCCCCTGTTCCAAAGCAGCAAGGCTAGAACAGGCTTTTAACACGCTGGCCATTGTCAGCTCATTGGGCATAACACCATCCTTCAGCATTCCACAGTACATACCCATAGCTCTTTCGTTATCCTCATTCTTTACATATCCTGCTATAATGGAAGTCCATAAGACTATATCGGGTTCCTTCAAATAATCAAAACCTCTCCTGGCATCACTTATATTACCACATTTAGCATACATGTCGACTAACGCAGTCAGAATATACATTTGAGGCTCAAACCCTAACTTCACTAAATACCCATGCACCTGTTTTCCTTCTCCAAGAGCATCAAAATCACTACAAGCATTAAGCACTCCAACCAGAGTGTACTCACTGGAACTCATCCCACAGGAATGCATCTCCGAGAACAACTTCAAGGCCTTCTCACATTCCCCATTTTGTGCATAACCAGTAATTAACGCAGACCATGTTATAGAATTCTTTTCACAAGACAGCTCAAATGCCCGACAAGCATCATCCAAACTCCCACACTTTGCATACATAGTAACAGTAGCATTACCAACAGAAACATTCCCCGAAAATCCAGTCTTCAAAGAAAGACCATGAATTTGCTTCCCAACATTCAAAAACTCAGGCAATGCAAGAGCACTAAGAACACTAGTGAAGACAAATTCATTCACATCCCGCCCTCGATCCCTTAGCATCATCCTAAAAACATCCAAGGCCTCCTTAGCTAGTCTTTGTGAAGCATACCCAGATATCATCGTAGTCCACGATACAGTATTTCTCTCAAACATTTCATCGAACATCTTACGAGCATCAACAAGATAATAACAACCAAACTTTGAATACATATTAACCAACGAACTACCAACAAATACATCAGAACAGTAACCAAGTTTCAAGGCAACACAATGCGCTTGTTTCCCAGCGAAACTATCCTGTAAAATCGACACAGCAGTGAAAATGCCAGCAAATGTGTGAGGATTCGGGCTCGTATCGTTTTCGTGTCGCATTTGATTGAATAGTTTAAGTACAGAAATGGAGGAATCTTTACGACCCAATTGAGAATAGCCATTGATGAGAGAGTTCCATGAAACAACGTCTTTGTTTGTTATTTCGTTGAAGGCGAAATGGGCGTCGAATAAGCTGTGACATTTGGCGTATAAGTTGACAATGCTGTTGGATAAGTAAATGCATGAGGAGAATGAGCCGGTTTTGATGACATGGGCGTGAACTGATTGGCCTTTTCGAAGGTTTTTGAGTTGAGTGTAGTGGATTATTTTGTTGAATAGGGAGGTTGATTCTGCTGCTAGAGAGGAATTATGATTCATATGTGACTTTAGCCGCAGAAAGGTCGATACAGCGATTTAACTTGTTATTGCAATCTCTACCCTCCCTCTAGCTTGGTTAAATGTCAAAGGATGTTTTCCTGACCACATGTCAACAATTACTTGTCAACAGGCTTATTAAAAATTCTAATGAGTAGTCAAAAGTTGAGATCATTGTTTAAAGGTTACAAGTAACTTTTAGGTCTCGATAAAAATTGTGTAACAATTGAATTATTTTCAAATCGTCAAAACTTAAGTTAAGACACACGTAGAACTTGAAAATTAAGGTTATTTTTGTACAAATCTGAAATGGGGACACAACTTATGAAACTTGCTAAATCATCCTACTATATTTATCGAGATATCCCATCCATTGACTTCTCGGAGTTCAAATTTAAAGTGGATATAATTCACACATAACGTGTTAATGCTTTTACTGATAACATATTTATTTAGTGCGTATCTTTGTACTTATCTTTAACGATAGAGTAGTCCTTCTGTATATTGTGTCGATTACTATAGATACCTTATTGTAACACTTTTTGTATTTTATCTGAGGGTAATATACTTTCATGATATCAGAAGTCAAGGTCTTTTATCTTACCACTAGACCAAAGTTGGGGGCCTTATCTCGTGTTAACTTGTTGCTGCTTTTCCTTATGGCTATCATAACACCATGTAATCCAAAAAACTCTAACAAAGTTAAAACCAAGGAGTTCATTCAATTTTGCAAGTAACAAAGAATTGCTTAATAATGTCTCTGAAGCTGATATACGACACAATAAGAAGTTCTGAGCTGTCATGTTACACTATGGTTGAGGGCTATTAATTCATACAATGTTCTCCCAGGTATTAATTGTTTCCTAGAACACATCTCGAATGCATTGTTCAAAATTTAGTTATTCTGGACCATGCAACTGTCTCATATATTATGAGGCTCACAAGCCAGAAAATTTGACCAAACACTGACAGTCAAAAACTCGATTAGTCAGTCACTGAAGAGTGGAGTGTGACGTTCTATTCGAGATAGATCTTATTCTTTCTTTTTTCTAATAAGGAATATTTTAGATATATAAAGTGACAGTTGAAGATTTTTTACCGACATTAGCATTTTTTTCCATTTCAGGGTTAGATACTCCACTTCTGGACTAAGGAAAAAGCGCCTTCCTTCCACGTTTTCCAGATTCCATGGTTTCTGCTTCTACTTTAAGAGGTACTGTAGTTTGTTTAGGATTTATATTCATGGCTGCAAATGGAGAATAAGTTCCTAAGGCCACTCTTTCTCCAGCTGTCCCTGCAGGTGAATTCCAGTAGTCTACCACTATGCTAACAGATAACAGTCCTTGATTCGTTCTGTGTATATGACTTATGAGATCAAGTAAATATATAGAATGGTATACATATATTTGCATCTTCAGCAAATTCATTTCGGGAATTGACTAATTTTCCCTAAAATATGCCTTCATGTTACTCAAGGTCTGAGTGTTAAATTGCTTTGTTAATACATGTTATGTGCCGAAAATAGACACTTACGCACTTGATCTTTAGTGTAACCCCAAATATAGATTGAAGAAATCTTTGAAGATCCAAACATCGTTACCAAACTGCGCTGTGCTTTTAAGATGCAAAGGGCGGTTGGGATACTTCCAGGAAATTTCTCAAGTATAGTACAAAAAGAACCGAGAATGTTGTTTCCTTCATTGGCTGTTTTTTTATTTTTTTTTATTTTTTATATTTTCTTGCCTAATTGGATTGGGAATCTTGCAGTTGCGTAAATATATCTGAGGAACAAATTTTTTTTTTCCTATCCACCTTACCTTAAAGCATCAGAATATGTGTCCTGCCTTTATGGCATGTATTTAAGGCCATATGTTAGTACCCTCAAACCGTCATTCAAGTTTAATTAGTCTTCAAAAACTTCACACAAATTGACGTTAGAAATAACCATGTCCAACTTGAGCTTTCTCGACCTCCAATACAACCTCTCAAAGAGAAAATTCCTGAGGAAACCAACTAGGATGTTTTCTAGACAAAGCTCTAACTTGTTACCGGTATATCAACCAAGTTTGGATGAGCTAAAACGAGTGTTTGATAAATTTGATACTAACAAAGATGGCAAGATTTCACCAGAAGAATACAAGTGCATATTAAGAGCAATTGGAAAGAAAAACCTCCTCACAAAAGAAGTAGCAAATATATTCGAGGTTGCAGATGCAGATGGTGATGGATTTATTGATTTCAAGGAATTTGTGGAAGTGCACAAGAAGGGTGGTGGAGTTAAAACGATGGATTTGCAGAGTGCATTTCATACTTTTGACAAGGATGGTGATGGTAAGATCAGTGTGCAAGAAGTGTATGAGTTGCTGCAGAGGCTCGGGGAACGGTGCAGCCTTCAAGATTGCAGGAAAATGGTGAGGGCTGTAGATGCTAATGGTGATGGGGTGATTGATTTGGAAGAGTTCATGATTATGATGACTCGCACCATGACACTTCATTAGAAGCTTTCTTTGTGTAAGAAAAGCCTTTATCAACCTAAAAAAATAGTTTCTGAACCTGTTACTGATTTACTAGCTCCTAACACTCGCCCACACTTCGGTATCATCTTTTCCTTGTACCGATATGCTGTATGTACTTGTCCTGCTGTGGGTTTTGGCATTAATCATGACTAGTTTGATTATAAAAGGGAGGTTTTCATTTCTTATATATGATCTGTGTCTTGTTGTTGCTCTTACTATATACAACTACTAGATTAAACAATAGAAATAGAAGAACAGATTAGCACTAATTTTTTAAAGTAAAGAAGCTTCCCCTTAACCCCCAATCAAGCGAAGGAAAAAGCTTTTTGTTTGCACTTTAAAGTCGACGAAGATACTCCTATACAACAACAATAGGGAGGAGAAAGAAGACACACTTTCTAATCGTGCCATTACTCATATTTTCCTCATTTTTTCAGCTGGTTGAAGATGAATTTGCTTAACTTACTGCACGTTTGGAGTTAAAGAATATAAATATTAATTGTATTCGACCACTTATAAAGGGTGTGTTAGCATTTTCGAATTCAGCAAGTGAAAATATTTAATTAAAAAAACCAAGTAATAAATGACCAAATCATCTAAATTGAATTTTTAAAACTTTTGGAATGGATTTCTAATGTAACGAGAATATGAATTATCTAATCCAAATAATCTTATCACAAAAAAAATTCAATTATTTGAATTGTGATCTTCTAACCATCAAACTGTCTCTTAATGTGTGTATGCATTTTAGGATTGCTCGAGTAATGTACATTCCAAACATCCACCATATTGGTTGGGTTTTGAATCCCAATTCCCCCTTTCCCTATCCTCCAATCAATGTAATTAAAAAAACAACCACCTAATTGTCCACTTGGAACAACTCTATCGTCTCAAAAAATAAATATAAAGGTAAAGAAGAGTGTTAAAAAAAGAAACTATTGGATCATATTGAATTGATAACCGAATTTTGTGGGGTCAAAGTTGCAAATACGGAACCTTCTTAGGTACGTTTTTCCCTCCCAATTCATTCAACACCTACCGCCAAAATCAAAAAATTCAAAATGACTTAAGCAAAAGAGCAGCTTCTCCAGCTTCTGAAACACGAGTAATGGAGGACGATGAGGATTCTCTTTCTGTATCAGAGCATGACGATTCGAGCGACGAATTCATCTGCGAGCCTGGAGGTGACATCGATTCCGAATCTAATAGCGGCGAGGACGGCGACGATGCCCGGAACGTAGAATCTCACGCGCCTACCAGTTCGCCAAATGAAGACCGGAAATCGCAAAATGTCGATGCTCTTGTGAGGTAAAATGAATTACTATTCTATACTTGCAAAGACCTAGCATATTAGTATTTAGTAGTAGTAGGTGGCTGGATATTCAATGTACAGTACTCCTACTGTATAATGGCTGCCCCGTGCTCTCCCGCGTGTCACCCAGGGGTGTGATGTACACAGCCTAACCTAATGCAAATATTAGTGGCTGAACCCGTGACTTATAGGTCACACGAAGACAACTTTACCGGTTGCTCCCCTTCAGTACTCGTACTAGTTTAAAAAGTACGCAAGTTATTAAGTGATGCATTTGGATTTCTCTCTGCTCATATTGATGTTAAATTGCATAGCTCTACGAGGATGTTGTTGCATTTTGTTAAATTAGGGTTTCACAATTGTTATATATTATTGTGAACATAAGCTGTTTAAGTTTTCTACTACACTGTGTCATTTTAGCGAGGAGTTCCAAGAGCAGCAGTCGATATCTATTAATTTTGCCTGGATCCTTAACTAAACTCTAGTTAGGGGCGATTATGTGAATCGTCTATATTTGTTATGCTCGGTTTGCCAATTACTAAATAAATTGGTCTTTTAAGGCAAATTAGGGTAAATTTTGAGAGCAGCATTATACAAAGTCGAATTATGTACAAATGTTCGGATTAATGTATTTTCTGAAAAGTTATTGTTTCTTAAGTTTCTAACATCTTAGAATGTACATTTCAGTTTTTGTGCAAAATAAATGAATAATTTTTTTGATTCTGATAAATGACTAATGCGGAAAGAGAACTATTTAGAGATCTGTAATTAAAGATCTAAAATATTCTGATTGTGATGAAATTAGGGGTAACCTTATTGTGAAAAGACAGTCCATACTCCCACGGGTGTACTCAGTGACAGATGCAGCAGCCAATCTCCGGAAGCCATTCAAACCTCCAAGTTCCAAAGGTTACAATAGTACCAATGAGCATCTATCCCGCCGTCTTTGTGCTCGTAAAAGGTTTGTGCCGTGGGGGTCAACAAGTCCAGTGTTGATTGAAATTACAAACAGGCTAAAAGCTCCAGAAGCTGCTGAGATAGATGTGGCAGAAGACAATGTAGAACTGCCACCTGGTGTCGAACCTTTGGTGTTGTGGCAGCCTGAAGAACTGTTGGAGGAAGGCTGTAGTTTAGTACCTATAGTCGTGGATCCATTGCTTGTTAAGTTCCTTCGTCCTCATCAAAGGTACTTCACATTATAGCGTGTATTTAATTATTTTCACGTGATATTTTAAAGTGCACTGTTGAAATAAGTGCATGAATTGAAAGGGCAATGTTAGATTTGGAAGCTATGGAGTGTTCAAGGTTGTAACTGATTTCACCTCTCTGTTTGATCTTATGTACTCCTTCACCCTTTAGACGTACAAAAAAAGAATGTACTACTTCAACCTTTAGAAGGAGATGAACTTCCTTTGTGTCATTCTAATACCTTCTTGGTACTGATTAATGAAACTTTTACCGTTTAATCAAAAAAGAACTGGAAGCTGTGGCAATGTAAAATCTATGTAGTGTGAAGCCCTCATAAGAATTCCTTATATTTTCTGATTTGGTTACTTTATGCCATTTCATCTCATCATATTCATGTTGATTTTTCAACATTATTTGCTGAAGATATACACTAATTAGTTATTAAATTTAACCCAAAAAAAAAAAGGTTTGCTCCTCCGTCATAACTCCAAAAAGAGGACATTTACATTATTGCCGAACTTCAACCTCTAAATTTATGTTTTAAATACCATTGTAGTATTCAAATGTCAATCAAGTTGAGTAACATTGAAAAACTCTAAAATTTAACTATGCTTGCAGCATGCATGCAACGTCTAAATCATTTAATGATTATACTTGATTTTACTTGCAGAGAAGGGGTCCAGTTCATGTTTGACTGTGTCTCAGGTTCACTTAATACCTTCGACATTAATGGATGCATTTTAGCTGATGATATGGGGTAAAGTATTTTTGGTTATTCTCCCAGACTATGTGCCTCTAAGTTGACCAGTCTTAGGTACTTTCTCTCGGCTTATTGACTGTTTTTTGTGTTTTAGTGCAGTTTGGGGAAGACTCTGCAATCAATCACACTACTTTACACTCTTCTTCGCCAGGGATTTGATGGAAAACCAATGGTCAGGAAGGCAATAATTGTGACCCCTACCAGTCTTGTTAGTAATTGGGAGGCTGAAATCAATAAGTGGGTTGGAGAAAGAGTTAAGCTTGTTGCTTTATGTGAAAGCACCAGAGATGATGTTGTGTCTGGCATAGAAAGATTTATTAATCCCCGTAGTAATGTACAGGTAAATCTCTGAGCTGTTTAAACTACTCTATGGTTGAGGGGTTTTAATATTTACAATGTTCTCTCAGGTGTTAATTGTTTCCTACGAGACCTTTCGGATGCATTCTTCAAAATTTAGTAATGCTGAATCATGTGACCTTCTCATATGTGATGAAGCTCACAGACTGAAAAATGACCAAACACTGACTAATCGAGTAAGACATGTTTGTTTATTCTTATAAGTTAGATTTCTTTTTGTGGATGAACTCTGGAACCTTTGTTGAGTCTGATTAAAAACTTTTGAATAGGCGTTGGCTGCTTTAGCATGCAAGCGGCGGGTTCTGCTATCAGGGACACCAATGCAGGTGAGATCCTATCAGATTTTTCCATTGATATTTTTTAACAGAAAAATCTGTTTCCACTGCTGATTCATTTTTCTTTCCCAAAAATTTTCAGAATGATCTAGAAGAGTTTTATGCCATGGTTAATTTCACCAATCCTGGTATCTTGGGTGATGCTGCATACTTTAGGCGTTATTATGAGGTGAGCTTACTACTTGAATTCACAAAATCTTACATGAATTATTGCGTCGTTCTGTTCCCACAACTTTGTGGGGTTTAAAGAGCAGATAAGATTTTCTATTATTGGCAATTGAATGCATAATCAATATCTTTATTTCATGCTAGGGAGACATATTCAGTTGTTATTCCTCCTTTTAGTATATAAGCATTTATCTAATTGTGGTTTTTGACCCAACTCTTTGTAGACACCAATAATTTGTTGTAGGGAACCTACTGCCACCGAGGAAGAGAAGAAATTAGGATCTGACCGCTCTGCTGAACTGAGTTCCAAAGTTAATCAGGCAAGCTTCCACTGAAAATCATGCAGTTTCAGAATTTCAATTAGTCTATTCTGCGCTCTGACTACCAATTCTACACCCAAAGATCCAGTGTAGAAGAAAAGTAATAATGGAATTATGACTATACTGCCCCAGAAATCTTGAAATTAATCAACCTTTTTGTTTACTGTTGGAAGCAAAAGATTAAATCATCAAATTCCTGAAATCCAAAATTATAATATCAGAGATGGCAGAGAATAATCAAAATTTGGTGCAAATTGGTTTTGGTTAGGAAATCACACCACATTACGGGACTGATGTCTGGCAAATGCTAACATGTAATATTTTGTAGTATTTTTCTCATTTTCTGCATATCACTGACAATTTTTCTACGGGTCTCAGTTTATTTTGAGGAGGACAAATGCGTTATTGTCAAACCACCTACCTCCGAAGGTATGCCTCGTCTTAAATCATGTTCCATCTTTGTAAATAGTATGTTGTAGTAGTAGTAGTTGTTGTTGTTGTAATGTCTACTCTATATCTATATGATAATAATATGTTGGTACGTTTTTTGATCATTCTGAAGGCTCTGAATGATTGCTGCACACCTTTATGTGCAGATAATCGAAGTTGTTTGTTGCAAGTTGACACCTCTCCAGTCAGAGCTGTACAATCATTTTATACATTCGAAAAATGTAAACTTCTCATCTTTGGTAGCTTTTCTTCATGTGAAGTATTTATATCATTTAGCTATCCTCTTGGATTCTTTAGTTTGTTTTGTTCTAAAACTACCAAGTACAGGTGAAACGAGCTATCACTGAAGAAGCAAAACAATCGAAAATCTTAGCTTATATAACAGCTCTGAAGAAGCTTTGCAATCATCCTAAAGTAAGCTATCATTGGCTTATAGTTTCTTCAAGTTTATTCATTTCTAACTACTATAGTACTATCCTGCTTACTTTCTAATATGGAAAGTATACCAAGCTTTGAGTCTTCTTCTTTTATGATACTAGCAAGGCTACATACTTCATTTGTGTGTTTGCATACCATTTGAAGGTGCTCTGAATTTGAATCCCATGAAATAGTATGTCAAATATTTTTCCTACTTTCTCTTTAGTTGCATAATATCACGTAACTCAAAACAGATTAAAGCAATTGATACTTATAAACTGCACCTGAAACTATTGTTTAATGTTGATACCTTGAAAATGTACGTGAAGCTATTTGGGTTGTTGACGCTATGACAAAATTAGGTGTTAGAATTTTTTGCATTTGCAAGATAACAGTGATGTTAATGATGGTCAGCACTTGTAGGGACTTCATAGAAGGCCAATTATTTATAATTCAAAATTTTGGAAAGAATAACCTCCTGAATTGTCCTTGATTTACCTTGTTACTTTATTGATTTTATAACCCAATATAATCCCAAACAGGAAGTGAAAAATTTCTGGTCCAACATAGTGAAAACCATGATATTAGTCTCATGAATTTGTTCCATTTTCAAATTGAATGCTCAGCGCTTCCAGGGACTGTAAAAATTCAATATTTTCGAGGATTTGAATTTGGGAGAGCAAATTATACATCTTGAGTTTATTCAATTCTGCAGTTAACAATATTTTTGCTTACGCTGTCAAATATCTGAACCTGATATTGTTGCTTACTAACATTAAATCTCTAAACCTGATATTGTTGCTTACTAACGTCAAATTTCTGAAGCTAATATACGACACGATACGAGGTGGAAGTCCAGGGACATCAGGATTTGAGGACTGCATCCGCTTTTTCCCTCCAGAAATGTTTTCCGGAAGGTACGTTGTTTTAGTCGACTCTCTTTCCATAGATTGCCATCAACTTTTCCTCCAAATAAAGTAATGGTCTTCCAAATATTCTGTTAGGTCTGGCTCATGGAGTGGTGGAGCTGGATTGTGGGTTGAACTATCAGGGAAAATGCATGTCTTAGCCCGGTTACTGGCTCAACTTCGTCAGAAAACTGATGATAGGATTGTTTTAGTTTCCAATTACACACAGGTATTGAGGAGCTACCATTGTTATGGCATCAGAAGCTGAAAAATAAAATTTAGTTTGCTCTGGGTTTGATTCAGGCATTCAGCTACTGAGTCCACAGACCTCTTAATATAGGAAAGGACTCCAAGTTTTTCTCCAGCATGAATCTGTCCATGCATGCTGGATGCTGATGTTGAATATGGTCTCATGAGTCATGGCTTGTGTTCATAATTATGGACTAATGATTCTTGAAGAATAAATTGTATGCTAAGATTGTACATTGTACAAAGGAAAAAAAAGTGCATTCTATCTTTGCACTAATGCCTGCTGGGAGGGCTTTGGGGTCGCTTAATATACTCCCACCAGTATTTCATTAATTAATAGCCCTTTTAAGATCACCGTAACATTTTTTTTATTCTTTCTAATGCCTTCCACGAGCTTTACGTAATGTATGGATTGGCTCTGTAAGGATGCAGTTGAGAGAATTGGAAGATAGCTACTGGCGGTGTTGTTGTTGACTTGTTGTCCATTACGCTAGTCTGATTAGAATTCATATTTAGCCAATCCCAGTATCGGCGCTTCATATTATTTCAAATGTGCTTCTTTTCTCCCCATTCTACCTAGTCGAGTACTTGTGTTCTGAAGTCAAAGACATGCCACGTGGATCATCATCAATCTTAAATACTGAATGTTTCTTATTTTTAATTTTCTAAGTCCCATAGTTGTAACAGGAACAAGTGACTGTATTGACTCTCTAGTCTCTAGCTCCTCCAGTTACTCTCAGTTAAATTTCTGCTGGTATAATTTGCATCAGTCAGACTAGTTAGGTGACTATAACCTCTGTTTCATAACATAACAAAGGCCAACAGCCTGCTTTCAAGATTCGAACACTGTGATATACCGTTGCTTATTTATTTAATCTATATTCGACTTTTTCAAGATGTTGGAGTGGGTTAGCGTCCCAAATTGGTTGGGGAACGGGATGGTTATTTGTTTATATGGACTTGGGCAAACTTCCCCCCTTGAGCTAGCTTTTGGGGTTGAGTTAGGCCGAGATCCATTTCTTGTCATTGTATCATAGCAAGGCCTGTTCCCATTTGGGCCCCAAAGTTATTTGTCCACGCCGTTCTGGGAGGGTGGGGGGGGGGGGTTGTTGGAGTAGGTTAGAGTCCCACATTGGTTGGAGAATTGGATGGCTGTGTGTTTATATGGACTTGGACAATCCTCACCCCTCGAGCTAGCTTTTGGGGTTGAGTTATGACCAGGTCCATTTCTTGTCACAAGAGTAAGTAACCGATGTTCTCTTCTGTTTTTCTTCCGCAGTGAATAAGTAACTGAATTATCTCTTTTGTTTTCTCTTCCTTCTTTCTTTTTATCGCCTGTCTTGATTTTGTAAGTTGTGAATAATCAGACACTGGACCTTTTCTCTCAATTATGCCGTGAAAGGAGATATCCCTTCTTAAGACTTGACGGAACTACATCAATTAGTAAGAGACAGAAGCTAGTTAATCATTTCAATGATCCCACAAAGGTACATTGTTAATGTTGCCACACTTGTTTATGTTACATAGATTTGCATTAGCAAGACTTATTTAGTGCATCTTTTAGGATGAGTTTGCATTTCTGCTGAGCAGCAAGGCTGGAGGTTGCGGCCTTAATTTGATTGGCGGGAACCGTCTGGTTTTGTTTGATCCCGACTGGAATCCAGCCAATGACAAACAGGTGAAAGCTTAGCGCAAGACTTACCACTTGATACCAGAATATATTGAATGTCAGGTTTAAAGACCAGATTTTCCACTTTTTCCGCAGGCTGCTGCAAGAGTCTGGAGAGATGGACAAAAGAAAAGGGTCTACATCTATAGGTTTTTGAGCACTGGAACTATTGAAGAAAAGGTTTGATTGCTAGAAGCATTCCTATTTACACTCCTTGATCCATTGAAGAAGTATTATTAATATTATTATTATCTGCAGGTTTACCAGCGTCAGATGTCAAAGGAGGGTCTTCAGAAAGTTATTCAGCAGGAACAAGCAGACACTGATATCCAGGTACTGATTTAGAGTCTCTTATCCTTTCTTGCTTTGTACTTAAACGTCGTACCAATACATGATTGCAGGGAAACTTTCTCTCGGCAGAAGACCTGCGGGACCTGTTCACATTTCATGATAGTGTGAGGTATGTTCCTGTGTGAAAATTTGTTAGCAAATGCATTATGTGAAGTCTCCTTTACCTACAAATGGCTCAAGTATTTTTATCAGTTGTTATGGTGAAGTTGGGATTCTGTAGCGTGGAAGTGAAGAGAGAACACCCTCCCCTCCTTCCCTTTTCCATTTTCATATCTAAGACATGCTGAAAGGCATATGGCGTGGGATTATAAAGCATATGAATCATATTGAGATATGGTTAAGAATTCATCTTCTGCTCTTATTTGTTTCCTTTGGATAAGAAGAAAGATCCTTTACTAGCGGGGTTAACTGTATAGCAGGCATTACTTTTTATGAATGGGAGTTGAAAGTCTCATCTTCATGCTCTACTATAAATTTCGTATCTTGGGTAACCAAAATACGTATTGTCTTCCATATTTTTCTGAACTACAAGTGTCAATATAGGTCTGAGATTCATGAAAAAATGAGTTGCAACCGCTGCCAACCAGATGCAGAGACACCAGATGAAAACCCCATAGCTGAGTTCAATACTCAGGGTCATCAGCCTGAGCAAGAGGATATTGGAGGATTTGCAGGCGTGACTGGTTGTCTACATACATTACGAAGCTCAGAGAAACAAGTCGGTATTTCTTGTGTAGCCCAAGTTTCAGTTCTGAGAATTGGTTCTCATACTAACAAACATCCTGCTCCAGATTGGAGCTCCCAAGGAAGAGGACTTAGCCAATTGGGGTCATCATTTTTCCCCAAAATCAGTGCCAGATGTAATACTCCAGTCCGCAGCAGGGGACGAGGTAAGAAGAGAGTTCAAATTGTTATTATGTTGGGCTCAGACCACAACCTCCTCCTCCCCTCGCCCCCTAGCAACATGAAAGTAAATGATAGAAATAAAAATGGGACAAACTTCTGAGTTCTAGTTAATGTACTTAATGATCTACTAAAAGCTAATCACCTTTCATACTCCGGCAAATGTTGTAATAGATTATAATGACCAGTGGAGTGTATATGGGTAGATTTGGTATTGGTTTATGGATGAAGCCGAACAAAACTGAAACATTTGAAAACTTATCAAAAAAAAAAAAAAAAAACTGAAACATTTGAAAGTTTTGCAAATTGCTGAACTATTAAACCAAATTGAACTAAAGTACTAAACCGTATGGTACAGTGTTATTCAGTCTGTTTTACAGGGTTTAGGAGGAAAAATAACACTTTAAATCCTAATCTCTATGTGTTACTAATTAAATTTTGGTTTAAAGTATAGTTTTGCTTCAAATAGTTTTAAATAGCTCCAAAAATTTCATCAAATTGATTGGTTTTACACTATATTTACAGTTTGCAACGTTCCAATTTACTGCTTGAACTAAGTGTTGCTGGGAATTCTATAACAAAAATTTGTGAATTGCATGTCCAGGATATACTGCAGCAGTACTGCTTAGAAACTTTTAAGGCCTGCCGTTTACTTATTCCTCAAAAAGTAGAAGTTTAGAACTGTGTGACAGTTCATTGTATGATGTTACACAATGATGAAAAAAAAAAGGACAAAAATTTAACCCTTTATGTCCCTCGGGGTCTTGTTTACTGTTCAATTATCTAAAATTGGAATACTAACTTTGCATTTTGCAGGTTTCTTTTGTTTTCACTTGCCAAGTGGATGGGAAACTCGTGCCTATTGAATCAACTCCAAAGCCAAAAAGAGAGGTGGAATATAGAGAGGTGTCTCATTTCAAAGCAAAACTCATGAAGTCCAATTTCTCATCTCCACGTCAAGCACCATCATTACCGACATCGTTATCAACCGAGCCATCCAGCGAGAAAGAAAATTCAATTCAGAAAATGAATTTGATTTCGCATGCTCAATCACTGTCAGCATCAACTCCTAATGAAATTTCTTTGAGTACACTACCTGCATTTTTCAAACCTTTACAAAAGCCACGAACCAAGTTAAATAGACCTTTAGAGGGTACTAAAATAAACGGGAAGAGCAAACTATCCTCCGGGAATCAATTGCCCAAAAAGAGATTATCTCCTGATTACATAGATGATGACGATTTTGCCTAGATTCTTGAATACTTTGCATTGTTTCATTCATTCATAGCAGTTGCATGCTCTCCTGAGCTATTTAAGCTTGGTCCATTCTTCTAGCCTCAATTTGGATTAGAATGTGTTTATCCCATTGTGGCATCTGGAAGGATAAAGATCAACATGCTAATCACCAAACATTCTTTTCCTTGCATTGTGACTACTTGGTAAGAGACTCCTCTTCATATGCCAAAAGTTTATGAACATAGGCTAAGCCAGTGTTCTATGTTGCCCCCGTTTGAGAACCAATGTCATCATTAGTTATTGTTGGGGAACCCTATATTGGATTTAGTCCACACCTCATGGCACCTCCACTGGTTCAGTGGTCGTGATTGGAGTATCATTGGATTACTTTGGGTCCAATTGGTCATCATCGACATTCCTCTTTGTTGTCTGATTCCTGACACATTTTCAGTTGGTCATGGGTTGCACTCTTTTTTATCACCATGGCACCATCTGTGGTCTTTATGCTTGTGATCTTGGGCTAAGTTTCCACTCAAATCGCGGGTTCAGTTGTTGATGAACCAACATCGATATCAATCCTATCATTTCCTCAACAATTCATTTTACCATCGACATTCCATGTGAGACCAATTGGTTCCTTAGCTTATACACTTGTTGAATACTCATTTCGTCTCATTTTATTTGTCGGGGTTAAAGATTAGTCTCAAATTATTTGTCATTTTAAAATTTAAGACAAAATTAATTAGTACTATTTTCCATATTATCCATAGTAATTGTTCTTGAAAACCATAATTGTTTCACTTATGAGTTGATATTATGATTATTCAAATACCAATGAAGACCCCTTCTCATTAATGATTTTTTAAAGAAGGTGTAAAAGAGAAACATGACATAAAATGAGACGAATCGAGTAATTATTTGACCGATACTATCCTTAAAAAAAAAGAAACAAATGAGCACAAATTAAACCGGCCATACTACGGTATATTACTGCAAAAATAAAAGAAGATAAAAGTAACAGACACGGGCATCTCCACGATGCTGGCATATTATCACTCTGTTAGATCCTTTGTTTTGGTGGATTCGGCCATGGCACGAGTTTGGGCATGTTGGCTCGGCCATGGGCAAAAACGGGTGAAATACAACATGATTGACGAACGGTTGGACAAGTGCGGGCTGAAATGTGCTTGGTGGGATTAAGAACATGCGTGGGCTGATTGTCTAACGTTTGGTGGCACAACGGCTAGGCAGCCTTGTGCCTTGTGATTGTCTAAGTGTGGGCATTGAATTGAACGACTTCGTTTGTCGGGTGGCAAATGAACGAGGCAGCGGGCAAACGATGTTGCGGGCAACGGGGTATCATGACATGGTGTTGTGATGCCAAGGCAAGCATTGGCTTGGCTAAGTGTTGGTACATGGCACTTGGCCAAAGTTGGGACGGATCGGTTGATGACATAGGCAGAATCGGCTAGACGTAATAAGCTGAGTCGGCTGGACGATGGCTGAGCAATGGCCGCATGTGCAGGGCACATGGCCAGCCGGTTGAGCGCTGGAACATGGGCCAAACGTGGCCGACGTGGCCGAGAACGTGGCCTGAGTGGGCTGCCATGTGTAATTTCGTCCCAATCCCATTTGTAAAGCCTTTTGGCTGCCCCCTTTGTATATATTAGTTGTATTATTCATTGTAAACACTTAAGAGACAAAAATGTAGCATAAAACACACACAATAAAACGTCCTCCTTAGGGAAGGAGACGTTTGGCCATGGCTGGCCGTTCCTTTGTATTTTCGGGTTAATATAAAGGTTGGGAATTGGTTTTCCGTATATCGTTGTGTTCCTCTTTTACTTATCTTGCTGCCTATGTATGTTCCAAACACTAAAACGAAATCAAACAATCCTACTTATATAAACAAGGCGTTGGGAAGGCTAGGCTTCGCAAGGGTGCGTTGCCGCCGCACGGGGCAAACCTCGGCAGGTTTTGGTTGTCAAAAACCACCCCTGTGACAACTGGTATCAGAGCGTGCAGGTTCGTTTGGTGACTATGGCGGACTGATCAAGACATCAAGAGAGGGCTCGGGATGGCTTTGATTCAATAGGAGGCCGTCTAGTACTTGGAAATGGCAAAACAAGTAAGTAAACGTGATTTTTCTGTCTCAAGTGGGCTGATTTCGGGAATAATCAGCATGGTTGCTCAATGATTGAGCATGGCAACGTGTTAGACTTGCAAAAACGAAGTAGACAAGACAAACAAATGGGGGAAACGTGTTGGACTCGTGGTGTTAGTCGACGGGCTGCATTTGGAACAAGATGAACACAAGGCTCAACGTTGTTAGGCTTGTGATTTCTTTGCAAGTGGTGGACACAAGGAGCGGGCTGTTTGTGATGAACGGCTTGGAGGGCTTGACAAAGGCGCTGCAACAACATAAAATGTGCAAGGGAAACGGGCAAAGGCATGGGAAAAACGCTGCACATGGAGGAAAAATGTAGCAAACAGTTTTTGTGACTTTGATGGCGTTTCATTGTATTTGTGGGGTGTTGTTGAATCTGTTCCCCTCGTCGAATTCAGGTGGTGCGGGTGGTTTGTTAGACCCTTGGTTTTGGTGGATTCGGCTATGGCACGAGTTTGGGCATGTTGGCTCGGCCATGGGCAAAAACGGGTGAAATACAACATGATTGACGAACGGTTGGACAAGTGCGGGCTGAAATGTGCTTGGTGGGATCAAGAACATGTGTGGGCTGATTGTCTAACGTTTGGTGGCACAACGGCTAGGCAGCCTTGTGCCTTGTGATTGTCTAAGTGTGGGCATTGAATTGAACGACTTCGGTTGTCGGGTGGCAAACGAACGAGGCAGCGGGCAAACGACGTTGCGGGCAACGGGTATCATGACATGGTGTTGTGATGCCAAGGCAAGCATTGGCTTGGCTAAGTGTTGGTGCATGGCACTTGGCCAAAGTTGGGACGGATCGGTTGATGACATAGGCAGAATCGGCTAGACGTAATGAGCTGAGTCGGCTGGACGATGGCTGAGCAATGGCCGCATGTGCAGGGCACATGGCCGGCCGGTTGAGCGCTGGAACATGGGCCAAACGTGGCCGAGAACGTGGCCTGAGTGGGCTGCCTGAGTGGGCTGCCATGGCTGTCCGTTCCTTTGTATTTTCGGGTTAATATAAAGGTTGGGAATTGGTTTCCCGTATATCGCTGTGTTCCTCTTTTACTTATCTTGCTGCCTATATATGTTCCAAACACTAAAACGAAATCAAACAATCCTATTTATATAAACAAGGCGTTGGGAAGGCTGGGCTTCGTAAGGGTGCATTGCCGCCGCACGGGGCAAACCTCGGCAGGTTTTGGTTGTCAAAAATCACCCTGTCACCCACTCCAACTACGGTATATTAGAGTTCAAGAAAAAAACACACCACCTTGGATATTGTGCATATCCTATCATCGAAAAAGATAAAAGTAACGACATACCCAACTCGAGGACGCTGACATATTAATACTCCAACTTGTCTACAATATAATAGTATGAACACTCGACATAGTTAAACTCGTTAGTCTTTCTTTTTTCTTCACCTTCATTTCTCTCTGTTCCCATCGCCAAATTCATCAATCAACATGGAAATTAAAGCAGGCTTATCCGCTTTGGTCACTGGTGGTGCCTCTGGAATCGGTATATTTCTTCAAATTCAAATCTTTTTATTTACCTCAACTCTTTTACTGCTACTCCGTTGAAGAAATAATTAAATAAATAAAACTGTGCTCTCGCTAATAGCTTAAACTTTTTAACTCTGATGATCAAACAATTCAACATACTTCGTACTAGTACTCGACTTACTAGCTTCTACATGACAGTTGCCAAGTTACTTTAATTAATTGTATGTGTTAGATTCAGTGAAGACTTTGCAGAGCTAGAGCTTACTATGTGTTCATATGACTAATCATTGTTAGAGATGTAAAAAGGTCATATTGGATTGATCACCTAAATTGGGAATGACTTTAATTGCATCTCCATATGGATCATATATATCGCCCGGGTTTTATTAAACTGCAATTAATCGCCTACAAGAATTATTAGAGATTTCTTGTGTCCTTAACAATGAACTACTTTGAGATTATCTAGTGGTCTCTTATTAATACACGTAAATGATTCTTTTCTTTTTCCCTGCTTGTTTAAATAGCACTTCGAAAGGTGTATTGCTTTAGTTAGCCAGCTAAAAATATGTATGACAACATGTCATTTAAGGACGATTTGAACTATGAATCAAGACTCTACACGCTAATCTTGGTCACAAGCAATCACGATAGTACAGTGCGTGTTTGCTAATCATTGTTCTATATGTTTCGCTTGCAGGTAAAGCACTGGCCTTGGCTCTTGCCCAGCATGGAGTTTTTGTTACTATTCTTGATTTCTCTGAGGAGAAAGGCAAAGAAGTTGCAGCTCTTGCCGAGAAAGAGTGTGCCAAATTCCACTCTGGACTAGGATTTCCACCTGTTATGTTCATCAGATGTGACGTCACTAATTCAGGTAACTAGATATTCAGATTTCTGAGTGAAAATGAATTTGAAAGTATTCTACCAAATGGCCTCTTTAAATGCAACAAATCAGCTTTATTATTTACGATATACTTTCAGTGTCAAGTTTTATTGAATTGTTACGTATGTTCATGCAATGTAATGATTAAACTTCACACTCATTCGTTCCAATTTATCCTCTGAGGGTTTTGACTGTTGGAGAACTAGATGTTGAGCTGTGATACAAAAACATCGCAAACTGCAAGTGTTTGGACTTGTGGCGGTGAAGCACATTACTCGTTGGAATCCATCTTTCAATGTGTGTGCGCATTTCTCCAGATGAAACTCATATTTAACTGGTCCTTTGGCTAGTGGAGCATAACTCCTTGTCCTTTTGAAACATACTTATAACTTTTCTTCTGAGCGAAATTGAATGCCCAAGGGTGTTTTTACTACAACACGTTTAACCATGTGTTCGGCCGCAAATGTGCATGCACACACATGCGTGCATGCGTATCCAAATTGTGGATCCTTTCTCTTGTGTAAAAGGGTAAAGGAGAAGGGTGAAGGACTTGAGGCTGAAGTAGGAGAGATGAGAGGAACCATATACAGATGGATAGAAGTGAAAAATGTTTTGACCCGTTGCGGTAGTATCTAAGAACATATGCTTTTTATGATAAATGCTTTACCAGATGGCTTTTCAGCCTTAGCCAGAATGACAGGTGACAACCAAGCTTTTTAAAGGAAAGAAGCTACGTCATGGAAATTTCCTTTGAAAAACTTGGTTGTCACCTATCATTTTAGTAGATATGTTATTCCTAGTGCTAGTTGCTGGATACACGTGCTTTACAAAATGATGTTTGTGATATGACGAGGATAGTAAGTTTACCTTTGCTTGTGCGTTGAAGACTTACAAAACCATGATGGCACGTGTTAGAGGTGCCTCATTCAAGTTAAAGTATATGATAGAAATCATATGGTTTTGTAAGACTACAATATATTACTGTAAGGTGCACATCCGAGATAAATCACATTTCAGGGTCTATTTCATATTTCACAGTTTGTGTCATAAGAGCCATCCAGACTTTGAAAGTTGGCATCCTTATTATGTTCTAACCATATGATTGCTAGATTTAAGACTGCTTTGGTTGAAATATTTGAGCAGGTGTGAGTGGCAGATTTCATGGATATTGTGGTGGAACTTTGTACTGCTGGTAATAAGAGGGTTTTGAACATGCTCCTAAAAAAGAAGAAAATAATTGTTCTCTAGTTCTCATTGTGATTAACCACGAAATGAATGGTATCCCCATATCAATAAACAGCCCACATTATGATGTGCCTTAAAAGTAAGGGATAAGTTTCTGAATTAGTTCTTGTAATCATTGAAGATTCAAAAGATAGCTAAAAAGGTACTCCTGTATTAATGCTTTGATATCTGTGCTTGTATATGTCACACAGACACGTTAAATTTTGGACGTCTATTGTGCGCAATTTTCATCAAAGTAAGTTATTTGGTCCATTCTTCGGAATAAGTTATGTGGTTTAAAAATATGTGGCAGGAGAACTAACAGCGGCTTTCAAGCGGCATTTTTTGACATATGGAGGCCTAGATATCTGTATTAACAGTGCTGGTATTGCAAATCCTGTTCCATTCAACAAAGATCAAACTGATGGCTCTAGTAGCTGGAGACACACAGTTAATGTGGATCTTGTTGCAGTTATAGACTGTACTCGTCTCGCGGTAATTCTGACTCATTGTGTTACACTTGCTCAAGTTGATTATATCTAGTGTCGCAGGTTTTAGCTGTTATAGAGGTTTGATGGAGATTTAGACGGTAGAGTAATTTTATGATCTATAATCTATTCTACCACATATTCAAGTTTTTGCAGATACTTCCTCGTAAATGATGCTGTCTAACCTGAGAGATGTGATAAAAATAATCAAGGACGCTATTCTTATTCCTGATAGTCAAATTTCTCTCTCTACTATGCATAAATGAGATTGGTTGTTAGCTTCAATCTACAGAGCTGTTCAGTCTGTTTAGATAGTGAAGTTCGTTGCTTTCACATTGGATGTTTTAGGAGTATGCTGGTGGAGGAATACTAAATTAACTCTTACAACTCTTTATAAAAAAGAAAAAAAAACTTACAATTCTCTACACTGAATTATCTGGTCACTTCGTTTGGCATGCCCGTTTCAAATGGGTAAGACATGTATGTGTCTTTACCGTGAACATGTGCAATGGGTAGCCTTGAAGGATAGATGTAACTAAACATCTACGTCTATGAATTATGAAACATATTCTTTGTCTGGTTGTCTTTATACTTCCTCAGTCACATTATAGGTATCACAACTAGACTTTTGGTCACTTTGGAGTGATATTTGACTTTAGATCTTCAACATTGACAAATAATAGTAGAAATCTATTAAACTAGGATAAATATACTTTCAAATAATTAAGTTTTAGATGTGAGAGGCTGAAAGTAAGAATAAGTTGATGGTAAGCTTAAATCACTAAAATCAACTCAGGAGAGTTAGGAAGAAACACTCTCATTCCCTTGAACACTAAATTCTTCAGTCTACTCTGTAAGATCAGTTAAATTACCGTGTGCGGGTCCGTCTGAGTGTCCCTTCAAACAATTCTTTCCAATTTACCATTGATGATGCTGCGTATTCAGCCTTCTACTTTAAGACAAGTCTTCTGTAGACAGCTAAACTTAGTATTTATGTTGGGATTAAGTTGCGTGTATTACATGTTAATTCTATTTGTAGATTTGCTTATTTTGCAATTAGCTCTCTAATCACCATATATCTGCAACAGATGCCACGTGTGTTTCTACTTTTTCCTAAGTGCTACTTGTTCAATAATTTATTGTCATTGGTCACACAACCATCTAGACATGTTGTGCAGATTCAAACCATGCAAGCTTCACAAAAGTCCGGTGCAATAATAAACTTAGGCTCTGCTTCAGGACTCTATCCAATGTATGGAGATCCTATCTATTCCGCCTCCAAAGGTTAGTTGTTATGTGCAAGTCCGTATCATCGATGTCCACTCTCCTATTATGCTGTCTCAAATCATACCTTGTTTTCTTACTTATCCCAAAAGAAAAATTCATACTGTGTTTCTTGATTTCTATATTTATTTCAATTTTCCTTTCCTTATATCCGGATGTCAAGTTGTAATACAATGATATATTTGTTTTGCTTGCAATCTGCTATAAAATTGACTGATTTTTGTTTAGGGGGTGTTGTCATGTTTACAAGATCACTTGCTCCTTATAAACGTCAGGGGATCCGTATCAATGTGCTCTGCCCTGAGGTACTCTGATCTTTTTAGATAAGGTTGATTGCTCGAAAGTAATAGTTCTTTGGTCCAGATTGATAAGTATGAATTATTTTCATATATTTGGCCTATCCTTTTCTGACCCCTTTAATTGTAACTAGATGCCTTTTGACCTTAATGATTCTATATTTGAGAAGATGAATCTATAAAGGTTATTGTACGAGTTTCGAAGGGGAAAGCATAATTAATCAGTAGCTTGTATTTCACTTGTCATGTGGAGTTCCAAAATAATGTATCTGATCCATTTTCCGTTTAGTAACTTCTGCAGACAAATACTAAGTTCATATAGTCGCAAATATCCTTCTTTCTTGAAAACCTTTACTGTTTGATTCTGTAGACATGGGGCTAATTCATTTTCTATGTCGGATGCAGTCTCCTTTATCCTTCCAACTAGCGATAGCAGATAGTAGAGGTCTCATGGTGTTATACATTTTCAGCTTCTCTTTGATTTGCGTGAAATCTTTTCTTTTCTTTTCTTTCTGAAAAGTGAAAACTGATTTCTATGGACATTATATGCTTTCGAGGAGGTGACTTAAGTTGGAGGGTTTGCTTCTCATCGTAGGAGTGTTTGTTTTGTATATATAGTAGCCTAGCTAGCAAATGGCTGGTAGAGTTATATTTGTTCAATTGGATCTTTGCATATTGTATCACTGAAATTCATCTGTCTGAATAGAATTTTGATATATGCCTTTAAGATTTAATTTTCTTATCTGAGGGACAGTAGATGAGCACTGAGAGTATGACTACTGATATGGTTCTGACCTCAAATAACTATTTATGTCTTGCTTTGTCGCATGCAGTTTGTTCAAACTGACTTGGCGGCAAAGGTGGCTCCTAAGTTTATTGATCTAATGGGGGGATATTTGCCCATGGAAATGGTGGTGAAAGGTACGTTTTCTCCTATTGTTTGCTGTAGAAATATACTGTACATGTCAATACAGAGTACTTCATTTTGGGGACCATATATGTGATCTGAAATAGTGAGCCGAATTTGGAATGTGATGGCATAGAATGAGTTGTTTACTGTCATGACTCCTTATTCACTGTTTACAGTTATATAGAAAAGGACTACGTGAGAGAGTAATCCATCCTGCCTAATTCCATCTCATTCAATACTGACTGTGGCTGTTTTTCTAATTTAGCATTTTCTGCCTGTCCTATTTGCTTTGATTCGCCTATTAGCATAAAGAAGGGTTGGTTATTTCATTTTGAAGTTTCTCTAAATTGATCATTCGCTTCGTTCCCGCTTGAAGGCTTTCTTAAGAGTTGAAGTTAGATAAAAACTTGGGAAACTCCAATTTTTAGCTTCTTGATAGGAGGAAACGTTAAATTAAACACTAAACAAAATATCAAATATTATCAAAAGTAACAGATCCCTCTCTCACTGCACTGTTGAGCTTCATTAATTCCTGCATGGCAGAGTAACAAACTGCTACTGTATAATATAATTGGGTGATATATTAGTTTTTCTTTTTCCTTTTTTTTTTTAATTGGCGGATTTCATGCAAAACTCATTAATTGTTAACTGATGCTATTATGGATGAATTTCCCTAGTCTGGGCTTTGAATATTTGAAGCTAAGTTGACAACAGAAGTCATCCAATAAGGCCTTGTTTGCTTTTAGTACCTTTCACCAGATAGTTATTGTGCTGTACGTAAATTAAATATTTAGAGTCAAAATTAAATGTGAGTGTGAAATTATTGCTCTACAACATTACACGATGGATCTAAGCTAGTTTCTTAAGGGAAATTTCTGTTTTTCACTTTTTCTACTTTATGTGTTATGGATGTGGTTAATTAAGAAACTCTTAGTTGCCTAGCACCTTCATATTACCAGGCAAATTTCTCTTTTGCTTCAGCTTCAGGCTGATTTAACCATAAAATGTTTGTACGACTTTGTGGGTGATAACAGTATTTACTCTGTGATTTGCCTCATCCTTGTAGGATATCCGTGGATGATTTTGTTCTAGTTTGTGAGATTGACAATTTGGTTCACCATTTACTATGTGAAAGGCAATAACAGTGGTAAGTAGTGGTAGAGACCAGTCGAATTATGGGTGTTAGTAGTGGTATAATGACTTTCTCCACTAGAACAACAACAGCAGCATACCCAGTGTAATCCCACAAGTGGAGTCTGGGGAGGGTGAGATGTACTCAGACCTTACCCCCACCAAGGCGGAGAGGCTGTTTCCGATAGACCCTCGGCTCACCGATAACTAAAGTAAACAAACAGTAATAAGTGCACAGAAGGTGATAAACAAATTATATAAAAAAAATACAAATAATATTAAGACAAAACTCTCACAACTACTACCTAACCTTCTACCCTGATCCTCGACCTCCACGCTTTCCTGTCAAGGGTCATGTCCTCGGTGATATGGAGATTTCAGATATTTCTTTTTCACTTGGAGAATGATAGTTTTCTCTTATGTAAACATTTGACTGTATAAGACAAATTTACATCAATTAGGATAATAGGGTTTTCCTTAAAAATCCTACAACGCAGCTTCCCGAGTTGAGTCTGAAGAACCCACTTTGACAGGTGCTTTTGAACTTATCAGAGATGAGAGTAAAGCAGGATCATGTCTTTGGATTACTCAAAGAAGGGGTCTGGAGTACTGGCCAACTCCTGCAGAAGAAGCAAAATATCTCCTCCCGTCAAAAGCACGGAGAAAATCTGTACTCTCAACTCCAATGAATCTTCAGATTCCCCAAAGCTTTGAGAAAGTGTGAGTAATGTTTGATTTCTTCCTTTTCTGTTGGATAAAGAAGATCCAGGATACTTATTTCTCCCCTGTTATTAACCAAGGGATTCCATAGATGTGTCGTCCCAGAGAGGAAAGAAAGAAACACACACCCTAATCGTGTCAACACTATTCCTGATCATTATTTTGCTCACAACTTTCGTTGAAAGGTGTTCATCACTGCAATGCTTCTGATGATGCAAACATTCCCCCTTTTTTTTGATTTTTTACTGTTACATTTGCTCGTTCCTGCAAGATAATACTTCAGACTTCACAGTTTTTTTCTGATATATGTCCTCTCTTTTTTTTTTTTTGAGTAATCTTCTAATTCTGTTCTCCAGAGTTGTCCACACGCTGAGTCACAATTTTCGTAGTGCCACGAGAATTGTGCGCACTGAATTGAGACTGCCACTTAATCCAGATCACGTGCTATTGAAAATCATTTATGCTGGTGTCAATGCTAGTGATGTGAGTCTTTCTATTTCTATGATGAGCTTTTGAGTTATATTTAAGTCGGATGAAATAATTTTCTTGATTACTTTGCTTTACCTGCCCCACTTGTAGCCTGTGGAGGCTAGGTCTGCATTTTCTATTGTTATAAAGTACAATTTTATAATCAATTGAGTGCATATTATGCTTTCTTTATGCCTTTTGTTTCAAGGTCCTTTTGAGGCAACATATACCATCAGGATATCCGGGATACACAAGCACACACACAGACACATATTAACAAGGTTGAAAGATTTATTAACAGAAACATTTTGCAATAGGTAAATTACAGCTCGGGGCGTTATTTCAGTGGAAAAAGCAATGATCTCACTTCTCGCCTCCCATTCGATGCTGGCTTTGAGGTACAAAGGAACTTCTAAATTGTATGACGTCGTGGATAGCAGCACACAAGAACATGTTGCTTTTGTTATCTTCCATCATCTCTGCTGTAAGAATTGCATGATTGTAGAAATATCCTTAAACATAAAAACTAGTTGCTCAAAGAAACACAAGAGGTGGGAAGAAGTTACAACTGCGTCTAATGTGCTTCAAGCTGACCGTAAAACTCGGTCAAGATTACCTTAAAGCATTAGCATAAAATGGTTATCTGAACTTGTGTTTATGCTGTTCTGGTTTCTTGAATTTTAACTTTTCATGGCTTATGTTGTCTTTCCACTATTACTTTTGAGGTCTTCACATTCTGCTCCAATATTGGAGTTTGAAAATTGTTTATTCTGTGTTTTGATTTTAGGAGGTTCTTATAGGCCCACAATTTTGGTTTTAGCTGCTAATGAGATGTGAGAAGCTCCTTTGAACACATCTGGTTCAAGATTTATAGTAGCTGCCCTCATAGGCTTCGGTTTTGGGTGATTTGAGTGTCAGTAAAAGTTTGATTAGCCCATACATGTTAAGGGTTATGGAAGTGTGTGATTTCTGAATGCTGTATGGAGAATCACTCTATGTAACACGGACATGGGTACCGATATATGTGCAGATTTAGTGGTTGGCGTCATCATCAACCTTATCTTATGATTTGGGATACAGACAGAAGTATGGAGACAGGCATTAATATAAGTGTACAGTATTATATGTTTGCCGAGGTGTGTGAGATTAATTTGTAAAGTCATTGAATCAAATCAAGTATGAAGGCAATCCGTTTAAGTATCTAATATTTCATTCCATGATTACATCTACTATAATAGCAAAGTTTTTTGTTCTAAATAAAATGGAGAAACTCCCCGGGCAAGTGGTGCACGGTTCGAATTCAATGGGTAATGTGCCGCTCCTCTACCCTTCTCTACTTAAGTATTAGGCTTTTGTCTTTGGTAGGGTTCAAACCCGTGACATGTGCCTACCGATACATCACGTACTATGCTCTTACCACTTGATTAAAGCCCTGGGGCTCCTATGGTAGCAAGTCTATTAATATTGGGATAAAAAGGAAAGAATGCCACGTAAAATGGAACAGAGAGATGTATTGATTTTGGGGTACTCAAAATCCTGGCAGAAACTTCCCGGTTCACTCTATCACTCTGTATTCTTTTGTCAGTTGATGTTTTAACTTGATGTCTCTATGTAAATTTAATCTTGTAACATTGGCAAAATTAGCAAGACCATATGTTAATTTATCATAGTGAAACTCGTCATTGCATTTATCTCTCAGTTTGTTTTAACTTTTTCAGTAAACATAGTGCGTGTACACACATATATTGTAAACGTATCTCCTATTTGATTGCTGAATGTGTCGCAGGCCGTGGGAATTATTGCTGCAATTGGTGATTCTGTGAGAGATTTAAAAGTTGGTATGCCAGCTGCCATCATGACTTTTGGCAGTTATGCCGAATTCACTGTGGTAAATAACACTCGTATACATTTTTTTCTTGGTTTAGTAAATCATCATTATCCATTGTGAATTTTACAAGAAGTGGCTCCTACGCTCAGGTTCCTGCCAAACACATCCTTCCTGTAGCAAGACCAGATCCTGAAGTAGTTGCAATGCTAACCTCTGGACTCACTGCATCAATTGCTTTGGAAAAGGTTGTTCTTAGAGTTCTTCTGTGGGAGATTTTTTGAGAATGTTTTTCCATTTCCCCTTGCCTTAAGTTGGGTTGGACAGTCTTTCATCAGTAAAAACATCTATATCACTTTGTAAAGGTGTTCTAGATATATGCATAGTACAATTCATGCTTCTCTCCTGTTTTAATTTGGAACTTGTAGGCTGCTCAAATGGACTCTGGAAAAGTTGTCCTTGTGACTGCTGCTGCAGGAGGGACGGGGCAATTTGCGGTGCAGGTATAACTTACAACTTACAAGAATAGTTAGTTGCTAAGCGTGACTAACCTACTGATCTTGATTAGTATTTCTAGTCTTTCTGCAACTTTTTGTTTGATTCTACTTCCTATCCCCTTTGGGTAGTTCTCTATGAAGGTGTAATTAAAAGATGAAGTAGAGAATAGTTGGTTCAAACTTCTACTTACCTTTTATATTAGTAGTTCTTGTCATTGTAAACCTCTTTTTTCATTCACGTATTGTCATCTCTGCTGTTTCTGTAGATCTTTATAGACTGGACTGTACTGTTTTCCTCATTATGTTGGTAGCTAAATTAACTGAACTTACCCCCCCCCCCCCCACCTGCAGCTTGCAAAATTAGCTGGAAACACAGTGGTTGCAACTTGTGGAGGTCCTGAAAAAGCCAAGCTTCTCCGGGATTTGGGAGTTGATCGAGTTATTGACTACAAAGCAGAAGATATAAAATCTGTTAAGTTTCTCAAACTCAAAGGACCATGTTCATGACTTCCAAGTTGGTGTCTTGACTCTCTTGAATCAAGATAGTAAATGTTAGTTTCTTTTCCAAAATGTATTGCAGTAATGATCTTTATGGAACCTCCACATTCATTAGAAGAAAACATGGAGGCCCTCATATAGTAGTAGCAATTTCATGCCTGACCTTTTAATGGGGAAAACTGAATGGAGGGTTCTACTCTGGAGAATTTCTGTTTGTGAGCTGGATTTCCCAAAATTTATTACTGATCATCACCTAACTGTTAAAAGGGTGTCATCACAACAAACCATCTATACCAACCCACCTTGCCAGAGAGCTTGGGATTCCCAAGCTCGTTACCATGACCTCAATGATAAAGACAGGTCATTATATTATGCGTCACTTAAGGAACAAGCACATGAAGGAGGGGAGGGCCTAAAACATGTGCAAGTTTAAAATTAAGAGGTGTGACCACTGTGTTATCAAGTGACACCGAGATTGAGAGGTTTAGTCCATTTAATGGCTGGACGCGTGCAGTATGACTATCAGCATGTAGATAATTAACGGCTAAAACTTAACAGTTAGTGCAGTTAACTGTATGGATGTCTAATTGCAGGGTGGCTACTTTGCTGTCATGCAGCTTTTAAGTATCCCTATTTTATGTGGTTTGACATAGAACTGTCTTATTTTACTACCTGATAATTTCAGCCAAGTTCTTATTAAAATATTTGCCCGGCTCTGATTTTTAAGGTGACCTATGATTCTTATTTGTTTCCTATCTGAGCTATTTTGGTGATTCATTTTTTGTATCTTTCTGTGCCAGGTTCTAAAGAAGGAGTTCCCGAAAGGTATTGATATTATCTATGAGTCCGTTGGTGGTGACATGTTTGACCTCTGCTTGAATGCATTGGGTGTCTATGGACGGCTTGTTGTCATTGGAATGATTTCTCAGGTTGAACTTATCAAACAATGCACTTACTACATATCTACTTTGGCTGGTGTTGTCTCCTACTTTTCTCTTCCTTTGTGGTTCTCTTATGATCTCTGAGCATTACTATTCCTGTTTATATTTAACGCCAATATCTTGCTAGTTTACTCTGAAAGCCAACTCATAAGTTCTGGTTTCAGTATCAAGGAGAACATGGGTGGAAACCACGAAACTATCCTGGATTATGCGAAAAGATTCTAGCAAAAAGCCAAACTGTGGTACGTGTGTTGTCTTCTTGTTTAATTGATCCTAATTTTTTCCTATATGCTAGGTAATGTTATATTAGTAATATGATGATTGCATTACCAACTTCCACTAAGTGGTAGAACATTTAAACTCGAGAAGTTGATATCCTATTTGATTACAAAATGCTGTAGTCTCGTATAACTGCATCCTCTGGTTTTAGTTCTTTGGGTTGGAAATATATGAAGGAACCTATCAGATAAAAGGATAACATCTTCTGAAGTTACTGTCAATACTTCTTCTCATACTTTATAAGTTGGTAGAATCTACTCTTGCCCAACAGTTCATTATTCTAACAAATGGTGATGCCCGACTTCGTAACTGCCCTCTAATTTGACTTGGTTATTCTTGCAGTAAGCATAGTTGCGTACCATTGACAATCAACTTTTCTAAATCATAGGAAATAATTCCTTTATTTTCATCTTAGCTTCTACTCCTGTATTTTTAAACCTGTTTTCGAAAATGCTTTTACTTGAGCCGAGTGTCTATCGGAAACAGCCTCTCTACCTTATTCAAGGTAGGTCTGCGTACACCCCACCCTCCCCAGATCCCACTTTTGGGATTACACTGGGCATCCACCCAAGACAATTTCTGCTTTCATAACCGGAAGGTTCTCCTATTTTACTAGAATAGTTGATGTATCACCTGATCTGATCCTCTTTTTAATATAACTCTTTTTCTTTGCTCACTCCTAATACCTGAGTGTGGAGAGATTACTTGTCCAACTATCAGTGGACAATCATATTTTTCAATTCAAACTCTCATCTTACTATCGTTTCAGAACATGGCATATATTTGAGAGGAGAGAGATTAGCTTTTGAAGACATTTAGGTATTTTGTTTGCCCAAAAATAAGTTCTGCTTCCCCTGGGAAGTTCTCCCATATATAATAGAATGCTTATTTATCTATTTTTCAAATTCTCCTTTTCACTCAGCAGTAGGACTCTTCGTTAGTGTTTTATCTTTCATTTCTGTATCCCCAGAATCTTTATTGGTTCGTTCAACAATCAGGGTACCAGTGTATTTATAGATGTCAAGTCTCACCTTTTATTAAGACATGATATTCATTTCGGGTGAGGGTAGTAGCTTTTGCTCTCCACTTTGGTGGGGGTAAGGTCTGCGTACATCTCACCCTCTCCAGACCCCACTTATGGGATAAACTGGGTATGTTGTTGTTGGTAGTAGCTTTTGCATTGCTCTCCTGTATTGTCCTCCATACTTTGTATCATGCTGTTGCCAACTCAGAGCGCTTCCAAAAATCAGTTAAATGCCAAATTGAGGTCCTGATTGGTTTGTAAACTGAAAAAAAAATGGTATGTAAATTCCTAAGGACTACATATTTGATTTTCTGCTTAAAGAGATCAATAACTTCTTCAACGGCATATAAGATTTGAATACAAGTCTTGGTGCTCAATCTTGTGAATCGTGAATAGAATGTTGGGATTGCAATATCATGTTAGTTTAAAAAGACTCATACAGTGTCTTGGCTAATTGGTCGTTTGAGTTGTTCTCAGGCTGGATTTTTCCTAGTACAATATACTCACCTATACCAGGAGCATCTGGATAGACAGGTTAATCTCTTCTCTTCGGGAAAGCTTAAGGTTAGTATATCCAAGCCGGACAAACTTCACCTTCATCACAGAAGTTTAAGATGTCGAGTTGAATTTGTTTCAGAGACTCTACTTTTTTAGCTACTCTTTGCTTGATGGATTTATTAGTTCCATCTAAAGAGTCTTGCCCTAAATAAAGTAACAATCCTCTTTTGATCCGTGTCAAAGGTTGCCATAGATCCCAAACGATTCGTGGGCCTGAATTCGGTTCCTGAAGCTGTTGAGTACCTTCATTCTGGTAAAAGTGCAGGCAAGGTATGAGAGAGACAGTATTTTATCTTTCTGGTGTTGACCCTTCAAATTGCTTCTTACATTTCTAAAATGTGAAAAACCTTGTAGGTGGTTGTTTGCATTGATCCAAAATTCAGTCAACAAGTTGCAAAATTATAGGTGCATAATAGACAACTGTGACAGATTCAAAGAGGAATTCAATACTCAATACAATAATGTGAATTTGTGAGGCTTTTGGTATATCTTCCAGAATATATATATATGTCGGATACGCTGACCAGAAATCTAAAAGGGCATATTATGACGCATATGATTGTCATCATACATATAGGTGAGGAATATGGTCTTAACTGGCTTATTTATACCGGTGCTACAGATAGAGAACTGTAACGGTGGAGTAAAATCTTTTGGTACAGCGGAGACTGTTTTGTACAACGATAGAGGATCTGTTACTGTGGTGTTTACTTGTAACAGCTTGCATCATATGTTCAAATTTCATCAGTGAACTTCTGTTGTTAAAGAAAATAAATAAATATGTTTTCTACAATCACTGGTCGTAATTGTTTGCGGAGAAACTAGTATGGGTTGACTTGATACTGGTAGAGTGACTTCGATTCAACGCCAAGGAACTCCCAGTGACCAATATAATTTCATCTTTTCTATATAAAATCATCTTTATTTTGTAGTGGTGAATCCGGTAAATTTCTACACTATATACAAGAGGCCTAAAGTGCTGAAGCAGGCATCTCGGGGGAAAGTGCACGAAAGGCCACTTTTTCCACTGGTCTTTGGGCACAGGCCACTAATATCAAAGCATTTAGTTTGTGGCCACTTTTGCTTAAAAGATAAAACTTCATTCTAGGGGCCGGATTGAAGTTCAGTCCTTAAAGATTGAACTTCAGTCCAGGGCCATATAGATTGAAGTTCACTCCTTAAAGACATAACTTCAGTCCAGGGCCATATGGACTGAAGTTCAATCCTTAAAGATAGAACTTCAGTCCAGGGCCATGTTGACTGAAGTTCAGTCCAGTCCTTAAAGATGGAACTTCAGTCCAGGGCCATATTGACTGAAGTTCAATCCTTAAAGATGGAACTTCAGTCCAGGGGCCGTATGGACTGAACTTCAGTCAATGATCAAAACGTAAGTCAATGTTTATTTAGTAAATGTTTATTTAGTAAAGGCCCAAAAGTGGCCTTTAGTGTAAGACCAAAGAAAATAGTGGCCTCAAACCAAATACCGGTGTTAAAGAAGGCCGCTGGGCGAAATTTTTACAGGCATGTCTTGAAATAGCCACTTTCAAGACATGTCTGCTTGTAAAATAGCCACTTTTTGGTTTAGGATTGAAGCAGCAGCCAAATTTTAGACATGCCTGCTTGTAAAATAGCTACTTTTTGGTTTAGGGTTGAAGCAGTAGCCAAATTTTACAAACCTATGATTCCCTAATGAGCCACTTTTGCAATTATTAATTAAATATAGCCATTATGGTATTTCATACTTTCTGTGCTTTAACCTGTTGTACATTATTGCATAAAATGTGTACTCCAGATCCTTTATTTAGATTACAGGCCCACTAACTTTATTTCACACCCAGCCAAACAGGTTTGACGTATATACAAGTGGGACTCCTCGACTTATACATTCAAAAGCCAATTCCTAATTCCTAAGGCACACCAAAACTACAACTAGACAGATTTTAACCGAAATAAGCTATATAAAACTTTATCAAACTAATCAGGTTAACAAATATAACTACCACTAAATTATAGTCGTGTCAACTTTTAAAGCTCATATAGTTTCTTATTGATTTTAAGATTTGAATATTATCGTGCTATTACAATAATTATATGCGTCATAATGTAAATAGAGGTGAGGGCATATTTATCCTTTTAATATTTTAATATCTACATAATTAATACCCGCATTATTATTACACCTCATATCCCGTACAAAATAATACATAGATTCCCTCATTAATATGTGGGTATTATTAGTGCATGTTTCTAAATCCATACCAAACGCTGCATTATTAGTGCAGATTTTTATACCTTCTTTCAAACTTTGTGAGGAATTTAGTGCAGGTATTAACCTTTAATGCTGCGTACCAAGATAACCAATATGCGGTAATATTTTCAAACGTATCATAAAATTTTATCGCTACATATATACTATAATACAAATTATTGGTTTCGTAATATAAAAAAAAAGGGACAATTACATTGAGAGACACCCCACTCATAAAAATTACCAAAAAAGACCCCTATTTTGCTACCTTACATGACATAGCACCCCCTCCCTTTTTTTTTATTTTTTCTTTCACTCCATAACACCCCTTTTATAAAGAAAAAAAAACCCTAGCCCCCATTTTTCCTCTCCTCCTTCCCTCCTTCCCATTTTTCTCTCTTCTCTTCCCCATTACACATAATCCGCCCCCCCCCCCCCACTCTTCCACCACTGCCCCACCGTCATCCCCTCTCCTCCAAACCACCGATGTCGCCGTCGCCGAGGTCGTCACCACCACCACCGCCGCTTCTTCTTTTCATTTTTTTTTTTTTTGCTTTTTGAATAGCAATGTTGATTTTCGTTGTATATTCCGATCCAAACTCCGGTGAGGAGTTTATTTATCGAGTTTCTTTTTTTTCTTCACTTTTATCATAAAAATTCATTGAGATCTACTAGTTTTTTATTAAAACTTTTGTTTAATGTTTAGATCTAGTGTTTTTCTTGTATAAAACTGTATAGATCTGGGATGTTTGTTAAGCTTTTGTGTAAAAGCTGCCCGAAGCACTGTTTAAAGTCAGTTTTGCGAGTTTATACACTTTTATACATTTTTATACAAGTTTATACAATTCTGTAAATGTGATTAAAAATGTATAAATCTGTATATGTACGCATTAACAGTGCATAAAACACATTCTATGCATTGTAAATTTTGTATAAAGCTGTATATGTGTGTATGAACAATGAATAAAATAGTATAAATTTCAGATTCGTGCACTTTTATGGATGTTTTGTATAAAATTTATATTTTTTGTGTATATTTTTGTATTTTCCCTCTTGCATACACAATTTTATATGTATTTACATGTATAATTTATTATTTTGATGGATTTAGATGTATAAAATTATCAAAAACAATTATTTAAACAAATCCACAAATAAAATAAACAAATTCGGTGAATTTTTGGTTTTCCGGCAGTCGGCGGCAGCGGTGGCAGGCCGGTTTCTGGTGGTGGGGCGGTGGTGGGGGAGGGTGAGGGAGTGGTTCCTAGGGTTTTAGTTTAAATGGGTGCTATGTTGTGTAATTTTGAAAATAAGGGGGTGATATGTTGTGTAATATAAAAATAAATGGGTGCTATGGATGAAATGTGGCCTCTCATTTGTAATTTTGTGTTGAGGGGTACCTAATTTTGAAAATTTCCCTAAAAAAAAACTAGGGGGATTTACAAAAATGCCCATCAAACCCTACTTATTTACATCTCCATACCCATTACATTTTTACCCACAAACTTATTTACACTGTATACCCATTCTATTAAAACACACTCTCTCTCCTTTGTAAGGTATACCTAATTCAGCACTGTATACCATAGAGATATACTAATGAATTCAATATACTCTAGCGGTATAAAGTGCTTATTTGACCACTGCTTTCGTCTGCATCAACCTAACTTAACGGTATACCATGGTGGTATACTGCATGAATGCAGTATACTGTGGAGGGTATACAGTGCATTTTCTTCTGTATACCTATCTAGTATACAGTATACCCACATGGTATACTCTTTATAGTATACCCTCAAATCCATAAAGAAGTATAATTAATTTGGTATACTAAAACGGTATACTAAAAAGGTATACAGAATACTGCACGGTATACCGTTAAAATGAGCGGGTGGGCAGAGAGTGTAAATAAAATAGGGTGGATGGGTATTTTTGTAAATAAAATGGGGCGCATGGGTATTCTATGTAAACTAACTTTTTTTGCGCACAAACACATAAATAATTTGTTTTTGTGGACATAGAGTGTAAATTTCCCAAAAAACTATTGGGCCCGTAGCACGGGCCACCCCATCTAGTTGTAATAGATGAGAGATTAAGAATAACGGAACTTGTCATTTATTAGAATGCCTTTTGCCATATATATGCCTCAAGTGCTTCACCCTAGCCTGCCGCATCTTTTTGGGAATTTTTACCATGTATTTCATTCCATAGCCGTAATAATGTCTCCAAATTGGTATACCTCAAAGCCACAGTATACCCCAATAGTATGCAAATTTGATATCCAATGGTATACCCTAATATTGTGGCCGTGTGGCTACAGAATATTTAAATAAAACTTGGCCATGATCTAGTAATATTTTAGCATGGGGTTAGCTAGTTTTAAAAACTTTCCTTTTTTATCAGATAAATAACCTTGTCAATTTGTGGGTTAGATAAATAGCAAGCGTAGCTTTTGTGCTATGATTCTTAACTTAGAAGAAACACAAGATTGACCAACATGACTTTACCCCTAAGCCTGTTGGCCTTAGCTGCAATGTTCACCCATATAGGTGCGCACATGGGACCAGATTTAATATCTTCAGTGATTATTTAATTTTTATTTCCTGCAACATATAAGCATAGTTAAAATTTTCTTTTTCATTCTGAATTTTAGTTTTATGACTTTAGAATTTGGATGACCATTCAGAAATTATCTTAGAAAATACGTCATGTATGTATGTTTTCCTCAAAAAGTGAGGGACGAGCTGTCCTTAAATTAGAGGAACGACAATTCTCATCAGAAGGTCAATTGCCTTATCTCTCACACTTTGCCAGTTCCAAACTCCTAATTGAGCAAATGATCTTCTATGCCTACTTATAGTTTGAATAGACTAAACAATGATTTGAAAAATACCCTATGTTATTTTCACAAATCTCATAAGTTACTCTTTGCTAATCCCATCTGAAATTATCATAAAACAAAATACAATATTTGTAGTGGGCTACAAAATTAAATCACCCCTCCTTTTCTAGTTAACATGATATAAGAGTCTTTTGTCCTTAGTGTCGCATATAATTCAACATCAATTCGATTTTATAATGTACCTAGTCATCTTCTTCAACACTATAATCAAAGTGTATTTTTAACTTACAATTTCAAATATATATCTCATCTTGTGGTGGTTGACCTATTTAATTTCCATGCTCTCAAGTTACTTATCTTGCAGAAAAATATCTACCACCTTGATTTGCGCTGTGTACACACCACCCATACGTGCCCATTCTTTCTCTCTCTGACTAAACAATAATAGAAAAAAAGGGAAAAACGAATCAACAAGTGCCATCTATTTCCATTTTCAGAAAGCTCCAAACAACGCTTCAGATTATTCCACATTCCACCATTTTATTGGCCAAATGTCACTTTCATTTACCAATACGCACTTTGCGTCCAGGTGCTGACCACCCACTACACTAAAAACAATTGATTTTTTTTATTAAAAGAGACAGTATTGACGCCAGATACTTGTTTACCTAGGATATTTACATTAAAAAACAACCTACTCAATGTAATTTCATAAATAAAGTTTGAAGATGGTAAAATGTATGTTACATTTCCTGAGGTAAAAATGTTGTTTTCAGCTCCCATACTTGCATCAAATCGAATAATAAAAGGAAATCTTGTAAAAATAACCGATCAAACTGGATACATAAATTAAATATTTATTACGCATATTATTATACATGAAATGCACATGGACTATACAAAAATATTGTAATTTTTGTGTTGACGCAGCCTAGCAACTATTCATGTAATATAAGAATTAACCAGTAAAGTTAAGAATACGTAGCACCATAGTTAAGTGATACAATAATATAAATATCGAAAATTTGTTTGGTACTCCCTCCGTTTCAATTTACGTGCTTTAAAATAAGTCATTGATATTTGTATGACTATAAATCATCTCTTTAAGAAAAAAAATTATTTTTGAGTTAATTTATTTTTAAATTTAAGAAGACTCTATTCTTTTTATAACGAACTAAAAAAGAAATTTGTTCACGGAAAGGGGAGTATTCATTTTGCCTCAAATGCAAATAAACTTTTAAGATAAAAGATGATGAAACAATAAGTGGGACACTATGGTTGAAGGAATAGCATAAAGACATTTGTCATCTCCACTAAGCTAAGACAAGGCTTAAAAAAAGGAAATAACAAGGTTGCTCTTTCTCCTTCAAAACTTGTACCTGTAGAAAGGGGTAAACATATATTCTCTCTCTAACTCTCATTTATGCCCCTTATTCTTGATTTTTCACAATTTGGCTTGTTTTATCATACTAAAACTAGCTAACATAAAATCTTTACTTTTTTGAGTATTACAAATATTGTACTAGTAATCTTGGTGCTTTCTTTTTCTGGCCATTTAGTGAAATCAATTACCAATATGAAATAAGCTCCAAATGATATCAAATAGATATAGAAAGTTAACTAACTATTTTCTTGAAGTTATTTTAACTTGAAATGACCTTGAAGTGAGTCGAGGGTCTATCGGAAACAACATCTCTACCTACATGTAGTGAGGTCTGCGTGTGTCTCACCCTCTCGGACTCCTCTTCTAGGATCACACGGGGGTATGATGATGTTGTTGTATGTTTAACTTGAAGTGAGCTTGAAGAAGATTAATAGATCTAGGTTCTTGGTTATGGTCTGTTTGTTTCATGTATAGCTGACACTGGATGAGTATGATTTGACACTGAAGTTGATATTTGATTTAAGTATTGATCTTTGTTTATGGGTGTTAGATTTTTGGATCCACATGTAATAGTGTCAAGTTTTTGTCTTTTTTAAGTGTGTACTTTCAAGTAGTTGACCTTGGATGAATGAGTTTGACATTGAAGTTGATACTTGAATGAAGTTTTGATCTGGAATAGTGCCTAGTGGGTGCTATATTTTGGATCCTAATGTACTTAAAGAATCATATTTTGATCTTGAATGAACTTTTATGGTCATATGTTAGCAGTTTCTTTTATTAAGGTTATGTGTTGTCACTGAAGTTGATACTTTCATGAACTTTTGATCTTGGTTTTGTGGGTGTTAGATTTTGGATCCAGGTATACAAGGGGTCCTGGAGTGATTGAGGTCAAACATGATAAAAACAACTAGCTGTATTTATTCTCAACTTTATTGAGCTAATATGATCTTAGTTTTTTCTAACTGAGACCTTCTTGACCACGATAGTTCAGTTTCTCAGAGCTGTACTGACATAAGATCTTATAAGTTGCATCTTTCTTTAGTCTTTACTATCCTGAAGTCATCATCTTCAAGTTGGTGAAGAGGACTAAGTGTTTGAGTTTGCGCCTAATCGTCAATCTTATAGCTTTTTTGTTAGGATGTATGAATGATTTGAATTGTTTGGAGGTGGTATGAAATATTTCTTTATTGATATATGACATTTTTTATCAGATTTTCGCTCTCCTTTGCATTCTGCTACAATGGGATCTTACCTGAACTTCAAGAACTTTGCTGACACATCACAGCCAGAGAGTAGCAGCGGGAAGCCAATGAATAATGGTAATTTTTCTTTGGGTCGACAGTCTTCCATATACTCGTTTACCTTTGATGAGCTCCAAACTACATGTGGACTTGGAAAAGATCTTGGATCAATGAATATGGAGGACTTCTTGAAGAACATTTGGACGGCTGAAGAGTCTCAAGCCATGTCGTCTTCTGCTGCTGCTGCTGGAAATGGGAGCGTGCCAGGGGGAAATTTGCAGCGACAAGGTTCTTTGACACTGCCTAGGACACTAAGTCAGAGAACCGTTGATGATGTATGGAAAGACTTCCAGAAAGAGACTGTTGGTGCCAATGATGGAAGTGGCACTGGAGGATCAAACTTTGGGCAGAGGCAATCTACCTTGGGAGAAATGACATTAGAAGAGTTTTTGGTTAGAGCAGGGGCAGTTAGAGAAGATATGCAACCAATTGGACACTCAAATGATGTTACATTCACTGGTGGTTTCTCTCAACCGATCAACAACAACAGCAATTTGAACATAGCTTTTCAACAAGCAACTCAAAACCCTGGACAGTTGAGTAATCAAATTGTAGGGAATAATATATTCAATGTGGCTAGTACCACATCTTCACAGCAAAAGCCTCAACAGCCGCAGCCTCTTTTCCCTAAACAAACAACTGTTGCATTTGCATCAACCATGCAATTAGGGAACACAGCTCAACTAGCTAACCAAGGGACAAGGGCTCCCATTGTCGGAATGTCTAATCCATCTGCAAATACTAGTATTCTTCAAAGCAGTATTATGCAGGGAGGTGTTATGGGCATGGCAGGATTGCATAATGGGGCCACACCAGTAAAAGGAGGATCCCCTGTAAATCTGGATACATCATCTCTTTCACCTTCACCTTATCCAATAAATGAAGGTGGAAGAGGGAGGAGATCATGTGCCTCTTTGGAGAAAGTTGTTGAGAGAAGGCGTAAGAGGATGATAAAGAACAGGGAGTCTGCAGCGAGGTCAAGGGATCGGAAGCAGGTGAATTCATATGTTGAACTTTGCTTTATGAGTTAGTACTTCTTTTGTTTCTGATTCTTGAGGCTCATGATACTTTCCCGTTACCCTCCTTGTTTAAAATCTGACACTTTGGTCAAGTTTTTATAATTAGTCATTCAATTGAGAGACACACTAACAAAATAGTTGGCAGCATTTCCTCACACCTCCTGAATGCGTGCTAAATAGACTTAGATACTTCATTTTGATCTTTAAATCAAGGAAGAATAATAAGATAAGAAATTGGGCGGGGTGTCCAATTGATCTATAAATTACCTGATAAAGTAAAGTCATTAAGTTTCCAGGGAACTTTCGGAGAAGTGTATGTGCTCTTAGCTATAGCTTTAAGTTAAAATCTCGATCACCATTAAGGGGGATTCGAGAGAGCACGAGGAAGATTTTGACTGTAAATATGCTGGGATGCTCCTGGTTTGAATGAACGTCAATTTTGGACATTTAACTTATGAAATTCCAGAATATTAATGGACTTCTTCATTTGTCTGGGATACTTCAGGCCTATACTTTGGAGTTGGAAGCTGAAGTAGCAAAACTTAAAGAAATTAAGCAAGAGTTGCAGAAGAAACAGGTATGATAGCCCTGGTTGAGAATTTCTGAACTACTTTAATGTTCTTGAAAAGTGTCCGGGTTGTAACCATGGCTTTTGAATGTTTCATGCAGGCTGAATTTATCGAGAAGCAGAAAAATCAGGTAAACATTTTCTCATGCTGCAATGTCTTGTGATTAATGATAATGACAGTTTTCTACTTAATTTTGGACTAATGCAGGATGCAAATTTAATAGCAAATGAAATCAGTGCAAAAATCCATCAACTTTCTAATAGCAAAATGATTAAAGCTTCAAATGGTTTTTCTATTTTCCCAAGTGAATGGAGTAACAGTAGAACATTTATATAAATGTCATTACCCGTGTGGACATGACAACTTGAAAATGAGACTCTGTGTATGTGATAGAGACCTAAGCATATGATTAGTTACACTAAGTTGTCTGACTGTCAGATCAAATGACCTTGTCATAGCTAGATTTGGTTGCTAACTATTCTGGTTTGTCCAATTGCAGTTGTTGGAAAAAATGAATATGCCATGGGAAAACAAATTAATATGCTTGAGAAGGACAGTGACGGGACCTTGGTAGACAAATATGGAATTAAGATCAAATTCCAAAGTTGACAGCAGGATGAAGTGAAATATGTTTATTTTTAATATCGGAGAAATCCCTGTGGTCTTTTAGCCCGACTCCAGTTGGTGCATAGGGTTAAAACTCCTAGGAGTATTTTGGGCAAGTCCCTCTATCCTCCTCCCAAGTCCCAACTTATGAAGTGAAATATGCTCTGATTCAGATCTTTTCGATACATGGTAGATAGCTGTATGTTTAATATGGGACGGGTACCATGTACTGTACATTATCTAGAAAATGTTCCTGCGTTAAAGTTCTCGTGTTCTTTTTTTGGGCAAGTAGGATGAATCAGTGAAACACACTTGCAGTTTTTATTTAGATAATCACCTTTTTTTCCTATAGGCATCTGTATCTGAAATCCACTTGACTGACTAAATATGGAAGTAAGCTTCTGTAAAGGCAACAAATATCTGGAATGAGTTATTTAGATGATCACAAGAAGCAGATATGTGGAAGTAAGTGTCAGCAAAAGACGAATCTTCTGACTTGCACATATTTCGCGTTTTTAATTCCTGAAAATTTTTATGCTACAAAATGTCTACTCTACTTAGATACACGACGACTTAGCCCCGTTTGTTTATAGTTTTTGGGAACATTTTTTGAGAGTTTTTGGGAGAAAAACTGTTTGTTTATGCTATTTCATCAAAACTTCTCCCAAAAAGTCTCAAAAACTTAAAAAGTGCTCAAAGACTGTTTTTGGTTAGTTTTTTGGAAATTTGAAAAACTACTCACAAAACTTCAACTATTTTTTCAAGTAAATTCTATGTCCAAACACAACTTCAAGTTCCAAAAATTATTTTTCAACTCAACTCCAAAAACTCAAATTCCCAAGTTTAAACCAAATCTATGTCCAAACGCTAGCTTAGTTAAGTAATAGTTTCTTGCACAAGATGAAAAAATCCTGAAAAGAGTGATGTAGCAGGTCCAATGCAACTCTCTTTAGTTGCTATTCTCATTAACTCGTGTTGTTTCTAAAATGCTCATAAACAGAGAATATGACATTTCTGCAGTCTCTTCAATTGTGAGAATAAAAACAGAAGAGAAAATAGAAGATTGAGTGGATAATTCTTCTTTTCCTATTTACGATTTATGTGGTAACTTGGTACTAATTTAATATTAAGGAATTAGTAACTATTAAGTGTTAAATAGAAGATATTTATTTTAAGTAGAACAAAGACAAGCAAGAAGCGCCCGTGGCCTAATGGATAAGGCGCTTGACTTCTAATCAAGCGATTGTGGGTTCGAGTCCCACCGGGCGTGTGCTATTTTTTTTTCTTTTTTTGTTTCCTTTGCCCTTCCAAGTTAAGTACCTTTAAAAAATAAAAGTAAAAATGAAAATCTACTAGTAGTATGTTATCACTTATGATCTTTTTAGTTGCAACAATTGTGGTAACTCATTCTAGCTTCACAAAATCAAATATTTCGGGTTATTTTATTTTGATCATTAATTTCAAAATTCAATATTAACAAATCATCTAAATCGGTCTTGTTATGGAAATGCATGACGGAGGCAGGTGTAACATTGAAAAGATCAAGAGAATTTTCAATGCTAGAAAGAGAAACTCGAAGAGCATCGTAGAGTAAACAAAGGAGGAAATATTAGCTAAAGGAACTGTGATGCAAATGAATCTTTTTTCCACAACAAGTCTGTAGTGAAGTTTTGTCGAATTAACAAGTTTAATTTGTCCAACCTATACACTCTACTTGATACGATCCATTCGTGTATGCACGACCAACAATGGACCCTTTCCTATAGCCAAAGGTTGTTCAATGGCATGGATAAAGAGAATATAAAAAAAATGTTTTACTATGTGCATGTATAGAACTTCAATCTTTGATTTCAAATGAAATTTAAGTCCAAATGCACACAAATTTCATATATTTTTTTCAATTTCAATTTTAAATAGTACCCATTTTTTTCCAAAAGAATGTCACAATTCATTTATTTTGTCACATTTCTAAATTTGAAGACAATCTAATTCCAAACTTTATATGTGATGATCTATAACCATATAAATATTAATGGCTCATTTTAGACCATAAATTTTAAAAGTGGTTATTTATTTTTTTTTAATTTTGTGTCAAATCAAACTATAAATTAGAAATTGAAACCGATGGGTACTAATTTTCAAGTTTAGACAAATTATTCAAATGCCTACTAAATGGTGGTTTTTTTTCTTTGTACTCCTGTAACTTATACCCTCAAAAGTCACGAATTAATATAATACTTGGACATTAGAAATGGTATGTTGACATGGGGAATTGGAGGGAGAATATGTTGCATCGCTCATCGGTCATCACATAAAAAAAGAATATTCCAACTTGTATTCTTCTGCCGTGTCTATAATATCCAAGTTACCTTTCTCATGGTTTCAAAGTACTGGAACATATTAGTTGCTAAAAGAAAGAAAAAAAGTGGTAACGAATGAGGAAAAAGGTAAATAAAGAAGAAAGGAAAGGATTCCATATATTCATATATATGGACATATACATGGATCAACGTAACAAAAAGGCATCAAGGCATAAACGAGAACCAGTGTAGCACACTAAATACAACCACATAATTAGAAAGGAAAGCCATATATTTGCAACGAATTTCGAGACTTCATTTTCCCAAAATCCAAATTTTACACTTTGTGAAATAAACATCTAATACCATGAGGGGTCGTCTGTTTTGATGGGTTCATATACAAAGATTATGATAAATAGATTGTTTACGGGATTTAATAATACAATATTATTATGCCGTCGATTGTGATTTGCTTATTGTACTACTTAGAATATACTCCCATCATTCTCCAATTATTGGCGTCTTTGATTGGGCTTTGCTTTAAGGACGCAGGCGATCACAAATAGTGGAATGTTGAGTCGACTTACATCTAAAGCTTTTACACCTCCATCCCTCTTTAATTGAGTGTCAATTTTTTTTAAAATATTCAATATTATACATATTTTATTTAATTATTCTTAATTTAATCTCGATAAGTAAATTTAAGCATAATTAGTTATTTTTTGCTCTTTAATTGCAAGGGTAAGATGGAAAAAAAGATATTTAATTTTGCATTAGTTTCTAAAGTAACACTTATTTTTGGATAAATAAAAAGAGGAAAATTGAGGATTGTTGAGGGACATAGGTTTATACTACTTAACATATAGATAAAATGAGATTGATGCTTCTGTTTCTGTACAAAATTATTTTGGTTCTTATAAACATTTTACTTTCAACTGGTGTCATCTTATTATATTTTTACATGTCATAGTTTTAAAAATATTCTTTATATTCATAATAAAATTTAATAGTGTGAAACGATATCAGATGACACTTTATTACTAAGATTTAAGAGTTAAAATTCGCCATCACTTATTGACAACAAAGTATGCGTACATCAGATCTATATATACCCACTGAAAAATGTCATATAAATGAAGATATGAAATGAGTGGAAACAGCCTAATTTTTTTGAATTTCTGTAGATATTTGGACCACTACCATCACTCTTCACTACCAAAAAGATTGTGAGACGTAAGAAGAACCACATAGTAACTAGGCTTTTGCCTCCTTTGCACTCAATATGCTTCAAAACACCAACATGTATACTCTCTAGTCACAACCAATTCTAGAATAGAATATCATTCTTATGACGCCCACAGAAGGTGACTTCTAAGGTTCTCAAGAAATCACTTGCACAGCCATTCTTGTCCATAACCCATCTTCCTCTATCGGCGTATGGGAAGTTAGGAACTGCTTGATGTAAAAGTTTAAGTGTCAATACATTTTTCAACACGTTGTATGTGACTTTTGATTTTCTTTCCCTTCTAGGACGCGTGCAAATAGTTTATACCGTTTATTTGGAATGGTTACTTACAGTTTAATTTTAGGTGATATGTTACACTTCCAATATATATAAGTTAAACTCTACCGCTCATATATAACTTCCCTGGCTGTCTTTTCATTTTAAATGCAAGACTTTTGCTAGCACACCTAAACATATTAAATTTCTACCTTTTCCAATTATGTTGGCTCTAGATCTCTCATGGATTTAGAAGTCTTGAGAAATACAGACGAAAAGAGAAATGAGAAGCCAAAGGAAGAAGACGAGGGACCACACTCAGTTCCTCAAACACAAGAAGTAAACTCAAAAGACTTGTTTTGGTCAAAGTTCCCAACTAAGCAACAAACAAATCATGACCGTTTATTCAAGAAACAAAAGAGAGATCTGAGCCGTTGATGTGGCAAGTGGATACAGCTGTAAAGCATTGAGCTGTCCAGCTTCTAGACCCTTCTTGCACGTGAGAGGTGTGTGAGGGGTGTATTTTAGAAACATAGGAAGAGTATAAAGGACTAGGTTGTAAATAAAGTTTTTCACAATTCTGTTATACTTTAAGCAATAGAAATAGGACAAGTGTACAGGAACAACAGTGACGGATTCCTTTTATTCTTGTATATATACACGTACTGATAAAACAGTGAATCCAGAGAGAATATTTTTCTTCAATTTCCTTCATGGTATCAGAGCAGTAGCTCGATTCATCACCCTCTTTCTTGCTGCTTAAGTTTCTGTTCTTGCTTCAATGGGAGACCAACATCAAGTCATTGATCCAGCTATTGCAGCTGTCACCCCAAACCCTGCCACCCCAAACCCTACCAATGGCATTTCTGATCAATCCATCACCAGATCTTCTGCTTCCTTATCCATGAACAATGATTCAGCCCATCCCTATTACTTACATCTTTCAGACTCATCTGGAATGCTCCTTGTCAACACTGTTTTTGATGGAAAAGGGTATGGAGGTTGGCGCAGGGCAATCTTCATTGCTTTATCTGCCAAAAACAAGTTAGGTTTCATAGATAGAACCTATTCTCAACCTAATGTCAACTCTGAACTTCATCAAGCCTGGAATCGTTGTAATGATATGGTGATTTCATGGCTTCTCAACTCCCTTTCCAAGGAATTAGCAGAGAGTGTGTTGTATTCCAAGACAGCAAGGCAGATTTGGAAGGAGCTTGAGGACAGGTTTGGACAAAGCAATGGAGCAATTCTGTATCAATTGCAGAAGGAATTGAGTGATCTAACTCAGAGAACTTCTGATATACCATCTTACTATACTAAGGTGAAAAGAATTTGGGATGAACTTTATAGTCTAGATACATGTTTGCACTGCACCCGTGATTGCACTTGTGGAGGTAGGAGCAGGACTCTGAAATCGCATCAGGATGGAAGGTTGATTCAATTTCTCATGGGCATGAATGAAGCTTATGCTTGTGTCAGGAGCAACATACTGATGCAGTCACCTTTGCCCACTATCAGCCAGGCCTATTCACTCCTCATTCAAGATGAAAGGCAAAGAGAGATTCATGTTGCCCAACATCCCCTTAGTTCAGCCTTCTATGCTGCCAAGCCAAACAATTATGGAAGTCAGAAGAACACTTATAACAATCATGACAAGAAGGGGAATTTCAATCAGAAATTGGGAAACCCATTCAAAAAGAAGAACAATGTCCAATGCACAAACTGTGGCATAACTGGACATGATGCTGAACACTGTTACATGACTATTGGATTCCCAGCTGATTTTAAGTTCACCAGAGGAAAGAAGTCCCAATCAGCTGCTCATGGGAATTCTGCAATCACTGAGGAAGGAAACAATATCTTGCTGGACTTATTTCATTGACATTTGTTCCTTCTTCGTCTCAACTCGCCGATATATTTACTAAACCCTTATCAGGGCCTGTGCATAATGCTTTGATTGGCAAGTTGGGTGTGTTTACCAACCCCTCCAACTTGAGGGGGGTGTTGGCTTTAGATCTCTCATGGATTTAGAAGTCTTGAGAAATACAGACGAAAAGATAAATGAGAAGCCAAAGGAAGAAGACGAGTGATCACACTCAGTTCCTCAAACACAAGAAGTAAACTCAAAAGACTTGTTTTGATCAAAATTCCCAACTAAGCAACAAACAAATCATGACCGTTTATTCAAGAAACAAAAGAGAGATCTGAGCCGTTGACGTGTCAAGTGGATACAGCTGTAAAGCATTGAGTTGTCCAGCTTCTAGACCCTTCTTGCACGTGAGAGGTGTGTGAGGGGTGTATTTTAGAAACATAGGAAGAGTATAAAGGACTAGGTTGTAAATAAAGTTTTTCACAATTCTGTTATACTTTAAGCAATAGAAATAGGACAAGTGTACAGGAACAACAGTGACGGATTCCTTTTATTCTTGTATATATACACGTACTGATAAAACAGTGAATACAAAGAGAATATTTTTCTTCAATTTCCTTCAAATTAATAATATTATTTCTCTCTTTCATCATCAAGCATCTATTTGCTCACACTGCAGATTCAGTTTGATCTTCATCCACTCAACATAAATGAAATATCCGTAGAACGAAGATGGATGTCTTTTCCATTGTGTATTCCAGTGCGTGACACGATTATGCTTCTGATACGAATCGAAGTTTTTTTATTTGCCCTTGCACTTGTGCTTTCAAAGCCAATTATTCGATCAAATTATTGTGAAGGATGCCGTAACCAAACTTGTCCTATTTAAGCATATAACTTTACACTCTTGCTCAACTTAGCTCATTTGGAAACAGATTTCTGTCTTAAGTGTGGAAATGGATAACAAAGTAAAACCATTCTATTTCCAAGTGACATTCGTTCGACACTAGACAAATATTCAATTCTTCAAACTTCAAAGGATGTCCTCAACAGTAATACTAAGGTTTTAAAATTAACCTTTAGATGAAAGAAATTATTAGGCATTCAGATTTTTCAAATTAACCTTAATCAAATCAACTTAGCCATAGCATCTACCTGCAAACTACAAAGTGTAACGATCATTGGCCTACTTCGACCAGGCCCTCCATTTCGGCCTTGTCTGGTACCGTACGTCCCATATTTGGCAAACATTTGTACCTTAAAAAGGAGAAAATTTGCATAAGACATATCTCAAATTAAATATCTTTTGAATTAGTTTTTCTCTGACATTCTTCTAATTCTTAATAACATTATCAATGTATTTTTTACTCTTTCAAATAGTTAAATTTATTTAAATTATTCGCATTTTAAATTTTCGTGTGATATCCTTTTCTGTCAAATCAGCTTGTTGACTACTATGCATATTTGTTAGGATTACTGATATGAAAAATAAGTTAAGGTAGTGTTTTAAATGACATAGTTATTAGTCAAACTTTGTCAAATAATACGTGCTCACACTGTAATACTTGAGCTTTCTTTAATATAATTATAATGAATATTTGTAATATGTAGTAGTATATCTATGTAATTCTTATTTATCAAGTTTTTATATAAAAACATTGAGGAATTTCAGAATTGAAATATGATACTAGAAAAAAAAGATTAGCTCAAACGTCAAAGTTAAAACTCTTTTTTATTTTTGTTTTTTCCATTTGTTTCTCACCCATTGGCCACCCGTTTTGAGACTTGAATAATTCGAATTCAAATTAGAAATTTTACTTTAGTACCAAGGACAACTCCATTCATAGTGCTCTAACCCTTCTATATTTTTCACTGAGTGGAAGTAGCATATTAGTGTTGAATGACATCCTATACAATTATACAAAGCATTTGGAACTTGAAGCAATCTCAATTTCAGAACCATATACTATGCTAATATATATACTCTCCGTTCCACAATGGATGTCATAGTTTTCTTATTTAGTCCATTCCAAAAAGAATGATATAATTATATATTTGGAAATAATTTACTTTTAAACTTACCACTTTATCCTTAATGTTTATATCCACACATTTACATATGGCTTATTTTAGATCATAAGTTTTAAAAGTCTCGTTTCATTTCTTAAATTCCGATCCAAGTCAAACTAGGACCTCCACCGTCGAGAGTATATATCCTTGGCAGCTTTTGACCATTAAATTCCGGAGTTGAACACCTCGTCCTTATCCTTCTTGTCTTTTTATCACAATTTACACATGTTGCAGGAAAGAAGTGGGTAAATGTTGACTGGGATGGGAGGAAACCCGTATATATCGAGTTTTGAGCACACTAAGGAAACAGTAATACAGTATGCCAACATGCGTGCAATGCAGTTGAATAGTTGATCAATAGCTGCATGGGCACAAGAGCAAGAGTGTAGCAGCACGTGCTTTAATTAATCTATCTCCAAACTCGTACAAAATTGACTTATCCACACTATATAAATCAAAGTTTAGAGTATATGTTAATTAATCATAGAAATGTGAAAAAGATGATATATATCGTATATGTCATAAACTAGTTACTGGTCATATATCGAGGTGCTTTAATTTATAGTGTTTGGTTGTGGACTCAGGGGCGGATGTAGCACATATGACGCGGGTTCGACAGAATCCAGTAGGTTTGGCACAGACAATATATTTGTCTTTAAAAATTATTAAATATATACAAAAATCATGTCGAGAACCAAGTAACTTATACTTGAAATCATAATTTTAAAATTTAGAACTCATATGATTCAAATCCTGGATCCGCCTCTGTGTGGACTTGATAACGAAATTTAAACTTGAACTTAATAATTTCAAAACAAATATTTGGTTTGACAGTATATATATTTTCGGTGAAGTTTCTCGAATTCTTCATTAATTTGCATGTGCTTGAACAAACGGACTAAGCTTCAAACTAAAAGGATGGCACTAAGCCTAAAAGGACTGAGCTTTGAGCATGACAGGGACATGAACTTAGAACAAATTAAAGAGAAAAATAGATGATCTTGAAAATAAAGAAAAAGATATTACCTTGAAATGAGACGAAGATAAATATAGAGCATATATGATCTAAAATTATAAGTAAATACATACCAAGCTTATATCCATTCTGCATAAATATTGCAAGTGCAATTGTACGGCGTATTATTAAAAACCGGTGTTTGCATATATCTACTTTTCTTTTTCCTTTAACCTTTTTTCTTCAATTGGGTTGTGCGGACTGTGTTGCTACAAGAAGTTCGTATCCTAATTAAGTGATAAAATTAAAAATATACTATAAAAATCTAATAAGTATGATTACACTAGTTCCTCTGCCTTCCCTTTGCACTGTCAAGAGATTTGAATGTATTGGTTCTTGTTCTTTGGCCTTGCCTGGAAACTTCCTTTAGCAAGCTTATCGATCACACTTTACATTAAAAGTCTCCGCATTCATAACTCTAGTTAGAAAATTTATCAGCAGCACTTATGTAGTGGGCTGGTCGACCTGGTACCACTGATGCACAATGCTACTCTTGGATATCGGAGTTAAAAACGAATATTGCAAATTCAACTTCTAGTTATTTCTGAGAACTTCACCTAGAGAAATCCCATCCATCTTAACTATAGTCTATAGTTATCCAATTTCTTTCATATTCTTAATACCCCATAAATCAGGATAATTGTATTTCTTTTCTTTCTTTTTTTCCTTTTCATAGTTAATTCAGAAAAAGAGAAACTTATTTGAATTATACAGGCCAAGAAGTTTTGATATTCGACCTCATTTCTGCAGAGTTACTATGTAGGATTAGTACCTTGTTGCTTTAAAGTAATCTAATATACCAGCAAGCACGGGCGGATCTAGAAATTCAAGAGGATGAGTTCACCACTATCACGAGTGGGTTTACCTTTTCATTATGGTGGTCGACAAACACCCTTCGTCCGAAAATTATAGAGCAATTTACTTTTTTTTTAAAAAGTAAAAAACAAACAAGTTGGACCAATATGATCCTAAAGGATCCTAAGTAGGAGTTGATCCATGTTCGCAGGAGTAAGTGAACCACCACCTGACCAAGTGAACAATTTAATCTTTTGGGGCATGGGTTCCCAAACATCATATTAAACATATTTTGAGAAATATGTGCATAATATATTTAGTTTTGTAGCAGGACAATAGGTTCACGTGAACCGAAAATTCTTATATACATCCGCCTCTACCAGCAAGGAGTATATATTGTGAGATGGTTGACATCAATGTTTTAAAAGGTGTTTTCGTGGGAGTTCCAGGGCGAGGCGTACCAAAAATGCACCGAGGCATTCCGATGGTGCATAGATTTAAAAGGCGTAAGCCCCACAATTTTGAGGAGTATTGGGGCGTAAGCTTAGGCATTGGAGTCTTGTAGTCCTGAAATTTTTTTAAAATAAAAAAATTATTTCTCAATAAATTCTCGATTTAAATCCTACACTCACATATCAACTTGTTAATTAAATTCTAAAATTAAAATAATATGCAAGATTAAGTGTAAAAAATTACGAAGGACTAAGAAATAATAAATAAAAATAGAAGGACTTACGTCCGGTGTTTCGAGATTTATACCTTACCCGATATCAGGTAAAACCGTAAAACACCCCTCACGCCCACGCTTTAACATTGGTCGACATCATTTCATTTTAATTAACTTATTGACAACCTCTACTCTAGGTAGGGCATAGAACCTTTATTCCATTTGTGTACCTATCATATTAAATTGAAACTAATCTTAATTAACAGTGGACTTAGATATATTTCTGTTGAAGGGCAATCCTGTTATTAGTATAATAATCTTTCACTTCCTTAGGATGTGCTCAAAAGTAAGCTAGCTAGAGGAAAATCAATTGCTTTGCATTACCAACTGTCAATCGACACCTAACCAATTTGATTCGACTCTTTTTCAAAAGATAACATATTAAAGTAGTTTCACTTTTTAAGAAAGAGCTCTTGGGAGGAAGCAACGGAATCCACTAATCCTTCAACTACAATTCTTCGACCTGTATATGGATGAATCTCCAGATTCTTAAGCATACTTAAATTATCATATTATTACTAAAATAATTGATTAACAGGGTTCGAAATACGTAAAGGTCGGTGACACCAGCACGATATACAATGGACAATGGTTCAAGCGATGCTTAGCTAGATCAATTCCAGTTGGATAGTATCTTATATCAGCATGATGTGGGTCCTAGTAGCATAATAAGTTTGACCAAAGACCAACCATGGTTAAAATGTCTTAGTACTGTAGTACACAGTATAGTAGTACTAATAGAGAAAAAAACACACACACGTGTGGTTAAGATAGTGAGCAAACAGAATAAATACAGAACAAACAATCCTATAACTCACCATATAAAACCAAGCAAATCCCTCAACAAAATTGAACTACAATTTTCAGGCACCCCTCATAAATCCTAAACACTGTTTCTCTTTTCATTGCCAATACATATACCAAACAATAACTGTACTAGTTCGTACAAAAAAGAATGATCGGGAGCTTAAACCCATTAGATGTTGGAGTTCAAATTCCATACCATTTTCGTTGTCCAATCTCACTAGAACTGATGCACGATCCAGTGACTGTTTCTACGGGTCAAACATACGACAGGCACAGTATAGAGTTATGGGTGACAACTGGAAACACAACATGTCCAGTAACACGAACACCACTCACAGATTTCACATTCATTCCAAACCATACTTTGCGACGTTTAATTCAAGACTGGTGTGTCTCGAACAAGGCTTTTGGTGTAGTACGCATTCCAACGCCAAAACAACCAGCTGAACCGGGTTTAATCCGGTCGTTGTTAAATCAAGCCGCGTTAGAATCCAATCATTTGAATTCTAGAGTTACCGCGCTCAAAAAACTCCGTCAACTCGTTCATGATTCGGATAAAAATCGATCTTTAATATCCGCTAACAAAGCAAGTGGAATTCTTTTATCAATAGTATTCTCCAGTATGGATTCAGACTCGTCTGAATTAACTCATGAATCGCTCGCGATTCTATCAATGCTCTCACTCACGGAGAATGAGTGTGTTTTTGTGAGTTCCAGTGATGAACGGAATAAATACTTAGTGTCTATGCTTTCACATCATTCCATCGATGTTCGAGTTAATTCAGCAGCGTTGATCGAGACCGTTATTGCTGGTACACGATCAACAGAGTTTCGTGCAGGTATTAGCAATGTAGATAACGTATTCGAAGGGATTATTGGAATTTTGACTTATCCGTTAGCGTATCCTAGAGCATTAAAAGTCGGAATCAATGCATTATTTGCTTTATGTTTAACGAAGCAACACCGGCACAAGGCGGTGATCGCCGGAGCAGTGGAAACGGTGATCGACAAGTTAACAGATTTTGAAAAACGCGACGCGGAAAAAGCATTAGCTGTTATTGAGCTGCTTTCTAGGGTTCCGTCAGGTTGTTCGGCGCTTGTAGCACACGCGCTTACGGTGCCGTTGCTGGTAAAAAGTATTCTGAAAGTATCGGAGCGTGCGACTGAGTACGCCGCCGGAGCTTTGCTTGTGATATGTTCGGCGTCGGAACAAGCACAGCGTGACTCGGTGGCTGCTGGATTGTTGACGCGCTTGTTGATGCTTGTGCAAAGCGATTGTACAGTACGCGCGAAAAGAAAAGCGCAAATGTTGTTGAAGCTGTTACGTGATTGTTGGCCACAGGATTCTAATTCAGATGATTATTATGCTTGCAGCGACGTCGTTTTGTTTTGAAACTAATAGTAATACTTAGGTGTATTTTTAGTTTTTATAATTTCTCGTAAAAAGTATAAAAAAGAAAAACAGTGTATAGATTGGGTAAGTAGGAGGATTTTTCTAGCATATGTAATTTCTGTACTTTAGATAACTATTTTTTCCGCTGTAATAAATTGATTTAATAAGGCAGTAAAAACAAAGGAGTATATAAATAAGGTAAATTTTTGTCGAAGCATCTAAGAATTCACGTCATTGTGTTGAATTAATTAAAGTATTATCATTGCACGCCACTTAATTCGAGTGGAGGAGAGTTAGTGCCATAGAATGGTATCCGATCTTTAAAGTGGACGGGTCTCATTTAGGAAAACAATTAAAGCTATGACATATTGCATCTTACTATTGTCAAAATTTTATCTGTAACACCTACATTTACTATTTCCTTATTCGATTCCTTATTTGTAGTCTATAATTAAGCATGTATGGAGGAGTTGATGGAGGGATAGGACAAGGCAAATGAGGGTCCATGACATGATGAAGCATGCGTCAAGATTAATTGGAGGATAAAGGAATTTCTGAAAATGATGCTTCAGTTTTCCTTTGACCATAGACTGCCAGTAAAACCAGAATGTTCAGACAGCTGTATCACTATTTTTGTGTTGCTAGTGTGAATACAATGATGCATAAAAGTGTGATGTTGTAATAGTTGCATATGTTTGACAACTACTGTTGGTAATGGACTATTATACGAGAAGTGTTTAATTTGGACTTGGAACTGTCTGTCCCATTTCTTACGACTTAGTACTCCTTTGCTCAGGAGACAAGTTATATAGGTATTAGTAATTAGATATTAGTTAGACAAGTATTAGCAATAGATATTTTAATATTTTATTATTCAATAGATGTTTGTTTACTATTGAATAATAATGTAAAGAGATATGAGGGTATATTTGTCTTCTTATAAATTAATACCCGCGTAATTAATACCCGCATTATTATTCCATTTTCTATACTGCACAAAATAATACATAGATTCACTCATTAATTTATGCGGATACTCCCTCCGTTTCAATTTATGTGGAATCATTTCCTTTTTTGTTTGTCCCAAAATAAATGGCACATTTCCTTATTTGACAATTATTTAATGCATCATCTCTATTTTACCCTTGTTGGGCCCTACATACTTTTAAACCTACCAACAATTTTTTTATTACTCAAATCTTCTCTCTCTTACTTTTTCAAGGGTAAAATTGATACTTAATAAGGTCAATCGTTATTTTCTTAAACTCCGTGCCCGGTCAAATGATGCCACATAAATTGGGACCGAGGAAGTATTAATTAGTGCAGGTTTGTAAATTCAAACCAAACGTTATATTATTAGTGCAGATTTTTATACTTTGTTACAAGACAAATCAAACGATGTTGCATATTAAAATATTGACTGAAATTGATTGTATGAATACATTATCAATCATGTATATCTTCACCTTGAAATCACACATAATTATCACAAAGGAATTAATTTGAGATTGGAGCTTACTTACCACTTGCAGAAGTTTGAAGAAGCGCAACTTAGTTAAGGTACCATTTTAAATGAAACCTTGAAGTTTCACCAAATTTGGAGAGAGATTTTTGGGCAATTCACAAAACTATACAAACTAACACTCTTTCTTACACTAAAATGTCAACATTTTCCCATTTTCAAAACATAGCAACATTTTTTTTCAAAACATAGCAAAATGCACAAAATGGTGCTAAAAACCCTAGATCTTCCTCCTACCAACACCAGCCACCACCCCCAAGCACTGCTGTTGTATGTGTTGTGTATTTTTAGTGTATGTCACATGTATTTTTTTTTATTCACAGTGTATGTAAAGTGTGTGAATCTACATACATAAGCCATACACTATAAAACACATTTTCTTTTGCCTCCACCACCACCAACAACCACCGTGCACCGCCGGAGAAACCAACAAACAAACAAACATACATGTATATGTGTTGTATGACAAGTGTATATACATTGTATGTCCGGTGTATATTCACTGTATATAGAGTGCATACACCGCGCATACAATGGAAATACGCATGACATACATTCATATAGTCCACAAACACCAAAATACCCCAAAACGACGCTGTTCCGCCGTGGTCCCACCGGAAAACTCAAAAAATAAAAAAAAGAGCAAGGCAGCAGCCTCGCCTGGTCCTCACCGGAAAGCAACTGCCATACAACCCATATACACATAAAACAGCCACCATATACCATGTAGTCACTGGAAAAAGTAAAAAATGAAAAAATAAAGAAGAAATTAACAACTCCGGTGGGAGCAGATCAGAAACGCGAGCAGTGGAGCAAAAATTAACAACAACTCCGGAGCAGATGTTCGGTGAATGGGAGCAGTGGAGCAGAGCTGAAACACGACAGTGCAGGCCGCGACTGGTGCAGAACCACGAATCGATGCACAGCCGCGACGCTGCAGACCACGGCAACGATGGATCAGATCTCAATGAACTAGAGCAACGATGGGGGAAGGGTTTGGGGGAAGAACGACGACGACCGGAGTCACCAGAAGTCCGGTGACGGCGGCGCTGAAGTGGTAACGAGGAGAGAGAAGGAAGAGGGAAAGGAGAGAAGTGAGAAAGAAAACTAGGGTTTGTTTTTTTAATTGTGACATGTTTGGTAGCATTTTTAAAAATGTTGCTACGTTTGGTAAAGTGACAAAATATTGCTATGTTTTTAAAAAAGATCCCTAATTTGACACACAGCGTAATTTGAGCGAGATTTTTAGCAAGACGTTTCAAGCAATATAATGGCATGCGAGTCCATGTGAAAATGGATCACTTGGACCATCGAACTTTTCCGCTTAAAGTGACCAGTGATAGAAGTTTTTGTGCGAGATGGATACTTCCAGCGCTGCTGTTATAATTCTGACCAATTTAAGAAATATTTTACCAAAATAGCCCATATAGCAATCGCAAGATTTTTGTATTAGCAAAACCTTGGCGGTCCCTATGATGACAACCGTCGGGTCCTTTCTAATAAAATATGTTTATGTTCGTCTATTTTTGTATGACTTTTCTCTTATCGAATTCCTGACATGCGCCAAAAAGTACAAAATTTCACCACATGTACCATCATCCTTGGTTATGTCTTTTTATCCCCACTTAAAAATGATCGAGAAAAATAACCTCGAAGCAATACTTTAGATTATGAATCGATAAGTGCTGCCTCTTCTGAAAATATCAAATGACAAGTGTTGCCTGCTAGAATGTGGGAAGAGATTGAAGCGGCAAATGCAACACTTCAAGTTATTAGGGAGAATGTGGGAAGAGATTAAAGGGCAAGTGTTGCCTATGCAAGAGGGGATCAAAGTCAAGTGTTGTCCAATGATGCCTCTACCGAGAAAGGAAAGGCGGGATGTGTGTGTCATTATAAGATTTCGTAGAAATATTTTCATCCAAAATTTATTAATTAAAGTTAGCAGAGGTCATTCTTGTAAAATTACTTTAAACGGGATAAATAAGGCAAACCACTGCCTATGGTGTCGTGGTTTTGTAATTTACCCCAGAAAGTATTCTATTTTTGTAAATCTCTGGAACCACAGCCGATGTCCCAAATATTGGAATTTTTCTTATGACTAGCCAGTTTTTGAACCACTTAAAGAGAATCAGCCAACAATTACAAATTTTTAGAAAATTAGTTAATTTTTTTTTAATAGCCACAGAATAAAAATTCGAGAATTTGAAACAAACTCCAGTAAAATTTTCTGGAGTTTAGTTCAAAGATCCAAGACAATTTTCCTGGAGCTACATATATGAAGTCCGGTATTTTTTACTAGGACTTTTGAACTAAAATGTTCAAAGTCCTAGTATACATTATACCAGGACTTCATATTTAGCAAAGTCCCAGTATTTTTTACTAGAATTTTTGAACTAAAATATTTAAAGTCCCAGTATATTATATCGGTACTTCATATTTAGCAAGTCCCATAAAAAATACCGAGATTTTGAAAATTTTTACTCCTCCGCCCCATTTTATATGGCAGTGTTTGACTTGGTACAAAGTTTAAGGAAAAAAACGTTTAAAATTTGTGATCTAAAACAAGTCCTAGAAATTTGTGTAACAAAATCATTTCATAAAGGTATCAGTTTCTACATTTAAAATGTGACACTCTTTTTTTGACAGACTAAAAAAAAAATCGTACCGCATAAATTCGGTCAAAGGGAGTAGTTCAAAAATCCTAGTAATGAACACTGGATTTTCCGTGTTTCATTAATCTGACTAGTCTTTCAAATTTTTTGAAATGCTAGTTAGTTTTCATTTAGCACAGGTGCAAATAGGCTACGGAGTCAAATTTTTACCAAAGTATTCCTTATTGGGCATTTGACCTCTAACTGGACCATATACAAATATAACCAACAAGGGTCAGATGGTTTAAAAAACAGCTATACTGGGGTCTCCCACAAATTAATCAAAGTTAAAGGATCAAATTTTGCACCTGAAGTAATGCCTCATAGTTTAGCAAGAACCTGTTTTTCCTACATATTTAACAGAAAGTAAGAATATTCCGATTGAAAACATTAGACAGAAATCGGAATTAAGACCATTATGAATAGTGACACCACTAATGTCTGAATCAGTTTGACGTCTAGCAGAAATGTGAGGATACTCTAGTTGGTAATTGAGGCCCAATTTGTACAATTTAGTTGAAATTGAAACCAAAAAATGAACATATTGAAGTTAAAAAATATATAGTAGTGTAGTACTTCGAAGTTGAAAGTAGTTGGTATATGTTGAGTTTAGTTGTTCAGATGATAAACACCCTCCACCTATAATCAAGAGGTTATGAGTTCGAGTCACACTAGACCGCAATTAGATCTGAGAAGGGAGGGGGAGGGGTTAAAAAAAGGGTATTTGGATATAACTTTCACTTGCAAAGAAGTTGAAGTTTTGTGAGCGAAAAATCATTATTTCACTTAAAATACTTTTGGAATCTGTTTTCAATTTCAAAATTTCTAAGTCATGTTGAAGTTAAAATAATGAATTAAATTGTAAAACAAAAGTAGCCAGCATGAATATGCCTATGTAGGATCGGCTATTTGTAACCGTGTTTTGCTATTGTTTCCTTCTTCTTTAATTTGATGTATGTATGAATATCTCAGACTGTTCAACCTTAATTTCACGAATAGGCTATTTTGTATCTCTCCTTCCATTTATTTGCACGTTTAGAATTCAAACGTCTGTCCAGAAAGCAGTTTTTGGATTGGTTGTGCTATTTCTTTTCTTTTTTAAAAAAAGTAAATTTATTCTACACTTTTACACCTACAAACATAAGAAATGGAGGGTTTCTAATTCAACTTTTAACTCTTGAAAAACAAATATCGGAATGCATATTGTTGTAAAAAGGAGTCCGGCCACCTCGAAAGTGGGATAGGGCATGAGGTACTTTATAAAGTTTTGACAATCCTTCTTCTTTTGAACTTGTTCTTTTGAACTAGTTTTTGTGATTGAGTTAGGCGCAAGCTTAGGATAGTCCAATTGGAGTTTATCAATTATCTCTGTAGCATTGCCTAGTAGTTATGATTTATACTAAGTTAGTATAACCCAAAAATAAAACTATACTCTACTATGCCAACCTTATTTGTTCAAGCAGTTGGATTGCTATAATTCAACAAGTTATCTTCTTCTCTCTTCCATTCCAATTGTTGTGGCTCCAACATATTAAATTCAACTACTTCTAGCATGTAATAAACATTTAATTACGTAACAATTGTGAGATCAAGCATTGTTATAGGGAAGCAAATTATGTAGCTGATAGCTTAACTAAACTGCTGTAACAATTGATAATCCTAAACTGTTTCATCATTGGCAACAGATTCCAAATGAAGCATTAGGATATTATCAATTGGACAAAAGTTAATTACCAAGTATTAGACTTAGATACGACAGGGCAAACTTCTATGTTAGTTGAAGTCTGTATAGTTAGGCTGCAAGTCAGTCTCTTTTGTGTGATGTTCTATCATCACAATGTAGCTCCTTTTGGTTTGAAATAAACAAGCATCCTGTTTTGGGATGTACTAAAAAAAAATAATAATAAACATTTAATTACTATTTAGCAATTGATGTTGAAATTATTCAAGTAAGAATGATATATGCGACCAATATTGTTTGAGTTAGGAGCAAACCTTATTCGTTCAAGCAGTTGGGTTTCTATAACTCAACAAATCTTATTTTCTCTTCTATTTCTACAATTGCAGCTGCAACATATTAAATTCAACTACTTCTAGCTAGCATGTTTTAAACATTTAATATCTAAAATTGATGTTGAAATTATTCAAATAAGAATGATATATGCGACCAATATTGTTGTTGATATATACGTACGATACTTTTTCAGAGAGATGCATGTTTATATATCTCAAAACCCAACACTAAACTATACATATATATCGAGAGATGTTTGATATATATATGACCCAAGCTACCAAAGAGAGTTTCTTAATTAGTACCAAGACATTAATTAGTACCAAGAAATCCAGTGCTATAATCTTCCAGTCTCAACATAAAATAGAAAATTGTCTACAACCATCAGATCATCCAGAGATCAGAAGTATAAGAGTATATCCCTTAATAAGCTTTAGCTTCTTTATCTCTTATAGTTGAATTTGCAGCATCACTGGGAAGTTACCCATAACGTTATCTCTCCTGCTGCTTGCTTGTATATTTCTTCCACGGGAAACGTTTCAGAGAATTGATCAGGTGATCCACTTGCCTGAACATTTTTCACAACCAACGAAAATAAAGTCATCATTTTCAAATTCAAATATCAATTAAAATGTTACTGCCACATATGTTTTAAAGGAAACCCTAATGTCACTGAAAACTTAATTAATATACCGATCAACATTGTTGTCATGTGGTATTTTCATGGTTGTCATGTGGTAATTTCATGGTGCTTAAGGAGGTATAATTGCAATAGTAAATTTGAAACCAAACCAAGATGCGCCCCCAAGGGAGAGGGGAAATTTATATTTCAAGAAACATTACAACAAACACTAAATTGAATTTGATTTTATCACGAATTGAATGACATTCTCTATAATTAATTAGCAACAGAGTAGCGACAAATTTTTTAATAAATTTAAAACAAATTAATGCTTGCCTATCCCGTTTACCTGACAAAGTAATGATGATAAGCTACGAGTTATGATGGTGAGTCTTATAATTATTGAGATTTTTTTGACAAAGGGAAAAAGATTTAATCCCAAATTTGCATGTTATGCTGCATTGCTGCTCATCAAACCCTAGTTAGGAAACTTCTAAATCATGACCGTCAATTGCAGTCTTTTCGTAATTACTTATATATAACTACTATTCAAACTGAGAGACTCTACAACACACAGCTATAATTGGTCGCATTACATGTTCATTGTGGCAGTGAATTAAGTTTCATTTTTCTTTTTCATGTTTTTATTTTTTATTTTTAAAAAGACAAAGAAAATGAGTGACATTAAAAGAGAGGAAAAATACATAATCCAAAATGGACTTACGTGGGCTTGAATCATGTACATGCTTCTGTGCTGGTTGGATGAAATTTGGGCAGATACCACCTCTATCTTGTGCTTCTCCAAAACATAACAAATGGTACTGAAAAGGCCTGGCTTTTTGGGACAACACACACTAATGTGAGCTTCTTCACCAGAAACATTTAGGATAACATTAGGAGATGTCCAGGTTTGAAAAACTGCAGGAAAATGAGGTATCAAAAGGGAATTATTAGCAGCATTGTTGTTTGTTGGGCTAATGGCATTGTTATTTGTTGATCCCTGATCAGCCAAATAAGCCTCCCTGCTTATTTTACTGTGATCAGAGCACCTAGTTTTTGGGAGGTGATTATGGATGGATTCATTGTAATTGCCATGCCATGGAGCCTCTCTAGCTTTTGTCTTTGAAGCTTCTGAAGGGTATTTTGGAGTGTCTTGATGTAGTTCACTGCTTCATCAACTATGGTGGACTTGTCTGCCTGCATTTAAAGTTATAAAAGTTTAACTTCTATAAATTGAACGTGTAAAAGAAATTTTCACACCAGGTCGTCTAAAAGATAACTACAACTAATTGTATATAAAAATTGAGATAAGTACTCTGAAAAATGAGGCACGTTAGCTGCTACATAGGTTAACGTATAATGATGATGTATAAATAATTTACTTATTTGTGTATCTAAGTTAAATGAGTAATTAATAATTACTAGGAATTAGTGATTTCAATTATTGAAGATCTTAATAATTTTTCGATGGAGTTGTCGACTAAAGAAGGAACTGGTCTTAGCGCGCCGTTTGTTAGGAATTAGTGATTTCAATTATTGAAGATCTTAATAATTTTTCGGTTTAGTTGTCGACTAAAGAAGGAATCGGTCTTAGCGTGCCGTTCGTGAACTGTATTTTGTTTCACGTGCAAAAAAGTTCCAATAGTTTTAAAATGTCATTTATGACTTGCCCGTAAAGTTTGTCAAGATACCTTGAAGTTGGAACAAGAAATGTATAGTTGATATGGAGATGGTTAATACATGTTTCACAACTTCATATCGGAGAGAGAAGGTTGATTTGTTTCAAGAAAAACAAAAGAAATAAGTGGAGAAGGAAGGTACTTTTCAAGGTTCTAAAACCACTTGCGAAAAACGCGGAAGCTCAGTTTTGTTTGTTTCTTCCCTTTTTAAGGAAAATAAAAAGGTGCATGTTTTTATATTGGTAAAATGTTGATTCCTTATAAGATGAATATCTACATCGTGTGACATTGACAATCCATTGTCCTAGGTGACTACTTTGTTAGTTTGGTTACCAAAAGAAGAAAGCCTGCAGGTATCATTTTCATGAAAATGATGTCTCCCACAGAGATCTAGCATCTAAGATTCTCCTATTCAATTATGGAAACATTGGAACTATCAAAATTGGTAAGAATCAAAAGAAATGACAAAGAAAAGTACACAAATATACAATGTTTACTATATTTTGTGTGGCGGGATAATTCTCTTGAATATTAGACTCAACAAAAACAAAAACCTATGCTATTGAAAGGAAATTAGAAGAATTTACCTTAGGAGGAAGTTGAGGAAGCAAAGCATGAAGATTAGAGAACATGTTCCTCATCTTCTTTCTCCTCTCTCTTTCTGTCCATATATGCATCTCATGATCTGATTCTCCCCCTACACCTCCATTAACTTTTCCTTCATTCGCTTCTCCATTTTCCTTGACACCATTTTTTCCTGGTGCGCTTCTCTTTCTTCCCGTAGACGGTCCTGCCACCTCTATCCCTTTAGCAGCATTTGGCGCAACCACTTGCTGACCATTAGAGGTATCGGGTAACTTATCAGATAGTTTTTCCCCATTTCCACCCGAGTTATCGGAGTTCATAAAGGACCACCCTTGATTTTCCCATATAAAACAATCATCACCACCTCCATCCATGTGTTGTTAGCTTCCTTTATCGTCTTTCTAAATAGAGTTTCAATATTTGATTACTACTAAACGACTAGATAAAGAAATCGAGAACAAATGGATCGGAAAGAGAATGAAAAAGAAAAGTAAAGCCTAAAAGTATAGCATGATAAGAAAACTGTATTTCAGTAAGACTTGATCTGAGTCGTATTTCGAAAATCTAATATGATTCAGTGAGGCGGCCAAGAAAGTCACCGAAAAGGAACAATATTTTAGTTGCCCTAGTAGGAAAGAATCTAAGGATCTCATTGAGATTTATTTCATTTGTAGCTGGAAATGGAACTTTATTCACATATATATAGATGGAAAAATAAAAAGAGGGAATATTTTGGGGTAGGGGTGGGGTGGGGTGGGTGGTGGGTAAGTATAAAAGGGAAGGAGGGAAGGAAATAGAGGATGAGGGTGAATATGAAGGGAAAAAAAAAGGGGGTGGCAAAAAAGGTTGTATAGAGATACAAAGGATGATGATTCGATGGGAATGGGAACAAACCAAAATACAATCATAAGCCAAAATGCCGTTACTAGCTTCAAAACAAAAAACGGTAGCTAAAGCTCACTTTGTACAAATTTTGATCTCACTCAGTTGGGTCCCATTTTGGGCTGTCCTGGTCCTTAACTGATTAATAATATCTAATTATAAGTAATGCCAATATTAGATTATGATGAAAAAAATTACTATCTGAAATCCAAATATTCTTATCTAGCAAACTGCAATCATCATCTTTACTAATTTGAAATTTTGAATATTGAAAAATGATTTCTTTTTTCAAGTTAAAAATGAGGGATGTAGTTTTTCAAGAATATTCAGGTGCGATATCCGCTTCTGAATTCCTATCGTTAGTTTTTTCTCATATTTAGCTAAATTTGTCTTACAAAGGAAACCGAAGTGGAGTTTCTTCTGAAGATTAAACATTTCCAATTATAAGAAAAACAAAATTGAATAAAAAGGATACTTTTAACTATCATCTTAATAAACGATATATATCATACATACAATGGTTAATAAAATGTAACGTTGTTTCTCTATATAGTACTATTTGATTATTTCATCTTATGAGCTAACGTACATTTTGAGGTTGAGTTAAGTTTAACGTCTATTTTCTTTACAACATAAGTTCATCTTAGTACCATAATTGTATACTTTAAACGTGTTTTAACACCCTTATTCAAATTAAACATGCTCGCGGCAAGTTCTTCCCGAGAAATCAAACCTTTTATCATGCAATATTCACTCCCTGTAAAAAAAGAAAAATAAATGGAGAAAGGGCCAGAATAAAGAAGAAAAACGAATGTGTACTCATGTTTTTGGTAGGATGTTACATGCATAATAAGTTACTGCTGTTACCAGAACATAATTGACAGCCATCTTTCTTGTTTTAATGTGCTCTTATCTTGTGAATAATGCTAACTGTTTCATTATGATCTAGACAAATCACGAGCGTTACATATTCAGGCAATGATTAAAAATGTCCTAGTTGTGATCAAGTGATATTGCTTTTAAATGACCATGCATTTCTATTTGCTTATCTGGTAAAATCAAATAAAAAAAGAATAACTTATTACTACAATGACATAGTTAAAAAATTGTTCTAGCAGCAGATAACAAGATATACTAATTAAATAAAAGCATGGGATGATAAGAGTATTTTAGAACTAAGGTAACTTTGCTGTGGACCAATATATACTTCGTCCCTCCCATATTAGTTGTCTCTTTCATCTTTTTCACGCTCATTAAGAAAATCACTAATAGAGTGTATTTTTTACTCTATTACCCCAATTTAATATTTGACTATTAATTTTTTAAAAAAATTTCTTTAATTATTAAGGGTATAGTTGGAAAGAATTGATAAATTTAGTCTTAAAATTCTAAAGAGACGACTAATCTTGGACATACTTTTATTACTAAAGGGACAATTAAAATCCCATATTAGTTGTCTCTTTCATCTTTTTCACGCTCATTAAGAAAATCACTAATAGAGTGTATTTTTTACTCTATTACCCCAATTTAATATTTGACTATTAATCTTTTTTAAAAATTTCTTTAATTATTAAGGATATAGTTGGAAAGAATTGATAAATTTAGTCTTGAAATTCTAAAGAGACGACTAATCTTGGACATACTTTTTTTACTAAAGGGACAATTAAAATCCCATATTAGTTGTCTCTTTCATCTTTTTCACGCTCATTAAGAAAATCACTAATAGAGTGTGTTTTTTACTCTATTACCCCAATTTAATATTTGACTATTAATTTTTTTAAAAAATTTCTTTAATTATTAAGGGTATAGTTGGAAAGAATTGATAAATTTAGTCTTGAAATTCTAAAGAGACGACTAATCTTGACATACTTTTTTTACTAAAGGGACAATTAATATAGGATGGAGAAAGTATATTACATGTTCTAACTAAGTATCAAAAATTCAATTCAAAACTCAATTACTAGCACTTGAGGTCATAGAATTCACAATCTATAAAGTTCAACTGCTGTATCCACCTTTGTTCAACAAGTAACCTTTATAAATAGTTGAATTAGTAACTTGAAAATTCAACTCTTGGATCCACCTTTTACATTATTGTACATATAAGTTAAATCTATAAAATAAAAATAGTATAACATAATTTATGTATCTACAGTCATTACTGTCATAAGTTAGACTTAATCTTATTCAAGATTCAAAAAATTAATTAGCATGTAAATAAAAGATCAAAAAGCCTCATATTCAAATCTCTTACATTTAAATTGTAGTTTGTATTGTAAGTGATCTGTGATTGTCCGTGAGCCTTCCACGGAGACGAGTGAAGTTGGCGGGATTTTCTTTTTTATTTAATATCAGAAAAGTGCATCAGATATGTTTTTCAGTTAGCCGAAATATACAAATTAAATTTATTGGATTCTAGGTAGGTATATATATTCTGTTGTTGAGAGGCTACTTACCAAATCTTTTCGGATTTCAGGTTTTTGTTCAGTGTGAATACATATACTTTAATTGATTTTTCTAAAGTAACTTTTCATCTTAATAAGTTTATGTTGCTTTCGTCAGATATCTACTAGTTCGATCTTGGAAATAACTTTATAATTTAAGAAAAAGAGTTTTTTTTTTCTTGGACCTGAAGTTGGTGTTAAAAGAACTGTGACATTTGTTGCAATTGCAAAAGTAAAACTGTTTACCATGAGAATATTAGCCTGAAAAATGGATTGAAGAAAAACTGATTACAAAAATGTTGACCAAGATTATAGGTATTTACAAATTTAATTAGTTATGCTTTAGATGCTCATTTCTACTTAACTTTTGACATTTAAAATCTGGAATATTCCCTCTTATTTAAGAGGCATTTGAAATGTATGGGAAACAAGTCAGCAACACCTGAAGATCAATAACCAGACCAGTTCTCAAAGTGAATATAAGGAAGATGCATCTTTTTCTTTTTTCTGGGTATGACTTAGGACAGTTTTATGTTGTTCAATAGATTTGTCTGATTTGGAAAGAAAAAGAAGATTTATTATGAAAAATAGTACAAGTATCAAGAGCTTATGATCATAAATGTGAAGTAAGGTAATACCAACATACCACTACAACAAGAGGCACATTTAGCGGCAAATAATATGGCCTTTAGCGGCAATTGCTAAATGCTGCTAATAGTTTTAGCAGAAATAACATATTAGCTTGCAATGTTGTTGTCGCTAAAAGCTTTCCCGGTAATTAATTGAAATACTGGTAAAGGCCAATCCTATTGCCGCCAAAAGGCCCTAAATATAGCGGCATTTGTTTGCCAGGCATTTAAATGGCCACTAAATCTAGCCAATTATTTCATACATATATGCATATTATTGCCGGTAAAAAGTACTTTAATTGCCGATAAATTTGAACCTTTGAATAGCAATTAAACTGGCAATTAAATCTCAAAAAATACTATTCTCATTCATTTAAAAATACAATCATCTCGAATAAAATATTCTATCATTCACTGCCGAAATACATAATATTTTATTAACTCATCAATAGTTTGAGTTTCAACATAACAAAAGAACATAACACAGCTTTAATCCAGTAACTAGTTTCAAGTTAAGTATGATAACTAGTGCTCAACTTGAACAGTCTAGAAGAACTCTTGATCAAAGTAAAGTCCATCATACCAAGTCCAATAACTAGTGTTGATTTACTGTAAAACGTGCAATCACAGAAATAATAAAACTGTAAATGATTAGAATTGATCCTTGTTTCATGAAATCACACATAGTTCTACAGTATAGGCATAATAGTTAGCTCCAAGCGACTCTGCAACTTTACCCTCTTATTGTTCTTTAAAATAAAGAAATAGACACGTCAAAGATTAATCAGACAGAGTTTTAGCGACTTTTTCAGCAGAAGACAAGGAATGCAAATTTACTAGTCTAGTCAATTGTGCAAGAAATTCACGCAGAGGAGCTAGAAAATGAAGTTAGAGTAGACATTGAAAAAAAGCTAAACTATTACCATTAGCTAGATTTATATGTCTGTAGCATGTAACTGAAGCAGGTAATTTTTTTTTATGGTTAACCCCATTAAGTCAAGAAATATACACATATGGGAATATATTCTCTTTAAGCAGCAAATTCAATACCACTATCTTCACTTTGGATATAAAGCACCAGAGTATCTCTCTTTTTTTCCTCTAAAAGGGATTCCGTACGTTGTTCTCCAAAATAAAATACTTACCTTCGATTCAGGAGGCTCCATTCGATCGGACAAAAATTTGAGTTGAATTAGAAACAAAAGTTTATAAAAATTGAGCTTGTTTGACCAAGCTGCCAAAAACAGCTTATTTTAAAAAGTATTTTTATCAGAAGTACTTTTCAGATAAATACTTTTGAAGAATAAGCAGTTTGTGTTTGACCAACTCATTTGAGAAGTGCTTTTCTAAACAGTTTGTGTTTGGATAATCTTTACAAAAAGTACGTTTGAGTGTCAAATTACGAAAAAGTACATTATTAAGATTCATTATGCGATTAATATTTTTTAAACGTATCAAAAATTTAAATATTTTTTTCAATAAAAGAGTTAATTTAAAATTTTATTATCATTTAGTTTCAATATAAAATATAAAAGAAAATATATACTATGGTTTTTAATCAATAGAATAAGGTTAAACCAAAAGAGAGTAGTAGAAAATAAAGTTTTATTTATATTTAAGAAATATATGGGTTAAAATAATTAAATATAGTATGATAAATAAATATTTTTGGTAATGATATTTTTGTCTTAAAACTTAACAGAAATTTGTAGTTTCTCCCCAACCGCTGAAAAACTGCTTCTACTCCTTCTCAAAAGTACTTTTTGTTTAACCTAGATCCGGTTTTAGGCCAATTAACAATTAAATTTATATTTGCGGAGTCACGATCAATAGTTGAGATTAAAGATCTACGCAATTAATCAAGTAATAATAATGCGAAGCGTAAAGAATAAAGTATAAGCGTAAAAGATCAAAAGTAAACGTATCGTTTCCTCTGACGGTTGGCGGTACCCGTCGGACGATTCGATTATTGAAGTTGCTAGTTTGCGCAAGAACAAGCAGTGCTGTTTAATAACTGTGAAAGAGTATGTTTGAATGCGAGAGAGAGACAGTAATTTTATTGATTGTAATTGCAGGAAGTCAAAGTTGTTACAATTTGTCTATAATGAACGCTATTTATAGATGTTGAATGGCGTCTGTTGAAATAGTAGCCGTTGGGATAAGGCCCTTCAAAATGGGTAACCGTCGGGTGTCTTATCCAGAAGAGTCATAACCGCTGAGTGACCGTTTGCTGAATGATCACACCCGATGTTGCTGGTAACCGTTGGTTCAAATCGTACTGACCGTTGACAAGCTTAGTAACTTCTTCGAGATCTGCCCGTAGGGAAATGTCTGTCCGAGAAGATGTCTGTCCGGCGACACGTCAGCTTGTGCCACGTGGACGACACGTGTCACTTGCCAAAGTCTTTTCAGTTTTTATCCAATACAGATAGTCCCCGCACTTCTCGGGCAGAGTATCTGTCCGAGGAGTGGATGAAAGTTTTGGCGGGAGTCTTTGCGAACTTTTTGTCTTCTTATGATGTAATCTTGATGACGTGCGATACTGATCCGATTGATGATAAGCCTCTGTGACATGCGCATTAAATGCGCCGCACGGAAAAGTAACTGTAACCTGCACGTCTGTGGCACTGCAGTTTATACTGAAATGACTACTGCGTTCCCCGAGGGTAAAAGCAATAATTTTTAACCGCCTATCTCCACGTGCGCACGTCGCTTGTGGGATACGAAGTGACTGCGGCTTTCCAGGTAATGATCACGCTACAAAGCATTGATTAACCCTATTTCTTTATCGACGGCTGGATCTGCGGGTGGCTCATCTGATAGCCTCCACGTGTCCTTGAAGGAGGTTAGGAGTCTGCACCAGGATTCCTATAAATAGGAGTTCGCTTGACTAGAGACCCTTTACTTACTCCTTATTTCCTTTGTGCTGTTCTTTGAAAAACCTTTGATTTCTGTTGCAATTTCTTTGACAATTCCATCTTTCTTCCGAAATCATGTCTTCGAGATCTAGAAGAAATTTAAATGTTGATGCTGCTGGTAGCTCGTCGGCCACCCCTAGGCCGCGGGCTTCTCAGGCTACTGCTGCTGAAGTAATCCCCAAAAAGTGGGGTGAGCTTGAAGCGGATTGCAACGTTAAAGCCTTCCATAACAGGGAAGGTGATACGCGTAACTGGCCGGCGTACAGATTTAAGTCGGGGATCACAACAGAGGTGATTCCTCGAGTGAGAATAGACTGTGGCTGGGACGACAGGATCCCCTTACTACCGGTTGCTGACGGAGAGAATATCACGTCACACCGGGCTGGGTGGACAGCCATCGGTACTTATCCTTTCACAGTAGGGTGTAGGCTGCCCCTGCATCCTGTGCTGGACAGACTCTGCAGGGAGTACCTTCTCTGCCCGGGGCAGTTGAGCCCCAGTGTGTATAGGATAGTCGCACTTCTGGACTGGTTTGCTACTAAGACTGACCAGTCCTTTGAGTATAAACATTTTATTTCTTTGTACAGCGTCCAGATTTTCAAGGACGGGTACGTAAACGTCAGGATGCGTGGGAGCAAAGGTTTGGTGCGCAGCTCCGAGGACACCAGCGATCGGGGCTGGGTGCACCGATACCTGTTCGTGCGCTCCTCTGCTTTGACGTTTGACGACAAAGCACATCTTCCAGAAGTCTGGAATAAAACACGTAAGTCCCCGAATATCTTCGAGCACATTTTATTTTCCCTCTTTTTTTTTTTTTTTTTTTTGTGACCGATTTTTCTTTGTGCAGCGGTCAAGCGGCCCTACGACGGGCTCATAACCGTAGATGAGCTAACGGCGTGGGTCGAGCCGATTTTGGCACGATTTGAGCCAGCGAAAAGAGAGTGGGCTCACTTCGCTTCCCATCATAGTCTGACCGTAAAACATCATGGTAAGAATATCTCCCTTTTCTCGATAATTATTCCTCATGAGTTTCTCCTGTGACTGACCGTTTTGCCTTTGTCGCAGGTCTTGGTACTTCAGGGAACTTTTTTCCAGCCCCTCCTCAGGACGTCCCCACCGAACCTGTCGCCGACCCTCTCGCCGAAGCTGATGCTATATTGGCTTCGGCCGGTGCTTTGCGCAGCAGGGAAGGTGGTGAGGCGCTTCTGTCCGAGGGGTTGAGTCCTCTGTCAAGGAAGAGGAAAAGCCAGGCCGAAGGCGGGTCGCGGAAGAAGTCGGCTCGCAAGGCTTCTGCGTCCGCCGGACAAACTTCGGCAACTGGTGGTGACCCTTCAGTGAGGGTGAGTGCCCAAGATCCCGTGGTGACAGGTACCGGAATACCTGCAGAAGTCCCCGAGTCTGCACGGGGAGAGGGTCCGGCCCAAGAGGTCATACATTTGTCAGATACTGAGACTGAGACGGATGTTCCTCTTAGGCGGAGGCCCCATCTCCGCAGCGATCAAAGAAGGACGGATGAGGAAGCTGCCCGATCCTCGCCAAGGAGTCCCCGAGTTGGTGGCGAGGAGGAGGCAGGTCCTTCCCGTGCGGACAAGGGCAAAAAGAAGGTTGGAGAAGAAGAAGGAGAAGAAGAAAGAGTAGGAGAAGGAGCGAGTGAGGCAAGAAGAGAAACAGCCGGGGGAGAAGCCAGGGAAGAGGTCTCCCAAGAGGGTAGCCAGGGTCCTCGAGTTTTTCGTTTGAGGACTTCGAAATGTGGCTTCTGAGGGGGCAAACCCGGTTTTCCTTCGTGATTGCGAAACCATAGACCCAGAGGCGGAAGGTGACTCTAACCTTTCGTCCTCCAGGCTTGTCTGGCTGTCAGCTATATCGGAGCAGACGGAGCTGAGCGATATCAAGGGGGTTCGCTACAAGTTTGGGCCGAACTACCCTTCCGAGCAGGCGAGGGAGCCCAAGCTTTGTGAAAGAAAGCATACCCTGAGAATCGCTCCGGAGGCCAACCTGGTGGCTAGGCCACGCGGTTTGGTGAAGGCAATTTCTTCGCTTCTCGGTCCTCGAGAGGAATGGGTGCTAAGAGACCTGACCGACGAAGAACTGGCCTTCCAGATTGCCTCCGACTCTGCCCGAGTAAGTTTCTTCTTTTTTTTTTTTTTTTGTTTGTGTGTCTTAGTAAAAACCTTCTGCTGTCCCAGGGTTTCTAACTATGACTTTGTTTGATGTTTCAGTCAAGCATGCTGGCTGCTGAGATTATGTTTCGCTCCCGGCTGAACAATGCCAACCAGGTGGTGGAAGTGAAGAAGGAATTGCTCGAGGCTCTGAAGGAGAACAGATCCTTGATCGAGCAGTGTGGTTTCCTCGGTAGGGAAGTTAACCGGTTAACGGATGTTAACAATACCCGCGTTGAACAGATCAACGCCCTTACCGTGGAGAAGGACCGTCTTTCTGAAGAGAAAGAGGGGTTCGCACGCTCTGTCGAGAGATTAGAGAGACTCCTTGGCGAGTGCCAAGATTGCCTGAATATTGCCAGTGATGAACGTGCAACGCTTGAACTGAATTTGCAGAGGGCATGCGAGGAGTCAACCAAGGCCCGTTCTGAGCTTCAAGCCGCCAGAGATCAGGTCGCCCAGTCGATGGGTGTGCAGGCCACTTTGACTAAGGATCTGGCGAACTTGCGCGATCATTCCGAGATCAAGACTAAGCTGGCCGTTCTTGAGGCCAAGCGTGCATTGTTAGCGCAAGTCCGGTCTGGGCAGGTTGACGTCGACTCGATGCTGCATGCGACGAAGAGTGCTATTCAGCGAGTGCAACGGGCATTGGGTCTCTCTCCTGAAGAGTCGAGCGACGGTGATGATGATGGTGATGGGGAAGATGAAGAATCAGGGAGCGATGATGGGGCTAACGGAGCTGGTGCGTTAAGCCCTGGTCACGGCCCTGCAAATTGAAATTTTTCTTCTTTGAATTTGATGTATTTTTGTTCTGTCCGGCGAGAGCCGGACTTTTGTTGGATGGGCAGGAGTTTACTAGGAACTTCTCTACCCTTTGGCCGGTATGTTTGGCCTTTCAATACACTCTGCGAACTTCTGTCAGCCATTTTTGGCATCTTTGTAAATTCTCAGATTAATATAAATATGCAACGTTCAGATCCATTCAGTGACTATGTTTAGTTTGAACTTTTGATCTTTTTTGTATGCATGTGTTTGTGGATTTTTATGCCTTAGGGCTGCTTTCCAAACTTTATTAAGTTTGTACTTCCTCAGGCTTTCCCAGATGCTTTGAACTCCCACCTTTATTAGGCAAAAGTTGTAAGTTATAAATAGGCTGACCGAGCTCGGGTCGTTTTAATGTTCTGGCCGGATTGTTTGGCCTTGTGAGCGACTCCTCTTATTTGCTGTGGAAGTCCTGTCACATGAAGGTTTTTATTTTGTGAACGACCCCTCTTATTTGTCGTGGAGGTTTTGTCACGCAGAAGTTTTTGCCTGCCAGTAAGCTAGGTCTCATGCCTGTATGAAGGTCTTTGATGCCTATATGAAGGTCTTTGATGCCTGTGATGGAGGTCTTTCCCGGCCTATGGGGCCTTCACCACCTCCCTTGTTTTCATGTTGAAACACGTAAGGTGACAATATGAAAAGAGTTGTCGGTGAGTTATCTATCGAACACATATAACCAAACGTGGAGTGTGTCCGTTGTGGGATTCGAACCCACAGCCGCGAAGTTGAAGAACTTCGAGCTCTGCCAGTTGAGCTAAACGGATCTGGCCTTGTTCAGGCCGTTAGTACCATTTAGAAAAAATGTATAAAAGAAAGAAATCTCGCGTAAATGTAAAAGTAAGCATTTCTATATAAGCATGCCAGTAATAGCTTATAATTACGGGCAGAAGTAGCAAACTTTTTACGCAAGGATAGAAAAAGAGATTTTTGCGAGGGGATAGAATAACTAACCGTCCCTGCTGCTTAAAAATGATACCTCTTGAGATGCATTACGTTCCAGCTATTTGGGATGATCGAACCGTCTGGTCGGGCCAAGCGGTAAGACCCCTTGCCGGCCGAAGAGACCACCTTGTACGGACCTTCCCAGTTAGGGCCAAGCTTTCCCGAGTTCGTCTCTTGTGTGCTCTGGGAAACTTTTCTGAGTACAAAGTCACCGACTTGAAAGCTCCGTACGCGCAGTCCCCGATTGTAGTACTTCTCGACTCGCTCTTTTTGTGCCACTACTCGGATGAGGGCCAGCTCTCGGCGCTCCTCAAGGAGATCCAATTCTTCGGCTAGATTTACTGAGTTCGACTGCTCAGTGGCATGTGCGTATCGTAAACTGGGTTCGCCTATCTCAACTGGAATCAGGGCGTCTGCACCGTATACCAGTGAGTAAGGGGTTTCCCCAGTACTCATTTTTACCGTAGTGCGATAAGCCCATAGTACTCCAGGCAGCTCCTCGACCCAACATCCCTTCGCCTGTTCAAGGCGCTTCTTAAGGGAGTCAACGATGATCTTGTTGGTAGATTCGGCTTGCCCGTTGGCGACAGGATGGTATGGGGAAGAGGTGATTCTCTTGATGTGCAGATCTTCGAGGAACCTTGTTACTCTCTGGCCGACAAATTGCGGCCCATTGTCCATGACTATTTCCTTTGGTGCTCCGAAGCGGCATATCACAAAGCGCCAGAGAAAGTCGATGACCTCCGTCTGTCGTACTTTCGTATATGCTGCCGCTTCGACCCACTTTGTGAAATAATCTGTGATGATCAGCAGGAAGCGCAGTCCCCGAGGAGCTTTGGGGAGAGGACCAACGATGTCTATCCCCCATTTCATGAAGGGCCAGGGGGATACTATCGAATGTAGTGGTTCGGCTGGTTGATGGAGGAGATGAGCAAATCTCTGGCATTTATCACATTTCCTGACGAATTCGTTGGCATCCTTTTCCATCTTGTCCCAATAGTATCCTGCGCGTATCAGCTTTCGAGTCAATGCCTTGCCACCGGAGTGATTCCCGCAACAGCCTTCGTGGACCTCCCTTATCACATAATTAGTCTGACTTGGTCCAAGACATTTGGCGAGAGGTCCTGCGAACATTCTGCGGTACAATTCGCCGTTAAGGATGGTGTACCGAGCTGCTTTTATTCGAAGTTTACGAGCAGCTTTTGCATCTGCGGGGAGAGTTCCATGAATGAGATAGTTTGTTATCTCATTCCTCCAGTCCCAGGTAGTGCTGATGGTATTGACTTCGAATTTTTCTCTGTCCATGGAGGTATAGAGGAGTTGAACGACAGCCGAAGAGCTAGCTGCTCCTATTTCTGCGACAGATCCCATGTTGGCGAGAGCGTCAGCCTCGTGATTTTCTTCTCGCGGGATTTGAATTGCTTCCCAGGTATCGAACTGTGCCAGGAGTTCTTTTACACGGCCAAGGTATGCCAGCATCCTAGGTTCTCGTGCGACGAAGCCCCCATTGATCTGATTGATTACCAATTGAGAATCGCTTTTCAATTTGACCATGGTTGCTCCATAGTTCCGTGCCAATTCCAATCCTGCAATAACGGCCTCATATTCGGCCTCATTGTTAGTAATAAAGGGGCATTTGATAGCCTGCCTTACCGTTTCCCCGGATGGAGCAACGAGGACCAGCCCAAGTCCTGATCCCTTCACGCTCGAAGAACCGTCCGTGTGGAGGATCCAGGTACCCGGAGCCTGTCCAGCGTAGAGTATGGCTTCCTTTTGTGCTTCGGGGTACACATCTATACTGAAGTCCGCCACGAAGTCTGCTAAGACTTGCGACTTTATTGCTACCCTAGGCTGATAAGTAATATCAAATTCAGATAATTCTATGGCCCATTTTACCAATCTTCCTGAAAATTCCGGTTTATGCAGGACGTTTCGTAACGGGAAGGTAGTAACTACGACTATAGAATGACTTTGAAAGTACGGGCGCAATTTTCGGGCAGCAGTTACTAGAGCTAAGGCCAATTTTTCTAAAGGTTGGTAGCGAGTTTCTGCATCAATTAAAGCTTTGCTAACATAGTAGATAGGAAGTTGTTTACCTTTTTCTTCCCGAACTAGTACTGCGCTTACCGATGATTCGGAGACTGCTAGGTAGATTAACAGCTGCTCGCCTTCCAGAGGTGTTGTGAGTAGTGGAGGGTTGGATAGATACTTCTTTAGATCCCGCAACGCCTTCTGACACTCAGGAGTCCATTCGAACTCCTTATTTTGTTTTAGGACATCGAAGAAGCTTTTGCAACGGTCAGACGATCGGGAGATGAATCGCCGTAGAGCCGCTACTCTCCCAGTCAGCCTCATGACCTCTTTCTTGTCGCGAAGCACGTCCGGGATTGACTCTATAGCCTTAATCTGAGCGGGATTGACTTCAATGCCTCGCTGAGAGACAATGAATCCCAGAAACTTCCCCGATCCGACTCCGAAAGCGCATTTCTCTGGATTCAACTTCATGTTGTATTGATCCAGGATTCGAAAAGCCTCTTTCAGATGGGCCGGATGGTCTTCTGCCCGTTTGGATTTTATCAGCATATCGTCAATGTATACTTCCATGGTTTTTCCGATGTGATCATGGAACATTCGATTGACCAAACGCTGGTAGGTCGCACCTGCATTTTTTAATCCAAAAGGCATGACTTTATAACAATACGTACCTCGACATGTTATGAATGCCGTCTTTTCTTGGTCGCTTGGATCCATCAGTATTTGGTTGTATCCGGAGTATGCGTCGAGGAAAGTTAACACTTCGTGCCCGGCTGTTGCGTCGATCAGCTGATCTATTCTGGGAAGAGGGTATGAGTCCTTTGGACAGGCCTTGTTCAGATCCGTGAAGTCAATACAGACTCGCCACTTGCCGTTCTTTTTCGGAACGACAACCACGTTCGCTAGCCAGTCTGGGTATTTAACTTCACGTACCAAACCGATCTTCAACAGCCGGTCAACCTCGTCGTTGATTACCTGGTTCCTGAAGGCTCCTTGTTGGCGCGTCTTCTGTTTTACCGGCCGGTGGTATGGGTCAACGTGCAACCTGTGAGTGATAATATCAGGAGAAATACCTGTCATATCCGCATGGGACCATGCGAAGGTTGTGTGGTGCTCCTTGAGGAACCGCAGGATATCTTCCCGCAGGCGTTCGCTCAATTCGGTTCCCAGGTATACTTTCCGCTCTGGCATATTGGCGAACAGCTCTTCAGGCTCCAAAGCTTCTACTGTTGGCATGTGCCCTTCCTTCTCGTCCATTTTGGCGATGAACTCCGGGACGTCGTATCGGACTTCTTCAGGTGCGGTGTCCGGTCCCGGGTGCTGTAATTGCTATTTGCTCTCCTCGGGTAACCTGAGGGCCACCGAGTAACAATCTCGTGCAGTGCGTTGTTCTCCTCGGACCTCACGTATACCCCATTCGGATGGGAACTTCACTACTTGATGGTATGTAGAGGGGACGGCCTGCATGTCGTGGATCCAAGGTCTGCCTAAAATGATATTATAGGCTAGATCCGCGTCGACAACATGGAAGGTAGTTTCCTTCGCTACCCCTTCTGCCAGAGTAGTCAGTGTGATCTCTCCGAGAGTCTTTTCGCTTGAGTTGTTGAAGCCGGAAAGAACTCGAGAAATCGGTACAATCTTGTCTGATAGTTGTGTTTCATTCACGACCCGTGCCTGGATGATGTTGGCAGAGCTGCCCGCGTCAACGAGCACTCTCTTTACGTCGAACTCTGCCACGCGTAGCGTTATGACTAACGCGTCAGCATGCGGAAACTGAAGTCCGTCAGTGTCGGATTCTTCAAAGGTGATGGCCGCCTCCGCCCGAGGTCGTTTGTTGTTGGTAATGGAAACTTTCGCATATTTTTTGGCCGTGAAGGTAACAGAATCCACCTCAATTCCACCCGAAATAACATTGACCGTTCGTTTCGGGGAGGAAGCTCGTGGTGGACCGGGCTTGTTTTGCTGAGCCTTTGCGTGGGTTTGTTTCCCTTTCTCCGTCAAAAATTCCTTCAAGAATCCCTGTTTCAACAGATGAGCGATCTCATACCTTAAGGCTTTGCAGTCTTCGGTAGTGTGCCCATGATCACGGTGGAACTCGCAATATACGTCTTGGTTCCGCTTGCTGGGGTCAGTCTTCATATCCTTCGGCCACCTGACTCTTTCTCCCATGCTTTTGAGCACAGCCACGACATCTGACAATTCGATGTTGAAACTAGGTAGGCTGGGCAGGCTGGCAGACTGAGAACTCTCTCCTCGGGACAGCCCTCTGTTGTTGTTACGGTTACGGCCTTTGGAATTGTTCCGCGATTGGTCGGGGTATGGCTCGTACCGTACGCCTGATTTCTCCACATCCGCCTTTCCTCCAGACCCGCTGCTACGAGCTTGAGGTTTTCCCCGAGCAGCACCTGTTCCAATCAGTTTGTCTTCGTCGATACGTACCTTAGAGTTGTAACGATTGTAGACATCTGACCAACTGGCTGCCGGGAATTCTCGAAGAGACTCGTAGAGTCTTCGTGTGGCTTCTGAACTTCTGATGTCCAGGCTGTTGGTGAATGCGATCGCTGCCCACCTGTCCGGTACTTTGGGGAGCATCATGCGTTCTCTCTGGAACCGGTCTACATACTTGCGAAGTGACTCGTCGGGCCTCTGCTTGATTTCGAAGATGTCTTCTACTCGGGTCTCCGTCTTTTGGGCGCCCGTGTGAGCCTTCACGAACAACTCAGCCATTTCTGCGAAGGATCCAATAGAGTTTGGGGGCAGCATCGAATACCACCGCAGGGCTCCGTCTGCCAGCGTCTCCACGAACTTTTTCAATTGCACGGATTCGATCTCCTCGTCGGTGAGATCACTGGCTTTTATGAAATTGCTGAACATCATGAGGTGATCGTTGGGGTCAGATGTTCCTCGATACCTCGGGATGTTAGGCATTTTGAACGTCTTAGGTATCGCCTTCGGGGCAGCCTCCTTCTTCCAGGGCCGTTGCGTGTAGCGTTGAACATCAACTTTCTTTAGTGTGGGCGGGGCGCCTGGAATCTGGTCAATTCTCTCGTGGAGAGCTTTTTGGAGTGCCTCCTGGCTTTCTTTGAATTGCCTGGTGAGAGTTTCCATGACTTCGCTCATCTCCGTTGGCACCGTTGATCCTGCATTTTGATTTTCAGCACGCCTCGAGGCACGGGACGGCGAGGCATCCCTTGGGGGATCAACGGGTGGATTCCCTGTGTTTGGCGGGGCTTGTCCTCGTAGTCCATCGATAGCTTCCCGCATTTGTCTGTTGATTTCGGCCTGCTGCCGTATGAATTCAAGGATAGGATCCTGAGAATTCCTCGAATTCCCAGGGCCGTTGGGTCTTCTGGGCCCTCCAGGCCCTTGATCGGAATTTCTCCGGCCAGGAAGGTGGCTATGTCTGCTACTCTGTTGGCTATGCTCGTTCTCCTGTTCCGCTGGGATCGCGTTCTCGTCCTCTGCGGGGGGAATTATGTTGTCATCTGCGGGGATATTCTGTTGCTCGTCCCCGCCTAGATTCAGGTCTACTTGCTCCGCGTCGTTAAGATTTTGTTGCCCATCGATGAGGGCGTTGTTGTGTGAATTGTTATCTGCCATTTCAAAAAGAAAACGAGGAGAACCAACGAGCAAGAAAAGTAGCGAATAGAGAATAAAATACGATGAGCAGTTAAACTATAGGAGTTTTTCTTTAACCTACGAAGGCTATTGACCGGCTCCCACTGTGGTCGCCAAATTGTTTAACCTAGATCCGGTTTTAGGCCAATTAACAATTAAATTTATATTTGCGGAGTCACGATCAATAGTTGAGATTAAAGATCTACGCAATTAATCAAGTAATAATAATGCGAAGCGTAAAGAATAAAGTATAAGCGTAAAAGATCAAAAGTAAACGTATCGTTTCCTCTGACGGTTGGCGGTACCCGTCGGACGATTCGATTATTGAAGTTGCTAGTTTGCGCAAGAACAAGCAGTGCTGTTTAATAACTGTGAAAGAGTATGTTTGAATGCGAGAGAGAGACAGTAATTTTATTGATTGTAATTGCAGGAAGTCAAAGTTGTTACAATTTGTCTATAATGAACGCTATTTATAGATGTTGAATGGCGTCTGTTGAAATAGTAGCCGTTGGGATAAGGCCCTTCAAAATGGGTAACCGTCGGGTGTCTTATCCAGAAGAGTCATAACCGCTGAGTGACCGTTTGCTGAATGATCACACCCGATGTTGCTGGTAACCGTTGGTTCAAATCGTACTGACCGTTGACAAGCTTAGTAACTTCTTCGAGATCTGCCCGTAGGGAAATGTCTGTCCGAGAAGATGTCTGTCCGGCGACACGTCAGCTTGTGCCACGTGGACGACACGTGTCACTTGCCAAAGTCTTTTCAGTTTTATCCAATACACTTTTTCTTTTGGCCAAACACATCAAAAATTTTCAAAATCGCTTCTTTTTTTTTAAAAAAAAAAAAATACTTTTGACTTTCGAGAAGCTTGCCAAACAGACTATAAATCTACTCATACACTTAATAAAACAAAGCTGGTATATACTCATAGCCACTAGCTAGCCTAATACGTCTAGTGTGAAGGATAGTCGGATACTGGGGGTGACGAAAGAAAGAATAGTTGTCTGTGGCGTTACGTAAGGGTTTTGCTTGCAGTTGCAGATAGAAGGGTGGCTGTGGCTGGCTGCCACAATTATATGTTGGTTTCGAACTAGTCTCTAAAATCTTTCCTTAGTGCTTGCGTCTTTGTAATCATGGCTTTCTGTCTCTTTGCGGTTTTTGGCTCTTCCCCTTTTCTTTTGCCACTTAGCCTTTCCCTTCTCTTCTCTTCTCTTCTACGTCCCTTGCTCAACATGATGGTCGGTGGGAAATAGTAGCACGTATACCATTTAACTTAACCAAATAACTGTTGACTCATGCTGTGTTTATGTATTATAAAAGATTTATCAAATATATATAAATATAAAAATGTGATCCTAGTTGCTCATTAGTTATATGTGTTTTTATTGTAAATAGTAAACACATGTAAATACATTATGGTAAATGGATTAGTTATGTAAATTGTATAGTGGGCCAAGCCCGTTAGGTTTACTTGGTCCCTAAGTTAGGTTAGGGTTAGGATTTTCTCTAGGCTTCTTTTGTATAAATAGGGGACTCCCCACATCAATGAAAGCAAGAGTTTTCACCCAAATATTATTTCTTCCTTGTGAGTGTGTTCGGTTTTACATGGTATCAGAGCCATCGTGAAACTCTTCAAGTAGAAAAGTAATGGAGGCTCCAAAAGGTGATGTTGCAGCCGTACGGAAGACAATCTCTCCGTACGATATCACATCGAATGATAATCCTGGCTTGATTATCACACAGGTCCAGTTGACCAGTGAAAACTATGAGGAATGGGCGCGGTCGGTTAGAACCGCGCTGCGTGCAAGAAAGAAGTTTGGTTTTGTTGACGGATCGATCAAGATGCCCGATGAAAAGTCGATCGATTATGAGGATTGGTGGACTATCAATTCTCTTCTGGTGTCGTGGATTAGGAATTCGATCGAGCCTACTCTTCGGACCACCATATCGCACATGGAAGTAGCGAAAGATCTGTGGGAGAGTATTCGAGAACGTTTCTCCGTGGGAAACGGACCTCGGATTCAGGAATTAAAAGCGGCTTTGGCCGGGTGTAAGCAAAGGGGATTAACCGTTGCTGCTTACTATGGAAAACTGGCTATGTTGTGGGAAGAACTAGGAAATTGTGATAAGTTTCCAACTTGCTCGTGTGGAAACTGCACTTGCAATCTAACGGTTGCACTGGAGAAGAAGATGGAAGAAGATAGGGTTCACTTATTCCTTATGGGCCTGGATGAAAGTCTTTATGGAACTGTCCGTTCCAATCTCTTGGCTCAGGAGCCGTTGCCATCGATGAATCAAGTCTACCAAAAGGTAATCCAAGATGAACGGGTCAAAGGGATGGCACGAACTCAGGAAGAACGAGGGGAGGTGACGGCGTTTGCCGCACAACGATCACAACCGCCGAAGACAGGCTATAAGGAATGTCACTTGTGTGATCGAGGAGGACATCCTCCGGAACGCTGCTATGAAGTCATTGGCTATCCGGAGGGGTGGGTGCATTATCCGAAGCAAGGGACTTCGAGTGAAGGACGTGGTAGAGGAAGAGCTGAAGGTAACAAAGGTGGAAGAGGTCGTGGACATCAACAGTTTGGTTCAAATGCTGGTCGGGGACGTGGAAATAATCGAGCAAATGCTGCTCAAGCTGAGCTCGAGAATGGAGAAAACGGACACGTGAGTGTGCCCGGACAGACTAACCTGTCCGGAATAACAGGTGATCAGTTGCAGATGCTGTTCGATTTGCTGAAAAAGGAGAAGGCGAGCCCAAGTGAGCCATCGATCGGTAAGAACACACATCCTTCATGGATTATTGACACGGGGGCGTCAAATCACATGACCGGTCAGATAGGTATTTTGGAGAATTTACGAACAATACCAAAGTGTCCGGTAGGTTTACCGAACGGAAGCAGTACGATGGCGACTCAGGAAGGATCCATCAGATTTAATGAAGACATGGTTCTTCACGGAGTGTTATATGTGCCCGAGATGACTTGCAACTTGATTTCTGTGTCTCAATTAATTAATCAAGTTGGTTGCAATGTAAATTTCACTAATGATTTGTGTGTTATGCAGGACCGGGCTACGGGGAAGTTGATTGGAGCGGGTGAACAAAAGAACGGACTCTACTACTTTCGGACGATACCCGTGGTGAAAGCTGTGAAGGTCGATGTGGTAGACTTATGGCATCAAAGATTGGGACATCCTTCGATGCAAGTAACAAAATCTCTTTCAGTCTTAGAAGATAGTGGGAAAGGTAGCTTAGAAGAAAAAGCATGTGATGTATGCCTTAGGGCAAAACAAACTAAAAATGTATTTCCTTCGAGTAATAATAAAGCTGCTGAACCTTTTGATTTAATCCACTGTGACTTGTGGGGTCCTTATAGAACTGAGTCTTCGTGTGGTGCATCATATTTTTTAACTGTTGTTGATGATTGTTCACGAGGAGTATGGGTGTTCCTGTTAGTTGATAAGAAAGAGGTCGGACAAAAATTGAAGGGTTTCTTTGCAATGGTGGAGAGACAATTCAATAAACGGGTTAAGTGCGTTCGGAGTGATAATGGAACCGAATTTGTAAGTCTGAAAGGGTATTTTCTCGAACAAGGGATCTTGTTCCAAACTTCGTGTGTGGGGACACCCCAGCAAAACGGTAGAGTTGAACGGAAACATAGACATATCTTAAACGTGGCACGGGCGCTACGTTTTCAAGCTAATCTACCGATTGAGTTCTGGGGAGAATGTGTGATGACGGCATGTTATTTGATTAACCGGACAGCCACTAAGTTGTTGAATGGGAAGACACCTTACGATATCTTGATGGGTGTGACACCGAATTATGATCATTTGAGGGTGTTCGGTTGCTTATGTTATGCTCGCAATCAAGGACGTACGAGTGACAAGTTTGAAAGTAGAAGTCGTCGATGTGTATTTTTGGGTTATCCAAATGGGAAGAAAGCGTGGAAAATGTATGATTTGGAGACAAAGGAGTTTGTGTTTTCGAGGGATGTGGTGTTTTACGAAAAGGAATTTCCATTTGCCTCCACGGAGACTGATGCCGAAAAACGAACACAAGATACGGCTTCTGTCACCGTTGCATTGGAGGAGGACGAGGAGAGTGTGCAAGGAAGGGGGGGTGTTGAACCCGAAGTCGTGACTCCGGTGATTGAACCCGAAGAGGTGACTCCGGAAGCTGAACCTGAGGTTGTTACCGAGGTTGAACCCGAAGAGTTGGGTCGGGGAAAACGAACTAAGAAAGAGAATATCTTGCTGAGAGACTTTGTTACTAATACGGTCCAAAAGATGAGTCACCGGGTATCGTCTTGTGTTCGAAAGTCTGCTTGTTCATCTGTTTCTCAACAACCCTCTGGTAAGCCCTATCCTCTAGCACACTATGTCAATTGTGATAATTTCTCTTCGAAACATGTGAGTTTTCTTGCAGCTATAACGCAAGGACATGAGCCTACCTCCTATTCGGAGGCGGTGAAAAGTGACAAATGGAGAACAGCCATGGGGGAAGAATTGAAGGCATTGGAAGCAAACAGAACCTGGGAGATAGTTCGCTTGCCTACCGGGAAGAAGGCCCTCGGATGTCGATGGGTATACAAGATAAAGTACAACTCGGATGGAACTGTTGAAAGGTACAAAGCAAGATTGGTGATTTTTGGAAATCACCAAATCGAAGGGGTTGATTATACGGAGACATTTGCACCGGTTGCAAAGATGGTGACTGTCCGAGTTTTTCTGGCCGTAGCAGCTGCCAAAAATTGGGAATTGCATCAGATGGATGTGCACAATGCATTCTTGCATGGTGATCTTCACGAAGAAGTATATATGAAATTGCCTCCAGGACATCGCATGACGGGGAGAGGAGCTGTGTGTCGCCTTCGAAAATCATTGTATGGGTTAAAACAAGCTCCCCGATGTTGGTTTGCGAAGTTGTCTGCTGCACTTAAGCGATATGGGTTTCGACAATCATATTCGGATTACTCGTTATTTACGATGAAGAAGGGAAATGTGCATTTGAATGTACTTGTCTATGTCGATGATCTGATTATATCTGGTAATGATTCGAAGGCAATTCGAATTTTTAAGTTATATCTCTCGAAATGTTTCCATATGAAGGATTTAGGTGCCTTGAAATACTTCTTGGGAGTTGAAGTGGCAAGGGCTCCGAAGGGAATCTTCCTGTGTCAGAGGAAGTATGCATTGGATATCATAACGGAAACAGGCTTGTTGGGGGCAAAAACCGGTTGGTACACCGATAGAGCAAAACCATCGCTTGGCACTTGCGACTGGACGTTTTATCAAAGATCCTGAACGCTATCGACGACTGGTTGGAAGATTGATTTACTTATGTTTTACACGACCGGATTTGTCCTATAGTGTGCATGTGTTGTCGCAATTCATGCAGAGTCCCCGTATTGAGCATATGGAAGCGGCACTCAGGGTTGTTCGATACTTGAAAGGCTGTCCGGGACAAGGCATTGTATTTCATTCTCAGTGTGATCTGAGATTGCACGGGTGGTGTGACTCTGATTGGGCAGGCTGTCCGTTGACACGTCGATCGTTAACAGGTTGGTTTGTGTCGTTAGGGGACTCACCGATATCTTGGAGAACGAAGAAGCAACAGATCGTGTCGAGGTCCTCCGCTGAGGCCGAATATAGATCGATGGCGATGACTGTGTGTGAATTGAAGTGGTTGAAAGGGATTTTATGGAACCTTGGAATTGATCACGATTCTCCGATGTATTTGAAGTGTGACAGTCAAGCTGCGTTACATATTGCTCGGAATCCAGTCTTTCACGAACGCACTAAACATATCGAAGTCGACTATCATTTTGTTCGGAATGAAATCATCGGAGGAGTCATTCGTCCCAGCTATGTGCCTACGACCACGCAACTGGCTGATATTTTTACAAAGGCGCTGGGACGCGCCCAGTTCGAATTCTTCCTTAACAAGTTGGGCATAAGTAACCCTCACGCTCCAACTTGAGGGGGGTATTGTAAATAGTAAACACATGTAAATACATTATGGTAAATGGATTAGTTATGTAAATTGTATAGTGGGCCAAGCCCGTTAGGTTTACTTGGTCCCTAAGTTAGGTTAGGGTTAGGATTTTCTCTAGGCTTCTTTTGTATAAATAGGGGACTCCCCACATCAATGAAAGCAAGAGTTTTTACCCAAATATTATTTCTTCCTTGTGAGTGTGTTCGGTTTTACAGTTTTATGGATTTGTTGTTTGGTCTGGGTATCTAATTTAGCTATTTTCAATTATTGATATCGCTGATGATTCAATTAAAAAAGAAATTAAAGACTTATCTTTTTTCCTAAATGATCAAAAATAGTTTTTAACTATCCTCACATTCCAAATTCATAAATTTTAAATCCTATTACCACCTCTATACTTGACTGATTCTCTTGTGAATTTGATTTATACGGATTGACAAGAGTTATATGTACAGTTTTTTTAGTTGTTGATAACCTATTGTGACAATGCCATTCCAATTTTACAAAGTTTAAAAATAGACCCATATTCTAAATTGGTGCAATATATTGCGTATTTAGTAGAGATCAAATGCGCAATATATAAAAAAATAATCTCCAAATTAATCAAATGACCCCTAAGTATTTACTCCAAAAAAAAAAAAAAACTTATTTCAGAGTCTAAAGGTATTTGGTCGAACATTCGAAAGAAAAGTGATATTGAATAATAACCGAACAACTTCTATATATGCTACGGGATTAAAGTACTATGTATAAATTCGACATTCTCTTTGGAAATACAAATTAACATACGTGAAAAAGTTATTTTGTTTGACAAAAATAACCTTATCGAAAGTTTATATTATTAAAATATCATCCTTCATGTTATTGTTAATCAAAATGAAAGATTAATTAAAGTGTCTCATAATAAATATTTAAGATTGCTTATTTTTTTAAAACAAATAGTTTTAAAGTTAATTTTTGTATGTTCTTTTTACAAATTGGTACTCTAGCATTTTTGTAAGAATTGGCCAAGTACAATGGACTTTGGTTTCTCCTCATGTTGGATCTACTATATAGATATGCCGGAAGAAAAACAAGAAGAGAAAGGAGGGTTGCCGGTCAAGTATTTTCCAGTCATCCTCCACTAAGACTCCTAAAAGACACAAGAGGGGCTGAGATGGCGAGAGAGTGTGAAAATGAAGCTAGTTAGAAATTCATTGGCGTGACCTGCTTTTGTTATTTTATAATATTAATTTACTTTGTTATATATCGTTATTTTGAAGTACTAGATATGTTGCAGGCTAGAAAAAATATCTCTATGTATTTTAATTAAAATCCCAAAAAAGTCTGACATAAATTTTTCCCAAAGTCATCTAAATGTTGAACAAACTATTACCTTATGTCCCTTTGGTGGGTTTGGTCTAAAGTTTGCTCCTCTATTTTAATGTTATATGCAAACATAGACTTAGTGGCAAACATTGCTCCAATCTCCATGTTATTCTTCTCCTACTCGACTTCAATTCCTCCTTGTTCTTCTTTCTCTCATATTCTAAAAGAAGTTTAATTGATCAATTGGTGTTAACTAGCTAGAAATAAGATAAAATTAGAACTGTCACTACTATCACTCTTACTCATGATTAACCAGTGATTAAGTGAAAGCTCTTTCTTCATGGAATTACAAGTGATGAAGCGTGACACTGATTCTTCAATGGAGAAAATGGCCTGAACAGAAAGTAACTTCATTTGATCATTGAAAGCTTTTCAGCACCACATCACAATGATTCTTGAGATGTTTAAGGGTGTACGTGCAACAACATTTGTACAATTAAATAAGATAGGCAAGCTTTAACGGTATTTAATTCAACAAGACATGTAAAATAAAAACAATAATTTTTTTTGACAATCTATCAAAACTCGAATAACTGAACGATACAAACAAGTTTCGTTTATCCGTCCAAGCTGGTGAGAAAAGTTTCACAAATGGTAAAATAATTATAGTAAAAATTTTGTCAAAACTGGTGAACAATTCATGGAAAACACATGAGAGTTTTTTAATCCGTCAAAACTTATAAAAAATATCATATTATATTAAAAGTGAGAATCTCTAAAGTAAAAGGTAAAAAACCAAAATATCCTTATAATCTTATTAACAGACATTTATGTCTTTTACAAACTATATGAACCCATCAAAAATCCGTACATAACCACTTATTTTTAATTAAAGAATCTCATAAACGTGTAGAGTTGCATTTAACAAATAATGTGTAAATCGAGGACACCTCTTCACATTCAATACTAATCTTATATAATTACTTAAAATTGTGTGCTTATAGAGATGAGGTTCACGCGCAAAGCGCGTGTCCAATGACTAGTAATAAAATAGTAGGTAGTATGAAGGTATATGCACTTTACGGTTAGCCTAAACTTTGTAAAGTATTTAACAAAATAGGTAGAATGAAGATAGTATTTAGATTATGACACACAATCAAAACTTGAGCAACTACTATTAAATTTGGGTTTGTAGAAATTGGATTCTTTAGTGCCACTATTTACATTTGACCCCCCCCCCTCCCCTTTATAAATTATTTTAACCTTGATACTAGTACTTGGAGGAATTGTTTAGCGAATTATCAGGACTTTAGTTTTAAAAATCTTAATGGATTGCCATAATAGATAATTTTTGCACAAACTCTTCTGCTATGGCCTAAAGTTAATCATAGGTGCTGGCCGACGTAAATTTCGCATTAATTTTCGTAAAAATTGATAACTAGCCAGTTTTGAACGCTTTAAGTGAGTTTTATCTAATGTTTTAGAATTAATTGAGAAATAGTCAAATTACCTTCCTGCACACTTACAGCCTCCTGGTATTAAACAATACACTGACTAACCACAATACAAATATTTGAGACTTTGAACTAAACTCCAACAAAAAAAATCTGGAGTTTTGTTCAAAGTTTCAAAAAAATCTCGGAGTTTCATATTTAAAGTCCTTGTATTTTATACTGGGACTTTAAACTAACATGTTCAAAATCCCAATATTTGTTATTGGGATTCATATTTAAGTGATACCAGCATAAAATACTTTGAATTTTTTTCACAAATGCAGTATAAAATACTGGAGTTTTTTCTGAATCTGACTAGTCTTCAAAGAGTTTTGCACTATTGGCTAGTTTTGATTTAGCGTGGTGCAAACAGACTACGTGGCCAAATTTTTACTTAATTTTCAGAAATAAAGCCCATAAAATTTCTTGCGGGTACCTATTTTAGTGTAAAAATTTCGCTGAGAGGTCAATTTTGCTACTGGTATTTGCTTTGATGCCACTTCTTTTTATTGATTTTGCATGAGAGACCACTTTTTGGAACTTCAATCCTTGTGGGCTGAACTTCATACCACAAGGGTTGAAGTTCAACTTCAGCCCACAAGAATCAAATTTCTAAAAAGTGACCTCTCATACAAAATTACAAATAAAGTGGCCTCAAACCCAAGACTACTGGAAAAAGTGGTTATTTATGCACTTTTCCTTATTTTGTCTCCTTATTTAAATTTGTAGTCAGTTTTCTAAATTTATTCAGATTTTAGCAAATTGTCAGTTACCTATGCCTAACTTCAAACTGTCAGGTATGAAGTTGAACTTCAGACCACCATATTTGAAGTTAAGATCCGAAGATTTGAAGTTAAGACGGAAGGTCTAAAATTCAAACATAGTGATTAAAAGCTAAATAATTTTTAAAAATTACTATAATCTAAATGGAAGACCTAAGCTAGGCTCTTCGTGCACTTCCCCATAAAAGCCCAGCTTAGTAAGAAATAAGAAGGCCCAATGATTGATTGAGCTTGAATAGAATTTGCATATAAACCAGAATGCTGAATTTATTGAACTTACATTTGAACTAAATTAACCCTTGGATCGATTGCTACTTGTGCAGTCGTACTACTAATGATTGTTTCAAAACTTCTATACATACATATACTTTTTATCTAAAGATTAGTTTAGAATATTTTATCATACCAATTTCATTCCTTCAAAAGTGCTGACAGTAGATATGCTTTTGGCTTTATAAGGAAATAAGAGTTGCAAATTCATCAACTAGGTTACTCACCAATCACCATCAAGAACTTTTTTATCCTATGTCTGCACCTAATTTCCGCCTATAAATCAGTTTAGGAAAATACTGAGATAAAAAAACCAACAAAAGAAGCTTTATATTGCATTTGATAATTTTGTAGCTCTTGAAGGAAAGTTCCCATTGCTTATTGATAAGGTAATCAAGTTATTTGGAATGTCGTCAGTAGTGTCGAAGTCATTGCCAAGAAGGAAAATAGAAGGACCATATCCTGGGATATCCAAGGCTTGCTAAATCAATCATGATATTTTCAATAAACAGTATGTTAATATTTTTGATGAAATAAGAGAGGTTTTCCATGATTTATTTTTGTGAGTTTGCATCGAGTGATACTCTTGTTGTAAACTAAACACAACTTTAATTCCTAAGTAATTTTAATACTTGGATGGTCGATCAATTCTCTTTACTTCACTCTATTACTTGCTTACATAAAATGACTATATATAGTGCCTACGTATTTTTATGTAAAATTTTAACATGTACCTAATCTAATGTACATATACCTTAATTTAATTCTGAACTTTTTTTTTTTCTAGTACACGAAAATAATTATACATGCATCTTAAATTAATTTGCTAATAGATGAACTAAGTGTAATATCCATGTAACATCGGATGAATCTTACATTACTTTTTTGTAGCATATGTCACCAAATATGGTCAGACATACAAAAGATTATTAATTCAAAGATACTTCTTGCCCATCAAGCATGTCAGAGGCAAAGAAGTCCATAAAGAAATAGCAAAAGTGGTTATCAATGCAGCAATGGAATATTGTATAGACAAGTTGTGATTAAAGTATAACAATTGGACAAGTTGTTTAACAATTTTGAGATCAGCATGGAAAGCATAAGTAAGCATCCACTATAAATAACGATTAAGGCAGATACCACAAGCCTACCATTTCCTCATCTTTTAGTCTTAAATCTCATCAATTCTCCAACACTCGTATATGCTGAAACCACCATGACTGATCATCATCAGCTTCATGTATATTTTTTTCCACTGATGGCTCCTGGTCATATGATGCCATTGATAAACATGGCTAGGCAATTTACTAGGTACGATGTGAAAGCAACCATAGTTTTGACAAACAATAATGCAATCAAATTTAAGGAAACAATCAAAGAAGAGCAAGAACAAGGAGCCAAAATTAGTATTCGAACATTAAACTTCCCTTTTATGGAAGTTGAACTTCAAGACGATCGCGACAATCTTGCTTCGATTACTTCATCAGATGAATCTTCAAAATTTGTCAAGGCCCTGAACCTGCTTCAAGAACCACTTCATCAGCTCTTAAAAGAAGATAAGCCTGATTGCATTATTGCTGACTTTTTCTTTTCTTGGGCTACTGAAGTAGCAGGCAAGCTTGGGATACCAAGGCTAATTTTTCATGGAGCTGGATTTTTTCCATTGTGTGTTTACAACAGCTTAGTCCAAAACAAACCTCACAACAAGATAGAATCTGATTCAGAAACTTTCACTGTGCCAGGACTCCCTGATATTATTAAGGTAACAAAACTTCAGTTGCCTGATTATTTAAGAGTTATACCTGAAAATCCCAAGAATGATGTTTTCAGCAATGGAAGAAAATCAGAGCATACAAGTTATGGAGTTGTTGTCAATAGTTTCAAGGAGCTTGAACCTAATTATGTTGAACATTATACAAAGGTAACAGGACACAAGATATGGGCTGTAGGTCCAGTTTCACTAGGCAAAGTTCAAAAAGGAAACAAGAACTTTGACAAGTGCCTCCTCTGGCTAAACTCAAAAGAACCAAAATCAGTTATTTATATTTGTTTCGGTACTTTATCCATCTTCTCAGCTACTCAACTCCGTGAAATTGCAATGGCTCTTCAAGACTCAAGACAACGATTTGTATGGGTGGTAAGTGATGAGAATATAAATGGTATAGGAAATGAAGAGTGGCTGCCAGAAGGATTTGAAACAAGAACAAAAGACCAAGGTCTATTGATCAAAGGGTGGGCACCCCAGGCCTTAATCCTTGAGCATTTTGCGATAGGAGGATTCGTGACTCATTGTGGATGGAACTCATTACTTGAGGCAGTTTGTGCAGGAGTTCCAATGATCACATGGCCAATTTCTTCAGAACAATTTGATAACGAAAATTTAGTTAGACATGTTTTGAAGATAGGTGTTTCTGTTGGTAACAAGCAGTGGTCTAATCGAATGGATACAAGCAGAGTTTGCATAAAAAAGGAAGATATTATTAAGGCAATGGCACAACTATTGGATGGAAAAGAAAGTGAGGAAATTAGAAGTAGAGCAAGTAAATTAAGCAGTTTGGCCAAGTTGGCTTTAGAGAAAGGTGGATCATCTGATGCTAGTATTACTACTTTACTACAAGAATTGAAGTCAATTCCCCATAGAGATTAGACAGTATAAGTGTAGAGGCATAGTTCAAGGTTCAAACGAATTGGCATATCTTTTGTTTTGTTTTGTGGTTGGATTGCCTTTATTCCTATTAATCCGCAACAGCAACTGTTAAGCTCATGTCAAATGCAACTTGAGGTTCTTTTTCTTCAGCTTGAGAATGACTTGTAGTTCAAGGATTATTTATTCACTTCAAAGATAGAATCTTGTTTTTCTTCCTTTAATTTAACTATGTTTATCCGCAATTCACTGATTGCTGTTTTAAATAGACATGTCCACTAGCAAAATAAAAGCTCTGCACGAGCATAAGTTTGGATAATAAACTTATGAACTAGTTTAATCAATTTATAAACACTTTTTTATTCTTTTTATGCATTTTAACCAAAATTTGTTACAAGCTAGAATTTGCCAAGAACCATAATTTAGGCTTATAAGTTTTATTTGATCAGCTTTTTTTTTTTTTCGTTCTTCTTAAAATCCTAACTTATGTTCTTTTATAACATCTGACATAACTTTCTTGAACAATACCCCCAACTTTCTTTCATCAGTAGTCATTTTCCATGTAATAAAATAATTTAGATTTTCTTTTGTATAACTTTAAATTAAATATAGCTTAACAAAAAAAAAATCAATGTTTAATAAACACACTAATATGTGACCTCTTATAAAGGATAAAAAAACTCTCAATTATGGTTAACCATAACTATGTGACGTGGACAAGGTGTCCATATCGAAAATAACAGAAGTATAGGGGTCACAGTGACAATAATGCAAATTCACCGGGGTTTTTCCAATCCCTCACTCCCCATATTCAAGTCAGATACCAGATTTAAAACGAACAAGGCGAAACAAACGACGTCGTTAGCAAACACCTTCATTCACCCCCCCACGCCATCACCTAGTCTTCTATTTCCAGGTAAGCTTCTACTTTTCTTCTAAATATTCATTTTCTCTATATTTCATTTCTATACTAAATATTAGTTGGGGTCAAAATGTTATTTATTCAATTAGAGGTATTTGTGTTACTATATTTAAACATACTTTGTTCAAATATATATGTTATTATGTTTTAGGGAAATTAGTTTGTTACAAGGATCAATCAATTTAATTGCACCTCGACACTATGTCATTTCAATTGTTTTGGATTGGATGCTCAGATTCTTTCCCATGGTATAGTTAACATTTGGCACGGCGATTGTCACATTTATAAGTATTGACTAACTAGGCGTTATCGAAACAAAATCTTAGTGTAAGTAAAGTTTTTTACCTAAAGAATTCAACTTAGAAGATTAGGTTATGGTAACAATATCAGTTAAGTCTGTAGAGTCGAAATTGCTTGTTAAAGAAAAAGACTACTATGTGCAACCTCAAGTCGCTGAAGAAATTATGAGAAGTTCAAATAATTGCTCAAGATTCAATATTTAAGTTGATAATGGAATATGTGGTGTTTATAAAGCAGTATGCATAAGAAGCCATCCATGATAATAACGATATGGAGGAAGGTATGATCCTAATACTATTATGCCTCGGTCCAAAACCAGTTGGGGCCGGCTATATTATTTCTACTGACGGTATTACACTGTTAAGCTCATCTGAGGCCAATTTTAAACAAAATAAAATGGAAAGACAATCTTTTAATTAAATAAATTTCTAAAACCTTAAGTTCAAATTTGAGAATGAATCAGCTTTTTCAAAATCATTGAGAGTTTTCTACACTTTGTGAAGGGACAAAGACAACCATGAATAGGTTTTTAAACTGTACTTGTGTCATTGAAAATTCTATATCCCATCCATGAGTAGGCATTCAGATGTTCACATATACCGCTGCTTTATGCATCTGTTTTTGTCTCAACATGGAACTAATTTTGTTGCAGCTTTGCTCGTGATTCCAAAGTAAGCTTTTGGTGATGCACTTAGCAAATTGCTGATTGATTTTGTTATTGAACTGAAGAAGTTCTGGCCGGGGTAATGGATTCAGGATCTGTTGATACATCAAATCCACATGCTGCTATGGCACCGAATGTACCTCAATCTACTTCCGTAGATTCTGAACCAGATAAATCAACACAGGAGGTGCCTTCCAAGCTTTCTACTTCAGGCATCACCTCATGGGCGAAAAATTTGAAGATCCCACAACCATTCACTGGATCCCAAGATGAGCAATCATCTGGAACTGCAGCAAAATCACCTTTTGCTCGGTTCACCAGTGGGCTTGGGGGGCGCTCATCCCCAAAGTCTCCGACGGAGGAAAATTCTGACAGTACTGCAGCAGCTCCATCTGGTTTTATTGGAACACTCACGAAAGGATTAGTTGACTCTTCAAAAAATGCAGTGAAGGCTGTGCAGGTTAAAGCTCGACAAGTTGTGTCCCAGAATAAGCGAAGATACCAGGTGGCTTTTGGTTGTGCTGATGCTTTAGTTGTATATTTATACAGCGGTTTTTGTGATCATCAATGATCCTTTCTGTGTGTGTCTCTAGCTAACATTAACCCAAACAAAACCAACATACCCAGTGATATCTCACTAAGGTGGGGTTTGGGGAGGGTGAGATGTACGCAGATCTTACCTCCACCATGGTGGAGAGGCTGTTTCCGATAGACCCTCAGCTAAACAAAGTCAGTGAGAAAACATATTTGAGAGAAGCAAGATGACAGTATCAAAATAAGTGAAATACTGCGAGGAACACTCAAGCATGCCCAAGATAAACAGAAAACACCTATAGCAAATAAAAATGCAGAGAAAGCTGGAAATAGAATATACAGAAAACTGCTCGGTTACTATCTATCCTTCTACCCTAATCCTCGACCTCCACTCTTTCCTATCTAGTGTCATGTCCTCGGTAATCTGGAGGTGGGCCATGTCCTGTCTAATCACCTCGCCCCAATTTTTCTTTGGTCTACCTCTACCTCTCCGCAGGGTTAGCACTTCCAACCCCTCGCACCTCGTCATCGGCTCATCTGTGCTCCTCCTTTTCACATGCCCAAACCACCTCAGCCTCGCTTCTCGCATCTTGTCCACTGCTGTAGCCACTCCCACCTTGTCGCGTATGACTTCGTTCTTGATCTTATTAATCCTAGTATGCCCACACATCCATCTAAGCATTCCAATATCTGCTACGCTCATCTTCTGAACATGAGAGGCCTTTACGGCTAACACTCCGCCCGATACAATAAAGCTAGTCTAACTACTACTTTATAAAACTTACCTTTAAGCCTATGAGGCACTAACATTAACCCATCGTTGTGAATTTAGTTTTCTGGTTTGGGTCGGCTTTATGTAAGTATATACTTGTCCTTTAATCCTCTATCCCAATCAACTTGAATCTGTGGTGCACAAATTGAACTAAATGTTGATATAATTTAGTTTCCACCCCACATATGTGGTTGTTGATGTATGAAGCAGCATTAGTCAGTACAGTTTGCTTCTGAAAGTTGGAAGGATAATTGAAGATATCTTTCCATTTCTGAGATATTTATCAACTTGTTCAAGCATTTATACCCAGTCTTATTGCACCCCTTTCCTACTATATATGCGCGTAGCTTGGTTTGGCATCCTGATAAGTGATAACTGGTTTAACGGGGTGGGTGGGATTTCTTCTCATATTTTGTTGATAACCAACTTAAATAGCATCCTTCAATTGCCTATATAAATACCCAGTATTTGTATGTTGTCTCTTTTTTGATAATATATTCCTCTTTTTTAAGTTGTAAAAAAGATACTATATTCATCAACTAACATGGCAATATCCTTTTCTTAGGAAGGAGGATTTGATTTGGATTTGACATACATCACCGAGAATATAATTGCAATGGGCTTCCCCGCTGGTGACATGAGCTCTGGCTTTTTTGGCTATGTTGAGGTCGGAAATCCCTATTCCTGAGTAGTCAGATAATTATTATGTTATTCTGTGATTGATTTTAATTTGATTACATGGAGTTTGATATTTAGGGGTTCTACAGAAATCACATGGAAGAAGTGATTAAGTTCTTTGAAACTCACCATAAGGTAATGGCTCTTTTATCTTGTCTAAATGTCCTTTTCTTAATCTTTATTTGGTAATTTAACATGTAAAAACTGTCTAGTCTTGTAAATTTCTACTTTTTGTTAATTATATCTTCGACTTTGAAATAACTTCCATATCTCGATCACTTCCGATTTTCAGGGTAAATACAAAGTATACAATCTTTGTTCTGAGAGGCTGTATGATGTTTCACTACTTGAGGGAAAGGTGTGTCAAGTTTTTACTTGTTTTTCCTCTTTTCCTCCTCGCTGATCAGTAATATGCTGGACATGGTTATGTGAAAAGATTTTGTTTGTTCTTGGTGAAGATGTAGTGACTGCAGAGTTCCATAAGTTCGTATACAACTTTCTCATTCTAAGAACAGCCTTTTTGATTTTAGGAAGCAAAAATTTTAGAACGGTTGTGCAAATAATTGTATGAGTTCCTGATAGTCTAGTTTAAATGTTTGAACAGTTGTGCAGATAATAGTATGAGTTCGCATAAGTCTATAAACTAGTTCTATAATAGATTACTCGGTGATAAACTCAACAGCCAGCTTATTTCCTTTACGTTGTACAAGTTTAAATCGTATAGTTAAAACAGGAGATAATTGAGGGAGATATGAATAATGGTGGTGGTCTGCAATGTCATAAAGTGTATCTTTCACAACGTATTGTTCTGGGTAGTCATATGTGGTCGGAGAGGTTATTGGTTTTCCTTGCACAATGTTCTACTTTCTTCTGGAGGTAAAATTGGTCAATCTAATTCGATCTTAGTCACAGCCATTATGATGAAACTTCTTCCTGAATATGGCTATTTATTTGGCAATTGCCACTATTTTCTTTTACTTTTCCACTTCTGTGCTGCAGAATTTGTTCTGATTGTTTTCGACATAGTTCGATAGTTTTTAACCCTTTCTCCTCCTATAATCTACAGGTTGCTAGTTTTCCATTCGATGATCACAATTGTCCTCCAATTCAACTCATAAGTTTGTTTTGTCAAAGTGCATACTCATGGCTGAAGGAGGATATTGAAAATGTCGTGGTTGTGCATTGTAAAGCGGGAATGGCTAGAACTGGTTTAATGATCTCTAGTCTTCTTCTGTACTTGAAGGTAGGTTTTAAATATTGGTCTAGGATTCGTAAATTGTTGGTTAATAACATTAATCTTGTGTTTGCTGAGTTTAGTGAGTTTATTTTATATGGTCTTTTGTAGTTCTTCCCTACAGCCGAGGAGTCTATGGATTACTACAACCAAAAGAGATGCGTAGATGGAAAAGGACTGGTTTTGGCAAGCCAGATTGTATGTTAAACTATTACGCTATTGTAATTTATACCCCCCTCCCCCAAAAAAGGTATAAGGAAAAGAAAAGGCAATTCTCTTGCACTGTTCTGATAAGTGCTTCCTCTTTTTGCTGCTAGAGATATGTCAAGTATTTTGAACGCATCTTAACATACTTTAACGGAGAAACCCCCCCTGGACGCAGGTACGTTCTTCTGTAGTTAATGCTTCAATGCACTTTTGCATTGTGTATTAAGATTTAATATTCTGATGTAGTTTATACAGAAGCTAAAGTTGGGAAATGGAAGGTGTGGCCAAAGCCAAAGTACCTAATATTTCTTTTTTCTTGTCATGACATAATTTAGGTGCATGCTCAGAGGATTTCGGCTCCATAGGTGCCCTTATTGGATAAGGCCTTCTATTACAGTCTCGGATCATAACGGTACATTTACATCCTTGTTTCAGTTTTTTCCTAGTTTATTATTAAGACAAAGGTAGTTCAATTGACAGGTATTTTGCATTTCTATGATTTGAGGGTGGGACTCCATTACTAATATTCTTCATGTTGCTGTGAAAAAAATAGGCATGTCTAATATGATTAGTTGGTTTGTCAGCTGTCATTACCAGATATGATTTGAATGAACTATTACAATTGGATTGCTAATTGTACCCTCTTTAGAGCCATGAACTGGTTAGTGGACAAGTTGTTGAGAAACCAACCTGACAGGGAATTGTTCAAGTATAATTTTCTTAGTAATGTGCTAATTTTTTAGTTGAAATTCCTTAATACTGTGCTTATATCTACTGTATCTTTACGTGAGACCCCCCCCTCCTCTCTCTCCATATTTTTGGTTCTACAATCTCTAATGTTCATTTCCTTCATGGTGATTTGCTGATTGGTGGTTCATTTATTGCAGGCGTGCTCTTTTCAACGAAGAAACATCCAAGAACCAAGGATCTATCGGTAGGTTTGATGTTTCGTGTTATTCCTACTATATACTAACTTGCATGTGAGTATTTGGTTCTATATGAGGGGTTGAATGATTGTAGTATTTTCAGAAATCCCAGATTGCAACTGTAGTCTGATATTTTTTCCTTTTTAAGATGACTGAAGGTTTAAAAAATGGGATACACCTTTTTTTGATAGGTAAATGGGACCTTACACTTGTCTACTACTATTTCCTTATCCGCTCACAGCACAGTCCAAATAAAAGAACATAATACATTAATAAGATGTTCTGCTCCCATCTAGCAATTATTTCTTTCAGCCGCGAGATGTTCAGGTGCATGTTAAAGCTCAAGCTTATGTCGCTTTTTCTGTGTTTTTGTGTGCAGTCAGAGGACTTCTGGTTCAGTGCACCGAAAAAAGGGATAATGGTTTTTGCTCTTCCAGGCGAGCCCGGCCTTACAGAGTTATCGGGAGATTTCAAAATCCACTTTCATGATCGCCAAGGAGACTTTTACTGGTAAAGATCAATGATCAACATGTCAAGTTTTTAGCAAAAATTGCATAGATATTCTACCAATCTTTTTTCTTTTATAAGTGTGCATAGATACTCTACATTTTGTGCTTCCAGGACCATTTAGTCCTATGAAAATTCTTAGAAGTCTCAACTTTAATATCCCCAAATATATTTTATCTATCAATTTTCATATCATTGGTATATGTTGAGTATTGACTAGTACAGTAGAAGATGGTAAATACACGGGGTATTTCTGATTTGGATGCTCGGCCACCGTTTATTTCAACACACTTGGCATTTTAGCATGTTCCATAATGTTTGACACATTTTTACTGATAATATTATTCTACAAAGCTTAGAATTTTTCATGAACATGATTATTTCACCATGGAGCAACATTTCAACAACTATTTTATATTTTCCTCTTACAGTAGCAATACTGTTTGAAGTCAAATTAGCTTCTTGATCTGAGCACTTATCAAACTGTTACCCATGAAGTTCAAATTGTTGTGATGTATATTACTCATATTACTATGAACATTAAAGTAAAACTAGGTTTTCATGTACTAAGGACGAGTTCAAGTCAAATACATTGTCATGACCATTTAGGGGCATGGAATTATTTTAAAACTTCTTTCTGTTGGTGACTGGGGAATCAATATAATATCTCAGGTTGTTTCTATACGGATATTTGTTTTATATGCAATTTACTCGTAAAATAAGTTGAAATCTGATTTTCTGTTTAATTTGCAAGAATAGTTCATTAAAAGTGGTGGAGGCGAAAATTGGTGCAGAGTGATTTAATGTGAATACATGGAAAGGAAAGTTAAAACTTAGTCGTCACTCATCACCAATTGCTTTAATTGAACTTTACAAAGGAAGTAGGATTCATTCTCAAAAAAAAAAAAAAAAAAAAAAAAAAAAAAAAAAAAAAAAAAAGAGGAAGCAGGACTTGTTGTACTTGTACATTTAGGAGAAACTCCTCTGTTTGGTTTACTGGAGTACCCCATTGCTTTCAGGGACAGAGCCTAGCTGGTTTTTCTGGTAACCATGGCTTCTAATATGCCGCTCTCTTTTCCTCTGATCAAACTTATATTATGGAACTCATATCCCCATTCTTGATCTTTCAGTTGGCTGAATACAACAATGATAGAAAACAGGAAAGTTCTAAACACAAGTGATCTTGATGGTTTTGACAAGGTAATTTTATGTGTCATTTCAGTTGATGTGCCAATATTAATAGATACAGTAGTAGTGTTGCTTTATATTCTAGAAAAAGAGAATCTAGAATTTTGGCGTCTTCATTTCGGTTAGTCTTACCTTTTTCCTGTGGACATTCTATTCAGAGAAAACTACCATCACCTGGTTTCCAAGTGGAAGTTGTGCTTGTGGACTTTGATTCTTCCTTTCCTTCTAGACCCCAATCAGAAACTACAGTTAGTGAATCAGCTGACAGTTCAACTGCTAAAACTGCCTCTGGGTCGAATACTGCCTTAGGTGGTGAGGCTGCAGCTGGAAGTAACTTGAACCAACAGCCTGGGAACAGCGAGAAGGATGATGTGTTCTCAGATAATGAAGGTGAAGAAACTGAAACACGAACCAGGAAAACGAAAGCTGCTTCTGAGGCTAGTGTTCCTGGAGATGAAAAACCTCCTGGGTCCAAGAATAATACTGATTCACCTCAAATATCGAATTTGACACATAAGACCGAGCAAGTATCGTTGGGGGAGACGGGCTCTGCACACAGTGAGCCAAAAAAGGATGCTGAAGTCAGACCTACATCCGGCATTGACGTATCAAATTCAGGAGTTAGTGATTTCAAGGTAGTGGCAGCCGATGCATCTGTTTTCTCATTTGGTGATGAAGAGGATTATGAAAGTGAATAGGGTCAGGTATACAAATTCATCGAATATGTACATAAACGGTTATTGGTTGCTGCAAGAATTGAAGCTTCATGGACATATTTCATTTCGTCCGTGTCATCATTATAGATGTGCTCATGGCTTAGCATTTGATTATCAGTTTCATAAAGTTGTGTAGGATCCAATAGTTTTCTCTTGGAAACATTGCACCGTTGTACTTTAGGATACCAACCTCTGCTTTCTCTGTGCTTGTTTCGAAAGTGATTACCTGGCCAAGTATTTTCATGAATGGCAACTTGTAAGACAGCACCATCTAGATAATATTACCATTTTTTATTTTGTTTATTTGTTTTGGCTAACCATTTTGTGAAATGTTTCTAAGAAGTATCTCCAAGAAAACTTCCAGAAGCCCGTAGTTTCCATGTCCCAAAGTAGTTAGAAACCAGAAATTCAGTCTGTCAAGATTTTACTGGATTTGAAACTCTAAAATTCATATTGGAGGTCTAGTAGAGCGAGGGCAAATACTAGATGATTTGCTAATAACAAAGATATTAATGGTGATTTAAAAACATTTTCAATGGTAGAGTGATAAATTTGTGGGGTTTTCATTTAATGTGATCAGCAAAGTTAAAAAGTCAAGTTTGAAACATAGACTTATGGATTCAAATATAATACTACATAAAATCAATATTGAAAACTCTTCTGCTGGGACCTCAATTGTGGTTCCTTAGATATTAAAACCCATCAGTGAGTCATAATATCACTTATTGGCTTAGGTTCATTTGAAACACTTAAAATTTGCATTGCGATATCTATATTCTATCTTCTTAAGAGAGATAATAATTTGTTGAAGGGTACAACAAACAGGGAAATGATATGTAAAGTAATTAGTGTCAATTATAGGAGATGACTATATGCTTTCCAAATTTTACTTAAACGGGTAATATTTATCCTTTTAATCATGGTTAATTCACTTGTTTAGTCTAACAAATCTAAACCTTTGGCACTTAGAGCCCGTTTGGGTAAGCTTAAAAAGTTACTTAAAAATATATTTGTACCTTTAAGTAAAAAGTGGGTGTTTGGTAACTCAAAAAAATAAAGTACTTATAAGCACTTTTGTGCTTAAAAAAAGTCAAAAGTAAGAAGTTAGGATTTCCTAACTTCTTAAAAATTACTTATAAGTAACTTTTTACTTTTAAGCTACTTAAAATAAGCACATCCAAATGGGGCTTAAACGAGACAAGTCTCACCAGTCATACTGGAACTTAGTGAAACAAAATAGTACAAAAAAGGAGGAGCCAACTATAAAACAATAGGGGTGGTGGCGCAGTTGGCTAGCGCGTAGGTCTCATAGCTTCTGAGTGATCCTGAGGTCGAGAGTTCGAGCCTCTCTCACCCCATAACATTTTTGTTTCTTTTTCTTCTGGAATTAAAGACCATTAGTAGAAAACATAAACGAAAAATCATGATGATTTATTTTCTCCAATAAATTTGGATAAGAATATTAAGTATAAAGTCAGTAACAAAAGCAAGCTATTAGCAATTTCTTTTTGGTCCAACTTCTTTTCCGTTGAGAACCATTATTCCATTCTTGTGGTTTCTAACCTTATTTTATAAAACATACTATCCCTTGATTCTCCAAGGTTGCAGTAATATTTCTAGCGCTTGCAGACAACTCCACGTCCATTAATTCCACTAGTGCAGCTCAAGCTTGGCAGCTCCAAAGCAAAGCCAACCTCCTTATTATCAGCTTGTTGACCTCCATTTGCTTGAAACTTAGCCACGGAGCAGTCAGCATCAAACAGCCCTGAAGCTGCAAACAATTTGTCACCTCCCATTATGGGCATCAAAACACCCATCTTTACTTTGCTCACATAGTCCTTCTTATAAGTCTGCCCTAAGACACCACTCACTTCATCACTCAAAGAGAAAAACTTGAATCCAAGTTCAAGATGAGCAAAGCAGTCTTCTTTTGTTATTCCATAGTTATGAACTCGTGATTCTTGTTCAGTAATTGGGACAACCTTGGCTGTGATCTTGAAAACATTTTCAACTTCAACGACAACATCGTTAGTCTCACTGATTCTAGTAATAGAGGCAATAGGTACAGTTTCAGATTGCCAGCTTGCGCCTTCCTCGTCTTGAAGGAGTATAGGTTTGTTGTCAAAGTGGAGGGAGAGACGGTCGATGGCATCATCCCATGTTGCTGTTTTTAGTGCGGCAATAGAGATCTTGTGATTACCATAAAGGATACCAATGGATTGTACCCAAGTGAAGTCTCTTCTCATCTTCTCGTTTCTTCTTCCTATGAAGTGCCCATTGATGTGGAAGTTAGGGTCTGAAACTAGGCAAAAATCTTTGTCCTTCTTGCCATGGAAGTAGAAAGTGATCCCATCTCCACCGATGAAACGTGGATCTTGGCAAACTGCTCCAGGCCTGTCACACTCTGCGCGCCAAAAGAAAAAATCTTATGTACAATGACATTGTATTTATTTGTAAAGATCGATATACTTTAATCTCTTATATAGGTTATTTACTTTTCTTTTTAGGTTTAATTATCTAATGTAGTATGTCATTTTAACCTGATGATGTAAACTCTATGTACGTGGACTATTAGTAAACATAAGTCAAATTTAAAGAAGCTGGTAAATGCATACTTTAGTTTTTTAATTAAAACAAAAGAGCTAACAATAGAAGAAAATTACGTAGGGAAAGAACTTACTGCAAACAGGTTTGCAAGTGACACAATCAACTTCACAAGTACCAGGGCAAGAGCTAGGGCATATATGCTCGACGGCATAACAACTTGAGTAGCTCTTGACCTTACACTTAACCTTCTTTCGTGAAGGAGGAGTGGGTGATGGATAAGAACCAGGTGAGGGTGGTGGAGAAGATGGAGTAGGGGGAGCAGAAGGAGACCCAGAGGGTGGTGGAGTCTCTCCCTTGGGAGGATATGATGGTGGAGTTGTTTCCTTGGGAGGAGTTGGTGGAGTTACTTCCTTGGGAGGAGATTGTGGTGGTGGAGTTTCTTCCTTAGGAGGAGATGGTGGTGGAGTCTCTTCCTTTGGAGGAGATGGTGGTGGAGTTTGTTCCATGGGAGGAGATGGGGTTGGTGGAGTCTCCTCCTTAGGAGGAGATGGTGGTGGAGTTTGTTCCTTGGGAGGAGATGGGGTTGGTGGAGTCTCTTCCTTAGGAGGAGATGGTGGTGGAGTTTGTTCCTTGGGAGGAGATGGGGTTGGTGGAGTCTCTTCCTTAGGAGGAGATGGTGGTGGAGTTTGTTCCTTTGGAGGAGATGGGGTTGGTTGGTGGATTCCTCCTTTGGAGGAGATGGTGGTGGAGTTTGTTCTTGGGAGGAGATGGGGTTGTGGAGTCTCTTCCTTCGGAGGAGATGGTGGTGGAGTTTGTTCCTTGGGAGGGATGGGGTTGGTGGAGTCTCTCCTTGGAGGAGATGTGGTGGAGTTTGTTCCTTGGAGGAGATGGGGTTGGTGGAGTTTCTCCTTAGGAGGAGATGGTGTGAGTTTGTTCCTTTGGAGGATATGGGGTTGGTGGATTTCTTCCTTAGGAGGAGATGGGGTTGGTGGAGTCTCTTCCTTAGGAGGAGATGCTGGTGGCGTTTGTTCCTTTGGAGGAGATGGGGTTGTGGAGTTTCCTCCTTAGGGAGGAGATGGTGGTGGAGTTTGTTCCTTGGAGGATATGGGGTTGGTGGAGTTTCTTCCTTAGGAGGAGATGGTGATGGAGTTTCCTTGGGAGGAGATGGTGGTGGAGTTTGTTCCTTTGGAGGAGATGGGAGATGGCAATGTAGGTGAAGGTGGAGGTGGGGAAGAATTATCATAAGGAGGTGGCACTGAGCCATCAACACAAATAGGCTTACAAGAACGGCATTCAGTTATGCAACCATTTGGACAAAACTTGGGACAAACATGGGGAAGATTTTTACATTGTTTGATCTCATCATCTGAGCAATGAGAATGGCTTGGATTGTTTGCTATTCCTGGTGGAGTTGCCTCAGCTATTGCTATAAGCATTAACAAGACAATTCCCAGACCCACAACAAAGTGGTGGGTCGCTGATCCGGCCATAATTGTAGCTTACTTATTAGTCGATATATATTCTACTATTGTTAAAAAAAACTTAGAGTTGAACGAGTGATGATATTTCCCTTGCTGCATCCCCCATTTTATAGTTGTTGATTAGGAGAACGTAAGCATATTGTTTGGGGCTCATAATTGCATTATTGGACTGATAAAGGTACGTTCCTTTGTAAGTTGTCCCTCGCATGCTTCTTTTCCGAAGTCGAAGTTAGTTAAAAAGAACTTTATATTCTACTCAATGTCTATATTATCTTGCTGTTTCATGTTGACATTAAGATATGGCATCACTTGGCCATAAAACTAGAACACGACACTTTCGAAGTGCTTATATTTAACTATATCCATGTACCTTTCCTTGAATATAGGAAGTAGCTTAATTCGAACTTATAGGAAAATGACAAAAGAAAACGGCACTGCTTTATGAATACTCAGTAAGTATAATTTATAAGCATAAACGATAAGTAAACTACCAGTCGCTGTCTTGCTATACTATGTGTGTAGAGTGGTAAAAAGTAACTTGCTACATTTGTTAAATTAAACTGAAAGTGTGTTTCTTTTTCACATCTGATGTATATATATTACTCTCTCCCTCCAATTTATGAAAAGTGTATGATTATATACGAAGGAAACGAGACAAAAACATTTAACAACTCAAAAAAAAAAAAAAAAGTCATATGATTTGGGACAGAAGCAGTACTTAACTCCATGCTCAGTTAAAACTTGGAGAAAAAAATGCATCATAGATGCATGCAACGAATAGAATGAGGACACATGCATGTTATCTTAAGTATGAATGAAGGGACTAACAGAGGGTGGCGTACTTGGCTGTTAGGGGTATATAACTGATAACTCTGTATATGTCTAGGAACCTTTCCTTCTCAAAATAGTAATGTGGGCTCTAGGTTAGCTTCAAGTCATTACTACGCAAAGGAAACACCTTTACAGCTAATTCTATTTCTCTAGTGTTGCGTTGCATTGCATGGCTTTCAATAGGCTCCAGCAGGTAAGTAGAACCATAGTATCACCTCCAATTTCTGCATCCATATCTTACCATTTTATTTATGCATAATCGGTTTTTATCAGTTTATTTGCTAGAATGCTAGCTAGTATTGTTTTTTTCTCTTTATGGAAAAATGGTCTATACATGATTAATAATGATAGTAGTATTGGACGTCATGACCTTAAATTACTATTGTAAACATTGTTACAGAGATAATCTCTTCTTTATTGAAGTTATAATGATTTCTCTTATATATTGAAAGGGAGTTATACAATGTCTCGCTTGTTAATTAGTATTTTGTTTTATGTTATCATGAAAAAGCATGCTTCCACGTGCCGATACATTGTAAATATTAGTGCCATATTTCAAAAACGACGACACTATTTTCTTATAATTAGTACGTTCCAAAAAAAATGCTACAATTCTAAATTTGAAAACAATTTAACTTCCACTACTAGAAATTGATGAAAATGCTACAAAAAGGTTGGAGACGGAATTTCCTCTCTAACTGATTGGAGAGGGAATTCCGTCTCCAATCAGTGTTACAATAAAAAATTAATTAAATTTTTTAGAGTTGGAGACGGAATTCCGTCTCCAACTCTAAAAAATTTAATTAATTTCCGTCTCCAACTCTAAAAATATACACTCACTTATTCTTTCAGATTCATTATCTCCCCCAAATTAAAAAACCCCTCCCCACACGACTCATTGCCTCCCTCACTGCCTCCGGCGAAAATATTGCTCCCTGCCCCGGTGAAATTGCTCCCTCCCCCGGCGAAAACTTCCCCAATCATCCCAACAACTTATTCAAGTAAGTTTTCTTCATCTTCCCCATTATTTTTAGCTATAATTCAAATTATTTTTCCCTCCCCATTTTTTCCATCCATGAATTCGGCCCCCATTTTCTCCACCCCAATACCAACTTTGACACTCCATTATCAATATACTTGTTTAATATTCTCCTCATTTTTTAGAATATTGGTTAGATTGGATTATTAGAAATGTCATTAGTTCTTGAAAATTTAGAAATAGTTAGAAAAATAATATAAAGTAGATAAATTTAATGCAAGAATAATTAGAAAGAAATAATTAAGAACAATGTTATTGAACATGGCAAATAAAATAAATGTAGGGAGTTTGATTTAGTTAGTTAATTAAAAAATTAATATACAACATAATTTAACAATAATGTTATACACCTATAGTTTGCTAGAAAAATTGCTATAATTTGTTGCATTGATTTATATTTATTTGTTTGTAACTTTTGTAGATGGAACATGATGAAAATCGTAGTTGGATGTACAATATGTTCTATGAAAATATGGGTTTGAGGAAAAGTTATGTAGATGGGGTTGACGGGTTTATTACTAAAGCTAAATTACTTCCTGAATATATACGAGGGGGGTCAATCAAATGTCCTTGTGTGAAATGCAAGTGTAGCCACGTGCAACCAATTGAAAATGTCGTGTTGCACCTTTATAGAAAAGGATTTATGCCAAATTATTTTGTGTGGACTGCACATGGAGAGTGTAACCCTAGTGTCCATAGAGAGAACTTCCAAATTGACTATGTCGGGTATAACTATTCTATGAATGAGATGTTGAATGATGCGTTTGGAATGTACCAAGGGGAACCCTCTCAACCGAATGTTGAGGAGATTCCCAATAATGAGGCGAAGCTCTTCTATGAACAGTTGGAAGAAGCAAGTCGCCCATTTTACGAGGGGGCAAGTCGTTCAAAGCTGTCGGTGGCAGTTAGGTTGCTTAGTATTAAATCAGATTATAACATATCTCAAGGAGGCATGGATGAGATCATTGGACTCTTGAATGAACTAAACATAAGTAAATTGGGATTGCCTTCCTCGTACTACGATGCAAAAAAGTTGGTTTCGTTTTTAGGGCTATCTTCAGAAAGAATTCACTGCTGTAAAAAAGGTTGCATGTTATACTACAAAGAAAACAAAGATAAGCAATTTTGTACGTTTTGCGGTGAGGCTCGCTACAAGCCAGTCAAAAATTCTAAACAGAAACAGGTCCCAGTAAAAGCGATGCATTACTTACCTCTTATACCAAGGTTAAAGAGGTTGTATGCATCAATGAGTTCTGCTCCTCATATGAGATGGCATCATGAACGTAAACCACAATCTGGTATTCTATGTCATCCGTCTGATGGAGAAGCATGGAAGCATTTCGATAGAGTGTATCCTGAATTTGCAAGTAAACCTAGAAACATCAGTTGGGTTTAAGTTCTGATGGGTTTACTCCGTTTGCTGTCTCTGCTGCACCATATTCTTGCTGGCCTGTATTCGTCACACCGTATAATCTACCCCCAGAAATGTGTATGACAAGTCCATATATTTTCCTGACTTGTATTATCCCTAGTCCTAGTAACCCAAAAAGCTCTATTGATGTATTCTTGCAGCCTTTGATTGATGAGTTACAAATATTGTGGCGTGATGGTGTTGTAACATATGATTGTTCCTTGAAACAAAACTTTAGATTTCATGCTTGTTTGATGTGGACAATTAATGATTTCCCTGCATATGGCATGTTGTCTGGTTGGTCCACTGCTGGTAAGCTATCTTGTCCTATTTGTATGGAAGATACAAAAGCATTTTATTTGAAACATAGGCATAAGCACACATGGTTCGACTGTCAGCGCCAGTTTCTGCCAGATGACCATCCATTTAGGAGAAACACTAGTGCATTCATGAAGAACAAGGAGGATTTTGATGATCCTCCACAGAGGTTGACGGGGCATGAAGTTTGGTCCCGGGTTCAGGGGTATCCCAAGGCAACGGAGCAGCAACCATTGCCTAGAATAGCAGGTTTTGGTGCTCAATCAAACCATGGAAACGTCGTTGGGAAATGAAGAAGGGGAGTACATAGATGAAAATGATACCTCTGAGGATGAATTGCTTGATGAACTAGAAGGAAGCGATGATGATTGATGTTAGTAGTTGAATATTTGTGCGTTATATTGGTTGTTTGTGGTATTTTTGTCTAATATTTTGCGTAATATTTTTTAATTAATGATGATACACTTTATTAAATATCTAATTCTATTGAATTTAATATTAATTTGCAGATATGGCATCTCGAGGTAGGAAAGGACCTAGGACCCGTGGTGGCCATACTTCCACAGGTCATACTACTTCTCCACTTCCGGCATTGACCCCTACCTCTGCCTTGCTCTCACAGTTAGGTAATTATCCACCTACATTTTTCGCTGGTCTCCCTAGTACCCCACTATTCCATCAGCCACAGGCCCCTAGTATATCTGCACAGACCATGCCACATACGGGGCCACACTATCAGTTTGGCCAGCCTGCTGGTCCCTCTTTCCATTCCATACCTATAGTAGGCACATCCCCTCAGTCTGTGCATGTACGGGCCCCTACGTTTCAGCCATTCGGCGCACCGGGCCCTTCACAGCTGATGATGATACCTACTCCTAGTATGCATTCACATAGTTTGCCATCTGCTACACCTTCTATTTCGAGTACTGTTCCATCTGCATCATCATCGGCATGCCCCAGTTCGAGTACACCCGTACCAGAGACTCAGCCAGAGTCCTCTCCATCTGTCACCACTACAGCGCGAAAGGATAGGAAAAAGTGTACTAGCGCTACAGTTCAGTTGCCTGGTGGTATTGGATCTCTCGATGAGTCTGGGAGGTTGATTATCATGCCTGACAGCAAAGAAGGATAAGATTTATTCATTAACCTTTAAATTATAAAATTTTGAATTGAATGCAATATATATTTATCAATATAATTTTGTATGTTAAATTTAATGCAGGTTTCTTCCATCGGACAAGGCAGTGAAACTTGTTGTTGAATCTATGACACCACACTTTACTTATGGTTGGCCGACCTGGGGAAAGGTGCCAGTACCTGTTAGAAACCGCATGTTTGAAGCTTTTACGGTATTAACTATACTTATGAAGCTTTTGTCATTTGATTATTATATGTGTTTTATTAGTTTTCACTTATTATATTGTTATTGTTTCAGCACAAGTGTTCGTGGGATGCTATATATGATGATGAAGTCCGAGCAGTTTTTGAGAAAAAGGCGGCTAAAAGGCTAAGTGATTCCTTGTCAAAATACATGCAAAAGGGTAAAGTTCCCAAATGGATTTATCAACAGAATTGGGATAAACTCAAAATTTATTGGGAAATACCTGAATTCTTAGCCCAGAGCGAGCAGGCTAAGAAAAACAGAGCATATGCAAAGGGAGGATAGAAGCACACTTGTGGTTCAGTTAGTTTGGCCACCCATCGGGCACGATATGTAAGTCAATCTAATTTTTATTTAAATTAAAAACTTAACACCATTTTGATTTAGCATTAACACATTTGCATTGTGTAGGAAGCGGTACATGGAAAAGTTAGTGATTATGAATTTTTCCGTTTGTTCCATTATTCATATGACGAACAAGGAAATGAGGTGGGATGGGTCGAGCCACGTGCACAACAACTAGAGGTGAGATATCATAAATAATTTTTTTTTAAAATTATTCTTTAATTAATTATTCTAATCACGTCGTGTATTTTAGGAAAACAACAAAGCTCTACACCAAGAATGGCTTGAGAGCCAAGGGTCACAAGTCGATGAAGGCTCTCCTAAACCCACCCAGGATGAAGAAAATGCAATGTTCGTTCAGGCGGGTGGTGGCTATACTAGCAAAAATCAAGCATATGGCCTTGGTCCTTCGAGGTACAAGAAGCCTTCTCGTGTAGGTATTGTCAATGCTAATTGTTCTTCTTCTTCTTCTTCACATGCACCACAAGCTGCGGATGATGAGTTGCGCACTAGATTGGCGGAAATGGAGCAAAGGCTACTAGATAGTGAAAGGCAACGGTTGGAAGACCGTGAGAATGTGAAGAAATTACAGGAAATTGTGGCAAAGATTTGGAGAGATAAGGAGCAAGGAAGTGGCTCCTCCCAAGGGGCGGATTAGTACTCTCATGGTTTGTTAAGTTGTGAACATGTTACTAATTAAATACTTTAGTTTTTATTTGTGTTGAATGCTTAATGATGAAACAATATGTATGTTGAATTGTTTTATTGGCCGTGGTGGCTTTGTTTTATGTTAAACAGGTATTTTATGTTAAACAGGTTGTTTTTAGTTTTTGGTTGCTTTGTACCGAATTTCTAATATTTTTATTTAGCAGTTTCCGTCTCTAACCAACAAAAAAAAAATTAAATTATTTTATTAGAGAGGGAATTCCGTCTCTAAACAACAAAAATAATTTTTAAATTTTTTACTGGAGAGAGAATTCCGTCTCTAAACAATAAAAATAATATATATAATTTATGTTGGAGAGGGAATTCCGTCTCCAAGCATTAAATTAATTAAATTAATTTAATGCTTGGAGAGGGAATTAGCATTAAATTAATTTAATGCTTGGAGAGGGAATTCCCTCTCCAAATGCAGTGTGTCAGCTACTTTTGCATTTGGAGACGGAATTCCGTCTCCAAGTTGTCCAACGACGCGCTTAAAAGCGAAGGACACGCGGAGACGGAATTCCGTCTCCAAACACCTTTTAGAGAGGGAATTCCGTCTCCAAACTGTGACTCAAATCAATTAATTTCTAGTAGTGTTCTGTTTACCACTTTACTCTTAATGAGATATTTTATAGCCACACATTTATCTATGACTTATTTTAAACTAAAAGTTTAAAAATATTCTCTCATTTTTAAACTCCAATTCAAGTATTTAAACTATATCATCTTTTGTAGAACGGAAAATGTAGAAGAATGACGAATTTTTGGAAGACGACCTTGGTACTATAGACACCTCAGGAAATTTGTTCGCAGAAGCAGCGCCATATATTCTAGACTTTGCGATGATAGAAGAGATACTAGCTAGCTTAGAGTGATACTCCCGTCCATCGCGTTACTTATCAAGAACATTAGCTGTTTGTTCCTCCCGTTTTACTCGGTGTTTGTGTATGTCTCATGCATGTGGCAGCGAGCTCCATTCCTTATCACCAAAGTTGCCCTTACTATTCATTAAGTAGTACTTGGGCAAACTAAACTCTCCAGAATAAAGACCTCAAAGATCATTTTGGTTAATTTTATGATATTTTGTCATTTTAACGGTAACTAACTAGGGAACTGCTCATTATTATAAATGGTCTAACAAACTAAAAAATGAGACAAGTAACATCCTACCACCTATAGAGTCACTTATATACTGAATATAGGGTCCAAGATCAAAGGTTCCTTCCGAAATATTAGAACTTAATTAAACATAGAACTAAGAATCTTAATACCACATATTTCAAGTCTGTTATAGATCATTTCTAGCTAACACTTCATCAATTTTAATTTACAAGTCACAATTTTTTTATTAATCTGTTCTAGGTAAGCACCCTTCACCTACATTCAAGAGGTTGTAGGTTCGAGTCACCATAGGAGCAAAAAGTCGGAGAGCCACTATTTGTTTCGAGAGAGGGGAAGGAGTGGGTATTAAAAAAAAATCACATTTTCAAATTTTAACAATTTAATTTCAAACTTCTGACAATACCCTCAAGAATGATTTATAGCTACACAAATATTTATGATTTATTCTAGACCATAAATTTTAAAAATTTATATTTTTTTCTTAAATTATGCTAAATCAAATTATGATTTATAAATTGAAACGAACGGAGTGCTTGATTTATCAAGTATGCGCATGCAAAGACACTACCATCTCTAAACCTTACATTCAACTTAACTTTTTGGATCCAAGTGTAGTTTTCTCTACGCCAAAATAGCATAAAAGATTAGACCAGCATTCAACTTGATTTTTAAGGGATTCTGGACATGGCACATGGCACAGTTTATAGTTCAAGAAAAGCCCAAATTAAGTGGTAGAGAATGACACAAAGAAGTTGGAGCTAATAAGAGTGAAGCTGCGCACTGGAATAAGTTGAGAATAAATAAAATTTCATAATCCTGTATTTAGTAAGTACTACTACACAAGGGGATAGAGAGAGGGACAAAGGGGAATGAGACGGTGAGAAATTATCCCCACCTATTGTATTGAAGAATTTTGTTGGTATTACTAACCTATAAGCCATTATAATTATTAGTCCTCCACAAAGTAACAATAACTAAAAAAAAATTAAGTACTTGCAATTACTAAAATTTGACCAAGAAAGAAAGCCTACATCGAACATTTAGCTAAATTAAAGTTGGAGCCTCAAATTCCAAAGGAAGAATTTGTCCTTATAAACATATATACCTGATATGCTCTAAAAACAAAAAAGTTTACCTCAGACTACTAAAAAAACACAGTTCTCCCACCACCACTGTGCGACCGAAAATCGGTCTGTGCAGTTGTGCGACCGATTTTCGGTCGCACAAACCACGGAAAAAATAAAATCAAAACGTGGTCGAAGTGGCGACCGATTGTGAGACGCTGAAAAATTAAATTTTTTAGTCAAAGCTATGCGACGTCGCCTAAATCTGTATCAAAACGGGGCAGCAGCCCTTCCTCACCCATTTCATAATTCCCAAATCCCCTCCAATCCGTAAAAACCGAACCCCCCCACCCCATAACCAACTATCCACCATTACATACCCCATATAACTTTAAATTACTACTCTATAATCTCCAACATAACATCTAACACAATCTACACCTACTAATTCAAGGTAAATTTCATTTTTTAGTAATTTTTGTTATTTTTTAAAAAACTCAAATAATGACTTTTTAATTCACTTTTTTTTTGTAGTTATTAGGTGGATAGCACATTGGTGAATCATAGTTACATGCGATTGGATCCCAAACAAAGTTGAGGTAATTTTTTTTGGTTTAATAATCCGAATTTATATATATATTTTTAAATAATTCGGCTTATATGTTGTTTACATGTTAGTTGTTAGTTATAATTGGTTTATTCTATATAATGTGATGTCGAGTAAGTTGTTTTGGGTTGATGAACTTTAAATATAGGGTTGTGATGTTTGGGATTAATTATGGTAATTGTTGTGATTTGTTGGAATTGTTTGGTAGAGTTGTTTGCAATGTGTTGATGCCTTGTCCTGGGTTGTGGTGTTTGGGATACTTGCTATGCATTTAAAGTTAGGGTTTTGGTATTGTTGTTTGCACTCTTCATGTTTGGAACATTTTATGCCTAAACCGGATAAATTGTATGCGTTTTGTATTGCATTGCTAATAGTAATTAATATGGAATTCAAACGGACCACCGGATATTAAAAAAATGCTAGGATTATTAAAAATCGTACCTATTAGATTGTTCTCAATTTTGCAATTTTTGCGTAGATATGGACTTTAATGTACGTCGTTTGTGGATGGACAATAGACTTTTCCCCGGTCGGCGGGGGATAAGGCCTGAATTTGAAGAGGGTCTTCAGGAATTTGTTGCTTTAGCAAAAACAACCGAACCTTTTATAAGGCGTGGTACAATTAAGTGCCCCTGCATAAATTGCAAATGCTGCACCCTCCAAGATATAACGACCGTACAACTGCATCTGTTAGATAGGGGGTTTATGCCAGATTACTATATTTGGCGTTATCATGGAGAGCCGTGGGATTTGCAGGGGCACATTCAAATGCTTCAAAATATTCATGGCACTAGTAGTTCTCCGGTTTTGGAACCAGACCGTAATGATTATAGAATGGATGATATGGTTCATGATGCTTTTGGTATGTACCCGGATAATGATCCAATGCAGTCGGGTACATCACAGCCTAACACTGAGCACATTCCCAATACCGAGGCAAGTGAATTCTATAAAATGTTGGAGGAAGCAAGTCGTCCATTCCATGAGGGCTCGGTACATTCCAAGTTGTCTGTTGCTGTCAGATTGCAAAGTATCAAATCAGATTATAGTATTTCTCAAGCTGCCATGGATTCCATCATAGGCCTTATGAATGAACTAAAACCGACTAACATGGACTTACCAACTTCTTATTACTTCACTAAGAAATTGGTTTCCTCATTAGGCCTTACTTCTCATAAGATTCATTGTTGTGTTAATGGTTGCATGTTATATTACAAGGATGATGCAGAGCTCGTGCAATGTAGATTTTGTGAGGAGCCTCGATACAAGCCCGAGAAAAATCAAAAAAAGAAGCCGAAACCTGTTAAGTGGATGCATTACTTGCCGCTTATACCCAGGTTAAAGAGTTTGTATGCTTCGATGAGTTCTGCTCCTCACATGAGGTGGCATCATGAGCGGACCAGGTAGGCGGGTATTCTATCACACCCCTCAGATGGTGAGGCATGGAAACACTTTGATCAAGTGTATCCGTCATTTGCTAGCGAGCCGAGGAATGTAAGGTTGGGGCTGTGTTCCGATGGCTTCACCCCTTTCCGATGGTTTGTTCCTTACCCTCGGACGAAGAACGCATCAAAAGCAAAGGCCAAATCCAAGTGGTGGGCGGTTCTTGAGGGAAAACCAGTGGGATTAATTGAAGTACCTGATAGGTTAGATGTTGCATACCAGAATGAGGTCTCAACTGTTCCCTTGATAGCGGATATTGAACTTGCAGACAATTTGCGACATATTGATGGGACATATGACCCGGTGGCTGCATCTGAATTTAGTCGTGCAAAGAACCCGGCTAGTTTTGGAGAAGGAACTTCAAGGGCATACGAGGATGATGAAAACATAGATAGTGACGAGCCATCCGAGGATGAAATTGCTAGTGACTATGAATCGGATGATGAAGTTGATTGAACCTATTTGTACTTTGTAGTTTAGTATTAATTACCTACTGTAATGTACATATGAACATAATATGATTTATGTATTCTCATTTTCTGATTGTGATGTGCTTACTTAGTTGATAAATTTATTTATTCTCAGCACTTTAGATTTATGTATTCTCATTATGTATTCTCATTATATAGTTGATAAATCAATTTGAATGTTTCAACAGGGATGGACAAGTTATGCTCTAAAGTTTTTAAAAGAAGGTCGGGCAAGAGACCTGTGGGCGAGACTTCAGCTTCTGCGGGTGATGACAGTCAGACCTCACAGGTCCCGCATTTGCTGCCTACTGATGCCCCATCTAGTTATGATCCAGCTTTTTTCAGGCCCCCTGGCCCATATCAGGTACCACTTATTACCCCGTCTCAGTTGCCTCCTGTATGGCAGTGGACATTCCCTAGCCTTGATTGTACTGAGACACAGGTCCCTCCCACACAGGGCGATCCCTCCCAGGCTGATGACAATCCTACTCAGCCCCCTGAATTCCCCTTAGATAGTTGTGACGGCCCACCGGATCAGCAGGAGCTCATGGTGTAGATCCGCATTCGTCTTATTACATTGGTGAGCCTGGCACTCGTGTAGAAGGCAGGATGATTATTTATCCCGAGGCGGATAAAGGGTAAGCTACCTAATTTCTTAAGTTCTTATCTATTAGATAATTAGTTCCTACTTTAATTGCTAGTATTAGGAATAACTCTTGTTAATTTTTTTGTAGCTTTTGCCCAAGTGATGAGTCCAGTAAGGTACTGACTGCGTGCATGAGAGCGCACTGGAACCAGCCTTGGCGAAACTGGAGCGATGTGCCCCAGCAAGTAAAGAAGCAGATATTGGTAGATTTTGAGGTGATACATATGCATTTGGTTTAAAACTAATTGCAGTTTTTAAACCATGAATATGTTTAAAGAAAATATTTTGATATACTTTCAGGGCAAATGTATCTGGCATCAGGGTCTGGATTATAACATTCGTAACATCTTCCCCCAAGAAATGTGCTGCGTTATTCAAGGGAACATATTACAATGCGCGGCATAAAGGTACAAGGCCCGGCTTCCTCGATGCTGCTCAGTGGGCGGAGCTGGATGAATATTGGCAGTCGCCTGAGTTCGAGGCGAAGAGCGAACAAGGCAAGGCTGCGCGAGCATCGGAAAAGGGTGGATCGCTCCATACCGGTGGCTCAATTAGCGCGGCTACACAGAAGATGCGCTTGGTACAGTTATTTAATTGATTGATTATTTCCTTGAACAGTTGATTTTTTGTCTAACATATTATGATTTTTAATTTGTAGGAAAAGAAAGAAAAGCGCACTATTCCCGTGCTCGAGCTGCACAAGATCAGGCATACAAAGGGTGCCAAGAAGAGCGGTGGAGAGTGGGTCGAGCCTCGCGCAAAAGATGTTTGGGTAAGTTTGTAAAATTCGATCTTTATTCGCGCCAATCCTTCAACGTTTAGTCTTTCTATTAACATCATTAATATATTTATGTTATTCAGGAAAAGGCTACAAAGGCTGTGGAAGAGTGGACATCGACTCAAGCATCGGACGCCGGAAGCAGCACCCCGGCTCCCTTGACATTCGAGAAAGAAAAGCAAATATGGGTCGATACTGTTGGAGGGGTTAAGAAGGGGTCTGCTTATGGTCTTGGATCGCTATTTGCTTCGGATAAGCATAATGCTCGCTTTTTGGGCACTTCAGCTACTTCTTCTCCGTCGAGCTCCGTTGATCTTGCTGAAATGGCTCAAATGAGAGAGAAGATCGAACAGCTGGCGAGAGTAAATCAAGAAACGCAAGACATGATCAAAAAGCTCCTTGCCAAAAAGGAGAAGAAAAAATCGAGAAGAAAGCATAAGAGCAGGCATCGACGCAACTCCTATTCCTCTTCCGAGTCCGGGTCTAGCTCTGCCTCGACCGAGTAGTCTTTTATGAAAGTGGATAACTGTCTGTTAAGCTTTATTGTTAACAATTTCAGGATATAACTAATATTGTTGGATGTTTTTGAAATGTTAGGTTTTATTGCGTTGTGTTTGAATTACTGTTTTTATTGTCTTCGAAATGCAGTTTTCTGTTGATTCCATCTGGTTTTTGCTGTTGCTACTGCCTGAAAACAGGTTTTTTATTGCAAGTTTTTTCCAGTTTGGCGACCGACTGTCAGTCGCCAAATCAGTCGCACACAATATTTTTTTTACGACCAAGTCAGCGACCGAATATCGGTGGCATAGCGGTCACAGGTAATTCCCACACCTTAGACCAAGTATGCGACCGATTGTCGGTCGCATATGCTATGCGACCGATTTTCGGTCGCCTAAACGGTCAATGTTTCTATCCTATTATGCGACTGAAATCCGGTCGCATAGAGGTCGAAGTTTCGACCAAGTTTTGGTCGCAGGGCTTTTTGCTACCATTAATTCTCTGACCACCCGTATCGGTCGCCGATCGGTCAACTTGGCGACCGATATACGACCGATTGGGTGGTCGGAGAACTGTGTTTTTTTAGTAGTACGTACTACTATATATCATTTAAGAAATACAATAAATTAAATTATGTAGTATATAATATTTCAAAAATATGGGCAAGCATGGAGGTTAACAGGGTCTTTGTTTTGTAGAAGCTCCTTTGAAGATCTTAGATGAGTAATTTTGGTCAATATCCAATTTTAAGCACACTAAGTAGTGCGTAGTCATCACTTCCATTAGATTACAATTCTATGTGGCGATGCTGCTACAACATCTCTGAAGATCAACATTTTCTTTTTATGAAAATCAATATTGTAGCTACAAAAAATCATCTTTTTATGCTAGACTTTGAAATCCAAAATAAAAAATTTTAAGTTTAGTTCAAACTTATAACTTTTTCTTGATATTTAATATTTTTAAATACAAATCTCAAGTTTATATATTGAACTTTGAACTCTAGGATAAAAAAATTTAGTTCAAACTTATGTATTTTTTAATGATCTGTAGAAAAAAAAATACTTATTTCAGTTTAAACACATAGTTTTTTTCTTGAAATTCAACATTTATAACTACAAATCTCATCATTTTATACTGAAGTTTCAAACCTAGCATAAAAGCAGTAAAGCACCAACTTTAGCTTAAACCTCGGCTCTTTTTTCTTGAAATTCAGTATTTTTGACTGTAAATTGTAGCATTTTATACTGAGTTCAGAGTGAATATGCTTCAAAAATTTTCACTTATTAAGATTTGGCTAGTCATCTAAAATATTTCAATGCTGAACATGCGTCAATTAGCGCGCTAAAAAGTGGCTATTGTCGTATATTTTACCTAAAAATTTCACTCACTGCCTCCATAAGCACTGGTCTTACCAATTTGGCCCCACTTTCAAATGTTTTAAGTAAATACCCTCTACATCATCCCTTACTATGCGAAAGGATTATTTTGCCCCTGCCTAAACTTAATTCACATGGAACAATCTCCTTCTCTCTTTCCTCCTTCCTTTCCTTCTCTCATTCCTCATTTATTTCCTTCTTTCTTCTTTGTGTCCTAGAGAGATATAGGAAATCTGTAAAAGTTTTATTTATTTTATTATTTTTCTTTAATTTGTGTTATAATATAATTTTTATTTTTCATAATCCTTTATTTGTATTTATTTTTTTATGTATTTTTTTTGGTAATTATTATTTATACGCTTATCTGTAAGTTTTTTCCATTTTGATTGATGATCGTTAAATTAAATTTGACATTCCTGTGATTTTTTTTACTTCTTATGCTTGATTAAGATAATTTTAAGGTTCTTATTGACAATAACCATTAGATATTGTTGTTGCTCAGTGCACAGAGCTTAAAGTCTTGGCTATTGCCATTAATGCAGAGACTTTCTCTGCAAGTAGCCTCTATTGCACAGAGATTAAAGTCTTGACTATTGCCAAGACTTGAAGAGACTTTCTTTGCAAGTTGCCTATTGCATAGATCTTAAAGTTTTGGCTATTGCCAATACTTGCAGAGACTTTATATGCAGGTTGCCTATTGCACCAGATCGTAAAGTATTGGCAAGTGTCAATACTTTCAAAGATTTCCCCTACAAGTTGCCTCCTTCCACCCGACCTTAAAGTGTTAACTATTGCCAAAAATTGCAGAGAATTTGGTATCACTTGGGTGGTGTTACCATTGATAAAAAAAGTAGGTTTCTTAATTTGTCCAGTGATAAGTTGACCCTTAATGACGATGTTCGTAACTTTCATTCAATCTTGTTTTTATTTTTCTTGTGTTAGATTCCACTTTGATTTCCTAGTTAAGGCGCCCATTGCACCAGAGCTTGAACTCTTGGCAATAACCAAGACTTGCAGAGACCTTCTCAAAAATAACTCAATGCAACAAGGCTTGAAGTCTTGGCAATTGCCAAGAAGTCTATGCAAGGTGCCCATTGCACTAGAGCTTGAACTCTTGACAATAGCCAAGACTTGAAGAGACTTTCTCTACAAATTACCCACTGCAATAGGGCTTGAAGTCTTGGCAATTGCCAAGAAGTCTGTGCAAGGTGCTCATTGCACCAAAGCTTGAACTCTTGGCAATAGCCAAGACTTGCAGAGACTTTCTCTGCAAATTGACCACTACAACAGGGCTTGAAGTCTTGGCAATTGCCAGGAAGTCTTTGTAAGGTGCCTATTGCACCAGAGTTTAAACTCTTGGCAATAGCCAAGATTTGTAGAGACTTTCTTTTATAAGTTGGCCACTACAATAAAGTTTGAAGTCTTGGCAATTGCCAGGGAAGTCTGTGTAAGGTGCCATTGCACCAGAGCTTAAACTCTTTGCATAGCCAAGACTTGCAGAGACAAGTTGCCCACTGCAACAAGGCTTAAAGTTTTCGCAATTGCCGAAAAGTCTGTGCAAGGTGCCCATTGCCAAGAAGTCTGTGTAAGATACCCATTTTCATAGATTTTCTACAAGATTATCCAAATAAATGTAAGAGAGTAGGAATTTAAAGGAATCTAATCTTGAATCTTCGTTTCAATGGAGAAATCCGTAAAAGTTGTAGGTTTTTAGGGTTTAGAGATTGTTTGGATAGAGAAAAGGAAGAGGATGATAGTGTGGGTCTTTTTATTAGTTGTGAGAGGTATTTTCGTCCGGAATAAATTTCATTAAACTCATGGAGGGCAGTTTTGCTAAACCACTGTTATTGAGGGCATTTTGGCAAACAATTGCTTCCCGTGTCATATTTTTACAATTCAGCCTAGAGTCGTGCATTCGAAAAAAGGGGCCACCCCACTATTTCAAGCTTTCACTTTAGCAAGTTTTTGGCGCAAAGTAAATACATTTGGCGTTTCAGTTACAGTTTTACTCTCAAAGAAAAATCTTATAATTATCCCCGACGTGAAAAGTTATTGGTGAGCATCATATCTTGCTGCTAGTAATATCTGGCGATGCTAGAAAATTTCTTATAGGAGCCTATATATGTGACGGAGTGTCAGAAGTGTCATACTTCTTTGAATTTAGTACTATTATAGAAGAGTGAAGGAGAAGTGCTTGGGGTCGTGTTGCCTACGGGTTAGCGCCACCATTTTTCTAAAATAGCCACTTTTTGGTTCATTATTGAATCAGTAGTCAGATTTTACAAACCTATAATTCACTATTAGCCACTTTTATAATTACTAATTAAACTATAGCCATTCTTTGGAAGCCTCTTTTTTCGGATAAAGAGCTTGAAAAAGAGCTTTTTGATCTTGATTTACGGTGAATTCTAGCTTGAGAATCTAAGTAGGGCTATTTGAACTAATAAGGAAAAATAGGCATGCTAAGTACATTTTGATGGCATTGAATTGGAAGATAGACTATCTAAGAGAATATGAAATAGCAAGTTCTTGAGAATCAGTTGTGAGGTCTTTGAGCTTTGGAAGTATAGTAAGATTTTGCAAAACCAAGTGGCCACTTTTGTGTTGCTATGAATATTAATACCCACTTTTAAGGTTGTTTGATGAAAATTTAACCAAATGGTTTTACTGAAATTCATGAATTCTTAAGTAGTTTAACATGAATTAATTTTTTTTTATAGAGTTTACACTGTCGTCAGTGAAACTTCGAGATAAAATTTGCACAGGTTGCCAAACGAAAGAGCCACTTTTACTACTATTACTTGAAGAAATGTCATCAAAATACTTAACTTATCTAACTCTTATTTATGAGTAATGTCATAGAGTTAGTAAAAAAAAAAAAAAATCAAAATAGTCACTCAAGCAATAAATTAAACAAAAAATAACTAACGTATAATTAAGATGAATCACATCCAAAATAGATAACAATTAAATTCTATGTTGGACTAGGGCTTGTGTTGGCACATAAAAAGGAAAATTCCACGTGCTAGATTAGTAGAAAGATTAAACCAATCATTTACAATTAACATGAAATTTTAAAATTTAAAAAACTACCAACATTATAAAATAATAAAAATTTAATAAATTTACAGTGCAGCACGGGCCTAATGTCATTAGTCACCCTTACGAAGGTACTGGGGTGCCAGAAATATGATACATTATGGTATGTTGTCAGAGATTTAACCTCTATAAGAAAAGTCTTAAAAGAATGGCCCATATAAGAAAGCCCTTGGCGATTGCAATATTTGTCTATTAGCAAAGACCTGAAGATCACCAAGAGCTTCCTTCTAGGGGTTGCTAGCAACGTTTGCTGTTGGATGTTATTTTTGTAAGACTTTTCTTACGAGTGTGTTAAAATTATAAAAATAGTGCCAAAAGTGTCTATTTCATGCAAAAACATCGATGGATTGCACAAAATTTTACTGGGTGTACCAGCATATCACTGGTGATGGTTTTTTGTCCTCACTTGAGAATGATTAAGCAAAATAGTCTCGGAGGCAGCACTTCAAGTTATAAATTGACAAGTGCTGCCTCTTCAGGAAATATTAAAGGGGCAAGTGCTGCCTGCGAAGAGATTAAAAGGGCAAGTGCTGCCTGCGAAGAGATTAAAGGGACAAGTACTGCCGAGACAACACTTCAAGTTCTTTGGGAGAATATGGAAAAAAGGGAAAGTGTTGCCTATGCAAGAGGTGGTCAATGTCAAGTGTTGTCAAGTGCTGCCTAGAGGCACCACTTACGAGATAGGAAGGGCGGGGCAACACTTTAAGTTATCTGGGAGAATGTGGAAAGAGATAAAATGTTAAGTGCTACCTAAGTGGCAGCACTTACTAGAAAGTCGAGACGGGATGTGGGCGTCAATATAAAATTTTGTTGGGGTATTTTGATTCAAAATTTATTCATTAAAGTTAGTAGATACTCCCTCCGTTCCAAAATGATTGTCATAGTTTGACTTGGAGCGGAGTTTAAGAAATGTGGTAAGACTTTTGGAACTTGTGGTCCAAAATAAGTCATAGATAAATATGTGGCTATAAAGCATTTCATTAAGGGTAAAGTAGTAGTTTCAACTAAAAAATGTTTCCAAATTTAGAATTGTGCCATTCTTTTTGGAACGGACTAATAAGGAAATAGTGACAACCATTTTGGAACGGAGGGAGTATCATTTTTGCAAAACCACTTTAAGCGTTAGTAAGGCAAACCACTGCTTATGATGTCATAATTTTGTAAATTGCCCGATGGATTGGCCAAGTGGGCCAGATGAATCCTTAGTCCTATTTTGCAAGTCTAACTGCCATTCCATCAACACTTGACCTAATCTCTGATCCAACTTCATTATGAAATCATATTTACGTGTATATCAATTTTCAACTGTTTGAGTATAATTCGAGCTAGAAATAGTTAATTCTACGGATTGCTTAGCAAGATCTTTTGGTCAGTATAGTAGCGCAGCCAGAATACTCATCACGGGTATTCAAACTTTAAAGGGCCGGAAAAAAGTTAGTCATGAGATTCAAACTTGAGCACTTTAGGTCCAAGCTTCTCTTCTAGACCAAAGGTGTTCAACATATAGTATATAAGCATACAAATCACTATTTGGCCTATGTACATAGTATTATTTTTCAGCCAAGGGTGGAGGTAGTTCCGCCACTGTATAATCACTACTTGTCAGGATAAAATGTATGACAGTCTTCCGGATTCAGAGCCCATATACTGATCATGCAATACTCTGAGCATTATCAGCAAGTTGTATAGGAGCTTTCTTGCGCAATGATCAGTTGAAGCTAACCAAAATCACATTACCAATTGACAAGTAACTAGACCCCAAAGAGGCACAAGATATTTAGAATTTGCGAGTTTAAAATGAGCTGATCTTATTATATTCCAATTTTAATTTATACTACATCTAAACGTTTTTGGCATATATATACATATATAAACAATCTAAAAGCAATAGGTTAAGTTGAACTCAACCATCGCGCCCAAGATCAGCCTCCTTATCCAAAATCACAATCCAGAAATTATGTTTATACGCACTGCTCTCCCATGCATGTTCTGTCTCCGGTCTAACGACATGCTTTGTTCTCTCTGTTTCCTTCTTAGTAGCTAGGCGCCTAGGCCATTGTATTCCTTTGTGCACTTCGCTTCAAAGAAATGTGCTTTTAAGGAAAGTGATATCTCTAGTTTTATGGCCAAGCCATATGTGTTCAATTTAATACTAACAATTTGACACAGATTGAAGAGAATATCGAGGTATACGACATTGACTTGGTAAAAAAAGCACTTGGAAGGATGGTTATTAATGGAACGTAGCATGCACTTATTTTATTAACTAATTCAAGTACTAGTACTTATAAAACCTGATAAAATAGTATGCTTACATTCTGATCAGCTCCTATATATAAAATGGTGGATAAATCAGGAAATTGTAATCTCATCATTCATTCATTACTGAGTACTAATTTGAATACATAAATTAATTAGAAATAAGTTTCTCAATTAGGTAGCTGCAAATGGCAATGGGTCTGGGAATTATGTTGCTAATGCTTGTAGCAATGGCAGAGGCTCTAGACATTCCCCCTATTACAGACGACTACTACTTACCACATCCAATTCCTCGTGGTTGCTCAGATGAAGAGCTCGACCACTGCAACAATAGAGTGCCTCATGTTTGTCCCAATGACTGTCACAATGGCTGCACTATGGACTGTCGTACTTGCCAGCCTATTTGCAATGAATTTCCAGGCGAATGGTACACGCCTCCGGCTGCTCCACCAATGGCTCCTATTCATAGGGCTTATTGCACTGACAAGAGATTCCCAAGTTGTTTTCTTCGCTTTCTTAAATGCCCTCCCGCTTGCTCTACCTGGTGTGATGTTGATTGCGTCTCTTGCAAACCTGTTTGTTGTAAGTTATATTTTCCATCCTATAGTTTTTATTTTGGATTCAACTTTCATACATTAAATTGACTGTAAAGAATTTCCACTCTATCAGTACAAATATCTTTACTTTTTATAGACATATTACAAGTAACACTCATTTTCGGTGCAAACATTCTACTAGTAATTGATCAGATCCTTTTTCCCCCCTTTAAACTAAATTATGCATTTACCTGAGTATTTTCATTTGGGATGCAGCGTGTGAACAGGCTGGATCAGTTTGCCAGGATCCTCGTTTTATTGGTGCTGATGGGATTACCTTCTATTTCCATGGCAAGAAGGACAAAGATTTTTGCCTAGTTTCCGACCCTAAATTCCACATCAATGGCCATTTCATAGGAAGGAGAAATGAGAACATGAAGAGAGACTTCACTTGGGTACAATCCATTGGTATCCTTTATGGCACTCACAAAATCTCTGTAGCCGCACTTAAAACAGCAACTTGGGATGATGCCATCGACCGCCTCTCTATCCACCTTGATGATGAACCTATACTCCTTAACGACAAGAAAGGCGCAAGTTGGCAATCTGAAACTGTACCTATGGCTTCTATTACTAGAATCAGAGACACTAACGATGTTGTCATCGAAGTTGAAAATGTTTTCAAGATTACAGCCAAGGTTGTCCCAATTACAGAACAAGAATCACGAGTTCATAACTATGGAATAACGAAAGATGACTGCTTTGCTCATCTTGAACTCGGGTTCAAGTTTTTCTCTTTAAGTGATGAAGTGAGTGGTGTTTTAGGGCAGACTTACGCGAAGAACTATGTAAGCAAAGTTAAGATGGGTGTTTTAATGCCAGTAATGGGAGGTGACAAAGAGTTTGCAACTTCAGGACTATTTGATGCTGATTGCTCTGTGGCTAAATTTCAAGTAAATGGAGAACAAACTGATAATAAAGAAGTTGGCTTTGCTTTGGAGCTTCCGAGCTTGAGGTGCACTAGTGGGATAGATGGACATGGAGTTGTCTGCAAGCGCTAGAATCATTGGTACTCCACCCTCAGGCATCAAGTGACTTCTATGGCATGAAAGTTGATGCCAATAATAATATGGAGATTCAGGCATAGTGATATGTTCTCTTATGCCATGTATCTCCTCAAGCAGATCTTTACAAGTACCCGTAATTACTAAAGATAGTTAATGAATGTTTTTTCTTATGTCTGATTGAAATAATTCATACTAAAGTAGGAGTATATATTGGTTCCTTCTTCGAGTTTTTTTAATAAGTTTTTTCAACTTCAGGGCAAAATGAAAAAGAGACTGTGTGGTGACAGAGTCAACTATCAACCTCAGGATCACAAGGAAGCTTTCGGACCTATTCACTAACCAGCACCACCTCCCTGTTTGTTCTGCCGCTAGCAACAGGAAAATTATACAGCTATAGCTAATGACTAACCAAGGTCAAGGTTTCTAAATCAACAAAATAAAAGCTTATAGCTAATTCACCGGTTTAACTAGCTTTAGGATTAAAGCTAAAAAGGAACATTACTTTGACTATGGTTAGTTACAACACAATGTTTAATTTGTACACTTCACAGTTAATTCTAAAAAGGTTCGTTAGGAATATTCAAAACAAATAACTTATTTGAAATATTTGAATTTCATGTTGAAATTTTAATTTGAATTTTCTGAATCAAGTGTTTCTATTGTCTACTAAACGAAATATTTGAAGGATTTAATTCTTTTAAAACATTATGGCCATGCATCTCAAAAATTCAGAACTGAACTTTAAAGAAAAGCCGAGTTTAAAGAATCTTGATTTTGTCATCTCATCTTTATCTTCTGTACTACTGTAACTTGTCATATTCTATAGTTTCAAGTCCCACTTTCAAGGAGGATTATCTGTAAATACTTTTGGATCATACATACATACATAATATATATATATATATATATATATATATATTGAAATGTTGATGTCATCTCTTAATCGATCGGTTATTGACTTTCGGCAACCGATTTTATTAGACTGTGATGTTTGGTATTTTATGCCTATATTTCCTTAATATTTCCTCACGTTTGAGTATTGTATTCGCCCGTTTTCTAGTTAATGAATGTGATTTTTGCACTGATTTTGTGTCGTGTGATTGTAGGTTGTTATGAAGTGCAATTGAAGCTTTAAAGAGCATGATCGAGCAAGAAAAGGTTGGGATTTGATTGAGGATTGGATCGAGCACACGAAAGCACGACACGAAGCGAGCTGCGGAGCAAGGAAAAGCGAAATTGGCCGGGCGCCATGGGTGGCGCGCCGGGCCAGGTACCGCGCCCAGCTTCTGGCGCGTTTGGTTGCGCGGGGCGGAGCCATGGCGTGCAGGTTTCGACGGGTTCTGCTTGGGTCCGCGCGTTCGGGGGCGCAGGGCGCCAGCTACAGCGCCCCTGGAGCGGGTTTTGGAGTCCTATTTCGTCTAGGCTTAGGCGTAACTTATTTCTAGGCTTTTGTAAATACTATAAATACTCTTTTACTTCATTTTTATGGGAGTTCAGACTTTGGAGCAATTTGAGAGCTCATAACACCTTGAACAAGGGTTTTTCTTCCTTCCATTAATCTATTACATCATTATTTCATTATTTCATCAAATCCTTGTGGATTTTGAGTATGCGTGGCTAAATCCATCGTTCTAGGGTTAGAGCGAATTCATGAAGGTTGAGGTTTGAATGTTGATTTCCATAAATTGAATTCCAATTATAGATTGGTTATTCTTTCTTGATCATAATTGTTTGATTATAACGGCCGTATAATTGAACACTATCTATGGTTCTTAGATTGAACTCGAAATAGAGGAATTTATGAACGCAATAAGAAAGAATTGGGCTTGATTGTGAACCTGGGCATCGGGGAATCAATTTGTGGGTAGGATAGACATATACCTATTCACCTTGCTTAGCTAAATACAGAATTCGTTAATGCGTGCACGTGATTCAACCCATAGACATATAGGGATTGGAGTAGCCTGCATAGACCGTGAAGAATCGAAAGGTTTTCACGGGTACAATTAACCTGTTAGTTAGCAATCTTGGGACTTAAGAAGTGGAATCAACAGGATAACTCAACTGGATTGGTCGTAGCTCTCACCCTGGACCGTCTCGTAATATTGTTTACAACCAACGTTTGCTCCATTGTTTGACTGAATTTCCATCATTTAAATTACTGTTCTTTAGTTAATACAACCCTCACTATTGGAAAAGATCCCTGAGTAGTTGTTAAGATATTGTTTGTTAGGAGTCCAGTCTGAATAGTCCTCGTGGGAACGATACTCTACTTATCACTTTATTACTTGTCGACCACGTATACTTGCGTGTGCGTTGGGAGCAACAGACTGACCTTATGATCATATTGGACCACATGCAGCATAATCAGAACAGATGATTTCCCAAACTATTAATTGGAGACTAGAGCAAGTGAATTCTGCTTTTTACAGAGATAAAAATAATTACAACAAGAATAATAGTAATGATAAACCATTATCCAGAAAGCAGAATTATAAAAGAGGGAAGCAGAAACAAGATGTGATACTATGATTCAAGTAGCCAAGTAGCCCATACAGAATCCGGATATTCAATACTCTGATCATTCTAGATAAGTGGTATGGGAGTTTGCTTTGCGTATTGATGAGTTGAAGCTAACACATAACATCCTACATTACCAAACTGACAAGAAAAGGACCATAACCACACCCCACCACACTTCTGCACTACCAGTAATATACTCTATATGGCTTCTCTTGGCAGAGAAATGTGAGTTTAACTTTTATGCACGTTAGTTACCCGTGTAAAAGAATTCTTAATCTATCGGGGTTACCTAATCATAATCTACATATAATCTTCTTAAAAAGTGAGATTAATAATCTCGAAAACTACTGAAACAGGTTAAAATATATTCTTCCATTTATTTCGAAGCTACTTCCAGAAAAGGCACTGGATATAAAGAAATAAACTTTTTAAGAAAAGTGTTGCGTCTAGTTTCATGGTTAAGTAATGGCATATGTATTAAAGTATGATACTCCAGTAGCAAGATGACATAAACATTGAAGAGATTATTGAGGTATACGACATAGACTTGGTAAAAGAAATACATGAAATTAAGGAGACTTGTTTTGAGGAACATCCTGTTGGGGAGTATTATTCAAATTAATAATGCAATTATGACTTATGAGGGACCAAAACGTATGTTTAAATCCTCTCAATATCAACTCCTATGAAATGGGGGATACTCCAATGTTAATTCCATCACACTCATTCACCCCTATTTGTTGTAGGTCTGGCCATGATTTCTTGCTAATGCTTATATCAATAGGCAAAGGCTACTCTCCCAGGAATAGCTGATAATCCAAGCCATTCTCAGATGAAGAAACCAAACAATGTAAAACTCTACCCCAAGTTCTGTCCAAATGATCAGTTTTTAATGAAAGCGGTGCGTCTAGCTCGTTTCATGGCCAAGTAAGGCCAAATGTATGTTCAATGTTATACGACTTTTGACTTGGTAAACGAAGCAGATGAAAAGAAGACTTATTAAAGGAACGTAGCATGGGTTACTTTTATTAATTAATGCAAGTAGTACTTATAATACCCGATCGAATAGTACGCTTACATTGATCATCAGCTCCTATAAATTGGTGGATATATCAGGCAAATGGAAATCTCATCACTCATTCATTACTCGAGAATTTGAATATTCACCATTAATTAGTAATAAGTTCCTCAATTAGCTAGCTAGCTGCAAATAAATGGCTAGATCAATGGGCCTCTTGTGTGTTGTGGGTCTGATAATTGTGTTGCTAATGCTTTTAGCAAGGACAGAGGCTGACATTCCCCCGGTTATAGGCGTCGACTTTCCACCCACTCCAGTTCCTCATTGCTCAGATGAAGAGCTCGACTACTGTAACGATATAATGCCTCATGTTTGTCCTATGAAATGTGGATACGGCTGCAGAATTGACTGTAAGACTTGCCAGCCAATTTGCAATGAAGAACCGGGCGCATGGTGGCCTCCAGGTGCTCCACCCAAGATTGTTTCACAGAGGGCTTATTGCCCCGACAGGAGATCCAGTTGTTTCCTTCACTTTTTTAAATGCCCTCCTGCTTGCCCTACCTCGTGTAACGTTGATTGCGTCTCTTGCAAACCTGTTTGTTGTAAGTTACTATAAATTCTCTTCCTATATATTCCGTTTAATTTGGATTTAAATTATATACACTATCGGTGTATTTTGACATGTGGTGCACCAGTAAATAGTCAGCTCCTTTAAACTAAACTAGCATTTAATGAGTATATTGTCATTTTGGCACGTAGCGTGTGACGTACCCGGAGCAGTTTGCCAGGATCCTCGTTTTATTGGAGGAGATGGGATTACTTTCTACTTCCATGGCAACAAGGACAAAGATTTTTGCCTAGTATCAGACACTAAATTCCACATCAATGGGCATTTCATAGGAAGGAGAAACGAGAACATGAAGAGAGACTTCACTTGGGTACAATCCATTGGTATCCTTTATGGCACTCACAAGATCTCTATTGCTGCACTTAAAACAGCAGCTTGGGATGATGCCGTGGACCGCCTCTCTATCCACTTCGATGATGAACCTATATTCCTTCATGAAAAGAGCGCGGCAAGTTGGCAATCTGAAATTCTACCTATGGCTTCTATTACTAGAATTAGAGCCAGTAACGATGTTGTCATCGAAGTTGAAAATGTTTTCAAGATCACTGTCAAGGTTGTACCGATTACAGAACAAGAATCACGAGTTCATAACTACGGAATAACGAAAGATGACTGCTTTGCTCATCTTGAACTTGGGTTCAAGTTTTTCTCTTTGAGTGACGAAGTGAGTGGTGTTTTAGGACAGACTTATGGTAAGAACTATGTGAGCAAAGTTAAGATGGGTGTTTCAATGCCAGTAATGGGAGGTGACAAAGAGTTTGCAACATCAGGACTGTTTGATGCTGATTGCTCTGTGGCAAGATTTACAAATGCAGAACAATCTGATACTCCATAAAGAAGTAATTGGCTTTGCTTTAGAGCTGCCGAGCTTGAAATGCACCAGGGGAATTCATGGACGTGCAATTGTCTGCAAGCGCTAGAATAATCATTAGTGCTATCCCCTCAGGCATCAAGTGACTTATGTGAAATAAAGTTTGATACCAATAATAATAGGGAAAATACTTAAGTTTCCCTCTAAACTTGTATCCCAAAAAAAATATTTACACCCCTAAATTTTATGGGTGTCCTATTATTTCCTTCTTGTTGAACTGATAGGATCCCAGCTTGTTATTGTATGGTTGTTAGCTGTTGTAGTGTATTAAGTAGCATATTTTTACTTAAATATAATATTTATTTTGATTGTTACTTTAAATTTTTATGGTATTGTACTGTTAATTGATCATTATGCAATGTCGAAAAGTGTTATTTTAACGATTAATTTGGTGTAATCGCATTGTTACTTATCTTTTTTTCCTTTCTGTACATTAATAATCTAATTTTACCCATTACGTAACCTTTTCTGTCGTCACTCTACCCATACTCTACTTTCTTTACAATACTGTAAGTTTTTTCATCATTGATAGTACGTGATATTATAAAATGACGGGTAACTATATGATATATTCAAATACTATCCTCGTAATCTCGTATAAAAAAATTGATACCTTATTATGGAACGACATGTAACAACCATCCAAAGCAGCCATCTGGCAGAGACAATGAATTCACCTTCAGTTGGGTGCTTTAAAGCGTTTAAACCAATCAAAATAACTCGTTCGAAAATAATTTATTTTATTATTTCTTCGGCAGCCCAAAATCAATAAAAAATCCATTAAATGGATGAGAAGTCAGCTTTCTTGAATGGTATTTTGGAGGAAGGAGTTTACATTGATCAACCTTTGGACTATAAGGTTGAAGGACATGAAAATAAAGTGTTGAAATTGAAGAACGCTCTTTATGGCTTGAAGCAAGCGCCACGGGCTTCGAAATAGTAGAATTGACTAATATTTCAAGCAAATAGTTTTTCAAAGTGTCCACATGAACATGCACTTTATGTAAAGATGACATCTTACTTATTTGCTTGTATGTAGATGATTTGATCTTTACATGAAATAATCCAAAGATGTTTGAAGAATTCAAGGATGCTATGGCAAGAGAGTTTGATATGACTGACATTAGCTTAATGTCCTACTACTATCTTGGAATTAAAATGCAACAAAGGAAGGATGAAATTTTTGTTTCACAAGAAGAATATGCAAAGGAAATTCTCAAGAAATTTGATATGGAGAATTGCAATCCCGTGAGCACCCCTGTTGAATGTGGAGTTAAAGTGTCCAAGCATGAGATGGAGAAAAGATCAATCCCACACTTTTCAAGAGTCTTGTTGGAAGCTTAAGGTACTATCACATGTACAGGGCCGGATATTTTTTATGGAGTTGGACCTGTGAGTCGCTTTATGGAAGAGCCTACTACCTCACATTTGAAGGTAGCGAAAAGAATACTTCGGCATATCAAATGCACGTTTGATTATGGAATATTTTATTCATCTTCCAAAGACTCCAAGCTTATTGGATATTGTGATAGCAATTGGGATGGTGATATTGATGATAGAAAAGTACTACCGGGTTTGTTCTCTTTCTTGGAAATTCTGCATTTACATGGAATACTAAGAAACAATCAATTGTGACTTTGTCAACTTGTGAAGTGGAGTATATGGCAGCCTGTTCTTGTGTTTGTTTTGCAATTTGGCTAAGGAGCTTGTTGGAGGAACTGCACCAACCACAAGAAGATGCAACAAAGATTTTTGTTGACAACAAATCGGCTATTGAATTGGCCAAGAATCCAGTATTTCATAAAAGGAGCAAGCATATTAATACTAGTTGTGGAGCATGAGCCCATGAAGTCGCAAGATTAAACTGCGGATATTTCACCAAGCCGTTGAAGATTGAGCTTTTTCAAAAGTTAAGGATGACACTTGGAGTGATGAAACAAGTTTAATGGGGGATGTTGAAATGTGAAACATAATAAACTTGTTTCCATTAGTTCACATGTGTTTACATTTGTCTACATTTGTTCATGAACTAGAATATTAAGTTAGTACATGTATTAGAATGTGAACTCATCTACGTATTGGTGTCATCTATGTACTTTGGAAGAGGTAAAGTGTGTACTAAGTTAATTTGTTTACATGTAGTATAAGCTAGATACATGAAGGACTTTTTCTATAAATAGCCATGTATTCCTAGCCTTTTATTCCTAGTAAAGTGGAATAATCATCCTTTCCTCCACTTTCTTCTTTGTGAGCTTTGAGTATTATTTTGTATTGTTTGCTCATTTAGTAACTAAGTAAGATAGTTGAGGAACTAAGAAGCAGATAAGAAAGATAGCGAAATACACTGATGAAGAAAGGGATGAGAGGCTCACAGAGAATGGGGGACTTTGCCTAAGCAACATTACTATATGCATAACCACTGTTGCTAACACCTAGTCCTCTATTAATCAGTTGCTATTGGGTTTGGGTATTTTGATGCGTAGCCATTTTTGGACGCGCTAAGTGAGAATTATCCATCATTTCAAAATTAATTGAGAAATAGCCAAAAATCCGCACGCACACTTACACTACATTAGCGTTGGCAAACACCCCAGACTAGTCTCAGGTTTTTATACTGGGACTTTGAACTAACATGTTCAAAGTCTCATTATTTTATAATGAAATTCATGTTTATAGTCCCCTGGAGCTTTATATATATAAAGTCCTAGTATTTTATACTGGGACTTTGACTAACATGTTCAAAATTCCAGTATTTTATACTATGATTAGTGTTTAAGTGATCCCAGTATTGTATACTAGGACTTTGAACTAACAGTTTAAAATACTGGGACTTGTCCGAGGGTGGCTATTTCTCAGTGAATTTATTTTTGATGGCTACGATCAATTAGCGTGTGCCAAATAGGCTCCCACGCGAAATTTTTACGTAGTTGACCTCCTCTTCGTACAAATTTAGCCTCGTAGCCTGTTTGCACCGCGCTAAATGAATACTAGCCAGCGGTGCAAAACTGTTTGAAGATTAGCCACCTCCGGACGAGTCTCAGTATAAAATGCTGGGATCACTTAAACAGTAATCCCAATATAAAATACTGGACTTTGGACATGTTAGTTCAAAGTCTCAGTATTATACATAAAGCTCCAGGGTACTATAAATATGAATCTCATTATAAAATAATGAGACTTTGAATATGTTAGTTCAAAGTCCTAGATAAAATACTAAGATCAGACTTTATATATAAAGCTCCAGGGTACTATAAAAATGATTCCATTATAAAATAATTCCCATTATAAAACACTGAGACCAGTCTAGGGTGTTTGCCAATGCTAATGGAGTGTAAGTGTGCGCGCGGATCTTTGATTATTCCTCAATTAATTTTGAAACGATGGATAATTCTCACTTAGCGTGTCTAAAAATGACTACGCATCAAAAATCACACCTCCTCTTCAGAGTATTTCCAAGCCCATCAAAGAGTTCATAACAGTTTTAAACCCTAGTATTGAATTTGAATTAATTACTGTATTATGTTATTCCTATTAGATTGTTCAAGAGCTACTATTGGCGATTGAGAATTGAGACTAATTGGTTTCAGAAAATGGCTAAGCTGATTAATTTGACACTCAACTCTTGTTTTGATTTCTAAGGCTTAATTATAATTATTGATGATTGAAAGAGCTTCTCTACTTTTAAATTGCATACATAGTTAATATATATAAGACATGTATACGTCACTACTAGAAATCAATCGTTTAACGAGGGAGAGTGGCGAGGGACTTCCCTCTCCAAACGCGTGATGGAGAGGGAATTCCCTAGCAAGTGGTCCCTCGGAATTCGGCTCGTAGCAGAGCATTTTTGGCGAGGGAATTCCTTCTCAAGCTGTTGTGTAGGCCCAATTTTATATATTGTGTCAGATTAATACAGCTAAGGATTTCCCTCGCCAAATGAGGGAGAGAGAAAAATATTTTCTTCAACTTGGCGAGGGAATTCCCTCTCCAAGTGTGAAATATATTTGTTTACACAATATTGGCTAGGGAATTGGAGAGGGAATTCCCTCTCCAAGTGTAAAAATTATATATTTTTATTTCACTTTGCTAGGGAATTCCCTCTCCAATTGCATTAAAAATATTTTTAATGAGGCAAATGGCTAGGAAATTCCCTCTCCAAATATAGAGTACCTGAAACACAAAAATCAGTAACAATACAAAGCAGCACAGCAACAACAACATATATGTATATATACCTGCGCATTCAAATCAGCAAAACACCAAAACATTCTAAATACCACAACCTATCTAATCCGGACAATTAAACAAGTGTACGCACATATTTTATACCAACTAACACAAATAAATAAAATGCTAAAGTACTTATAAACAATCCTAAACACGTCCAACTTTCAAGTTTAATTCGACAGAAAAATAACAAACTACCGAGGATCATTTTCATTTCCCCTTCCCATAATATAGTTCGCCATCAAGGACTCCAATTTTGCCATCTTTTCACGGTCAGCTTGCCGTTCAAGATCTTGTTCAGCTAGACTTTTCTCTATCTCTTCACGTTCCTTTTCCTGTTCTGCTAGCCTTTTCTCTATCTCTTCACGTTCCTTATCTTGTTCCGCTAACCTTTTTTCCATGTCATCAAATTTAGCTTACAAAACTGGATCCACATTTTGTGTAGCACCAGAAGAAGAGGAAGAAGATGCGTAAGCATTAATAATACCTATTCTTGACGGCTTCTTGTAACGCGAAGGACCAAGACCATAGGCGCTGTTTTTTTTTTTTTTTGCTATAGCCACCAGCGGCCTCCGTGAAAATTGCAGCCTCTTCATCCGGGGTGGGTTTAGCTGCACCTTCCTGTACCCCCGATCCTTGGCTTTCAGCCCATCGTTCATAAGCAGCGTTATAGTTTTCCTATAACAAAATAGATAAATTACTACCATTACTTTAGCATTTGTGATAAATAATTCAAAAATATTAGGAATACTTACATCTAGTTCTTGGGCACGTGGCTCGACCCATACAGTGTGACAAATACAGGCCAGCAAGAATACGGGGCTGCAGAGATAGCAAAAGGAGTGAACCCATCAGAACTTAAACCCAACCGGATGTTTCTAGGTTCACTAGCAAATCCAGGATAAACCCTATCAAAATGCTTCCATGCTTCGCCATCAGATGGGTGACATAGAATACCAGGTTGTTTTGCACGTTCATGATGCCATCTCATATGAGGAGCAGAGCTCATTGACGCATACAACCTCTTCAACCTTGGTATAAGAGGTAGGTAATGCATCGCTTTAACAGGGATCTTTTTCTGTTTAGCATTTCTGACCGGCTTATAACGAGCTTCACCACAAAATTTATAAAATTCAAAGCTCGAATATTCCTTATAGATTAACATGCAACCCTTCTTACAACAGTGAATTCTTTCTGAAGATAATCCTAAAAATGAAACCAATTTTTTTGAATCGTAGTACGAGGTTGGCAGCGCCAAGTTACTTAGGTTTAGTTCATTCAACAGTCCAATGATCCCATCCATGCCTCCTTGAGATATATTATAATCTGATTTTATACTAAGCAACCTAACTGCAACGGACAACTTAGAATGGGCCGCCCCCTCGTAAAATGGTCGACTAGCTTCTTCCAACTGCTCGTAAAAAAACTTTGCCTCGTCATTTGGTAACTCACAAGTAGGTTGAGATGGTTCCCTTTGGTACATCCCACATGCATCATTTATTATATCATGCATAGGATAGTTATACCCAACATATGCACCGCTAACCCCTACATATTCATTTTGGTTGTTGACCTCATCGACACTAGGGTTAGACTCTCCATATGCAGTCCACACGAAATAATTGGGCATAAATCCTTTTTTGTAAAGATGTAGAACAACAACATCTATTCGATGCACGTTGCTACACTTGCATTTCAAACAAGAACATTTGATTTTATCATCTCTCATATATTCCGGGAGCAATTTAGCTTTAGAAATAAAGCGCTCAACCCCGCACTGCCAAAAAATCGGCTTTTGGCCACGGTTATATACCCACGGTACCAGAACCGTGGCCAAAATAGACTAAAAGGCCCAAAGTTACTAGTGAAAAAAGAGGCATAGGGTCCTGTTAAGTTTCCAAATAAGAAAAGGGGACAAATAATTAATTAACTTAAGTGAGGGCCAAATTGTAACATTTAAAACTTGTGGCCAGAAAAAAAACTTCCGAAAATTACAAAAACGCCCCAAAATTCAAAAAAATTCAAATTTTTTATTTTCCCTCCTTCCCACCTACTTCTACTTTCTCATCTATTCAAATCATTTCACTTTTATTTCTCTCTCTTTCTTCTTTCTCTCTCTTTTTCTTCTTCCTTCTCCTTCTCTCTTCTAGATTTCCTTTCAAATTTTATTTCACCACCATTCTTATTATTTTTCTTTCTTCTTGTTCTTCTTCGTCTCCAATTTCTTTTTTCCTCTTCGTATTCATTTTATTTTTTCTTCGTTCTTCTTCATCCCCGTTTCATAAATTTTCATATTTTTTTAGTTCTAATCATTTTACACATTTTTTCAGATCTGTAAAAATATTTTCTATATGTTTAAACAATTTTGAAGATGTTTTCACGTTTAGAAAAAATATGTACGCATCTCGTCAGACGTGTACACATATATTATATGTGTACACATCTCGGCAGATGTGTACACATATTATTATATGTGTACACATATTACGATAGATGTGTACACATATATATGTGTACACATCTCGACTGATGTTACATATCCTTTAATTAAAATTGGTGATGGGTGGTGGGGTGGTGGTTTAGGGTGGTAGAAGGTGGTTGTACGTGGTGGAGGGTGGTAGGAGTGGCGGTGGATTGTGGAGGGTGGTTGGAAGTAGCGTGAGTGGTGGAAGATGGTAGAAAGGTGGTGGTAGGTGGTGGGAATGTGGTAGTGGAGAGTGGTGGAGGGTGGTGATGGATGGGCAGAGGGGTGGGGGCGGATGGGGGGTGGGGGGTCGGAATGGGGGGGTGGGGGCTGGAGAGGAGAGATGAGAAGGTGGGTGCTTTTTAAATAAAAAAACTTGGGGGCTTTTAAAATATTGTTATTAGTATTAATTTTAAAATGTCCCCTCACCCAATTCTTAAAAGACTTTGTCCCTTTCTATTTAAGAGACTAGAAAGTCCCTCTCACCCACAAACCTCAAGTTACTACACAGAAGAATACGTGGCTAATATTCCGTAGATAAGTTACGCGGGCTAGTAATTTTCGTCTCCCTCCAATTTTTTTCCCACTTGCCCACATTATTTATCTAGACAAAATGAAAACTCACAAAACATTTCCATCTAAACAAAAACATCAAAACCCTTAAACTCCAAACTCATCCCTCATCCAACATCACTTTTACCCAGGTAGTTTTAATTCTTTTTCTATTGGTTTTGTTTCAGAAGTGTGTTAGAATCTTCTTTATTGTATTCTAATAAGTTATTAACTCTTTTGTCCACTACACTTTGTCTTCAAATCCTAAACCCTAATTGTTGTTGTCGCCCTTTCTATTTTCTTTCTCCAAAAATCACTTATTTTTCACATCAATCTCTCATATACATAATCAATTGAAGACCCAATTAATTTTCTTGTCGACTCATTTCTACAAGACCCGTATATAGCTTAATCAGAATATGTACTTCTCAAAAAATTTATACCAAAACAACTGAATTGTGTATGAATTTGTAAAACCCAAAATTTTATTTTTTATAGTAATACCTTTTTATTTTATAGCTCTATAAAATGTTTGGAATGTGGATATGTTTAATTCTATTTTGGACAATGAGAAATTCTATCTTATATTTGAGGTATAGTAGTTGTAATTACAGTAGCTCTACTTGTTTAGCAGTATATATGTTTCTTAGTTTTTCTTTCAACACTAAATGTATTGTCTTTTCAAATGCATCTATAATTTCTGGCCTTTCCAAATGCTCATTTTCTGGACAGATTTTTTTAATAATGATTGATAAGAGTTGGATAGAGAAGCCAATTAGATCAGATGAGTTCACGGATGGGGTAGTTCAATTTTTGGACTTTGCCTTTTCAAATGCATCTATAAATGGAAAATTTTGTGTCCATTCATTACTTGTGGTTTTCACGATATGCGCAATAGAGCTGAAGTGTTTAGTCATCTTCTTCAAAAGGGCTTTCCGAAATCATATACATGTTGGTACATTCATGGGGAAAAAAATATGCAATCTAATGTAGCGTCGACACCTCGGGTACAAGAAGAACCAGTTGCAAAATACCCAATGCAAGATATGTTAAATGATGCTTTTGGTATATTTGATAATCATGAAACTCAAGATTCTGGTCCATCAACTTTACCAAACAGTGATCACCTAGAGGGTGTAGAAGATGCAAGTCATGAGAAAGAAAAAATTAAAGAATGGTTAGAGGACGGCAATCAAGAACTCTATAATGGCTGTGTTAAATTTAACAAATTGTCGTTCATTGTCCGTTTGTATCATATAAAGGTGTTATGTGGGGCAACAGATAAAATATTTTCTATGATCCTTGACCTCTTAAAGGAAGCTTTTCCCCTAGCTAAACTGCCAAAATCTTCCTATGAAGCTAAAAAGATGATTAAGAGGTTAGGCTTAAGTTATGAGAAGATAGATGCTTGTCCGAATCACTGTATGTTGTATTGGGGATCATTGGAGGATAAGAACAGAGATAAATGCAAGAAGTGCAACACATCCAGGTATAAATCAACTGAAAATAATACTGGTGCAAATATTGTGATTGACGGCCAAAAGAAAAAGAAACCAAAGCCAGCGAACGTATTGCGGTACTTCCCACTTATACCTCGATTGAGAAGGCTATACTTATGCTCTAAAACTGCAGATCTCCTGAAGTGGCATGCTACAAATCCTAACCCGGATAGGTTGTTAAGGCATCCTAGAGATAGCAAAGCATGGAAAGAGTTTGATTTATTGTATCCAGATTTTGCTTCGGAGACTCGTAATGTTCGACTTGCTTTAGCTACAGATGGTTTCAATCCTTTCGGAAATATGAGCACCAATACTAGCATTTGGCCTGTGATGTTGTACATCTACAACTATCTTCCATGGTGTTGTATGAAACAAAGTTCAGTTATCATGTCAATGATAATTCCTGGTCCTAAAATGCCTGGAAATAGCATTGATGTTTGCTTGCAGCCCTTAATTGCAGAGTTACAATAATTGTGGAATGGGGTAAGCGCTTATGATTCCTCAACTAATGAAATGTTTCAGCTTCGTGCTTCATTATTTTGTACGATCAGTGACTTTCCAGGTCTTGACAATTTGTCGGGGTGGAATACACATACATTACATGCTTGTCCATCGTGTAATTTTGATACAGTGTCTAAAAGGTTGAAGTTTGGTAGAAAAAATTATTTTATAGGACATCGCCGATTTCTGCCATTTGATCACAAGTATAGGTACAATAAGCAGTCCTTTGATGGTTCCGAAGAGCTTAGACCTGCGGCTATCCCGCTATCAGGTTCAACCATATTAAGGCAAATTAAGGAGAGTCGAAAAAGATCTCGTGACGAGGGTACACGGAATGTTGGTCCAGAACAATGGAAGAAAAAAAGCATCTTTTGGTATCTACCTTATTGGGAGCATAATCTTATTCGTCACAGCCTAGACTTTATGCACATAGAGAAAAATGTTTGTGACAATGTGTTATTCACGGTGCTCGGTGATAAAAAACAAAAGACAATTTGCAAGCTCGTCAAGACTTACAGGAGATGGGACTTAGGGAAAAGCTTCATCCATATCCTAATTCTACTAAGTTTCCTCCAGCATGCTTTACTATGAAAGATGAGAAGAAATATATCTTTCTAAAAGTTATTAGTAATGTAGTTTTTCTAGATGGTTACTCATCAAACGTTTCAAGATGTGTTGATCTTAAGAAACTTAAGATCTCTAATATGAAAAGTCATGATTCACATATTCTGATGGAGCATTTTCTGCCAATTGCTAGTAGAAGATCTCTTCCTACAGAAGTTACTTCAGTGTTGATTGAGTTAAGTAGCTACTTCAGAGAATTATCCAGCAAAGTTTTGGATGTTAAGTTTTTAGAGAAACTCCAACAACGAATTTATTTGAACCATTCCAATATGGAAATCATATTTCCTCCATCATTTTTCACTATTATGGTTCATCTTGTTATTCATCTAGTTGAGGAAGCAATACTTGCCGGTCCAGTACCTTACAGATGGATGTACCCTGTCGAAAGGTATATTTATAATTTATTTAGTCGATGCGTTCTTTTTACACTTTACCATCTTATAATTAATTTTCTTTCTCACAATGTTAGGATCATTGGCCATTTAATACCTTATGTTCGTAATAGAGCTGCAACGGAAGGTTGTATAGCTGAAGGGTATATTATCGAAGAATGCCTCACCTTTTGTTCAAGGTATTTGGAGGATGATGATATTGAAACAAGGTTTAATCGACCAAGACGTAATGATGATGAAAATGGTGTTAATTCTAGTAGTGAATCTGCTATCTTGTCGAATTTATTTCCTGCGTTAGGCAAGTCTACTGGGGCTGTCAAGACTTCACCTTTACCTCACTTGGAAATGATACAGGCTCATCGATATGTGCTAGCTAACTGTGAAATTGATGATGCGTTTCGCCAGTAAGTTATCTCGTCATTTACATTGTTCATTTTGTTTTAATTTATTCAATTTTTGTTCTTACTTTATGAACAACATCTTCATTTAGGAAGTTTAGAAGTGATGTTGCTAGAATGCATCGTGGCAAAAGAAACTCCTCTAAAGTTGTGGAAGAATATGTGCACACACATTTTCACCAGTGGTTTAAAGAATATGTAAGAACTAGCTCATTCCATTTTTATTTAATCCTAAATGCTCGTAAAGTATATAATAATTGTTCCTATGCATTTATAAAATTTCAGGTTGCACAAAAGGATGATACAAATATCACAACTGAAATTGAATAGCTTGCACGAGGGCCAAATAATATGGCAACAAGGAGATTTAGTGGGTATAATGTTTATGGATTCAGGTTTCGTACTGTGGAGAAGGAGCAAGGATTGAAAACACAAAATAGTGGGGTTGTAATGTCTGCTATTACTAAGAGGTTTTCACGTGGTGGAGAATCTATTGAACAATCAAGTGATGATATGTACTATGGTAAATTGGATGACATCATAGAGTTAGATTATAATGGTAAGTTGCGGGTTGTGCTATTCAAATGCATATGGGTAGACACTACACTTAACAGGGGAATCAAGATAGATCAATTTGGGATTACAAGTGTAAACTTTTCCCGTTTAATACACACTGGTGAAAATGAGGCAGATGAACCTTTTATCCTTGCGACTGATGCTAGAATGGTATACTATGTTGATTATCCAGCTGATCAAGATTGGTGTTGTGTTTGTCATATGAAGCCTAGAGACATATATGATATGGAGATGTGAATTCTGTGGATTTAGATGAGCCATCGATGAAGGATATACCTTTTTGTGAGCAACACATAGAGAACATTGAAGACTTGCAGTTAGTACGAAACGAACAATAACAAGATGAAACAAATCACGACGATCGTGACAGTGGTAGTGATGAAGATGATGGACATATGTTAGACTAGATTAGTTCTGTTTGTGTATTGAAGTATATTTGACAACTAGGATAGATACTATAATTAATTTTTATTTCTTTTGTGTTAATGAAAACTCTGATGCCTAAGTATTGAACAGTCTATGTAAGTATTGTTCTGTCTACGTGGTTTTTCATTAATATTATATTCCTTTTAAGTAACCCCTGCAGGATAGCTATCATAGACAAGGAGTAATATGAGTAAAAAGCGCAAGAATTCAGCAGTAGAAATGTTGGAAAAGCTACGAGGACAACAATGTGACAATAATGACGTGAGTTCTCAGGAATTGCAACAAGAAAACTGTGAGCAAATTGATGCTGGACATGCACCTGCGGACATACCAACTCCTCCATTAAGTAGTAACAACTTAAACTCTTCAGCAAGTTCAAATGGAGCTGATTCACAAACGAAAATGGAACCTTACTTGTCAAGATTAGAGGTAAGAAAAAGGTTGAGTTTACAGTCTATATATATGTTGTGCTTTCTCTTTCTTTACTATTTATTCATCTCGTCATTTTTTATTCTTCTTCTTTTCTTCTTTTTTATAGCTTTTTGAGTCTCCTTTATAATTAACATTGGTTGTTTTTGATGCAATGACTAGATACTTTTAGTAGAGAAATTACTACACGAAAAATTCAACCAGATCAAGTTTGGCACTTGGAAAAAAATAAAAAAGTTATTGTAGAGCTCAACGGTGATGGAAAAGGCAGTGATAGTGGTTCTAATTTGCTTGTGAGGTTTCTTGGTAAGTTTTCTCAAAATTCGACAATTTGTCCCATATCAGTTGAAAGATGGGATAGGATGCCAGAGGCCAATAGCCGCCAACAATGGCCGTACGTTGAGGTAATTGTTTAAATATCTTTCAATATTTAGCTTCCTTTCTTTGTTATTAGATATTGATTTATAAATGTGGTAATATTTGAAGGATAAATTTGAATTTGATTATGCTGCTGGAATTAAATGGGTGATGCATACTTTAAGGGAAAGATGGAGGGCTTACAAATATCAATTAATAAATAAGTACTTCTATCCTAATAAACGTAAGAAGATATACTGGCTTGTCCTCCCTCAATTGTGGATCCTACTAATTGGACTGCTTTTGTACATCACTATAAAGGGGAGAAGATGAAGGTAACCATTGTTTCTGATAGATCATCATTATTCACTTCTAGTAAGATTTAATTTATACGTACTGTCATATTTTAAAAAAAATTTAGGAGCAGAGTAAACGAAATACAACAAATCGTAAAAAGCTTAAAGTCTCACATGCCGGTGGCAATATGAGCAATGTAAGGAGAGGTCGTCAAATGGTAAGTTATTTTACCATGGAATACTAAGTCATAAATTTATATTCTGGGAGTAACTTTCACATGGAATACTAAGTCTTAAATTTATCTTTTGTTGACGATGTTAGGAGAAAAAACTGGGAAGACCTATATATCGAAGTGAGGTCGTTCTGTCAACTTTGCTGAAAAAGAATGGAAATTATGTTAATGAAGATGGAAAGCTTTTAGCTGTAAGTAATCATTCTGTTTAATTTACATTCGTACTATTTTAGCTTTGGTAAGTAATAAAGACAAGTCATAAACGACTTTTTCTTTCAGTATGTCCACTTTTCTTTTTACTTTCTTGTATTCAATTCCTCATTATAAGTTGCGTGCAGTTTTATTCTACAGTCAAAGTTGTGCAATATTTCTTTATTTTCTGGAATTTGATCTGTTATCCTTAGATATTACCTATAAAAGGATGCGAACTTAGGCACTTTTGACACTCCCAACACTTGTAACTAAAGTTGGCTCACCCAACATGGGGGTTGAAGAGGAAAACCTCTACTTTAAGGGTTTCTATACCATTTAATGTAAAAGTTCAACCTATCTGAGTAGCTAAACTATTATTTATTTCCAACTTGCTCACTCCTCTGCTAGTGTAGTGTTCACTGATAGAAAAATAATGTTTTTCAAGTTTCTGGAATTTAGTCCTTGTCATCAAAAGGAAATGACTAATCCTTTTCATGTTTCCTTTTCAAATATTAAAAGTTACTAGTTAATCAAGAGTCATTTGTTAATTAAGGTAATGACCAGTCCTTTGTAAGTTTCCAGAATGTAAACTTGTTATTAGAATCACTTGTTAAACACACTTGTTAATCCTTATCAATTTGGTATGAATGTCTTATCTGCTAGTCCTTCCCAAAATTGCAGTAACCTTTTAAAATGCATGTTTCACTTACTGGGATAATTTGATGAAGGTATTGCAGATGTCTTGGCTTAAAAGAGTACAATATTAAAGTCTATACATTTCTACAAGTTAATAAGTTTGTTTCGCTCAGTGAATAGCTTTTATTGATGTTGTGTTGTTCTATAACAAATAAGCTAGTTCGATATACAAGTGAGATTAAATTGTCTTTTATTTTACTTGTAGGATAAAATTTTAGAGAACCTACCTCAAGATCAGGAACATGCTGCATCTTTAGGTGTTCCACTGAAGATAATGGCTCATCCTAATGATGCGATTGGGAAAGTATTTGGAGTTGAGCATTCAGGTCGTGTGCGCGGTTTAGGAACTGGTATTTGCCCCTCCACTGCTTTTGGAACACGTCGATATTTCACCAGTCATGTGAGTTTTGTTGGCTCTAGTAATAATATGTCTCAAGAACGTGTTGAAGACCTAGAGAAAGAAGTAGAAAACTTGAAAGAGAAATTGATTGGATATGAAGAGACCAAGGAACAATTTGTGGAGAATAATGTACAACTTGTACGAGCTCAAAATCAATTGGCAACTCTTCATACGTTTTTACAAGCTAAATTTGGTAATGAGTTACCTACTTTGAACTGAACTTCTTCAGTTACCTACTTTGAACTGAACTTTTGTTAGGCCTGTGAGCAAAGAAATTGATATTGCTCTAATATTTTGAATTTTCATTATGCTAGGAATTATGAAAATTTTTGTAAATCGAAGGTTTAAAACTTTTGCCTTGATAGTAAGAGCAGATAAGTGGAGTTATATGTTGTTATCTTTATTAGCAATTGAGTTGTTAATTGGAATATCAGTAATAGATATCTCTTGCTTGCATAGCTTCTTCTCAAGGATGCCAGGAAATACTGGAGAATATTAGTATTGTCTAAAAAAAAATGAGCCAATTTAGCTACAGTTAACCTGTGACTAAATTAATTTTAGAAAAAATAATTAAAATAACAAATAAATTTTTAACCACGGAGCTTGCGTGGCAAGAGAATTAATAACTGTTTGCAACTCTTCACATTTAGCCACGCTTGTGTGGTAAATTGAAAAATTCAACTATAATTCATCATTCATAAACCATAATCAGCCACAGATATTCCGTGGGCAATTAGATCGAAACCGTGGCTAATGAAATGTTACCACGTACGTGAAAACCGTGGCTAATTTCATTGCATGGTTTCATCCGTGAGGAACCAACCGTGGCTAAACTGACTTTGCTACGGTATTTCTCTATAAACTGTGGCAAAAACCCTTTTTTTTAAGTGGGCCCATCTACGAATGATTTCCGCAAATCCATATTTTCATAAAATCTATTATACATCCAACTACGATTTTCACCGGATTCCATCTACACAAAGGGTATAAATAAATATATTTAGAATAAGCCAATAAAGTATATCACTTTTACACTAGTTGTTTTTAAATTTTATTAATTTTGCTAATTAAATCTTCCCTCGTTCACTAATCAACCACTATTATGCACAATTGAATTTTTCAATTACAACTATTTCCATATCATTCAAATTTGAGGGATAATAATACTATAAATTATTCAATAATTTTCTAAGACTATATATTTCCAAATTATTTTTCTAAGGCTAAACAAGTATTTCTAAATTATTTTCTAAATTTCTTTAACTAAGGCTAAACAACTAATTCCAAATTATTTTACAATTACAATAATTTCCTAATTATATTTCTTTCTCAAATCACAATTAGGATAACAATTCCCAAGCATTCATCTACAATAAAATTTCACGAATTCATGTGATAAAACTAATTCATTTAAGGGTTCCATACCAATAAAATCATACCAGCATAAGAAAAGTGTAATAAAAATATTTACCTTAATGGGGACGGGCTTGCAATGGGTTGAACGGGAAAAAAATTTGGAATCGCCAGGGAGAGGGACGAGGCGGAGGCAGGCAGCGATGGGGAAAGGGGATCGATTTTATTTGGGGAGAAGGGTTCTGTGTACTGTGTGCGTTTTGCCAAGGTGAAGGAGTGTATTTTTTATTTACTATACGGAGAAGGAATTCCCTCGCCATTAACCTGACACGTCTGAGTGCTTTTATTGGAGAGGGAATTCCCTCTCCAATCAGGAAACAGAAAATTTTCTCCTTCAGCCTGGCGAGGGAATTCCCAAGCCGATCTTAATTTTTTTAACTTTTTATTTTGGGCTAGTGAAAGTAAATGTTTGGTGAGGGAATTTGGAGAAGGAATTCCCTCGCCAAACAGTCCCTCAGAATAACTCTTATTTCTAGTAGTGTGTTTACGTGGGTTATTTTTAGGATCGAACTACTACTAGACAAGTAAAAAGTGTTAAAACTTATCGTATATTTTTTGAGTTGAGAGTTAATTGAGTTCACGTAGGGATATGTAATTTGTCATTTAAAAGTAATTTCCAAACTTTCCGATTGCTTGTCACGAAAAGTTTCTTGTCCATTCAAAAAGTGAAAGGCTTTTTTCTAGAAGGATATATTTTATAGATTAACGTGTGACAAATTTTCTACAACTAAAGGGTTATTGGTTTAAGCTAGAAAAAGAAGTGAAAGAACTGGTGAACTGCTGTTTGATTCATGGGCATGAAGACATCCTATACTTATGTGCCTAAAGTAGAGCATGATTCCTTTTCAATTGAAAATTTGGTTTTTATTAGATTGAGTCCTCTCTTTTTTCTTTCATTTGAAACGAAGTATTGTAGAATGCAAAAATTTCAAGACAAGAAAATTATAGAAACTCATATAGCTATCCAGAAATAATACAGCATTAATCAAACAAGTATTTCAATATTAAATTCACATTTCAAAAATAGTGATAGTCAAACCAATATTTGTAGGTAGTTTGTTTAATCCCAGTAACTTTGACTCAAACTCTATATATACTTGTGTTAGAAAACAAAAATTATATTCAGAATCTAGTTACTAGTATTTTAGATTATTGTCCTAATTTTGGAACCCATAAAGTTCAAATTTTGGATCTGTTTCTCTCAATATATATGAAGCGGGTATATCTATATGTAATTAATTCATTTTAACGTACCCAATCAGACAAGGATTAGATCAAAAATTTGTCGCCAATTATATCTATAGATCAAACAAGCTGAGAGGGGCCTTTTGGTTAATAATTAGTATACCTCACGCCAATAATTGTTCGAATACTATATTTTTATTTTGGTGGATAACGATATACTCCCTCTGTCCCACTTTGTTTGTCATACTTTCCTTATTAGTCCGTCCCAAAAAGATTGTCATATTTCTAAATTTGGCAACAATTCAACTCTAAAGTTACTTTTTGACTCATTTATAGCCACACAAATATTTATGACTTATTTTAGACCACAAGTTTCAAAAGTCTTCCCTCTTATATTAAACTTTGTGCCTAGTCAAACTACGACAAACAAATTGGACGGAGGGAGTAGTAGCTTGTATCTATATCATATTGATGTCCCAAAATCCTATCGTCCTACATGATTCACGTTGAAGCTTTGACAGTAGCCTGTCGCCTGCAATATGGTTTTCTAATAGCCAAACCTGTCTATATAAGCTTATCCATGCATCAAGCAAATATCAATAACACCAGCTACTGAATTATACTCTTTCCGAAGACATGAATTCGCCAGTTGCTCTCATCCTGCTCTTTTCACTTGCCCTAGTAAGTTTTCTTAGTTGATTAGTTATAAGCTCCCTTTTGATAGTATTAGTATTAATCTCGTTGCAGGTTTATCATGCTCAATCTTTTCGTAAACTTGTTCTAGTCTTTTAAAATAGAGCCTCTTTTCATATTAGGTAATTTTAACATCTGAGAAAGATTAGCTTATATATGTACTTTCAGTTATATAAAAGTAATACTTACAAATATTTCTTCAATTTTTGTCTTGATGAATTCCTATCTAAAATGACTATAGATGGTTCATGTGCGGTTAATTTCTTCAAAATGCACAAAAAATTTATCTAAATCTTTTATGCGCTTGTACTAAAAAATTGCGTAGTAGTATTAAATATATTTACACATATATGTACAGCAAAATGTACCCGTACTAAGCTAGCGTTTGGACATAGATTTAGGTTGAAACTTGAGAATTTGAATTTTTGAAGTTGAGTTGAAAAATAATTTTTGGAACTTAAAGTTGTGTTTGGACATACATTATTTTACTTGAAAAAAAGTTAAAGTTTGTGAGTGGGAAATTTTTTTTCCCAAAAACTGAATTTGAAATCTTGGTGTCAGAATTTGGCCAAGTTTTATAAACAAATTTTCCTAAATACTCTTAAGTTTTATAAACAAACGGGAGCTAAGATTTATGTAACATGGCATGTTCTTTTATGGGCAGTACACAAGTAGCACTAATGCAAGAAAAGATCCTGGAGAATACTGGAGAACTGTGATGAAAGATGAGCCAATGCCAGAAGCAATCAAGCGTCTTATGCCTCAACATTTATCAGTTCCTCTCTCCAAAGAGAAACCTGATTGTCACACATCATCTTCTGTTAAAGGTACTGAAGATGGCGATAAAGCCTTTGAACCAAGGCCTAATGTTTCTGTCTATCACGACGACACCAAGTTGAAAGAAGATAAATCATCTTTTGAACCAAGGCCTAATGTATCTGTCTATCACGACGACACCAAGTTGAAAGAAGATAAATCATCTTTTGAACCAAGGCCTAATATATCTGTCTATCACGACGACACCAAGTTGAAAGAAGATAAATCATCTTTTGAACCTAGGCCTAATGTATCTGTCTACCATGATGATGTCGCTGGTCTCAAGCAAGAAAAATCGTTTGCCGGAGATTTTGAGCCAAGGCCAAATGTTTCTGTGTACCATGATTGATAATGCATAGCATCAATATTGTCTGTCTAATTACCCGGTTGTGAACCCTCTTGTGTGTGCCTCCTAAAGTTCAGTATTCATGAGTTATGAAATAAAGATTTGTAAACTTATTTGATGGTTGAATTTACTTATGATGACATTGCTGGTCTCGAACATGAAAAGTCCTTTGCTAGAGATTAGACGCATGACTCTTTTCTTTTATTTTCTCTAAGTGAAATAATTACACCTATTAAGACAAACAAGAGACAACTAGCGGCCATGAGGTCATGTGAAGTGACGATCGATGCTCGTAATTACTCTACATATGGTCTCTGTAAGATTTTTAACATTTCCGCGAATTTAACAAGACAAAATTGAATGATTTTAGCTCAAGAAATAAAGAGAACTACACTAAGTAGCCGTTTGGCCATAAATACCAAAAAAAATTGAATTTTTTTTTTTGAAGCTGAGTTGAAAAAATATATTTGGAAATAGAAGTTGTGTTTGGACATGAATTTTATTTGAATAAAAGTTAAAATGTTGTGAGTAGAGAAAGTTGGTTTTTTCAAAAAATTGAAAAAGTGGTCACAACCACTTTTTAGTTTTTCAAAAACTGTTTTTCAAAAAAGTTCCAAAAACTGACAACTTTTTATGGACAAACAAGTTTTTGAAAAGTTTTTTGAAAAAAAGCAAAAAATTTTTATGGACAAACGGGTCCTAAAAGTAGACACAAATATTTTAGGTAGTTTAAGCAAAATACTCCCTCAGTTCCATTTATGTGGCACCATTTCCTTTTTTGTTTGTCCAAAATAAGTGGTACATTTCCATATTTGACAACTATTTAATGCATCATCTCTATTTTACCCTTGTGGGCCCTACATACTTTTAAACCTACCAACAACTTTTTTATTACTCAAATCTTCTCTCTCTTACTTTTTCAAGTGTATAATTGATATTTAACAAGGTCAACCTCTATTTTCTTAAACTCTGTGCCCGGTCAAATGGTGCCACATAAATTGGGACGGAGTGAGTATCAACTTAATTATATCTATGAACGAAGATGAACAATTCACTATATCAATGATTATACAAAAAAAAAAATTAAATTTAGTGAAGACGCTCCAGTAATTTCCAAAATTAATGCAACCCGATGAAGGGAGAAACAAGGATTTCAAATATAGTATCTTTTTAAATCACTTTAATTTTATTTTATATTTTACCATGTCTTCTTGATTTGAAAGCAAATCATCCGTATGCTGTAGATATGAACTACTCCTAGTATATTGTAGAGGTTGAAAAAGAGCAATCAGGTAAATATGTGTGTGCTACGGGCCACTGCTTATATTGGTTGTCGTATCAAAATGCCAGAGGTACCAAATCCAAGTGAAAGCTACGTAGCTTGAGGTTTATATACAACTATCATAAGACGTATACTTTGTAAATCCGAAGAAGACTTCAAATAAAAAGAAAAACCATATTTTCATAATTCCTCTTCGCTTTCTTTTTTCTTTCTAATTTGCTAAGTACTTAGAGAGGAGGATAATAGAGCACAAATAAAGTCTTAAATCCCTGTGCGTGTGTATATATATTGATTGCGTGGTAGGATGGATGGAGTGTGAAGTGCAAAACCAGCCATTCATAGTTCTGCTATTATGAAGTTTTGAACTAAACTGAATACTAGGACACAGTGGCAAAACGTTTGTACTCCCTCTATCTCAATTTATGTGACACGTTTTCGTTTTTGTTTGTTTCAAAAAAATGAAATATTTATATATTTAGCTAGTAACAATTCAACTTTATAAGATGATTCTTAGCTAGCGTTTGTTTATAGTTTTTGGGGGGTGTTTTTGGGGGTGTTTTTTGGAGATTTTTTGGGATTTCTCAAAAAATCCCACAAACTTCAAATTTTGTTCCAAATAAAATGCATGTCCAAACAAAATTTTAATTTCCCAAATTCCAAATCCCAAATCCCAAATCATGTCCAAACGGGAGCTTAACCACATATATTTTAATACTAGATTGTTTTAAACCACAAGTTTCAAAAGTCTTATTTATTTCTTAAATTTCGTGTCAAGTCAAACTACCTCATATAAAATGGGACAGAGGGAGTACCCCTTAGATTGGCCATTGTAGTATCAATTCCACGGTTCTAATGTCCCTGTTTAGATTTGTCGAGCCAATAATACCGAATATCATATATATTGTTTAACCTAAATCCGATTTTAGGCCAATTAACAATTAAATTTATATTTGCGGAGTCACGGTCAATAGTTGAGATTTAAGATCTACGCGATAAATCAAATAACAATAATGTGAAGCTGCAAAAGTAGAGCGTGAATAAATAAAGAAGAGAAAACGTATCGCCTTCTTTGACAGTTGGTACCGTCACGTTGGATGATCCAATCGTTGGAGCAGTGATTAAAGTAAGAACAAAGAAGATGACTTGATTACAGAGAGAGAGATAGTATTCTTATTGATCGTATATGCAATAAGTAAAAGTTGTTACAATTGGCTATGACGAGTACTATTTATAGGCTTTGGATGGCGCCTGTTGGAGTAGTAGCCGTTGGGAATAGATCCGTTCAGATGAGTAACCGCCGGACATCTTATCCAGAAAGGTTGTAACCGCTGGGTGACCGTTTGATGAATGGTCGCATCTAATACTGCTGATAACCGCTTGTTCAAATTACGCTGACTGTTGATAAATCTTATAACTTCCCGGGGTCTGCCCGTGGGAAGTGTCTGTCCGATGAAAGTCTGTCTGGTAAATGTCTGTCCGGTGACACGTCAGCTCATGCCGCGTGGATGACACGTGTCACTTGCCAAAGTCTAGTCAGTTTTTATCCAATACATATAATATATATATTTAAAATGAAAGAAAAAAAAAGAAATATCTTGAAGTTTATTTGTCAATGTCATGAAAAATAATGTATATGTGGAGATCGAAGACTCAACCAATATATATATATTCAATTAAACTTTTTGTTACATAGGAAACATCGAACTCATATCTTTATAACTTAATGGGAGATCAATCTTACCCCTTGAAGTAGGTCTAACCAGTAACCACTGTTTGGAAATGATCAGTTAGGTTTGGTGAGAAATCATATAGATTAATAGTAGCAGTATCTTAGACAAATTAAAAGATACTGATAGAGAACTAGATTGCACTTAAACTAATGCAATAATTGTATTCTGTGTTTCATGTACTAGATCAACTAGGTAATAGCCAAATAAACCTTCTTCTTTTTCCCGCTAATTGGGTAACTTGTGGGCGATAACTTGCATCTAGTTTTTTCTTTCATTTTCATATTATAGGTGAATGTTGGCTTGTGACCAGGGGTGTGACTATTTCAGGGGAAGGGGGTCACGGGACACTACTTCATCAAAAAAATTTATCAGGTATATATATAAATAAATAAAAATCTACAATATATTGCTACAAATATAAAGTATGACACTATTTGACCTAAAGGGTCTTAGTGATGGTGGTCGCGCGTCCATCTATCCTCCTTGATAATACGAGATCGAATCTATTTAGCTGCATCTATCCTCCTTAATGACACGAGATCAAATCAGTTTAGCCGCAGTTTAATCACTTTTTATGAATCTTTATTATTCGATTAAAACAATTTAGTCATTAAGCTAGTGTTTACGTAAGTAATCCATAAATGTCGTACCTCTCTTACTTTTGTTTCGAAGCTACTTCAAGAAAAGTCACGCGGGAGATAGAGAAGTGAGCTTTTTAAGGAGAGCGGTGTATGTAGCTAGTTTAATGGCCAAGTAATGCCAGATGTCTTCAAATTTAATAGCAAGAGTATACGACTTTGACTTGGTAAAAGAAGCAGATGAAAGAAAACTTTTTGAACGTAACTAGCAGCACGTACTGGATATTACTTTTATTAACTAATGCAAGTAGCACTTATAAAAACCGATCGAATTGTATGCTTACGTTTTGATCAGCTCCTATAAAATGGCGGATTAGCCAAATGGAAATCTCATCACTCATTCAATATAATACTCAAGAATTTGAATACAGCAAATAATTACATTAGAAATAAGTTCCTCAACTAGCTAGCTGCAAATAAATGGCTAGATCAATTAGGGCTGGGCCCTTGTTTGTGGGTCTTGGAATTGTGTTGCTAATGCTTGTAGCAATAATGGCAGAGGCTCAAGAAACTCCCCCATTTAATAAAGACAACTGGTTCGCACCCAGTTGGATAATAGTTCCTACTTGCACAGATAAAGAACTCGACCGCTGTAACAGTATAGTGGCCCATGAGTGTCCCAAGGAATGTCCCTATGGTGGCTGTACAATGGACTGTGCTACTTGCCAGCTTAAATGCAATGATGTGCCAGGCGGATGGTACCCACCTCCAGCATATCCAACCTCGTCTCCTGGCCACAGGGCTTATTGCTTCGATAAGAGCTTCACCAGTTGTTATCTTCGCTTTTTTAAATGCCCTCCCGCTTGCTCTACTTGGTGTACCGTCGATTGTATCTCTTGCAAACCTGTTTGTCGTAAGTTATCATTCTCCTTCCTATGAACTCCATCTATTTAGATTTAACTTTTACGTGCGTACTATCAGGCGTTTTAATTTGACATGTTGTGGGAGGTGATAGTACTTCCTACTCCATCCGGGTTCCGTCCCAATTTATGTGAAAATATTGACGGGATGAAATTAAAAAATAAATAAATACTTTAGAAACTTGTGGTTTAAAATAAGTTATTGGAATTTATACATAAATTATTTCATAAAAATTAATTTGTTACCTACTAAATATAGAAATATGAATATTTTGACTTAAAAAAGAAAAAGAGTCTGCATAAATTAATTGGAACATAGTGAATAGCATTTTATGTTACACATATATCTCTCTATTATATTTACCGACAATTAGATGTATTATCATTTATGTGGCATCATAGAGTAACAACTTGATTGACATCATATAAAAGTTAAAATTAAACTCGGTTTTGGTTCAAACGTTCCAGTTAATTGATCAGCTCCTTTTGGCCGACCTCCTTTATACTAAACAATTTACTGAGTATTTTCATTTGGGATGCAGCGTGTGACATTCCTGGAGCAGTTTGTCAAGATCCTCGTTTCATTGGAGGAGATGGGATTACTTTCTACTTCCATGGCAAGAAGGACAAAGATTTTTGCTTAGTTTCCGACCCTAAATTCCACATCAATGGTCATTTCATAGGAAGGAGAAACGAGAAAATGAAGAGAGACTTCACTTGGGTACAATCCATCGGTATTCTTTATGGTAATCACAAGATTTCTATTGCTGCACTTAAAACAGCAACATGGGATGATGCCATCGACCGCCTCTCTCTCCACTTCGACGATAAACCTATACTTCTTGATGACACGAAAGGCGCAAGTTGGCAATCTGAAACAGTACCTATGACCTCTATTACTAGAACTAGAGACACTAACGATGTTGTCATTGAAGTAGAAAATGTTTTCAAGATCACAGCCAAGGTTGTCCCAATTACAGAACAAGAATCACGAGATCATAACTACGGAATAACGAAAGATGATTGTTTTGCTCATCTTGAACTTGGGTTCAAGTTTTTCTCTTTGAGTGATGAAGTGAGTGGTGTTTTAGGGCAGACTTATGGGAAGAACTATGTTAGCAAAGTTAAGATGGGTGCTCAAATGCCAGTAATGGGAGGTGACAGAGAGTTTGCAGTTTCAGGACTCTTTGACGCTGACTGCTCCGTGGCCAAGTTTCAAGCAAATGGAGATCAGCAATCTGATAATAAGGAGGTTGGCTTTGCTTTGGAGCTGCCGAGCTTGAGCTGCACTAATGGAATTAATGGACGTGGTGTTGTCTGCAAGAGTTAGAATCATTGAAACTGCACACTCAGGCATCAATTGACTTGTATGAAATAAAAGTTTGATGCTAATAATATTAATATACAAGAATAATACTTCATGTTTTCTTATAACGTGCATCTCCTCAAAGAGATCTTTACTTATTGAATAAAAGTTAATGAAAGTTTTTTGCATCTTCGAAATTTTATCATTTAAACATCAGTGCAAAAAGAAAGACTTACATCGGTGGCACTCATAAAGGTTTTAAAATCAACAAAATTAAAGCTCAATATTCCCAAATCTCCAACTCCAGAGTATTTGCAGCTTCTTTAACTAAGTGGGAAAAAAAGAAGAAGCATGAGCCGTTTTTGTGCTCTCATTTTTCTTTGGTGATCCACCCATGTATAGCTTCAATATGTTCCCCCACTAATAACGGATTAGTCACGGATAATAATGGGTGTTAAATGGGTGGGTTTAGTTTGAATTGGAGAACTATGACATGTAGGCAATGGTTTGCATTTTTTACCCTCATAAAAGTGATTTTAATAAAAATACCTATGTTTGATATAACGCTTGTATTCCGGCTCTTTCTTACTCCACAAATACGGCATAAAAAGCAACACTTGCTTTTTACTCTCTTTCTAAGGCAACACTTGCCCTTGAATCTAACGATAAGTGGCTACGCTTAAGAAAATCAAAAAGAGATTGCGCTTTAAATGGTGCTATAATAATAGGCTTTGCAAATTTTTTACCCTTAGATTGGCTAACGATGTGTCATAGCCCAACTCGCCTAACTCTGTAATTTTAATTGTTTTATTTATTTCTTATAATTTAATCAGTTTGATTACCAAACAAAACTAATAATTTTTTCCTTTATTATGATTATATTTAGCATATCAAACGAAGAAGACAAGCTTTCTTATGAATTTTTTGTACTAAAATTCTGATGAGCCGCTATGATCCCTCTAGGAAGTACCTCCAAGTTTTTAGCGGTGAGAGTATATAGTTTTGCTAAGCTTTTTTTTATGGAGGTAAAAAGTAATAGTGACACGAAATGTCTATGAAAAGCTTGGTGTGGATTCCTATCTGTCTGACTCCAGAAGTCACTTAACTACGTTATCGGACAGTTAATACTTAAATTTTGCAAAGTACCGTTTTCTTATGGGGCAATTTATATAAATAGAAAATAGCACACTCTAGTGTCACCCTAACATTTTAAGACCCGATGAGAATTTGAAAATTTTAGCCCTCGTCACTAGACTTAAGTGCAAAATTTATGATGGTCCTGGCGATCGTCAGGAACTTTTGACCGAAAATCTGGCGCTTGTCAACAAAATTTTCTGGCGGTCTTGACAATCGGGGCTAAAAATGTAAGAGTTTTGATCTTATTGGGGCGCAAAAGTTTGACGACAGCGCCAAATCTGTTCAGCCGCGCAAAAACTTGTTTCTTATGGGTTAATTTGGGTTACAAATCAAATCAGCCCAGCCCAAAGCTTAGAAAAGTAATTTGGGGTGAAGAGAACAAATAGCCACTTTTGCACGCTGTCTTACAGTAAGCCATTGCGAAACTAGACGGTTCTAGTTCTTGGTTTGAACCTAGCTGGCAAGTTAATAGTATGACTCTTTTCACTAAATACTTTTGTTAGAATGTTTATAGCATACTATAGAATTGCACTTCAAATAAATACAAATCGTAAGTTTGCAAACCATCATCGTGTAGGACTGCAGCATGAGAACAGAGATTTCTCAAAAGATCGGCGTATGTTTGTAGAGTGAGGATTTTAGAATTTAGAGCAACTGAATAATAATAAACCATTATTCATAGATTAAGCAGAGTGAAAAAGAAGCCAAAGCAGAAACAAGATGTGATACTATGATCAATAACTATAGTTGCTAACGGACCCATAATGGAAGCCTTGCAGTAACACTCTGAGCATTGCCAACAAATAAATTGTATGCAAGTTTGCTTTGCGTAATGATGAGTTGAAGCCAGCACATGACACCCTAGCTACGTGACCAAATTGACAAGGAAAGGCCGACCCTAACCACACCCTCCCCACTTCCCCCAGTGTAATCACTTTAGTCACAAGCTAAATTGGTATTCTTCTACTCAAGCATGCATGCATAACGTGCTGTTTTGCCATGCATGTTATATCAGCAGTCCAACTACATGTTTTTATTCCTTTTGTTTCTTTTATAATAGGCATTATATTGCTTTCATTGTAGTTCTTTTCCAGGTTCTCTGTACATATGATACGATGTGTCGATATGATATTTCTTGGAAGAGAAATGTGGAGTGTAACTTCTATAAACGTACAATGTTTTCCATTCACTGCTAGAAAAACTCGATTTAGGGACGGAAGGATAGAGACGGCTAGCCGTCCATATTTGCGTAGAGAGGGCTAGCCGTCCCTAAGCTTCTGACAATTTAAAAAGTTTCAAAAGTTAGGGACAGCCAGCCCTCGCCGTCTCTAACACAATCTGTTAAATTTTAAAAAAATAAAAGTTAGGGACGGCCAGCCCTCCCTATTATTTTAGGGAGGGCTAGCCGTCCCTAACACAATATGTCAAATTTTAAAAATACAAAAGTTAGGGACGGCCTGCCCTTCCTATTATTTTAGAGAGGACTAGCCGTCCCTAACCATTCTGTTAAATTCCACCATATCCACCTACAAAACACACGAGCATATCACACAAAAATACATCTTCTTCCTTACAAAACATCTCTCTCCTGTTTCAAGCATCCCCAAACCCATTTTCTTCCTTCAAACACCTCTAAAACATAAATCAAACGACTCACCTCTTCATTGGTAAGTTTTTTATATATTTTTTTCACCTTTTCTCGGTAAAATTTAAACATAAAAGGGTTTAATTTTAAAAAAAAAAAAAAATCAGCCCCTCCTGCAAGATCTATCATGGATATCAACTTCAAAGACTCAATTGATATTGCTCAAGAGTCAATCGAAGACTCAATTGAAATCGTTCAAGATACGACTGAAGATTCAATTGATATGGTACAGGAATCAGACTTGGATGAAGATATTGATTTGTAGGAGTTGGACTTGGATGAAGATGTTGAAGAAAAAAAGAAATCAATACAAAAAATGTTGGACATATTTCTTCCATACCACTATATATTAATGTCCTTTTGTCAAGATTTTATGTTGCATGTGTCTTTAATTGTTAGTTGTGAAACTTTATATTTGGAGTTGGGTGTTATGTGCCTTTATGCTTAGAATTTAAAGTAAATATATGGAAGATTTAGTAGACTTATTATTAAATTGTTTGTGTATTCTTGGTTAATTATCTGTTCGACTAGCTCTGTATATGAATTTGTATTGGTTTTTGGCAAGAATGTATCTGTTTTTTTTGATAATTTATTGTGCAGGTTTATCAAAAATAGCGACAGGTAGCTGTCTCTAACAAACAAAAATTGTCAACATTAGGGACACCCGTCCCTAAACCAAACAAAAAATTCAAATTTTTGAGTTTAGGGACGGCTAGCCCTCCCTAAACGAAAAATTATATTTCAGATTTCACAGCATACGGAGGGCTAGCCGTCGCATGTCTCGAAAAGCTGCCAGTCGCTATGTGTCTAGCATCGAGCGATATACGAACTGACGATGCCATCGCATAGCCCGTCCGTAAACAGCGTTTAGGGACGGCTAGCCGCCCCTATCGTTCGTCCGAAAAATGTATTTTTCTAGTAGTGATTGGGTCGCCAAAAATATAACTGCATGTAATTTTCATAAAAAGTGAAATTAGTAGAAAATTAAGTAAGTTACCTGCTATAACGATTATATTGTTACTGTTAGTGTGTACTAAGTCAAATCTAGAATTGCCGTGCCTCTCTTCAATAATCTTATTTCTAAGCTATAAAGGTGCGTGGATATAAAGAAATACGTAAGCTTTTAAGGGAAGTGCTGAGTTTTGTTTTATGGCCAAGAAATGCGCCCTATGAGTTCAAGTTTAATATAGAAGCAACATGACATAAATTCAGGTATACATCTAGCATGCATATTAACGATAACTTATATGTAATTATTGATTTGGCACAGTTATTACTCCCTATGTCTCAATTAATGTAACTATTTCTTTTTTAGTTTATTTCAATAGAAACAATTAACTTTTATATAATGACTTTCCGGCTTCCGCCACATAAATTTTTAGGCTTGTTATAGACCACAAATTTTAAATTTTTTTTTTCTTAAATTTGTGCCAAGTCAAACACCGCTACATAAATTGGAGCGAAGGAAATATAATTTTTTTTCCTGTGATCAAAACAACCTCTCGTCCATTTTGGTCTTCCTTTTATTTCGGAGATTAATTCAAAAAAGGTACGTGATTTTAAAGACATGAGTCTTTACAGGAAATTAAAGTGCAGTGTCTACCGTACTACCTTTTTGGCCAAGTGATCCCATATTGCATGTCAAATAGCAGCAATATTGGAGACATGCATGGAAGATAATATAAATTGAGTTCTTGACTTTGAGTTGGGAAAAAGAAGCACATGAAAGGCGACCTATCAAAGGAACATCTCAATATTATATTAAAAAAATGCAATTATGAGGCCGAGTAGTATGCTTACATTCTCCTTGTCAACTCCTATAAAATGGGGGGACACCTCAATGGAAATTCCATCAATCATTCATCCAAATAGTAGCAATTACTACTACTTGATCAGCAATATTGATCAAAAGTTCCTCAATTAATTAATTAGCTGCAAATGGCTAGATCAGCTGCTCTCATTGTTGTCTTGCTAATGCTTATAGCAATAGCAGTGGCAACTCCCCCAGGAATAGCAAACAATCCAAGCCATTCTCATTGCTCAGATGATGAGATCAAACAATGTAAAAATCTTCCCCATGTTTGTCCCAAGTTTTGTCCAAATGGTTGCATAACTGAATGTCGTTCTTGTAAGCCCATTTGTGTTGATGGTCCAGCACCTCCACCATATACTCCTAAGCCACCCACTCCTTCTCCTCCAACTCCAACTTATCCACCACCGACGCCATCCCCATCCCCAACTCCTAAGCCACCCACCCCTTCTCCTCCAACTCCAACTTATCCACCACCAACTCCATCCCCATCCCCGACTCCTAAGCCACCCACTCCTTCTCCTCCCAAGAAGGCTAAGTGCATTAACAAGAACTACCCCCACATGTTATAATCTCGAATTTACATGCCCTAGCTCTTGCCCAGGCGGTTGTCAAGTCGACTGTGTCTCTTGCAAACCTGTTTGTAGTAAGTACTGTTTCCTGCTTAAATTGTTTGCAACTACTCCATTTCTAGCAACTTTTACAATTTTCAAGAACTTAAGTTCATTAAACTAGCTATTAGTAGTACATATTAGTAGTAGTAACTTTGATGCGATATGAGTATATGTTTGCTTTCTTTTCAATGATCAATACTTTAATATTTTCTTCCATCATCAATAATATATTATTCCTACTAATAAAGTCAATTTACATCTGAATTTTGTGTTTAGTCAACTCCCTAACACAAAATGAAAGCAAAGGGAGTACATATTTTCGAAGGAATTCTTCTAACATAATTTGGCTCCTTTCTTTCTTTTTTCCAAGTAAACTATATACTGTATTTATTGAGTATTTTTATTTGGGACGCAGAGTGTGACATGCCTGGAGCAGTTTGTCAAGATCCTCGTTTCATTGGTGGTGATGGGATTACCTTCTATTTCCATGGTAAGAAGGACAAAGATTTTTGCCTAGTCTCAGACCGTAAATTCCACATCAATGCTCACTTCATAGGAAAGAGAAACGAGAACATGAAGAGAGACTTCACTTGGGTACAATCCATTGCTATCCTCTATGGCACTCACAAGATCTCAATTGAAGCATTAAAAACAGCAACATGGGATGACGCCATCGACCGCCTTTCCCTCAACTTTGACGATGAACCTGTAATTCTCCATGACAAGGAAGGCGCGACCTGGCAATCCGAAACTGCACCTATGGCATCTATTACTAGAATCAGCAACACTAACGATGTTGTTATCGAAGTTGAAAACGTTCTCAAGATCACAGCCAAGGTTGTGCCTATTACAGAACAAGAATCCAGAGTTCATAACTACGGCATAACGAAAGATGATTGCTTTGCTCATCTTGAACTTGGATTCAAGTTTTCATCTTTGAGTGATGAAGTGAATGGTGTTTTAGGACAGACTTACAAGAAGAACTACGTGAGCAAAGTAAAGATGGGTGTTTTGATGCCAGTAATGGGAGGTGATAAAGAGTTTGCAACTTCAGGACTATTTGATGCTGATTGCTCCGTGTCTAAGTTTCAAGCAAATGGAGAACAAACTGATACTAATAAGGAGGTTGGCTTTGCTTTGGAGCTGCCAAGCTTGAGCTGCACAAGTGGAATGCATGGACGTGGAGTTGTGTGCAAACGTTAGAATCATTACTGCAACCTCAGACATCAAGAGACTCTTATTACTATGAAATAATGTTCAATTTGATACCAATAAAAATAATGGGGATCCGAGAGTATATTCTCTTATGCGATCTCCTCAAAGTATCTTGATTTTTAGTTAATGATTTAGTTTCCAAATACTTGGAAATATGTTACAATCGTCTGATTCAGATGTAACTTCCTATGGAAATATATCACTTTATTTTCTTGTTATGTTTTTTTGGAATCAGCAAAAATAAAAAGCGGTTTGGGGTGAGAGAGGCTCGAACTCTCGACCTCAGGATAACTCAGAAGCTATGAGACCTACGCGCTAGCCAACTGCGCCACCACCCCTTTTGTTTTTGATTTAGTTGTTTATAGTTATTACTGTTCCTGAGTCCGCTTTTTTTTTTTTTTTTTAATTTTTTTGGATTGTTTTAACCAATATTAATTATTAAGAAATCAACTTTTTTGGCATTAATTAAGGAGATCATTTACTATATGAATATTTTTTTTTCAATTTATTTACAGAAATTTATTAAGACTTTTTGAAAATGTGATTAGAACATTAATTAACAAGGATAGATTTAAGAAGAACTATTTAATAGTTTCTCGATATTTAAACAAATCAATTATTTTGGATCAAATAAAAAAAGTCTAAAAATCAAATAAAGTGGAGCGCTATAATATAGAAGAAGTACATGTGAGCATAGCATGTCTGAGCAAGGTTAGATATTAAATTACTTGATCATTTATCAAGCATTTGCACAATCGCAAATAAGTTGGAAATTGAATCAATTATATGAATAATCAATTATTTATTTCTCCATTTAAACTTCATAAACATTAAGTAAAAATTATATTAAAATTAATTAAAATTTAATAGCGCTTTGAAATATGAAAATGAACCGAAAAAGGGAGACGAGTCTTGGCGGCATAAGTTTCTACTTCCTTCTGCTCTCTCGAGTCTCACCTCTCGCATTTCCACACACAAAAAATACGACATAAAATTTCACGAGTATTATTATCTAGTTTTAAATTTTAATCAAAATATAAAATTTGACATTACATGGACAAAAGCTGATAAGTTTCAAACGACCAAAATTCAATTTCTTTATAATATATTTCAATTGTGTCGTAGAACTATTTTAGTCAAATATAATTTTCACTAATATAACTGAATTTCCTATAGTTATTTAAAGAAAAAAGTACTTACGGCATTTGAAATGAAAAAATATATATATATATCCTATCCATTTCGATTTATATGGCAAATTTTGAGTTGCACGTATAGGAAAGAACTCAAAATTTTTAAAACTTGTAGTTTTAAGTAATAAATTTAAATGAAATCAGTTTCAAATTTAAAAAGTTATTATTATTTTTCGAATAAATTATAAAGAAATGTATTCACATAAATTAGGACGGGAAGCGTATTATTGTTGAGGATAATTTGACACACATGCAGTGTAGCAGTAGAGATTACACTGTTGTGTGATTATCGAAGTCCTTCAGTTTCTTCCTTCCCTCCGGCGCTTGCTCACTTTTTATCCAATCTTCACTTTTAAAAAACATACAAAAAAATGGCTACTTTTCTAATTCCTATGAAAAGCCAGTGTCTTTTTCATTGTCACAACAACACTAGTAGTCATTTCAAGAATCCACCACTTACACTTTCTCCAGCACCATTAAAGACTATCAGCTTTTCAAGATTCAAAGATGGACCTTCCAGATTCCGCAATTGTTTCTTGGCCAAAGCTGAAGATAAAGCCAGAGATAATTTTGCACAGGAGCTTGAGGTTTAATTGTTATCTGTAACTAGTTTAGTAGTATTTCCTTTTTGTTACTCCCTCGGTTCCAATTTGTGTGAAGGTGGTTGACTAGACACGGAGTTTATGAAATAAATAAAGATGACTTTTGAAACTTGTGGTTTAAAACGGCTGTGAATTATCTCATAAAATTAAATTGTTACTAAATATAGAAAGTTGTCATTTTTATTGGGACTGACCAAAAAGAAATGATCTTCACGTAAAATGGGATGGAGGAAGTAATAGTTAGATATTTGAGTGAAATGGTTAATAAAGATTCATATTTCCAATCCCAACTTGTTTGTAATTGAGGCGTAGGTGGTTCATATAGGAAAAAATGTAAACTTTAAAGAACCCATTATTTAGGATTGGAATGATTTGCAGAGGATTGATGTGGTTGATTTTAACTTGTTTGAGAGTGAGTCGTAACTGATTCATATAGAGAACCTCTAGTTTTAGGAACTCATTATTTAGTATCGGAATAAAATGGTATTTATAGAGTAAAAAGGTTTCATAGAGCCGACTCTAACTAGCCTAGAATCGAGGCATAGTTGATTCATATAAAACACTTTTAGATAATCCGTTATTTAATAATTAGAATAAAATGGAATTGAATATAATATGGTATTGTTACAAAGGATTCATATAGGTGAACCTAACTAGTCGAAAGTGAAGTGTAGTTAATCCATATTTATTTAGAGAACTCAATATAGATTAGAACTAAATGAGATCGTATAAAGCGAAATGGTTATATGGGTTCATGTAGCTGACCTCAACTAGTTTTCAATAAGGTGTAGTCGATGTACTCTAGTTTTACCCATAGTAATAGAGCTGAATAGATCAAAATGATTACATATGATTCATATATTTGACATCAACTGTTTTGAATTGAGGTATACTTCTTCCATATAGAGAATACTCAGTTTTGGAGAATCCATTAATTTGTATTTGGGTGAAATGAGGCTGATGGGAGGATATAATTGACTCATATAGCTAATTCCAAGTAGCTTGGGATTGAAATGTAGTTGATTCATACAGATTAATTTGGAGAATCCTTATTTAACATTGAAATTAAATTGAGTTGAATTGAGTGAAATGATCACGAATGATTCATATAGTTGATTCCAACTAAATCAAGATTGAGAAGCAGTCGATTGTTTGATCAAGTTGCTCTGATGAACTTGTGTTCATTCGACTAGTGTATTTGCCTTATTAGCCAAAGAACGGTATGTTTCAGGACCTAATGCATTTGATAAACAGCAGTTAATGTTGAGACTTTGAGATTATAGTTCACTTCTGAGTATATATATGGATGTTGACTAACTACATTTGGATAGTAGACCTCGTCCATTTCATGAACATAATACCCATTAAGCTTCACCTTGGGAGTTGATTCAGGTTTACCTCCAAAATACGGATGACAGGCTGTGACTACTAGAGAATCATAATATTGTAGTAGATTCTCTATATATTTGGTATGCTGCGTGTATATGGGAGATTTTTCCATTTTTATAAAATTATTTACCTTATGGAAAAATGATTGGAACTATGAGGGTCTCTTTTGAATCAGAAGGACTTACAAGGAATCAATTGCGATTTTAGTATTTGGGAACACAAGCTCATTGTTTGCTTTTGTGTTTCTGATTTTGGATACATCATATGTGCATTAGACTTAGATGCCTCTATTTGATTGAGTTACTTGTTAATCTAATTTTCCGTATGTAGCCTAATTTCTTAATGTATTGTTTTTCTGTTCCTAGTCATTGACTTGATTTTAGTATCCACAAAAATCTGTCATGTGGAGAACTTGTGGTTCATTGTAATAGAATATTTACTAGCGTAATAGAATTGTGGGTGTCAGGACCTTATGCATTTGATGAACTTAGCAGCAATTAATGTTTTAACCTTCGAGGGTAATTTGTTAGGTTCACTTCCAACTACATTTCGATAGTAGACCTCATGCATTTCATGAAGTTAATAGCCATTAAGCTTCACCTTTGGAATAGGCTGTCTCAGATTCACCTCCAAAATATCGATGGAGGGCTGTAACTACACTTTGTTGTTCTAAATCTTTAAATTTATTCGGTCGGTTGATGGTGTGACTGGAAGTTTACATCTCTAATTATTATGGTAAAAAAAGACTAAAGACGATGAATAAAAAATGCAGTAGCTCGTACATCCACTTTACTAAGAGTTAGGTTTGCTTCAGGAACCAACATCATCAGGAACATGTGATCCTTTATGTTCGGTTGATGAAACGAGCTCACAAGAATTTGAAGCTACTTACCAGCCAAAGACAGATTTACTGAAAGCCTTCGCTGTTCTTGCCGCAGCTGTCACTGGTACCGTAGCAATAAATCACTCATGGGTTGCTGCAAATCAGGTGTTTTAACTTGAGCCTGGTTATGTTATTTCAAAGCATACTAATAAACTTCCTACCAAAAGTTTCATGGGTTAATCAAAGCTCATGCTTCAGGATATTGCCATGGCATTGTTGTTTGGATTAGGATATGTGGGCATAATATTTGAAGAGTCTCTTGCATTCAACAAAAGTGGAGTAGGACTTCTGATGGCCGTGAGTTTATGGGCCGTACGAAGCATTGGGGTAAGACGTTCATTCCCCTTGAGACCATAGATGATATTTATTTGAAATTACTCTCGATTAGACTATGTTAAATGTTCAATGTTTGATACAGGACTTGAGCCTGGCTCAGTGCTGGGAAGTTTGTTCAGTCTTACCAAAAAGAAGTCTTCTCACACCAACTTTTAGCCCTTTAATGCTCTTACGAAGACTTACATTAATGAAAGTTTTTTTGAATTTATTCTGTTGTTTTGTTCATCTTCATGGAGCCGCTTTTGAAGTATACTACTTTCTTACTTGTGTGCTTTGTGGTGCCCCCCCCTTCCTCTAAGACAAAAGGAAAGAAAAATTTTAAAACTGGAAGGTTAAAAAACTAAACTTACATTTGACAAGGCCCACCTTCATATGATTAAATATCCAACTTTTGTGACCACCCAATTATTGTTGTGCAAGGGTTCTAGTACCATCTTGGTGCTGATGAATACAATGTTACCTTACTCACACAATTATTGTTGTGCAAGGGTTCTAGTACCATCTTGGTGTTGATGAATACAATGTTACCTTACTCAAAAAAGGGTTCTATACAAAATCTATTGGTTAACTTTGCAGAATTCAACCATAATGGAGGAGTTACTGTGCATGTAGGCAAATTTTTCCAAGATACCTGAAATAAGATTAAACATAGCAAATGAACTACCATCAATAAAAAGCTATGGATAGTTTACATATAAATGATAGCAGAATTTAGAGCGACGATGGCTTTTTATTTTCATTCCAAATATTTTGAATGTTTACTCTTTTATGTCCTTCCAGGCCCCTTCAAGTGACGTAGCTCTTTCAGAGTTGTCACATGCAACTGCTGAAGTTAGTGAAATAGTGTTCTTTTTGCTTGGTGCGATGACCATCGTCGAGATAGTTGATGCTCATCAGGGATTTAAGTTGGTCACTGACAACATCACTACTCGTAAGCCAAGAGCTCTGCTTTGGGTGGTGAGTGCTTCATTGTTTTCTTCTGGTCCAAGTATTCTTGACATCATTTTACTTGAGCAGTTATTTGTTCTTTTTTGTGAATCTGGAGATTCTTTAATCTCTTGCTTATGGTCAAGCAACTCTGGATACTGGTCTGATTTTGCATGGTGCTTTCTCCCCTTCTGTTATTAACTTTCTGATATGATCAAGGTTTAATGGTAATTTCAGGTAGGTTTTGTGACTTTCTTCCTCAGTTCAATCCTTGATAATCTGACATCTACTATTGTGATGGTCTCGTTACTGAGGAAACTGACACCACCTTCAGAATATAGAAAGTAAGTGCAGCAGCTTTGAGCCTCATATGTGCAACCTTTTCATAGGAGCAAAAATATTAACATTTGTAGTCTATGATGTGCTCTTCTATGTGGTCTAAAGTTCTTATTTGATCTCGGAATTATGCAAAACTGATCTTGATTCTCATGTCTCAAGAAGTTCTGATATTCCCTTTTTGGAAAAGCTGGGAAAAAACTAGGGGTGTACATGTGGAAGCAAGTTAGATGCCTATAAGAGAAACGAAAAATGCAGGTGCTCCCAGGGTGAACTTTGAAGTACTTCGAAGATCCTCGTTAGCTTAATTTCGTTGTAAGCTTTTGATTATTCAATTTATGCCTGAAGAACAGAGTAGAACGGTTGCATGTGATTACGATGTTTAGAAGGCTTTGAGTGCTTTTTAGTTTTTACACTGTTAGAAAAGGTAAGCCCACACTGTATGTGTGTGGATCTTCCACCCCTACCTTATCAGCATATTATGATTTTGAGGGATGGTCCTAGAAACTTCTCATGAGAAGAAGACAATTTATAGTCCTTTGTCTTGCTCCTAGACGACCAGTCTGTTGGTTCTGTATTCTTTTCTGAAGGTTCAGTCATCTTGACTGTAAGAAGTATATAATCTGTAAAATATTTGTTGGCAGGCTTCTTGGCGCTGTTGTGGTTATAGCAGCAAATGCTGGAGGAGCGTGGACTCCCATTGGTGATGTTACTACTACAATGCTCTGGATACATGGCCAAATATCCACGTTGCCAACAATGATGGTTCTTGACTTCTCTATATGACTGCTTGTATTTTTCTTTACATGCCATGTTTCCTTGTGTCATAATAGTGAAAACAATCTATAGGGAGGAAGGAGAGAAGGAATCATCAAATAATCAGTTAAGCACTAAATGATTGATTGTCATTGGGTATATCGTCCACTATTCAAAGATGGTTGGACTACATATGCGATGATAGTCATAACATTGTTAATGTCATTTTGAAGGATACACAAATGTACGATAGATTTACCTAGTGAGAGAACATGGTTGCACTGGCTTTTGGTCAAACTATATCCCAATTCTAAGTGGGGTTCTCATTTAAGCTTAATTAGATTAATATTTAACTCTTTGGATGAAGCTAGAACTGAAATGAATACACGGTGCTTACAACTCAGTCTGCATCCTAATGAACTAAACTTATTTATGGAATTAAACTATGCATTATGGAAAGAAGGGCAAGGAAAGAAATATGTAACTTTACACTGAAATAAAAGTATGATTCGGTGCTGCCACTGGTTTTACCCACAGCATATATTCAGAAAAAGGAAAACTTGTGACGTCCAGAATTTCTCGCATAGTTATATATCGAAAAACTGTACCTTAGACTCTATGTTGCTGTTTTTAAGTTATTGGAACTATCACTCTACCAGATCATGTTTAAGCCCTTATAGTCTTAAGAACTCTTCACATCAGTTGCCTACTGAAGTTCCCATTCTGGTCTTGATACCTGGTGAAATATGCTGTATCCTTTCGCAGGGCTTATTTTTACCATCAGCAGTTTCTCTAGCGGTTCCTTTGGCTCTACTGTCCCTTACAAGGTACATTTCTAGCATAGACCTATAGTGTTTCTTTGAGTTTTGGAAATAATAGCACTAGGGTAGGGATGAAACTATATGAGATTTTATTTCGTCTTCAGTGAAGTAAATGGAAAAGGACAGAATTCCACAGATGTTTTGGCATCCGAACAGATGGCTCCTCGAGGACAGCTAGTTTTCGCAGTAGGACTCGGGGCTTTAGTGTTTGTACCAGTATTCAAGGCCTTGACTGGTTTACCACCATACATGGGTATGCTGCTTGGACTGGGAGTTCTTTGGATACTCACAGATGCAATTCACTATGGAGAATCAGAAAGACAGCGACTGAAAGTACCTCAGGCTCTGTCTCGAATTGACACTCAAGGAGCTCTTTTCTTCCTTGGAATCCTATTGTCTGTTAGCAGGTACTGATGAATCCTTTGGGTCATTAATGTTTCTGGCTCCAATATTTTGGGCATTGCCATCAATCTATTGTGACATATGCTCATCTGTTTGTCTTAATACAGCTTGCTTGTGCATAGTTCATACATTTCACGTAAATGATGCAATCATGTTCTTCATTTTTCTGCGTCTTTGGGCTCACACTGTTGTGGTCTTTTCTAATATATTTTCATGGCTCATGAGAGGTCATTTTCCCCTTATATATGGGAGTTTTTCTTCCAATCATCAATAAAATTATTTACCTTATAAAAGAACGAGAGGTCTTTCCATTTCTGAATTTGGTAAATAATGAAAATATAAATGTTCTGTTTTGACAGCAAGAACTCTAAAACTTGGATGACCATTGTGTACCCTTCGCTGTTTTGAGTAAATTATTTCATGGAAAAATTTAATAGTCCTTCCCCTTCTCCTTACCAAAACATTGCAAATGCACGCAAAACCCTTGCCTTCTGCAGTACAGGTTCATACATCATAATGCTTAATCATTCTAAAACCATGTGTATGAGTTTCACGTCCACAATCCTTTTCCCATACTTCTGAAAGTGGGATATTTTCTCACCACAGTTCTCCACCCCGAACCACGAAGTAGATCAGGGGTTTCCCTCCTTTGGTTAGAGAATAGCATTATATCAGTAATACTGATGTTGAGAATAACTCCGTTTGAAATCCGCAATCCAGGCTGTTTGGCATTATCTCATTTGTTAGTCTTGATTAAGAGGAGTGACCACTTCAAATTAAATCATATGAGGAATGGGGTGCATTAGTCTGTTTTGCTCATGCATTGTGTGACTATTGACTGCCATCCGTGCCATCTGAATTAGATAGCTTGGCATGACTTAAACTTTCTGGTATGGTGACATCTTTTTCGTAGCTTGGAGGCTGCAGGTATTCTGCGAGAATTGGCAAATTACCTTGATGCCCATATTCCAAGCACTCAACTGATTGCAAGCGCAATTGGGGTTGTGTCAGCAATCATAGACAATGTTCCTCTGGTTGCAGCCACAATGGGAATGTATGACCTATCTTCCTTTCCCCAAGATTCTGAGTTCTGGCAACTAGTAGCATTTTGTGCCGGTACTGGTGGATCCATGCTAGTAATTGGCTCAGCAGCTGGAGTAGCATTTATGGGAATGGAAAAGGTCGACTTCTTTTGGTATATGAAAAAGGTACATATGCTGCTAGTTTGATACTCCACTGCAAAAAAATAAAACATTTCTGCTGTAATAATTTTTTATTTCATCTCTGCAGGTTAGTGGGTTTGCTTTTGCTGGTTATGCTGCCGGTATTGCTGCATATCTAGCAGTACACAATCTCGACCTCTCACTTCCCACAGCTCTGGCTCAAGTTCCCTTTCTTCATGGTTCATAACTCAATTGGATAGGCATTCGACCTTATAATACATCTGCTAGTCTTTGTATTCTCTGCATCAGATTAATGATCAGAACATATGAACACAAACAAAGGGTTTTAGTGGTGGAGATAGAAAATGCCTAATAGCAAATTCTTCAACTATGAGTGTGTTGGTAGGGGAAGGGAGGGGTTGGATTGGGGATTTCAGCAATTTGTTGATTTGTCATTAATAATTAATAATGGAAGGTATCACCATTGTGGGGGTGCATTAATACTTTACTGTAACATTAGTCTCTTTTTGCACGATATAAAACTACCCTGTATAATCAGCTTGACATCAATTGTTAAAGCGCACATATATTTGAAGTGAATCGCGCAAATTCTTAATTCAAAATATAACAAATGTATATGAACGCAGTACTATAATAATCCAATTGCACTCAACTTTTTAATTTAAGCATCTGATATGCAAATATTAATTTGAAACTGGGATTCAAGAATTGATGCATCTTGTGAGCCATATAAAAAGCTCGGTCGCTCCAACTTAATTTCAACATGTACTACTTTGAGAGGGAGCTTTCTTTTCTTTAGCATTACTAACCCGATGCAGGTTAACCCTGGTCCCAGAGGGCCTAAGGCACATGTGGTCTGATCACACAATTTCTCAACTCAGGTAGTGTTTGAACACAGAGAGATCAAATGAATGCTCAAGTTTTCTTAAAAGCCCAAAGAAATACAAAATACATCAAATTGAAACTCAATGTAGTAAATACCTCTAATTGCACAGCCGAATTGTTCATTTATCCTACACTAAACTACTCTTAACAAACAAAATGACCAAAATTCAGTTCAAAGGGAGTTTAGATTCCAAAATTATAATACTGAAAGACCACTCTATAATTTAAGGTACACAAACTCCTGGATGGCAGGAATTTCCCCAATCCTCTTCAATGACTCCTTGCTGGGTTGTTCATCCACCCCAATAGCCATGACAGCTTGCTTTCTTGGAGCAATCCTTCCGACAGTCATGAAGCTGACATTCACATTCTCCTCACCCAAGACGCTACCCACTTTTCCAATCATTCCAGGTTGATCGACCTGGCTGCAAAGAATGATACTGCCTTCCAAGCTCACATCCACTTCAAAAGATCCAACCTTTGTCAAGTGAGGGACTCCATCCTTAACTCTACCCTCCACTCTAATCTCTCCAGAATCAGAAATAGCACTGCCAAACTTGGACTCCACATTGGCAATCTGAACCTGAATGAACTCGACTGGACTTTCTGGTGAACCATCTAGGAGAACTCTTTCTTCAGTTATCCGTAGTCCCCTTTGTTTTGCAGTGAAATCTGCATTAACCAAGTTAATGAAAACACTGGAAATAGGCTCAATCAAGCCCTTAGTTATCATGGCACGAAGCAATCTTGTGTCGAGATCATCAGGTGCTCTAGCTGAACCATATGTTACTTTTACTGATTTTACACCACTTCCACCAGCGACTAGCTGGACAGCAAGTCTACCGAGTTTTTCAGCAAGTACAACAAAAGGCTTCAACTCTGATAGCACCTGCATGTGTGAGGTAGAAAATTTGAAATTCAGACACGTATTTTATCAATTCCATACATCACTAGCATTCTACCTCAAAAGAAGACAAAAGGAAGGACAAAGAACTTTCTAGATATTTGGTACAGATTCATCTACAACAACGTCGATTACAAGTTAATTAGAAACATGCAAGAGGTTCTACGTGAGCATGCTAAATCAGTAGAACTTTTCCTAATACAGGGTTGATAACAGGTGTATTTTGAATCCATTTACCTCAGCAGGAACCATTGGAGCATTGACAGCAGTAGCAGAGAGCTCCCCTTTCAATGCACCAACAACTGCTTCAGCTACCTCAATTGCCACACCTTCCTGGACCATCATACAGAGACTATTAGTAAATGTGTGAACTGGAAAATATGTGTGGGATACATGAATTGTCGTGCACAGACCTGAGCTTCCATAGTACTAGCACCAAGATGTGGAGTGGCAGTAACATTCTCATGTTGAATCAACTTGCTATCCTTTGGTGGCGGCTCCACTGTGAAAACATCAAGTGCCGCCTGTGACAGGATATATTTTAAGAGTAATTACAGTCAAGGAAGAAGTCCAGCACTGAAGAGCAAAAGATAAGTACTCAGGATTGCTATTGGAAACTTGGTATTCAATATAGTGACTAAGTAGAGGGAAATATAGGGACAGCAATAGTTCAAAAAATAACAAATTCATAAGTTTTCAGTGCCTCAAAGATGAAGAATCAGCACCTGTGCCACAATGCCTGCATCAAGTGCCCTCACCAAAGCTTCTTCATCAATCACACCCCCACGAGCAACATTCACAATCCGTACACCCTTTTTCATCTTTGCAAAAGTTTCATCATTTAAGATCTTCTTTGTGGCAGCGGTGAGGGGCATGTGAAGTGAGATGAAATCTGCAGACGCAAGGGCTTCATCAAAGCTCACAAGCTCCACCCCAATGGCACGTGCACGGTCAGCAGGGGCATATGGATCATGGGCAATGACATGCATGCCAAGACCCTTGGCTCGCCTGGCAACTTCTGATCCGACCTTCCCAAAACCCATCACTGCAAGTGTTTTGCCTACTAGGGAGACACCAACATATTTGTTCCTCAGCCATTTCCCTGGATACCATAATCATGATAAAAATAATTTAGAGGAATATCTCCAGCAAGACCAACAAGTATAACAGGGCAACTTGTCAGACGCCATAGAAAACAAAAATGTCAGACAAAACTACTCCAAAAAAAATAAACACCTGAAAGAGCCAAAAAAAAAAACAGAGTAGCAGATTAAAGATTTTGGGGTGAGAGTTTCATTCTCAAGGCTAAAGTCGATATACTTACAAAGGGAAGAACGGATGGAGACAAAAGTAGCCTTAGAGCTGAGACCAGAACAAATAATAAAACTGATTTGCTGTCGACCATCCTTTATGTACTATCTTTCATGGCAGTGCCAATTTGTGTGTGCATTGACTAAAACGTCCACAAGTAAAATAGAGGCGTAGGGTAAACCTGATATCTAAGACTAGAGTAGACAAGCTAATACTAAAAGTGTTGTCGATGAGATTTGAACTTGAGATCTCCAAATTGTTACTTTTTACTCCTAGACAACCAATCGTTTACATAATTGCCTCTTTGAAACACATAAATGCATTCATCATTTCCCTTTCTCATCAAGCATTTCTGTCTTAGGCCAATCCCACATATAAGCCTATGCAGCTCAAACATAAGTATGTATATTATTTTTCCAAAACAGAGTACAAATATGTATATGAAAAACTACTAAATTTTTAACTCATAATTTAAGAAACCCAATAAGTTTTGGTGGTAAAAATCCAAGTTTGAATCCACCAAACTTTAAATACTAATCCGCCTCAGCTATCAAATCACAAATTCGCCTCTTCAAAAAATACGTATACTAAATATCACTCAAAAAACATAGTCTTAATAAACAAATTGCAACAGATAGTACCATAACATTCAACAACATACTCTAGGGTGTACATAGACCTTACCCTACCTTGTGTGAAGTAGAGAGGCTGTTTACGATAGACCCTCGAGTGTTTTGATAATAGGTTTATGGCAACACATAAAATGTGCTATAAAAATCTAGATCCGCCACTAAGTAAGATTTGAGATTTTAAAAAATAAAAAGGTTACCTACTGACTCAGTAGGTAAATGTAACCTGATAGTGAAGATATTGTATACACTGTCAATGCACAAAACTTCAATCACAAATCGCCTCTTAAAAATCGCTAAAAACATCGTCTTCACAAAGAAATTACGACACATAGTACCATAAAATATGCATATATCAAACGCAAACTTAAAATTCTGGATCCGCCACTAAGTTAAAAAGTTATATACCAGCTTTAACAGAAGCATCAGACTGAGCAATATTCCTGGACATAGCAGTAAGCAAAGCGATGCCATGCTCGGCAGCAGCAACAGTATTAGCAGTAGGAGCATTAACAACAAGGCAACCATGTTCAGTAGCAGCAGCTAAATCAACATTATCAATACCAACACCAGCACGTCCCACTACTTTCAATCTCCCCCCTGATGATTCAAATATCTCTCGGCTCACTTTCGTTCCACTCCGTACTATCAACGCATCACATAACGAGATCTTCGTGCACAGTTCTTCTGGGCTCAAATTGTACGAACAGTCCACGTTTGCAAATTCTTTTAAAAGGTTTATTCCTGCTTCTCCTAGCTTTTCGGCTACGAGGACTGTTGGTTTAGCATCCATGGAGTAAATTACAAAGCGCGCAGAGTTATGGTTGTTGATGCGGCGGAGGGAAACGCTATTGAAGGCGGAGGTGGTAGAGAGGTGCTTTTTCCATGAGAGTGAAGCGCGTGAGGATTTTGATGAGAAGAGGATTGTTGAAGAAGCTGATGCCGCCATGTTTGTGTGTAGTTTTTTCCGGTGGCGGTGATGGTGGAGATAGTGGCGGCGGAAGGAGGAGGAAAATGAGATGTATTTATAGGAGAGAGTTGAGGAGTGTTGAGTGGGAATTTGTGAATCAGCGAAATTGGTGGGTGGGTGTAATTGACCTAGAGAAGCTGATCTATGTAATTACTTTATTTACTCTTGAAAAGTTTTCTTTCTTTTGTTGGTGTTTTTTTAACGAAAGAAAAAGGTTAATCACTTTATATTTACAGTATTTAATTATTTAATTTATTGGTGGAAAGAAACATCTTTTTATGTTCTGTTTTAACTAAGGCTGCCCATAATATGGTAAATACCGAATTACCGTATCGAACTAAAAAAATTTTACTTTGGTAACGGTATTTTGGTATTTGGTACGGTATTTGGTATGAAATTTTAAAAATTTTGGTATTATATATATATATATATAATTTGAATATGTAATTAAGTATTTCGGTATTTTCTTTATAGATACCGAATACTGTACCTATATATATATATATATATATATATATATATATATATATATATATATATATATATATATATATATATATATATATATATATATATGTATATAAAATTATTTATATAAATTATAATAGCTTAATTAATCTAAATATGAGCTAATAAAATTCTAAATAGAATATCTAAAACTTGTGATATGATTATATATTTAAAACTTATAAATATTTATAATTAAAATAAATAAAATAGTATCAATACCATTAAATCTACTTTAATTCTTTACTAGAGAGTTGTCTTTCAAGCACCGTCAAAACTCAAAAGCTTGTTGTTTTGTGTGTAAAAAAAATATATTAGCTTATCATAAGTAGAATTAAAATTTTAATAATGAATTTTTTGTGTAAGCTTATGTAGTAAAGTTGGTTTAATTAGATTTCGGCTAGTGTTATTTGTACATTGGAGCTTTGCTACATGTTTTGTGGTATTTTTGTATTTTGCGCTGATGTATTGTGAAGGTTTATTGTTAATTGCCAAATGAAGTTTCTTAGTTCCTTTCACATTTCTTTGCAATATATATATCTATTATATGTAAGTCGAAGTTGAACAAACTACGGTTACCGACTTACCGTACCAAAATTATCGAAATCGAACATGAAAATACCGAACCATACCGAATTAGTTTGGTATGGTAATGGTATGACATTTTTAAAAACCGAAAACCAAAATTACCGAACCGAAATGTGAAATACCGTACCGTACCACGGGCACCCCTAATTTAACGGAGCAAAATGCAAAATACTTCTCATGTTTCGAAAATTGACCAATGGTCGAGTACACGATGGAATAATGTATTCTCAAGAATCACAATGACAAAAATTGGTATATATTTAATATGTTGAGCAATAAAACGATGACACTGACTTGACTTGGTCAAATCATTGACATAAATAAAGTTTTAAATACTAAAATAAATAAGAATGCTTGAAAATGTACTTATAATAGGATTTTAATTAGCCGAAAGTGGAAAAAAAAGTTTATACTGTCAGAGTCAGTGCATCTTAGTTAAACTCTTAAAGAAATAAGATAAATTTTCTTACTAGTTTTACCATGTTGGGAAATTTTTTTAACTTATAACAATTTTTAGTTATATTTGTAAATAAAATTGATACACCTCACTTGTATGATATTACTGGATATGTTGTTTGTTGTTTATATTTGTAATGAAATTGGTCTAGCGGATAGGGGTAAAATTTGCGTATACTTACCCTCTCTAGACCCAATTTATGGGATCACATTATTTTATTTGTAAATAAAATTAAAGTGTCATTTTATGATCATGTGATTAGTTTTGAAAGGGAGAAAGTATTTTTTATACTTGCTCTTAGGTATTTTATACTAGTTGTTTTGTAGTTTCAGAGATTGGAATTATTGTTTTTGGTCAACCTTAGAAATACCTTTCTGGTGTACTATTAAGATCTAACTTATGTAGTTATTGGAGGGGGAGGTTTTTGGTAGCTCCTTTTTCTTTAAAGAAACAATAGATCTCAGTTGGGATAGTTTTGATTAATTTATGGTTGTTTATATGTACTAGCTACACATGATTTATGAGAGTAGAAGAAGTAGATGTAGTATGTCAAATAATCAGGACGTCTCAAGATAAACTATCATAATCTGTCATAGTTCTGGTTCAAGAAATCAAATCGAATTATGTGGGTGTTTTGACGGAATGTCCAAAATATCTGCCAACGGAAGAAGAAAGATGGTAGACAAAATATCCATAGAGAAAAAACAAATTGAGGTTGGTTGGTGTTGAGGATCTGAAGGTCAACAGGGTTTGCTATATTGTACCACTATTAATTGAGATTATGTAATTCTTCTCATTTCATGAATTAAGGGTCGTTAACATACATTTCATTTAATTTGAATAGTTCTTGATTATTCAGGGTATGCGAATCGATTATATGAGTACACTCACGGGATCCGATATTTGGTACACTAGTAGTACAAGTAGGATTTTACTAGCATATCCATCAAGGAATCTTTAGGGTTGGGTGAAGTGGGACCCATATGGTTGGTGAAGAGTTGAATGTAGAAGATCTCTGGTGTTTTGGCGCACCTACAACCAAGTGGATTCCATGTAAACTAATTTTTTTTGGGCACAAACACGTAAATAATTTATTTTTGTGGGCATGGAATGTAAATTCCCCCATAAATAAAGCACAATCCTAGTGATGGTAGAGAATTCGTAAGCAAATCACCTTTATTCAACTCCTAACTTAAAGTTAAAGCAACAAAGGTAATTCTTAGCCAAAGATACCTCAAACACATATGAACCTCCAAAACCAAGTGCACTACAACTTGTCATCTTGTATACAGTTATATTGTCATATCCTCATTCTTATCTTTATCATTCACCCTCCTTGCCCTCCTCTATTTAGAGTTTGTTTGCCCAAGCTTCTTGTGAGCCAAAAGTACTTATTTTTCTCAAAAGCTTATTTTCTATTTTAGATTTATGTAACAGTATTTTTTATTGATTTATTTAAAAGAATAATAACTTCTTAAATTTACTAATAATTTTACTTCAAATTTACTATTTTACCTTTATTGAAATGATTCGTAGCTACAGAACTATTTATAGTTTATTTTAGACCATAAATTTTAAAAAAATTCTTTTTTCTTAAACTTTGTGTCAATTCGAAACATAAAGTGAAACAGAGAACCAATGAGTTCAAGAAAAGGACACAGAGTATAAAGTCCTACTAATATTACAACTTTTACATAAATGGATGATTTACAAAAAAAAAGAGGACTCTACTGGTGCCCCGTCGCAGATTTAACCCCTTAACAAAATCTTACGAATTTCGCCCCTGTAAAATAGTTCCTGGTGTTCACCAGATATTTCTACTAGCAAAAGTCTGGCCATTGCTAGGAGTTTCCGTCTAGCAGTCACTAGCAGTTTTTTTCTGGCGAGGGCCACTTTGTAAAACTTGTGTTACTAGATCAAAAATGTAATAGCGCTGCTAGTTTGTCTATTTCGCACAAACACGTACAAAAATGGACTTGTTCGGGCGGGATCAATTCAATTGGGCTGATTGCAAAAAACGTATGTAGCCATAAACTATATGGCACTTGCATCTATTTGGCCTTTGGAAAAAATCAACAAGTGATAACCATTGTATAGCTTTTTTATAAGGGGCTCCTAAATATTTGGGTAATAATGTTCCAAAATAATAGGTGAAGTGGATACTCACGTAACAATCCTCCTGCTGATAATAATGATCCATAACCTGATATATCATACTAACTGAATGAACATAAATTCAGGAGCATTCCAGCATGCACGTCACGTGCATTTACATTATAAAAGAGGGATATCATAGTATATTTTCTACACACTCAAATGTCTTCCTTTTGTCTTAGGAATTATAGAATATTTACAGTATACAACTAGTGATTTTCTCCCTTCGTGTCTTCACTGTGAAAAGGTATGCAAAAGGCACAAAGTATATTTTTAAAATATTATATACAAAATAGTATCCAAAAGAGATTGGGTATATTTTTTAAATATTAATCGGATAATAATTTTGGAGTGATATGCAAAGGCATAATTTACTAATTTTAAAATATTAAGGGCAGACAATATCTAAAAGATATGAGGTATATTTTATAAATACATTTAGTATATTGACTTGGTGTCTTATGAGGTATATTTTATAAATACATTTAGTATATTGACTTGGAGTAGTATACAGAGGCACAATATATATTTTTAGAATACTTTGTGTAGATTATATCCAATAGATTTGGGGTATATTTTGTAAATAATAATTGGATACTAATAACAAGTAGGTTATAAGTAGATCAATACTCGCTTCCTTCTCTGATGCAATTCCATGGTTTGTTGCTCCATGTTCCTCTGCCATTTGTTGACCTTCAGGCAAGTGGATATTGAAATCATTACAATTGTAAAAGTCAGACACAAAATTAATTAGAAGATAATATTTGAATAATCCAAAATATTAGTTCGTAATTGCTACTTTGTCATCATAGCTCAATACCTGCTTCTTTTCCTGATGCAACTTTCGTTGCTCCAAGTAGGATGTTTGTATTCTATTTTATCGGGTAACTATATGCTATAGGATAACTGATACTATTTAAAACAAATATATTTAGGGTGTATTGAAGATAATTATGGATAAGTTAAAATATATATCCTTAAAATTAGGTAGGATAAACTCTATATATATCTTACAAAAAGTAATGTACATAAAATGACCACTACATTAGTTTTTGTTTATGTTGTATAATAAAATGATAATATGTGCATTTTATGTTTATAACTTTAGTAAGTGTTTATGCCATTCGGGAACAAAAGGTTTAATCTTTTACAAAAATTCCCTCCTTAAGGTTTAATGAAAAAATCCGGACGGAAATATCCCTGTCAAATTTTTAGGTTGGGGGCAAGACTTGTCTTTATATTTCTCTACGGTTGGAAGAATTGAGGTGGATGAAGCATACCGAAATGACATTTCAACTGTCCAGGAGAATGTCGATGAAGAATTACCCGACGAATTGCATCAGGGTGTGGAATATTTTGAAGAATTTGATATGTCGGTCTCCAAACAAACCATGGAAACATCTTTGAGAAATGAAGAAGGAGAGTAAATAGATGAAAATGAATCAACTGAGGATGAATTGCTTGATGAACTAGAAGGAAACGATGATGATTGATGCTAGTAGTTGTATATTTGTGCATGTAAAATTCTTTGATTAAATTTAAATGGGTTTTTACACTATATACCCATGAAATTCAAAATATTTACAAGTCATACCCATTAAAAATTACAATACCCATGAAATTAAAAATAATTATCAACCTACCCATTTATTACTGTATACATTTGTTATACCTTATAGGTGTATACCTTTAAGGTATATTGCATAAATAATAGTATACAAATCTAGATAGGATTTTTTACATAAAAGTACAAGTTTTAGAGCTTAATTACCAAACATAGCAACATTTTAGTAAAATTACCCTATACAGAGGAAAACACAAGATAATTACAAACATAGCAAAAACATAGCAATATTTTTCCACAACATACTAACCCTTACATTCTTCCCCCTATTTCCCTCAATGTCCCTTTTCCTCCTCCCATTTCCACTTATTTCACTTTTCCTCCCACTATTACCCCTAATTTCACTTTTACTCCTCCCATTTCCCCCAATTTCACCGTATCTCAACTACCAACCACCTCGTATCTAACCGTATCTCACCTACCAACCACATCGTATCTCGTATCTCGTATGTCACCGTATCTCAACTACCAACCACCTTGTATCTCACCGTATCTCACCTACCAACCACATCGTATCTCGTATCTCACCGTATCTCAACTACCAACCACCTCGTATCTAACCGTATCTCGCCTACCAACCACATCGTATCTCATTGTATCTCACCGTATCTCATTGTATCTCACCTTATCTCAACTACCAACCACATCGTATCTCATTGTATCTCACCGTATCTCACCTACCAACCACATCGTATCTCATTGTATCTCACCGTATCTCAACTACCAACCACCTCGTATCTAACCGTATCTCGCTTATCAACCACATCGTATCTCATTGTATCTCAACTACCAACCACATCGTATCTCATTGTATCTCACCGTATCTCAACTACCAAACACCTCGTATCTATTTCTAAACTATTTTAGCATTTGTTTCATCCCGCTTGTGTGTTGTTTCTAACTGTTTCTAAACTATTTTACCTTTTGCATTGTTTCACATTATTTTTTATATTTTGTCTCGGACTTTTTCACTAGCAGTTTGAGACTGTTTCAGCACTGTATCTCACTGTATCTGCAGTATTTTTGCTCCGTATCAAACTGTATCTACGTTGTTTCAGCGCCGTTTCAGATTGTTTCAACACTGTTTCAGGTTGTTTTGGACTGTATCTAACTATTTTTGGACTGTATCTAGCTGTTTCTAGAATGTTTCAACGTTGTTTAGACTGTTTCAGCATCGTTTCAGACAGTTTGAGCGCCGTTTCAGACGATTTCGGCACTGTTTCAGACTCTTTCAGCATTTGTTTCTGATTGTTTCAACTATGTTCACACAATACATATCACATAACGACACATACACACACCCATACACAGATAGAAACAGAGATGCACAATTTAAAATTTTCAGATCTAGTTTAAGATAAATAGATTTGATACAGAAAATAACCCTGAAATCTAACATAAACTCAATTCCCGGTCAAACACCGCGTCAAAAACATCTCATTGAACCTCGCAACAGCGACGACGAGCAGTAGCCACAACAATCTATGTGCTTAAAAATTCATTCTTGATCACAATAAGCTAAAGTGGATTCCTGTACGTAGCTGAGATCCCAGAAATCATAGAACATGAATCTCGTGAAAAAGAAGAACAGTATTGGCATGAAGCCGATGGAGTCAAACCTCGTGCCATCAAAAAATGCAAAGAAGAAGACGAGAAGCGAGCCGATGTCGCTGCAAAGAAAGCCGCGGCTCGTCGGCTTGCTGAGCTGGAAGAGATCGAGCTGGAGAAGTCGACGAAGAAGCTGGATAAGAAAGCTAATCGTGTCTCTGTTCCGAAGGCGATTGAGGCAGAATTAAGGCCGAGGAGGGAGGAGGAGCAAAAGGTGTAGGCAAAGAAGGCGGAGGAAGAGCAGCTGAAGCAGCGCCATATGGTGGGCGTCAGCGGCGGTGGAAATAGTGTGGGTGGAGAAAGTGGGTATTGGGTGAAGGTGTAGGGTATAGGTTGTTGGGCGGAGAAAGTGGGCTTTGGGTCAAGCTATTATATTATTGAAATGTTTGTTGAACAAAGGGAATGAAAAATGAAATGTGATAGGGAAAATATTGCTATGGGATGTAATTTGAAAAATGTTGCTATTTTTTTTGTAATTTGGGTTGCAAATTTGTATATTTGTGTAAAAAACCCATCTAGATATGGGTACCTTTAAAGTATAGTGCATAAATAATAGTATACAAGTCTAGATGAGTAGGGTATGTAAATAGTTTATGGGTGTAGGACTTGTAAATATAAAACTTATAGGTAGAGGTGCGTAAATATTTTGATTTTGATGGGTATTTGCATATAGCTCCCAATTTAAATTGGCCAGTATTGGGCTGAAATTGCGCTAATATGGGCTCGTTTTGAATTAGTTAAATTTCACAAACAGGTAAAAATAGGATGGTCTTGAAATTTGAGCACTTTAAATGTGGTCTTTAAAATTGAGCACTTTTACAGATGAAGTTGAAAGTACAAAAATACCCTTACTAATAGAGTTATTCTCGTAATTACAAAAACGCCACCACACTTTTTGAGTCGTAATTATAAAAAATGTCATCGCACATTTTTAAATTGTATTTACGAAAATGCCACTTTTTCTTACAAAGTAGAAAATAATGCAAATCCATCATTATTTATTTATATAGTGAATCAGAAATCAGGTCCATTTTATGAATAAATAAAGACAAATAATCGTTTCGCTCATATACAAAAATCAAAGCAAAAGATAACATAAGACCAATCCGGCATCATTTCTTCATATAGTGAGCAAAAAATCATGTTCATTTGTAAATAAATGAAGTCAATTAGTACCTTCTTTATTAATTCACAAAAATACATATGAAAATATAAAATCAAGACAATTCGTCTGCATTTATTTATGGAAGCATGTAATTATATTTTGCTTTGATTTTTGAATATGAGCGAAACGATGACGATTTGACTTTATTTATTCACAAAATTGACGTGACTATATGAATAAACATAGACTAATTGACATTGTTTGTACTTTGTAGGGAGCAATAATATTTTTTTAAAATTTCGGCTACATTAAAGTGCAGTGACATTTTTGTAATTATAATTTTATTAAAATATGGGCATTTTATAATTATGAAAGTTCTCAATTTTTAAAGACCACTTTCAACATCTCCTATTTCCTATTATTTGTTTTCCTTCAAAGGGATTTACAAGATTTGACTTAAAAAACAATTAAAGGGTGTGTGATTTGTTTGGGTCACGATGTACTAGATGCTTCAAGATCCGAGTGTGAGAATGGAAGGTAATATAGATTTCTACTATATATATTACTCCCTCCGTCTCGTTTTATTTGTTTCATTTGTTTTTATACGTTCCTTAAAAAAAATTACTGAAAAGGCATCTTTTACTATTTCACTCATCATATTATTCTCTCTTCAATAAATGTTAATCCTTGTTTCTACTTTTAAGATCAATTAATACTATGGACAAAGTGAAAAAAGAGATAGTTAAGTTAGTCTTGAACTCCTAAATTGACAAATAATTTGAAACGACTATTTATCTGAAATGTAGTCTTGGCTCCAGCTTTGGACTTAACCTAAAATATGAGCATTGTGCACGGATCTACATCATTTTCTGTTCAAACCTAATAAATATGTAACTAGGGATTTTTGGGTGAGAGGGATTCATAAGTCTTTAAATAATTTTTTAGGACTCAAGTCTCAAAAAATAGGTAAAAGGGACACTTTTAAGATTAGTACTAATTACTAACATTTTAAAAGCCCCTCAAGTTTTTTTATTTACACAAAGCCCCCACCTCTCATCACCCACCCCCGTCGACCCTTACCCCCATCCTGCCCCCACCACCATCACCCCCCTCCCCCGCCCATCCACTATTCCACCACCACTCTCCACCACTCACCGCCACCTTCTACCACCTCCTACCACCCTCCACTACCCACCACCACCTTCTATTACCCTCCACCAGCAACCACCACCCTCCACCACCACCCCACCACCCTCCACCACTCCAATAAAAGGATGTGTACATATCAGTCGAGATGTGTACACATATAATTAAGATGTGTACACATCTCGTCTGATGTGTACACATATTATTAATATGTGTACACATATAATAATATGTGTACACATCTCGTGCACATATAATAATATGTGTACACATCTGTATACACATATTATTATATGTGCACGAGATGTATACACATATTATTATATGTAATAATATGGGTACACATCAGACGAGATGTGTACACATCTTTTTCAGTCGTGAAAACATATACAAAATTATATAAACATACAGAAAATATGTTTACACATCCGAAAAGATGTGTAAAACGACTAGAATTAAAAAAAAAAACTTAAAAAGAATGAAACGGGGATGAAGAGGAAGAAAACGGAGAAGAACAAAGAAAAAATAAAATTAATACGAAGAACAAGAATGAAAAATAACGTGGGTGGTGATGAAGTAAAATTTGAAAAGAAATCTAGAAGAAAGAAGAAGAAGGAAGAAGAAAAAAAGAGAGAGAAAGAAGAGAAGTGAGAGAATTAAGTTTGAAATAATTTGAAATATGAGAGAGTGTGTAAAAGTAGGTGGGAAGGAGGGAGATTGAAAATTTGAAAATTGGGGTGTTTTTGTAAATCCGAAAATATTTATTTTGCCCATAAATTTTTAATGACTACACTTTAGCCCTCACTTAAATTAATTAAGAGTTGACTTGGTCTTGTCCCTTATTCTTATTTAAAGACTTGGAGGTCTTTTCCCCTCTTTTCTCTCATGTAACTAGAGGTTTTTGGGTGAGAGAGACTCATAAGTCTTTAAATAGTTTTTTAGGACTCAAGTCTCAAAAAATAGGTAAAGGAGACACTTTTAAGATTAGTACTAATTACTAACATTTTAAAAGCCCCTCAAGTTTTTTTTATTTACACAAAGCCCCCCACCTCTCATCACCCACCCCATCTACCCTTACCCCCCCATCCAGACCCCACCCCCATCACCCCCTCCCCCACCCATCCACTATTCCACCACCACTCTCCACCACTCACCGCCACCTTCTACCACCTCCTACCACCCTCTACTACCCACCACCACCTTCTATTACCCTCCACCAGCAACCACCACCCTCCACCACCACCCCACCACCCTCCACCACTCCAATAAAAGGATGTGTACACATCAGTTGAAATGTGTACACATATAATAATATGTGTACACATATTATTAATATGTGTACACATATTCTTATATGTGTACACATCTCGTACACATATAATAATATGTGTACACATCTCATCTGATGTGTACGCATATTATTATATGTGTACGAGATGTGTACACATATTATAATATGTGTACACATCGGACAAGATGTGTAATATGTGTACACATCGGACGAGATGTGTACACATTTTTTCCAGTCGTAAAACACATCTCCAAAATTGTATAAACATACAGAAAATATGTTTACACATCTGAAAAGATGTGTAAAACGACTAGTATTAAAAAAAAAAAAACTTAAAAAAATGAAACGGGAAGGAAGAAAACGGAGAAGAACAAAGAAAAATAAAATTGATACGAAGAACAAGAAAGAAAAATAACGTGGATGGTGATGAAATAAAATTTAAAAAGAAAGCTAGAAGAAAGAAGAAGAAGGAAGAAGAAAAGAGAGAGAGAAAGAAGAGAAGTAGGAGAATAAAGTTTGAAATAATTTGAAATATGAGAGAGAGTGTAAAAGTAGGTGGGAAGGAGTGAGATTGAAAATTTGAAAATTGGGGTGTTTTTGTAAATCCGAAAATATTTTTTTTGCCCATAAGTTGTTAATGACTACACTTCAACCCCCACTTAAACTAATCTACCTTTGACTTGGTCTTGTCCCCTATCCTTCTATTGAAACTTATGGGGACCTTTCCCCTCTTTTCTCTCAGGTAACTAGTAATATAAAGAGTTAAATATAATTTTAGAACCCACAACATTTAAATTTTAATAATGGTTCACTTTTTATCTTTCACCTATTCCCCGTTTCAATTTCGGACTCGCAGTAATTTGCTAGCTTGTACTAGCCCTTTTCAACAAGAGTGCAGCTTGTCCTTCATTCAAGTTCCAATTTCATTGTTTACTAAATCTTTCAAGAAAAAAGAAAGAAACCATGTGAAGCATTAATCAGGATTTATTTTTCCAGAAAATGTATTTCGCATTAATAATGTGATCAGTGTCTTGGCTTCCAAAATTTATGTAACATAGCAGTGATGGTAACACCCAGTACCAATTCTGTTACCAGATATTATATTGTTAGCCAAAATCCAAGTATTGGAAGGGGAGTCTTGGCGCAACTGGTAAAGTTGTCTTCGTATGACCTATAGGTCATGGGTTTAAGCCTTGGAAACAACCACTTATGCTTGCATAAGGTTAGACTGCGTACATTACACACTTTGGGGTGGAGCCCTTCTCCGGACCCTGCGAACGCGGTTTTGTCAATTGATGGACACTATATCCTAAATCCTAAAATGTATTGTTACATCTGGTTAAAGTTAAAAAGAAATAAGTATCAAAGTCCAAAGAGTCAATACATTTGTGAACTTGGGGTCAAAGAGGAGAAGCCGCTGTCAAGTACTACCAAACAAGGTTTGACATGCTACCATATCAGCACCAACAGCCCCACCACACATGCTAATGAAAAAGAAGAAGGAACAACTTGTAGAAATTCATTAAAGGACATTGAAAGATACACAGAGTTGTGATTCTTGATCACAAATACAATAAGTAAAAACACAAGAACAAACAAAATATGTAACTTCTCAACAAATGATACAGAAAATGAGTGATATAGTATTGGTCACTTTCATTACATAGTTTAGTCTTGTTTGGTGAACCATGCCAGGTTTGGTTTTCTTGATGTTGCATATTACTGGTCAAGCTTGCTTCCAGCAACGTCGACAACAAATCTGTACCTCACATCATTTTTCTCCAACCTCTCCATGGCAGTGTTGACATAATCCATTTTCACTATCTCAATCTGGGAAGTTATCCCTCTTTCTTTGCAGAACTCAAGCACTTCCTCTGTTTCCTTCATGCTTCCAATGAAGCTTCCAGTGATTGTCTTCCTCCCTAATCGTTAAAACAAATCCATTAAACAAGTCAATCCATCAACTGCAATAGTGTAATGTGTATAGTCATTATTATTGTTGTTATTAACATTGTCCATTAGTGCCAACATGGTTCCTTAAAGACAATCCTATAAGCCTGCAATGAATTTATCCTAATCATTAGTGCCGCAAATAAAGACAACAGCACCTGCATATTTGGACTTTTCTGTATAGATTGTTTTAAATTAGAAATTAATCAGAATGCTCCACTTGATTAGTCAAACAGCCAAGAAACGTTACTACTTACTACGATATGGATTGAAATGATTTATATTAGTCGATCTCAACTAATTTGGGATTGAGATGTGGTTGATTGATTGAGTAGTACAAAAAACAAGAGTAGTAACTCACCAAGCATAATCATGGGGGTGATAAACTGCATGGGGGTATTGATAACCCCCATCAGGATTAGTTTACCATCCACTTTGAGCAGAGAAAGGTAGGGCTCAAGAGGGTGGAACACAGGGATCGTGTCAATGATGTAGTCAAATGAATCAGCAGCCTCTTGCATCTTAGTTGTGTCCGAGCTAACAAGGTACTCATCCGCGCCAAGGTCTGTCAAGGCCTCCTCCTTCTTCCTATCTGAAGAGCTAATGACAGTAACATGATGTCCCATAGCTTTAGCTATCTTCACTCCCATATGTCCCACTCCTCCCAATCCCAAAATAACTCCTCTTAATCCACTCTGCGTCAATCCAAAATGGGTCAAAGGGCTGTATACTGTCAATCCAGCACACAATATAGGTGCTGCCTGTTCCTGGTGCCATACCTTCTGGAACTTTCACAACAAACCTGTACATGGAGAAGAAAAATTCAGTCCATTCTTGATTCACAATATATACAACAATCATGAACCAATTTGAATTATATTGTTTTCTTGATATTCTTTGTCACATTTGTTATAATTCAAGAATCATCTATGGATTCATGAACTTCCATTCAATTTCTTTTCTATAACAAGTTCTCTTGTATATTGCTTTAATCATAATAACATTAACAAGTCTCACTTGTCTTGGTCTCGAGACTTCATTAGCAAAGTACTATTTCACTAGTTAATTAATCAGATTATTCAGCAATTTTTGTTGTTGTTGGTCAATATGAAGTCTAGGCTTACTTTTGATCAACAACCATTGAACTAGCAAATCCTCCTTGGGTAGGTTGGCCATCAGTGTAGACATCATTGTAACTCCATATCCTCTTATTGCAGTATTGCTCAATGTCTTGGTTGCAAGGACGACAACTCCTGCAACTTCCAACGATCACACCCACTCCAACAGTGTCTCCCACTTTGAACTTGGTGACATCTGATCCCACCTCCACAACTTCACCAACCACTTCATGTCTTTATCACAAGCAGGTACCAAACAAGCAAAAAGTTAAAAGGGATAAGATCAACATATAGTGACTAACGAATAAAATTGGTAAATACTATATCCAATTGAAGCACAAGTCTTTGCATTTGGATAAAAAGTAAGTTACGGTACACAACTTTAATCAAGAAAAGAAGCAGTGGTCCTAAAGTCGCTTCATGCCATATAGAAGAGTCATCACACGTAGTACAGTTTGTTATATTTCCCAAATAACGTTAAGATACCTATTGTCAGCCTAAAAAAGAGAAAGAGAATAGATTATCATATCACAGCCACCGCAATGATCATTAAGTTTGTTAAGCCTCAGACAACTGATTAGGCAATTTCTTCATTCGAAATGAGATGATGGTAGGGCGCCCCTTTCCATCTTGGAGCTAATGCACATTTCACTACACTTATTGAGCCTGAAACAAAAATTCTTGATAAAGCATTCGTTCAATTTGGATTCTTTGGCTAACATATCTTTCTGTATAACCAATGGACGAATAAAGACTCAAAGATAAATACCATTAACAGTGGTGCCTTGTTCTTTAATATTCTAATTCTTCAATGATTTCTGATAATTATAATTCCACCTAACTATGACATTCCATTTGATTGGATAGTTCTTAGGAAAACTGAAATTAGAAAGAGAGCCATTGTAATGCCAAAAGGGAATATGCAAAGTCACAAGCATGCAAATATTTACTGTAGCAGATATGAAAAAACAAAGCGCGATCATTATCCACTGAGTTCCTAACGCAAGCCGAGTCTTGGAGATTTCTCGGTTATGAAAGAAAAAGCGGAAACAAAGAGGGTGGACGTGAGAGAGAGCAAGTACCCTGGAACCATGGGGTAATTGGACATGCCAAGGTCATTCTTGACCTGATGAAGATCAGTGTGGCAGAGTCCACAGCACAACACCTTGATTCCAACATCCTCAGGGCCTGTGTTTCTGTCAATAAAAATGGAAGTTTGCATTAATCATAAATATCACAGATAGAAACTGGTACCATTTTACAAACTTGTTTTCAGAAATGTCATTCTTAAGTCTGGTCGGTAAGGTCTGCGTATACGAGATATGTCGTTGTTGTTGTAAACTGGTATCATCAAAAGTATTACTCAAACTGCTACTATGTAAAGTACCTGAGAGTGTAAGAATATGGTGAAAGAACACCAGAAGGGTCTCTAGCAGCCCATCCTGTAACTTTTTTCTCAACTTCCAAACTGCCCATGATAATTTAAAAGCCTTTTTACTTAGAAAGCAAGAGATAATTATAGCTAAGGAGAACAGAGAAAGGAGATTCTTGAGGTATTTGAATAACTTGTACGTTGGTATACGCCATATATATAGTTTGTGAATAGTGGAAGCCAAGTATTAGGTACATAAGGAGTATTACTATATTTCTTAATTTTAGGTCCATAGAAAATTCAAAGAAGAAAAAAAAAAAATAGTTGGACATGCAATAGTGGTATACGTGACATCTCAGCAAACAGATTACCATCCAATCGTGAATTTGTGAGGGTTGGTGAGCTTCTTTTTCAATTTTATTTTTCTCCCTTCTTACTTTCCATTTGTTGGTACATATCCTTCTTTTTCCTATAGTATTTGCTAGTTGCTACTATGTCCAACCCCAAATACTAATCATTTAAGTAAATTAAATTACTTCAAAACAACTGATACATTAAAAAATATACTCCAAGAGAAATTATTTTCTTCCACCCTCCATAAGAATAAACGAGTTACAGGATCATTACAAGTATCATACCATCTATCGAGTGTACATATGTTTAGACATGTTACTATCTCCATTTTTCTTTCGACGAAAGGTCATTATATATGGCGGACTTGCCTTGGAACCTCATTTATTAATTTAAATTTCAAAAGTAATATACTGTGGAGTCTGGACAAACACAAGCAACAATAATTAAAAAGGTACACTAATATACGAAGTTTATGCATTATTAGTATATCAAGAGTCATGAATCCGAATCGTTTTGATTATTGTTTCAATTTTGAAATACCGAGATCTTGATTTTAAATGTGTCCATATCATGCTTTGAGGTTAATATGAGGTTCATGGAATAAAATGAGACATGAGTAGATACCATTATCTTACAATTGAAAATTTCCAACGTAAAATTAAGACCTTCCTATTATGAAAAATTTCTTTTGAGGGAGACCTAGCGTGCTTTATGGGTCCCTCTGAGTTTGGTGAATGATGCTATGTCACTACCTCGTCACTACTATTCGGAAATATACAATCTTTATAGTGGAGTATAAATAAATTTCTAATCTGAAAATTGACGTTTTTTTCCTTTCCAAAAAAGGATAAAAGGGTGCACGTCCAGCTACGAAAAGATTGGAGTATTTACTTTTCATTCGGCGTTTAGAAAGTCAAGGTGTTTCTTCTATATATACACACACTCCATCTGTCCATTATTAGTATATATATAGTATACTAGTGCCTCGACACGTGCGTTGTACGTGGAGCCGATTTTAGTAGCCACATTGTTTTGTAAAATTAAGTAAATATTATTAATATTATACATGGAGAACCAAACTCTTATAGCGCACCATAAATCAAAGCCAAGTATAATACAACTAATATTTAGGAATTAAAATTGTATGTACCGTTGATTATAGTAATAGTTAAGGAAGTAATTAACACACGTGAATAGTATGATTACTCAGTAGGAGTATTTAACTTCATCACATACTGGGTTTGTTGCAACTGATTTGCGTTTGTTACGCGATATTAATAATTGTCGTTAAATTTTAAAATTGTTGATAACATAACGTTTGTAGGATAACTTCTTGTCGTTTTTTTAGTTTGCCATCTACCAGTATGGTTTATTTACCTGCATTCGCTACAATGGACATTTCCATATTCCAATTAATTTATGCGCCTTTTCCTTCTCCTATATTTTACACACATACATATATTACATATTTTTTACCTGAAATGCCGTTTGAACAATATAAACGTTATCCTGTAATATTATGTAGCAGTTAATATCAACATTTGTAATGATTGTACACATATGTAACCAATGAGAAATAATCTGGGAAAAGCAATACAATCACAAGTATTGTATTAGGAGATTCGAGGATCAAAATGATAAAGGCAACGATACCAACAATTTTAATGTTATGCCACTACATCGATAAATACTGCCTAAATAATAATACTATAATACAATAACTCCATAGTCAATGTAAGTGAAATAAACCCATCTAATTTTCCTCGACTTTGAATTTTGTTCTTAGTAATTAGACGTTCATCGTCATTGTCTTTGTCTTCTTTCTTTGTCTCTTTGCTAATTTCTCATCTTCCACAATTTCAATTGCATCAATATTTTCAGCTTCATGTATCTTGAACCATTAAACTCCCTTATCTTTACTCAAGATCAATTTCCGATAAAATGAAGATTCTTCCTTCTGCCGCATTTAATATGGGGGCATATGTTAAGTTTTGATTTATGGCACATAGGAACATATTAAAGTTGTTATCTTTATTTAAGTATAAAACTTTCTAACCTTGTCACCGGTGGATAGAATGTATTCGGTAGATGAAGAACTCGTGCTATTAATATTAGATATGGGTTGGCCAAATTTTTTTGGAGGTATAAATAATAAATGTGGTTCTGCTGTGAAGGAAAACATCTTTTCACATCTATACTTGTGGGAGCACCTCTTACTCTATGTTGTTGTTCAGAAAGGGCACGTCTGGTGGTGTCACTGAACGGTACTCTGTGGCAAAGGTTGGACACGGCTATTTGATGTTTTACTCAGTTTAAGCTTTTTAGGCAGCTCAAGTTTAAAAGGGGTAAATTGGTAATATGATATTTGGTCTTTTGGAGGACATGCTTTTATAGTAATATGATACACACACATTAAAGTATTGTAAGCTCGGTTGATTGGACACATTTACATACACGTTTAGTTGTTTGGTAGATTACGAAGCTCAGTTGATTGGCTGCAGTATAAGACATGTCTATACGCAGTCTTTTTTTATCTGTACATAACGCTTTGTTAATAAAATCTTTTATTTACCAAAAACAAAATATTGTAAGCTAAGAAGTTTTTTTTTTTTGGATTAATGCATTGTAAGCTAGCTATTGATGTGGCTTCCCCAACAACTCGTCCGTAAGCTGTTTTCTTAAAACCCCTACCCTACACCTCCCCCTCCTCTAACTCAAGAGAAAAACGAAGTTCCAACAGGACTACGTTATCCACCACACGAACTCCTAATCGAGTACCAAGTTTATGTTAGATATTTCTTCAAAGAAACACCCCCCAAGGGTTTGGAGACGAAGAAAGAGTAATTTTATTGGTTTCTAACTAAAATTATACTATGATGAGTACTTACCATTGAACAACTGTGCTGTTTTCTGCAGAGGAAATAACACACATTTACTAGCTCATATATGACTCGGAGGCACCAATATTGTATACACAAATACACACACGTTATTTGAGACGAACACACTCAAATATTATACAAAATATAGTTAAATTTTCAACTGAACTTAAATAAAGAAACATTACCTATGACGATTTATATAGTCGATCACAACTTAGTTGAGATTGAGGCTTAATTATTATTGTATAATTAAAAATTTATTTGGAAACATAGTATACTAACTTACTCATGTAGTACAATAATTTAAAGTCCTGAATCGACCTTTGATCTCTGGTTTGCAGGTGAATTTGCTAAAATTCAATCGTTTTAAAACGTGCCAACCATTCTGCTGGTGATGGATGGAAAAGCTAACAACCAAATTTTCTAATCCAATATGAATATAATTAGCATTGCATGTTGGGAAAATTGTAGATGGTTCATACATGTGAACATGCTACCTTAATTCATGGATCGTAATTTAGAATGATTCCTTAATTAATAAAATAAAGCACGAATCATCATTAGCGGAGCTAAAAGATACAATAAGTGGACACAGGCTGAAAATAATATTCCTACAAAATAGTAGTACTATATATTTAAAACGGAAAATAAAGTCTTAAAACCAACATAATTTCATACCCAAATCCACGTACAAGCTAAATTGTAGACACTATTGCTTGTTTAAAATGTTAGACGCCGACACTACTAATCATGTGCGTTAGATAAAGTAATGTATACTATTTAGAATGCCAGTAGTCATTAATCAAAGGACAATGTCCTCGTCTAATAGTGAACCTACGGTTGACTTTGAGTTTGCAATAGCAAATTAAATAAATCAGAGACTAGCAGATTCGACAACAAAGTACAAGTGTGCAACAACACAAAACTTTTATTGATTTCTGTTCCAAGAATCTCTAGAGAATTCAACCGACGTGCTTGCTCCATTGTCATTCCCATCTGGAAACAATTATAGGCACCTAATTAATCAAGAATCATGGTAATTAAGGAGGGTGGGTGGGTATAAGTTTGTATTCAATGAAGATTATTTCTACCAGTATGATAATATGCGCATAGGTCAGAATTGACCTCTACTAGTTATTGAAAGGGTCTACTCATCAGTCATTCACATGCATTATAGCTAAATAGGTGTCATTTTCGAAATACTTTTACTTGGCAAATTCAATTGTCTTTTTCATTACGTCAAAATGTAAAAACAATGAGCCCACATCGTTTTCTTGTTGCATTTTAAGCAAAATGTATTCTACCCAAAAGATCTACCTAACAAGTCCAAATTGTAAGCTATTGATTTGGGTTCCACCAACTTCAAGGATACAACTTGAAGTCAGTGGATAAGCTGCTTGATTAAAGGAAAGAAAAAAGGAAAATTCTAAATATTTCTATTGTCTTCTATATCCACCACAGAAACTCTTGAGAACGAAATTGTTTTTACCCAAGGTAGTGGACTGGTGGTAGACTGGTAGTGGACTGGTGGTGCAGTGCACTCCTCTTCCTCTTTAGTATTTTTTTTTTTTAAACAGAATTTTATATGGGTGAATCTGCTAATATTCCTTTTAAACATACCAACCAGTTAATGTGGATGCATGGAATTTAAAAAGTGGGATATGGATATTACGAAAGATTGCTTTGGTGGGAGGATTGCAGGAGAATTTACATAAATGAAAAGGCCATGCTATATTAGTTCATGGACTATATATAGCAAATGCTACCTAAAGGAGGGCTGAGATCAATCTTCTTGAAGTTATTTGTTTGAACTGACGAATCTTAATTATTACATGGATTATCTTTAACAAATTTCTACCAGAATATTTGAGCACGTAAACAACTTAGAGGTACTTTTTCTTTTGCCAATTCATTGAAATATTAGACACGGTCAACCAAAACTTAAAATCTCAATAGTCATTAATCATTAATATCAAAACCCAACGTCGTTCTCCGAGGGTAACCTACCAATTAATCCATACGCAGCTGACTTTGAACGTCGGATGAAAATAATGCAAATTAAACAATTATTACTGATGGAGACAGTATATCACAACAAACAGCTGAGAGGTAGCAATCTCGTTTTCAAGTCAAAGAATCTCACAAAATTAATCAAACAACGTGCTCGGTAGACATTGTCAATTTTGTAGAAAACTCGAGGTTTAAGCTTATGCGCTGGGAGCACAAGGATGGGAAAAGAGCAACATGGTAACTAAAAATGTTGAGAACCATCAAGAGTTTGTGCTCGAATGAATATGATTCCTCAATTCTTAATAAGGTCGTGTTTGAGCTCTAAAATATGTAAAAAATAACTTTGGTAGAAAGTGTTTTCTCCTTTAATGAATCTTACACGACACGATCCGAACCAAAATAAAATAAGGTTAAGTTTGATGAAATTTGCCATTCGATTTAGTACCGGTATCCTTTAGGTACTCGACTCAAGCAAAAGAGTGAGAGACCTGTAAAATACAAAATACAATGATTTTTTTTTTCTTTGAACGTCTACATTTATAATTCATAGGTTTATGTGCATGGATATCTACATGCTCTACGCGAATATATAACGCTTAGCTCTATTGAATTTTCCACATGATTCAAGATGGAAGTAGCAAGTTAATATAATTTCCCTTTTAACCTTTTGGAATCTAAACTACGATTATTTGATTTTCTGATCTACATCAGATTCTTACGAACTCGTGGTGTCGTGCATGTTATTAACTTATAAATTGGAATATAGTAATTAATAGCGACAATAATTGAAGCTCACTCATTTTCTTAGGTTTATAAGTATTTTAAGACAAGGAAAATCCCAGTATAACTTTATCATGATTGGCAGTGTATAATTGCAGTTAAAACTAAAGATAATACAAGTTCCACCATCCATGAACAATATTTATGGTGGTCGACAGTCAAATTCATCTGAAATATTAATGCATTATAATGGATCTGTTAATCAACAAATTTACCTTAAATTGAAAATCCCAACATAGCGTTCATACTTGAGAAATGATCAGGAGACGTTAGCACACTAGCCAAGTCTTGTCTGACTTGGGCTGCATGACTTAGTCTTAATTGTTGCAGCTTCAGAAAAGACTCCTAAATCTGTGAAAATGACTGCAAATTCTGGCTGTTTCTGATAATTGGGGGGGGGGGGGGGGGGGATGGGATTACGCAACAGTTAGCCAAGACTTAGCAAATTCTTTACTGCTGGAATGCAATACTATCCATGGATACATATGTAGTTTAGGAGTAACTTTGCCTAGAAATTGACGGAACTGACAGACTTGTACACTTTAAAACCACTTGTACAGGGATTGGCTATGGTTTTATATACACACACCATATTTGCCAGAAGCAATAATTTTAGGGTCGCGAAGGTAGTATCAGCTACATCATCATGCTATATACAAGACTATGGACAAGGAAGAGGACAGAGACACCACAAATATGCTAATCAGCCACTACTAAAACTGCTTGCCTGTTGTACTGAATTGAAAAACCTAATCATGTCGTCATAAACATCTTCTTTTGCCCTTACGCTCAGCAGGAAGTCAATATGACCATATTCCTCAATGTAAAGCAGATCTGGCTTGGATGTCAACTCTTTTAGTGTATGTTGGACGTCTATGACATCTGCTAATGCATCATTGCCCCCATAACCCATCCACAATGGCAATGAAGTAGGAATCAGGCTGATATCAAATTCTGGGGGCTCAGACTGCTTATAGTGCATGAGGTTTTTCCACATTCCATAATCATACATAGCAAACTTTCCTTTACGAATCACTGCAAAAGTTGGGATCAGGAATATAAGGCCAGATGACAATATAAGAGTGTTAACCTACATGTGCACGCAATTGAAGTAGCAAATCATAAAAAAATTAACATATTTGCAAAAGGGCAGGATACACTGACAAAAGAAGACTGACAACAACTGATTCAAGAAATCGAGATGAACAGGGAATACAAGCCAACCCCAAGGAATGATTTAGTGGTAGCCTCTAGCTTTAAACCAGATCTGACTTATAGTCCTTGTCACCCCACTCCTAGGGGACAAGCTTACTATTTCCCATCCCACTTGGGGAAAAAAAGAATGGCATATTTATGATATGTATAATCTGAATGTATATACTTACTCTGGAAGAGATGATGCAAATTTTTCGAGGATGACGGGTGAGGTTCATATTCAAGATAGAAATCAATCCGTGAATCATTGAAGCAACAATTCGTCCCTGCATAAATATTGATCAATGAGAAAATTTTAAGGAGACACAGTAAACTTCATACTTTTTGAGATAGTTTAGTAGCAAGAATTCTTCCCTGCATGAATATCTTAGGTGCCATATCACATAAACTGTTTGTCGGGGAGAAAGTAAGAAAAAGGACCTGCTACATAAGGATAAGCCAATGTGCTATGCATGAAGTTGAAGATAAGTATCAAGAACTTGAAGCAAACTTGCTCAAGTTTAGTTGTTTTTCAACCACCGTGAACAATAAGCTAGGCAGAGCTTGAAATGCTTCAGAACAATTCAATTCTTATGTATTTACAGATAACCTTATGCCATTGATTATTTCCAACAATTCCTAATGCCATTGATTACTGGATACCATTCAGAAGAACGTTTCCTAATTATGTTACATCAACAAAATTGGTGTCTAATATAAATAAACAGTTACCAAATAACCTTAAGCTTATAAACAGTTGCTAAAAATAGTAGGGATATCCAAAAGTATTGCTTTCAAGGCTAGTCATATAACTAACAAATTGAATTTTCTAGAGCGTATGCAATCAGAACTTTAAGCAGCAAACAGAGTTCATATAGAGGATACATTCAAAATGACTTGGAGGGTGGCTTTTATGGTGTTTCTAGGAAATCATTCACAAATACTCAGGGCCAACTTTTGCATAAGACAGTTGAACCACCCTAGACCAGCAATTGACCAAGTTCTAAGCTTACGATGATCAGTTAGAACCAGTAAAAGTCGTATTACTAAATTGCAGGGACAAAAGAGCAAAAATGTCTCTGTAATATACTAGTGCCAAAAAAATAAAATAAAGATCTTGTACAGAAAAAGACGGAAATACACAGAAAGTAAAGATGTACAATGAAGAAGAACCTGTAATAGCACTAAGCCAGATGTCACAGTGAATACGCCCTTCACACATCATATCCATGATTTGAGTCCCCGTATTACTGCAAACAGTATAAGAAGAGTCATAACTTTAAAGAAAGGCATTGGAAGATCATGAGAACACTGGATAAAAATGAAAGAATGCGGAACCTTTTGAAATTAAGTTGATGGATGCCCAATGCAAGAATTACCTAATCCATAGAATAAATTTGTCAAGAGTATTTTCAAAGTCATATGTATTAAAACTAACATTCGAGACACTATTTCTATTACCTCATCAAGACGCATTTTGACTAATCTAAGGACAAAATTTGTGGTGATATGATCCAAATATGATATAGGACAAAGGAGCGCTGCAGCTTTGACCATCTCCACGATATCTGGCTGAGTAAAAGCAGCAAGAGACATGATTGTTCCCTGAAAATAAAAATGAACAGAAAATAAGATGCTGTGGAGGGAGAGAAGAGGCTTACAATTAAACAAGAAATTGATTTTACGAAAGAATAGAACCTGTGAATGTCCGACAACAAAAATTTTTGCTTTTGTTATTGAATTTACATATCGAATCATTTCTGCAAGGTCATAAAGAGCCAACTCTTCCCAGCTCCAATCCCAGAAATCCTAAGCCAAATTCAATCAAGGCTGTAAGATACTGCCGTTACAAAGAGTTATGTATAGTAACTAGCACATCATCAGGAACTGCAAAGAAACAAGCAGGAACTGCATATGTGATTTCTGGAAGAAATTATACTTTTATAAGAACAGACAAATCTATGAAATATCTGGCAGTAACTAGCACATCCTCTGCCCATTAGGAGATATATATTGGCTAAGCATGAAAAGAGTTCCACTGGCCTATTCAACACCATTGGTAGGAGTATATACTAAAATTAATGACTTAGGTCTTCTATGAAGATTCAATGTGGAAAGAAGAACATCATCTAGTTTCAACTTTCAAACTGAATTGTGTATGATGCAAATCAGTATAACTAGTAAATTGTGTAATTATTCTGAGACAACATTGAGATAAAGTGTCTCGTCAAATGTGGGAGGAAAGGAGAACATACTTTTGCAAATAAACCAAATCATGTCATTTCAAATCTAGTAGAAAAACTCTATGTTGGTAAGTAGGGCACTGCAGAAGCAACTGGGGTATGGGCTAATGGCTCAGATTGTTTTCCATTTTTTGAGATTGAACACTCAATGGGGATGCAAGTCCTTGAAACTTTTGATCTTACTATTCACTCCAAATTTCATTCTTCTTTTCTTAATACACACCATCTGAACATATACCCCCTGAATTGATCCTTCAGCCCCTTGAATATGTCAAGTCTCTAAAAGATCATAAAATCACCTAGAACTTTTCTCTTCTATGCATTCTAGGAGAACCCTAGCCATGAGGCTTTCCCGCTCTTCCATTATCAGCATTACTCTAGCGTTTTTCCCCTCCTACAACCAAAAAGTGTTAGGTCTAATCATAAATGGTCATCTCTAACCCTCCTTGTCATCAGTACTGTACCTAGCATTGATACTGGGACTACCACTATTTTTTACTAAATGCACTTCAAACGAAATACGCACAGAAAAGAAAGGAGTTACGAAGAGGACTAAAGGAGTATTGATAGGATATCTGCTTAATTCTTCCTTGAAATCTGTTTGCTGTATCTCGATTAAGGCTGTCTAATAGCCCGGTTTGGGCCGGGACGGACCGGACCGGACCGGAAACCGGTCCGGACCGGAACGGAACCGGCTCAAATCGGGCCAAAAGTTAAAAAAAAAAAAACCGGCTCGTTCCCGTCTCGGCAGCACCAAATTGGACCGGACGAACCGGACCAAAATGGACCGGAGGAACGGAACCGGCTCAAATCGGGCCAAAAGTAAAAAAAAAAAACCGGCTCGTTCCCGTCTCCGCAGCACCAAATTGGACCGGACGAACCGGACCAAAATGGACCGGAACCGGACCGGTCCGGACCGGACCGGACCGGAAGGCTGATGGGCTTAGCGAAAAATAGCCGTTGGGCAACGGCTATTTCAAGCTTAGCCGTTGGCCCAACGGCCAAAAACGGCTATTTTAGCCCCCCCACCCCCCTAGGCGCCCCCATACCCCCCCAACCTATTTTTTTCTATAAATACCATCATATTTCACCAATTTATTCACAATTTCTCTAATATTCTCTCTAAATCTCTATCAATCTCTCTTATTTCTACAAAGGCTATTTGCTAAATTGCATTACAAAAAACTATTTGGAGTAAAGTGGAAATATTGTTCGGTGCGGTTCCGGTCAAGTTTCAACTTTCACTTCCTAAGTTCTACATTCTAAGTTCACGATATCAAGTAAACTCGTTCTTACTTTTTATTATCTATTTTATTTTTGTGCAATATTATTGTTTGTAGCATATTTTAGTAATTTGTTTGAAGCATATTTTAGTAATTATAAAAATGTCTGGAATTTGGAGATCAATTACGGGTAGTGGTCGTAGATCACGTGCTTCTAACCGAGGGGGGATGATAGACGTAGTCGTGCTTTAGGTAAAAGACCAGTTGGTACTTCTAGCGCCCCTTCTCTTCTAGATGATTTTACTCAGGAAGATGACTCGCAATTTTTGCATGATATAAATTTTGATCAACCACTAGATAATGATTTGTTAGAGGCACGATATCAAGAAAATACCGAAGGGGCTAATTTAGATGATGAAACACCCACTAGTCAATTTCAAGGTGAACCTGAAGAAACTGAATTACCACCTATGCCTCCTAGTAGAGAACCAGTGGGACGAGTCGAAAGATCGGATGTGTGGAGATTTATGACTAAAAATGTTCCGGAGCAGACCGCTAAATGTAATATTTGTAGAAAAGTTTGGGCTTTTAAAACCGGCAGCCATAATAGTGGGACGGGAAAGTTGAGAACACACTTAGAAAACCATCATAAGGATGAATGGGATAGGAGGCCGGGTGGCCCTCGGTCAGGGAACAGAATGGCTCCATCGCAAGGTAGTGGAGTCCAACAGGAAATTAACCCAGTGACGGGGGGGCTTATGCATTATGATAAAAAGAAAGATAGGGAACAAATGGCAAAAATAATTGCGGTAGAGTGCTTACCTTTTACATTTGCTTCTTGTCAAGGTTTTATTCGTTATATTCAAACCGTATATAATCCATCTTTTCAAGGTTTTCCAAAAACTACGGTTAGAAGTGATATTATAAAATTTAAAAATGAATATAGACAATATTTACGATATATATTTTATCACTTTGATTGTAGAGTTTGTCTTACTACTAATTTGGGTCGTGGTGTTAATGGGTATGAGTATTTAACAGTTACTTGTCATTGGATAGATCTTAACTGGGTAATGCAAAAAAGAATTTTAGCATATTCCGCTGTCGATGAACCACACACGGGATCATTTATTAAGAGAGAAGTTTCGGATATTTGTAAGGCGTATTATCTTAGTGATAAAATTTTAAGTATAACTCTTGATAATGCTGCAAACAATGATTATGCTATTGGTAAGTTAAGACCCGGATTGCATCCCCCTTTTGAAGAATTGTTTCATGTTAGATGTGCATGTCATATATATAATTTAGTTGTAAAAGATGGCCTTAAGTTATTTGATCCTACTATTATGAAGGTTAGACTCGCAATTAGTTATATTTTTAAATCTAAAAAACCGGATAGATGGAGGGACTTTCAAGTAGAGTGTGTGAAAGAAGGTTTAGCTCCTAGAAGAGTTCCCAAGGAAGTTGCAACTAGGTGGAACACTGTATATGATTCTTTGAATGTTGCTTACACTTTACGAGTGCCTATTACTAGTTATTTTAATCGCAAAGTGGCGGAAGTGTATCACCTAGAAGAATCTGATTGGCAAAATGTTGAGCGTCTTCTCCTTTTTTTAGCAAAGTTTTTTTATGCTACTAAACAATTTTCGGGTCAATATTATCCTACAATCACTACCATGTTGTATTTTATAGCTGGAATATCAAAATTACTTAACGATTATAGAGTAGTGCCTGGTTATGAAGTTGCGGTAGAAGCAATGATTGAAAAATTTAAAAAATATTTTTTCCCGATTCCACCACTTTATTACATTGCATCTGTATTACATCCATGTTTTAAACGTTTTAATACGGAAATGCTAATTAGAGAAATTTATCGGACTTTGAGAATTACTGACGAAGAAACACCAAGTGTAGAAACAGTCTGTGCGCAGGTAATTGCAGATTGCCAACGGATTTATGAAAGGTATAGGAGTGAAGCTAATAATGTTGTTCCAACTGTTCCAAGTGGAGCTGGATCAAGTTCAACGCAGGCTCCCAAAAGAGCTGCAACCGGATTGGGATGTTTTTCCAGCCTTAATCAAAGGCTTTCTAGCAGGCATTCGAGTAGCAGCGGAGGGTTCAACGAGCTTGATGTTTATCTACTTCATGCTTGCAAGGATGTTGATTATTTTGGAAGCGAGCAACTACTGCCATTTTGGAAGGATCAACAAGCACAGTTTCCAATTTTAGCAAAAATGGCGCGGGATATTCTAACTATTCAAGCATCATCTGTTGCTTCAGAAAGCGCGTTTAGCCAAGGAAGATTGCAAATTGGAGATCATAGACATTCATTGAAGGAAGAAGCAATGGAGACAGCCGTATTATTCAGAGATTGGATTAGATCGGAGAGAAGAAATTTTGGCTTTGCAGAAGATGAACTAGCCGATGGAGAAGCAGCATCCGAAATTTTATCAGGTGATGGAAGTTTGGACAATGAAACTGAGTATGAAGAAGATGACTCTTTGCCACCGGTTCCTCCAGAGGTGCCAGACGAAATTATTCAGAAAATGAGAAGCTTTTTTATTAATATGTAGTTTTTGCAATTTAATATCTATGTACTTTGCAAAAAAAAAAAAAAAATCAATCATTATTTAATAAAATGTGTTACGCCTTGCTATTAAGTAAATCCTTTGTTATATTCTTAATTATCCTTTGCTATTAAGTTACCTCTTTAGTCTTTGGCTCTTTGCAATTCAATACTAAATAGTAAAAACTAAATACTAAAATCCGGCCCACTGCCAACATTGCCCAAATCCGCTCCATTTAAAATCCGCTCCATTTTGAAAAATAGCCGTTGGCAACGGCCATAAACGGCTATTTTTCCCACCCACACAACCATAAACACCCCTACACCCCTCCCTTACCTATTTTTCCTATAAATACTCCCATATTTCATCAAACTAATCACAATTCAATATTTTCTATTCATTTCTCTTCAAAAATTTCTACCAAAAGGCTATTTTATGAAATTTTCTATCAACATGGCTGCAAATGCAAATAATGCTAATCAAGTTGAGGGTGCTAATGTAGCAGGTCCATCTGGTGGTCCAACAAGAACTAAACGATCCGAAGTTTGGGAATTTATCACAAAAAATAATGATACCGGCAAAGCACAATGTACTCTTTGCCAGAGATTTTGGAATTGGGAAGATGGATCAAATACTAATGGAGGGACAATGAAGTTTAAGAAACACTTGGAATACCATCATGCCTCTGAATGGGCAGCTCGTGATGGTGGCAAATATCTGCAACCACGTGATAATTGAGTCGCAGAAGTTTAAAATTTATGTATTTTTCTAATTTCTAGTCTATTTTTATGTTTTTATTTTCTATTTATGCATTTCCTTTTTCCAACTTAATGTACTATGTGTGTATTGTTGAATAATATGTGTGTTTTGTGTTGTTTATTTAAATTTTAGTCTACCAATATTTTTTTAAACAATAAATAATATAATGTGAAAAAAAAAAAAAATTAAACGGAACCGAACCGAACCGGTCCGGACCGGACCGGGACCGGCACGACTCCGTCTGCCGGTTCCGGTTCCGATCCGGCATTGGTGCAACTGCACCGGCCGACCGGACCGGGACCGGACCAATTGCAAATTTTTTTTTTTGGTTAGCACCGGACCGGACCGGCACAGGTGGACCGGCACCGGGCCGGGCTAATAGACACCCTTAATCTCGATTAATTTTGGAAGCATTCAAAATAAATAAAAGCTCGCTCTCTCTCTCTCTCTCTCTCCCTCTCCCTCTCCCGCTCCCGCTCCCTCCCCCTCTCCCTCTCCCTCTCCCTCTCCCTCTCCCTCTCCCTCTCCCTCTCTCTCTCTCCCTCCCACTCCCTCTCTCTCTCCCTCCCCCCCTCTCTCTCTCTCTCCCTCCCTCATTTTTCCCACTTTAATACCCAAATTACGGGTAGTCAAATGTATTTAAAGAATTTGAGCTCTCAAGTCAGATGAAGCTGATTAGATCCACAAACGAGATGGATACATTCCTGGAGCCAAAGACTAAACAAGTAGCCTAAGCCCGGATCATGTACCTCCTTCCTATGTATGACAGATTTAAAAGTTTAACTTTAAGACACAGTTTAACTCCTAGTCAGGGTTGATCCAGTTGAGCATCTCAGCTTAGCACAGTTAGATTCCTCCTCTGCATACCTGTAAATTCACTATATTCTTTCCCTCAAGTTTACAAAATTGCAGATAATTTCAGAAGCAAAAAGTGATTATCATCCTTGTCAAAGAAAACCACCAGGGTCTACAGTGGACTTCCCATGATTCGGCCTTTTATTTCCTAATAGCCAACCCTAGACTACTTCATGAAAGACAAAACATATGCAAAAGCAGAAAAATAATCATAAACATTTGACATACATAAGATAGAACAATTACCTTATTTTTCACTGATAAAGATTCATGCCCATGACTCCAGCGTGTGCCACGCACATTTCCAACCCAGACATCAAAACCTTGATCAGCAAGGACAAAGCCTAATGATTCAGTAGCAGAATTCATGAACCATGCATCACCTGCCTGCATAAATCAGGATTCTGCAGAACTTCAGAGGTTGGGAAAAGGGTTGGTTCTATACTCTATCAGAAAATAAGTATCGGCTTTCTAGCGAGATACTGGTTTTGCTTTATGCAAAGAACTCTAAAATCTAAACTTTAGTTTTACTTGTCGAATGACTTGTAAACAGGCGCTTGCTTTTAAAGAACTCCAAACTTTACTTTTTCAAATGACTTGTAAACAGGGGCTTGCTACCTCTGGTGAACTAGAAAATCACTAACCGCAGTTCCTGAGCAATGTGTCCTGATCCAGTTTGAGTATTTCAGATACTTCCTTTTCTGCCGATTATTTATGATGATCTAGATAGATCATCTACATAAGTTCATTATGTGTAGAGAAACGTATTGGTGGAAGCAGTACTTGCTAAAATGAAATGATCTGAACTGTCAAGGCTGAAGTTTCTATAAGATGGAGGTTAGTCATAGTAGAGCTGGAATTGCGCTTGTGTTGGAAATCGGCCAAAAATAGCCTTTGTTAGTAGCAAGTAAATTTGTTCCTCACTGTTTATTCTGAGGAATGTGGCCATGGCATGTCTATGGCCACCCTGCTTCCACTATAACAGAAGAAACAAGGCATGACACTTCTTTACTGTTACCATACCCTGAATACCTCTGAAAACGTTATCGTTCTTCTTCCCTGAACACCCACTGAAAAGGATATTGCGTTCTCATAAAGTCACTGAACAGGGTATTGTTATTTGCTTTTACTACATAAATGTTCAATTTGTTGAGACTCCAACCGTAAAAGCTGCAAACACCTGAATATGGTTATTGTTTTACATCTGCACAATCTTACTGTTAATCATTAAAATCCTGGATAGATGCAAAATAAAATGAACCTGGACAATACTACCCACAGGCAACCATGAATATAAAATTTTAGGTCAAGCTCAATGTGCATCCTCATAACTTAAACCCAAAAGCTAGCTCTTGAGACTAATTGGCCAAGACCATATGAGGAGACAACAACTATCTTCCTCAACCAATGCGGGACACTCTAACATTAAGATCTGACTACATTAACTTCGAGTTGCATTTCCTAATGAAGTAAGTTCATATTGCAAATAAATACTAAGCAATTATGTGATTACACCTAATAAGATTGAGATACATTTGAGTTTTATAATAAGAATCTACTGACACATCATTTGCTTAGAATGTTTTTTAAAATATATGTTTCCTTGTTCTTCTTCTCCTTTAATTATCTCTAAGTTCACTCCTTTTTCTTTTCTTTGGGTGCACGGCACAGGTGTGCATGTATTTTGTTTTTCTTCTGGTGCTGAATGAAGGGTGAGCTAAGGTTCATTTGCAAAAGTTGGCAAGAATATTAGGAATTTAAGTCTGCTACAAACAGGGTATCCAAAAAGCAAAAAAATCCTAGCAATCAAAGGTAGCATAGAGTAATAAAGTTTGAGATTTGCTAGCAAAATTACCATAAAGAGTCCATGGATGAGCAGAACTGGAGGGCCCATTTCTCCTCTGACTATTGTTGAGCGAGACGATACGCGTTGAAGTCCAAGGAGGTAACCATCCTTTGTCTTAGTCTACTCGGATTCATTACAAAAATATTTGTCAGTGAATTCAGCAACTAGAAATGTCACATAAAGCCTCTAATGAATACAACAAAAAGAAGAAAAAATAAGATAACACTCCAAAGAACACAATGTCTATATTACCATGCAGCAACAACAACAAAAACATACCCAGTATGATCCCACAAGTGGGGTCTGGGAGGGTGAGGTGTATACAGACCTTACCCTTACCTCGAGTGAAGAGGCTGTTTCAGATAGGCCCTCGGTTGAATAAATGTCTATATTACCATATATCTCGAATTCAAGTAATTCATATTGTTCACAGTTTTGATATAGGAAATTTGAGCTGAACTCCAGGAAAAAGAGATTCACAATTTGGATAAAAAGAAATACACATCAATTCCAAACTAGTTCGAGACGGCTATATAAATCATTTAAACATTCCCTAATCCCTCAATTCAGGACCAATTACGAGTTCAATGTTAAGAGAATAGACTACACTTGCTATCTTTAGTTAGTATCCTTTCGTTCTAAAAAGAATGACACAATTTCCTTATTAATCTGTTTTAAAAAGAATGAAAAACTTTCTAAATTTAGAAATAACGTCATTAGAATTTATCATTTTACACTTAATGAGAAGCATTTATAGTCAAAGAATCGTTATGGCATGTTCAAGATAACAAGTTTCAAACAACTTTATAACCACACAATATTACGAAATATTTCAGACCACAAACTTCAAAAGTCTTCATGTTTTATCCGTAAAGCATCGTGCTCAGTCATACTATTATAAATTGAAACGAGAATGGAGTAACTAACTTACCGAGTGTTCGGAGCAAGGGAAACCAGCAGGTTCTATGAGATGAGCACAGAGTCCTCCTGTCACTTGAGACTTTCGCCGGAGTTTTGAATCGGCGGTGAATTCACCGGCGGAATCGGTGGAGAAGAACAGAAGAAACATAGTAACCGCGGCTAGTTTCCGATAATGCTCCATTATTCCGGCGACAAAGAGAACTGGAAGCGCGTGGCTGTAACGCACAGCTGTGTGGGAGAGACGGGCACAGCCGCACAGGGAATTAATTGTTTTTTTATTTCTGATACCAAGTTGAGATAATTGGTTTTGACTTTTCGATCATATACGACGCGCTATAGCTGTGCGTTGATCGCACTCTTCTGAAAAGAACACTACTGGTTCAAACTATTACACACAGACAAATCAGTACGTATGATACAAATTAACAAGATTAAATTTTATATAACCTTTATCTTTTTTTAAAATGAAATCAAACTCTTTAAATATTTCATGTCTCTTGTGTTAATCTTGCACTGCTATGTTTAATTTAATTAACAATGTCTTAACTCTTGCAATTGGCCTATGACGAACAACTTTTGTTACTATATTTCTTTTTCCCTAAGATTATTTGTTATATAGAACAATTTCACACAATAATAGAAAAATCAACTTGTGCAGTCACGGCCTTTAGTGATTAAGCTTAATCATAAAATTAAGCTACAATGGAAATATCAATGGTTTGCCTTTTTGGCGATAAAAGTGGTTTTACAAAAATACCCTTATTAAGTTTAATAAAAAAATTCTAGAGGGTAACACTCTTGTCAAACTCTTGGCACGGGGTCAAGATTTGTCTTTGACCCCTCGTTATTTGTCAACACTTGCTCCTTCAAGTTTTGGCAAAAGGCAACACTTGCCAGCACTTGGTCGTAAGTGTTGGCAAAAGGCCAAGACTTGCCTTTGACCCATCTCTATTTGCCAACACTAGCGTCAAAAATAACATTTTGATTAACCAAGCTAATTGGTATACTTCATTCACAAATTAATGGATTTTCTGATTTTTAGATTGACATTTCAAATTAAGTTGATTCATTTCTTAAAAAAAATATTATTTGCAAATGATCTCATGCGAAGAGGAGCTAGCCTTGGAGCAACTCGTAGAGTTATCTCCGTGTGACCTATAAGTCACTGGTTCGAGTTGTGAAAACAACAACTGATGCTTGCATTAGGGTAAGCTACATGTACCACACCCCTTGGAGTGCGGCCCTTTCATGAACTTTATGTGAATACGGGATGCGTTGTGTACCACCTTTTATTAAATGGTTGCATGTGCTATTTAGATTATAAAGAAGCAATTCAAGGGACAAATTAAATATTAAACTCAAAACTTAAATTGTTTTTATTAAAGCTCACTATGCAACATCGAGGTTGCACAAAGTAGTAGTACAATATATTATACTAAGCCTGATCAACAGATAATCAATCCTGTTACAGAAAATAATATATTATTGCTTTAAATGCAAATGGATGAAAATGACTGACAAACACAAGAAAAACAAAAGCAAATAAGGGTGTGTTTATTTGGTGCATTAATATTTTCCTCAAAACTACGCATTTTTCTTACTTATTCAGCATCACAGTTGCATGGTTTAGAATCACGGTCCAAGCCATGTCAATATGGGGATAGTCAGTGAGAGGTGCACCAATGGCAAAACGTATTATGTAAACTCCTTCAACCACTGTATGAGTCATGTAAACACTACCTGATGAATTAATGGACTCTAAAAGCTTAGCATTGAACTCATTCACTTGGGTTTCATCAACAAATATAGCCTTTTTCGCCAATGCCAATGGTGAAACCCTAAAGCATACCATAGAGAAATTTCTTGGCGCCATAATTTCGAACCTCTCATCCGTGGTTACAAGTTCTTCAAAATGCTTAGCCATTTTTATATGGTTTCTTATGAAATTTCTTAGGTTAGGTACACCATAACTTTTTAAGACAAGCCATAACTTCAATGATCTGAACCTACGACTTAAAGAAATTTGCCAATCCTTGTAATCAACCACTTGTTTGGAGTCAGTAGCGTTGTTTCTCAAGACTTCAGGATTTGTTGACAATGCTTTTGTAAGCGAATTTGGATCTTTCACCCAAAGGCAGCAACAATCCAAGGTGGAGAATAACCATTTGTGTGCATTGAGACTGAAAGAGTAAGTTTTCAACACCATAAAAAATTATTTAATTTAATACTTATTATAATTTTCATGCAAATACAACATGAAATAACTTTCACACTGTCAGGTTTGATAACAAATAATGACAATTCACTATTCATAAATAATTTATATCAGTAACCTTAAAAAAACAGTTTACCTGAAAGAATTTGCATTTTCGACACCGTCAAGAAAATGCTGAAATTCTGGGCAAATGCATGCACTTCCTGCATAGGCCGCATCAACATGTACCCAAATTTCATATTCTTTAGCAATTTCACAAAGTGGTTTTAGTGGATCAACAACAGTTGTTGAAGTAGTTCCAATACTTGTGCACAAGAATAAAGGTAATAATCCAGCTTTTATATCTTCTTGAATTGCTCTACGTAGTGATTCTGGACATAGAGAAAACTCAGTTTCTTTTGTTGTTGGGATAGCTCTAAAATTTTCGGGTTTGATTCCAGATATCTTAACAGCCTTTTGGAATGAAAAATGAGTTTGATCTGATGCATACACTACTAGCTTGTCAATGTTCTCTCTTCCAATTTTTTCCAACATTTGATCTCTAGCAGCAACAATGGTGCACAACATAACTTCACAAGTAGTACCTGTTGCAAAAATAAACTTGAGTGTCAGAAGTATGATAAAATGTATAGGTTCATTTGTATGTCTTTTGAATTATACTAGCTAGGTGTGCATCTTTTAAGTCATCTTAGATTATTTATTAGCGTAAAGCTTTGCTCTTTCTTCCATATACAATAAGGTGGCAGTAACTGTAATTAGAGCCTAAGTTTAATTCAAAATGTACCTTGCATAACACCACCACCACCACCAGAAAAAAGGTAAGCTTTGGGAAGATTTATTAATTTTCCAAGCCAATCCATAACAATATTTTCTAACTCAGTTGCAGCTGGTGAAGCTATCCAACTAAAGCCAACCACATTAAGACCGGCACTAAGCATTTCACCTAAAATTCCAGCCGTGCTAGAAATACAAGGGAAATAAGCAAAAAAATTTGGACTTTGCCAATGTGTCAACCCGGGAAAAATATTACTTTGGACATCTTTGAGAATTTTCTCAATTGGTTCAGGTTCGTTAGGGGCAGAATCTGGTAATAATTTTTGAAGATAACCAGGTTCAACTTGACTACAAACAGGGTACTTTTCGATATTGTGGAAGTAGTCAGCTAGAAAATCAACCATCATATGACCTTGCCTTCTAAATTCCTCAGGGTCTAGAAGACTTGTGTTGTTAGAGAATTGACCATTGAATTCTGGGATGATTTTGATAGTACCCATGGATATAAATTTTGAGTTTTATGAAATATGACGTAATATAACAGATGAAGGCAGCGGAGGAAAAGAAAAAAATAAGATATTTGTTGTGTATTATGAATGAGCGCAGAGAGCTTATTATATAGAGATCCATCTATGTACCTATAGGAACTTACGATAAAATTTTATGATATAAAATATATTAACATGACCTCTATGAAAAAAAAAACAAAAAAAAACATGGAAATTGTGGGACGAATAGAAATTTATAAGACCTGAGCCCACTCTATCTATAACTAATTATTTTTTGTGGATGAGTAAGGTCGATTGTGTGAGTCTTCATGTATCTGTGTTTTACATGAGGCGAAGATATTAACTTCTGTCTCTGCCTATATGAGCTTGTTCACATTATCTCAAGATTGGATAAAATAAAAAACGGCCGTTGGGACAGATTGACAGCTAGTGTAAAGCTAGTCAATTTGTGATGCATCATCACAATTTAAGGTATAATAGTAACATACTAAGACACTCTAAATTGGAATTTTTACAAGGTAGATGAGCGAAAAGACGACCATTTTTCTCTTGTGAACATAACAATACTATGTGTTTTCTTTTTCCAAGTTGTAAATACTTAGCAGAATTTTTGTATGTACGTTATTTCATTTTTAATGGGAAGTAAGGGGTCGTTCGGTTACTCCCACAGATCATCTAATACCCGCATTAAAATCAACATGGCTTTATATTATGTTTGGTACTAATTTTTCTTGTCCTCATGAAGTCCTGCATAGATTTTATATATCGTTTGGTTTGAATTTTGTGTTTACATAAAAATAATACATACATAAGTTATGCGGAATATATGTATTGATTTTTGAGAGATAGAAGATGGAATAATAATGTATGTATTGGCAATACATGTATTTAAATTTTAAAATGAAAAAACTAACCCTCATATTAGTTAGGATTTTTTTTTAATAAATAATTATTTTAGATTATACATTGTATATTAATTTATAATATATCAATGATTCAACAATAAATAATCCTTACATTGCTATCCATGCATCATTTTTTCTACCTTATAATTCCCACATAGCTAATACCCGCATTACGAAAACCTGCATACCCCACTATTAATTTATGCATTGTTTATACCTACACTAATTATTAATACCCGTATTGTTAATACCCGCATACATAGGCGGACCTACATGTGTTGAAGGGGTATCAATTGATACCCCTTCGCGGGAAAAATACACTATGTAGATGTGTAAAAAAAAATTTTGTATGTGTATATACCATAGGTTGTGTCCCTTTAATTCTTTTCATATGTTAACTTGTTTAAATTTTGATACCCCTTAGCAAAAATTCTGGGTCCGCCACTGCCCGCATAACTTGAATCCAAACCAAACGACCCCATAGTTTAAGGACATTTGGTTCATAAATGAAATGGGATTGAGTACACGCAAGTTGTTGATAATTTCTTTGGTGATTGAAGAACTACTTAATAATTCTAATTATTATTATTTTTTTTGTGAACCAGAAGTTTAATATTGAGATATATGTTAGTCAAGGGAGACTCAACATTTATGGGAATTAATTCCTAAAATGGTAATTGAATTTATGTAAAATATCTAAAAGAGTCACTTTTCTTTTTTTGGTTTGGAACAAAAACATTACTCAACTTATCCAAATTACCTTTAAAAATCATTCTTCCAAATTGTGGGTTAATGCTCATCAAATGGTTATTGTTAAAATTTCTAACAAACAAAAACTTGTAGAAATGTCCCACTAAACTTTGGGAGCACCATTGTCTAACAAAAAAGAGCAACATATAGTGCTAAATAAGTTATCTACATGCATAATCAAAAAAAGAAATTCTAAAATAATTTAATCTAAATTTTAGTAGAATTTCTTGCCTTCTTCTTCTAAACGGCAAGCACATTCTCCCATTTTGAGTTTCGGGTCGGGTAGTATCTAGGTCTTTCATAGATAAATAATTTGGTATTTTTTAATTTAAAATAGTTGTTGGGTCTACTTTTAATAAAAAAAACTAAAATAAATGTCATATCTGCATTTTTCGGTAAACATCAACCCACAACTTGGAATAATGACTTTTAAAAGTAATTTCGATAAGTTGAGTGAAATTTTTATTCCAAACCAAAGGAAAATAACTTTTTTAGGTATTTTGTATAAGTTCAGTGACCATTTTAGGAATTAACTCCATTTATGGATACTCATTCATTTGGTTAGTTTGACTTTTCTTGTTCGATCCTTTTTTTTTCCTCCAGATTTTGGTTCTTTCAATTTTTTCTGTTGGCGTGAGGTCACCTACATATACATGCAGTGTCTCTTAAGAAACGTATGTGTCAAAACTCTAGAAAGATTTGGTAAGGGAAGGGTTAACCAATATTTGGTTTACATAGTCTAACCTACCTTCAAGATTTTTACTGAACTAGAATCATCGATTTAATAGAAAACTACAGAAAAGAAATTAAACGTTTAAAGGGAAAAAGGAAAAGTTTCACTGGTATCCGTATGTGTTGATTCATTTATTTCTGACTATTACTATGAGTCCGGTTTTCATATGTTTTAGAAAAATGTGAGTTGTGAAAATAGTTATATTGTTTATTTGAAATAATGTGTCAGCATATTACGTAAAATTACATAGGTAGAATAAACTTCACTTTGTTTTGGTGATTAGCAGTGGTTTATTAGTTTGACTAACTTCACTTACAAAGAAATAGAAAAATAGTGTAAGTAGTTTATTTCAAAAAGATGAATTTATATTTTAGAAAGCGATGACCCAAGGTAGCTACATTTATTCTTAACATAGCAATAAAAAACTTCATTAATGCAGAATATATACCGATCGCGCTACTTACAAATTAAAAGGCCAAATCTACACATTTTAAAAATAGTAGGTGCAAGGAGTGAGTATATGTAAATTATAGATTTGATAGAAAATTATCGTACAGTTCTTTCAAGTGTAATTTACTAAGTATAAGCTTCTTTGTTATACGGAGTAGTTCTTTTTCCTAATTATTTATACATATATGATTGAATAGTAATGATTGCTCACAGTTCTCTTGGTGATTGGATCTTTATTTTTGTTGTGTTCTTGATTTTACAATAGTCGAGTTTCCATTTAGGTCATCAGTCCACTTCAGAAAAGTTACTAAAATAATACTCTCTCCATCCCAAAATGGGTGTGGGTTTGACTTGATGCGAAGATTAAGAAAATATGGAAGACTTTTGAATTCTATTATTTAAAATTAAGGCGGAATACATACACAGCCCCTTGAAGTTGTCCCGATTTTCCTCCTGGCCACCTACACTAACCCCATAACCTTTTGAACACCTGAAGTTATTAGAAAATGTTTCATTTAGACACAGGTAGCTGACCTGGCTATGTGCGTGTTCGACACCTCCAAAGAGAGTGTGAAAAACTTACACTTTCCTGCTATATGGGTCCCCCACTACAAGATAAAAAGGAAAAATAAAAGTTATACTAATCCATTTGTTTTATTCCTATTATAGTTGGAGAAAAAAAAATCCCAAGTTTTTCTCCAGTTCGTTTTGCTGCCACAGCCACACTCACATCTCTACCACCGACGTGACATCCTCTCTTGCCCAGCACCTCCTTATCTCTATTCCCCTATTTGTCACTTTTCCGCTTGGCGCCTCCTCTTTCCTATTCAAATTCATTTACTGATTTTCAACACCGCTCAAATCTCACTACATTGTAGATTCTCCAGAAAATTAAACTTTGCTGCCATTGGCGGACTAAGATCCTGGAACTTCGAAATTCTTATCGTTGGTGTATTTTTCTTGTTTTAGTATATGTTGTTGAAAGGTTTTGGGTTTGGGAATGGAGGATTTTTTGTTATCTTTGTTCGGAAAGGGAGTTTTTTATTTTCTAGAAGAATGATGTATTTTGAAAGTTGTATTGTGTGAGTGTATTGCTAATTTGTAGAGGAATTTGATATGGATTTTGTTGAGAAATTCTAATGGCAGTGACCTTTTGAAGAAGAAGACGGGAGGCAGAGGAGCAAAAAGTTTATTTTTTTTATTATTATTTTTTTTTTCAATTGGTCTTTTTTTGTTATTTGGATTTTTTAAGAACACGTCTTTTTTTGATTGGCTATGGTGCCACGTCACATTGTGTGAACCACACGCATGTTAGTCCATTTATTGTTTGAGGTAGAGGTGTTTAAATAAAACAAGTTGTGCAAATTTCAAGTGTTCGAAAGGTTACGAGGTTAGTATAGGTGGTCAGGAGAAAAATCGAGGCAACTTCAAGGGGCTGCGTATGTATTCCGCCTAAAATTAAAGTTGTATGTAATGTAGGCCAGTGCCTTTAAATCTTATGGTAAAAAATAAATCTTGGAATTAAAGAGTTACCAAATATAGAAAGATACACTCTTTTTGGGATAAACTAAAAAGAAAAGGTAGACACTCATTTTAGGATAGAGGGAGTATTATAAAGATCATGATGGGTTGGTAAGTATTTGAGAGGACAATCACTAATTGGGGTCTGAAGTGTGCGACGACCTAGGTAGGGAAAAATAAGTAGTACTCTCTCTATTTCATTTTATGTGTTACAGTTTGACTCGGCACAAAGTTCAAAAAATAAAGAAAGATTTTTTAAACTTGTGATCTAAAATAAGATATAAATATTTGTGTGATTGTAAATTATTTTATTAATAAAAATACTGTCATTTTAAAATTAAATTATTATTAAATTTAAAATAATATCATTCTTTAAGTGCGATAGTACTGTCAGTAAATTGTTGGTGGTACAAAAATGTAAACTTAAGACCCGAGGGAAAGACGCAAGATGAAGAAGAATAAAAATAAGGTTCAATTAATAAAAGAAAAAGCTAAACTAAGTCATCTTTTGTCTCTCGCAGTAGGCCACTTGTTAGATAGTAGTACTATTTAAGATTACAAAGCCCTATTTTAAGGAAGGATTATATGTAGATACTAGACATGCATAGCCCGTGCTCAGTACGGACCCAATATCTAACAAAGTGTTACAAAATTTATAAAGAAGAAAAGATAGTTACCGCTGATACGTTGTAAAATTTTTTGCCACCTATAAGTTCCAAAAACAAAATGTTGCATTCTTTAGCTTGGTATAACAAAATTTGCATAACTAATGAATTTGCTAAGCAGATCAGTTAAAATGACAAAATACAACATCAAACTGCCTTCTTATATGTTGGCTTCCTCGGTCGCTTGTATCAGCAGTTCATCACATAATGTTGTCTATTATCTACTGCACAGATCAATCCTCTCATCCTTTCTTAATGCTTGTGTGGATATGTAATTTGGGAGAGAATAAAAGATACATGTCCGTTAACCTTATCTATGTAATCAAGTTTAAAAATTGGTTATTTGGCATTTAAAGAAGATGGAACTTTTACAATCACCCTTACATAGGTGCTATCTAAAGTTCATTTAATTATGTAATAGAAAATATTTTACAACCACACAACAGTGTGGATTACTACTGGATTTGTGGAACAATTTTTCTCTAATAATATGCAGTGCATAACAAACCAAAAGAAGTTCAAGCTTGTAGTAATCCATCACGAAGGAAGAACCATAATAAAGTGAACCAAAGGCAGCAGAGACGTTTTTAGTCCATTCATAAACTTCCTCAACATTTAAGTGCATCTAAAATTATATTTTTTTCTAGATCCACCAAAGCAAACACAGAGCGGAAAAAATAAGCTTCCCACATAAGTCAAAAGAGTATGCATCAAAATTCAGTGTGATATAGTTTGCACAGTCATACTTAACCTTGCAAGAAGAAGTGAAGGCTACTAACAACTTATGGAGATTACTATATGATCCCATCCCACTGCTCAAGTAGCTTTAGCCTCCAATAATCTCTCCAAACAAAAATTGGCATTTCTAATGAAGGAATAACTTTTGCATCGCATTCTAATAGCTAGACAAAAATATACAAACTAATTACTCTTTTGTCTCCAAAACAACAGCACATGCATCAGTTGAAGTTCATATACAAAGTATGCACTTTTCAAATCTCAACTTAAGAACTCATTTAGTTAAACAATAAACCACAAAAATAATAAATTTAACCCCATATTTACACTAAACAAAAGTTCCATTATAAATATAGTAGTAACTAAAGTGATTACGTACCTCAAAGAGTAGGACGACAATAGTAGAAATCGGTTTTAGAAAAAATGGACCTCAAAGTCCACTGATAGCTAGCATTTCATTCATTCGGCACAATCAACTCAAATATGTTTAAGAAGGCATTTACTGGTGCATTATACACCATTATGACCCCAAATTGAACTTGTCATAGCAAAAGACAAATTTAAAAAAACTTAAAATTCACTATGCACTACTGGCCAAAACAAAAACCTCTTCTAAAGGGAAAGCACCAAACTGTCTCACGCCGATTTGATATATTGGAGTCTTGTAATAAAAAAAACATGCTAGTAATGTAGAAAATTAAGAAGAAGAGAAGAGCTTTTGAAGAACAAACAACTTTTGACAGTGATATTAACACTAATATGGAATTGATTATAGTCTAAAAAGAGACCACAAAGTTGTAACAATAACAAATACATGCCAATGTACAGCAGGGGAGCGATTTTAACTCACTTAAAAGCTTTAGAAAATCGCACATTAGATGATCGTTAGTTGATAACTCAAATATCAAGTCGAAATAGCTCTAGCTGCAGTAGTTTAATGTGTTTTCTTTATCGATGAAGCCCAAGTGTTCTTATTGGTGCTCTAGATTAGATTCTTCATCAATTTCTCCCAATAAAACCATCAAAACATCAGTTTTTATGTTAGCAAATTATCATCAAAGAGAATATATAAAGCTATTAAAAAATAACCAAAATCTCAAAGTTACTCAAATACACAGAATAATCAAGAACAAATGGCAGAAGATGATAAGATAGTACTTACTCAGATGAAGAAGTAAAAAATACCCAGAATTGGACCAAAGATTAATTGCAACCAATTAGAGAAACTATGTTGAAACTTGAAACAAAGAAAGAGGAAATGAACACTTTTCTGGATTTGTGTTGTGACCGTGGAAAAAAAGACACGTGGACTGATAAGACTATGAAATTACCATATTACCCCTGGACGACCAAGGCTCTTCTATATAATAGAAATTTAGTGAGTCATGTTGAGTAAAATATTTGTATACTGACAATGCCCTAAACGTAACCCCTACGTTTATTTGGAATTATGTCGAACTTTACCTCGAATGTGTTGTTTTTAAAATTTCTGAATTTCTAGAGGGACACCATGAAATATATATCTTCGGACTGCTTAAAAAGTGAACTGATAATTGATAAACCACATTATTCTCTAACTGAATATTTAGTTATTGTTAGTTCTATCAATTTGCGGTTAATTTTCTGGTAATTACTATAACTTTTTTTTTTTTTTGGTTTAACCTCTTATCCCATTACTATTATTTTCAACTGCGGGGTACTAGTACTAGTAGTGAATTATTGCAGGCGAAAGGTGTAAGTACAATTAAATTTTGGCATGTCATGTATCTTGATCTATTTTAATTTGCCATAAAGAGCTCAACCAAACAATATGGTGGTGGGTTCATGATATAACGAACGTAGCAGCGCATCTTAAAATATGTATAGTGGGCTCATAATAGTGTAGAATCGCAATTTGCGTACCACAGACAGATCAAATTAAACATTTGATTTACAGTTGCTTGTAAAATTTTTAGCAGGGATTATGACATCATGAACCATTAGAAAATAAAATTAATTCACAATGACCTCCTTAAAAATTTCTTGCGGTAAGTTGTGAATTTCTTTTCATTTGTGGTGCATAAAGTCTTTTAGTCTTTAGATGACGTTTTAACGAAGAAGTATCATAGTTAGAGTTCGACATGAAGCAGGTGTATTGGTCGATTTCTGTTCGATCGCAAGAAAGACGGACTTGATCGTGTAACAAGACATCGATTGAATTCGAGGATGTTGAGATCGGAAAGAAGCTGCTTCGGTTTGGTTTCGTTCGGTTGTGCAATATTGTGATCGGATAAAATCGAAGACAACATCATAATGGATAAGCTTCAACTGATCCTCATCTCTAAAATATCGGAACAGACTTGACGAATTTAGTGGAATGGATGACGACGTACAACAGTTGGAAGAGAAACGTGGAAGAGTGGAAATCTACTAGGGTTTGGGATTCCACGTTATTTCAACCTATAAATAGGACCTCATATTTTCATTTGGGACACATTGATCTGAGCAACACAATTCCTCCAAAGCTATTACTTTCTTACCACAAAGCTATTGCTTATCAAAAAGCTGTGTCTATTCCCCATTATATTGTCAAATTACTGCATTTAATACAATCATTGTATTCAAGTTTCGATCACGGCTTGGTTCAAGAGTGGAAGGAGATCTGTTTCCTCCATTGAAGCACCATCCATCGATTCATCAAATACAATAAGCCTTTTATCGCTTTTATTACTTTATTCGTTGTTTGTTTAAATCAATACATGTTTTGTTCACATCATATATCGTTAACTATTGCATTCATTATTAGCAACTTGCCATCGTTACTTCATCGATAAAACACGATTCATCAATCTGCATCGGATACATTGTTGTTACTTCGTCATCACATTAACTGCCATCGTATTGCGTTTGCTTATCATCGTATCTGCTGTTATCAACGTTTTCACCTTAATCATCGTCATATTCATTACCATCGTTAGGTTTGTTAGCGTCATCGTATTCGATTGAAACTGCGCATTTAACTAAAACGAAGTCACTTCATCGTAAACTGTTAGCCTGTGATCTACTTCGGATTAATCTGTCGATACTTGCACATTGAATTGCTTTCTTGAACTTGACATCGTTGGACGATAGTCGACACCGAATCTATATTGTTGACATCGAATCTGCATTATTGACATCGACATTGGAACTGCTTCCGAATTATAATACCCGATATTATTTAGGTTGCTTACGTAAGTTGCATATTAAACGATCGAATCAAGATATAAAACGGTCGCCTTAGGCTCAACTAAATACAAATTTTATTGTAACGCCCGATCTATTTTTTGGGGAATACAGTTTGGCGCCCACCGTGGGGCCTAAGCAATCGATTTATTCCGAAATTTGAGTCGTTTGATACTACTTACGTTTACTCTCTCTTAAAATGGCAGATGAACGCAACATCGACGGCACCACCGCTCTGAACGGTCAACAACAGCTCAATCCCAATGACGGGGTTCATGTTCCGACCAATGTTGAGGCGGTCGATGAGTCTACCAACCACGAACAGGATCCAACTCATGACGACATTCCTGCTGGTTCACAGTTGAACGCGCCCCGAAGGCGGCGATCGGGTAAGGAGCCCGTAGTCGAAACTGAGTCGGGAGACGCAAATGCAGCACTTATGGCGTATTTGAGAAGGCATGATGCTCAATTCGAAATGATACAAGAACAGCTGAAAGCCTTATCCAACTCTATCGGAAATAGAGCACCCACCTCCCCGATCACACCCCCAGCAAGCATTCCGACTTCGGTTCCTCAGGGCGCCGTAACAGGGGGACTTGCAGCGGGGGTCGGATCTGGAGGATCGGGTACGGCCGCCGAAGCCGTGGGAGCGCCGGCTTCGGTCACGACGGAAGTAAGAATGATGGCTACGATACAGACCTTATTGAATGATACAGTAGATAAGAAATTAAGTGAGATCAAGTCTTTCATGGAGAAGTTGCCAGGGGTTCCGAAGTTAACGGACGAGGTCACCAAAAAATCGATCTCAAAACGTCCGTTCCCAGCAAGTGCAGCCCCACTTCCCATACCTAAAACTTTCAAGTTACCAGAAAGTTTAAGATACGATGGAACCACAGATCCAAGGGATCACATTGATATGTTTTCGGTTGCAGTTCAGGCAAACGATTTGACTTTGGAGGAGATCAATTCGGTCAGCCTTAAGAAATTTTGTGAAACATTGAAAGGAGCAGCGTTGAAGTGGTATCTGCAACTGCCGGAAAACGAAATACTAAGTTTCGATGACATGTCTGCAAAGTTCATTCGATCACATACTGGAGCAAAAAAGATAGCACCAAGGGTTGAAGACATCTTGAACGTTAGGCAGCGGCCCGGGGAAACTATCAAACAATTTGTGAAACGGTTCAACGATGAGAAGATTCACATCCCGAACCTCGAAGAAAGGTGGGCTTGTTTGACTTTTGCCAATAATTTGCGCACTGATTCGTTAGAGGCATGGAAGCTGAAGGATCGCCTCAGGGAGATCGATGCCTGCACTTTCGATGCACTGTATCGTGAGTGTGAACCAAGGATTAGGGCTGAAGAGGAGGAATTGCAGCTGGCCCGAAATAACTATCATTATGATCGACCCGCGAGGAGAATTGAGAATGACAGGCGAAACTACAGGGACCAACGATGGGAGCCCTACAGTTTCCCTCGAATGGGGAGCAACAACCACGAAGCTGGTAGCTCGAAAAATCAGTCAAAGAAGGGGCAATCGAACACATCTTCGGCTCTGAAAGATCGACCACTGCCTCCAAAAGTGACGGAGTACAATTTTTGCATATCAACACCAAACTTGGTGAATCACTTGAGGGGGATGGGAGATAAAGTTGTAAAGTTTCCAAGCCGCATAAAAACAAATCCAAACACAAGGGATGAGAATTTGTGGTGCGCATTTCACCATGACCACGGCCATACAACAGAAGAATGCAAGGCATTGAGATACGAAGTAGCCAGTCTGCTGGAAAAGGGTCACTTGGTTGAATTTTTGACAGAAAGAGGACGAAACAACTTTAACAAGAAGAAAGACGATGAGCCGCCAAAACCTCCTGCTCCCAGGAAAACGGTAAATGTCATTACCGGAGGAGATGGTGTCTGTAGGGTAACTTACACTACAAAGAAGTATGCTAAAGTCTCGTTCACACGGGACAAGCGAACACGAGGTAACATGACCGATGAGATCGTATTCGGGGATTCTGATTTCGATGGAAATATTCACCCCCATCACGACGCACTTGTTGTCACAATGAGGATCGACGATGCCGATGTAAAAAGGGTATTAATCGACGCTGGCAGTTCGGTTAATATCATACACACAAGGGTGGTCGAACAATTGCAGTTGAGTGATAAGATCGTGCCTCGCTCAACAGTGTTGTCGGGCTTCAACAACTCGAGTGAAGTGACCGTTGGGGAAATTACAATTAAGACCTATGCAGAAGGTGTGGAGAGTGAAACATCGTTTCAAGTGATGAAAGGCGAGATAGCATACAACGTGATATTGGGTCGACCGTGGATCCACGCAATGGGAGCGGTCCCATCGACCCTTCATCAAGTTGTAAAATTCCCTACCCCATGGGGAATTCTCGAAATCAGAGGTGAACAATAGGCTTCGCGAGAATGTTACTCAGTAGCTGTCAAGGAAAGCTTTCGATTGTAGCAATCACAGCTAGTGGAACCCGTGGCCGGAAGCTTCACTTCGGTTCCGCTGTGCGACTCAACGCAGCTACCGGAATCCGAAGTCGAAGGTGACTTCGCACAGGTTTCACCATGTAAGCTAGTGGGACCCATGGTCGGAAGCTTCACTTCGGTTCCGTCGTGCACGCAGCTACCGGAATCCGAGTTCGAAGGCGACTTCGCACAGGTTCCACCATGTGTGAGAGAACCGTATAAACAAAAAGCTGGAGACTCTACGATAGAAGAATTAGAAGAAGTAATGTTATTCGATGATGAGCCTGATCGGAAAGTCTATGTGTGAGCCGAGCTAGACACCGAAGTAAAAACAAAAATCATATCCTTCCTCAAGGATAACTCTGATTGCTTTGCGTGGTCCCACACAGATATGGTGGGAATCGATCCAAAGGTCGCCACACACAAACTAAATGTCGATCCAAAACATCGGCCGGTGAAGCAAAAGAAACGGCCGAATGGAGGATTCCGAAGGAAGGTGATCAACGACGAAGTGGAAAAGCTGCTAGCAAATGGGTTCATTAAGGAGGTGAAGTATCCAGAATGGCTTGCAAATACTGTTGTAGTGCCAAAGAAAAATGGTAAATGGAGGGTCTGCGTCGATTATACCGACCTCAACAAAGCTTGCCCAAAAGATTCCTTCCCACTGCCTCACATCGATAGATTGATCGATTCGACGGCAGGGCACGAAATGTTGAGTTTCTTGGACGCCTACTCAGGTTATAATCAAATTTCGATGGATCCACTCGATCAAGAAAAGACGTCGTTCATCACAGACATGGGAACTTATTGCTATACAGTCATGCCCTTCGGTCTCAAGAACGCTAGCGCTACTTATCAGCGTTTGGTCACGACTATGTTCAAAGATTTGATCGGGAAAACGATGGAGGTGTATATCGATGACATGTTGGTCAAATCTCTTAAGAAGGGGAGCCACTTGAGTCACTTGGAGGAGACTTTTACGATTTTAAGGCGGTTCAACATGAGATTGAACCCGGAGAAATGTGCGTTCGGGGTTGGATCCGGTAAGTTCTTGGGGTTCATCGTATCGCAAAGAGGAATCGAGGCCAATCCAGACAAAATTAAAGCGATCGAAAGCATCCCAGAGAACCTGACAACGGAAAAAGAAGTTCAACAGCTGACTGGTCGAGTAGCCTATCTCAGCAGGTTCATCTCAAGGTCATCTGAACGATGTCACAAGTTCTTTTTGGTGCTGAGAAAGAGCAAAGGCTTCGAATGGACGCCAGAATGCAAGAAAGCCCTTCAGGAGCTGAAGCAATACCTTTCCAATCCACCACTTCTATCGAAACCAGTTGAAGGAGAAATGCTGCTGATCTACTTGGCCGTTTCCGATGTCGCTGTAAGCGCTGTCCTCGTTCGCGAAGACGGAGGTAACCAATTTCCTATTTATTATGTTAGTAAGACATTGTTAGATGCCGAAACAAGGTACCCACATCTAGAGAAATTAGCACTTGCACTAGTCACCGCTGCACGAAAATTGAGGCCTTACTTCCAATGTCATTCAATATCTATTATAACTACATTTCCATTGCGAAATATTTTACATCGTCCAGATCTCTCTGGTCGATTAATGAAATGGGCGGTCGAGCTGAGTGAGTACGATATCACTTACCAGCCTCGTACCGCCATAAAATCTCAAGTTTTAGCTGATTTTGTAGCGGACTTTAGCGCAAATATCTTACCCGAAGCAAAGAAGGAAGAGCTGATGATGAGAGATCCAGACCCCGGAGTCTGGATAATGTATACCGATGGAGCATCAAACGTAAAAGGAACTGGCCTCGGAATCTTACTAATAGCGCCAACCGGAGAGAAACTCAGGTACGCGATCAAATTACATGCAAAGACTAACAACGAGACCGAATATGAGGCCCTCGCTGCAGGTTTAAAAATCGCAAGGGACTTGAAAGTCGAACGAATAGATATCAAAAGTGACTCTCAGTTTGTGGTAAATCAAATCCAAGGCGATTTCTGCGTTCGAGATCCAAGGATGCAACAGCTGCTCGAAAAGGTACAAAATTTCCTCTCTTCTTTTCAGGAGTGGAAAATAGCTCAAATACCAAGGGAGGAGAACATCGAAGCAGACGCTTTAGCAAACCTTGGTTCTGCAGCAGCCATCGATGAAAAACTCGATGAGACAGTGGTTCACTTGTTCGAATCTCCACTATGTCGAAGCATCAAAGAGGTAAACAATGTTAATCACGTTTGGGATTGGAGAAGCAAGTATTTGTCTTATTTGCAGGCAGGCACCCTTCCCGATGACAAAAAATCCGCCCGATCACTTAAGGCCAAAGCGGCAAGATATTGCCTCCTCGAAAACCAACTCTACAGGCGAATGTTTGGTGGCCCTTTGGCAAAGTGTGTGGGACCAGATGGAACAAACTATGTGCTGAAAGAGGTTCACGAAGGCGAGTGCGGCAATCATTCCGGCAGCAAGTCATTGGTTCGGAAAATCATAAGAGCTGGATACTATTGGCCAACGATCGCAGATGATGCCAAGGAATTTGTCCGCAAATGTGACAAGTGTCAACGATTTGGCAATCTCATACATCAACAGACAGAACCACTTCATTCGGTCACGTTACCGTGGCCATTCATGAAGTGGGGAATGGATTTGGTCGGGCCGCTTCCGACAGCGCCCGGTGGGGTAAAATTTATATTGATTCTTACGGATTACTTTTCTAAATGGGTAGAAGCTATTGCTTTGGCTAACATTCGTGAACAGGAAATTATCAAGTTCATTCACCAAAATATCATCTGTCGTTTTGGGATCCCGAAAGAGATCACATGCGACAATGGTAAGCAGTTCGTGGGGAGACGAATCACAGCCTTCTTCAAAAAGTGGGGGATCAAACGGATTGCATCAACACCTTATAACCCCAGTGCAAATGGACAGGCTGAATCTTCCAACAAAACAATACTGGAGTATTTGAAGAAAAGGATGGATGATTCAAAGGGCAACTGGCCGAACGAACTCCCCGGAGCACTGTGGGCTCATCGGACGACGGTGAAACACAGTACCGGGGAGACACCGTTCTCACTTGTCTACGGAGCAGAAGCGCTGATACCAGTGGAAGTGGGAGAGCCAAGTCTTCGGTTCGGCCACTCCACCGAAGAAGCTAACCAAGAGGCCATGATGATTGATCTGAACCTAGTCGAAGCAAAAAGGGACATGACATTTGTTCGAATACAAGCACAGAAGCAAAGGGCGGAGAACTACCTCAACAAAAAACTCAGGTATCGCTCTTTTAATGTAGGTGATTATGTGCTGAAGATCAAAAGACCAAAGAAGGATGAGCCCAACGAAGGCAAACAAGGAGCAAATTGGGAGGGACCCTTCCGGGTCAAAGCAGTGGTCGGAAAAGGTTCATATCAACTCGAAACAATGGACTCCAAGCCGGTCGAGTTCAATTGGAATATCACACAGTTGAAGAAGTATTACTTTTGAGCTTCTGCGGTATCAACAACCTTCACCCTTTACTTTTACTTCGCAATTTTCACAATTTTCATTTTTCTTTCCATCGGAAGAGACTGTTTATTCGATTATTTTGATTATCTGATACTAACACTTCTAGATGATAGGCATAGTTGGAATCGAATGATGACAAACATCACCCACGAACATTCGAGCTCAAAACGCTCCCATCGGGGTCGATAAGTCTGACTAATATTCTAACGTGGTCTTCATCTATAACGTTTTCCTTGGTTTTTGCTCTCCAACTCTGTTTCAGGTGTCGAAGTCGAGGACCAGTGTTCGACTACTCATTCTTCGCACCCAAACACTGGGGGGGGGGGATGAAGTTAGCATGAGGGTCATCGGCAGATACTGGGGACTACCCTAGAACCGGGGACTTTCCATCGGAAAGTGAAACGGAATCGATTGATGACAAATACCGGGGACTCGCTTAAGATCCGACAGAAGCCCCAACGTTCACTCGAACTGGGGACTCGTTCAAAATTCGACTGAAGTTTCGTTGTTCACTCGAACAGGGGACTCGTTCGAAAATCTTCAAGAGATCGAAACTTCACCCAAAACCGGGGACTCGTTTGAACTAGAATTTTCAACACAATCCAAAACCTCGACGTTTTTATCCGAAGTTGAGAGTTATCAGTTAAAACTCTTTTATGTAAACGATCCAATAGTGATCAAAAAGTCTGTGCCTTACGGCCGCATCTTGTAACCGATCGAATCATACGATCCAGAATGTATCAAAGACCCATTAGCGGTCTACTTCAATAATATACAACACTTTGGTTATACTCATTCTTTACATTTGTTCGATTTATGCCATCGTTCCAAATATTAAGCAGATTTTACGTCTAAGTTTTTTCACCAAGTGTTAAAATTTTTCATTCCGAACTGATGAAAATGTTTGAAGAGTGCATTACGTGAAAATGAGACGTCATTCCTCACTACGCACTAAGACATTGGGCCCCAATCATTTCTTTCGACGACTACCGTTGAACTTCAAATTTTCCGAACGATTAAATCATCTTCGAGAAGCAAAAACAATACAGCAATAACGAAAAAGATTTCATTCATAAGGAAAGTCATATATACATGGATGGAACTTCAAAAAACGACTTAAAAGTACAAAGAAAAAACAAGCCATTCATCAGCATCTCCATCAGAGCCTTCATCGGAGGAACTCGCTGGGAGACCAAGATCTTCACGAGTCAATCGCACGATGGCAACGGCTTCGCTCAGCTCGGTGGGAACATCGACAGTTCGGTCCAACATCTCCCTAAGGACATCGCGCCTTGATTCGGCAAGGATTAAATCCTTCTTCTTATCGAACTCTTCTTCGAGGTCGCGCCTTAGGATGGAGGACTCCTTGTGAAGTAGCAAGTTCCTCTCCGTTAAGCTGTCAGCTTGAGCCTTTAGTTCGTCATTACTTTTACGGAGAGCAATCAACTCTACGAACTGATCCGCCAACTCTCTGTCTTTGCTCTCCAGAATAGAGTTGAGTTCGGCTATCTTCAGATCGGAGTTGGCTTCGTGATCACTCAGCTGTGTGTTCAGAGCCCAAATCTGGGATTCCAACTCCGATTGACGAAGAACATGTTCATTCGTGCTCTTGTCGAAGTTGGCTAAAAGTTCAACGTTCTTGGTCTCTGCCGCCTTGAGCTTCCGATGTAACTCCTCCCCCGCCGAAGTAAGATGAACGATCTGCTCATTCAAAGCTTTGGCCCCATCTTGAAGTTGGCGAATCCGATCGGAAGTCTCGATCGCCATTATGCAGTTCTGAAAACAAGTAACAGTTGAAGATCGTGAAGTTTATGCAATCTATACAGTTTTGAAAAAAGAACTTACCCTAAAGGCACCAAAGGAAATCTGGGAAGGCAAACTCAGATCCTCGTGCGTGTTCAGCCGAGCTTGCTCCATTGGGCCCATGACATCGAACAAATAATTCGCCAACCGCCTTGGGCATCTAAGCAAGTCGACATTGGGTGGCACTTCTATCGTAAGCGATCTAACACCCCTTTGTTCAGATTCACCCAAGGCAGCAAAAGCAGCGTCTTCTTCGCCCCTAGGAAGAGGTACAATAGGATCGTCATGGTCCACACCAAAAGATTATGACCCCGTCTCCTCATCGTACTTAGACTTTGCCGTCGCAATCGACCGATCCAAAACTGGTGCTTTCCCTTTTGCTGGGTCCCTCTCCTCAAGTTCACGATCGAAGGCCTCGATCATCCCCTCTTGATTTTCAGGGGCAGCGCCTAAGGAGACAAGAGCACCTTCCCTACTAGGCAAGCCTCCCGAGCCCGAATTGGCGTCTTCGGCGATAGGGGGAAGATGATAGTCGTCCACGGAAAGATCTCCTTGTTCGGCCACTTTAAGCTGAATGGCCGTTTCTTGGAGTCTTTCCTTAGCTGGCCTCTTAGGACGCTTCACCAGTTGATCAGACCCTGACTCTTCCCCAGCTTCCTCCCCCTCGATGTCAATAACCGGGGTCACTCCTTCGGCGGCTTTCGCTGCTGCGATCGCTGAACTCGTTCCAGCGATCACATCCTCTATGGTTTGGGATGCAGCCGATGAGCTGCCCCCTTGTCCTTTTTCAACCACCACTATCTTGGGCAAGTACTTGTTCCTCAATTCTTGAAATGATTTCTTCTTCTTCTTCGGGGGAGGAGCGTCATCGGGTTTTTCCCCGCCCTCGGGCTCAGCCTCTTCGTCGCTTGGCTCACCTCCAGCACCGGTGATACTTGATGAAGCATTTTCTAATTATCGAAAGGCGTCAACGAAACAGAGAACGTAAAGACAAGGGCAATTCAAATTTACCATGATTCTTAGCTTTGAGTGTTTTCAAAGCCGCGACCGGCTTCCAAGCTCGTTTGTCATTGGTCGTCTTGTCAAGTACCCTTATCAGCCAGGGTACGATGTCGGCAACTTGATCAAACTCAATCGCCTCAGCTGAAGATTTTTGGAAGAACTTTGAGATTGTGTTCTTAAACTCATTCAAAAAGAAAACGAATGAACGAAATACTTACGAGTTCGATTCCAGACATTTGGTAGCAACTCCCTTCCGGAGGCGGTCAGCTGCTCCGTGAGAATAAAAACAAAGCGTTGATCCCATCCTCGGAGATCGTCATCGTTGTCAGAGATCAAGGCCCGTTGACCTCGTTTAGCCAAGTTTATCACCCCTCCTTTGTAAACTCGAGGGGAGTATATGTTGAGAATATGGCGAAGTGTCAACTCCACTTCAGCCACCTCTGCGATGTATCGCATGACTATGATCGTTCTCCATATCATCGGAGAAATCTGCCCAAGGCAAACTTTGTACATTCTGAAAAATTCTTCGATAATGTTATCGACCGGGAGAGAAAATCCGATAGTAAATGGATAGGTCAGCACCACGGAATGATCCTCGACGTGAGTCGCCAACGTTGACTTCCTTGGAGGGCACATCACGTTGATGTCACCCACTTTCCAACCACATTCCTCTCGAACCCGAGGAATCGCCTCCGGCGTGATCGCACAGTAAACTGAGTCGATCGGAATATTCTTCTTCTTCTTCTTCTTCTTCTTCTTCTGCTCCGTTTCATTTTGAACGCTGATTTTGCAATCGTTCTCGTAAGTGAATTTCTTTGGAAGAATTTCCGACCACAGCTTCTTAGGACCATAGTTCTTCACCTTCCTCTCTTTCCGTTTCTTCCCCTTCTTATCTACTGAAGGGTCAACACTGGCGGAAGCTTGCTCCACCACCGCACCGGACTGCGGTGGAGCCGTGGCAGCAACTGCCGTAGTAGAGGTGGTATCAGCCTCGATTATGTTTTGTGAAGAGGTAGACATTGTTAAAACACGAATCTGTAAAGCAAAGCTTTTTAGAAGATTTGAAGCAAAAGTGATGAGAATTAACAGATTGAGTGAGAAATTTCTGGAATTTGAAGAAGTTTGCAAGCGTTTTTTTTAGAAGTTTTTCAGAAGTTGTAAAATGGGAGTTGAAGTTGGTATTTATAAGGAGAGAATCATCATTGCCTTGGGAACCGTCGAAAAAATGCTGCCCGCACGATTCCTGACACGTGTGGTGATGGGAAGTTGAGACGACGTTTTGACATTTCAAAATGAAGGGACACAAATGCGCCACGTGTTTTCCCGCTAAAAATTCAAGCCACTTGCCAAAAGCTTTACAAACACACTTGGCAAGTGGGGGGACTATCTGTATTGGCCGATTTCTATTCGATCGCAAGAGAGACGGACTTGGTCGTGTAACAAGACATCGATTGAATTCGAGGATGTTGAGATCAGAAAGAAGCTACTTCGGTTTGGTTTCGTTCGGTTGTGCAATATTGTGATCGGATAAAATCGAAGACAACATCATAATGGATAAGCTTCAACTGATCCTCATCTCTAAAATATCGGAACAGACTTGACGAATTTAGTGGAATGGATGACGACGTACAACAGTTGGAAGAGAAACGTGGAAGAGTGGAAATCTACTAGGGTTTGGGATTCCACGTTATTTCAACCTATAAATAGGACCTCATATTTTCATTTGGGACACATTGATCTGAGCAACACAATTCCTCCAAAGCTATTACTTTCTTACCACAAAGCTATTGCTTATCAAAAAGTTGTGTCTATTCCCCATTATATTGTCAAATTACTGCATTTAATACAATCATTGTATTCAAGTTTCGATCACGGCTTGGTTCAAGAGTGGAAGGAGATCTGTTTCCTCCATTGAAGCACCATCCATCAATTCATCAAATACAATAAGCCTTTTATCGCTTTTATTACTTTATTCGTTGTTTGTTTAAATCAATACCTGTTTTGTTCACAGCATATATCATTAACTATTGCATTCATTATTAGCAACTTGCCATCGTTACTTCATCGATAAAACACGATTCATCAATCTGCATCGGATACATTGTTGTTACTTCGTCATCACATTAACTGCCATCGTATTGCGTTTGCTTATCATCGTATCTGCTGTTATCAACGTTTTCACCTTAATCATCGTCATATTCATTACCATCGTTAGGTTTGTTAGCGTCATCGTATTCGATTGAAACTGCGCATTTAACTAAAACGAAGTCACTTCATCGTAAACTGTTAGCCTGTGATCTACTTCGGATTAATCTGTCGATACTTGCACATTGAATTGCTTTCTTGAACTTGACATCGTTGGACGATAGTCGACACCGAATCTATATCGTTGACATCGAATCTGCATTATTGACATCAACATTGGAACTGCTTCCGAATTATAATACCCGATATTATTTAGGTTGCTTACGTAAGTTGCATATTAAACGATCGAATCAAGATATAAAACGGTCGCCTTAGGCTCAACTAAATACAAATTTAATTGTAACGCCCGATCTATTTTTTGGGGAATACAGCAAGCGAAAGGGTTAGGTGCAACTTTTTTTTTTTTTTTTTGTTAACAGACAAAATTATATTAATAGAGAATCACGGAGGATTACATAGGATACTTATACGGATTTCATAGGAGTTCATCGCATGAGCAGTTGAGTTCATACTAAGCATAGACAATGCTTCAATAGCACACAAATTTCATAGCTTAGACAAATAGAACAAGTACTATCCGATATGGTGATAATCTGATCATCTTCCAGGACTTGGTGAACAAAAACAGGAGGCACTGCATAGTGGATGGTAGACATAGACTTTGATGGTAAAGGAGCTCCTTGTGCAAGTAGGTGAGCAACCCTATTTCGTTGATGGAAATTATGCCGGATTAATGGCATCTTCAACTGGATCATCAATAACCTGCAATGTTGGACAAGTGAAAAATAAGTAAGAGTTGGATTCTCCAATAGGGTAATTACCTCAGCTGAATCCGTCTCGATTTCAAGAGGACAATAATCTTGATCAATTGCTATAAGCAAACCTTGATGAAAGCCTAGCAACTCAACATGAGTATGGCTATCAGCAAAGATTTCTTTATGATATCCCAATATCCATTCTCCCTTAAAGTTTCTAAATACTCCAGCAATACTAGCTGAATTTTTACTAGGCTTGAAAGAACCATCGAAATTGAGCTTTATCACATTATGAGTTGGAGGAGTCCAATAAACTTTTATATCTTTAGTAATAGAATTTCTCATGATGGGAGCTGTGAGAAGCTTGAATTCTAATACTCTATCACGAACATATATAAGCATATTTTAATAGTAGAGCTTAAATTATTAATATTATTATTATTATTCCTATTGAACCATAAGTTCCAAAGAGCAAAGCACATAAATTCATTCCAAGTATAATATATGTCATTAGGCACATTAGTCATATCCTTAAGAACATGTAGCCAATTTTCATCTTTATTAATGGGACAATGAACGTGCTCCTCCAAAAACTTCTGGCTATAGGGCAATTTAAAAATATATAGTACATGTCTTCCACCTTATTCTTGCAAATAGAGCATAGAGGGTCAATATTCATGCCAATCTTATTCAAGTAGTGCCTAGTAGGCAACCTATTGTGTTGACATTACCAAATAAAATATTTGATTTTGGTAAGCAAATCCACTTTCCATAACATTACTATTGGTTGGGATATCTATTTGTGATGGGAAACAAAAGACAAACCCATGTGAGGAATTAAATGTGAAAGGAAAGAGAGAGAAAATGAAAAGAGACAAAAAAAAAAAAAGATGCAGAATAGTAACTTTGACAAAAGGAAAAATATGAAAGAAAAAAAAAACGTGTAACTTTGACAAAAGGAAAAATATGAAAGAAAAAAAAACGTGCAATTGTTAGGTATTGCAGTATGGCGCAGGACTGGCATCAGTTGTAAACATTCTCTGTGTTGCTGTGGATGTAGGCAAAAATTGCCGAACCATGTAAATCTTGTGTCTTGTCTTGTCTTGTGAATTTTATTATTTTTATCATTTAAATATTTTCCTTTTCCACTAGCCTAGCACGCTTCCCAACAATTTGGTGATAGACTGACTTTATAATAGGAAAATTTACACTATATAACTACCCTAATAGCTTAATTACATAATATACCAATACTTTTAAATATTTTACCCTATATAACAATACTTTCTACATTTTTACAAAACATACCATTTTCATTTCCCACTCCCCCAAACTCAAAACCCTAATTTCTTCTCCCTCTTTCTCTCTCTTTCTCTTCCCTCCTCCCCCTATCCACCCACCCCGCCGTCCCCCTCCCCCTCGCCGGCAACCACCTCATCGCTGCTGCTATTCTCACGGCGGCTGAAGCCACTGCTCCGTCACTGGTGCTCCGATCTGCTCCTCCATCTTTTTTTTTTGATTTTGTATGTGTATTTTATTTGTATAAACATGTATAAAGTTTGTATTATGTGTATGTGTAGGTTTTTGGTACATCAATACATTAAATTTTTTTTGAATATCTTTGTATATTGTTGTATATTTGTGTATTTTTATATTTTCAAGTGTATGTTTGGCAAATTGTGGTTTTGTATATTGTATATTTTTGTAGATTTTTGGTATTTATGTGTATGTGTGTTTCATATGTATATGAATAAGTTTTTTGCATATCCACAAATTTATTTTTATGTCTTTGTATGTTTGGGAGTGTATTGAAGTGTATATTTTGTATATTCTATTTTGTAAAAGTGTATATCTTGTATGAATGTGTAATTTGTATGTTTTTTTATACCTTTTTATATATTTTTTTCAGATTTAAAAAAAAAAAAAATTCCGGCTACCACCCTTGGCGGCCGGCGACTGGCCACCGGCGGCAACACTGTGACTGGGAGCAGTGGGTGTGGGAGGGTTTAAAACCTTCATTTGTATGGTTTTAATGGAAGTTGTATATGATTTGTAAAAAAAGTATTGGTATGTTTTGTAAAATGGTATAGTATTGGTATTTTTTGTAAATTTGGTATTAGGGTGGTATATTTGTGTAATTCTCCCCTAATAAAGATGTCATTACTAGTGAGAGCCCAAATAAGCATACCTTAGGTATATTTTTACTCTTGTTATGCTCCACTAAATCTACTTCTGCAGCTATGATTTTCATATGCTTTAAATGTACATTCCCATATCATGCTCGTTGCTCTAAATTTGATATGTGTCTAATCCTAGTTAGTTGAATTGGTCCAAGAAGTAAAGATAGGTCACACCAAATTAAAATTGATGAAAAATTCATTAATTAAGGTAAAAATGCCATAAATAAGACTAAAAGTAAAATATGGCTATAACATAACAGGTGTTAGGCCATTTTAGAACACTAGTTTTAGTGTACGTGCGTTGCACGTGTCATCTTACTTAAATAATTAAAGATTTATATGTTAAGACAATAAATACAGTTATTAACAAATAAGGTAATATAGGCGTTCAAATATTATAGACAATCTGTATTATATAAACATAAAGAAATTTTTTGAATGATAAACGTCTTATAACACAAGCCAACTCAAACTTTTTTAACATGCGTATGAAGTTAGGCTTGGCATTATTCATATGGTCTTTTATAATGACTACATATTTTTGTAGATCTATAATAACGTAGATTTTAATTTATTATGAATATGTGTATGTTACTAATTCTAGTGTTAGTAATATAAACGTAAATGGTGAGATAAAAATTAAGACTAAAAATTATAAAAATAGTGAGATATGCTTACATACTTATGCTTACAAACCCAATAAGTACTATGTTGATAAAAAAATTAATACACGGGCCGGAAGCAATCCAATTAGCTAGGAGCCTAGGATATGAGGTCCGATTATCGGGTGATAAAAGCTGAAAAGTTCATGAACCACAATTGCTTTGGCATAGAAACTGTATGTATGTGAAGAGATCTACTGAATGTGTACAAATACTAAAATTTGAACCCAAAAACTCAAATGATGAGGGGGTTCTATGTTATCTTGAACTTATAAAGTTAGAACTCTTAAAATTCAAATCCTGAATCAGCTTATAAATAATATCCAGTTATGATTTCACATATAATGGACTAAAGTCCCATTTTAATATCCACATGTAGGACTTTACATATCGTTTGATTTAACCAATTAATTATACTTTTTATATCCAAACAGTCGAAGATAAAAGGAAGCTATTTTAATCCAAATATTAAAATTGATGTGACTTTAGCAATACACATAATTGATATGTTTCTTTAGCATTACTCTACCGATTCCTTATAATTACTTCCTTTAGTCTATAATTCTAACCATCAGAGTTTTAAAATGTGGCGTTCTAATAAAACGAAATAAGAGAATGATCAACTTAACAGCACCTAAATATTCTAAGAAATAAAGAAAAGTCTTATAAAAATATAAATGAAACTATCCTTTTAATCCGATATGCATTAAGTAACTACGGACCATATATAGGCCTTTAAAGTCAACGTAAACGTAACAATGAAACCTTGTTCATCTCCTAGCTAGCTTTTCACTAAAGAACCAATTAACATTCTTCGATACCCAGGAGATATCTCCTCTTAGTTGCATTCAACTTCTCCGATCCAACTTCTAAAATTAGCAATGATAAAATTAGAAAACTTTCACTCAAGGCATAATTAAGAGTTAAATGACAAATTCTCCGATCCAACTTCTAAGTACGGCAAAAAACACCACAGAGAAGAATAAGGCTAGAGTTTTACTGAATATCTTTTCACAGTTTATTGAACTTGTGTCACCTTTTCTTTTCGTAGCAACACATTAAAATTAATACAAACTTTTGCTCTAATATTGTAAAAGAGCTTCTCAAAATGGATTTGTCTAACACAAACCGACTACAATACAAATATTTGGAAGCTTAAATAAACATGTTAAAACACCATAACGTGCCAAATTATTACACGACATAGGTGAAAGGAAGCAGAGTAATAAACTTACGTGAAAAAAAGCTACTGCATATAGACTTGTTAATATTACTTGTGAGATCTAGCCCCAAACTGCAATAAGCCTGTAGGATTATTAATCTATCTATCCTATATTCTAGATAAGTTATTTTATAGCATGTTTGGTCAAGTTTTTTAGAAGCCAAAATTATTTTTTTTCAAGAAAAAATCTCTTTTGAAGAATTTTGAGGTGTTTGGCCAAAAGAAAAAATTACTTTTGAGAAGAAGCAGAATCAGTTTTTCTGCTGTTTGGGAGAAGCTACAAATTTCTGCTTCTGGAGTTTATTAATTTTTTAAGACTAAAATATCCTTATAAAAAATATTTATTTACCATACTATATTAAATTATTTTAACCAATATATTTCTTAAATATAAATAAAATATTATTTTCTGCTTCCCTCTTTTGATTTAACCTTATTCCTATTGATTAAAAACCATGGTATATATATTCTTTTATTTTATATTTAAACTAAATGAAAATAAATTATTAAATTAACTCTTTTATTGAAAAATATTTAAATCTTTGATACGTTTAAATAATATTAGTCGCATTATGAATCTTGTAATATACTTTTTCGTAATTTAATACTCAAAAGTACTTTTTGTAAAGATTATCCAAACACAAACTGTTTAGAAAAACACTTCTCAAATGAGTTCGGCCAAACACAAACTGCTTATTTTTCAAAAGTACTTATCTGAAAAGTACTTCCTAGTCTTCTACATCTGATATTATTCACCAGCTATACCCTTTCTCCAATCCACATCACATTGTTATGTTCTTTAATATATATATAATTCCAATCATTTCACTTTTATGTTATAGTAGCTCATGCGATTAATTAAACCAAATATTTCTAACCCAACAACTTTTTACCTAAGAGAAACAAGCAAATTTTCAGAGTTAATTCGAAATGTAAAAAATAAAGAAAATAAAACATCATCACCTTTAAAACGGTGCACATTATTGATCTCTAAAAACATTAAAAACATATAGCAATCAATTATATTATATTGTTTTAATTTGTGAAATGTAATGCAATATGCATCCACTTAATAGAGAAGTTTGTCAGTAGACTAATCTTTTGTACCTGAAATTAATTGACAAAATTGTTCATCAACTCCTATCTTCAACCAGAAACAACAAAATAAGGGGAAGAACGAGAGTAAAAAAATAGAAATAAATCAAAATAAGATGAATGACCCAAACAAGAAAGTATGAGCTTTTGAATAGCAACATAATTTGAAAAGGAAAGAGTCATACACCAATAAAAGAGTTTGGAAAATTAATTAATCAAATCTTACCGGATGTAGATGAGTAAACAAATCAACTCTTGTACAAGTAAGATTTGTATAAAAAGGTATAAAATTCGAGCCATCAAGCGGATACAAAAAAATAAAAGAACCAGAAAAAAATAAGTAAAATAAATTAATAATGCCCATCATTTACCGTATTAATAAGGTCAAAACAATGTTGCAATGATTTAAAGGAGGACATCCAAAATTAAGTCTCGTCTTCTGGACTTATTTATCAATATTGTGTCTCGCTATCATCTTCATTGGTGTTCAAAATTTTCAAACAATCAATGTATTATCTGGAGAGCAAATCAAATATCATCATTGGTAACAGGAAAAGTTCTCCAAATTAAAGCGCAAACAAATAACTACGTATCCCTCTCAACGATGTATTTGTAAGCGAAACATATTATCATCTAAAAATCGTCTAGAGAATATGAAAATCAAAAGTTGAAATTGGGGAAGAATTCAGGGAAAACCTTGTGAGAATTTTGCTTCTGTCCATCAGCATCTTGGCTTTCTAATTGTTCCTCCAAAATTATGAGACCGAACTTAACGAAAACTCATATTTAGAGAAAGAAACATTGATGAGGATAAAACGAAATAATTACAATAGAAGAACCTCTAGATTGATTCAATTAAATATCACTAATAAAAAGAAAATAGAAGAGAGAATTTTAAACCACTAAAAACATGCTATAAGAATTAAAAAAAATTAAAAAAAAAAAAACTTGCAATATACCAATAGAAGTATTCTGACGAAGAAGAGTCATGCTCCGTCCAAATCAGCTCTACTGGATCACAAACCCTCTGACATGGGTCTAATTTATTGATTGAAGAGGCCATTATTCTAGGAATATTTTAGCAGTAAATTTAAAGTTGACTTCCAACTCTTAATTATTATCGTAAGTCAATAGAAGTTTAACTAAAGTAGGACATAATTACAACTTACAAGTAAAAAACAAATACTACGAAAGAGAATGTATAATTTTTACCTAAAATAGTTACAAAGCTACAAAAGAGGAACTATAATTAAGTCAATATTTATTAAGTTAAAATATATCAAATTTACAAAATTGTCCAACTTAAAACCACTTACGAAGGGTAAAAAAGTCGAGTGACATTTCACTAAGGCCTTCGTGCTTTTATAATAATATAGATAATTAAGGGTCCATTGAAATATATTTGGCATAAAAATGGCCAGCACTAGGATAGAGGACTTAGGAAGTTTTAATTTAGGTTTAGACAGGTAAAAACGAAGAAAAATATGGTGCTGAACTAAAGTCTCTTAATTAAGATATCAGACCATATCAAAATACCAATAATATCAACAATAGGAGTATGAGTTGTGATATCTATTTAATAGGTGTTGGGAGAAGCTTGTTTGGCCGAGCTGCAAAAAATTATTTATTTTGAAAAGTATTATTTAAGAGTAATAAGTTTGTATTTGGTCAATTCACTCGAAAAGTACTTTTTAAAACAAATTATATTTGGATAATCTTTAAAAAAGTATTTTTGAGTGTCAATTTACAAAAAATAAACAATATTAAGATTCATTTTGCAACTAATATTATCTGAGTGTAGAAAAGATTTCAGTATTTTTTTTATAAAAGACTTAATTTAATTTTAAGTATTATCTGCGTCAACGAGGAATGCTTTGTGCACCTGACTGCCTTTTTACTTAATTTTTTTTTAATTTTCTTCTAGCTAATATATAAAGCAACAACAACAACAATAATAACAACAACAATATACTCAATGCTATCCCACAAGAGGGTTTGTGAGGATGAGATGTACGCAGACCTTACTCTCACAGAAGTGCAGAGGCTTTTTCCGATATACCTCAGCTAGAAGATATGTTTAAACATATTCAAAAATGCGACAAGAAAATAGGACATAAAAAGGGGTAAACTGAAACCAATAGTAATAAAGAGGAAAAGTAAGATATAAATAGAACTACTACTGATATGACAGAGATCGATCTACTACTGCTTATATACCCTTCTACCATAATCCTCGCTCCATGCTTTCATATATTTTCTGTCTAGTCACCTGCTCCCAATTCTTCATCTAATATACAAAAGCATAAACTAAATATATTTATATATATATATATATATAAATAAATTATTTTAGTCAAAAGGATTAATGTTAAAACTAAAAGGGGGAAGAGGGAAAACAAGATCTTATTTATATTTGAGATATATGTTGGTTAAAAAAAATTAGAAATAGTCTTGTAAATAAAAAAAATTGGTACAGATATTTTCATGTTGAAAAAATGAATAAACTGATTTAGCTTCTGCTTTTGGAGAGAAGCAGAAATTTTTAACTTCTTTCCACCAAGAGAAAAAATGCTTCCATTTCATTTCAAAAGTACATTAAGGTATTGGCCAAACACCTTAAATTTTTACAAAATTATTTTTTTAATAAAAAAATATTTTAGCTTCACAGAAGCTTGGCCAAATAGGCTATAAGCCTAAGTGCAGTTTCTAGTCTTATATGATTGTTGGGGCATTTATTAAATTACTCCTGAAACACAAACTATTTATCTGCCTCTACTCATTAAATTAGAATTTTTTAAAATACCAAAAATCTATTTACCCACCGTACTCATTCAAATCTGCCCCCATTTACCACGCCCAATTGCTTCAGAAATCAGTCCATAAATCTCCACACGCTCGCGCGCACGCTCACCCCATCTTCCCTACAAATTTCACCTATTTTTGCAACTCCACCTTCTTCCCTTCACACATATACACCTTTTTCTCTGAAAAATTCACCTATTTTTGCATATTTACCTTCTTCCTTTCACACACATACACCTTCTTCCCCGCAAATTTTACCAATTTTTCTGCAAAAATGAGTGGTTCGGTAACTCTGATTCATGCAGCATTCAAATATCCAAGGATCTTCTTTTGGACATGAAAATAATTTTTCTATTAAAGTGTTGTAAGATGGTGTTGATGACAAATCCAAGGGAAGATCTTTGTTGAATTCTTCTTTTTTAATTATGACAATTTAACTCATTTTTTCTTAATTTTTTTCATTGATTTAAAGTTTTAATCTGATTAAGACAGATGATTAAAGGAGAAGTGTATGTTTTTGATTCATTATACATAGAGGTATACCATAAAGGCATACAAGTGGATAAAAGAATATACCATAAAGAGATACAGTGTAACCTACCCCCCACTCCACCTAATATATGCTTATACAGTTTTGGATAGAAGTATACCATAAGGATATATATTGAAACATACAGTATACAATAAAGTTATACAGTGCAAATGTACCCCTACCCTACCTAATTTATACATGTACAATTTTGGGTAAGAGTATCCTATGAAAGTGTGTACGGTGAAAAAGGGAGTATATCATAAAGGTATATAGTGAAACTGTATCCCCACCCCACCTAATTTATGAATATACAATTTTCGTTAGAACTATATCATGAAGGTATACAGAGGAAAGAGGGTATACCATAAAGGTATACAGTTTTACTGTAACTCCACCCCACCTAATTTATGAATATACAATTTTCGTTAGAACTATATCATGAAGGTATACAGAGGAAAGAGGGTATACCATAAAGGTATACAGTTTTACTGTAACTCCACCTCACCTAATTTATGCATGTATAGTTTTGGAAGAAGTATATCATGAAGGGTATAAAATGGAAAAGAGAGTACACTATAAATGTATATAGTGAAACTGTAACCACATCCCACCTAATTTATACATATACAATTTTGTATAGAAGTATACCATAAAGGTCTACATTAGAATAAAGAGTAAATTGATCACGTCCAAAACTCGTCCTCGAAAGGATAAGCGGTCTCTGCAAATATAATCCAGTTTTTAAGTTCGGAGTCGAACCCAGGAGAAAACGTTTAGCTTTAACTACTTTTGTATCACTAAATCAATAACTTCAACAAATTTCAATGTTAACAATAGTATTAATTTAATATTGTACTAAGAACTAAATAATACGATTAACACAAAGTGCCAAAAAAAAAATCAATATAAGAAAGAGACTAGGACATAGACTTTCCCAAATTATCAGAATGAACTACTAACAGACTTCCTACAATCCCGCTGATTCCTTCCTATTGATCATGAGCTTCTTAACTACCGTAAACATCTTCTGATCAACAATGGCAATATCCTAATTATTCTTCCGAGCTAACTTGAGTGATTATTCAACCCCTTACTAAGATCACGATAAAACTTTGTTATCCCTAGTCCGTTTTTAAATCCTTGCAATTATCTTCTGACCTCTTGCTTAGAAGTACCGTTGTTCAACAACTACTTAACCCTTTATTCTTTTTCAAGCAAAACAAGGCATAAAAGCATGATTAATTGATGGCAATTCAACTAATCACATACAAAATATAGTTGAACAAATAGGAACAAAATCGATTCAATTATAGAAAAGCACTATCTATATATCACCCAATAAATGATTCCATCACAACCCTAGATAAGAGTTTAGTTACTCATGGTCAAAAGTAAAGACATAATTAACACATGAACAATAAAGATTAGAGAGAATGAAAACTCTTGAGATCCTTCGTCTTCCGACCTCCAGACTCGTTGTTGTGCTCTCTTGCCTTTAGAACTTCTTCAACAATGGCGCTCTTACCTTCTCCGGTCAAGATTGTGCCTGAAATAAGGGTTGGAGGATTTTATATCACGTCCTTAAGCCAAATGATCATATTACCCTTCAGTAAAAAAATGTACGAATTTTTCCCTTGTGCTATAGGCCTATAGCTGCGAAGCACAACCATAACACCAAATTGCTGGAACTTCTCCCAAGTCTTATGTGACGCACAGAACCCTCCTGACTTATTTTTCTCACATTTTGTGTGATGGTTATGCATTGGAAAGTTAGCTCATTGCTTTGGTAATATTTCTTCACCAAATATTAATTCAAGGGCTGTGCAATGATCATGTGGCGCACAACTTTGCTCCAATTCATCAAATTTGTACTTTTTTGCCCAAATAACCTCCCTTTTGCACTAATGGCCTCTTATACATCAAAACACACCAACTAGCTCAATCAATCACTTTTTCATCATCTAAAAGAATAAGAGTATACCAAAGTAAGGAGTAAAATATACTAACATAGATATATTTTTGGCCTAACATCATATTTCGTAAAGGTATACATTGAAACTGTTACTGAACCTTCACTTTAACAATGTAAGCTTTACCAAGAGTGGGAATTTCAGAAATGGGTACGTGGGTAAATAAAAGGATTTGTGTAAAAATCGATAATATATTAGATGATAATTATATCAAAAGTGTATTTGGAGATAATACATTCTTGAGACCGAACAACAAACAAATTCAAAGAAAGAAAAAAATAATACCAAATAATAAATAAAAGTAAACAACGCCAAATAAATAGATCTATCATATTACAAATTTAAAAATAGTTAATAGATTTACTGAATTGTATTAATAAAAGCATTAATAATTGTAATATTAATAACATATCCCATATATTATTGATAAAAAGATGGATGTCTCTATCTGATTTTACGCTTAGGATTTTTCACTATGCAAATAACTTTAACTTTTTAAATCAATCTCTTTAAGATGGAATCTGCGGTTTTTCAAATAAAGAAATCAATGTATCTCAAGAAGGTGGTCCGTTGATTTATATGATTGATAAACCCACAGATTCTATCTTCATGATAATGATTTAGAAAATAGAATATATTTTTATAGTGAAGAACCCTAAAATAAAAATTCCTACGCTTAGCATATCTTATATAGTGAACCGATAATACTGGGTTGGATGGGGTTAATATTTGGTCCGAGTCTTAGATTGTTTAGGATTAGAATTCAATAATTTTATATTTTAATAATAAAAGAAATTTAAAAATACCATGTCATCTTCCAGCGATAAAAACAACTAAAATGAGTAGAGATTACCATTTGAGTCAATTGTACAAAGTTAGATGATGACTTTTAAATGATAAATAAAAGAAGATGATTTTGAAGGCCAATTATAGATAATTGGATGACCATTTGAGGCATCAACTCTAATCATTAATGTTAAAGCTCGTTAGAAGTTTGTTCCTAGAATAAATAAATCCAATTTGGACAAGACTCTAAAACTCATTCAAACATCAACTCAAGCTTGACCATCAAACGAAGTACCTCATAGTGATTGAATCTCATTAGCCAACTAAGAAGTAAATATAGCCCCAAGATAAGGGCTTTTTGCAAAGATAAAAGAAAAAAAGAGTGATAGATGTTGGATCAATAAATTGATTGTCAATAAACAGATCTTAAAAAGAAGAGAACGAATTTTATACATAGTTTAAAGAGTTCTTTTAATACAGAGATAAGCAATAGTAAAAAGTCAGCTCGTGCAGAGATCATTAGTAGCTAATGAGGGTTAGTAGTCATTTAAGCACAAAATTTAGTTATAATGGGGATATTACGTAAGAAGTTGCGGATGTAGCTTATTAGCTATGGATTAACCAAGTCTACATTTTCCACACAAACATGATTTTGCATGTAATAAGCTACAATGTTAACAAATACATGTTCTGAATCCATAATTTCATACATATTGCAAGTGTTAAACTTTCATTAAACCTATCAAGTTTAAATCCTGGATCATATAATAATATAGTGTCATTGAACGAGTTGCCGGGCAAAATGTACTTTAATTAGAAACCATGTTAGACCAACGTGATCATAACTTGGTATTGGCTTTATCTCAAGAAGTCCGTTTATTTTATTAATAATAGTCTCCGCCATCGGACACAACCAGCAAAGCTTTTGTCATGTCATGTCTTTCCTCACCTAATACCAAGTAAAATTCGGTTGGATTTTCATTTGGATGTTTGCATTCTTTCACAATAACTTCATTCTTCACTATCGTTTAAACCAGCAACCATAAGCACATCAGTTGGATGGCATCAGATGGACTTGTCCCTCATGATGAAAAGTCATTGGTAGAGTACATAAAAGCTACCCCTTGTTTGTCTTATATACTGGACAACCAGTTTGATAAACTTGAAATAAGGGAAGTGGGTGATGGAAATATCAACTTTGTCTATGTTGTTGTTGGTTCATCTGGTTCTTTCGTCATCAAACAAGTGAGCTCTCTCTTGCTTTTGCTTTCATCTTCTACACTACTTTTCTGAACTTTCCACAGTATTCAAAGTCAACTGCAAGCTATAAGTAAACTTAATTTTAACAACTAGCATTAGTGTAATTTAATTGGTTATACGTCTCGGTCTCCTCACATTCGAACTTGAATCTTTTTGGACAAATTACATGGAATTAAACATTCTTGATGGGTGATGGTGAGTTTTTAACTAAGACATTCTTGGTGGATGATGGTGAGTCTTTAACTGAGGACATATGCCTATTTTCATAGCATGTTGAAATATAAAATATCTTATTTATAGCTTAGCTAAATTTTTTAGAGAGAGGTTTGTTACCTGAGATTTTTGGGTGAGAAGGACCCCCAAGTCTTTTATTAGTTATAAGGGACTCAAGTCTTGAAAAATGGGTGAGAGGGACACTTTTAAAATTAGTATTAATGACTAACATTTTAAAAGCGCCCCACGTTTTTCTATTTACACAAAGCCCCCACCTCTCATCACCCACCCCATCAACCCCTTAGCCCCCATCCGGCCCCCTACCCCCCCACGCCCATCCACCATTCCACCACGACCCTCCACCACTCGCCGCCACCTTCTACCACCCTCCACTCCCACCACCACCTTCTACCACTCTCCACCACCACCCACCACCCTACACCACTCTAATAAAAAAGATGTGTACACATCAGTCACGATGTGTACACATATAGTAATATGTGTACACATCTCGACTGATGTGTACACATGCAGATATGATATATATGTACACATATTATAATATGTGTACACATATATTATATGTGCGCACATATTATTATATGTGTACACATAAAATAATATGTGTACACATATATATGATAAAAGTGTTACACATCTCGTCATATGTGTACACATATAATAATATGTGTACACATATTATTATATGTGTACACATCTGACGAGATGTGTACACACTTTTTTCAGCCGTAAAAACATCTTCAAATATTTATAAACATATAGAAAATATGTTTACACATCTGAAAAGATGTATAAAATGACTAGAATTAAAAAAATGAAAAGGGATAAAACGGGGATGAAGAAGAAACAAAATGGATACGAAAAAAAAGGAAAAAATAATAATATAGATGGTGATAAAATGAAATTTGAAAAGAAATTTAGAAGGAAGAATGAAAAGGAAGAAGAGAAAAGAGGAAGAAAGAGAGAAGAGAGAGAGAAATAAAATTTGAAATGATAGAATAAGGAAAGAGAGTGTAAAAGTGGGTGGGAAGGGGGAAATGAAAAATCTGAATTTTTTTGAAAAGTGGGTGTTTTCGTAAATATAAAATTTTTTAATTATAACCACAAGTTTTTAAACAATTCACTTCAACCCTCACTTAAGCTAATGACCCTTTGACTTGGTCTTGTCCCCTATCCTTCTATTAAGACTTGGGAGGTCTTTTCCCCTCTTTTCTCTCTTGTTACTTGGTGTTGGAAATTGGATTCGGGGCACCCATATGGGTCAACCCGATCCACGTCCAAATAATAAATATATATTTGTTATATATATATTATAATATATGAAAAAGGGATTGAAAAGACACAACCCTTGGAAAACTCCTCAAAGAGTTGTGTCTATTTCAAAAATATAAATAGGAGTCCTAACATTAGGAAAATCTCTCCTATGATACACAGAAACAGACGCTAGTTTTTCTTCAGTAGAAAAATAAGAGGTCTCCCATATCTCCTCTCTCAAACTCTCATCTTCAAGTATGAAGAACTTTAATGGAAGATTCTAAGAAGAACGGTCTTCTACGAATTGGAACCATATTCTGTAACCAGGTACGTCATAGACTGTGAATTAATCTTTACAATTCGTGTCTTACAACATGTGATTGTATTGTAGACTAGTGAAACAAATACGGTTATACCCTGGACAAATTGTATGTTATTGGATTGTGTATAATCCTTCACTTGGTATATATTTTAGATAGTTGCTTAAATGTGAAGTATATAACATAAGCTACTTTGACTAAGCCAATGGCTAGTAGAGAAGTTTTGGTTTGACTTCTGTAATGCAAAAACTTGAAAATTCTTCTAAATTGGTTTTCATAGTCCTGTTACCCATAACCACTTAAAATGAACAGGATAGTGCAGAATGCTGAGCATACTCTAACTAACTCATCATTTTTAGCACTCAATTTCATTTTATTGATGTTCTAAATGGTGATTATAAGCACAGGCGCTTCCATACATGAGATGTCTTGGCGAATCATGCCCATTGACAAAGGAACGTGCTTATTTCGAAGCCACTGCACTAAAAGAGCATGGTCGCTTGTGTCCTGATCATGTTCCTGAGGTTTTCCATCTTGATAGGGCTATGGGGTTGATTGGCATGCGGTACCTTGAACCTCCCCATATTATATTAAGGAAGGGCTTGATTGCTGGGATTGAGTATCCATTACTTGCCGAACACATGTCAGGCTATATGGCGAAAACTCTGTTCTTCACATCCCTGCTTTATCTTACCACAACGGATCATAAACGTGCTGGTAAAGAATCTTTGTTCCAATATACTGCAAGTAACTAAGTTCAGTTTTTGTTTTGCTTATTCCCCTTGTCTAGTTTTTGTTTACTTGCCAACTATATCAAGGGCCTGTTAGATATACTTAACTGATTATTTTCTTGCTGAATTATGCAGTCTCTCAATTTTGTGGAAACGTTGAGATGTGTAGACGCTTTGAGCTGGTTATCTTCTCTGACCCCTTTAAAGTTACCCTATATAATCAATGGACATCTCCTTATCTTGATGAGGATGCAAAAGCAGTTCGAGAAGATAATGCATTAAAGATTGAAGTTGCTGAACTTAAATCTAAGTATGTACTATATGATTATAAAAGATGTTTTGTTATCGTACATATAATAATATGCTTGACATTGACAATTGTCTGTGTATAATATACTCTGAAGATATTGTGAAAGAGCACAAGCTCTGATACATGGAGATCTTCATACAGGTTCAGTGATGGTCACTTGTGATTCGACTCAGGTTATTGATCTCGAGTTTGCATTCTATGGACCAATGGGCTTTGATGTTGGAGCATTTATTGGAAATCTGATTGTAGCTTATTTTTCTCAAGATGGGCATGTTGATCAGGGTAATGACCGGGAGGTATGACTTGTGCATTAGTTCATGACCTACTCTTAACTTCTTTTCCCTAGCAAGATCATTGCCTCCTTGTTTGTCCTATTTTTGTATTTTTCTCGTGTTTTCTTGATATGATCATTCTGTGGAATGCCTTCTAAACCAGTCAATTAATGGAGGAACTGGGATGCTAGTCATTTTCTTTCTTTTGGCCACAAGAGTGATTAGTGTCATTGAGGTTTAGTTTGGATTTGCTTGTGACTTCCTAATGCTCTGGCTTGATCTCAATCTCTCTCGTCTTCTTCTAAAAGTTGATCCATTGTAAAGGCCATTTTCTCCCTCTTCTTTCCGTCTACTTTTGAAGAACATTCCAGTACTCAATATCATTTCTTACTATTCTCAAATGAATGTTGTAGATGGCTTGCAGCACGTATAAGAGATATGTCGTAATAGCAGAAAATTTATCCAAAGAAAGTTGAGGCATTATAGTTGCCTGTCCTTCAATACTTGGTCAAGCAAAGTAAGAATTTAGGGAGGAATCTAGACATCTTTAAGAAGATTGTTATAATTCCTCTCGGATGACAAGTCAGAAAATGACAATCCTTGAACTTGTTGGACTTAATATCCCTTGAGACAACAGATCTTTATTGGTTCTACCTATGTTACTCGGACTCTTCACTTTTGGTGCCGCACCCGTGTCGGATCCGTACCCGTGTGGGTGTGGGATCCGTACCCGATTTGGTCTACTGATTTTGGGTATTTTGATCAAAATCAATCTAGAAATTTTGGACAGATTCAATTATTTCTTTAATCAAAACAAAACTAAAGGGAAATTGAAGGAAATAGAATACATTGTATTATTGTATATAGAAATTTCTATGTCCTGATCAATATTTTTTCCTCAAGTTTTCCACATAATATCTCATAATTTAGGATTTATAACTCTACTTTTTGATTATTGAATTTTTTTTAGCCGAATCCCACGCCCGTATCCATAACTGGATCCGTATCCCCGAATCTTAAAATATAGATCATGAAGGATCCGACCTCTAGATCCGCACCCGTATCAGACACCCGTACCCGAGTCCGAGTAACTTAGGGTTCTACATAGAAGTAAAAAATATCCAAACCAGAAAAACATGTCTTATAGCAAGATGACATGTATTTATCTTTTAGATAATTTGTTAGTGTAAATTCTTTGCATATCAATGTATAAAATTTAAACTACTTCTATTGCTACTTTCAGTTGTACAAAAATTGGATTCTGAAGACAATAATAGAGACTTGGAACCTGTTCGAGCACAAATTTCTAGCTCTTTGGGATGAGCATAAGAATGGTCGTGGTGAGGCCTATCTTCCTGAAATATACAACAATACTGAGCTCCAACAGTTAATAAAGCAGAAATATATGAAGGAGCTCTTTGAGGACACCCTTGGCTTTGGTGCTATCATTATGATATGGTGAGGAATGATTTCTTCTTTCTAAATTTTATCTATAAACTATGTTTAAATCTCTTCACATGTAAGCAAAGCAAGTAACTATTAATCATTTACTGCTACTGTCTTGGAGTGCTGTTGTTTAGAAAGGATATTAATCTGTTAATTCTGGAGTTATGCATGGGATCATGAGATTGATATTCTTAATCTTGTTTTGCTATATATCTAGTGGAATAGTTGGACCACCTGATCTGAAAGATTTTGGGTCAATCAAGGATGCTGCCAAACGAGCTGATAGTGAGAGGCGAGCACTTAACTTTTTCAAGATGCTTCTAAAACAAAGACGAAATTTCAAGTGCATTGATGAAGTTGCTAATGCAATTCAGCATTTCCATTTGCAATAATGTTATGTTGAATGGGTGAAGTTGCCTATTGTTTCTGATTCAGTGGTTCCAGTTTATAATGGAACTAGTCTCTCGATACGTGCGTTGCACGTGTGTACCGAGTTATATATTCCCTGTCTAAAAGAAGAAAAAAAATATCCACATAGTTTGTATATGAATACGCGCCTTTGCTTCTGTTAATTATTATCCTATCAACCAAAAAAATTATAGGCAACTCTCTTCTATCCTTAATAAAAACATTTCTTTAGCTTTCTTCTTTTCAAACCTCAAGAAGAGTGTTTATATAGTGCATGCTTTTTAGACTCCGATAATCGTATGTTTTACATACTCATTGCTAATGAATTAAGGAGACAATGGAGCAACACGACCTCTTAAAGGAAATTGTTGATGAAAGTACTTTGCAGGAATTCGATCCCAATACCTACTTGTGCTCCATGGCGTGCATGCAATTTAATTTCTCGCAAATTTTGATTATTCTTAGTGTTAGATTACTTTTAAATCTATGGTAGGAGCAATTTCATGTACTACTCTTATTGTTATTCAGAGGAGTAGATCATGTATGAAAAAGAAAAAGATACTATGTTCTTAATATTGGGAATCGACTATTCAGTGCTTTTTCTTAAGAATAAATACAAATAGTAATACATACATATCCAAAACATATCTGATTTAGTTATAAATTGTAAATGTAAATACACCAAAAGCTACTATTCTTGCATAAACTTAGGATGCATGTCTTATAAATAAAGCCAAAGACATACTCTCCAATCTACTATAGCTTCATTTTTCTAGCCACGTTGTGTATTAAATTTGATATATCTCCTTTTTGAAAGTTGAATTCTCCAATAGATGAAGGCGGAAGTAGAACTCTGTTATCAATTTTATCTTCTCTATTTCTTTCAGCCTTAACTATGTCAATTGTGCCTTGGAATAGTTCTCTTCTCAAGGTTGATTGATGTTTTCTGAAATATTCAAGCCTTGTTTTCTCTATTTCAATGAACATGTCATGTCCAAAATATGCAGCTTCTTCATATATACCTAGAAGTATTAAAAATTGTATTCATACATTGATAGGTTGTAAAATGCAAAATCTCATCGATGGATACGGTTGAATTGCATAAAGAGACCGATACCTTTGTTGGTCGACTATGGTTCATTCTTCACATTGACCTTATCACAACAAAGAACTCTCTTTTCTTTACCCATTAAATTGGATGGGACTTAAATAAAGGCAAACATAAAACATATTAGCCAAATAAATTTATAAAATGTGGAAACACTTAAAATGACACTTATTAAAGAGATAGTACGAATTAATATATTTAGCAAAATGATGACAGACTATACCGTTGCTTTGTTCCCCCACCTTCTTGAAATGATCGAAGCGTAGCAAAAATATATTATCCAAATTTGCATAAATAAAATAGCTCAAATTTGCGAGAAAAAAAGGCATATAATGTTACTACATCAATACAACAAACTAAAAGTAGTAGAATGGAGACTGACATAATTGTTGGTTCATAAGTCATATGATTCCCACCTTTACAAACATTTTTCCAAAAATAACAGAAGAATAAAACAACAAAATAACAATAGAATATAATGTTGGTGCTAATATCCTCCGTTCATCTGCTGCTTTGTTGCTTGTGTGTCTTGTTTGATAAGTACCAATTTAAAAGCATGTAGATTTGTGTTTCTACAAAACTAACTTCTTTGAATATATTTAGACTCTACAAAGGCAAGAACAAACACATAATCTACCACCAACAAAGCAAACTCTATACAAAAGTTTACCTTAATCACCAGATTTAATGTTTACTCATACTTGGATTATAGGGAAAAAATTAGATTAAACTAAATGTTAGTTTGGATAAGCTTGGAGTTTTGACTGATGACTGAGGAACGGATTCAAAGGACCTGTTCCTTTGAATCGCTGAAGCAGAATAGATAATTCATGCAAAATCATTTAATTGAGATATTATTATTTATCCTAATACTGACGTGTATCTTGATAATTATGCAGGTCTAAACGAATATGAAAAGATTGCATAAACACAAGGGATAAAGGATTCGGATTCAAGAAGGTAGAATCCAATTAGGATTCAAAGTCAAGGGAGCTTTGGAATTCTAATTCATTGGGACTTCTTGGCTGCTGGAAACTATAAAACGTGGATACTGTCAGCCATAGAAGTTGTACACAAATAGAGAGAGCATCGAGCAAAAGCTGAGAAGAATTATTAGCTTATTTATGTAATCATTAGCTACAGTAGAACTAAGTGAGAACCTGTTCCTTAGATTGAGTCTTGTAAAAGTTCAAGTCTTAGTTCAATTGTAGTAAGCAAAAATCGAGTTGTAAACTGTGTAGTTCAAGTCGTGGACTTGACACAACTTTACTGATCGTGAGAAAGTTCACTAAAGGATTAGAGTTAGTCCTAGGTTAGTAAGAGTGAGTCTTGTAACCAAGTGGGTCTTTTTACATAGTGAAGTTGAAATCCTACTTGAGAAGTAGGTCGTGGTTTTTTGATCCTGTGTCTAGGGGTTTTTCCACGCTAAAATCTGGTGTTTAATTACTTACAGTTTTTATTCCGCACATCGTAGAGTAAAGGAACACATTTTAAGGAACTGGTCCTTAAAACAGTAAAGTGGTGTAATCGTGGGAAATAACAATTGGTATCAGAGCAGGTTATCCTTGAAAAGGCTAACACCTAGGATTAGATGAGTACATCACGTGAGAACAGTGAGGGCCAGTCAATGGTTAGAGCACCTTACTTTAATGGGAAATATTATTCATGGTGGAAAGAGAGGATGCGTGATCATCCTCAAGCAGAAGATTACGAATTGTGGGACATAGTGACTGAAGGTCCCATGATCCCAATGAAGAAGGATGCTGATGGGAAGGATGTTCCCAAAACCAGGAAGGAGTGCAATGCCGAAGACATAAAGCAATGGGAAAAGAATGCTAAGGCAAGTAAGTGGCTGGTTGGTGGACTTAGTCCTGATGAATGCACAAGGATCAGAGGGTATGCCACTGCAAAGGAGATTTGGGATGCTCTACAAGTTGCACACGAAGGAACAAGTCAGGTAAAAAGGTCCAGAGGTACACTTCTTTATGCTGAATATGAAAGCTTTAAAATGAAAAAAGAAGAATCAATCTCTGAAATGTATACTAGATTTAATGCCATTGCCTCTGAACTTATCTCTTTGGGAAGGGTTTTAACTGTGGAAGATAGGGTAGAAAAGATTTTAACTAGGGTTCTTCCAGATTTTTGGGAGATCAAAGCTTGTGCTATCATTGAAAGTAAAGATTTAACCACTTTATCCTTAGATGAGCTCATAGGAAATCTAAAGACTTATGAACTGAGGAAAAAGGTTAAAAACATAGGAGCACCAGTTAAAACTGAACCTAACCTAGCCTTGACTGCTGGTGATAAAATCATTGATGATAAGGAACTGGTCCTTATCGCTAAAAGTGTTCAGAAATATTTGAATAAGAAAAGGGAAATTAGTGGACAGGGTAGGTCTACTAACATGAAACAGGCTGGAGAATGCCACAAATGTGGAAGCTCGGAGCACTACATCAGCAAATGTCCAATTATGGAAGGAGAATAGAGGAAGAAATTCATTGATGAAAGGAAGAAGGCTAGGGAACAGGTCCATAAGAAAAGTGGAAATCCCAAAGCGCTGGTTGCAGGATGGCAAGACAGTGAAGATGAAATAACTGATGATGATCTGGATGAGGATCTTGCTCTAATGGCACTTGGAGATTCAGAAAATGAAGAGGATCCTGAGGTATTTGTTTCTAAACTTAAAGAAGATGTAAAAAGCATGTCTAGAGAAAAGTTGGTTAAAGTATTCCATATTGTGCTAAATGAATTTAAAACTCTGAGGGATGATAATCACCAACTGCATGATAAAGTTGACTGCTTAGAAACAGAATGCAAAGAGGAAATAATTAAAAATGATTTTCTGGAAAGGAAGATTAGCATGCTTGAGGAACAGGTCCTCACACTTGAAACAACTGCTCAGGAATTAGAAAATGTTAAAACAGTTGTAAAAGGTAAAGGTATTGCTAATTCTCATCAGATCATTGCTGAAGAGAAACTGAAAAACACAGTTGATGAACAGTGTAAGAAAGATGAAAAGATAAGATCTTTAGAAGAAGACTTGGTTAAAACAAAAATGGAATTAAGAAAAACTGTAGAATGGAAAAAGTCTTCTGAAGCACTAGAATGGTTACAAGAAAATCATAGCAGTAACAGGAATGGTATTGGATTCATGAAGGCACAAAATTCATCCAAATGGGATCCAAAGAGTAAGTACTTATCATTTCCTGAAAACTGGTTATGTACTCATTGTGGGAACACTGGTCACCGGAAAGAAAATTGTCAATCTTTAAAAATGGCTGCCCAGAGGAACAGGTCCTATAAACCTGTTCAAAATCCTGTAAAACAGAAGAATAGGTCCTACAAACCTGTTCAAGATTCTGTAAAAAGGAGAGATGTTCACACAAAGAAACCTTTACCATTCTGGGCTAGAAGAGATCTGATTCATCCTTTTTCAAAAGGAAAGGAACCCAAACTAGTTTGGGTTCTTAAAGTTAACCCCTAGTTTTCTTTTGCAGGCTAGAGTGAAGGAGACAAACCACAAATGGTACATGGACAGTGGTTGCTCAAGACATATGACAGGGCATAAGGAACTGTTCCTTTCACTCTCAGCCTTCCAAGGAGGAAGTGTTTCCTTCGGTAATGGTAAGAAATGGGAAATTATTGGAATTAGAAAGGTAGGTAAGTCTGACTCACACCGCATAGATAATGTATTTCTAGTAGATGGACTGAAGCATTGCTTGTTGAGTATATCTCAATTGTGTGACAAAGGTAATAATGTTAATTTCTCATCTACTGGATGCACTGTGACTAATCAAGCTTCTGGAGAGGTTATTTTGCAGGGAAACAGACATGGAAACATCTACAAAGTAGACTTGCTGACACTATCTGATGGAAACTTGAGCTGCTTAAGTGTGGTGCAAAATGATCCCCTCCTATGGCACAAAAGACTAGGACATGCTAGTGTCAAAGGACTTGGTGAGAGGTCTTCCTAACATCAGGTTTAATGATGAAAAGGTATGTGAAGCTTGTGCCAGGGGGAAGCAGGTAAAATCCTCCTTCAAATCAAAGAAACAGGTAAGTACCACTAAACCTTTGGAACTGGTCCATATGGATTTGTGTGGTCCAATGAGAACAATGAGTCGTGGAGGTAAGAAGTATGTTATGGTATTGGTGGATGATTACTCTAGATTTACATGGACCATATTTCTTGCATCTAAAGAAGAAGCATTTAATGCATTTTCAATTTTTGCTAAGAAAGCTCAAAGAACTCTAGATAGTCATATTGTTGGGATTAGGTCGGATCATGGGACTGAATTTGAAAATCAAATGTTTTCAAATTTTTGCAATGAGAATGGCATCAATCACAATTTTTCTTCACCTAGAACTCCACAACAAAATGGTGTAGTGGAAAGGAAAAATAGGACTTTAGAAGAAATGGCAAGGACTATGTTGATATCTGGAAATCTTCCATAAAACTTTTGGGCTGAGGCTATTAATACTGCATGCTACATAATAAATAGATGTATGACAAGACCTTTAATAGAAAAGACACCATATGAATTGCTTAAAGGAAGAAAACCAAATATTTCTCATCTTAGAGCTTTTGGTTGCAAATGTTTCATACACAACAATGGGAAGGATGCCTTAGGAAAATTTGATCCTAGAAGTGATGAGGGAATATTTGTTGGTTATTCTTTGAATAGTAAATCTTATAGGGTGTTTAACAAGAAAACTTTGAAAATTGAAGAAAGCATGCATGTTAAATTTGATGAAACTGACTGTCTCACTCAAGAACAGGTGCAGGAGGATGAAGAAATTGGAATGCTGAAGGAGTTTGAACTTAATCCACAAATGCAGATTCTGGATATGGGGAGTGAACTGCAAGGAACTGTTCCTCAGGACAGAACTGAGAAGAGTAGCACTGAAACAGGGGGAACAAGTGTTGGTTCCACTTCACAAACTGGGAATGCTACTCTATCAGGAACTGTTCCTCAGCAGAGGACCTCTGACAATGGATTGACACCCAAGCCTTACAAGTATCAAGGGTCACATCCTGTGGATCAAATAATCTCAGATAAGACTGCTGGGATTCAAACTAGATCAGCAGTCAAAAATCAAAATCTATGTGCCTTTAGTGCTTTCTTATCTCTAGTTGAACCCAAAAATGTGAAAGAAGCACTGAAGGATGCAGATTGGATAAATGCTATGCAGGAAGAGCTGAATCAATTCCAAAGGAGTCAAGTTTGGCATCTGGAACCCAAGCCAAGGAACAGGTCCATAATTGGAACAAAATGGGTTTTCAGAAACAAACTTGATGAGGATGGCATGGTAACAAGGAATAAGGTCAGACTAGTTGTTCAGGGATACAGTCAAGAGGAGGGCATCGACTATGATGAGACTTTTGCTCCAGTTGCAAGATTGGAAGCAATAAGACTTCTTATAGCCTTTGCTACATACATGGATTTCACTCTACATCAAATGGATGTCAAGAGTGCATTTCTGAATGGTTACTTGAAAGAAGAAGTATATGTCAAGCAACCTCCAGGATTTGAAAGTGAACAGTTCCCTGAACATGTGTACAAGCTGGACAAGGCTTTGTATGGGCTCAAGCAGGCACCAAGAGCATGGTATGAAAGGCTATCAAAATTTCTACTCCAGCATGGATACAAGAGATGTAAAATTGATAGTACTTTGTTCTTAAAAGAAAAAGGTAAGGATCTCTTAATTGTTCAAATCTATGTAGATGACATAATTTTTGGTGCCACTTGTGAAAATTTAAGTAAGGAATTTGCAAACTTGATGGGGAGTGAATTTGAGATGAGCATGATGGGTGAACTCAACTTCTTTTTTGGTTTACAAATTAAGCAAACCTCAAATGGAACTATGATCCATCAACAAAAGTATGTTAAGGAATTACTTAAAAGATTTGATATGGATAATGCTAAGGGAATTGACACACCTATTGCCACTGCCACAAAATTGGATCTTGATGAACATGGAATATCAGTTGATCAAAAATTGTATAAGGGCATGATAGGTTCTCTACTTTATCTAACTGCTAGTAGACCTTATATAGTGTTCAGTGTTGGTTTGTGTGCTAGGTTCCAATCAGATCCTAAGGAATCTCATTTGAAAGCTATTAAAAGAATATTGAGGTATCTGAAAGGAACAGGTCCCTTGGGACTTTGGTATCCAAAAGGTGGTAATTTTAATCTTGTTGGATATACTGATTCTGACTATGCAGGTTTCCTTGTTGATAGAAAAAGCACCTCAGGTATGGCACATTTTCTTGGTGAGTGTTTGGTTTCTTGGGGAACTAAGAAACAAAATTCAGTGGCACTTTCTACTGCTGAGGCTGAATATGTGGCAGCTGCTTCATGTTGTTCACAATTGTTATGGATCAAACAACAATTACAGGATTTTGGCGTTGATGTAGGAACTGTTCCTATTTATTGTGATAACACTAGTGCTATAAATATGACAAAGAATCCAGTGCATCACAAAAGGAGTAAACACATCGACATAAGACATCATTTCCTAAGAGACAATTATGAAAAAGGTTTGATTACCATAGCATTTTGTCCTACTGAAAAGCAAATAGCTGACATTTTTACTAAAGCTCTAAGTAGAGATGATTTTGAAAGAAATAGATTGGAATTAGGGATGATTAATTTCACATAAAATCTTCAATGCTTTACTTCATAATTGGCTAGAAAATTGCTCTTAAAATGAATTTTATTCAAGTCATTATGAATTACTCAGTCCAGTTTTCATACTTAAATGTATACTCTCATGCTACATATCTTATTTAGAGTTGCTAAAATTGAATGATGTTACTCTTATGCTCTTAGAATTTCAGATGATCAAAAATTGCAAATTGGATGGACACTGAATTATAGTGTTAAAAACAGGTATGTACTCGTAATTATTCAATTAATTTAGGAGTATAAAGGCTATAGGTAACTTGTGTTTAGGATAAAATCCCACTAAGTTTCCTACCCATATCCAAATTGCAAAAGAGTCCCATCGGAGGAACAGTTCCTGTTCTGAAAAGGTGTCCTGAAGCCTAACGGCTCTTTTTCTCCGGGAGACTCCCAAGAGTCCTTAGCCGTTGCATGTTGTGCTGAGGTAAGCTGATCGTCTCCTACTCTAATTGCACTACTTAATTCACTCTATAAATACCCTTCTTCTCCCACATTATTATTTTACCTTGTTCATCAACTAAAATCTTAATATTTCAGAAAGAATTGTCAATTATCTTTTGATTAGAATTGCAAAAATGTCTCTTTCTTCTGATAACTCTCCATCTGCACCCACTGGTGAACAACTACAAAATCTCAACCCTCCTTCACCCATGGAAATAATCGACCCAAACCCTGCAGTTCCTGAACAAATTCCAGAAATACCTGAACCTGAAATTCAGGGGGAAGGACCAGTTCCCACGGCTGAATCAATTGCTGAGCAGGTTGAGGATTTGTCAAGGGCTATGGTGCTGTATCAGTATCAGGTAAACTTCACATACCCTTTGAATGTTGTTATTGACGAGGAAGAAAAGGGAGAGGGGTCTGGGGCTGCTCTTAAGGGGGAACCAATTAGGAGTTTGGAAGCACCTTTGCATGGGTCACCAGGGTCTCCAGAGGTTGCTTTTAGAGCACCCATGGAGGATGTTATTGATGTTGATGAGACTATTAGTGATAGTGATAGGCCCTTGGTTGATTTGATCAACATTAGAAGTTTGCAAAGGCAACTGGCTAGAAAGGGACCTACTGATGCAAAAGTGACTGCTAATATTGCTGCCAAGTTAAAGAAAATAGGAGAGAGTTATAAACCTGGAAATAAGAAGAAAGCAGAAAGTTCCTCCAAGGCAAAAGGACCTGTTCCTTCTGCCTCAACTCCTGCATCTGGGGGTAGGAGGACACGAAGTGCTGCTAAAGCTGCTGATGAACAACTGGCTGCTGCTTTGGAAAAGAGCAGGAAAGGGAAAGGAAAACAGGTAGTTGAGGAGGAAAAAGTGGATGATGTTGATGATTTTGATCTTGCTGATTTTTCTACTGATGATGAGATGGTAGAGGCTGAGGAGGAGGAGCCTCAGTCAAAGAAAAGAAAAGTTCCTGAGAGAAGAGTGACACGAAGTTCAGTTAAAGCTGCTGAAAAAGTTGCTAAGAGGACCAGGTCCTCTAAAAGAGTGGTTGTTTCTGAAGAATCTGCTAGTGATAGTGATGAGTTAGTTGCTGAAGATGAGAGTGATAGTGATGCTGAAGATAGTGAGACTGTGCATTGTGTTCATGATGACATGCTGACCAGAAAGGTTTTGAAAGGAAGGGTCATGACTGATGTTCAAGAAGAAGGAATGGTATGGTTGCTTCAAAAACTGCATGCTCAGGGTTGGAGGGACATGGTCCTTAAGATCTCTGGTAGGTGTGCAAAGGGAATGGTGCAGGATTTCTATAAGAATTGTTCCATCCGAGGTGATCAAATCACTACATCTGTTAATGACAATGTCATCATATTTGATACAAGGGAACTTGGTGAGTTGCTGGGGATTCCTGCCACTGGGTATGCTAGCTATGTCAAGACTGTTTGGCCTGACTTGACAAACTTGCCTACTGATCTGGAGATCACTAGGAAGTTTGCTGAGAATGATGGTGAAGAAAAAACCCAGGGCAGTGCAAAAGAGTGAGATGCACCCACAACATCAAGTCTTATTTGAGTTTGTGAACAAAGTTGTGATGCCAAGGCAGGAGAAAAGAGGAGTTGCCAGTTTCATGGACCTGGTCCTTATGGAACTGTTGGACACTGAAAAGCAGATCAATTGGCCCAGTTTTATGATCCACCTGATAAAAAGGGTGATTGCTGGGAAGAGAAAACACTCCCTGCCGTTTGGTTTCATTTTGACTGATATCTTTGCCAAGTTGAAGATTCCCTTGGAAGGGGTTGTGAAGGCTACAAAGAAGGAGAAGTTTGGGTGTGCTACTCTGATAAACTGTAACTTGCCAGTTCAGGCTGATCCTCCACAGGCTGGTGTTGGGAGGCAGCCTCTGAACAACAAAGTAAGGGCACTTAGGCAACAGGTTGCTATGCAGGCTGTCGAGATAGCAAGGCTGGAAGAGGAAAGGAATTACTGGAAGGCAGAAGCCTCAAAAGCAAAGGAGACCAATGAGGGAATGCTCAAGCAGATGTTTGATCTGCTTAACAAGTCTCAGGGAACTGGTCCTTCCACATCCTGACCACCTTAGCCCTAGCCTTTAGCCTTTTAGCCATCTTTTGTCTAGTGGGATCTAGCCTAGCCTAGTGCCTTAGCCTTCTCTTCTTCTTTAGTAGTTGAATAATTCTGTAGTACTTGCTTGTATCCCCTGATTTTGATATTTTGGTTAAATGAATTGTCTTGGATGGCTAATATCATTGTTTTGCAGTTGCTTTATTTGAAGTATGTTTGCATTTTGAGTTGCCTCAATGGCTATGTGCTGATTAATTCTAACACTTGAGTTATATTTTATATGCAACCTTTTCAATGATGCCAAAAGGGGGAAGAGTAAGTCTGATTTTGCATGATTTTATACCTAAGAAAATATGTTCCTTAATGATAAATTAATTCTCCACTGATTGGTGTCTTTTTGAGCTTAAGTTGTACTTCAGGACATTAAGGAGATGAAGCTGTGAGTATGAATTTGTCATCATCAAAAAGGGGGAAATTGTTAGTTTGGATAAGCTTGGAGTTTTGACTGATGACTGAGGAACGGATTCAAAGGACCTGTTCCTTTGAATCGCTGAAGCAGAATAGATAATTCATGCAAAATCATTTAATTGAGATATTATTATTTATCCTAATACTGACGTGTATCTTGATAATTATGCAGGTATAAACGAATATGAAAAGATTGCATAAACACAAGGGATAAAGGATTCGGATTCAAGAAGGTAGAATCCAATTAGGATTCAAAGTCAAGGGAGCTTTGGAATTCTAATTCATTGGACTTCTTGGCTGTTGGAAACTATAAAACGTGGATACTATCAGCCATAGAAGTTGTACACAAATAGAGAGAGCATCGAGCAAAAGCTGAGAAGAATTATTAGCTTATTTGTGTAATCATTAGCTACAGTAGAACTAAGTGAGAACCTGTTCCTTAGATTGAGTCTTGTAAAAGTTCAAGTCTTAGTTCAATTGTAGTAAGCAAAAATCGAGTTGTAAACTGTGTAGTTCAAGTCGTGGACTTGACACAACTTCACTGATCGTGAGAAAGATCACTAAAGGATTAGAGTTAGTCCTAGGTTAGTAAGAGTGAGTCTTGTAACCAAGTGGGTCTTTTTACATAGTGAAGTTGAAATCCTACTTGAGAAGTAGGTCGTGGTTTTTTGATCCCGTGTCTAGGGGTTTTTCCACGCTAAAATCTGGTGTTTAATTACTTACAGTTTTTATTCCGCACATCGTAGAGTAAAGGAACACATTTTAAGGAACTGGTCCTTAAAACAGTAAAGTGGTTTAATCGTGGGAAATAACACTAAAGCGGCCTTAATAAAAGATAGTCAGGTTAAGGATTTATCCAAAGAAGGGAGTCGTACTCATAAATCTTACATCATATTTGAATTGCTATTCACCTTATAATGGATTATTCATGGCCAAACTAACAATAGATTCATGAACATGAATAGAAGAAAAAGTAGTGCAAACTTAAAGCTCTTGCTTCCAAACAGAACTAAGAAATAAGAAAAATAATTACCTTAATATCAGGTGTATTTTCTTAACAGAAGTTTCCAGAATCGGACAACCAAACAACCTATATAAGGAAAACAACATGGTATAAGTACTTTGTTTTCTATGGACATTCAAACAACTTGCACATTTTTCTTTTTGAAGTCACTTAAATACTTCTAAAGTAGGTCGTGTTTTCTGAAAGAGGGTGTTGAGGCATAAGCAAGCACATAAGCCATTAAAACATTAATGTGCGTCCAACATGTTAACAAATTTCAAAATCATTGAATAAACTAATCATAAAGAGAACTAATTAATATTGACATACAAATTACTGTTTCAACTAATTGGAAGAAAATACAACAGTGCAAATATTGTTTATTCAACACGAAGGTGATAAGCATCGAATAGTCACTCCATTGTCTAAAGGCAGACTTGAAAAGGCATTGCTATATCTGAAATAACTACTAATTTATTCAAAGAGAAATAAACAAAGAGAAGAAAGGAACTGAACGACCTTTTACTCTGACCCCTGATGTTCTAATTGAACTGTTCTTTTAACTTTTCTAAGGACATAAATATTAGATGCAGCAGAGAGATATTGTGACAACAGAAGAAGAAGCAGTAGTGTAGCAATTAGACGTGCAAATTAAAGAAATACAAAAAAAAAAAAAGGCGTACATGAAAGCAATCCCTGCAAACAATGGTGCGGCCTGCTAGATTTGATCAAAAGATGTTAAGAACTGATGTGTGGTGGATGAGTTTGTTCTAGGAGATATAAATAATTCATATGATCCTTGTTGAAGGATCACATCGTTTCATATCCATGAGTAGGGATAGATGTTTGAAGCAGAACATCAGTTCCTCTCAGTTGTTCTGTGAAGCAGCTGCGCTGCGTAGGTTTGTGAAGGGTAAAAGGCAGCGTTTAGATTATGAGTGCCAAATAAAAGTGCAGGTGGCATATATTTTTTTTTTCAATTTGTGTATTTAGGATATTTAGGTCATTAAGATTATTGAAAAGGGTATTTAAGTAATATGACTTTTGCTTTTCAAAGAACACACTTATATAGTAATATGATGATAAAGATTGCATATTGGCAACCAGTGAACCCTTCTTAAAATGTTTTTAAAAAACTCGGTCTTGGATACTTCTCTCTGTTGTAACTTTTTCTCCAGTTCTCTAGATTAAAGCTCTTTTGAACATTTTCCATGGCAAAAGTAAATCCAATTTGAACGAAATTCTAAAACTCATTCAAAAATCAAACCAAGCTTAACATCAACTGAAGTCCTCAAAGAGTCATAGTAATATTAGAGGGTTGCCAGGATTAAGCAAAACAAGTCCTGGAGGCTGGAGCATCAGTACACAGCTACCATAAAACTACATTTGCAATTAGTTCTCCGCAATAATATATAGAATCTAATTTAGTACTCCATCTGTTTCAGTTTATGTGAATCTAGTATTTTTTAGTCTGCTTAAAAAAGAATGACTTTCCTTCTAAATTTGGTAACAAACTTCCACTTTTACATTTAATGAGATGATTTGTAGTCACACAAACATCTATGATTTATTTTACTCTACAAGTTTTAAAAGTCTTCATTTCTTTATTAAACTTTATGCAAAGCCAAATAAGTTTACATAAAGTGAAACGGAGGGAGTAGCATACTAAGGAGTACACAACATTATAATAGACAACAAATCAAGGGAATTATTATAGCGTAAATACTTAACCACATCGGGTGTATACACCAAACCATGTTGATTTATCATGGTTAAGTTATTTAATAATGAAAAACTATGCATTAGTTTACTATGGTTAGGTGATGAAACTCTATTTTCAAACACATGACACATATTTATTTGTTTGGTGTATATATCGTGTGTGAGTAAGTGTGGCCCCCAGCCATAAATACTTAACCATAGTAAGTATATACACCAAATAATGTTAATTTATCATGGTTAAATGATTTAATAATGAAAAATTATGCATTAATTAACTATAGTTAGGTAATGAGAAAAGACTCTCGTAAGTAATTACCAGCAACTATAATGCGATTAAAACTGAAGGAAACAAAAGGAGAAAATACTATACGTACTAATAGGATCGAATATAGGACAGTAAAGCAAGTTGCCATGCAAAATGTAGTTTAATTTAATTTAAAAACCACCATGTGAGACCAACCTTGGCTTTCTCTCTCACCTAGTCAATTTATTTTATTTGTAGTGATGTACACAACCAGCTAGATAGCAATATCATTATATATCGGATTTTGAGTTGGATGTTCATATTCTGTTATCGTTCCAACCAGTACGTAGCCCTTCTTTGTCTTCACTCTCGTGCTGAAGTCCGAAAACCAGAGTGGTCCAAACAGCAGCACATAATATCAAATACAAGAACATTAAAGAAGAAAGTGCATATACTAATAATGGTGCCGAGTTGGTTAGATTACTTGTTGGTTAGACTATTAGGCTTATGTTTGCTTTATTACATATGTATTTGTATCACGATCATATGATATTTCCTTTCTTCATGTCAGTTGTGCCCTTGATCACTTAAACATCAATCTCTAAATGAACTATTAGTGAGTCGTGTATTCAATATCATTCGGTGAAGTATTTGTTCTGAATGAGGGAATTAAGTGGAAGGACATTAATGTTCTCAAAAGTTAGCAAAGAGTTGTGCTACATAACATTATACAATCTTCTTGGGAGTATTGCTATAATTTGGTCGCCAACACTTCCTTTGATGATTAAAAAAGCTGTTACCTTGCTAAAAAAAAAAATTACATGTAAATACACAATGTTCTAAAGTTCTAAATTTACATTGATATCGAAGTGACATTCAATCCACTTCAACTATATCATCCTACTAATATCAAATATGCAACCTATATTTTTTATTTTGATATTTCAATAACACAATGTTGAAATGTTGATATAAGCATTATCTTCTATAGTTGTGAATGGCGCATGTCTTTAAGTTTTTACTTTGTCTTTAGAAAACGATAACCCTCTCCATTTAATAGTAGTATACATATCAATAAGAAGTTATCGAATGAAAGTTGCATTTTGTAGAAATTGTGCAAAACTGCAATAACATGTCTTCCTTAGAATGACTAGTATATCAATGATAATGTCATGGCGTGCACCTGTAAAAAGTAGTATGTAATTATTTGTGGTAGAAACTACTTAGCTACTTAGAAGAAATTTAATTATTGTATATAAAACGTATGTGCATGCACATGTGCTCTTTATATGATTCGAAGCTATACATCCTTTCATTTGTGAATTTAATTAAGGAATGTTATTTAATTATATAAATATATTTGTATTACGATATAATGCGATAATGAGGTGTTAGATGTTGGTATAATATTTAGTACTTTATGGAAAATTTAACACTATATTACAGTAGAGAAAATAATATTTTTTTTGTTTCAAATATACTTTTCATTAACCGAAAAGAACTGGACAAACATACAAGGCATGAGAATGATTTGTTGATCAATTGGAAGAGAAAACTTTGTCCATTGTGCTCCTCTTCTAATCTAAAAGGAACGAAAAAGGAAACATACCCATTAATCCAATTAGAGACCATGTGAATACACAATACGAAAAGGTTGGCCAAAGTACTTACTAAAGTAGCTCGTATTTTGTTCAATCGAAGGCGTCTAGAGTTATTGGACATATTGTTCAAAGGTTCATCAGTAGTAACTCTATCTAATACAATAACATAAAAGTAGCAACATTGTATTTAGCAGCATATTTCAAAAATTGGGAATACTCATGGGAAGAAACAAAGATCAAAAGGAAATTACCTTCCTAAACCATCTATCGCTATTTCCTCTGCTAAGCCTGAATAATAATTGTGAGAAAAGGTGAAATTAGAAGAAAGTAATGTTATAACAAATAAAATTGGAAGAAAGTAAGCTTTGTAGTAGTAATGCTTGTAGGTATATTTTAAAATTGTGATACTCATTAGTCATAACAAAGGAACAAAGAACAAAATAAAGTTACCTTCAGAAAAGTTCCCTATAACTATCCATCACTATTTCCTCTCTAACCCCGAACAATAATTGTGAGAAAAATTGAAATTTGAAAAAGAATAAACCTTGTTAGAATAAGTGAAATTGGAAGAAAGCAAGCTTTATAATAGTAATGCTTATAGATATTACTACTGATTTCCTCCTGTAAATAATTTAATTTATTAGCAATTTAAGTGGGTATCTCATGAGTCATGAGTTTCTGCAATATGGATGATATAAAAAAATTTTTCGTTCCATTCATAATAATTTATTTTTTGGAAATTGTAAAAAGACATACTGACTTAATGGTGTAGTAATTAATTCTTTACTCCATTCACTACCAAATTTTGAGAAAGCAAGAAAAAAGTTCAACTTGAACTTAGAAGTGTGACTCTTTAGTTCTTAGTAAGTGGAGAGTTTCATTAATTTATTAAATGCTGGCCACCTGAATAGGTTCATATTTGTGGTCATGTGAACGACTTATAGCATGTTTGGCATCTTCAAAGCCAAAAGTGTTCTTTTTGGAATTTTTAGGTGCTTGGCAAAAAAAAAAAAAATTAGATAGAAGCAGAAACAGTTTTTCTGTTTTTGGGGAAAAGCTACAAATACTTGCTTCTTCCAAGAAGCAGAAGCAGTTTATTAATTTTTTTCAAGACAAAAATATCCTTACAAAAAATTCATATTTACCAAATTATTCCTCATTAATTAACCATATCTCTCAAAACAAAATTATATTTCTCTTTTTCCTATTTTTTTCCTACTATGTACTTTTACAAATCCTCTCCCTCTTAGGACTAGTTTTTATTTTTAGGTATTTCTATCAATCATATATAGGATCTTCTATTCATTAAACCATCTTTTAAAAGTAAGTAATTACAAGAAATTCTTAATTCGTTTATCATTTTGATTTTACTATATTTTATGTTGTTCAATAGCTTATATTTATATCTTTTACTTTATTTTTTACATTTTAACTAAATAAATATTTTTAATTAAAGTCTTTTATGGTAAACATTTAAAATTATTTTTTTGTTTATATTAATCCAAATGTAAAATAAACTTGGATGTCCTTTTCGTAATTTGACACTCAAAAATACTTTTCGTAAAGATTAGCCATACACAAATTATTTATCAAAAGTACTTCCTCAATGAGTTGTCCAAACACAAACTGCTTATTATCTAAAAGTGTTTTTTTGAAAAATACTTATGCCAAAAGTACTTCTCAAAATAAGCAGTTTTTGGCAGCAATGCCAAACAGGCTCTAAATTAGTTACATACACTACCATCTGATTTTATTTATCATTTTTTGTTGTTTTTATTTCTTTTTCGTTAACTTTCTATAATGCATATTTACCTTCTTCCACAAAAAAGCTTTTAAAATAGTACATGCTTGAAGGGCAAAAGGGGCATTCACTTTTTTATTAGGGGTATTTTAGTATTATAACTTTATATTTAGGGGTTCCCATTTTTATATTAATATGATATGATATGACATGATATGATTAACTCCTGCAATTGGCAGAGATATGACGAAGAACTTTTGTTCCTATATTTCTTTTTCCCGAAGATTATTTATTATATAGAACAATTTCACATCATAATAGAAAAATCAACTTGTGCAATCACCACCTTTAGTAGTCATCTAATCATAAAATTAAGCTACAATGGAAATATTAATGGTTTGCCTTTTTGTCCGCGCTAATAGTGATTTTGTAAAAATACCTTTATTAAATTTAATAAAAAAAATTTTAGACAGAAATATCTCTGTCAAACTCTTGGCACGGGGCCAAGACTTACCTTGACCCCTCTCTATTTGCCAACACTTGCCCCTTCAAGTGTTGGCAAAAGGCAACACTTGCCAGCACTTGGTCACAAGTGTTGGCAAAAGGCAAGACTTGATGCACTTGGTCGTAATTGTTGGCAAAAAGCCAAGACTTGCCCCTTCCAATCTCTTCCTGTATTCTCGCCATATAGAAGTATTGACAAGACAACACTTGTCCATGAAGTCTTGGCCCCGTGCCAATACTTAACAATCATTGCCTTGAAGTCTTGGTTCTGTGCCAACACAAGTGTATTTTGCTAAAATATTATTACACGCGGGCAATCTTGTAAAATCACTCCTTATAAGGGCAACCGGTGAAATTTTTTGTTTCCTTGGTTATTGCTGGGTTGGACTCTTTCTAATCTTTTAGAGTTGATTGCATGTATAGTCACTTAATTATTGTTAATTGGTAACCATGGTCAATTATCTTTGTTTATCTTTTTATGGTCACTTTATTTATGTTAATTGGAAATTATGGTCAGTTATCTTTGTTTGTCTTTCTATGATCACTCTACTTTATTCAATTAACTTGGATGGTCATCCTAAACAAAACCACAAGCCTCTATTATTTTTTTGATAACATAACAACTATAGTTTTTAGAGAAAAAATATAGTAAAGAAAAAAATTAAAATAATTTTGAATCCAACCCATATTAAACCCGATCCAATTATATGGGTCAGCTATATAGTAAGGGGTGATTACATAGCTATACAAACTATAACAATTCACTTTACGCAAAAATATCAACGCTACATTATTTTCAAAATATAATAATTTTTTTAACCTATCAAATATATATAAAAAGGTAGGAGAGACACTGGAACTCCCTTACACCCCCCTACAACCCCCAATTGCGCCCCATTAGCTTGCTCATTTTTTCGCCGCTGGGCAACGCTAGAGCCAGGGAGCTCCGATGCAACACTCGCCGGAGCTCTGTGCAGCACTCGTTGGGGGAAAATGGGCAGCAACGACATAGTTGGAGAATGGACGGCGACAACGTCGCTAGGGGTTGGGGAAATGGAAGGCATTGGCGGGTGTTGGGCAATGAAGAAGGGTTTGGGGAAGGGGTTGAGGGGGAGAGAAGATAGAGGGGAGTTAGGGTTTCAATAGCAATATTTTGGTATTTCTGCTATATTTGATAGATTATATGGTAAAGTTGAAAAAATATTACTACTATATCTTTAAAATAAAATCCCTAGAATGATACCTAGGGTAATTTTTTCATATAATAATCACTCTACATATCGTGTTGAGTTGCGGACTGGATCGGGTTTGAAGTAGGTTGGATTCTAAATTTTAGTTTTTTTTTCTTTTTTATATTTTTCCTAGAAACTATAGTTGTCATGTCAATGGAAAAACTAACGGAAGTTTGTAATTTTATTTAAGATGACCATAGGAGTTAACTGAATAAAGTAGAGTGACTATAGAAAGATAAAATAAAGATAAGTGACTATGATGGCTAATTAACACAAGTAGAGTGACTATAGAAAGATAAAACAAAGATAAGTAACTATGGTGGCCAATTAACACAAGTTGAATGACTATATAGGCAATCAACTCTGCCTACTGGGCATACGTTGTAGTTAGTTGAATACCTGTTCATAGACAACACAATATTCTATCTTCATTATCTGTAACTTATGAAACGTCTGAAACTTCTGCCTAATAAGCAAAACTACAACTTATGCCTAACAAACAATAAGTGCAACTGCTTTGAAAGCATCCCTTATCGTTGTCCTTTTTCTGCAATGTTTACACTGATTACCGCATAAGGGCCATTAAGACGGTCGTCTGCGTTATGATATGATGGTAAAAGTTTGACTTTGTAACCAGTTTGTGCCTCGCTAAATGAGAACTAGGCAGCGTTGGAAAATTTTTAGAAAAGTAGCCACATTTAAGAAAGATGGAAAAATTCAGAAAATTTTCCTGGAATTTTGAATTTAAATTTTAAAAAATCTTAGGAAAATTTCCCGGAGAATGCCAAATATGAAGTCCCAAGAAATTTTTTTAGGACTTTAAAAGTTTTAGTTCAAAAGTCCCAGACAAATTTTCAGGAGTTTTGTTCAAATTTCAGGAAAAATTCCTTAGGACTAACAAGTATGAAATCTCAGAAAAATTTCTTGAGACTTTGAAATTTTTAGTTCAAAAGTCCTTGGAGAATTTTCGAGGACCGCGAATATTTAGCTTCAGAAAAATTTTCTGAAATTTTGAACAAAACTTCAAGGAAAGTGAAGTGTAGTTCAAGCTCTAAGATATTTTTATGTGTCTAGTCTTAAAAAATATGTGTTTTTAAAATATGGCTAGTTTTCTAAAAGTTTGTAATTGTTAATTGTTGTTCTTTAAGTGTTTTAAAAGCTGGCTAGTCATCAAATTAGCCTGATATGATGTTTCAGTGCCATAATTTTGTGGGTTTTTTACATAAAAGTACAAGTTTTAGAGCTTAATTACCAAACATAGCAACATTTTAGTAAAATTACCCTATATAGAGGAAAACACAAGATAATTACAAATATAGCAAAAACATAGCAATATTTTTCCATAACATATCAAACCCTTACATTCTTCCTTCTATTTCCTCCATTATCTCTTTTGCTCCTCCCATTTTCCCTTATTTCACTTTTCCTCCCACCATTTCCACTCAATTTCACTTTTACTCCACTCATTTTCCCCAATTTCACTTTTCCTCATCCATCCTCAATGTATCTCGTTGAATCTCACTGTTTCTACACCGTATCAACTGGTTCTGCACCGTATCTCAACTGTTTCTGCACCATTTCAACTGTTTCTGCACCGTATCTCAACTGTTTCTGCACCGTTTCAACTGTTTCTGCACCGTATCTCAACTGTTTCTGCACCGTTTCAACTGTTTCTGCAGCACCGTATCTAACTGTTTCTGAACCGTTTCAAAACATCAGCGTTTCAGCTGCGTTTCAGCACCAAAACTGCTGCAATTCCGCACCAAAAAAACTGCAGAAAAACAGCAGCGTTTCAGCACCAAAACAGCAGCGTTTCAGCACCAAAAAAACTGCAGAAAAACTGCAGCGTTTCAGCTGCATTTCAGCAACAAAACTGCTGCAATTCAGCACCAAAAAAACTGCAGAAAAACAGCAGCGTTTCAGCACCAAAACTGCAGCGTTTCAGCTGCGTTTCAGCACCAAAACTGCTGCAATTCAGCACCAAAAAAACTGCAGAAAAACAGCAGCGTTTCAGCACCAAAACAGCAGCGTTTCAGCACCAAAAAAACTGCAGAAAAACAGCAGCGTTTCAGCTGCGTTTCAGCAACAAAACTGCTGCAATTCAGCACCAAAAAAACTGCAGAAAAACAGCAGCGTTTCAGCACCAAAACTGCAGCGTTTCAGCTGCGTTACAGCACCAAAAAAACTGCAGAAAAACAGCAGCGTTTCAGCACCAAAACTGCTGCAATTCAGCAGCAAAAAAACTGCAGAAAAACAGCAGCATTTCAGCTGCGTTTCAGCACCAAAGCAGCTGCGTTTCAGCTGCGTTTCAGTACCAAAAAAACTGCAGAAAAACAGCAGCATTTCAATTCAAATTATTTTAGCACCATTTCAGACCGTATCATACTGTTTCAACGCCGTTTTAGACCGTATCAGATTGTTTCAATAGTTGTTTCAGATTGTTTCAACGCCGTTTCAGACCGTATCATACTGTTTCAACATCATTTTAGACTGTATCAAACTGTTTTAAACTGTATCAACTCCCCATTTCAGACTGTATCATAGTGTTTTAATGTCGTTTTAGACTGTATCAGACTGTTTTAAACTGTATCAACTCCGTTTCAGACCGTTTAAACTGTATCTACTCTCATTTTAGACTGTATTAACTCCGTTTCAGACCGTATCATACTGTTTCAACATCGTTTCAGACTGTATCAAACTGTTGCAACAACTGTTTCAATGTTTCAATGATGTTTCAAACCGTATCATATTAATTTTGCATAGTACTCTTTCACTGTGAAAGCTTCACTATGTTCCTGCCCCATTGTAATTTGTCTTTAACTCTGTTCCTAGGTCTTTCCGTCTCAAATGATACAAATATACTCATAAACATATACCAACACTATTTCCAAAAAGTGGGCAAATAAACTAGTATCTTATTGAATACCAAGTGTCTCCTATATATGAACAGAAGTTTAACACTTGTCATCATACTACTTAACAATAGAGCTGTGTTAAGTATTTTCATGGTTTAATCAAAATTGTAGTTAATTTTGGAGGCAAAAGGCTTTATCCACGAGAAGAACTCTATTGTTTCAACACTTTCTCAAGAAAACTCCACCACCGGCCGTCAAAAAGAACTCCGTCGACTTCCTCAAATCTTTCCCAAGGTTCTAGAACTTCCTTTCAACTCCGATGCTGACGTGTCGATTTAAGAGATGTCCGTTGCGATTTATATCCAAACTGATGATGAATTTAGAAATAATATTAGGGCACATACAGTTGAGATCTATCCAGGTGTTATTAAGATTGTAATTAGGAGTGATAATGATAATAATGTTTTGGATTATTCAGGGTGCGATTTTGAACTTGATTGTGGCGATTTCGTCTACCAAAGTCTACTTCGCCGGAGTTGGCTACTGTTTATTTGGCTGACGACGAGCTGATTGTGACGGTGCCTAAAGATTCTGATGAGGAAAATGATGGTCTGTAGACTCAAATAGTATAAATGAAAAAAAAATGAAAGGGAAAAAGGTTGCTACAAAAAATATTGCTATAGTTTGTAATTTACAAAATATTGATATTTTTATGTAATATAGAGGTATATATTGTATATATGTGTAAAAAATCCTAATTTTGTAGCTAGTGCTTCAAGAATGGAGCATTTACACATGTACAAAATTAATACCTTTATCTTACTTAGCAATAAAATTGATATTACAAAACTTTGTATTATTTTTTAAATATAATTAGGTAAAAAATGGTACAAAAGGAAAATTCTAACTTCCATCTCCCATCCCTTCCCTTGATGCCCCCACCCCCTTCTCCCCCCTACTGATGCTGCCGGTCGGCCGAAAGAGGTCATCGAGAAAGTCACCAGACAGTCACCACACTTTTTCATGGTACAAAAGTTAAATAAAGATTAAAAAATGAAGCGGAATACTAAACATCCAAATAAAGAGATAAATAAACAAATATACAAATAGAAATATAAAAAAAATACATAGATACACATGAGATACAATAAAGATACAAAAAAAAAAAAAGATACACAACAGACATAGAAAGAAATAGAATTTTTTTTTTTAAAAAAGGCAAAAAGATATAATTTAGAAATAGAAAAGTAGAAAGATACATAGTAAATACGGCAGAGTTCCGAAAAGAAAAGAAATAAGAAGAAGAAACATAAATTACAAAGATACATTGAAAAGATACAACATAGATATAAAAGAACACAAATGAGATACAAAAAAGTTCAAAGATACAACAAATATACAAATAAGATACAAAGATACACTAAATTATATATATAGTATTATAGAAGAGTGAAGTGTTTCGTCCTAGGGTATTTTGGTAAATTTGACTATAATGGCAATTTTGTAATTTCACTTAACTAATGTTGAGTTCGCATCATTGTTCATCTTCTATAGAAGAGTGAAGTGTTTCGTCCTAGGGTATTTTGGTAAATTTGACTATAATGGCAATTTTGTAATTTCACTTAACTAATGTTGAGTTCGCATCATTGTTCATCTTCTCTAGGGAAAAGACATGTCAATCCAACTAGACCATTGCATTCTTACGTGGAAGACTACTTGATAGTATGTAAAAAGAAAAATTATGGACCCCGCGCCGAACCATAATCTCACAAGCACATATTTTATTCTTTAGATACAAATACACTTCCATAAATTGATAAGAAATGTATTGATACTTTAAATTAATAAATGCATCGCATGCTTAATTGGGACCTTTGTAATTTTTCAATGAACGCAAATTGACTTCTTTCAATTGACTATTTAAAATTCACTTAAAATAAAAATATACAAACTTTCAATTCAAAAAGTCGTATAACTACAGAACTACACTTAATACTTAAAAACCAATACACAATATTTATTTTATAAAAAAAAACATACCAACTATGATTGCATATGGTAAGCACGATATTCATGTCCAATATAAAGGCTTAATTTGTCCTGTATTAACAAATACAATTTCTTCTGAAGTCGACCCTTAAATTTTATATTTGGAGACTTAACTACGATGCCTCACCAACTTATTTGTGTAAGTTCACAAAGAATGGAGGTTTCAAAGTGAATGCATATTTAAGTTGTATGTAAAAATTCATTGACAAATAATTTATAAAGTTTTGCATATCTTATAACGCTTTCTTAAATGCTTGAACATAGTACGAAGCAAATTAGCATAAATTGAATTTAATTACACATGACTGATCTGATTGGAATGGTAGAATTGTGTGACCATCTCATTACACAGGACTGATCTGATTGGAATGGTAGAATTGTGTGACCATCTCATCTAAAAGCTTAAATTGTTAGATGTGGTACACTTTTATTATTTAATTATATTCTCAACAGCCCTCTCACATGCGAGCTTGATTCTTTTTTGTGGTACACTTTTATTATTTAGTTATATTCTCAACAGCCCTCTCACATGCGAGCTTGATTCTTTTTTGATGAGCCAAGCATGTAGAAATTATTTTTAATAATGGGTGGTGCCGAGATTCGATCTGAGGACCTTTGCCTGCTCTGATACCATGTCGAATTGTGTGACCATCTCATCTAAAGCTGTTAGATGTGGTACACTTTTATTATTTAATTATTTTCTCAACAGAAATCACAATTGTTTGCCAATAACTTGGAAATAGCATACTTTGATAAAAATTAGAGCTCACCAAATGTCTGAGTGACTAAAGTGAGCACGTAACTCTAACGTGGCTAATATCTTAAAAAAATTGGCTTTTGTTCTTCGACCAATCAATTAAAGAAAATAGTATTCTATGATGTTGGGCCCGTGTTGAGCACGGACAAGGCACATCTAGTAGTAGTATATAGAAAGGCCATAATGGTCGTCCGAAGGTAAAATCGTAATTTCACTTCATCGGGGATAAATTTGTAATTATTATAACTATAGCCATCTAACTCTTTCCCCATTTCTCTTCATCTGGAAATTTCGTCTCTCTAAGTTTCTCTACTTGGTTCCTCGCATTATCAGCTTTCAGATTTCTTCATCTAGAATTCTCTTCTAGCTTTCTCAGTTCATCCTCTTCTCTATTGAGTCTCTTGGTGTTCAGGTTAGTTTGTTTATGTATTTTCCTTGCATCTATTTTACGATAATTGAACGTGTACTACTGTTAATTTCCGGCTAAATTCTGTACATTTATATTAGTAACTCTTCATTTGCACATACATGTTTTTTTTTTCCTTGAGAATATGTTTTATGTTTTGTGATTTTAAAATTAAGGATTTTTATCTTCAACAATTTATTTTTCAATCATGTTGTGTCGATTGGAGCTAACTTCTTGTGGATTCTATTTAATTTTTCTAAATATAAAATGACTCTTTAGTAAGTTGTATCAGTAACTCCAATGATGGTTAAAGTTCCTTTTATTGAACTCTTATTTAGTAAGAGTGGCAGTAAGTTGTGATGTTTTGTCCTTTTTATTACAAATAAGAAGTTTACTGGCTGAATGAGGTTAATGACAAGGTATCGGTGACACCATTTAATTTAGAATGGTTAAAGATTCATTATTTTCTAAAAGCAATGTCATATAAGTAATGCTGAATCTTCTTTTTCTGCAAATGATTTCTCTTGCACCATTAAAAATGAGTTAGAAATGTTTTACTGATGGTTTTTAATAAATTCACTAGCTCTAATAATTTTACAGTAAAGTAATAGCACTAGCAATTCAGTACGCATGGTTGAAACCCTTTGCATTGATCAGCAGCAATCAAAAGAGAAATTCATCTATCCAACAATAATATTGTATTTTGCTCTTCATTGTGCTCAAGGTACTTTTTTATTAGTCAGAGTATCTATACAAATTTGAATGTCCAGATTCTTTTTCTTCATTGATCACTTTGGAAGTTGATTGTGAGCATGTCTAATGTCTTTATTGAAATGGTACTACTGCCACTAATAATATTACATTGAGGTATTGTTGCCTTATTTAGGTTCTCCATCTCTCAATATTAGGTGTTGCTTTTCTTCTCTTTAAATTCATTTGAAGTGTGTGAAGCTAATGAGAGCCACAATATATATGATGAGAGGAAAAGATGATCTACTGGTTGAAAATTTTATAATACCACCTCAGAATGACCTATGAAAACCTTTGAGGTCTTGATCAATAACATCATCATTGTCAAACCCCCTTTGTTACATAAGATGAACTTTCAATTGCACCTCTATATAAATTTATTCAACTATATATTTATTGGCTTATTTGACATAGTTGTTACTTCTATACTCTTTAACCTTTGTTGATTAAGCTTCTCTTCATTGAACAAGTTTTTATTATACACATGCACACATTTGCAACCATATGCAGAAACATAATGTTACGCCAACTACTAATAAGATCTACAACAATCTAATATAGTTTTAATTTAACTTCTTAAGTTGTCCAATCTAAGATATCTATACATGTTTATCTTATTATGAAAATGACAAGTATTATGTTGTTGAGTATGTGCATATTATCAGTAGACCTAATGGCTTCTGCTATTAAAAAATTTAGTCCCCAAAATTTGTAGTCCTACTACTTAAATACTGATAAAGTTAGGGGAATAGAAGTCGTCATAACCTCAAATCTCAAAGGAGAAGAAAGAACATAAGAAGTGAAGGTGAAAGATTTATATTACTGGTATAGAAAAAATCTGTGAGAGTGACTTTGTGCCGGACAGATTCCATTGCCTCACGGCAACTTCGTTATTATGAGTGGCATTTCTGATTCTTACACAATGACACATATTTTACCTAAAATGTTGCACGACTACTTATCTTTCAAAGTGAAACTCAAAGTACAGTATCTGTACCGCAATCTTTTTGTGTAGCATCCTGAATTTACAGTCATTTTTCATGATCACAATTTACAAGCTAACTGTTGAACTGCCTTACTCCATTAGAGAAACCATAGTCACGCTTTTCTTATTTCATTTGATTTTTGCCATTGTGATGGAACTATTTGTTGCAAATGTCTTGTAGGTGTTGGAAAAAAAATAGAGGAATATTGTCCACATTCTTATTGGAGTTTGTCTTTAGACCAAATACATCGCAAGCCCTTGGAACTTGACACTATATTCCACTTAGACACTCTAACTAAAGCCCTTCCCAGTTAAGCACTTGAACCTTTTTTAAAAGTGTCTATTTAGACACTTTCCACCCACTCTAATGAGAAACTCATGTGAGTGTTTGCACACGAGTCCTACGTGGTTAAGTGACCTATTTATAATCTGCCACGTGTCATAATTTGCACATCATATAACACATAATTGGATGTGTCCAATTATGAAATGTGGCAGAATATAAATAGGTCACTGAACCATGTAGGACTCGTGTGTAAATACTCACATGAGTTTTTTATTAGAGTGGGTGGAAAGTGTCTAAATGAACACTCTTAAAAGAGGTTCAAGTGTTTAACTGGGAATGACATTAGTTGGAGTGTCTAAGTGGAATATAGTGTCAAGTTCAAGGGGTTGGTGATGTATTTGGCCTTGTCTCTATGCTAATTGTGACATATTTGATGCCATGTTGTCATTCTCACCTATAATGCAAGTATGCAGAGTACAATACGAATCACAAGTTTTCTAAGACTTTTCTTTTGGCTCATGTCTTAGTAAAACATATTCTTCTTGGTGTACATGTGTTTAAACTAGGTCATATTTATTATGCCTTCATTGAGGATGTCATTTTAAATGAGATATCCAAAGAGCAACTGCAATTTAAATTAACATATAACCTTCTGTTGAATGCAGAAAATTGAGGGTGCATGGTCAATTTTAGGAAGAATTCTTGAGGATATATAAGCTAATTACTTTGCATGGTATTGCCAAGTTGATTATGAAGGAAATTTTGTTTTTACTTATTATAGAGAGATTTTAATTTTGTTGGACAAGGTAAAGAGTGCAATATTAGTGTGTGTGATCTATCAATAAATTTTTATGCAGTTCTAGCTCCCTAATATGTGTCTTTTGTCTGAATCGTTTTATTAGGAAATGAGAGAGATTTAAGTGGTCATCATTGAGCGACCTCAAATGCGACAAACATTCTTTATCACATGATAGTTATAAAGCACCCAATAGAAGAAAAAATTATATTTTTCAGCGTTCTATATCACATCACAACTGCAAAACAACCAATAGAACAAAATGTTAGATTGTACAATATTGGGCCCATGCTGTGCATGGGCTTATGTAATCTAGTACAAAGTACTCCCTCCGTCCCAATTTGTTTGTCGTAGTTTGACTTGGCACAAAGTTTAATAAAGTAAGGAAGACTTTTGAAATTTGTGGTCTAAAATAAGTCATGGATATTTGTGTGGCTATAAATGAGTCAAAAAGTAACTTTAGAGTTGAATTATTGCTAAATTTAGAATTATGACAATCTTTTTGGGACAGACAAATAAGGAAAGTATGACAAATAATATGGGACAGAGGGAGTAGATATGATATAGAAAGAATGTTGATACAATGTGAATACATTAAAATAAAAGGCACGAAGACCAAGAATAAATAAATTAAAAGATACACTAATAGATAGTCTAAAAAAACATGTGTATAGTGAAAAAAGAAGAAGAAGAATCCATAACTGAAATGATCACTAAGATACATAAACGAGACACTAGATACGAGTTTAGTACAATAGATATGCTGCAAATACGATGTAGATACAATGCGACACAGTGCAAATACAATTAGATACAGTGTCTATATAAAAAAATAAAAAGAAGAAATCCACACATCTGAACGTAAAAACAACAAATCTGACCAGAAATACCATATTTGACCGAAAAACACAAGATCTTCATTAAAAAGCACCCGATCTTCATTTGGAAATACCATATTTGATCGAAAAATACCGAATAAAAATCAACAGATCTAGACAAAAAAGAGCACCAGTCATGATGGAACAAGATATCAAAAAGTTGCAGCAACACCAAAGAAGAAAGCAGTGGCGCCAAAGAAGATCGCCGGGGAAGAAGGGACGCAACAATAGATAAGAAAAAGCAGATGAGGAGGCCACCGCCGGAGGGAGGAAAGAGGACGTCAGCGCTGGAGGGAGGAAAGAGGAGGCCAGCATCGAAGGAGGAGGCACCACCAAGAGTGGCAGAGAGGGGAAAAGAGAGAGGGAGGTAGTGAAAATGAGGCAAAGTTGAAAAATGAGGTTAGGGTTTTTGCTACGTTTTAGCACTGTGCGAGGCGAGGAAGCAGCTTGTCTGGTCTTGCAGTGCACTCATTCTCGAGAATGTTTTTTGGACTATGTTTTGTAATGAAATTAAATCATCATTTCCTTTATAATTATGACAAAATCTCTCTATATTATATTAAAAAGGTCCATAAACAATACTTATATGTAATTTTTTAATTCTTTGAAAATCATGTCAATAACCAACCTCTGATATTGGGTTTTTCACGAATAACAAGATTTTAGCATGCTGTTTAAGTTTTATCCCTATTTAGCAATTTGTGTAAAACAATTCTAGTTTTCAACCTGTCAAAACTGTATAACTGTCACCAAATTTTGACAAATAGGTGAAAAGTTTAGTTGTGATTACAACTGTGGGCGAATCGTCAAATATTTGCTGTAAGTTTCAAACATTAATATTAGCTCGAAATTTTGTAGAACTTTTTAACAAATGAGTTTTTGACAAATTCAAACACAAGTTGATATTTTCCAAAGTACTAGTACTTCTCGAATATAGGTATGCATTTCAAAATAAAAAAGTTAGGACGTTTAATGTATGGGGCCTTTATTTTCTTTAGAATGCGCTAGCGTCAAAAACAACATTTTGCTTGCTTTTCTTGAAATCTTGTTATAATCATGTGGTGAACGGAAATAATGAACTCGTAGATTAACTAAGCTAATTGGTACTTCATTCACAAATTAATGGATTTCCTGATTTTTAGATTGACATTTCCAAATTAAGTTGATTGATTTTCATAAAAATAAATTATTTGGAAATGATCGCATGTGAAGAGGAGATAGCCTTAGAGCAACTCGTAGAGTTGTCTCCGTGTGACCTATAAGTCACTGGTTCGAAATGTGAAAACAACAACTGCATTAGGGTAAGCTACATGTACCATACCTTTTGGAGTGCGATCCTTTCATTAATCTTGCGTGAACACAGAATGCGTTATGTATCAAGCTACCTTTTGTTAAATGGTTGCATGTGCTATTTAAATTATAAAGAAGCAATTCAAGGGAAAAATTAAATATTAAACTCAAAACCTAAATAGTTCTTAATAAAGCTCACTATGCAATATCGAGGTTGCACAAAGTAGTAGTACAATAATTACACTAAGCCTGATCAACAGACAACCCTGTTACATAAAATAAAATATTGTTGCTTTAAATGCAATTGGATGAAAATGACAGACGAACACAAGAAAAACAACAGCAAATAAGGATGTGTTTATTTGGTGCATTAATATTTTCCTCAAAACTAAGTAATTTTCTTACTTATTCAGCATCACAGTTGCATGGTTTCGAATCACGGTCCAAGCCATGTCAACATGGGGATAGTCAGTGAGAGGTGCACCAATAGCAAAACGTATCATGTAAACTCCTCCAACCACTGTATGAGTCATGTAAACACTACCTGATGAATTAATGGACTCTAAAAGCTTAGCATTGAACTCATTCACTTGGGTTTCATCAACAAATTTAGCCTTTTTCGCCAATGCCAATTGTGAAACCCTAAAGCATACCATAGAGAAATTTCTTGGTGCCATAATTTCGAACCTCTCATCCGTGGTTACAAGTTCTTCAAAATGCTTAGCCATTTTTATATGGTTTCTTATGAAATTTCTTAGGTTAGCTACACCATAACTTTTTAAGACAAGCCATAACTTCAATGATCTGAACCTACGACTTAAAGTAATTTGCCAATCCTTGTAATCAACCACTTGTTTGGAGTCGGTGGCGTTGTTTCTCAAGACTTCAGGATTTGTTGACAATGCTTTTGTAAGCGAACTTGGATCTTTCACCCAAAGGCAGCAACAATCCAAGGTGGAGAATAACCATTTGTGTGCATTGAGACTGAAAGAGTAAATTTTCAACACCATAAAATATTATTTAGTTTAATACTTATAATTTTCATGCGAAGACAACATGAAATAACTTTCTCACTTTCGGTTTGCTTACAAATAATGACAATTCACCATTCATAAATAATTTAGATCAGTAACCTTAACCAAAAAAAAGTAGTATACCTGAAAGAATTTGTATTTTCGACACCGTCAAGAAAATGCTGAAATTCTGGGCAAATGCATGCACTTCCTGCATAGGCTGCATCAACATGTACCCAAATTCCATATTCTTTAGCAATTTCACAAAGTGGTTTTAGTGGATCAACAGCAGTTGTTGAAGTAGTTCCAATACTTGTGCACAAGAATAAAGGTAATAATTTAGATTTTATATCTTCTTGAATTGCTCTACGCAGTGATTCTGGACATAAAGAAAATTGAGTTTCCTTTGTTGTTGGGATGGCTCTAAAATTTTCGGGTTTGATTCCAGATATCTTAACAGCCTTTTGAAAAGAAAAATGAGTTTGATCCGATGCATACACTACTAGCTTGTCAATGTTCTCTCTTCCAATTTTTTCCAACATTTGATCTCTAGCAGCAACAATGGTGCACAACATAACTTCACAAGTAGTACCTGTTGCAAAAAATAAACTTGAGTGTTAAAAGTATGATAAAATGTATAGGTTCATTTGTATGTCTTTTGAATTATACTAGCTAGGTGTGCATCTTTTAAGTCATCTTAGATTATTTATTAGCGTGCTACATATTTATAAAGCTTTGCTCTTTCTTCCATATACAATAAGGTGGCAGTAACTATAATTAGAGCCTAAGTTTAATTCAAAAGATACCTTGCATAACACCACCACCACCACCAGAAAAAAGGTAAATTTTGGGAAGATTTATTAATTTCCCAAGCCAATCCATAACAATGCTCTCTAACTCAGTTGCAGCTGGTGAAGCTATCCAACTAAAGCCAACCACATTAAGACCGGTACTAAGCATTTCACCTAAAATTCCAGCAGTGCTAGAAATACAAGGGAAATAAGCAAAAAAATTTGGACTTTGCCAATGTGTCAACCCTGGAAAAATATTACTTTGGACATCTTTGAGAATTTTCTCAATTGGTTCAGGTTCGTTAGGGGCATAATCTGGTAATAATTTTTGAAGATAACCAGGTTCAACTTGACTACAAACAGGGTACTTTTCAATATTGTGAAAGTAGTCAGCTAGAAAATCAACCATCATATGGCCTTGCCTTCTAAATTCCTCAGGGTCTAGAAGACTTGTGTTGTTAGAGAATTGACCATTGAATTCTGGGATGATTTTGATAGTACCCATGGATATAAATTTTGAATTTTATGAAATATGACGTAGTATAACAGATGAAGGCAGTGAAGGAAAAGAAAAAATAAAATATTTGTTGTGTATTATGAATGAGCACGGAGAACTTATTATATAGAGATCCATCTATGTACCTATAGGAACTTACGATAAAATTTAATGATACAAAAGATATTAACATGACCTCGATGCAAAAAAAAAAAAAAAAAAAAACCCCACGAGGAAATTGTGAGACGAATAGAAATTTATAAGACCTGAGCCCACTCTATATATCTATACCTAATTATTTTTTGTGGATGAGTAAGGTCGATTGATTTACACACAATTAATCAATACTCTTCATGTATCTGTGTTTTACATGAGGCGAAGATATTAACTTCTGTCTCTGCCTATATGAGCTTGTTCATATTGTCTCAAGATTGGATAAAATAAAAAACGGCCGTTGTGACAGATTGACAGCTAGTGTAAAGCTAGTCAATTTGTGATGCATCATCACAATTTAAGGTATAATAGTTGCAGTTGTAACATACTAAGACACTCTAAATTGGAATTTTTACAAGGTAGATGAGCGAAAAGACGACCATTTTTCTCTTGTGAACATAACAATACTATGTGTTTTCTCTTTCCAAGTTGTAAATATTTGCAGAATTTTTGTATGTACGTTATTTCATTTTTAATGGGAAGTAAGGGGTCGTTCGGTTGCTCCCACAGATCATCTAATACCCGCATTAAAATCAACATGGCTTTATATTATGTTTGGTACTAATTTTTCTTGTCCTCATCAAGTCCTGCATAGATTTTATATATCGTTTGGTTTGAATAGAAAAAGCAAAACTAAGTCATCTTTGGTCTCTCGCAGTAGGCCACTTGTTAGATACACTATTTAAGATTACAAAGCCCTATTTTAAGGAAGGATTATATGTAGATATTTAGTGAGTCACGTTGAGTAAAATATTTGTATACTGACAATGCACTAAACTTAACCCCTACATTTATTTGGAATTATGTCGAACTTTACCTCGAATGTGTTGTTTTTAAAATTTCTGAATTTCTAGAGGGACACCATGAAATATATATCTTCGGACTGCTTAAAAAGTGAACTGATAATTGATAAACCACATTATTCTCTAACTGAATATTTAGTTATTGTTAGTTCTATCAATTTGTGGTTAATTTTCTGGTAATTGTTACTACTAGCCAATTACTATAACTTTTTTTTGGTTTAACCTCTTATCCCATTACTATTATTTTCAACTGCGGGGTACTAGTACTAGTAGTGAATTATTGCAGGCGAAAGGTGTAAGTACAATTAAATTTTGGCATGTCATGTATCTTGATCTATTTTAATTTGCAATAAAGAGCTCAACCAAACAATATGGTGGTGGGTTCATGATATAACGAACGTAGCAGCGCATCTTAAAATATGTATAGTGGGCTCATAATAGTGTAGAATCGTAATTTGCGTACCACAGACAGATCAAACATTTGATTTACAGTTGCTTGTAAAATTTTTAGCAGGGATTATGACATCATGAACCATTAGAAAATAAAATTAATTCACAATGACCTCCTTAAAAATTTCTTGCGGTACGTTGTGAATTTCTTTTCATTTGTGGTCCATAAAGTCTTTTAGTCTTTAGATGACGTTTTAACGAAGAAGTATCATAGTTAGAGTTCGACATGAAGCAAGTGAAAGGGTTAGGTTTAGAAGACAACTTTTTTTTTTTTTTTTTGTTAACAGACGAAATTATATTAATAGAGAATCACGGAGGATTACATAGGATATTTATACGGATTTCATAGGAGTTCATCGCATGAGCAGTTGAGTTCATACTAAACATAGACAATGCTTCAATAGCACACAAATTTCCTAGCTTAGACAACATAGAACAAGTACTATCCGATATGGTGATAACAAAATTAGTGTCAATCTGATCATCTTCCAGGACTTAGTGAACAAAAACAGGAGGCACTGCATAGTGGATGATAGACATAGACTTTGACGGTAAAGGAGCTCCTTGTGCAAGTAGGTGAGCAACCCTATTTCCTTAATGGAAATTATGCCGGATTAATGGCATCTTCAACTGGATTATCAATAACCTGCAATGTTGGATAAGTGAAAAATAAGTAAGTTGGATTCTCCAATAGGGTAATTACCTCAGTTGAATCCGTCTCGATTTCAAGAGGACAATAATCTTGATCAATAGCTATAAGCCAACCTTGATGAAAGCCTAGCAACTCAACATGAGTATGGCTATGAGCAAAGATTTCTTTATGATATCCCAATATCCATTCTCCCTTAAAGTTTCTAAATATTCCAGCAATACTAGCTGAATTTTTACTAGGCTTGAAAGAACCATCGAAATTGAACTTTATCACATTATGAGTTGGAGGAGTCCAATGAACTTTTATATCTTTAGTAATAGAATTTCTCACGATGGGAGCTGTGAGAAGCTTGAATTCTAATACTATATCACGAACATATATAAGCATATTTTATAGTAGAGCTTAAATTATTAATATTATTATTATTCCTATTGAACCATAAGTTCCAAAGAGCAAAGCACATAAATTCATTCCAAGTATAATATATGTCATTAGGCATATTAGTCATATCCTTAAGAACATGTAGCCAATTTTCATCTTCATTAATGTGACAATGAATCGTGCTCCTCCAAAAACTTCTGGCTATAGGGCAATCTAAAAATATATAGTACGTGTCTTCCACCTTATTCTTGCAAATAGAGCATAGAGGGTCAATATTCATATCAATTTTATTCAAGTAGTGCCTAGTAGACAACCTATTGTGTTGACATTACCAAATAAAATATTTAATTTTGGTAGGCAAATCCACTTTCCATAACATTACTATTGGTTGGGATATCTATTTGTGATGGGAAACAAAAGACAAACCCATGTGAGGAATTAAATGTGAAAGGAAAGAGAAAGAAAAAGAAAAGAGACAAAAAAAAGCTGCAGAATAGTAACTTTGACAAAAGGAAAAATGTGAAAGAAAAAAAACGTGCAATTGTTAGGTATTGCACTATGGCGCAGAAGAAACAATTCGGCATATTCACATTCCTATATTTTGCCTATACATAGGCAGGACTGGCATCAGTTGTACATCATCCCTCAAATTTTCTTCTTTCTCTCAGTAAAATAAAACATTCTTTGTGTGGCTGTGGATATAAGCAAAAATTGCTGAACCACATAAATCTTGTGTCTTGTCTTGTCTTGTGAATTTTATTATTTTTATCATTTAAATATTTTCCCTTTCCACTACTCTAGCACGCTTCCCAATAATTTGGTGATGGACTGACTTTATAATAAAGATGTTATTACTAGTGAGAGCCCAAATAAGCATACCTTAGGTATATTTTTACTCGTTTGTCATGCTCCACTCAATCTACTTCTGCAGCTACGATTTTCATATGCTTTAAATGTACATTCCCATATCATGCTCATTGCTCTAAATTTGATATGTGTCTAATCCTAATTAGTTGAATTGGTCCAAGAAGTAAAGATAGGTCACACCAAATTAAAATTGATGAAAAATTCATTAATTAAGGTAAAAATGCCATAAAGAAGACTAAAAGTAAAATATGGCTATAACATAACAGGTGTTAGGCCATTTTAGAACTTAATTAAGGGTCCATTGAAATATATTTGGCATAAAAATGGCCAGCACTAGGATAAAGGACTTAGGAAGTTTTATTTTAGGTTTAGATAGGTAAAAACGAAGAAAAATATGGCGCTGAACTAAAGTCTCTTAATTAAGATATCAGACCATATCAAAATACCAATAATATAATCAACAATAGGAGTATGAGTTGTGATATCTATTTAATAGGTGTTGGAAGAAGTCTGTTTGGCCGAGCTGCAAAAAACTATTTATTTTGAAAAGTATTGTTTAAGAGTAATAAGTTTGTGTTTGGTCAATTCACTCGAAAAGTAATTTTTAAAACAAATTATATTTGGATAATCTTTAAAAAAGTATTTTTGAGTGTCAATTTACAAAAAATAAACAATATTAAGATTCATTTTGCAACTAATATTATCTGAGTGTAGAAAAGGTTTAAGTATTTTTTTATACAAGACTTAATTTAATTTTAAGGGGAAGTTTACATAAATATCCGCCCATCAACAAATATTTACTTTTAACTGTCCATAACTTTTTCTATCCAAAAACTTAATACATAAATATATATCCAAAATATTTAAAATATATTAAATATATATCCGAAATATATATTAAATATATATATATATATATATCCGAAGTACATAATATTCAATATACATTCAAAATATTTAAAATATATTTATGGTTATGGAAAGAAAGAAACAACAAAAGGTGGACAAAAACAGTAATTATTCTTTTCCAATGGTTATGTGGCGTAATTTCCCCTTTAAGAGTATTATCTGCGTGAACGCGGAATGCTTTGTGCACCTGACTGCCTTTTTACTTAATTTTTTTTTTATTTTTCTTCTAGCTAATATATAAAGCAACAACAACAACAATAATAACAACAACAATATACCCAATGCTATCCCACAAGAGGGTTTGTGAGGATGAGATGTACGCAGACCTTACTCTTACAAAAGTGCAGAGGCTTTTTCCGAAATACCTCAGCTAGAAGATATGTTTAAAACATATTCAAAAATGCGACAAGAAAATAGCTAGGACATAAAAAGGGGTAAACTGAAACCAATAATAATAAAGAGGAAAAGTAAGATATAAATAGAACTACTACTGATATGACAGAGATCGATCTACTACTGCTTATATACCCTTCTACCATAATCTTCGCTCCATACTTTCATATATTTCCTGTCTAGTAACCTGCTCCCAATTCTTCATCTAATATACAAAAGCATAAGCTAAATATATTTATGTATACATACATACATATATATATATATATATATATATATATATATATATATATATATATATATATATATATATATATATATATATATATATATATATATATATATATATATATATATATATATATAAATTATTTTAGTCAAAAGGATTAATGTTAAAACTAAAAGGGGGAAGAGGGAAAACAAGATCTTATTCATATTTGAGATATATGTTGGTTAAAAAAATTAGAAATAGTCTTGTAAATAAAAAAAATTGGTACAGATATTTTCATGTTGAAAAAATGAATAAACTGATTTAGCTTATGCTTTTGGGAGAAGCAGAAATTTTTAACTTCTTTCCACCAAGAGAAAAACTGCTTCCATTTCATTTCAAAAGTACATTAAGGTATTGGCCAAACACCTTAAATTTTTACAAAATTATTTTTTTAATAAAAAAATATTTTGGCTTCACAGAAGCTTGGCCAAATAGGCTATAAGCCTAAGTGCAGCTTCTAGTCTTATATGATTGTTGGGGCACTTATTAAATTACTCCTGAAACACAAACTATTTATCTGCCTCTACTCATTAAATTAGAATTTTTTAAAATACCAAAAATCTATTTACCCACCGTACTCATTCAAATCTGCCCCCATTTACCACGCCCAATTGCTTCATAAATCAGTCCAGAAATCTCCACATTCTTCCATTCTCACACACACACACACACACACCTTCTTCCCTACAAATTTCACCTATTTTTGCAACTCCACCTTCTTCCCTTCACACATATACACCTTCTTCTCTGAAAAATTCACCTATTTTTGCATATTTACCTTCTTCCTTTCACACACATACACCTTCTTCCCCGCAAATTTTACCAATTTTTCTACAAAAATGAGTGGTTCGGTAACTCTGATTCATGCAGCATTCAAATATCCAAGGATCTTCTTTTGGACATGAAAATAATTTTTCTATTAAAGTGTTGCAAGGTGGTGTTGATGACAAATCCAAGGGAAGATCTTTGTTTAATTCTTCTTTTTTAATTATGACAATTTAACTCATTTTTTCTTAATTTTTTCATTAATTTAAAGTTTTAATCTGATTAAAACAGATGATTAAAGGAGAAGTGTATGTTTTTGATTCATTATACATAGGGGTATACCATAAAGGCATACAAGTGGATAAAAAAATATACCATAAAGATATACAGTGTAAACCTACCCCACTCCACCTAATATATGCTTATACAGTTTTGGATAGAAGTATACCATAAGGATATATATTGAAACATACAGTATACAATAAAGTTACACAGTACAAATGTACCCCTACCTTACCTAATTTATACATGTACAATTTTGGGTAAGAGTATCCTATGAAAGTGTGTACAGTGGAAAATGGAGTATATCATAAAGGTATATAGTGAAACTGTAACCCCACCCCACCTAATTTATGAATATACAATTTTCGTTAGAACTATATCATGAAGGTATACAGAGGAAAGAGGGTATACCATAAAGGTATACAGTTTTACTGTAACCCCACCTCACCTAATTTATGCATGTATAGTTTTGGAAGAAGTATATCATGAAGGGTATAAAATGGAAAAGAGAGTACACTATAAATGTATATAGTGAAACTGTAACCACATCCCACCTAATTTATACATATATAATTTTGTATAGATGTATACCATAAAGGTCTACATTAGAATAAAGAGTAAATTGATCACGTCCAAAACTCGTCCTCGAAAAGATAAGCGGTCTCTGCAAATATAATCCAGTTTTTAAGTTCGGAGTCGAACCCAGGAGAAAACGTCTAGCTTTAACTACTTTTGTATCACTAAATCAATAACTTCAACAAATTTCAATGGTAACAATACTAATTTAAGATTGTACTAAGAACTAAATAATACGATTAACACAAAGTGAAAAAAAAAAGAAAGAAAAAGAATTCAATATAAGAAAGAGACTAGGACATAGAATTCCCCAAATTATCAGAATGAACTACTGACAAACTTCCTACAATCCCACTGATTCCTTCCTATTGATCATGAGCTTCTTAACTACCGTAAACATCTTTCGATCAATAATGGCAATATCCTAATTATTCTCCCGAGCTAACTTGAGTGATTATTTAGCCCCTTATTAAGATCACGATAAAACTTTGTTATCCCTAGTCCGCTTTTAAATCCTTGCAATTATCTTCCGACCTCTTGCTTAGAAGTACCGCTGTTCAACAACTACTTAACCCCTTTATTCTTTTTTAAGCAAAACAAGGCATAAAAGCATGATCAATTGATGGCAATTCAACTAATCACATACAAAATATAGTTGAACAAATAGGAACAAAATCGATTCAATTATAGAAAAGAACTATCTATATATCACCCAATAAATGATTCCATCACAACCCTAGATAAGAGTTTAGTTACTCATGGTCAAAAATAAAGACATAATTAACACATGAACAATAAAGATTAGAGAGAATGAAAACTCTTGAGATCCTTCGTCTTCCAATCTCCAGACTCGTTGTTGTGCTCTCTTGCCTTTAGAACTTCTTCAACAATGGCGCTCTTACCTTCTCCGGTCAAGATTGTGCCTGAAATAAGGGTTGGAGGATTTTATATCACGTCCTTAAGCCAAATGATCATATTATCCTTCAGTAAAAAAATGTACGAAGTTTTCCCTTGTGCTATAGGCCTATAGCTGTGCGAAGCACAACCATAACACCAAATTGCTAGAACTTCTCCCAAGTTTTATGTGACGCACAGGACCCTCCAGACTTATTTTTCTCACCTTTTGTGTGATGGTTATGCATTGGAAAGTTAGCTCATTGCTTTGGTAACATTTTCTTCACCAAATATTAATTCAAGGGCTATGCAATGATCATGTGGCGCACAACTTAGCTCCAATTCATCAAATTTGTCCTTTTTTGCCCAAATAACCTCCCTTTTGCACTAATGGCCTCTTATACATCAAAACACACCAACTAGCTCAATCAGCCACTTTTTCATCATCTGAAAGAATAAGAGTATACCAAAGTAAGGAGTAAAATATACTAAAATAGATATATTTTTGGCCTAACATCATATTTCGTAAAGGTATACATTGAAACTGTTACTGAACCTTCACTTTAACAATGTAAGCTTTACCAGGAGTAGGAATTTCAAAAATGGGTACGTGGGTAAATAAAAGGATTTGCTTTTATGTGTTAAAATCGATAATATATTAGATGATAATTATATCAAAAGTGTATTTGGAGATAATACATTCTTGAGACCGAACAACAAACAAATTCAAAGAAAGAAAAAAATAATACCAAATACTTAATAAATAAAAGTAAACAACGCCAAATAAATAGATCCACCATATTACAAATTTAAAAATAGTTAATAGATTTACTGAATTGTATTAATAAAAGCATTAATAATTGTAATATTAATAACATATCCCATATATTTTTGATAAAAAGATGGATGTCTTTATCTGATTTTACGCTTAGGATTTTTCACTAGCAAATAACTTTAACTTTTTAAATCAATCTCTTTAAGATGGAATCTGCAGTTTTTCAAATAAAGAAATCAATGAATCTCAAGAAGGTGGGTCCGTTGATTTATATGATTGATAAACCCACAGATTCTATCTTCATGATAATCATTTAGAAAATAGAATATATTTTTATAGTGAAGAACCCTAAAATAAAAATTCCTATGCTTAGGAAATCATTTTTTTTAAAATATACATATCTTATATAGTGAACCGATAATACTGGGTTAGATGGGGTTAATATTTGGTCCGAGTCTTAGATTGTTTAGGATTAGAATTTAATAATTTTATATTTTAATAATAAAAGAAATTTAAAAATACCACGTTATCTTCCATCGATAAAAACTACTAAAATGAGTGGAGATTACCATTTGAGCCAATTGTACAAAGTTAGATGGCTTTTAAATGATAAATGAAAGAAGATGATTTTGATGGCCAATTACAGATAGTTGGATGACCATTTGAGGCATCAACTCTAATCTTTAATGTTAAAGCTCGTTAGAAGTTTGTTCCTAGAATAAATAAATCCAATTTGGACAAGACTCTAAAACTCATTCAAACATCAACTCAAGCTTGACCATCAAACGAAGTACCTCATAGTGATAGAATCTCATTAGCCAACTAAGAAGTAAATATAGCCCCAAGATAAGGGCTTTTTGCAAAGATAAAAGAAAAAAAGAGTTGATAGATGTTGGATCAATAAATTGATTGTCAATAAACAGATCTTAAAAAGAAGAGAACGAATTTTATAATAGTTTAAAGAGTTCTTTAAATACAGAGATAAGCAATAGTAAAAAGTCAGCTCGTGCAGAGATCATTAGTAGCTAATGAGGGTTAGTAGTCATTTAAGCACAAAATTTAGTTATAATCGGGATATTACGTAAGAAGTTGCGGATGTAGCTTATTAGCTATGGATTAACCAAGTCTACATTTTCCACACAAACATGATTTTGCATGTAATAAGCTACAATGTTAACAAATACATGTTCTGAATCCATAATTTCATACATATTGTAAGTGTTAAACTTTAATTAAACCTATCAAGTTTAAATCCTCGATCATATAATAATAGGAGTAGTATGTACTTTTAATTAGAATCCATGTTAGACCAACGTGATCATAACTTGGTATTGGCTTTATCTCAAGAAGTCCGTTTATTTTATTAATAATAGTCTCCGCCATCGGACACAACCAGCAAAGTTTTTGTCATGTCATGTCATTGCTCACCTAATACCAAGTAAAATTCCTGATTATCATATAGCTTTGCAGGTTAGATTTTCATTTGGATGCTCGCATTCTTTCACAATAACTTCATTCTTCACTATCGTTTAAACCAGCAACCATAAGCACATCAGTTGGATGGCATCAGATGGATTTCTCCCACATGATGAAAAGTCATTGGTAGAGTACATAAAAGCTACCCCTTGTTTGTCTTATATACTGGACAACCAGTTTGATAAACTTGAAATAAGGGAAGTGGGTGATGGAAATATCAACTTTGTCTATGTAGTTGTTGGTTCATCTGGTTCTTTCGTCATCAAACAAGTGAGCTCTCTCTTGCTTTTGCTTTCATCTTCTGCACTACTTTTCTGAACTTTCCACAGTATTCAAAGTCAACTGCAAGCTATTAGTAAACTTAATTTTAACAACTAGTATTAGTGTAATTTAATTGGTTATACGTCTCGGTCTCCTCACATTCGAACTTGAATCTTTTTGGACAAATTACATGGAATTAAACATTCTTGATGGGTGATGGTGAGTTTTTAACTAAGACATTCTTGGTGGATGATGGTGAGTCTTTAACTGAGGACATATGCCTATTTTCATAGCATGTTGAAATATAAAATATCTTATTTATAGCTTAGCTAAATTTTTTAGAGAGAGGTTTGTTACTTGGTATATATTTTAGATAGTTGCTACTTTGACTAAGCCAATGGCTAGTAGAGAAGTTTTGGTTTGACTTCTGTAATGCAAAAACTTGAAAATTCTTCTAAATTGGTTTTCATAGTCCTGTTACCCATAACCACTTAAAATGAACAGGATAGTGCACAATGCTGAGCATACTCTAACTAATTCATCATTTTTAGCACTCAATTTCATTTTCTTGATGTTCTAAATGGTGATTATAAGCACAGGCGCTTCCATACATGAGATGTCTAGGCGAATCATGCCCATTGACAAAGGAACGTGCTTATTTCGAAGCCACTGCACTAAAAGAGCATTGTCGCTTGTGTCCTGATCATGTTCCTGAGGTTTTCCATCTTGATAGGGCTATGGGGTTGATTGGCATGCGGTACCTTGAACCTCCCCATATTATATTAAGGAAGGGCTTGATTGCTGGGATTGAGTATCCATTACTTGCCGAACACATGTCAGGCTATATGGCGAAAACTCTGTTCCTCACATCCCTGCTTTATCTTACCACAACGGATCATAAACATGCTGGTAAAGAATCTTTGTTCCAATATACTGCAAGTAACTAAGTTCAGTTTTTGTTTTGCTTATTCCCCTTGTCTAGTTTTTGTCTACTTGCCAACTATATCAAGGGCCTGTTAGATATACTTAATTGATTATTTCCTTGCTGAATTATGCAGTCTCTCAATTTTGTGGAAACGTTGAGATGTGTAGACGCTTTGAGCTGGTTATCTTCTCTGACCCCTTTAAAGTTACCGTATATAATCAGTGGACATCTCCTTATCTTGATGAGGATGCAAAAGCAGTTCGAGAAGATAATGCATTAAAGATTGAAGTTGCTGAACTTAAATCTATGTACGTACTATATGATTATAAAAGATGTTTTGTTATCGTACATCTAATAATATGCTTGACATTGACAATTGTCTGTGTATAATATACTCTGAAGATATTGTGAAAGAGCACAAGCTCTGATACATGGAGATCTTCATACAGGTTCAGTGATGGTCACTTGTGATTCGACTCAAGTTATTGATCTCGAGTTTGCATTCTATGGACCAATGGGCTTTGATGTTGGAGCATTTATTGGAAATCTGATTGTAGCTTATTTTTCTCAAGATGGGCATGTTGATCAGGGTAATGACCGGGAGGTATGACTTGTGCATTAGTTCATGACCTACTCTTAACTTCTTTTCCCTAGCAAGCTCACTGCCTCCTTGTTTGTCCTATTTTTGTATTTTTCTTGTGTTTTCTTGATATGATCATTGTGTGGAATGCCTTCTAAACCAGTCAATTAATGAACTGGGATGCTAGTCATTTTCTTTCTTTTGGCCACAAGAGTGATAGTGTTATTGAGTTTTATTTGGGATTTGCTTGTGACTTCCTAATGCTCGGCTTGATCTCAATCTCTCTCGTCTTCTTCTAAAAGTTGATCCATTGTAAAGGCCATTTTCCCCCTCTTCTTTCCGTCTACTTTTGAAGAACATTCCAGTACTCAATATCATTTCTTACTATTCTCAAATGGATGTTGTAGATGGCTTGCAGCACAAATAAGAGATATGTCGTAATAGCAGAAAACTTATTCAAAGAAAGTTGAGGCATTATAGTTTCCTGTCCTTTACCTTCTCAATACTTGGTCAAGCAAAGTAAGAATTTAGGGAGGAATCTAGACATCTTTAAGAAGATTGTTATAATTCCTCTCGGATGACAAGTCAGAAAATGACAATCCTTGAACTTGTTGGACTTAATATCCCTTGAGACAACAGATCTTTATTGGTTCTACATAGAAGTAAAAATATCCAAACCAGAAAAACATGTCTTATAGCAAGATGACATGTATTTATCTTTTAGATAATTTGTTAGTGTAAATTCTTTGCATATTAATGTATAAAATTTAAACTACTTCTATTGCTACTTTCAGTTGTACAAAAATTGGATTCTGAAGACAATAATAGAGACTTGGAACCTGTTCGAGCACAAATTTCTAGCTCTTTGGGCTGAGCATAAGAATGGTCGTGGTGAGGCCTATCTTCCTGAAATATACAACAATACTGAGCTCCAACAGTTAATAAAGCAGAAATATATGAAGGAGCTCTTTGAGGACACCCTTGGCTTTGGTGCTATCATTATGATATGGTGAGGAATGATTTCTTCTTTCTAAATTTTATCTATAAACTATGTTTAAATCTCTTCACATGTAAGCAAAGCAAGTAACTATTAATCATTTACTGCTACTGTCTTGGAGTGCTGTTGTTTAGAAAGGATATTAATCTGTTAATTATGGAGTTATGCATGGGATCATGAGATTGATATTCGTAATCTTGTTTTGCTATATATCTAGTGGAATAGTTGGACCACCTGATCTGAAAGATTTTGGGTCAATCAAGGATGCTGCCAAACGAGCTGATTGTGAGAGGCGAGCACTTAACTTTTTCAAGATGCTTCTAAAACAAAGACGAAATTTCAAGAGCATTGATGAAGTTGCTAAAGCAATTCAGCATTTCCATTTGCAATAATGTTATGTTGAATGGATGAAGATGCCGGTTGTTTCTGATTCAGTGGTTCCAGTTTATAATGGAACTAGTCTCTCGATACGTGCGTTGCACGTGTGTACCGAGTTATATATTCCCTGTCTAAAAGAAGAAAAAAAATATCCACATAGTTTGTATATGAATACGCGCCTTTGCTTCTGTTAATTATTATCCTATCAACCAAAAAAATTCAAGGCAACTCTCTTCTATCCTTAATAAAAACATTTCTTTAGCTTTCTTCTTTTCAAACCTCAAGAAGAGTGTTTATATAGTGCATGCTTTTTAGACTCCGATAATCGTATGTTTTACATACTCATTGCTAATGAATTAAGGAGACAATGGAGCAACACAGCCTCTTAAAGGAAATTGTTGATGAAAGTACTTTGCAGGAATTCGATCCCTATACCTACTTGTGCGCCATGGCGTGCATGCAATTTAATTTCTCGCAGATTTTGATTATTCTTAGTGTTAGATTACTTTTAAACCTATGGTAGGAGCAATTTCATGTACTACTCTTATTGTTATTCAGAGGAGTAGATCATGTATGAAAAAGAAAAAGATACTATGTTCTTAATATTGGGAATCGACTATTCAGTGCTTTTTCTTAAGAATAAATACAAATAGTAATACATACATATCCAAAACATATCTGATTTAGTTATAAATTGTAAATGTAAATACACCAAAAGCTACTATTCTTGCATAAACTTAGGATGCATGTCTTATAAATAAAGTCAAAGACATACTCTCCAATCTACTATAGCTTCATTTTTCTAGCCACGTTGTGTATTAAATTTGATATATCTCCTTTTTGAAAGTTGAATTCTCCAATAGATGAAGGCGGAAGTAGAACTCTGTTATCAATTTTATCTTCTCTATTTCTTTCAGCCTTAAATATGTCAATTGTGCCTTGGAATAGTTCTCTTCTCAAGGTTGATTGATGTTTTCTAAAATATTCAAGCCTTGTTTTCTCTATTTCAATGAACATGTCATGTCCAAAATATGCAGCTTCTTCATATATACCTAGAAGTATTAAAAATTATATTCATACATTGATAGGTTGTAAAATGCAAAATCTCATCGATGGATACGGTTGAATTGCATAAAGAGACCGATACCTTTGTTGGTCGACCATGGTTCATTCTTCACATTGACCTTATCACAACAAAGAACTCTCTTTTCTTTACCCATTAAATTGGATGGGACTTAAATAAAGGCAAACATAAAACATATTAGCCAAATAAATTTATAAAATGTGGAAACACTTAAAATGACACTTATTAAAGAGATAGTACGAATTAATATATTTAGCAAAATGATGACAGACTATACCGTTGCTTTGTTCCCCCACCTTCTTGAAATGATCGAAGCGTAGCAAAAATATATTATCCAAATTTGCATAAATAAAATAGCTCAAATTTGCGAGAAAAAAAGGTATATAATGTTACTACATCAATACAACAAACTAAAAGTAGTAGAATGGAGACTGACATAATTGTTGGTTCATAAGTCATATGATTCCCACCTTTACAACCATTTTGGTGCTAAATATCCTCCGTTCATCTGCTGCTTTGTGGCTTGTGTGTCTTGTTTGATAAGTACCAATTTAAAAGCATGTAGATTTGTGTTTCTACAAAACTAACTTCTTTGAATATATTTAGACTCTACAAAGGCAAGAACAAACACATAATCTACCACCAACAAAGCAAACTCTATACAAAAGTTTACCTTAATCACCAGATTTAATGTTTACTCATACTTGGATTATAGGGAAAAAATTAGATTAAACTAAAGCGGCCTTAATAAAAGATAGTCAGGTTAAGGATTTATCCAAAGAAGGGAGTCGTACTCATAAATCTTACATCATATTTGAATTGCTATTCACATTATAATGGATTATTCATGGCCAAACTAACAATAGATTCATGAACATGAATAGAAGAAAAAGTAGTGCAAACTTAAAGCTCTTGCTTCCAAACAGAACTAAGAAATAAGAAAAATAATTACCTAAATACCAGGTGTATTTTCTTAACAGAAGTTTCCAGAATCGGACAACCAAACAACCTATATAAGGAAAACAACATGGTATAAGTACTTTGTTTTCTATGGACATTCAAACAACTTGCACATTTTTCTTTTTGAAGTCACTTAAATACTTCTAAAGTAGGTTGTGTTTTCTGAAAGAGGGTGTTGAGGCATAAGCAAGCACATAAGCCATTAAAACATTAATGTGCGTCCAACATGTTAACAAATTTCAAAATCATTGAATAAACTAATCATAAAGAGAACTAATTAATATTGACATACAAATTACTGTTTCAACTAATTGGAAGAAAATACAACAGTGCAAATATTGTTTATTCAACACGAAGGTGATAAGCATCGAATAGTCACTCCATTGTCTAAAGGCAGACTTGAAAAGGCATTGCTATATCTGAAATAACTACTAATTTATTCAAAGAGAAATAAACAAAGAGAAGAAAGGAACTGAACGACCTTTTACTCTGACCCCTGATGTTCTAATTGAAATGTTCTTTTAACTTTTCTAAGGACATAAATATTAGATGCAGCGGAGAGATATTGTGACAACAGAAGAAGAAGCAGTAGCGTAGCAATTAGAAGTGCAAATTAAAGAAATACAAAAAAAAAAAAGGTTTACATGAAAGCAATCCCTGCAAACAATGGTGCGGCCTGCTAGATTTGATCAAAAGATGTTAAGAACTGATGTGTGGTGGATGAGTTTGTTCTAGGAGATATAAATAATTCATATGATCCTTGTTGAAGGATCACATCGTTTCATATCCATGAGTAGGGATAGATGTTTGAAGCAGAACATCGGTTCCTCTCAGTTGTTCTGTGAAGCAGCTGCGCTGCGTAGGTTTGTGAAGGGTAAAAGGCAGCGTTTAGATTATGAGTGCCAAATAAAAGTGCAGGTGGCATATATATTTTTTTTTTCAATTTGTGTATTTAGGATATTTAGGTCATTAAGATTATTGAAAAGGGTATTTAAGTAATATGACTTTTGCTTTTCAAAGAACACACTTATATAGTAACTAGTATTTGGGCACGCGCATTGCGCGTGATTCATGCTAACCAATACATAGAATATGAATGCGATAACCTACACAAAATTCTAATGGAAGAAAAGTAAGATCAAACATATAAAACGATACCCTTGTTCATGCAGCAAAGTTATAAACTGGTACAATCTTTTTATCCCTTCGTTAACTTTTCCAAGTTACCAAATTTGACCCCCATTTTTCCTTGATTTTACTCCCTTACAAAGATATGTCTCCTAAAAACTGAAGAGTTGAGCACCGTTTATTTATATATCAGTAAGGGGTGCCTAGACAAACAACACAAGCTAAGAGATCTCTTTGACAATTTGGCGCTTATGGAAACTTTAAAGCTACCATTTTCTCAAACTATTGTTTGAAATTAAACTTATAGATTGCAGAATCCTTTTTTAGTAGAATGAACAATGCTACATCTTCTATTTCCAAAATAAGCAAAGGCATAAATAAATGACCTGAAATACCTTGAAAGTAGTTCAATAAAAGATAGTTTGGTGTAATGGTGGCACATAAACTTTTTCACGTGATACTTTATAAAAACGTGCTTCTGGATGCTGGCTAAATCTTCCATAGCTTAGAGGGATGCATCTGACAAACTGACACAGTAGGGGGTTCTACCGTTCTAGGCAATATAAACTCAAATGTTATAGATCTTATACACAACAAATAGAATTTTTGGTGATGGAGCTATGTCTTCCATTGCTAAATATATACGTAATACAATTACCAGCACATAAGTTTACAAATAAGTTTTAGAACGTAGAAGTCTAAGCATTACCGTTGAGTAATTGTTAATTGAATGTTACTTATTCCTTGTGTTCATAAAGAAAGAATTACGTTAAGTATAAATAGACATATGACTTTCTGTATAACGCTTCTCATCGTCTTAAGTAACATAAAAAATTTAGTAATAGTCTTTTCTTTTACTTGCTGTGGATTATTCGAACTTGAGCCGTAATTGTTCCGATGCATGAATCTGCTCAAGTGGAGTACAACAATAGCATGTAATTATTACAACGATCGCTAATTTGTTACTCCTAAGAATTAGTATCTTTTTATATATAATAATTAAATACTTATGTACTATTTATTAGGATGTATATTTATAGTGTTTGCTTGAAGGGCAAAAAAGTCTTTCACTTTTTACTTAGTGGATTGGCTCTTTTATAATAGTATGATATGATAAAGATTGCATATTGGCAACCAGTGAACCCTTCTTAAAATGTTTTTAAAAAACTCGGTCTTGGATACTTCTCTCTGTTGTAACTTTTTCTCCAATTCTCTAGATTAAAGCTCTTTTGAACATTTTCCATGGCAAAAGTAAATCCAATTTGAACGAAATTCTAAAACTCATTCAAAAATCAAACCAAGCTTAACATCAACTGAAGTCCTCAAAGAGTCATAGTAATATTAGAGGGTTGCCAGGATTAAGCAAAACAAGTCCTGGAGGCTGGAGCATCAGTACATAGCTACCATAAAACTACATTTGCAATTAGTTCTCCGCAATAATATATAGAATCTAATTTAGTACTCCATCTGTTTCAATTTATGTGAATCTAGTATTTTTTAGTCTGCTTAAAAAAGAATGACTTTCCTTCTAAATTTGGTAACAAACTTCCACTTTTACATTTAATGAGATGATTTGTAGTCACACAAACATCTATGATTTATTTTACTCTACAAGTTTTAAAAGTCTTCATTTCTTTATTAAACTTTATGCAAAGCCAAATGAGTTTACATAAAGTGAAACGGAGGGAGTAGCATACTAAGGAGTACACAACATTATAATAGACAACAAATCAAGGGAATTATTATAGCGTAAATACTTAACCACACCGGGTGTATACACCAAACCATGTTGATTTATCATGGTTAAGTTATTTAATAATGAAAAACTATGCATTAGTTTACTATGGTTAGGTGATGAAACTCTATTTTCAAACATATGACACATATTTATTTGTTTGGTGTATATATCGTATGTGGGTAAGTGTGGCCCCCAGCCATAAATACTTAACCATAGTAAGTATATACACCAAATAATGTTAATTTATCATGGTTAAATGATTTAATAATGAAAAATTATGCATTAATTAACTATAGTTAGGTGATGAGAAAAGACTCTCGTAAGTAATTACCAGCAACTATAATGCGATTAAAACTGAAGGAAACAAAAGAAGAAAATACTATACGTACTAATAGGATCGAATATAGGACAGTAAAGCAAGTTGCCATGCAAAATGTAGTTTAATTTAATTTAGAAACCACCATGTGAGACCAGTGTGTCACCTTGGCTTTCTCTCTCACCATGTGATATTTCCTTTCTTCATGTCAGTTGTGCCCTTCACTTAAACATCAATCTCTAAATGAACTATTAGTGAGTCGTGTATTCAATATCATTCGGTGAAGTATTTGTTCTGAATGAGGGAAGTGGAAGGACATTAATGTTCTCAATAGTTAGCAAAGAGTTGTGCTACATAGCATTATACAATCTTCTTGGGAGTATTGCTATAATTTGGTCGCCAACACTTCCTTTGATGATTAAAAAAGTTGTTACCTTGCTAAAAAAAAACTTTACATGTAAATACACAATGTTCTAAAGTTATTACTGCTAAGTTAAGAAACAAGAACATCTAAGAAACTCAAACAAGATTAGAAGGGTTGCAGGAAGAGGAAAAGGACAGAACTGGGTCCAGCATGGACGGCACTGATGCTGAATGCTTTGGGGCATTACATGTTTTTTTCATTTTCCTTATTTGTCAACATCTTTCTACCTATACCAAAATAATTTCCACTATGCACTAGACCAGTGCCCACTGTATTATTTGTCATTTCTTAGTTTCATTTGTCCCTCAGTCTTCTTCATCAATTCACCAAAGGAAGTTGAATTGTTATAAAAAAAAAACATTGGATACTCAACTATATTACCCTTATAACTGTACTGTGTTGGGTTAAATGGAGGAATTTGATTGGGTTATGATGAATCAACCCATAGACAGGGATATATGGAGCCCGAGTTTGGGAAATGGAGAAGAGAGTTCAGGCCCTCTTGAGATCAGGTTCAATGAGCCTGCTAAGCACTGGACAGATGCTCTTCCCATTGGAAATGGACGCCTTGGCGCTATGGTTTGGGGTGCCGTTAAATCTGAGACACTCAATCTTAATGGTAAGCATGTTTTCATTGTTTTCGAAATAAAAAAAGTAGTACATATTTGGAAACTGCAAAAAGTGTTCTAAATCACAACTTTTTATAGTTAAAATTATTTTAAGAATTGTTTGAAATACTCATCGTAAAAGCAGCAATTGCTCGACTTTGTTTCATGTCGGAAGTAAGTTTTTTTATTGAGTTGGTTCACTGAACTCCATAGTATCAGATTTTAGGTAGAGGAAATAAGAATAGTTAGTTGTCTTTTGCACAGAGGACACTTTATGGACTGGGATCCCTGGAGATTATTCTGATCCTAATGCGCCAACAGCACTAGCTGAAGTCAGAAAGCTTGTTGATGATGGCCAATATGCAGAGGCTACTGCAGCGGCTGCCAAATTATCAGGTCATCCAAATGAAGTATGTTGCACTTGGATTACTTGAAGCATTTAAGCTAGGCAAATTTCAGCTCTTTTGTGCATAGGAGTTTCTGCGAATTGCTAATTCAATTGAATTCAGACCTAGTTACTTTCAAATTGGTTCTATGAAACTAACAATATGGCAGCTTGGCTGGCATAAAGTTACTGATTATTACATTACCGATTAAAATGGGCTCAAGTTGAGCGAATTGGATGTATAAGATTCATATAGTCAAGCCCAGCTAGTTTGGAATTGAACCATCTGGCAATCGTAGGACTGGGAAAATCTGGACGATCTTTTCACCCCATATTTATATCGTACCAGCATTTAGCTCCTTGAGGTTTGGTCGAGTAACAAGTCTGGGTTTGCCTTTTACAACTTATTTGGCAGTACATGATACTCCTATCAGCTTTCATGCAATAGAAGCTGAAGGAGCTAGATTAAATATGCAACCAGTTAGCATCACCACTTGTTGAAGCTATATCATATCTGAGTTGCATATCTTTAGTCATGTCACATATGAATACTTTAAATGTTTGTTCTGTACTTAAAGTTCTGGAGTTCCTTTGTTGTAACTTATGCTTATACAGATAATCAATTAGCAAGTATTAATAACATCTTCTGTTGTCCACTTTGAAGGTTTACCAGCTCCTTGGTGATATTAAGCTGGAGTTTGATGATTCTCATGGAACATACAATGAAAAAACATATCAAAGAGTGCTGGACTTGGAAACTGCAACAGTAAAAGTCACATATTCCATAGGTGAAGTAGACTTTACAAGGGAGTACTTTGCCTCAAATCCGGATCAAGTAGTTGTAATGAAGATTTCTGGAAATAAACCTGGATGTGTGTCCTTCACTGTCTCTTTGCAAAGCCAATTGGACCACCATTTACATGTGAATGAGAAAAAACAGATTATAATGGAAGGAAGTTGTCCTGGAAAAAGAATTCCCTCCAAAGTGAATGCAAATGACAGTCCTAAGGGTATTCAATTTTCAGCAATTCTTGATGTGCAGATCAGTGGTGACTCAGGAGCTCTGCATGTTTCAGATGAAGGTAAACTTCAGATCGATGGTTGCAATGGGGCTGTTTTGCTTCTGGTGGCCTCTTCATCATTTGATGGATGTTTCACTAAGCCATCAGATTCCAAAATAGATCCTACATCAAGATCTCTGAGCACATTGAATTCTATAAAACACTATTCTTACTCACAACTTTATGCACGTCATATGGATGACTTTCAAGCACTTTTTAATCGCGTATCACTACACATCTCGCAAAGCACCCAGAGTGTCAAGGCAGATGAATCTCCTGTACCAAATCTAAATTTGAGAGGAAGTGAAAATAAGAGAATTCCAACAGCTGAGAGGGTGAAATCTTTTGCAATTGATGAAGATCCCTCTTTGGTGGAACTCCTATTCCAGTATGGGCGATATCTTCTTATTTCCTGTTCACGCCCTGGAACTCAGGTGGCAAATCTGCAAGGCATATGGAACAAGGACCTTGAGCCAGCATGGGAGTATGTTATACGTTGATTTCCTTATCTTTATGTTATCTTATTGTTGGAAATAAGACATTTAGGTTTCCAGTTATTAACTCAGTTCCTCCTTATTTATTTATTTTTTGGATGAAGCTCAGTTCCTCCTTATTATGTGCACTTACATTTATTATTGGTAAAATGTTTTTTCATTTCGATTCCTTTAGGCAAATGTTTATCCATTTTTAATTACTTTTTTTCATTTTCAGTGGTGCCCCCCACTTGAATATCAATCTTCAAATGAACTACTGGCCTGCTCTTCCTTGCAATCTTCAGGAGTGCCAAGAGCCTTTATTTGACTATATTTCCTCTCTGTCAATCAATGGAAGCAAAACTGCAAAAGTAAGATTTTCTCATTCTTTTTGCATGCTTTTACTACCCTAAACTTCTTACATGCGGATTGTCTACAAGCACAGCCAAGAACCTAATCAGGTAGTGACGCAGGACAACATTTCATGTTGAGAACATAAGAAAAAACATGGATCTCTATCCATCCCCTTATTGTGCACAAAGGATCATGGTATATTTTTAGTTTAAGGCCAGTAATACCAACATTTATGTATCCATCTATCATGTAGCCTTGTGAACATGCTAGTTTAAGTTTAACTTACAGGTAACACTACAATGTGTCAGTTCTGTACTAGTTCTTGATGGTTAAGGTCCATGACATTTACCGACACTTAGTTGTTAAGAGATTGTAATCTGGATATTCTTTATGTTCAACCTTCATGTATTTAAATGCAGAATGTTGCAGGTGAACTATGGGGCGAGTGGCTGGGTGGTACATCACATATCTGATATATGGGCAAAATCATCCCCTCATCAAGGTGACCCTACATGGGCTCTATGGCAAATGGGTGGAGCATGGCTTTGTACTCATCTTTGGGAGTATTATACCTTTACAATGAACAGAGTAAGGAACTTTGATATACTTTTTGCGTTGATGTGGTTCCTTTTATATTCTTGACTCTATTTCATGCATGTCGTGCATTGTATATTTAGTGGAAGCTTTGGTTTCATTATTCTTGAAAACCTTTTTGCATTGATGGTTTTATACAGGAACTGGTCATATTTTATGGGATAAACATTCTGTTCTGCAGAAAGTAATGAATAGCTTGAGAATTTTAAGATCACCCTTTCACTCTTAACATTCCTTTGTATGTATAGGATTTTCTAGAGAACAAGGCTTATCCCTTGCTGGAAGGTTGTGCTTCATTTCTGTTAGATTGGTTAGTTGAAGGTCATGGAGGATATTTAGAAACCAACCCATCAACCTCCCCAGAGCATACTTTTATTGCTCCAGATGGTAAGCCTGCAAGTGTAAGCTACTCATCAACCATGGACATGTCAATCATCAGAGAAGTCTTTGCTATAGTTGTTTCTGCAGCTGAGGTAAAGTTCCTTTTCTCAATCAGCACTTATATTGATTTTTTTCATACTATTCATAAGCTACTATATACCTATATGTCAGCCTGAGAAGATGTAAGTATTTCTTTCCCAAGCAGGTATTAGGCAAAAACGAGAACGATCTAATTCAAAGAGTCCGTAAAGCTCAGCCACGTCTATTGCCAACCAAAATTGCTAGAGATGGGTCTATCATGGAATGGGTAAAGACTTTTAATAATAATAATAACATTCTTGAACTTCCATTTTTAGCTAACGAATTCAGGAAATGGATTCATGTAACATTTTTTACGGCAGGCACAAGATTTTGAGGACCCAGAGGTGCATCATCGGCATATGTCACATCTTTTTGGTCTCTACCCGGGGCACACGATTACAGTTGAGAAGAATTCTGAACTCTGTAGGGCTGCCAGATATACCCTCTACAAAAGAGGTTTGTGCAGAAAACACACACACAAATGAATTAAAAAAAAAAAAAAAAGATTCTTCAAGAACTTTTACCAAATTTCTTTCTTTTTTGTTTTTGTTATTTGAAGGTAACCTGTTATTCATTAGAGGCGCAATCATTTCTTGGTTATAACTCTATATTCTTCTATGCTCAAGAAATAGTTCTGATTCTATCATTTTCTTTCTCTGATGAAGCACCAATTCCTGCTTTGCAAGAAATGAAGTATTACTGTGGGTTATGAACAAACTATATTCAACTTTGGTCTAAAAGTGATACTGCTCAGCATGATTTGATTGGTTTGAGAGGCTACAAACACATTTTGAGGCATCCGTTCGCAAGAACAACCACTATATCATGTAATGTGAATTTAAAATCTAACATTGCCTGACATGAGAAAGAGCAGCATATTGTCAGAAGAAAGTATTGCTGTGGATACAATGTCCAGCAAGCTAATCGAAACCAAGAAGGATCAGATATGTCTATTCAGATAACAGGTGCAGAACGATGAGAACAGTAGATGAAAGATTTAAATATCGAGGTGGCGAATACTAGACTTAGTTGCATTTGCATTAAGCACTAGCAATATCATTATGTTATATCAAATCCATGTTTTCAAGTGTTCTCAGTCAGATTGGGCCATCTTATTTTATGTGTAGGAAAGCTTTTAAAAGCATAAAACATTTTTAGTCACAGTACTTCGTGAGACTGAATTGTGGAGTCTTCACAGAGCAAGTGGTCGCTTCTCTCAGAAGTGAGAACATACCCAATAACTCAGATATGGGCTGTATGGCTTTTACTGAATCAATCAATCAACTGCTCTCAGGCTCAAACTAGTTGAGTGTGCTATATGAATCCTCTACATCCATTCCAATCTACTCGGGCACATTTCATTCCAATTTATATCAATTTTGGGGTTCCCTGAAACTGGAGAGTTTTTAAATCTCTCAAAAGGACTTACGACTCTTACTATATTGTCAATACTTGCATTATGTGGTTTTACCTTACCTTTTATGAAAAAGCTTTTATTCTCACACGTAAGCTTCACTTCGCTTATCATTTACTCTTTTTGAAAAGCTTACGGGGTCTTCTTGTTTATCTTTGTTCAAGCAGGGGATGACGGTCCAGGATGGTCTACAGCATGGAAAATTGCTTTATGGGCACGCCTTCACGACAACGAGAGTGCATATCGAATGGTCAAGCATCTATTTAAGTTGGTGGATCCTGATCATGAGATCAAATTTGAAGGAGGACTTTATGCTAACATGTTTGCTGCACATCCTCCTTTCCAGATTGATGCCAACTTTGGGTGAGTGCTCCTTTGTTATCAATTTCATAACATTTATTCTCTTCGGCAACTAGTGCACGCTTGATCTGATGCTGTAAATTCAGTTATTGTTAGTTCAGCTTGAAGTTAATGTAAACCTCTCACCTTTTTGTAAACATCTCAAACTATCCGACCCTGCATTTTCCCACATGCATTAGTATTTGATTTTCTTCTTTGAGCTAATTTGAGTTGGTTTATAAATTGACTGCAATCGAACGGAACTAACTTGCTATAGCTGTCAGCTTTTCTGCAGCTGTAGCAGAAATGCTTGTGCAGAGCACCATGGAAGATGTGTACTTACTTCCTGCTCTTCCGCAAGATAAATGGGCAAATGGTTGTGTAAAAGGCATGAAGGCGCGCGGTGCTGTGACAATCAGTATATGTTGGAAGGAAGGAGATCTTCATGAAGTTGGCATATGGTCAAATGAACAGCCTACTGTCAGAAGGTTACATTACAAAGGAAATATTATCAAGGCAAAGATACTAAGTGGCAAAGTATACACCTTCAACAAGGAGTTAAAATGTGTGAGGACCTCTTCATTGTTGTAGCTGCAATTGTCTACTTGCCAAATCCAAGATTTAGTGGATCTCCCTGAATAGGCACATCCTATTAACTTGTTCTATTGAAAGCTGACCAAATAGAAAGTTTTCTAAAGACATTTTCCTCAATAAGGATCATGTAAAAATTTAGTGAGTATTTTTCATTCCTCTTTTTTCAAAATATCTTGCCAATTCATGCAAATCTAGTAAAAGTTGACCACAACGAAATTTAAAAAAAAAAATAGATGGTACCAACTACCCTCCGTATTTCTACTTATACTTTATCTAATTACTCATATTTATTTCATTGTTAAATATGAGGAGAATAAATTATTATTTTTAACCTCTTAAATACCAAGGGCAATATTGGTAGACAGAAGTAATTTGCATTGTCATTCTAAATTGATATTTATGTGGGACTAAAAAAAAGTGAAAAGTTATCACATACTATTTCGGAACCGAGGAGTAATTGGTTTTAAATTTTAATTAATAATTTTAATTTTTTGGAGTTTTTACACTCTATACCCATGAAATTTAAAATATTTACAAGTCATACTCGTTAAAAATTACACTATCCATAAAACTAAAAGTATTATTATTGTATACCTTTGTTATACCTTATAGTTGTATACCTTTAATGTATACTGCATAAATTATGGTATAAAAGTCTGGAGGGTCATTTATTACTGTATATGGTATACCTTATATGTGTATATAGATTGAGTAATATTTGAAAGTAGTGAATAGTGGTTGTAATTATTTTAGGTTTTGTGGGTATTTTTGTAAGTATCCTCACTCTTTTAGTCTTAAGAAGATACTGTAAATGATCAAAGATAAACCCTTTTAGCAAAAACCTCTCGACCCTTTTAACTTTTCAGTGTGGTTCGACACAAACCGAACTGAGCAGCTATGGCTTGGCGTGGTTCCATTTCAAGATCACTCATTTCCACCACTAGGGCTTCCACTTTCCGTTCATCTCCCACCCTCCGTCCGCCGCCTATCTCCGCCCCTTGTCCCCACACGCGCCGCTTCTCATTCGCCACTCCCAGGTCTTGCCACACTCTCTGAATCTTGTCAATTTATATGTATATGCAAGTGTGTCTCTAATTATTATATACTAATAGGTATCCTATATTTATGTATAAAGAAAGTAAAAAGGTGCATTTTGTATTTATGATTTTTCTATTTTGTGTTATATTAGGACATTGGGAGTACTAGGATGTACTCAGTCACTGATGCCACTGGTGGCTGGTACTCGATTGACATCACATTTGACGGTTAACGTGCGAGCTTGCTCCGAGCTGTCTCACGGTACCTTCTGCTGTTCTTGTCAGGATCGCTAGTACTATTAGCAATGGAGCTCTAGCAGAGAGTGAAATGGTCATTGATTCTATGTTGGTAACAGGAACAGACGTGGAAACATCGGCAAGTGGAAGAGGTTTGTCTCCTCGTTTGTGTCGAACAACTTTGACCAAACGAGTGGGCCGGTTTAATGATATGGGCTGCCATCACTGCAATGGACCTGGGCAAGTTTGAATGAACTGGGCTGTCTTTCATTTCACGGATAGCCAATGTTTTAATTGTACATAAGCTCTTAGTCAGTAGTTTAGCATAGTACAAAAATAATGAGTCCATGTAATTAAAGTTCTAGAAGAGTCTAGAATATACTTAAGTTTTGTTAAGCTATTTTGTCTCCTAGCTAGAGTTAGTTACAAAAGATTCCATACAATGATGTATAAATATAGGACACACATGTACAGATTAATTCAATGAAAACAAAGCAATTTTCCTTGCTCATCACGTTTTTCTTCATGGTATCAGAGCAGGTGCTCTAATCCTTCTTCTTCTTTGTTTTCCTTTGACTTCTCATGGCTGAACAAACCCTTCCTCCTGCTGATGCACTATTGGGAGATGGATCTTCATCTTCCAATTCTGCTTTGAAGGTTTTAGATGCTTGTCATCCTTATTTTTTGGCCACTTCAGATTCACCTGGAATGAATCTCATTAGCACAGTTTTTGATGGATCTAGCTATGCAAACTGGAAAAGGGGAGTGTTGATCTCCTTATCTGCTAAGAACAAGTTGGGTTTTATAACTGGAGAATTTAAGAAACCTGACCTTGCAGATCCATTGTTTGATCAATGGAGGAGATGCAATGACATGGTCCTGGCTTGGTTGTTAAACTCCTTGGGCAAAGAAATTGCTGAGAGTGTGTTATATTCACAAACTGCACAGGAACTTTGGGTTGAGTTGGAAGAAAGATATGGACAGATTGATGGAACTAGAATGTTTCAATTACAAAGAGAATTAAACAATATGTCACAAGGAACAACTGATGTAGCTAGCTACTTTAACAGGTTGAAAAAGATCTGGGATCAATTGAAAATGCTTAACACATTTGTGACATGCAGTTGTGAGTGCAAATGTGAAGCAAAGACTCACAACATTAAGGTGCAGGAGGATCAAAAACTCATTCAATTTTTGATGGGTTTGAATGAAGTCTACTCGGGAATAAGGGGTAATATACTGATGATGAAACCCTTACCTAGTACTGCCCAGGCATACTCATAGCCTGTTTGTGATTGCTGCCAAAAACTGCTTATTTTGAGAAGTACTTTTGGCATAAGTACTTTTTAAATAAGTACTTTTGGATAATAAGCAGTTTGTGTTTAGACAACTAATTGGAGAAGTACTTTTGATAAATAATTTGTGTTTGGTTAATCGTTGCGAAAAGTACTTTTCAGTGTCAAATTACGAAAAGGACATCCAAGTTCATTTTACATTTGGATTTATAAAAACAAAAAAATAATTTTGAATATTTATCATAAAAGACTTTAATTAGAAAATTTATTTAGTTAAATATAAAACATAACGTAAAAGATATAAATTTAAGCTATTGAACAACACAAAATATAGTTAAATCAAAGTGATAAAGGAATTAGGAATTTCTAGTAATCACTTGCTTTTAAAAGATGATTTAAAGAGTAGGACATCCTATATACGGTTGATAGTAATACCTAAAAATAAAAATTAGTCCTAGAGGAAGAAGATTTGTACAAGTACGTAGTAGAAAAAAATAGGAAAAAGAAAAATATAATTGTATTTTGAGAGAGATATGGTTAATTTATAAGGAATAATATGGTAAATATGAATTCTTGGTAAGGATATTTTTGTCTTGAAAAAATTAATAAACTGCTTCTGCTTCTGCTTCTTGGAAGAAGCAGATATTTGTAGCTTCTCCCCAACAGCAGAAAAACTGCTTCTGCTTCTACCTAAAAGTACTTTTTTTTAGTTGCCAAACACCTCAAAATTCCAAAAAAAAGTACTTTTGTTGAAAAAAAAGCACTTTTGGCTTTGGAGAAGCAATGCCAAACAGGCTATCAATCATCTCACATGAGGAAACACAAAGACAGATTCACATTCCATCTCAGATTAACCATGACACAGTAGCCTTCAATGTCAACTACAACAGGAGAAATCAGAATTACCAGAACAATCAAAACTATAACTATAGAAATGCCAATACTGATCAAAGGAAGACTAGCAATGGGAACAAGTACTGTACCTACTGTAAAATTCCAGGGCATGTTAAGGATGATTGCAGGAAGTTGAAGGCAAAGAAGAATTACCAGAACAATCAGGTCAATGCAGTTATGGAGGAAGGAGGCATGACCAGAAATGCAGGTCCAAGAGAGAATTCTACTGCAACCCCAACTCCTGGTTTGAATGCTCAGGGATTCACCAAAGAACAGTGTGATCAGCTGATCTATTTGCTTCAAACAGCTCACCCAGGATCTTCTCATAACACAAACTCTGAATCCAGTGGTAGTGGCAACTTTGTGGGTAATGCAGCAGGTTTTCATACTTATACTTCCTGTTTTTCCACCATGACCTCTAATTTCTGGATCTTAGACTCAGGAGCTACTCAACATATGACACATGATAAAACTATCTTGCATAGCATTAGGGAATTAGACAGACCTATCATGGTAAATTTGCCTAATGCCTACAGGGTAAAGGTAACATGCATGGGGTCAGTTACTCTTTTTCCTGACATTACCCTACACTCTGTCCTCTATGTTCCCACTTTTAAACACAACCTTCTTTCAATCAATCAGTTATGTAGAGAACATGATTGCACTTTAACCTTCACTAAGCATGATTGTGTTCTACAGGTCCTTTCTCTGAAGAGGCAGATGGTGTTTGGTAAAGCTACTGGTGGGCTCTATGTACTGGAGGAAGTTCCACCTGCTATGTCTCAAGTGTCTAGTCATATTAGTCTTCATGTTCACTCTTTGTTGAATAAGGATCCTGTGTTGTCTTGTACCACAGAGAATCCCCAGTCTAAGTCCAGTTCAGTTACTGAGTCTGTTAAGTGTCTAGAGTCTGATGTAATGGATTTTATTCCATCTCAATCTATTCCCATTATGAATAAAATTCATGTTTCTGAGATTTTGGATCACAATAAGTTATGGCATTTTAGATTGGGTCACCTTCCTTATCATGCTATGAAGACAATAAAGACTATTCCTATGCACTCCACAGATAAACACTCTCTACCCTGTGAGATTTGCCCAATGGCCAGGCAGTCCAAGCTGCCATTTCCCACCAGTTCAATTCAAACCAAACAGTGTTTTGACATGATACACATTGATACTTGGGGACCTTACAATGTACCTACTTATAGAGGGGAGAGGTATTTTTTGACCATTGTTGATGATTACTCAAGGGCCACCTGGGCTTTTCTGTTGAGTAGTAAATCAAGTGCTTTTGACACTCTTAAACAATACTTATCTTTGATTGAAAGACAATTCTCTACCAAGGTTAAAATAGTGAGATCTGATAATGCCTATGAGTTGGGATCTGGGACTTTACCATCAGACTACTTTGCTTCTTTGGGAATTTTACATCAGACCACCTGTGTGGCCACTCCCCAACAGAATGGGGTGGTAGAAAGAAAGCACAAACACCTATTAGAAACATGTAAGGCTCTCCTCTACCAATCCCATTTACCCAAGAAGTATTGGGGAGATTGCCTACTCACTGCAGCCTACCTAATTAACAGATTTCCCTCCAAAGTCCTGAACCACTCTTCTCCCTATGAAGTTCTATTTGGCAAGGCCCCTGATTACTCACATTTGAGATCTTTTGGTTGTTTATGTTTTGCTTCTACTTTGGCAAGAAATAGGGACAAGTTGATGCCTAGGGCTATTCCTTGTGTGTTTTTGGGTTATCCATTTGGGAAAAAAGGTTACAAAGTTCTTAACTTACAAAGTAATGAAGTATTTGTCTCTAGGGATGTTAAGTTCTCAGAGTCAGTTTTCCCTTTTGCTTCCCCTATTCCTCTGTCTAAGATGTTTCCTGCTTCTTGTCCTAATACTTCAGATGAAGTGTCCTTGTTCCCTCCTCCTCAGCCTACAATACACTCTCCTCAATGGTCTTCTAGTCTGTCTAATCCAATCTCTTCCCCTACTAAGGAGTCTTCTTGTGAACCTGAGTTCACTTCTCCTGCCCATTCCCCAGGTTTTCACAGTACAGGCTCCACGCAGAAGCACAAGACCATCAGTGCCTCCAGCTTACTTATCAGATTTTGTCTGTGATGCAGCTTTTTTCAGTGGTTTCTCCTAATCCCCCTTTTATACCTTTCCATTCTTATTCCTATAATGCATTTTCATCACATACTCAACAAGTTTTAAACTGCATCACACATTTTAAGGAGCCTACTTCTTACCTACAAGCTGCTGCACATCCTGGTTGGCAAGCTGCCATGGACAAAGAGCTTGCTGCTTTGGATTCTAATCACACTTGGGATGTGGTCCCACTTCCCCCTGGCAAGAAGCCTCTTCCCTGCAAGTGGGTATACAAAGTGAAGCTTAAGTCAGATGGCAGTTTAGAAAGGTTAAAGGCTCGTTTGGTTATTCGTGGGGATATTAAAAAAGAGGGTATTGATTACACGGAAACATTCTCACCTGTTATCAAAATGACCACCATTCGTTGTATTTTGAGTGTGGCAGTGAAGAAAGGCTGGCCTTTGTTCCAGCTGGACGTCAACAACGCCTTTCTTCACGGTGATCTGAATGAGCAGGTGTTCATGTGGTTTCCTCCTGGGTTCAAAGATCCTCCTCCTCACCATGCTTGTCTCCTTCGTAGATCTTTATATGGCCTTAAACAGGCGTCTCGCCAGTGGTATGCTCGCCTTTCCTCAGCCTTGGGTACTCGTGGATTCACCTCTTCCTTGAATGATTATTCCCTGTTTTACAAGAAAGATGGGAACTTGGTTACAATCATTGTTGTCTACGTTGATGATATACTAATAACAGGGAACCATACATCAGAGATTACTGCTATCAAGTCCTTTTTAGATGCTGAATTTCGCATCAAGGATTTAGGGGAAGTGAGTTATTTTTTGGGCATGGAAATATTACATGTACCTGAGGGATTAGTGGTCACCCAACAGAAGTACGCCATGGATCTGCTTGAAGAATTTGACACTCTTCCATCTCGTCCTGTTAGTACGCCCCTTGATCCAAGTTGAAAACTTTCTCAGGATTTGGGTGATCCTTTGCCAGATCCGACCTTGTATCGTCGCCTCCTCGGAAAGTTGAATTACCTCACGCATACCCGACCAGATCTCTCTTTTGCTGTTCAAACTCTGAGTCAATTTATGCAAGACCCTAGATCTGGTCATCTTCAAGCAGCACTACACACACTTCGATATATTCGAAGTAACCCTGGTTTAGGGATTTTTTTCCCTAAAGATCCCTCTTTTCAACTTTTGGGTTTTTGTGACGCCGATTGGGCGTCTTGCTCGGACACCCACCGTTCCGTCAGTGGCTTCTTTCTCAGCCTTGGCGGCTCTCCAATTTCTTGGAAATCGAAGAAACAGCAGGTTGTTTCTCTTTCTTCAGCGGAGGCTGAATACCGTTCCCTCCGTCGTTTGGTTGCTGAAATCTCCTGGATCGTTCGTCTTCTCTCTGATCTCACTGTTGATTTTTCTCATCCAGTGCCTGTCCGTTGTGATAATCAGGCGGCGATCAATATAGCAAAGAATCCTGTTTTTCACGAACGAACGAAGCATATCGAGTTAGATTGCCACTTCGTTCGTGAAAAACTTCTTGATGGTTTGGTTTCTCTCTCCTTCGTTCCATCCTCTGCCCAGGTCGCCGATCTTTTCACAAAGGCTTTGTCTGGACCACTACATCGCAATTTTCTGGGCAAGTTAGGAGTCCGGTCACCGGACTCCACCTTGAAGGGGGGTATTAGCAATGGAGCTCTAGCAGAGAGTGAAATGGTCATTGATTCTATGTTGGTAACAGGAACAGACGTGGAAACATCGGCAAGTGGAAGAGGTTTGTCTCCTCGTTTGTGTCGAACAACTTTGACCAAACGAGTGGGCCGGTTTAATGATATGGGCTGCCATCACTGCAATGGACCTGGGCAAGTTTGAATGAACTGGGCTGTCTTTCATTTCACGGATAGCCAATGTTTTAATTGTACATAAGCTCTTAGTCAGTAGTTTAGCATATACCTGTCAATTGGGCCAAGACCGGCCCGGACCGGCCCGTTAAGAGTCGGCTCACCGGTCCCGGTACCGGTCCGGTCCGGTCCGGGCCATTACCGGTCCGGTCCGAACCGGTCTTTTTTTCAAAAAATTGAAGCCCGGCTCGGCCCTTAACCCATTAAGCACCGGACCGGTCCGAACCGGTCCGGTCCGGTCCTTTTTTTTTTTCTTTTTCATATTTTAGCTAAACCTATCACTTTGTACTTGCAATTGGAAGGACATATAATCCTATATAAAAAGAGAAGGAAGGTGAAAAAAATCAAACATTTTGAGAATCATATACTTTGATTCATTGATGGAAACCAAGTTTAATTACTATGTTAATTTGATGCACTACTCATGAAGTAAAAAATCATTGTTATTATTTTAAGTAAGTACTATCTCATCATTACTATAGTACGCTTAGTCAAATAGATACAACTTTAATACTACAACTCAAGGGTGAAAAATTGAGACTATCAAATTCTCTTACAACGTAACCAAGAAGATAAGTTGTATAAAATACTTAATTAATATATATTCTTGATTAGCAATGAAAAAATAGTAAATGAATATGTTCATTCGTTGTCCTTAATGAAGCTAAAAATATCTTCGTACTATTGCATATTGAGGGATTCTAAAAGGGACTAAATACTACATTATATTTTGTATGATTCTTGGCAAAAACATGCCTCAATTTCCGTCGATATATAGTATTATTTTTCTATGAAAAAACCGGTCCGGTCCGGTCCACCGTGGGCCAAAGACCGGTCTTTTACCGGTCCGGGCTAACCGGTCTTTTTTCTTAAGCCCGGCTCGGCCCGCAACCCGCTTCCTCCTTGACCCGGACCGCTTATAATGAACCGGTCCGGTCCGGTCCGGTCTTTTACCGGTCCGGTCCGGTCCGGTACCGGGCTAGCCCGGCCCGATTGACAGGTATAGTTTAGCATAGTACAAAAATAATGAGTCCATGTAATTAAAGTTCTAGAAGAGTCTAGAATATACTTAAGTTTTGTTAAGCTATTTTGTCTCCTAGCTAGAGTTAGTTACAAAAGATTCCATACAATGATGTATAAATATAGGACACACTTGTACAGATTAATTCAATGAAAACAAAGCAATTTTCCTTGCTCATCACGTTTTTCTTCAAGTACTTGTTTCTTTGTGTGAGTCCTTGTACTGTTTTTAGGATAGATAGCATATGATTATGTCAGAAAAGAGGTCTTCAGTCCTCTGCATTTCACGATTGTTGTATCAATCAGTCGATCAGCTATGCTTCAATTAATCGAGTTGGTTGTAAAGAGTATGACATTTTAAATGGTGAAATCGAGGACTTGTTAAATGTTGTTTTTATTTGTCAATATCGGTTGATAAGAAGGGATTGGGGTTTGATAGGGAGGAATGGGAAAGATGGGTGATGTCAGCAGCGCGTTCAGTATCAACAGGATCAAACATAGTATGTTGTTACTTTTCTCGCTTCACTTTTTCTGTTTCATTGATACATGATGATATATAGTACATTGACTAATCAGTGTTGCATTTAGTGGGGGAAATGTCAGGTTTCTGATCCTTGAGTTGGTATATTGAAAATAAAGAGTTACTTTGCTGTATGGGAGTTATTCACATCTGTCTACACACCAGTCAGGCTATGCCGTGCGATGCACGGCCCAACATAGTACTACATGTTTGTTTATAGAGTTAAATTTAAGGAAAGGTCTCTAAAATTGTTCATTTTCATTAAGTACTATTTGCATTTTCATACATAAAGAAATTTTATGTATTGTGAAGATTGTTAATTTATTTATTGTCATGATCGGTTAATAGTAAAAACACATTAACAAATAGAATTATACTTTATCTATATTGTTCACGAGTCAATGGTCAGTATACTTTTCATAACTCTATAAAATGATCTATACGTTATTTTTTCCTCGTAGTATTGTTTTCCCTTAATTTCGTTATAACTGCATATTATTTGACAAAAAGGTTCTTTCCACAAAAAAAAAATTAAAAAAAAAACATAAGAGTTGGATAATTATTTCCCGTCAAATCCTTCATTATATATCCTTACGACATATTAATTACCTACATTAAAATTTTCAAGTATATATTGATTTGATTAATCGATCCGAGAAGAATTTTTATGCTACTATTAGAAATACATTCTATGCTTGGTTAATATTTTTCAAAAACTGTTATAAGTGTCATATTATGAAAAGTAACATTCAAAATATGTTATGAGTGTCATATTATGAAAAGTAACATATGAATATTCACTTTATAATTATATTATTTAAATAGAACAATTATTTTTACTATTATTATGAAAGATCGACTTAGTTTTCTATTTTATTTGTTTAATTTAAATGCAAAATATACTACAACCTTATTGGGTGAATAGTGATCAATACTTTAGGACGCTGAAGGAGCAATTTGTGAACTATTAATGAATTAATTTTTTTTTATGAAACGGATATATGAATATGTGCGGATTATACCTTCATTCCACTTCCAGTCCCTATGTTGATAGGAGGGGGGCACGCCAATGGGACCGTTCAATAGGTCGGTTGGAATTGGCTATGTATCAATGGAATCTCATCATCTAGGCTTAACGAAATATAATTCAAATAAAATTTTGTTCTGTTCTATCATATTCATTTTCTTTCAATTCAAGTTGGAATTATGTATAAATATAAATAATAGTTAGATAACTCAAGTACTTTGGTAACATTTTCCGAATAACTATTTTTCACATAATAGGTTAAAATTTATCATATTCTAATTAATAGCGTTTAAAATGGTTCTTTGGTTGGCAAGATGTGCATACATTATCTTGGAGTTTCACTTACAATAATGTGAAGTTTAGAAATTTTTTTGAAATTCATGTAAACTACTTAAGGATGTTAAAAATTCGGTTATATTTTCATCGAGTAGTCCAAAAAGTGACTATTTAGTTGTCAACTATAAAAAATGGACACATTCAATTAGCAACTCTAAAGTGGCCACCTGATTTTTTTAAAAATGGCTATAATTAATTTGTAGCTTTGAAAGCGGCTTATGGATTTGCTGGCAGATCAAAGAGTGGCTAAAATGTCAATTAGTAACTGTAAACGTAGCTACAAAAAATGACTACCTATTCAACTAAAATCTAAAAAGTGGTTATTTTGATAAATCGGTGGCACGCCTTCTTAGGCTGCACGACCCGAAGCTCCTCTCGGTCACCTTTATTATATAGTACTAATGTTACATTTGATTTATGTTATCATTCGTCTTTCTTATGCTAAACCTTCTCGTTCTGTTTACCCGTAACATGGAAGATTTGAATGGCAAGCTGTTTGAACTTTAAACTTAAATCTAGCATAATGGTTGACAGTGTAAAACAGCCCATAATATCTACGGGACGTCTTGGCTGGAAAGGGATAAGAACATCAATAATCATCGACGATTAAGATAAGGATATCTCTCTCTGCGTACCTTATACTCCTTTGTACTAGCAGCTCTTCCAATTTCACCATGTGGAAATATATAGGAGGAGCTGTTGGTACAGAGGGGTAGGTACGTATAGAGAGATGCTTCCTTATCTGAATTGTCCATGACTGTTGACGTTATTTGTAAAGTGGAATTGCTTATTGATGTTAGTGTGATAACAATTGAGAAACTTCATAGTTCAAAAGAATTTAGCCTATGTGTGTGTGTGTGTTTTTTTTTTCCTTTTCCATTTCTGTTGGTATCTGCTTCAGTATAGACAATAAATCATCTGAGTCTAGTATATGTTCTTGCAGTCAGTCGGCGATGAAATCTTCAACGGAATGGAGAAAGTTTGATCCAGTAGATTTTGTGGACTTGTGACGCACTGCACCTACATTAATATTTATCAAGAGTTAACTGAGCTGATAAACTCTTTGGAAGTTTTATGGCTAAACAAGTTATTTAGACATCAAATTCTGGCAGCTTTTCTTCCTGCACATATTTTTCTCTCCTCTTTTATTGCAAAAATCCTCTTCATCTTAATGTGCTAAAGTGAGGATACTTGTCTTTGCTTTCTGGCTGGTGGTCAAGAAAGTGTAGAAAAATCTGTAGGTCATTGCTTACTGCATGATGGATTTAACACAAGACTGGCACATAAACATGTATTTTTTTAGTTTATATCATTCATGCTGCCAGTGCGTCTTAGTCAGTTTTTATCAAACAAGCCAAACTATAATACCCTTTTTTAGCAAACAGCAGCCCGAGCTTTGTTCTTTTCACTCAGTGGTTGGGATATATGCTTTTTAGCCTTATCCACTCTACTCAAGCTACAGTAGATCCAAGTCCAAAGTTGCAATCGGCGATGAGATAATTCCAATGCACTCAGATAGAACACTAGAATTAAGTACTAAGCCTACCAGTCAGTTGTAATTATAGTCAATAGAATGCTCAAGATATCTGAAATGCACCTGTGTTTTGGATTTGTATCTTCAAGTACTAAAACGGGACTGCATCATTAAAGAAGAGTTCTATGCCAAAGAGTGGCTGTTGGCACACTTCCCTGCAATCTTTATGGTGGCTCTAAGGAAAACTGAATGAATAACCTCTGTTACAGCATTTTACATTGAGTTACCTACTGAAACCTGACGTTTTTAGAGTTACTCTAGTAGCTATATGCACTTGGATTATCTAACACATACCACCCATTTGAATCTGACAGGTACTTGACAAATTAGTGGTGTAGCGCAAAGGTGCTTGAAGCTTTGGCGGTCTTTGTTGGTAGATGCATCACGATAGGTTTGGATGCACAAAGTAGTAGTTCTAGCATATTATTTCCATGTTCCAAAGAGAACTCCAAATCTATTCTTGACATTAATACATTAATACATTAAGTTTGCAACATGTATATAAGCAATTCTATTGGTCATTCATTCTTGACCATTATCTGGGGGCTCCTTTTTGCTTTTCTTGTGCAAGTTTGGTTTGTATATCAGTATAGGACTAACACCAGTGTTTGATATAGATGAGCTTGGTTCTGCTTACTTTTTTCGGCTCACAGAATTTCACCCTTTTGATTTATGTTCTGGTGTAATAAAAAATCTCTTTGGAATTAGACGGCGCAGGCATAAAAAAACTGTTCTCGTTGTGCATGAATCGGAGAGGCAATCAAATGCAGCTTCTGTTTTATTTTTGCAAAGCATGGAATAAATCATTGACGTTATACAAATGAGATAATTGCTAAATTTATCTTAATATTGTAATCTTGCGATTTCTGTGACCACCTCAAACTAAGTTTTCTTAAAAAATTTACTCATCGAACTTTTCAATTTCTTTTTTAGTTTGGAAACACCAAATTTAGAGGTCTTATTAATCCCAATTAATTTAAATTTATGGAATGAAACATAGAAAAGCAATTTTAAAGTACAGCACCGGATTTCATTGAGATGAATGTCTCTTTCTATAGTAAAAATTTCGCCCAGCAGCCACTTTTAACACTGGTATTTATTTTGAGGCCACTATTTTCTTTGGTCTTACACTAGAGGCCACTTTTGGACCTTTACTAAATAAATGTTGACTTAAGTTCTGATAGTTGACTGAAGTTCAGTCCATACGGCCCCTGGACTGAAGTTCCATCTCTTAAGGACTGAACTTTCAGTCTATATGGCCATGGACTGAACTTCAGTCCATGGTATGGCCATGGACCCATGGCCATGGACTGAAGTTCTATCTTAAGGACTGGACTGAACTTCAGTCCATATGGCCGTGGATTGAAGTTCAATCTTTAAGGACTGAACTTCAATCCGGCCTCTGAACTGAAGTTCTATCTCTTTAAGCAAAAGTGGCCACAAACTAAATGTTTTGGTATTAGTGGCCTGTGCCCAAAGACCAGTGGCAAAAGTGGCCTTTCGTGCACTTAGCCCCTTTCTATATTATAAACTCAAGTAATTTTGGGCTCAGGATGCTTTTCAAAATTTTAGCATATTATATGATAATATTGCACAAGTAATCAAATTGTCGCATAAAAAAGAGTTTACCGCTTTAACCTATCTAGAAAAGACACACCTATTGCTTTAATTGATTTCCCTGTTCAAATTATAACACTAGTACCTTTTTAAGAGGTGACGTGGCAACCCCTTATTGTTAAGATAGTAGCTAGGGTATCTTCTTGGACAGCAAAGAAGTTATCATATACTGGTAGAGTACAGCTGGTCCAAACTGTATTACTATTTGTTATACAAGCCTATTGGGCTCAATTGTTTGTGATACCAGTCAAAGTGATCAAGGTCATATAAGCTCATTGTAGAAGCTATGTCTGGTCTGGGTCAAATACAATTACAAAAAAAACATTAATAGCTTGAGATAAAGTGTGTACTCCTAAGGCAGCATGTGGACTCAACCTGACCAACCTTAGAGTATGGAATAGAGCAGCTCTTGCTAAACAATGCTGGGAGCTAAGTCAAAAGCAAGATAAGTTGTGGATCAAGTGGATCCATGAATATTATATAAAAAGCCAAACAGTGGAGATATGCCACTCACCTAAACAGGCTTCCTGGATGGTGAAAAAGATCTTAGAGGCAAGGAGTGTATTATGTAATGGGCAAATAAGTACTACATCCAGTGAGAGCTTTATCAGGCAAATTTATCACAAGCCGCTGGGGATCACAAGAAAGGTGGAGTGGAAGTGCATCATGTTCAGGAATGAAGCAAGGCCTAAATCAAAGTTTGTTATGTGGCTGTGCCTATATGGAAAACTATTAACTGCAGATAGACTGACTAGATATGGCATGCAAGTGGAACAACAGTGCATGTTGTGTAATCAGCAAGTTGAGTCAAGAGATCACTTATTTGTGGAATGTGCTTTTGTGAGAGAACTGTGGGCTAGAGTTAAAGCATGGATGCATTGGAATCCTTCTCCAGTTCAGAGCTGGGACCAGCATGTGCAATGGATGATCAACAGAGTAAAAAGGGAAGACTGCAGAGGCTCAAGTCTTTAAATGATATATGCTGAAGTAACTCATGCCATATGGATTGAGAGGAATCAGAGGGTATATGAAAGAGTTGAAAGGGAAATGATGAGTATTGCAAAGAGTATAGTGCTTGATAGGCACCCGTTTTAGAGTCTGTAGTTGTGGTTGATTAATATGTGTATATGTTTAGAGTCCAGTTAAGAATCAACATATAGTGATTGTTTGTTGTATTGTATTTCTTGAAATTTTGGTGATTAATAAAAATTATTATAATTTAAAAAAAAAGAGGTGACGTGGCAAAGAAATCATAGTCACACTAGAGAAGTGAAAAAAACAAAAAAAAAAAGAGAAAAGCTAAAAACCTAAATTCTCTTAAAATAAGGAAACAAAAAACCTAAATCATTTTTAATAAGGATTCTAAAAACCTAATTCTATATTTTCCCAAACTTTGTCGTAGCGGGAGTCCACTTCTATAAAACCCAACTCTAAACAGAGCCCTGAACGTGAAAATCTTAACAATGGAGGGGAAGCAGTGCCCAGTCATCTACTTCTGCGGTACAGGAAAAGTAAAGAATGTCTGGTTTCGCGTTTATTTAAATTCGGATGGCAAATCAGGTAAAAAGAAAAAAATTTACCCAATTGCTGAATCCGCTACTTTTATTCACAGTGGAGGAAAAGATGGAAAGTGGACTCTTGGTGGAAAAGAAGGAAGCTGGACTGTTATTGGCGATGATATTTATTGGGTTGCTGGAAATAATTTGGGTTTGGGATGGCAAAGGTGTTTGCTTAAACATAATGCCGAAAGTTTTAACCCTTCAGGTTGGGAACTTGAATCTCGTGTTAGGATTCTTCCTCGTGCTATGCCTTTTGTAACTCCTGTTGGTAGTAAGCTTTTTGTTGTTGCTGGGACGGAGAATGAACATCCTAATGTAGATTGGAGTAAAGGCTGTGGTGAAATTTATGATGTTGAGGGTCAAAGTTGGGAATATTTGAATGTTCCGGATATGATGGGGGATTATAATCTTGGCGGTTATGATTCGCGTAATGCTGCTGTTTTGGTTAGTGAAGATAAGGGTGAGCCAGCAGGGATTGTGTTTTATTCCTTCCTTAAGGGTTCTATGCTGTTTTTGGATTTAGCTAGTGGTGTATACCACACTTCTGGAGGCCATGATTCCTTTGCTGCTTTGGGGGAAGATCGTGCTTTGTCGAGTCCTCCTGAAGGACTTGAAGATTGTGAAGACATGGATATGCTTGACCATGTTACTAGAAGTATTCGGGCAGTGTTCAGGAACGATACACTCTATTGGTTTGGCTATGACCTGCGCTTGTATGGATATGATGTTAGTCGTAGGAGATGGTTCCGATCACCAAGTCTTGGAGAGAAGTTGGGCACACTTAAACCCATGAGTTCCTCGGAATGTTCTAATTGCCCTGTTTTGGTTGGCCTGCCTACTAATGGGAAATTTGTGGTGATTGTTAGTGAAGATCCTGGAGAAATAACAATGGCCTCCCTCGTGGTTGTCAAAGAGGATGAATCTTTAAGCGTGTCCGTGGAGTGTATTAGGACTTATTTCTTTGATGATTATCCTTCTTTTGTGCCCTATGATGGGATGGCAATGTGATTACTCTTTAGTAGTAGTATTTATTTATGTTACTGCCTTGCAGTTAAGCTCTAATTTGTTTAAATTTGGTAGTCCATTTGGTTTGTATGACAGTTATTTTTGTTGTCCAGAATTACAGTCCCCACTAATTCCTCAGTGGCAATGGATGCAAAACTTGCATAACCAAATGTATTATGTATGGATATTGTGAATATTATACATGTCGGCATATAAAACAAAAAATAGGACATATTATGACGAGACTGTAGAGGGAATCATAGTTGGATTATCAACCTCGTTAGTAATTTCAATAATGGAAGAGAACTAAAGTTAGAACTATTTGAACAACTTGATGAGAAATAAGAAGTGGGATCCCAATGTTGACAGAGACTGCAATGAGACGTGACTAAATATTGTCTCAGGGAACAGAGCAATGTCACTTGGGGACAATGAGAAGAGACACGACAAATTTCAATCTTTTGAGCTCACATTCACCTTCCAGCATTATTAGTCTCATTTATATTCTTTGCTTTCTGAAGTCATTAATTATACATGTACAAATATAGCTTATCAAAATGGCTCAATTGCATGGTATAGCCAGCATGGGAATTGCTGAGGATATTGGCAATGATGAGACCTCAGTTCTTGATCGAGGAGACTGGTTAAGTTTGCGTTTGGGAAGTAACTTGCCTTCTACATCTAAAGAATCCAAATCACAGACAATTGGATCTACTTATTCTGGTAAGGTATTTTCATGTAACTTTTGCATGAGGAAATTCTATAGTTCACAGGCACTGGGAGGGCACCAGAATGCTCATAAGAGGGAAAGAGATGCAGTAAGACATTTTCAGTGCCAAATGATGATGGTTTTGCCAAGCAGGAATTCGATGTTCAGGTCGATCAATATGATTCCTCACTCACTTTTACATAGAGCGGGTAAAAATGTAAGTTCAACTGTGGGAAGGTTCAACAAGGCTAATGCAAGCTCTGAATTAATGAAATTGCATCACAAACCAATGGAAGAAGCATTTTATGTAAAGTGGCCAGGAAGTTATCGACTAAATCCAACAAAATCGGAAGATCAGGTGTCAACTCCAAATAAACTTGACCTGCATCTGAAGCTGTAATTAGTGTAACTATTAATTTTCTCCTTCTGCTACAGCTTCAACTTGGTTCATCCATCAGTATATGAAATAGTAACTTATGAAGTATTGTGTGGAGTAAGAAATCCTAGACCAGTGCTCTCTAATTTTTAGGATAACACCAAGATTTTCCTGCTTTAATTTTGTCACCCAGGTACATGAAACCTAAAGTGTGATATATGTTCATATATGCTCTTATCCTCAAAGTGTAATATATGTACTTTTCAGATGCTTTTATCCCTCAAAAGTGTAATTTATGTACTTCTCAGTTTCCTTTGACCCTATGGTACCTAGAACAACTCTTAATTAAACAAAATATTATTAACGTCTGTTAATGCAGAAAAATTCTTTGTTATTTGGTAACACTATGTGCTTGAGAAATTACAACGTTTCCATTGAGATGTTTTGCAAATTTCAGTGAGATTAAATAGGATAGTTTATGATCTATTGCTCAATTCATCTTTGTCCAGCCTACGCAAATGTTAAGTCAAGTTAGGCCATAGCTGGTTCATCGGTAAGCTCTTTTTCATTCTTTCAAATTTTCATTTTTCTAACAAATATTTAAACGAAAAGGAAAAGAAAATAAAAAGAACTACTCCCTCCGTTCCAATGGTTAGAAACTGAAAACTAAATTATTAAAAGAATGAACTTTGAGATGAGAACAATATGTGTTGTCCTTAACGAATTATTGCATGTATATTCTTACGGGATACAAATAACATGTTTCAGGATTCTTCGGGATACAAATAACATGTTTCAGGATTCTTCACAGCCAAAACAGTTACTAGTTTATAATCGTTTGTAGAGATGGTGAGATTTATATAAAAATTAAATTAAATTTTAAATTATATGCTAAAACTTGTTCCTGTAAAATACGATAGTCTATCCCAAAATAAATGTCAATAAAGACAATTTGGATAATACAATAAAGTCTTTTTTTATTTTTAAATTCCGCGCCATGTCAAATGCTACATAAGAAGTATTGAATATTGGAGTACATATCAAAGTATACTTAGTGGGTCAATTTAAAGCTTCTCCTTTGCTTAGTCCCAGCTCAAATAGTACTCAACACCTATTTCACTTATGAAGCTTCTTAATTCTACTACCAATTTGTCATCACTTTTACAAGGACGTATTTCCCATAATCACCTTTTACAAATCCATGCACGTATTTTTCGTTTTAATGCACACCAAGATAACCTCATATCCACTCGCCTTATTGGTCAATACCCTTCTAAATATTCCCTTCGTATACTTCACTTGTTAAATAAACCCAATCTTTTTCCCTTTAATTCCATTATTAGAGTACTTAGTGAAGAGGGAAATTATATTAATGCATTCTTGGTATTTAACAAGTTAAGATATAAGTCTATTTTGCCTAATGAATTGACATTTTCATTTATTATTAAAGCTTGTTTTTGTACTGGGAATTCATATTATGTTAAACAGGTTCATACCATGATTGTGAAGTATGGTTTTAGTAATGATCCATCTGTTTGTAATGGGTTGTTAGGTGTTTATGGTAAGAGGTTAATGGATATGAATTCGGCGCGTAAATTGTTTGATGAAATGCCTGAGAGAGATGTTGTTTGTTGGACTTGTTTGATTTCTGGTTATGCTAAGTTGGGTTTGTCTGAAGAAGCTTTGGGTTTGTTTTTATTGATGGTGAGGAAGTGTGTGATCAGTGGTGATGATACTATGGTTAGTGTGTTGTCTGCTTGTTCGAAACTCGATATGTTAGATATTGAGAGATGGGTTGGGGAATTTTGGGATTTGATGCAGTGGAATGGTTTGGGAAGTTGTGGGTCTGATTCAGTTTGTACTGTTCTTGTTTACTTGTATGGAAAGTTGGGAAAGGTTGATAAGAGTAGGGAAATTTTTGAAGTGATTTCTGGTGATGGGAAGAGAAGTGTACTTCCTTGGAATGCTATGATAGGCGCGTATGTTCAGAATGGCTGTGCTCTCGAGGGTTTAAGTCTTTTCCAGTTGATGATGGAGCTTAAATGTTGTTGCCCCAATCATGTCACAATGGTTAGTGTGCTCTCAGCTTGCGCTCAAGTAGGTGATTTATACCTTGGTTTATGGGTTCATGAGTACATGAAAGGTAGTAGGCAGAAAAGGTTTTTACTTTCAAATGCAAATCTTGCAACTGCTTTGATAGATATGTACTCTAAATGCGGGAGCTTAGATAGAGCACGAGAGGTTTTTGTCCAATTGGTCGTAAAAGATGTTGTTTCATTCAATGCTATGATCATGGGTCTGGCATTAAATGGAAAAGGTAAGGAGGCGTTAAAACTTTTCTCACAAATGCTAGAACTTAATTTGCATCCAAATGCTGGGACATTCCTTGGTTTACTATGTGCTTGCAGTCACTCAGGGTTGACAGCAGAAGGCCGTCAGTTATTTAAGGAAATGAGCCAATGTTTTCGTATTGCTCCTAGATTGGAACATTATGCTAGCTATATTGATCTCCTTGCTCGAGTAGGTTATGTTGAGGAAGCACTTCAAGTTGCTACGTCCATGCCCTTTAAACCCAATAATTTTGTATGGGGAGCTTTACTTGGCGGCTGCATGCTGCATAACAGATTGGAATTAGCCCAAATTATTTCCTACATTCTTGTTGAGGTGGACCCTAACAATTCTGCTGGCTATGTGATGTTATCCAACACATATGCCAGTGATCATCGCTGGAGTGCTATTTCACGGCTGAGGTTGTCTATGAAGGAAAAAGGAGTAATAAAAAAGCCAGGGTGTAGTTGGATCAACATTGACGGAGTAGTGCATGAATTTCTGGCTGGGTCCTCCTCACATCCTCAGAATGAAGGCATGCATAGTGCATTGCAGGTCTTACTGAAGGAGATGAAGCTAGCAAGTATTTAGACAACTCAACCAGCATATGCTGGTGGAGAAGTTCTTTGAGCAGCATGTTTCTACTATAAGGATTCTTGGAAATTAAAGAATGGGGTCGGGGGGATCAAGCTGCATTAAAGATCTATGTTGTTTTGCAAGGAAGTGCCTACTTTCTGGAGGTACTAGGCTAGTGGATATTGTTTCTTGGTATGACTTTAGCGCTACTTATTTTCATCATTGACTGCCTATACAAACAAAAATCTCGTGAGTGCACTGATTATTAACTAAAAACAGAAAGCTATTCCTCGAATATACATATTTTTCACCCTTTCGAAAGCTTTCCTATTCCTCACTAGTCACTAATCAAAAGAACAAAAAAAACCAACTTATTTCTCTCCCTCCTAAAAACCTTAGCTAGTCTTGAATATTGAATGATGAACATTTTGAGAGAATCTCAATGAAAACCCCTTGTGTGGGCTTGATTTCACTTGGTGGATTCCAAGTTGAACTTCAATCCTTTCTTGATCATTCTGTTTGCGAGAGCCGAATGTCTCTCGAGAATAGTTTGCTTAGTATAGGTGACCCTTGGCATTCACCCGAGGTGTATCGAGACTTAGTTCCTCGGTGCTACTTAGGTAATCATTCAAGCTTCGTCTTGCTTTTATCTTTACTTTATTGCTTCCGCATTTTACCCTGCATCAGTTGGTGTATCTACATGCCATGTCCTGCATTTTTTCTTCTTCTGGAATCCCAGCTTTATAGCACGTTCTTCAATGTTCCTGACATTGGCATTGTCCGCTGTATGCAAAAGCAGTTCAACACTGCACACCACAATGGGTAGCAATGACAATGCAATATGAAATGGTCGATGTCTATCCCAAATGTCTCCGCATGGTCTTCATCTGCTGGCTCATTCTTTTGATTGAAAGACAAAATTCTACGGAAGCAGCCAGAGCTGAAGGAGCAGGGAGCATCATCTACTTCTCAAAGTTCTTGAGGACGTGTAACATATGTGTTTGGTTCTTATGATGCCACTTCATCAAACTGACATCCAAAGCCCCAGCGACCAATAGTTTTGTCTAGGAATTTCTATCCCTCTTTCCCTTTCTTGCCTCAGCTCTTTGGCCTACTACTGAATTGGAGAGTAAATTAGACCCATTCTTTCCATGTTTATAGTTTATAAGGTTCTTTGATTACCTGGCATTGCCAATATAGAGAACTAATTGTGGTTTGCTATCCAGGTGTCTGTAACAACTTCAGCACAGCAAACTGCTACTGTTCAGGATCCAGCTGATGAAACAGCATCACAAGACAGTAGCTCTGAAACAGCTGCTAGAAACCCACCTCCTAAAAGTAGTGCAGTTGCTGCTTCTGCTCCGTCAACACCTGTTGGCAGTCATGCCACCCAGGGTACTAATCATGCTTCAAGCCCTCTGGTACATCAACTGCTTTAATTTAAATTTTCCGCCTAACTTCTGGATGTGGTGTCTCGGATCATGCAGGCGCTGCTGCTGCTTTATCTCCAACTAGCATGTCAAATGCAGCAAAAGAAGACGATGTGACAAGCTTCCCAGGTCGAAAGCCTTCCCCTGCACTTAGTTAAACTGCTTTAAGGGGTATCAGTAGAAGTGCCGCAATCTAACCAATTCGTGGCTAGTGTGGCGCTTGGTTCTGGTGGTACAGTTACTGGTAATGGAGGTCTAGGAGCTGTTCCTTCTGCTTCTGAAGTCCTAAAGAGAAATATTCTAGGTTCCGAGGAGAGGCTTGGAAGTAGTGGCATGGGACAGTGATAAGTTGGTATTTTACCTTTTGTTTTTTGAATACAAAAGCAACATTGTGTGCTATTAATGCCATGAATTGCTCAGTTTTAGGTTATGACAAGTTTACAAGAGTCATTGACTAAAAACGGAAGCTAAAAAGCAAGAAGAGAGCCAAAGTATGAATAAATGCAGCTGAGCAAGGGCGTCTGCCCTAATCAGAGGGCGCCCCGCCTCCTGGGACACAGAAGAAAGCCAAGTGTGAATGACTGAGGGCGCCCCGCCCTAATCAGGGGGCGCCTCGCCTTCTGAGATACAAAGAGCAAGACTTCTGAAGCTAAGGGGGCGCCCCGTCTCAAGGTACACTAACAGCAAGTTCCAAACTCTCAAGTCACACACACGAACTTATTATACAAATACCTTATCACACATGCAAGTGATCTTTCAAGTACAATTCTAAACACACAATAAGGACACTCACTCACAAAGCGCGCAATGGTCCAAGATTGGACCACGCCAACAACTCAATAAGCCAACACAAGACTCTCACGGTCTACAACTCAAGCCATGTCAATCAAAACACATGTTCACTTGTCATATGCTATAAAAATAAAGTAACATAAGATGGTATCACATGAATCGCTAATACACTTCAAAACAAGTTCAATGTACATACTTGGTTCAGAAAGAACTTCCGGAAAGAACCAAGCGAAGAAAACCGGAAGCTTATTCAAAAAATCAAAACACATGTTCACTTGTCATATGCTATAAAAATAAAGTAACATAAGATGGTATCACATGAATCACTAATACACTTCAAAACAAGTTCAATGTACATACTTGGTTCAGAAATAACTTCCGGAAAGAACCAAGCGAAGAAAACCGGAAGCTTATTCAATAAGCTTCCGGTTTTCTTCGCTTGGTTCTTTCCGGAAGTTATTTCTGAACCAAGTATGTACATTGAACTTGTTTTGAAGTGTATTAGTGATTCATGTGATACCATCTTATGTTACTTTATTTTTATAGCATATGACAAGTGAACATGTATTTTGATTGACATGGCTTGAGTTGTAGACCGTGAGAGTCTTGTGTTGGCGTGGTCCAATCTTGGACCATTGCGCGCTTTGTGAGTGAGTGTCCTTCTTGTGTGTTTGGAATTGTACTTGAGAGATCACTTGCATGTGTGGTAAGGTATTTGTATAATAAGTTCGTGCGTGTGACTTGAGAGTGTGGAACATGCCGTTAGTGTGTTTTGAGGCGAAATCCTATGTAATACTTGACTCGAAAAATGATTTTAAGCTTTCTTTGGACCGCTAGAATTCTAAATGGCCTACCCGTACATATTGATCCTAGTCAACCTTTTTGAGCTTTTAATTGTTCATTTGGCAACCACAAATTGTAACCTGAACCAATTCTTGTGTGCCAAGGCACCAATCCTCTTTTGGGCCTAATCTCCGTATATGCATTGAAAAACATGCAACTTAAGCTAACACCTAAGTTTGGGGGAGATGGTGAGAGTCGGGAAACCCTTTGTGAATGTCATTGAAGTAAAATAAAATAAAAAAGAGAAAAGAAGAAAAGAGAAATGAAAACAAAAAGAGAAAAAGAAAAGAAAAAGAAAAAAAGATGAATAAAAGAGGGAATGACTAGTACCATCTTCCAAGAAAAAGGTAGAATTAGCCGAAAAAAAAAAGAAAAAGAAAGTTGCAACTGAAAAGATCAAAGATAATGTAGTGTTAAGGAGGTGTAAGTCACTACTTGCCAAATATACCACTCCTTGAACCAAAAGTTTCCGTTACAACCTATTAAGTCCTAATTGATTTTGAGTCAAGTATGCTTACATTAGTGGAGAAGTACAAGAAGGGCAAATCTTCGAATTCTTGAGAAGCACACATGAAATTTCTGTGTGAGAGTGAGAGCTTGAATTGGTAAGAGTCCCAAATTTTTGTTGAAAATGATTTTTGTGAGTGTGGGACTCTATTCTTTCTTGTGAAGATAGCAAGTGATTCTTAAGTGCAAGTTTTGAGTGCACGGTAAGGTGCATAAACGAGTAGAGCGAGCAAATGACCTTGAGGCAGACAGCCCTTGGTATCCCCTTTAGCTAACAGAATGATGATGTCACAAGCAGCTAAGACTACAATGGGATTGTTGCTTCTGATGGGGAAAATCTCGTTGATGCTACGGGTTTGACCGGTAGGGTATTCTCTCCTTCTGCTGTTCCTGGAATGCAATGGCGGCCTGGCAGTTCCTTTCAGAATCAAAATGAAGCGGTATGTTCCTTTTTATCATTTGTGTGAGCTCTGTTCACTCATCTATAACACATCCTTCAAGTTTAAAAATCCAACATAGTATCTCAAATATGTCATTAAATGCTGATGTAGTCCTTAAAAGCTTTTACTGACATTGGTATCTGCATTAGCAGTCGAAGAATGCTTTTACTCTATATATCTTTATTCATACATAACGGATATGGTGCTATACTTAAAACTGAGCACCTCATCCATGTTTAAAGATAAATCTTTTTTTGGGCTAAAATTGATACGAAGTGCCGTCATGAAGAAAATCTGTCTTAATATTTAGGGACTTCTCTAGGGATTCAAAGGATATCTCTTGTCAGGATCTCTAGTCTGTTTAAAGTTTTTGTTTCTTTTTTTATTTTAATAACATATATTTGGGGGGGGGGGGGGGGGGGGTGTGCTATTACTGAATTTGATCTTTTCAATAGGTTTCTACATTTTTGTCCTAAACTACCATACATTCAACTGCTTCAGCAAGAACAACAGCAAGGTCAGAGTAATCTTCTTGGCATACCTCCACCCTAAGCAGTTCTCGTCCCAGCAACAAAATCCACTTTTGCCACAGGTGCTTTATAATGATTGTTCAAGGCATTTGTTTCATTTGAGTTGGTTGTATTTCTTGTTGCATTATTTTCCTGCATCCTTGTATGCTGATCACTTGATCTGATTGTGTGCCCGTACCCGATTTTATTATTTCAGTTCAATTCTCAAAGCTCCTCTGTCTCTCCTCAACTTGGATTGGGTGTCGGGATCCAAGCAGCTGGTATTAGCAGTATTGCCTCTTCTGCATCTTTGCAGCAGCAGCCAGGTGTGACCCATTATTTATTAATCAGCAGCATTTGATATCAGTAGATTGATGGTTATGGTGAAGGCACATCATTTGTTGTCAATTTCTGTCCTATGATTCTGTATTGAGCCTGTTTGGGCTTGGCTGAGTTAAAAATAGAATTTAATATATGAGGATTGATCCATTTTTATTTCACTCCATTCCTGCTTCTTAGTGAAAAATAACTGAATTTCCTTTTTTTTCTATATATAATTGAGATTAATATCTTTTAGTATAGTAATCTTTTCATCATGTATTTTTTGTTTTATCTCTTAGATTATGAAAGTCGTGAAGAATGTCCATCTTTGTACCTACTGTTTCTTTTCTCTGCCTCCATGTTGAATTTTTGTATTTTGTTTTTCTTTCTTCCAGTTTGCTACTTACTGTTATCTTTCCCTGCTTTCTTGATTATCAGATATACACTAGTAATAGTTGATACAGTAACCATATTTCTTCTTCTTAAACTTCTTAATTGTGTTCCTTGGAGAAAAGGAGGTGGATGAGAGTGATGTGGAGATTACATGTGAAGAATGTTTCTATTTTAATCTTGTTTTAAGGTTTTAAAATTAACTAAAATCCCGTCTGACAGGATTTTGTCTAGGAATATGACAATTGGTTTTTGGATTTTGATTATATTGCTACTGCAAACATATTCATTTTTTTTTCCCGGTTTGTGTTATTACTCGTTATCAATACTAGAGAACATTTGTCACACTTAACCTATGGACTTACCTTTTTTTCTTTAAAGACTACTTTTTACATTCAATAAATTGCCAAAACTTAATTTAAAACCATAAAATGGATTTTAGAAAATTCCGAGAAAAATTATAGGTGGTTAAGTGTCCCACATTGTTTTGAGGGAATGAGGAGTTGTCCTATAAGGCCATCTCATTAACCGGCTTTTGGCTTGAGTTAGATTCAAGATCCATTTTCTTAACATGGAAGTAGGGCAGTACTGATCTCAATTCTTGGTTTACCCAATGTTGAGACCTCATGTTATGTTGTTCACAATCCAGATGGTCTGTCATGGGCTGCCCGCTCATCCATCTGAGCGTTCTCAAACATAGCCGGTCTAAGGACCACTCAATAGAACTTACCTTTAATCCTATGTGGTACTTTCTTATCGCATAGGACACCGGAATCCAATCTGCTCATGTACGATGTGTGACATTATTGTCAATTTCTCCGTTACATTGGAGAATTGAATATACCTCGATCAGTCACCATACTGTAATATTCATTCAAGCAATACAACGTTTGTTTCTTTGATATTCATCAATACTTGTGACCCTAAATAAAAATTTCACTGATTTTCCTATTACCAAGTTTTAGGTCAAACAAAGTAGTCGTTGGTGTAATCAGACGAGCAAGGAAAACAAGTCAACAAGGATTAAATTTGACAAGCAAAACTTGACGACATTTTATTGCTTCATAAATCATACTTGCAGAAAAAGGAATCAAAAATAAAAGGACAACAAGACGTGAAAAAAGAAAACAAGTCAACACTCTACCTATATATAGCTCTGTCCATTTACTATTTTCTCATCGTGGTTGGAGAACAATATAATGTATTACAAAGTGAATGCAACTCCTTCATGGTTGCTTGTGCACGTGGTCTTTATTCAGTGATGTACTAAAATTGTAGTAGGGTACATCATTGATCATATTAAAAATCCAAATGTTAACTTGAGGATATAAAGTCATCATTAAGATCAAATTGTAATCTTACAACTTGTAAATTAGTTCTAATAGTTGCAAGCATGATATCGCTCTGGTTTTCTTCACCTTATAGAAACCACGAAAAAAAGTAGAGAAGCATCACTAATTGGCTTAGGACTTCTAATTCTCAAAATCCTAATATTTCGAATGGTTATTGTTTAACTAAATGTTACAATATTTTAAGAATATTTGAATTTATTAGGTTCTCTTCCATATCTATTTCTGTATTTAATATTAAATCAAACTTTAGCTTAATTTTTATTATATAAACTTAAATATATTAAAGAAAATCTTAAAGTGGTTCCGTTCAATTGGTTGTTTTTAACAATTGTTATACACTTAAAGGAAAGATCTCCCAACAGAAAGGTTACCACAGTTTGGTTTCCTTCTTATATTCAAACTCTTTCCTATAATATTCCTAAAATCTCTCTTGGAAGATACAGAAAATATTGTTCCAACCGAAAATATTGTTCCCTTGGGAGAAACCAAGGGATATCAACTTCAAAACCCTAATCTTTTCCAAAGGAGCTTCATTATTGTTCAATCATGGCAGATGAGAGCTGTGAGGATTTTCCTTATTGGCTCTTTTCTGGAAACCACAACGACCAGGTTCATCAGCCATCCTATGTAGGGAGCCATAACGTTTATCAAATATCTGATCAAGAAAACTGCATAGCTAATAATATGATTGTTGATCCATTATTCTTTCCACTAGAATTTGGATTTAGCCACTTGAGTTTATCTCCATCAGTCCCTACGGCCAGTACTAGTACTCTATCATCTCAATATGCTAGCAACAATATCAATGGGTGCAGCGCAATTAATCAACGTGGTCCAGATTTACAAAGAACACAATTAATTGATTCTGCTGCTAGGGGTTATTCTCAATGTCGTATTAATAATACCACGCCTTATGGAATATTGTCAGGTGCTACAAATAATTACTCGAATAGATGGGCGAGTAACAATCATCCTTTTGAGATGTATAGGTTAAGGCAAAATATGTTGGATGATTCGAGAGGGAAAAATACTAGTTTGTTGATGAAGGTTCAACAAAATTATCGTATCTTGCAAAAGGCACTCGAGGGAGGGAAGTCAGAAGATGTTTATAGAATTTTTACTGAGGTGAAGTATCATGTTCGTGAATTAATGGTTGATCAATCTGGAAACTATCTCATTCAAAAGCTTTTTGAGGTCTGTGACGAACGTCAGATTACCGAATTACTTCTTGTAATAACAAGTGATCGCCATCACTTTCTGCGTATTTGTACTGACCAGCACGGGTATGTTATGTTTGAATCAGCTCTTTTAATTATTTAGTTGTTTTATATAGCATGGTGCATACATAATCTAGTTGATATTTGTATATATGTATCTCACATAGATCATTTAATTGATACTGGTATGGATAGAGACAAGTCCAATATTTGATATTTTCGTACATAGTTTGAAAGCAACAGTTTGGTTGAACCACTAAACTTTTCATCAAATTACTCTAAAATTTCACAAAATACACTAAAACTTCACAAAACCCTCTAAAACTTCACAAAATGCTTATCCTAATCAGGGGATACTAACACACATTTTTAATTCGAACCCATTGATCTTATATAGCATAATTTATACATGGGCAATATCGGAGGCGACACTAGGATTAGAAGTTTATGGGCTTAATAGTCAATTGAACATATTGACTATTATGAGTTATTGGGTTCAAAATTTAGTATCGCTCCATATTTAGTAGAATTATAACACTGGTAGATTTATAACACTCATACAAAGTTTGTGTGCAAAAAGTTAATCCTGAACTTGTAGCTACCTCATCTCCTAAGTTATTACTACTATTTGATGCTAACTTTCAGAAGGTTGGTCTATTAATGTAACCAAAGTTGTTATCCTTTGCAGGACGAGAACTATGCAAAAATTGTTACATCATCTCTCAACTGCAGAGCAAAGGTCTATTATCAGTTCAGCTTTAAAGCATACTAATACGGTTTCGTTGATCAAAGATTTAAATGGCCATCATGTGATTCAACACTGCTTGAAATACTTCTTTAGCGAAGATAACAAGGTAAAAACTTGCAAACTGATTTGTATAGATTATGTGTTTATAGCATGTCCTTCTAGAAACTAAGAATTTTTGGAAAATCAAAGAAAGTGAGCGAAACTATGAGTTCTATTATTCTGGACTTGAATAAAGTCAAGTCAATTATATCAATTAAAGAATGTTGCAAAGAAAGGTCTAATTTGATATTGAGGCATAGCAGCTTGATTAGAACCTTATATAAATTTTCATATGTGGTTCATTTCTAATCCTAACAATATGTCTGGTGTTACAGCATATTTTGGAGGTAGCAATAAAAAGTTGTCTTGATATTGCAACGGATCAAAGTGGGTGTTGTGTCATACAACAATGTGTTTTAAATGCCGATGGAGATATGCGGGAACGTCTTCTGTCTGCAATAGCTAACAATTCATTGACTTTATCAGAACATCGTTATGGGTATGCTTCTATTCTCTTAGTCGTTCTTTCAACCTAAATTGCACAAATATTGAAAAAGAAAAAGACTCACCATTATGAATAGTATACACACTTTATAATTAAACTAGATTCGCTCACATCTTCACAAAAAAGTATTATTCTGCACTCCGCACTTTAAAATATTTTGAATAATGCGATGTCAAGGGTGTATTCAGAATAAAAAAAATTCAATTTTGCATCTTATGAGATGAATCAACAATTGGCAATTTCAGGAACTATGTGGTGCAGCACATACTGGGACTTAGGATACCACACGCCACAAAAGCCATTCTGATGCAACTCGCAGGGCATTATGTTACATTATCCATGAATAAGTATGGTAGCAATGTGGTTGAAAGATGCTTGAAAGAGTCACAAGAAAATCAAGCCATGCAGATCATTCAGGAGATTATCAATAGTCCAAATTTCTTGCTGGTTCTACAAGATGCTTATGGAAACTATGTTGCTCAATCTGCCCTAGCAACAGCCAAGGTACGCCACTTCCTTATTGACATGGTTGTTGATTTGTTATGTTGTGTTAAGCTTCAACAATGTGTCTATACACAATGTCTTTGACTTGAACTACATGCATGCAATTAAAATATTTAGAAATCTATGTTTATCCCAAGTAATCTACCTAATGCTAAGAAAACTATTGTGTGGGTAATGGCATACAGCTAGTAACCAAGAATAAATTCACAATGCAGGGATGGGTTCTTCATGCGATGATTGATCGTATACACTTGCACTATGCTTACCTGCACAGTCATCCCCATGGTAAGAGGGTGCTAGAACGAACCAGAGGAAGCAAGTTTCGTATATAATGCATGTAACAACATGCATGTTAATGTTGTTTAATTTGGCCTTAATTTGTGTATTAGGATCTTAAACGATCGTGTTGTTGCAAGTATGTACTTTAATTGTCAAGTGTTTCTGATATTTGTAGTAGTATGTAGTACCAAGTAGACTTACCTTTGCAGTACCTTCTTGGAATTCTTGCAGAATTTCTGTTTTTCTATTGTTGGTTGTTCAGATCTAAAATAAATTTGTTTTAGACCGTCATATTGTAATTTGCTTTGACATTTCTTAGCTGTTGTGGTCTTGATGCTTAAAGTTTTATTAACTCATACTTTTAGGAGATATAACCCCTCCACCATGACACTACACGTACTGCACCCTTCTTTTTGTTGGGAGTTCAAGCTGAACTATCAATTCATTTTTTTGTTTAATATATTGAAATTGAATATGGTGCTACGTAAGATTTATTCATCGTCAAGTAGAACTTTAATTTGTTCTAGCACGTTTGGTCTCCAAGTGACTTCGAGGAGACAACAATATATGTCTTTGAAGGAAGTGATAGCTAGAGAATGAAGTCTAGGGTTTTAATTTGTTAACTTCTAAATGCAGCATTTGGGTTTGTAGGAAAACGCTTCCCTACTAATTAAGTGGTGGGGGTGGTTTGGATCTTTTTACCATTAAAAGTTTCGGGTTCGAGCTTAGGAAAAAGGAAAATCTAGGTGTAGTAAGGAGGTTATCTCTCTTAATTGTCCTCATGCAAATTTAGATTAGTTGTGCTTCATATGTTGACGGGACACCGGGGCGGAAGAAAGAAGAAGGAACACGCACTCCTTGATCGTATATGTATACGTTCAAGTATTTTGAGTCAAATTGCCAGTCAACACAGGATCTAGTAAGTTCATTTCCTTTTTTTGGACCGACTATCCCACGACTGTCAGTAGTAAGTAACCAAGTATACAGTAAAATAACCTTCTTTTCAGCTCCTTGTTGGGAGGTTCATTGCATACCAGGAGGCACTTTAATTTCCTCTCTAGTACAATGTCTACACGAGATTAGAGTCCACGCATATCGAAGTTCCAAATGTAAAATAAAAAATTGGAAGCTCCATTTGGATTATCGAAATGCAATTGATGGACTAGAAGCATGCATAATCAAATCTACATGCATGAATAACCTAAAAGTCCAATTTTTGTCCAGAGAAGGACATATATTATTCTGAAACTTTATGATAGTATGGTCATATTCAGAAGCTTCTCTTGATTCGTCCATTGGGGCATTAGTTAATTCTATGAAAGATATATTAACTAGTGGATCGATTCATAGTAAATCACTGAAACTGGAATTCAACAAGAAGACATATGTCAAATTGCAAAAATGCAAGCTCATGGTCTGTTCTCTGTTGGAAGTTGCCACCAATCATCCATTGGTTAGCTACAATATCAAATTAAAGTGAATAAGTACTCCCCTCCATTCCACAAAGGATTGCACGATTCACTTTTTGAGAATCAAATGATCTTTTCTTTGATTATAATATTTCCGTACGTCTTTTAAATTATTAATTATTGTGATTTGTAGTACCTTTTATTTATATGCAGATTCCAATTATATAAATGTTACAAAAAAATTAACAATTCTATCCCTCCTGTATTTTCGTCGCCGCTCCAACCTGCTGCCGTGCCATTCAGAACTTCTCCAGCCAACCCTCAGCCTGTTGCCTATTCGTAGGCTTCATCTCTGCCCACATCATCACCTCCCATTGCCAAATTCACGGTAAAAATTAAGAACTTTGACTCTCTAAACCCGAATCATATCATCCTTTTTGGAGCAGGAGGAGTAGCACGGTAAAAAGTTTTACCTTCTCAATGTATATAAGTTAAATACATGTCGAAAACTTTTCAGCTGTACTATGTCCGGATCTTACTCCAACAACGCCACTTGTTATGTTTGGTTAATAAAACCCGATTCTATAATTGGGTTTGAGTGGCTGATCTATAAATAGCCTCCATATGTCTTGTCTTCTCTCCAACTAACAAACATTTCTACGTTTAACATTGAAGCTTAAAGAGTGAGAGAGTTGAGAGCTAAAATGAAGGTGTTGGTAGCATGCATGTTTGTCTTTGCTCTTCTCATGAGCACCTCCTTTGTTGAGCCTGTAATGGCCAAACCAAATCAGGTAAATTTAGGGATCAGTTGTGCTACTCATTACTACGATGCAAAAGCCTTTAAGTAACTATATTCTCAAAATACAACTTTGAAAATTAGTACTGATCCCTTCCATATCATATCAAACACTTAATTCTATTTTGGACTTGCTAAAATGTTAGACATTGCTGTTATATTCATACAACTTACACTGCTTTTAAAAAATTTAAAAGGTTGATGTGATATTTTCTTTATCAAGTAAATATTTGATCACTTGTATTTTCTTTTATTATTAACAGTACAATAATATATACATCAAGTAAAATTGTCGAATTCATATCCAATCAAATACTGTCCTATGAAATGAAATGCACAAAGTAATTAAATGTGGTGTGTATGTGTGTGTTAGAGGGACATGAAGAACTCTAAGGGCAAGCCTAAATGTCCTACTTAGTGTACCTATTACTTTCGTTGTAGTATTTTGCATGAACATGAGTGTGTATGTGTGTGTTAGAGAGACTCTTTTGGGTCTTAGATTCCCTGAATAAAGCTCTTTTAAGACTTCTGTTAATGTCTGTACGTGTTATACCAATTCTTCTGCGAGAATCGAGATAAAATGTGAATGTAATTTTTAATGTTTGACCCATACTTTCAGATCATTCTCGTCAGAAATTATACAAAGGAAAAATGCTATTCAGTCTTTTTTAATTGGTTAAGTAGGTAAGTTTTGAATAATTAAAGGACTTCTGTTTATTAGATAGACGATACTGTTTTGCAAACTCTAATCAAGCTTTTATTACGACCTGACATGCTTTTCAAAATGCAAATTCACATCCTTTCGTCATGATTACAAATAATTTGTTTGTTAGGTTTAGCAACTTTCTTGTAATATATTACTATGATTTATATTATATACTGCTCGAAATATAATTGGAGTAGTTCTTAACAAGAATTTAGATTACTCCCAAAAGTAAAGAAAACAGAATATTTTGAAAGTGAAGAAGAAAAGTATCATTTGAAATTGGACACAAGAATTGCAACCAATATTATTTTGCACATACAAAAGCAAGCAACTATAGGAGCTTTTTATTCGTAAGGTGCATGTAAAAAAAAGAAGGCAAAATTCTTAGATAGCCCCTCAAACTTGGTACGCTCTGTAAGTTAGACACTCTAACTTAGCAAGACTATTTAGACACTTCTAATTGGGTTAAGTGTGTTTTGGGAGCACCTGTGTCCCTAAGACCAGGTACGTGAACCACACTTGCCATTAATTTGTCAAATAAACCAATCATCAATTGACAAGTATAATTTTTTTTTTTTAACATGTTTAATAAAAAATAAAAAGACATATAATAAGAGCAAAGGTAAAGAAAAGAAAAAGCCAATCACCACTTCCCACCCAATTACATCAGCCTCATTTCCAATACCCCATTTATCCACTACTTCAGGATCAAATTTACCAACATCTAAATGATACATCACTCCATTCTCATCCAACACCCCCATCCTCTCAACGTACAGCGGAAACGACGAAGTGGTGGTGGAGGGCGGCGTTCTTGATTTCCCGGCGACTGTTCTTGTTTTCACGGCGACGTTTCTTTATTTTTCGCGACCTTTCTTTTTTTCTTCCCGGCGACCTTTGATGATTTTCTGGCGACCTTTCTTGATTTTCCAGCAGGGTGTTGTTGTTAACTAAGGAAGAAAAATCAAAAGATTTGTTAAATTAGGAGAAATTGAGACGAATTGAGAATTGGGATTTGTTGTTGTGGGATTTTGTTGGTTTTGGTTTTAGTTTTGGCTAGAATTAAAGAAAACAAGCTTTGAGATCCATCATATCACAATAAGTTGCCGTGACCATTTTTCTGGCGACTGTGTGTGGTTGCCATTGTATGGATGGGTTTATGTCTTTTTTAGCTTTACTTTTCTCTTTTATTTTATTTTTTCTATTTTTATCATAATTTAAGAGGAAAAAAAGAAGAAAATACATAAATTAAACCTCTTCACACGCAATAATATAAGTGTATTACACTCTATTTGCCATGTCAGCTTGGAGTGCTCAAATGATATATTTTTGTGAAGTAAAAATGTCTAAATAGTCACTTGCTAAGTTGGCGTGTCTAACTTACAAAGCGTATCAAATTTAAGGGACTATCTACGAATTTTGCCCAAAAACAACTTACAAAAGTCCAATTTGTTAGTAAAAGAAAAAGAAGGATTCCACTGTCCTGTTATGCTTTTGTATGTGTTGAATAAAGTTCTACCAAGTTGAGCCATGCACTGTCAATCAGAAGTAAGGGTGTCTATTGACCCGGTTTGGGCCGGGACGGGCCGGACCGGACCGGAAACCGGTCCGGACCGGATCGGAACCGGCTCAAATCGGGCCAAAATTAAAAAAAAAAATCGGTCCGTTCCCGTCTCGGCAGAACCATTTTGGACCGGACGAACCGGACCAAAATGGACCGGAACCGGACCGGACCGGACCGGACCGGACCGGACAAGGCTGTGGGCTTAGCGATAAATAGCCGTTGGGCAACGGCTATTTCAAGCTTAGCCGTTGGCCCAACGGCCAAAAACGGCTATTTTAGCCCCCCCACCCCCCCAGGCGCCCCCATACCCCCCCCCCCAACCTATTTTTTTCTATAAATACCATCATATTTCACCAATTTATTCACAATTTCTCAAATATTCTCTCTAAATCTCTATCAATCTCTCTTATTTCTACAAAGGCTATTTGCTAAATTGCATTACAAAAAACTATTTGGAGTAAAGTGGAAATATTGTTCGGTGCGGTTCCGGTCAAGTTTCAACTTTCACTTCTAAGTTCTACATTCTAAGTTCACGATATCAAGTAAACTCGTTCTTACTTTTTATTATCTATTTTATTTTTGTGCACTATTATTGTTTGTAGCATATTTTTGTAATTCGTTCGAAGCATATTTTAGTAATTATAAAAATGTCTAGAATTTGGAGATCAATTACGGGTAGTGGTCGTAGATCACGTGCTTCTAACCGAGGGGGGATGATAGAATGGCTCGTGCTTTAGGTAAAAGACCAGTTGGTACTTCTAGCGCCCCTTCTCTTCTAGATGATTTTACTCAGGAAGATGACTCGCAATTTTTTCATGATATAAATTATGATCAACCACTAGATAATGATTTGTTAGAGGCCCAATATCAAGAAAATACCGAAGGGGCTAATTTAGATGATGAAACACCCACTAGTCAATTTCAAGGTGAACCTGAAGAAACTGAATTACCACCTATGCCTCCTAGTAGAGAACCAACGGGACGAGTCGAAAGATCGGATGTGTGGAGATTTATAACTAAAAATGCTCCGGAGCAGACCGCTAAATGTAAGCTTTGTAAAAAAGTTTGGTCATTTAAAACCGGCAGCCATAATAGTGGGACGGGAAAGTTGAGAACACACTTAGAAAACCATCATAAGGATGAATGGGATAGGAGGCCGGGTGGCCCTAGGTCAGGGAACAGAATGGCTCCATCGCAAGGTAGTGGAGTCCAACAGGAAATTAACCCAGTGACGGGGGGGCTTATGCATTATGATAAAAAGAAAGATAGGGAACAAATGGCAAAAATGATTGCGGTAGAGTGTTTACCTTTTACATTTGCTTCTTGTCAAGGTTTTATTCGTTATATTCAAACCGTATATAATCCATCTTTTCAAGGTTTTCCAAAAACTACGGTTCGAAGTGATATTATAAAATTTAAAAATGAATATAGACAATATTTACGATATATATTTTATCACTTTGACTGTAGAGTTTGTCTTACTACTGATTTGGGTCGTGGTGTTAATGGGTATGACTATTTAACACTTACTTGTCATTGGATAGATCTTAACTGGGTAATGCAAAAAAGAATTTTAGCATATTCCGCTGTCGATGAACCACACACGGGATCATTTATTAAGAGAGAAGTTTCGGATATTTGTAAGGCGTATTATCTTAGTGATAAAATTTTAAGTATAACTCTTGATAATGCTGCAAACAATGATTATGCTATTGGTAAGTTAAGACCCGCATTGCATCCCCCTTTTGAAGAATTGTTTCATGTTAGATGTGCATGTCATATATATAATTTAGTTGTAAAAGATGGCCTTAAGTTATTTGATCCTACTATTATGAAGGTTAGACTCGCAATTAGTTATATTTTTAAATCTAAAAAACCGGATAGATGGAGGGACTTTCAAGTAGAGTGTGTGAAAGAAGGTATAGGTCCTAGAAAGGTTCCCAAGGAAGTTGCAACTAGGTGGAACACTGTATATGACTCTTTGAATGTTGCTTACACTTTACGAGTGCCTATTACTAATTATTTTAATCGCAAAGTGGCTGTAGAATATCACCTAGAAGAATCTGATTGGCAAAATGTTGAGCGTCTTCTCCTTTTTTTAGCAAAGTTTTTTTATGCTACTAAAGAATTTTCGGGTCAATATTATCCTACAATCACTACCATGTTGTATTTTATAGCTGGAATATCAGAATTACTTAATGATTATAGAGTAGTGACTGGTTATGAAGTTGCGGTAGAAGCAATGATTGAAAAATTTAAAAAATATTTTTTCCCGATTCCACCACTTTATTACATTGCATCTATCTGTATTACATCCATGTTTTAAACGTTTTAATACGGAAATGCTAATTAGAGAAATTTATCGGACTTTGAGAATTACTGACGAAGAAACACCAAGTGTAGAAACAGTCTGTGCGCAGGTAATTGCAGATTGCCAACGGATTTATGAAAGGTATAGGAGTGCAGCTGATAATGTTGTTCCAAGTGTTCCAAGTGGAGCTGGATCAAGTTCAACGCAGGCTCCCAAAAGAGCTGCAACCGGATTGGGAAGTTTTTCCAGCCTTAATCAAAGGCTTTCTAGCAGGCATTCGAGTAGCAGCGGAGGGTTCAACGAGCTTGATGTTTATCTACTTCATGCTTGCAAGGATGTTGATTATTTTGGAAGCGAGCAACTACTGCCATTTTGGAAGGATCAACAAGCACAGTTTCCAGTTTTAGCAAAAATGGCGCGGGATATTCTAACAATTCAAGCATCATCAGTTGCTTCAGAAAGCGCGTTTAGCCAAGGAAGATTGCAAATTGGAGATCATAGACATTCATTGAAGGAAGAAGCAATGGAGACGGCCGTATTATTCAGAGATTGGATTAGATCGGAGAGAAGAAATTTTGGCTTTGCGGACGATGAACTAGCCGATGTAGAAGCAGCATCCGAAATTTTATAAGGTGATGGAAGTTTGGACAATGAAACTGAGTATGAAGAAGATGACTCTTTGCCACCAGTTCCTCCAGAGGTGCCAGACGAAATTATTCAGAAAATGAGAAGCTTTTTTATTAATATGTAGTTTTTGCAATTTAATATCTATGTACTTTGCAAAAAAAAAAAAATCAATCATTATTTAATAAAATGCGTTACGCCTTGCTATTAAGTAAATCCTTTGTTATATTCTTAATTATCCTATAGTCTTTGGCTCTTTGCAATTCAATACTAAATAGTAAAAACTAAATACTAAACTACTAAAATACTAAAAACTAAATACTAAAATACTACATTACTAACTACTAAAATAATAAAATCTAAATACTAAATATTAAAATACTACATTAGTACATTACTAAATACTAAATAGTAAATACTACTAACTTAGTATTAAAATTGAAAAAATAATAATTTACTTACATTATGCTAGATTGCTAAGTTTGGAAAAGTACTCAATTATACTTTTATAAAACTAAAAAACTACATTACATAAAAGTTCTTAGTGCAATAGTAGTTTATTAGATTACTAGTATTAATGTATAAATTATTATTGCATAAAACTAAAATTTAAACAAAACAAATAGCCAAAAAACAAAAAAAAAATGAAGAAAGCTACCAAATCCGCTCCATTTTGAAAAATAGCCGTTGCCAACGGCCATAAACGGCTATTTTTCCCACCCACACACCCATAAACACCCCTACACCCCTCCCTTACCTATTTTTCCTATAAATACTCCCATATTTCATCAAATTAATCACAATTCAATATTTTCTACTTCAAAAATTTCTACTAAAAGGCTATTTTATTAAATTTTCTATCAACATGGCTGCAAATGCAAATAATGCTAATCAAGTTGAGGGTGCTAATGTAGCAGGTCCGTCTGGTGGTCCAACAAGAACTAAACGATCCGAAGTTTGGGAATTTATCACAAAAAATAATGATACCGGAAAAGCACAATGTACTCTTTGTAAGAGATTTTGGAATTGGGAAGATGGATCAAATACTAATGGAGGGACAATGAAGTTTAAGAAACACTTGGAATACCATCATGCCTCTGAATGGGCAGCTCGTGATGGTGGCAAATATCTGCAACCACGTGAAAATTGAGTCGCAGAAGTTTAAAATTTATGTATTTTTCTAATTTCTAGTCTATTTTTATGTTTTTATTTTCTATTTATGCATTTCCTTTTTCCAACTTAATGTACTATGTGTGTATTGTTGAATAATATGTGTGTTTTGTGTTGTTTATTTAGATTTTAGTCTACCGATATTTTTTTTAAACAATAAATAATATAATGTGAAAAAAAATAAAAAATTTAAACGGAACCGAACCGGACCGGTCCGGACCGGGACCGGCTCGACTGCGTCTGCCGGTTCCGGTTCCGATCCGGCATTGGTGCAACTGCACCGGCCGATCGGACCGGGACCGGACCGACTGGAAATTTTTTTATTATTGTTAGCACCGGACCGGACCGGACCGGCACAGGTGGGCCGGAACCGGGCCGGGCCGGGCTAATAGACACCCTTAATCAGAAGGTTGTTTTGGTGGGCCAGCAAGTTCCTTACTTTTTTTGGGCCGATTTCTAATGCAAAGCATCGGATCTAGTGGGCATTTGGTCATAGATAGCAGAATTTTTTTAAAAAAAAGAGTTTTTTGAAGTTTCTTGAAAAATTATATTTGGTAATTGAAGTCTGTTTAGACATGTATTTTATATGAAAAAGACTTTAACTTTTGTGAGTATGGAAATTTAATTTTTGAATAAACTTAAAAAGTGGTCATTTAGGTTTAGAAAATTGTTCTTCAAAAATCTCCAAAAGTTTCCGGAGAAATTGTTATCATAATCATGATTAGTATCTTGATTTAATAAATGAATTATCAACCATTAATTCTACACTATGTCATGTGTCCTACATCCGAGTAGCAACTTGAAAAAAATGAAAAGGAGCCGAATCCGACTAACAAATATAGTGACAGCATTCAAAGTTGTCAAGTTTGACGCATGAGCTTTCTCACTCGTCAGATAACATCCTACAACTAAAGATTCCGATCTTGGAACATCTCTGCAAATTGTGAAGCAAATCTTTGCATGTGATTTCCCAATAGACTTATGCCTCTACTAACAATAAAGAAGAAGAAGAAGAAGCAGTCCACCTACACCTTAATTTACTCCGCTCGGGTTAGTGATAAATTTAGAGAATCTATTAAAAGAACTTTGTCAAAGTACCTCGATTAACTTTAGAAGGATTTTCTTCGTTGTAGAATATAATTTAAAATAAATCATAAATCATGACATACCAAACTGTTATTTTAGCTCAAACCTAACTATGTTTATAAATAATGGAGTAATTCAACTATTTTGCCAAAAAAATAATTTCTAAAGCAGTGCCTTGGCGTCCTTAACAACTGAAAGTTTCCTCTTTTATATGGAAACGCCGTAAAAATTTCGCACACAGGCCATTTTTGCCACGGGTATTTGGTTTGAAGTCACTTTTTTATTGGTTTTACATGAGATATCATTTTTTGGAACTTCAATTTTTGTGGGCTGAAGTTCAAATCTTGTAGGTTGAACTTTATGCCTAAATTATGAAGTTCAACTTCAATCCGAAAGGGCTGAACTTTAGGCATAGATGCGTAAACATCAACCTGAAGTTGAACTTCAACCCTTGTGGGCTGAACTTGTGTGAAGTTCAGCCCACAAGGATTGAAGTTCCAAAAAATGGCTTCTCATACAAAACCAATTAAAAAGTGGCCTCAAACCAAAGACCACTGGTAAAAGTTGCTATTCGTGCACTTCGTCAGCATAGTATTTAGTGTGATTTTGATGCGTAGCCATTTTTGGACGCGATAAATGAGAATTATCCATCGTTTCAGAATTAATTGAGAAATAGTCACCGCGCGCACATACACTCCATTAGTGTTGGCAAACAGTCCAGACTAGTCATAGGTTCTTAGACTGGGACTTTGAACTACACATGTTCAAAGTCCCATTATTTTATAATGGGATTCATGTTTATAGTCCCTCTGGTGTTTTATATATATAAAGATACTATGTTCAAAGTCTCATTATTTTATAATGTGATTCATATTTATAGCCCCCGGGTGTTTTATATATATAAAGTCCCAGTATTTTATATTAGGATTGGTGTTTAAATGATCTCAGTATTTTATACATTGTTCAAAGTCCCAGTATAAAATACTGGAACTTGTCCGAAGATAGCTATTTTTTAGCGAATTTATTTTTAATGGCTACGGATCAATTAATGAGAGCCAAACAGGCCCCTATGCAAAAATTTTAGAGAAAATTACGTGGCATGAACATTTAGAAGAGTCCCTAACAAAAAATAGACACATTTTTCTTTTATTATGATGTATAAACATTTAACAATATGTCATTTACTTATTATAGACATTTTTGTTTACTAAACACTTTCCCCCTTATATGCCTATATTTTGGGGAGTCCAATAAATATTTCAGTTATTTGAAGATGGGATATCATCTCATTAGTTATAGCCACAATATATGAGGTACAACTAAGCACTATACATACCTTAAATATAGGAAAATTTTTTTACTATAACAATATCACTTAAAAATCTTTCCCTTAATTATCTCATTCTATCAATATTCACGATTATAACCTAGTTCCCTGCACTCTCTCAACTATCACAACTATTCTTCATCCTAATAAGCCTTTTGTTACATCTAAAACCTCAATTATCCAGCAAACTCATATAAAGTTGTTGTTCTTGTTATCTTCATCATCACTCAGTATACTACATAGCTCTTGGATTTCTAAGTAAAAAATATGATTTATGTTGGAAAATGAAAAAAAAAATCAAATTTGATTCAAACAAAATCTATAGGTTCCTTTCATTTTGTTTGACGAAGATAAAAAGTTTATCCAAAAAAAGTTTGAAAAAGTTGTTGAATCGAGTGGTAAATATGACCATTATAAAGTGATGAGGAATATATATAGTTGAAGAGAAAGAGAATACTATAGCTTGACTATTGTATACGTTATGCATATCCAATCTAACTTTGCTGTCTTGGACTAATTTTAAAAAATTGTATTTGCATATTCAATGTATATATGGCATAATTTTGATGTATGTATATCGTATATAACTTTGATGTCTTGGACTAATTTGTTAAAAGTTTTATTTGCATATCTAATGTATATATGGCATAACTGTGATGTATGCATATCCTATGTAACTTTGATGCTATGGACTAATTGTTAAAATTTGTATTTGCATATTTAATGTATATATTGCATAATTATGATGTATATTCAATATAAATGACATAACGGTGAATTAGCATTCAAGTTTTTATATCTAATGTATATTCAATGTATATGTGACATAATTGTATAGTGAAAATCACTTGATATGCATAAATTATGCATATTTTAGGTATAACATATATTCTAGGTATACATTTTGCGTACATCTTTGGTATATATTCTATGCATATTTTTGTTATACATTCCGTGTATATCTTGTGTTATACATTTCACATGTTTTTTTGGTACTTATTCTCCATTTATTTTTGGTATTCATTTTTCACATACTTTGGATATACCTTTTACATATTTTAGGGTGTATATTCTGAATAACTATGGGTATACTTTGTGCACACACTTCATATATACTTTTTGCATATTTTTATATTCTGGATAACTATGGCATACTAATTGCATATTTTTTGCTTATATATTCTGCATATACAACTATCATAAGTGCTTCTGTTGCGATTCCCAGTCGCATTCCATCACAAACAAGTATCAAACTTATCTATGGAATCTCAAGCTATACCCATATATTTTGTAAACTAGATACAAACTAATGTATCTTGATTTTTTCTTGTCTATTTTTTTAAGAAAGCTCATTCTCATCAAATTTGAGGAGAAATGAAATGGGTGTACTAATCCATTCTATGAAATAAAAAGTTTCTTGAATAATTCTGCTTCTACACCAAAAAATATAAGTAAAGTGACAAGAAATAAGGTCCTGGTTGTTCTTAAATCTAAACAAAGTGGGTGTGAAGTAAAGTTCCTTTGTTTTTCTAGTTTATTTGGGACTTCAAAGTTTTGCTTGTGTGCATTTTGCTTGCAAGCTGTGTTGGTGGGTGTAGAAAGAAGAAGGTGACCGTAGATGTGGAGCAGGTTATAATATTTTTTTGTTAAGAAATATTAATTATCTAATGCAGTTGTAATTCCCCTAATTTTGGGGGCAATGCTGTTAAATGTTTACCTTATTTTTAGGAAAAGAAACTGACTAAACCTTTTTATATAGGGTAATTTGTGGCTAGCCTTTGTGCAAGATTCCATGTGGCTATTTGAATATAGGGCTAAGCTTGATTTTGGCTAGATATTTTATTTTCTCAAAATTTTACTACTAGTATTTATTCCATAATATTGTTTGCGATTGCTTCTCAAAGTTTGACTAAAATATAGTATGTCCTATTATTTGGATTGTAGAAATGTCAAATTGAAAAAAAAAAAAAATTGCATCTTATACTATTTCAACCATCATTAGAAGTCTTTAATATTATTCCGCTAACTACTACAACTAAATTGTTGAACAACCACTTAACTGATTGGATGGCGAGTAGCATAAATTAAGCAACACGTGGAGTTTATTTTAACGAAATAAGTGTGACAACTTCAAATCTTCAATTAATTTTAAAATCTTTAGAGAACCATCACATGACTCATCATTTTTGAAAGGGCTAACTTAACATATTTGCTCAAATCTTTACACACATATGTTGTTAGACTACACAATACAAATTTATCACGACCAAGTGATAAACTGAGGTTAGAAATTAGAATGCGTAGCTAGTTACCTTCACCGTGCTGGATTTTCTTTTCCTTTTCAAATTCTAATTTAACTTTAGGATTTTGGTTATTTGAATCAATAAGTTGCATAAGCATAGATTGTCCTTCTCAGAGCGAAAAATGGGTGCAGAAAAAGTAGAAATAGGTAGTTCAATTTTTTTGTGGGTTTGGAAAGCTAAGAGTATTATGCTTGAGTTTCTGAAATTGAAACACTACTTAGAAGTCGTTTGATACAAGAATGAGAAACCCAAAGATTATATCTATGAGATATCCATATGTTATATGGATAGTAATCTCATAATCTGTCCTTGAATATTCCACATTATCCTTCCTATTAAATATACGATAAATTAATTCTATATTTAATTTCGTTATTATAATCCCTCCAATCAAACATATTAGGTGTTTGCGACGTGAACTAGTATAATGGGAAGCGCTTGGTCCTAATGTAACTTGTGTGCTGTGGTAGATGAAGATAGTATGGTTCAGATTCATTTGAACCACGAATTTTAAGTATATAAGTAAAAAAATATTAATAGATTTATATTTAGAATCTACTATCATTTTAAAATTGCAATAGGTTTATTGATAAAAATATAAAAATAGAATATATAATGTGTAAATTTTATTCACCTGACATAAAAATAATTTATAATGTGTAAATTCTAAATTCACTTTCTATTCCACATAAAATAATATATAAATCTCACATAATTTATGTGTGTATTAGCCATACAGAAATTACAAAAATTACTTGATTGAAGTTGAGAACAATTCAAATCGAACTTGGGATTATCAATGCAGTTTTTAGAGCAACCGAACTAATAATTTTATTGATAAAAATATAAAAATAGAATCTATAATGCAGTTTTTAGAGCAACTGAACTACTCCTTCCGTTCCAAAATGGTTGTCATAGTTCGGATTTCGAGAGTCAAACGAGTTCATTCTGACCGTGAATTTAAACATATAATCTTTAAGTTTTTTGTAACGATGTTTATATATTTAGAAACTACATAAAAAGTACTATAAGTCACAATAATTAATAATTCAAAATATTTAAAAGACATATAAAAATATTACGGTCAAAATTAAAATCGTTTGACTCTCGAAATCCGAACTATGACAACCATTTTGGAACGGAGAGAGTAATAAGTAAGTACAACAACAACATACCCATTATAATCTCATAAAGTGAGGTCTGGGGAGGTTGAGATGTACGCAGACCAACCTAAACTTCAAACATAACTATTAATAATTGAGTAGAGGAGTATATTGAACTTGTTAGCCAAGTACTATTTATAGTAATTATCCAATAATGTGGGGACCACAACATTGGTACCTCAACCTCACCATCCAGTCCCCACTCCCCAGTCCACTATATGACCAAGAAGAGAAAGCAGCTGCAGCTGCATTCCACCACTAGTGTGTTTTTATTCACACTGTCACTCTCAAAACAAGCACTCCCCTCCTTTCCATCTCTTTCTATTTACAATTTGCTTGTGCTCTTTATTAAGAGCTCTAACTCTGTAGTATCTCCTATATTTGTGAATCCGTTCATTTGAAATTCTAGATTCGCCTCTGATTATATTTTATTATTATGCTAAACTTGGAAGTACATAGGTAACAACAAATGGAGAGAAAACAACAAGGTTTCTTCTCAGCATTAAAGGACGAGGTAGTACGTGGGTTATCACCAAGAAGGTCAAGACCCAAGAGTCCAGCTAGAACCGGGTCACCCTTTTCGGGTCTGCTCCGTAGGAAAAAGAATTACGTGGCTGATCCTGAGCCGTTGGTACAGAGGTCAGGGAGTATAGGGGAGACTCTAGCGCCGTTGATGGAGGGTCCGGATACTGAAGGCGGAGAAGGCTCCCTGGAGTCGAAACGGGTCGGGTCGGGTTTGGGACAATGGATGAAAGGGCAGCTTACTAGGACACCCTCTGTTGGGTTGTACACAAAGAGGTGTGATTTGAGAGTGTTGTTAGGTGTTATGGGTGCGCCTCTTTCCCCTGTGCACGTTAGCACTATTGATCCTTTGCCTCACCTTTGCATCAAAGACACCCCCATTGTAAGTCTATTTTTGCAAAAGAAAAAAATTATCCCTTGTTAATGTATGCGCAAAATGATGCTAAATTTAGTTAAGTGATAAATTAAAGTACGGATATGTATATTAGTATTGCCTCTCCATCTCGCTCGAGGTAGGGGTGAGGTTTGAGTATATGTATATTAGTATTAGTATATTACTATAGTTAAGTGATACACCTTATGTAACTGTTTATGATTGAACGTGTTTTTTATAATTATAGCTTATACTATCGGAGTACTATTTAGTTTTCAGTAAATTCGGACAGCTTAAGAATTTTGTGAGCAAATAGGGAGTTTGTCTAATGATTTTCCCTATTCGTAAAGCAAAGTTGAGCATTTTACTTTTTTTTTTAGGCCATGTTATTTACCCTTTTTTGTTATTTACGAAAATATGGAAAGTCTATTTATTGCTCAGTAATCATTGTGGTTTGCTCGGAGATGCTTAACACCTTGGCTGAATCCTTTCTCTTGAAATGTTGTAGGAAACTTCATCTGCTCAATATATATTGCAGCAATATACTGCTGCATCAGGAGGGCAAAAGCTGCAGAATTCGATTAAGAATGCCTATGCTATGGGAAAACTGAAGATGGTTGCCTCAGAATTTGAAACGGCTACAAAGGTGGTGAAGAACAGGAATGCTGCTAGAGCTGCTGAGTCTGGCGGGTTTGTCCTCTGGCAAATGAATCCTGATATGTGGTATGTGGAGCTTGCTGTTGGAGGAAGTAAGGTTCATGTAGGCTGTAATGGCAAGCTTGTGTGGAGGCACACACCTTGGCTTGGTGCTCATACTGCAAAAGGGCCAGTTCGCCCACTACGACGAGCCCTTCAGGTGAAAATATGTTCAGATTATGCATCATTGCTTGCATATATTACAATTGCTTTGATTTAGCATCGTACATGCACGTTTTATTTTCTGATTTTGGCTTTACTTACTCTCCGTTTGATTTTTACCCGTTACAGGGTCTTGATCCAAGATCCACTGCCAGTATGTTTGCCAATTCCAGTTGCATAGGAGAAAAGAAGATCAATGGGGAGGACTGCTTCATTCTTAAGCTTTGTGCTGATCCTCACACGTTAAAGGCCAGAAGTGAAGGACCAGCAGAGATTATAAGGCATGTTTTATTTGGCTACTTCAGCCAGAAGACTGGTCTTCTTGTTCACATGGAGGATTCACATCTCACCCGCATCCAATCTAACGGAGGAGATGTAGTTTATTGGGAGACCACTATCAACTCATTCCTCGATGATTACCGCCCCGTGGAAGGAATCATGATCGCTCACTCAGGGCGTTCTATAGTCACACTTTTCCGTTTTGGGGAGATGGCAATGAGTCATACAAAAACTAGGATGGAAGAAGCTTGGACGATAGAAGAGGTCGCGTTCAATGTTCCAGGCTTATCTGTAGACTGTTTTATTCCACCAGCTGACCTAAGGTCAGGGTCCATAAGTGAAACCTGTGAGCTCCCTCATGATGAAAGGGGAAAGAGCACAACTTCCATTTCAGCTAGCCTGGCAAAGGTTGCAGCGCTGGAGAAAACTCACAGTTGCAGCATGGATAACATGGTATGGAGGATGGAAAACTAACCTAATCAGGAATGCTGTTCAATTGTTTATATGGATAGGCAAGTCTCTGGTTGACTAACAATCTAGAATTAGGAGCATAATTAGTCAAGAATTTTATCAGTTGGTTTTTCATCTCATAACTGTAAATAGAGCATAATGATTCACAGAGTTCTGAATCAGGGTTAAATTTTATACTCTGGACAATGATCCAACCTGAGGGCTGGAGCTCAAGTTTTCTATCGACAAATGGACTGTGGAGGTTAATTTTTTGTTACCTTCCATGAGTCTAGGTTGAAAACTCTGCCATAAGCAAAAGCCTTGACCTTTCTACGTGATCACATTAATTTTGCCAAGCTAAGCCCGAGTGACAACGGCTCTGGCAGTTAGAACCACACTGCTGGTGCTGGATAGGTTTAACAGTTTTTGGGTTCTTTCATTTATTGTTTTGTCGTCGAACAGTTTTTTAGTTGGGGAAGTTTTTTTTTTTTTTTTTTTTGTGTGGAGAATAGGATTTCACTGAGTATCTCCAAGGCAAGCAGACGAGAAAAGCTGTAAATTTGTTTGATCTGCTGTAACCAGATTGTTTCTATTGTTTGCTTCAGATAATACACCAGTACTAATTTGTTTTTATGGTAAATGCAGCAAGAAAATGTAACTGAAATTTTTGTCCTCAACGTAGTGGATAAGCATATCCGGTATCCTTTATTTTTGGATCTACTCGAACTCTATAGTTTGCTAAAATGCTGGTCCCTTGTACTGTTATCAGTCACTAAGGCCAAAACCAAATGCATCACACAGGACACCAAGATCAGCTTAATTCTTGTGTGTGGATAATGACCCGTATTTGAGAAAATGTACTACTCCTAGTTAGTTTCTCTTTTTGGTTTTCTGCTTAAGTTGAAGCATGTTGGGGTTAAGTTGGATAGTTATAACTTGGTTTGCTTTATTCTTTGATGGTTCTTTGACCGTTGGAATGAAGTATCTTTATTGAATGAAAAAAAAGACAGTTTGCTTCGGTTGGGGGGCCAAGCGTGCATGAGGAACATCATTGCAGTAAGGGAGGATGAAATGGTTAAAGTTTGTATTTATATATACATTGACTATGTAACTTTTTTACAATAATGTAATTTAACATGTTTGAAAAACAAACATTTAGTGTAAAAATTATTTCCCAGTTATAAAAGTTAAACATGTTTAGTATATTCCCTTTTCACTTCACCACGTGAATTACTCATCACAGACTCCATCCCCCACGTTCACTTTTCGTTTCTTCAACGGGAGAATTATGTTCAACTTTCTCCAGGTCATTTTATCCCACAACCCCTTGCCTTTTTTGCAGAAAGAAAAGTTCTTCCTTACTTTTACCCCTCGCAACAACCGAGGGAAGTTTTCACTTTAAACAACTTGGATAAGACTATCGGGTAGCTGTCTATATGTGGGGAAGTTTCTACCACATGATTCACCTTTGGTCAACATCATTGACCAGAGTATTTGCATACAGGCATGTTGTAAAGTATCTTTGACCACTCTGACGAAAATTGTTCAGAATTTCTCTAATAGGTAACTGTAAAATAATACTCTAATATTACCTCTGATAGAGGACTCTAAATTGTTTGGGATTGATGCTTTATTAGTTGTTGTAGTCATTGTTGATGCTAGTTTAATTAATACATAATTTCTTGAACGATTATGATATTTTCATTTTGTTTTCTTTTTTAAAGATGTTTTGAAAATGTTTTTTAGCCGAAAGTCTATTGGAAACGAGTTGTCCACCTTAGTACTGCGTACATCTCACCATCCTCGGACTACACTGAATATGTTGTTGGTGTTGAACTATTCAAGTGAAATCCAAGATATGACCACGCTCACCTACTTGGTCTGTCTCACCTCTAATTTTGATCGTATATTAACTTTAGATGTCCAACATCGACCAACCAACACTCCCACAAGTGTTGTCTTTTTTGTTTGCATTAACTGAATATATTGTGTTTGTACAATAATTTTGCACAGGAATCCTCTTAGTAGCGTACTCCTAAAAGAAAAAGAGGGGGTGGAGAATCAGCAAATACACTTGTCAAAGTCCCTTTGTAAACCACCTTTCTGGAGTTAATTGCTTAAGGCCAAAACTAAATGGCAAGCTCTATGATTGCGTAGCTCCATAACTACATTACTACTGATACTAGCCATTTTATTCATTGCGAAAGTGCCATGACCGTCGTGGTCTCAATCACCTAATTAATATGTGTGGTTCAATCATCGTCAGGTCCATTTCATATTCAATAGGCAGTAACTTCATTGTATGATTGGGTGGGACTATGGGAGGATCTAAACCACTGAATGTACTGACTGCATTCATATGGAATTGAGCAATGGAAATACTGTCCTTCTTCAACTAAATTGGGTGCAGTTAATGGTATGGGTTTGTTTTTTGATAGTCAGCGCCATTCAATATCCTGATCCCTCTGCAAAAGGGCAGAATCAAATCAATGTACATTTGATTGTACAATCTTTCTTGATTAGAAAAGCTAAGATTGTAGCAAATATCTGTTTCTTTATATGTCCATTTATAGTCGACTTCCTATCTTCTTATTTGATACGGAGTGGTCATATATTGATTTGTTTGTTATAAACATGGGATGCATGTAAATATTTAACTTTAAATTACACAATTCTTATTTTATAGTTACGCCCTTCAATAAAAAATAGGTTATAAACTAGGTTTACATGCTCATGGTAATGTGACCGGCATCAAAAAGTTATTATCAGGTTTTAACTTGTATTTAATGTAAAACTATAGCAACCACCAAAGGTATGAGATGGATGAGATCTCCACTTTTAACATTGAGTATCTGGTTCGTTTTATTGCAATTGAGAATTTTTTAGTGAGAGCACTTCCCCTTTAATAAGAAGCCATACATAGCTCCAGATAAGTTGGGTCAGTGTGTTCCGAGTACCAGAATGCAGCCCAACAGCCCAATCAGCTCACGGACAAATGCTCGTTTTCTTCTTTTACATGGACTAAAGGGCAAAGGTAATGAGGTAAATCAGATTTAGGGTTACAAAAGTGTTCATTGTGTTAGATTTAAGTAGGCCTCTAATGGGATAGTCCAATAAACAAGATGTCTTACTATGTTTAACTAGATTATTTTCTTTTTTTCCTTTTAAATTTTGTGATGAACTGGCATAATGAAAACATAGGTGGTCTTTTCACAAATGTAAACAAGACTTTCTTCTTCGTATTCAGGTCGCTGTTGCTTTTTTGTTACCTGTAATCTCAAGGTGGAGTTACATCTTTCGTTATAAATGTTAACTTATAGCTTCAGTTACATCTTTCGTTATATAACGATTGTTAATAGAGCACCAAAAAGAGAGTGTCTATTTGCAAAGTATACATGATACTAAACGGCAATTGCTGAATCTAGAAGGCCTAATTAGTCCACTGCATTTTCTCTGAAGTGAATACTAACTTAGAATCTTCATCAATGAAATTCTCAGAGTATGACAAAAGATGAATAATTTTCTCAAGTAGCGACAGCTTCAGTTGTTCCTGTATTGTCAGAAAAATGACATCTGAATTTTTTCTTTAATATGTATATCAACTAGATCAGATCTAATTCCCATTTCGGGAGCATAATTAGAGCACCAGGTATAATGCACATCACTGGATTCACGGTGTAGTGAATCTGATTTCTTTTGCTCGAGTTTTAGAAGAATGTGGTCCTCATAAAATTAAGCAGTAGTTCCCAAGTCCAGATCGTCGTCACAGAGAACAGCAAATACATATGCTTGGATTACTCATAAGGCAATATTTATCTTCAACCTGCAGTAGAGTTGGAGAAGAAATGACTTCAACTATAGCATACACGAATGCAATGAAATAACAGCAGACAGAGACTCTGCAGTGTGACATGAAAACCAACTACTGAGATACTTGCATTAGCATATATAATTCAAATGAAAAATGATTGCATTAGCATATCTGTCCTTTTAAGAAAAATAATTATCTCCTAATGTTATCCTTATAAACTACTCCTAGTAAACTAAAGTTGCTTGATTCACCAACAAGATTATTTTTTCTGCTTCTCCAGTGACTATTGTGTTTTTAACCTCTTTATTCAGATTTTCACAACCTATTTCTGCAGATAAACTCCTTGGATCATAAAATTTTGCTAAACCCTATGTCAACTCCCTTCACTGTCCATTGCTGTCCCCAAAGTTTTAAGGATCTCCACCTCTGTAAGATCTTAAAATGTAGTAAATCTAAGCAGGGGGGACAAAAGCATGTTGTTTGAGCAACCAAGAGGTAAAGTGATGCCTCAATTTTCTCCATTTCCTCATAGAAGCTTATTGTTGTCCAACAAACTAGGGTAATAAAGGGCTTTGACAGTTACCTAATTTTGAGATCAAAGATGGAAACTCCAAGTTGCTCTCAAGCACTGTAACAGTAAGCAGGAATCAAAGGTATAAGCTCGAGGTTGTTTGATTGAAGTCATCATTTCGCAAAACGTGAAAACTTGTTAATCCCAAAGACAATATCATGTATAAATATCTATTAATGCAGATCCAGCCCAGAGCAATGATATAGATGTGCCTTTCCAGTGGTTTTAGATGTCACACAGTACGTCGACAATAGTAGCTTTTAAGTTGGCGGCACATCAAAAAAGAAATTATAGTCATCAAAGAAGTCAAACCAGCCAATTTCAAACATTGATGGCCATAAAATCTTTAAAACAACTGAACATTCTCATGCAATTGGGGCATAGTATTTAATTGTTATTTCAGTAACAGATAGAAGAATATCAACAAGGATGTAAGATAACAAAAATAGCATGTTGATGGTTTTGAAAATTATACAACTTAGAATTACAAAATAGAAGAGCAGAATACTTGGGGTGGAAAAGCAGGGGACCCTCAATCTAAAAATCATAATGCAAGCCGCTGACTACGAGCGGTTTGACAAAGTTGATGACGGTGTATAAAGAGAAGCCTCACTATAAGTCTATAACCAGAACATCATGACAAACAGTAGTAGAGCTAAATTATGAAAGTTACTGGCTGACACATACACACACTAATCCTTTTATTGTGGTTGGGATTTTTCAACCGATGGGGGTTATGTAATGGTTGACACATACACACTAATCCTTCTATTATGCTTGCGTGCATGTTCAAATGCCCTTTGGGAACTTGAATTGCCTCGACTCCATAATCCAAAAATGGATATTGTGCACAAGAGGGGAAACTCTTTTCTCTTCTAACTAATGACCCAAAAAAAGCATTTTAAAACTATTGATAATAGTAATGTATAATCTTGCAGTTTCGAAATTGTATTAGAAGTGCTGGAGTTCCTTATTCCCAGGAAAAATCAACTTTTGCAGCATTATAGAAGTGTCTACAATATTGATAACAATAAATATATGTAACTTTTATCCAATCTCAAGCATTAATCCGCTTACCCTGTGAATTATGTTTGCTAGTTTCAAAGCTGAGAAAGCATGAGAGCAAGCTCATCGTCCGATACCTCAACATCAACACATGCTCCTAACGAAGAAGCAAGTCTAGCAGCTAATTGATGCTTACACTGGACAAGTAGAAGAATTAAACCAGATACAAGACAGTGTAACTTTTTTTTTCCTATAAAGACAAAATGACAGAAGAACTTGAATAAAGAGGGATCAAGTAGGAATGTAAAACTCACACAAAGCTGCTCCCCTCGGTTTACAATATCATAGAAGAATGAATAACAAGCACAATAATGGTCCGGAAAGCACAAATATTCCTCCTTCCTCTTTGACTCTCCTACAACCTGAGGAAAAGCAATCTAGTCAAGCAGGAAAAACAAATGCAGCACCATTCTGTTTCTTGAAACTAGCTGTAAGAGTGAAGGAAAGCTTCTACATAGTTAAATTGATACACTTGATAGTGTTAAGATCTTTTACATAATTATGTTATTCAAAAGCCAACTACAGGAAATAAACTAAAAATTCTTCGACTATATATGACTTAATTCCCTAATTTAGTTTAGCTGTTAAAACACTTTCTCCTAAGCGGAGGGGTAAGGTCTCGCCTAACCTTCCAAGACCCCACTTGTGCGATGTTGTACTACCTAATTTAGTTGTATTACGCAGACCCAAAAGCTAAAATTAAATTCTTGGAATGTGTGTGTTTAGGACCTGAAAGATGGAACGGCGACTGGGGACACCCAAGATCCTCTTGACGCCTCTTTGGTCAACAATCCTTGTAGCTCTCTCTAAATTTTTCCCAAACAAGAAATGCAATCTACAAAATACCAAACAATAAAATCTTGTAAATTCAAGACAGAATATGGACTTTCCAATGAATTACAAAAAAAAAAAAAAAGAAAAAAAGAAAAAAAGAGAGAGAGCAGTTTATACTGACATTGAGAGTTGGTCATCGGTCACTGTAACAAGCCAAGAAAATTAGGCTTTGAGAATACCCCAGAAATATGTTAAGATTAATTGGAGAAAATGAGTAAAAGAAAAGACCTGAACAAGAAGATTGAACATCATTCCACACTTTGTCAGCAACCAATGTACTAGTGCTCATTCTGAAAATTCTACACCAGGGCTCAGCGAGCTAGTTGTATTAATTGTAATTTAGAATTATTTATTTATGCCGCACGAATAGTAATGGGAAATTGCCTTGTTTAAATTATTAAGGCAGAATAGCCTAAATGATACCTAAACTTGGCCCCATTTGTCATGCCGACCATCAAACTTGGGACTTTTCCATTTAGACACTTCAACTAGATGAAGTTATAACTAATAAGCACCTCTCTCTGGGCGTGTTACTCAATCGCGATGACATGGAAAACACGTCATATGAGTTACCTTATATAATTTGACATGTGTTATTTGTGGGTCCAACTTTTTTCAAAAATCAATTTATGAAATTTTAACTGTTTTTTCATTTCTCCTTTTCTTCCGGTTTCATTTTCATAGACAATTCTAGTAGTGGGCCCCACTTCTGTATCAAATTGCAAACCAATTTGTTCTTATCTTTTCTCGTCTACACGGTTGCAACCATGGCTACCGTCGCCGCCAACAACGGCGGCTGAAATGAAGTTGGCAATCCAAGATCCTAAACTATTTATTTGCAGAAACTAAATCAACAATCTAAAAAATTCCTATTTCATAAACAAAAACCCTACTCTTTAATAAATAACTTTAGGAAAGAAGAGATTTTGATTTTTTCCATGACTTCTCCCCTTTCCAACCCTAGATAACAGTGAAGAATGTGCTATTTTCAGCCGGAGAACAACCAACGTCGACCACTACCTTGGCTTGAAGATTTCATTTATGCAATGGTTTACATTGAGTTTTTCCTCTTGAATTTCTTTTATTTGGAAAAGCCTATATGGGTGCTCCATGTTCGATCACTAAAGGAGCTTCAATAGAGGTTAAAAATAAGGAACTTTGATTGAGAACAAAGAAAAGAAAGGGGAAAGGGGAGATACGGGGATAACGAAATGAAATGGATGGGGTATGCTGCCATTTTTTATTTGTCCTTTTTTTTCATTTATAATTTCTTTTAGTTTATAAGTTTTTTAAAAAGATATTTGTATTCACGCTCTTTTTTTGTGTGTGATTATCCCACACTATTGCCACATCATACACATAGTCGCCACATAAGCAAGTCAACGGTCAGAAGTGCATATTAGTCTTTAAAAAGTTGAGTTGAGGTGTTCAAATGGAAATTGACAAAGTTTATGTATCGGCATAGCAAAACTGGACAAGTTGAAGTGTCATTTAGACTATTCCGCCAATTATTAATCCATCCATCCCCATTCATATGATACACTTTTATTAGGACATAGTTCTAAAAATAGTGACACGTTTCTTATAACATAATCTCTATCTACCTTTGTGGATTCTACTTATATTGAAGGGAGGTTTACGAAAATACCAATCAAAATCAAAATATTTATCCACATCTATCCATAAGTTCTATATTTACAAGCTCTATTTATGTGTCCTACTAATCTAGACCTGTATAGTCTTATTTATGCAGTATATCTTAAAGGTATACACCCATATCTAGACTTGTATACTATTATTTATGCAGTATACGTTAAAGGTATACACCCATAAGATATAACAAAAGTATACAGTATTAAATTGGTAGGTTGGGTAAATACTTTTAATTTCATGGGTGGTGTAATTTTTAATGGGTAGAATTTATAAATACTTTGAATTTTATGAGTATATAGTATAAAGGAAAAATTATGCCACATAACCGCTGGGAAAGAATAATTACTATTTTTATCCATCTTTTGTTGTTATTTTCTTTCCATAACCATTTTTTCTTAAAAATATATTTTAAATATTTCGAATATATATTTAATATTATGTATTTATGGGATTAGATATTGATCATTAATTTGAGCCTACATTTTAGGAGTATAAGCCTTCCTTGTTTAATGGCAATTAATGCAGTAATTATATTTTTTCTTTGTTTAACTTCTACTAATCTTGACATATCTACACAATTATAATGCATATTTCGTACATATAATTTTAATATTTGCACAATTATTTTTATATATATTTACATAATTTCACTTATATATACTTAAGTATATTTAAATATATTTTAAAATTATTAATACAAATATTATTAATATCTAATGTGTGTTTATATAATTTCATTCAATATTTTAAAATATATTTGAGATATAAATTATGCATATAAAAATATCATAATTTGTATATATTAGTGCACTAAAATATTTTTTTGATATTTTTATAATATTTAATATATATTTACGTAATTTTCACAATATATTTAACATACATTCAAATATATTAACATTATTAATATAGTTGAGATATAAATTATGTATATATAAAGACCAATAAAATATATGTTTATGATAGTGATTCGGTGTAAAATAGAATTCTTAAGTTTATAGGACTTTATTTTTTAGGCTAAAATCATGCATATTCCATATTTAGTGCAAATAAATTTAAGGATTGACTGATTTTCTTCACAAATATTAGTATTAATATTTAAAATTTACCTTTATTTAGAAAGTTAATAATTACCAAATATTAATATTAATATTAATATTAAAGATTTCCTTTATTTTGTATTTGTGTTGTGGTTAGAAAAAGTTGTGGACAATAAAAAGTAAGTATTTATTTATGGACGGATATATATATATAAATAACCCTAGTGTAAAAAACCCTATATTAAAAGCTACTAACAACTTTTAATTAGTCCAATCTTCTCTATCTTACTTTTTCTTTACATCTAACAATGGCAATTTTAAAACTTACAAGGTTAATATTTATCTTTTAAGCTCCACGTAAAGTCAAAGTACTTGACATAAATTAAATCAAAGTATATGGTTGGAGTAAATAATACGTATTTCTTGAATTTTTGTTAGTAGAAGTGACAATTTTAATCATATTTTCTTTCTTTAGATATTGTTAGTTACATACTCATTTTAATACAATATATTCTTATTTTTAACTTTATTCAGTATAAAATAATATGAAGATTCGTGTATAAACTACTATTGGTAATACGATTCTACCACTACTAAAAAACAGGGAAAATTCGACTACCACATATCGACCGAAATTCGGTCGAACCACAATTTCGACCGAATTTCGGTCGAACACCTGTGACTATCACAAGTGTTCGACCGAAATTCGGTCGAAATTGTGGTTCGACCGAATTTCGGTCGATAGGCTAAACATAAAGTTGGGCCGGTCGACCGAATTTCGGTCGAAATTGTGGTTCGACCGAATTTCGGTCGATAGGCTAAACATAAAGTTGGGCCGGTCGACCGAATTTCGGTCGCCTAAGCGGTCGATCGGCCCGTTATTAAGTCGGGCAGACCACCTCCAAGAGCTCACTTCTTCTTCCCAAAAACATTTCACTCTCTTTTAAACCCTCCCCAACCCCCATACACGAAATCCACCATAACCCACCCCCAAAATCAACACTTAAACACAATCTACCCTCCTAATCACTACCCATAACAACAAATTCAAGGTAAATTCTTAATTTTAGGGTTATTTTAATTACTTTGTAAAACTTGAACCCTAACTTTTTAACTCAATTTTTTTGTAGTTTTGAAGCATATAACAAGTGGGGAATCATTTGTAGGTGCTATAGGAGCATAAATCAACGTCGAGGTACGGTTTTATTTTTTATTTATTTAATCCGAATTTAATTGATTTTTTAATTATTTTTTAACTTTGGCCTATAATGTTGCATATTTAGTTAATTACTAGTTAGCAAACTTTATTGTAGTTTTTGTGATTGTTGAACAACTTGTTTGGTGTTGTTAGCTATTATAAAGTTAGGTTTGTGTTGTTTGGGATAGTTGTAGTTGTTGGTATTGTTTGGTAGTGTTGTTTGCAATGTGTTCTTGCCTTGGTATTGTTGAGAAGATGAACATGTTATGCCTAAAACGAATAAGCTTTTATTTGTTTGAATTGCTTTGATAATATTAATTAATAGGGTGTTATTAGATAATATTGTTTCTTTGGGGCATTTCATCAAACAAGTTTGTGTAGATATTGTTTCTCAATCTTGCAATGTTTGTGTAGATATGGACATTAATCGTCGTCGTCTGTGGATGGATAATAGAAATTTTCCCGAGCGGCGGGGGTTGAGGCCTTCGTTTGTAGCGGGCCTTCGTTTAATAGGCTAGTTTAATGTAATTATATAATTATAAACATAAGAAGATATTTGTATTCTTATCTTTTTTTTCAATGAATGTGTGTATTTAATCTATTTAACTGGACTATTTTTTTTGAATGAATGTGTGTATTTAATCTATTTAACTTGACTATTTTTTTGCAATGAAGAAGGGGTCAGCTTATGGCATTGGAACTCTGTATTCATCTGCCAAGCATAAATCGAACTATTTGGGCTCGTGTTCAAGTGCTCCTCCAAGCTCTGCTCCCGCTCCAGAAATGACTCGGATGCAAGCGGAGATCGAAGAACTGAGAAGACAAAATGAAGCTATGCGCTTAGCACAGGAGGCGCATCAGAGAGAAGTGCATGAAATGATGCAAGAGCTCCTCAGGAACCAGAAAAAAGGCAAAGGAAAGCGTGATAGCTCGGGAAAGGGAAAGAGCAAGAGCAGATATCGCCACCATTCACCATCTCATTCTGATGACGGGTCTAGTTCGGCTTCTAGCCATTAGTAGTGAAAGTTGAACTTTAAATTGTTTGTTTAGTTTGTTTGAATATTGTAAAACTTGAACGAATGTTGAATGACTCCTTTCTATTGTTTGGCTTTGTTAGCCTTGTTTGAATAGCGTTTATGAATGTCTTGTGACTGGTTTTTCTGCGTGTTTACAGGTGGTGTAGGCTAATTTCAGCTTTTATGTTGCAGGTAATTACAGGTGTTCGACCGAATTTCGGTCGAAAGTTGGTCAAAAAATAATACCAGCATTTCGACCGAAATTCGGTCGAAATCCTGTTCGACCGAATTTCGGTCGATAGGCCTTCGACCGAATTTCGGTCGAATGTCGGTCGACGTTCGACCGAATTTCGGTCGAAGGCCTATTTTCGACCTTAATTTTTTCGACCACCACAATCGGTCGAAATACGGTCGATGCGTCGACCGAATTTCGACCGATTGGGCGGTCGAAAATCCCGGTTTTTTTAGTAGTGTACATATGTAAAGTAAGATCAATGCTGTACTGTATTAGCTATGTGGAGCACAGTATATTGGTAATGAAGATTTTAAAGGCATAAAACCAAATCATGCATAAATAATACAAATTTTTATATTGAAATTAAATATTTTTAACCTTATAAAAGGAAATACAAAATTATATTTGGAACCTTATTTTGCCGTTATTGACTAAGTACTGTAGTACACACGGAAGGTTCGTCTCTGTTGTGCAAAGAGTAGCAAGACAAATTCTATGGCTAACTAGCCGTAGAAGTTGATCCATGATTTTAATTAAGTTAGATGTGAAATATAATTGCATTTCCAACATGAGTATAACATTATATGAACAAATATATAGGGAATTTTTCGAGCTTTTAGCTATATATATGTAGCTTAAGCTGCCACACACATGCTGCCTTTACTAAAGGCCCTTTAATAAACATCCTATTCCGCCTAAACACAAGGTAAATCGTCATTGCTTGGATTTTGCATTTTAGTCATCCTAGAGGAATAGTACAAGTTCTTCATGTACGTAAACTACTTTTGGTGCCTTACAAAACTCAGTACCTTAAAATCCTATGTCTGTCTTCTTTTAGTACAGTTGATACCTCCAAAGAATATGGTACTCACTTGAGGAAAAATAGTCTTGCCATGCATGCTTTATAACCATTAAATTGTCCAGAGAATAACCAGATTAATAAATATGTCTATGCAAAATTAAAGTAGCTTTGATCTTTAAATTCACTTTTCATCAACAGTTGAAACCTAACTAGATCACTTTTTAAAACAGCTTGAAACCTTCACCAGGTGATTAAAGTGCGTGGAAAAGAATCTAATTCTTTCTTGGACAAAACAATTAAAATATTTTTTGTTTATTCTCCTTTATATATATCACCAAACTCTGCAAACATTACATTACTACTTACTAGTTTCGTTCAATATCAACGAGAGCTATGGTTGCAGCTGGAATCACGACATTCCCCAGAAGATTACTGCTAATTAGGTTGCCTGCGCTATTTAATATAATTTCCTGTTCTTTTGATCAGCTTCATTAGTAGGGTCTTATACGAGCTTGTTATTACCTAATGATATAAGTGAGTAACATATACTGATTACTAATAAGTTGGTAATTGACACTGCTATTTAATCGGCTAATACTTGGTTTTATTTTATTTTTCAAAATATTTAAGTAAATTTTACCTGATAGTTAAACATTCTATACTCAATCCGTGCACAAAACTTAAACCACACTGCCTAAATGTCAAAATGGTAGATGCAGGTTTCACCAGGTGCGGCAAAGTGGACGTTGGATGAGCAAGCTTGCAGGAACGTGGGAGGAGAGGGACAGAGTTGAAATATCGATTGAGGAGGAGGAAGAGGAGGAGACGAAGAAATCGTCGTGCTGGATACCTCATCCTAGGACCGGGATATATTTCCCAGAAGGTCATGAAAGAGTGATGGATGACATTCCAAATGGTGCTGCCACTCTTACTCCAACTTACTGGCTCAGGAGCGAAGAGGGTGTTGATGTTGACAAACCTGATCCTGAGTTTCCCTTTCACCAGGGTAGTACTTGTAACTTGTAAGCAACACCAAGGTTATTGATCCATCGACCATCATTAGGAGCCATCCCTGAATAAATATTGCTCTTGGTTTTGTTAATCGCTACTTATATATTATGCTTGTGTTTGTGGAACTTGTATCAGCTGAATAAATCATTTTCATTTCGTCCACATGACATGTTACATCAATTTGGAGCCACAAATTTTATTTCCCCTTCTTACAGCTTAAGATGGAGTTCAAAAGGAGTAGAAATAGGGTGACAAAGTTAACCATAAGAATGCGTTGGGCATATTCTATGAGTGAAGTGTACAAATAGCCACTTTAACGTCACTTTTAAAAGCCAACCTTTATAATGTTTTTACAAATTTAGTCATCTCGATTTTGAACTTTGGATGAACACAATCAAACCTCAAAGGCTCAAACCTCATATCTTAAGTTTACAATTTCGAATCATGGCTATGGCAGTTCAAACTCCAGTGGTGTGAAGCAGGGGCGGCCCCAAGGTAAGGCAAGTGAAACCCTTGTCTTAGGCCCCCATTTTTAAAGGCCCCAAATTTATAATGGCTACATATATATACTATCCTATAAAATATACAATTATTCATTGAATGATTATAATTATATATTTTTTGTTAAATTTTTTAGAATTGGTAAGTCTATAAATTGTTGTACTTTTATTTATCATACTAAGTAGTCTCTATTAGTTTCTTCTACAATTCAATTTCATCCTTTATGTTGTATTAGTTCAAAAAAGAAAAGCACAATTTTTCTCATGAAAATATTTGAAAAAAGTTGATTAAACTTTCTATTTTATTCTCTATAAGAAACTTTTATTACCAGACAAATGTTATAACATGTTTAAGATCATAAGTTCCAAAAGCTTTATAATCACATAAGTATTATGACATATGTTGATAGAAATTTTAGAAGTCTTCATTTCATTCCTAATTTTTTCCCAGTTAATTAACTATGTCATATAAATTGAAAAGAATGGAGTATTATGTAAATCCATTCTTGTTTTTGGTGATGGCTTTACAATTTTGACTTAGGTTTTTGAATAGTTTATTTTGTTGTCTTGTTTAATTTATCCATATATAAGTCAGAAAACTACTCCCTCCGTTCCAAAATGATTGTCATAGTTTGACTTGGAGCGGAGTTTAAGAAATGTGGTAAGACTTTTGAAACTTGTGGTCCAAAATAAGTCATAGATAAATATGTGGCTATAAAGCATTTCATTAAGGGTAAAGTAGTAGTTTCAACTAAAAAATGTTTCCAAATTTAGAATTGTGCCATTCTTTTTGGAACGGACTAATAAGGAAATAGTGACAATCATTTTGGAACGGAGGGAGTAATTTTTTAATGTCTTGCCAGTATATGAATTTCGTGAAACAAATATAAGGCCTCAAAAAATGATCTCGCTTCAGGCCACAAATTTCGTTGGGCCTCCCCAAATATGAAGTTTTTAATTATTGTAGTGAATTCCAAACCCGAGGTTGGAAGTTCGAACTCCATATAGCTATACAAATTAATTGGTGATTAGTTCACCTTATAATTGATAATTTTCAGCTTATAAATAATGTTGGTCTGACCACAACTTTTACTAGTTTGTCGTTAATATCTTGCAATCCCCAAATTTGTATCCCATCACAAAATTCCTTGTCCCTCTATATTCCTTGTCCGACATTGGTCATTCTCCTTGTAAAGATACTTTGTAACTTATATAGAGCCTGTTTGGGTGAGCTTATTTTAAGTATTTTATAAGTTAAAAGTAGCTTTTAAGTCACTTTTTGAGAAGTTAGCTAACTTCTTGTTTTGTGACTTTTTTTTTAATTACATAAGAGCTTATAAGTCATAAATTTTTGAGTTACCAAACATTTACGGCTGATTTGCAGAAATATGACACAATAAGCAACTTTTTTGCCTTTTTGCCCGTGCTAATAGTGGTTTTGCAAAAATGACTCCATTAAGTTTAATAAAAAAAATCTGGACGGAAACGCCTCTGTCAAACTTTGGGTCGGGGCCAAGACTTGTCTTTAACCCCTCTCTGCTTTTCAACACTTATCCCTTCAAGTGTTGACAAAAGGCAATACTTGTCGCACTTGGTTGTAAGTCTTGGCAAAAGGCCAAGACTTGCCTTTGACCCCTCTCTATTTGCCAACACTTGCCCTTCAAGTGTTGGCAAATGACAGCATTTGCCAACCGTCCTTATGAAGTGCGCACAATTAAATTTTTTGAACATTTACTAATTAACTTATAAGTTTATAAACAACTTTTGAGCTCACCCAAACGGCTCATAGTATATGTCTGTACATACATTTAATTAAGGGCATTGGTCAATTTAGTAGATAAGTGTTTATTGGAGTAACTTCTTTTTTTTACCACACACATTGAGGACTCCTTGGGGGCAAGTTGAAAAAAGGAACTCCAAATAAGGAACTCATGTCAAAAAGATTTCTGACGTGGCATATTACCTAAAAAGCTGGATTCTGTTAATGCGGTTCGGCATTTGAACGAACTTTTTCTTAGACATCAAATTAGCTACTCTTCGTCGTGGCGGCGCTAATTAATCCACGCTCTCGATCATATCTCTAAAAGAGTTTCATAATATATTATGTTTAACAGAAGAAATAAATCTTAATTCAACTAATGTCATGTTAAAATCAATTGCCAAATGCTAAGTTGTATATTTCGGTGACATTATAAATGAACACTCGTATTTTAAAAAAAATTACAAAAACTTGACATTTCGGATTAGCTCGAAAACGTGATCAAATAGACATCCAATAATCGAAAAGTAAATTAAGTTATATGCATGTAAAATAGTTTTACACTGTCATGATTTTTTAACTATAGTAGTAGGTTAGTTACCATCTTTAGTAGGTTATTAAATTAGTCTCACGTGTTTACTTACTATATACTTTTTTGCCTTATAAGTGACTTGATCCTAAATTATTTTTTATAACTTAAATGCAAGGAAAATTCATGGGTGGATTTGAGTATATTTCTGGAGAACACTTTGTACGTACAGGTTTAAGTTGCAAGTGGAAGTGTTTGTTTAATATACTACAGTGCTCCCATTGATAAGCAGCCAAACTTACCACCAGAAAGCAGCTCTCCTGTATAGTCCCTACTCATTACCTACTTGTTTTTGGACTAAGTATAAGCTCATGTTCTATTCCACTCATATATAAATCAAACATAAGTAGCTCTTTTGAAGAACTTATCTTTTTGTCTTTCATTTTCAAACCAAAAAGGAAGTGGTTTTCATTTTCTCATAAGATGTTTGCTTCTAATTTCCTCAGAAATAGCTTCAAGGTCCACCAATATACTATATGTCACCAACTTCAACATTCTAAAGTTTATTCCAAAATACCTCAATCTTTTAACAAAATTAAGACTATTGAGCTGAATAAGCTATACACTCCTAGCAGGTTATATTCATCATCATCTGCTTCTTCCAATAATAAAGTTAATAGGTTCATAGGGTGGTACTTAGAAATGCTCAACTCTAGGCCCATTCTCACCAAGACCATCACTTGCACTCTTATTCTCACTGCTGCTGATTTGTCATCTCAGGTACTCAATTTGAAACTTGTTAGGTCAGTCATGCAAATCATCTGTATCCATTTTTCTTAATTCAGGCACATTTCATTTCAAACAAAAACTAGGAGATATAACAAACAATATTTATGGAAAAGTTGTAGTGAACCTGCATATAGTTGTTCGTTCTTTTTTGATAATTTATCAGACCAGATGATCTTGCGGTCGTTAGCACATTCCTGGGGAAATAAATAATACACTCAAATGTCTTACTACTAGAAAAGAGCACTTCACCATTTCTTGAATACAGAAGGCTGCAATTTGTTGGTTTCAGGAGTAAATAATTTCTTTATCATAACATAATTTTGAAGTGTTTGATCTTGTTTGTCATGTACAGCGGTGGATTTACTAACACGGGTAAACTTTTTCAACGAAGTTGTTACTCTTTCATTTGCTAAAAAATGGAACTTATATGGAGTATGTTCTATGACAAGCATTGTTCCCCTGTTTGTTTCACTTCTCGGCTTTACCTTTAAATGTATAACTTTCTTTATGTGCAATGTGGGGCTGATGACAATCTTATACTACATGTTAGTGATTTTTTTTTATACTGTCCACAGACAATTGCAGGGTCATGGTCAGAGCAGTATGATCTAATAAGAACATTAAGGATAGCTAGCTTTGGAGTGCTAATTTTAGGACCTTCACTTCATTTCTGGTACAATTCATTGTCAGCATTCCTTCCAGGGCGTGACGTGATCACAACATTGAAAAAGATAGCTTTAGGACAGATCGTCTACGGACCTACCATGAATGCTATCCTCTTCTCCATGAATGCTGCAGGACAAGGTACATAGCAATTCTTTTAATCCTGCTTTAAGATTTACTGTCTCACTTACGGATTACTATAAAAGTAGAATGAAATGGTAAATGCATACCTTGAAGATTTAGCAATTAGTCCTGCTTTAGAATTATTGCTGATGTACCATGATGTGTTGCAATTTTTTTTTCTTAATTAAAGAATCAGTGATTGAATTGGTATCAAAACTCCACTATGTGAGCTTCATATTGCCAGTCTCAAGCTCGGATAAAGAAGAGAATTGCAACAGGTTGTGTGCTAGTTTATAACTAGTCAAACCATGGTGAATCCTCTTAATACGAATACTAATACAAAGAATTCAGAGAGCAGGCACAAACTAGTTTGGCATTGTAGTGAAGTTGATTAGATGGAACTTTGTTGTCAAACCAACAATCGGAATAAGTGGTATCCACTTAAACTTTGTTATGTTAGCCCTTGAGCATATTTTGAACTGTTCCTTGAGCTTTGACTTACTCTTAGTATTGAGCTCCCTGCCTTGTTACTAACATTGAATGTCTGTATTTCTGATTTTTCCCGTGGTTTCTACACCAGGTGAAAGTAGTTCAGAGATTTTTGCCAGACTCAAACGTGACCTGGTTCCTACGGCTATTAATGGTCTTATGTACTGGCCCATATGTGATTTCATCACATTCAAATATGTCCCTGTTCATTTACAGGTATCCTCACGTACTCTTCTATGTATAGGTGAATTTTACACAACTTATATCAGATATATACTTTTTACCCCTCCACTTCATCAGAGAAGTATGGCTCTCTTTCCTTTTCATTAATAATGTGCATCGTTGAGATAGGTAACTGATTATATGTTATTTCTGTATTGACAGCCACTTGTTGTCAACACATTTTCTTATGTGTGGAATGTCTACCTGACGTACATTGCAAGCCAACAGAAAGTAGCTTCAGCATAACGATAGGCCGGATGCACAACTTTTGGAGTAATTCTCCTTACGCTGGCATGTTAGAGTGGTGGAGCAAATATCAGCAGAAGCAAAGATGTGTCGGATATATTTAGTAAACAAAAAAATGTCAGTTTTTTAGGCAGGTTCAGTTCAAGCAAATTTAAGAGCTGGGGATTGAAAATATAGCTACATTAACAACTAAAGCAAAGATGGTGCTATTGTTAGATGGACATTCAACAATTTAATTCCCGGCTCTCCCCCAACCCACACCTCCCCAATAAATGATACTCCAGTAGTACCTTTTTTTGTTTGCTTCTGTGTGTGCCTAAAAGTTCAATAATCGATCAATAAACTATGACTAAGTTTCAATTAGTTGAGATCGACTATTTGAATCCTTGATTCACTCTGCACTAGCTGTTCACCTACAACCTAAAAGGCTATATGAACCACCAATGCCATTTTCTTTAAATTGAGAATTCTGGAAGCTGTAGTGTACTTTCTTTTACTCCATAAATTCAAAAGGCTACTCAAAATGTAAAGCTAGCTGAAAGAAAAAAAGGAACACAATAAGACTGAACAAACCATAAAATTTCTATATAAAGTAATTTACTGATATGAAGTCTTGGACTCAAATGCTGTGCATTTCTTGGGAGTTCAAAGGCTGCATTTCTTGGAAAATATCAATCATCTCTGATTTACCTGCATCTGTGAAAAGATAACTTCTCAACTCCTCTTGCTCCTTACATGTAAAGTTTTCCATATTGACTCCCTTTAGCTTGTGCCTCCAACATTTTGATGGTAGAGATGCACAACAAATATTCTCATATTCATCTGATGCATCATCATATATAAACTTCAGGGTACTAATTAAGTCTGGATACTGTACAAAAGATAGGGTGTTCATTTGAGGAGAAATCCAAAGGAAACTATCAAGTGCTTCCACAATTGAGTAATTCTTTGAACCGCTGTAAAACATTAGATGCAAGCAATCAGTACCATAGAGTGGAGGAACCATGTGTTTTCTCATGTCTTTTGGTATAACGATCGCCTTCTCGGTGCTGCATAGTAACCTAATAGCCTTTGACTGCTTGAAGTTTCCTAGAAATTTCATGAGCATTGAGTACCAATGTCTATCAAGTGTTTTTGGGAAAGGGGACAAGTCGAGTTCAACTTTTAGCAAAACTGAAGCTTTTAGTTTGAGTGCTGGCAGTGGGTCAGAACCAGTACGATACGAGAATCTTGTTAAATTAGGAGTATCCAGTTCAGCAGAAATCAGATTTCCCCGTTCTACTCGGAGATGCTCAAGCTTGTCACTTGAGATCTTCAATGTCATCAATGCTCTGCAAGAGTCTAAGTGTAAGACTTCAAGGTTGGGTAGACTTGAAAAAAGGTTCTCTAACCATTCTTCAGTGACACCCACATAATTAAGGGTCAACTTTTTCAAAGCCTTGCAAGCAGTGACTTTTATTGCTACTTGTGTCGTCCAGAAATTACTACTCTCAATTTTAAGATCTTCAAGATTAGGTGCTACAATATCAACCATCTCGAATTCAGAATTAAGATAAGATAACGACCCACTCCTCAGTTTGGGCAAAGTTCCTGCAATTTGTAAACTGGTTAGTCCGTGAATTTCATCTAACTCAATATTCTCTAAACTAGGGCAGCTTTGACATATAGCTCGAATGAAGTGCTCGTCCAGAAATGTGTTACACAGGCTTAGCTTCCGCAAAGATGAAAACTTTATGCCATCCTGGGGCAATTCAAGCTTAAATCCACTTAACAAAAGAACATTTAGTTCTTTAGCAGCAAAGATGTGTTCAGGCAAAGTATTGTAACCATCATCAGGTTTTCGTACACTTAAAGTCAACTCTTTTATATTAAGCACCACGAGCGTCTTAATCCAATTATGAACGTAAGAGCTACAATCAAAAGATACTGCTGATAGCAAGAACTTTTGTATAGAAATATTCTTCTTCTGCCGCTTTGCTAGAATTTGATCCACAACATTCACAAGATCTGGTATTTTTTCTGATCGAATCATACAGCGGTTATGATCCTGACAGAAAAGCTCATAATCAAAATTATAGTAGGAGAGGGAACTCCAAGCACTATTCAAAGCCTTAGACAATGTACTCAATCGTGCACCCTCTTTAGCAAGAGGTAATAAACACAGAATTTTCTCCAAAATTGGCTCTGGCAATTCGGATAAACGATCCTCCGTTGCATCCATACATCTCTTTTTCATCACTGTCAATAATATTTTTGTCACTTTTGAGTTTTGACACAAAATTGTGGCCTCCTCCAAGGTCTCAGCCTGCCACACAGTATAAAGAAATACTTAATTTCTTTTTCTCAACCCTAAACGAGCATAAACCTAATTAGGTTTTGATTATAGACTGTTGGTATTATTTTCTTTTAATTCAATTGCGAGCATTATAAAGTAATGGACAAAATCCGGATTTTGTCCATTATTTTTTTGTCTAATATTGCTCAATGTATTATTGGATTCACGCCAAGTGTCCTATCAAGTTTTTAATGGTTGAGATATCTTTGTGCAATATATTTTTAAATGACATCACAACTTTTGTAAGAAAAATAATTAAAAAAATACTCAAAGTGACTTTAAATCCTTATGACACAAAAATATGAAACCCCTACATTTTATATCATTTAATATGTTATTTGTAAATTAATATTTACTAAGATTCACACAATTTTTTTTTTTTAAAAAAGAGAACAATTAGAACATGTCTAAATTCTTGCTGAAATATTTAGTTGTTTATGAGACCTAGTAGTAGCACAAAAGGTTGCTACCATCGACGTTTTATAAATGGCGGACTCACTTTGAGGATCTTTAAATTATTTTTTTTACAAAAATTGTGATGTCATTTAATTATATATTGCACAAAGATATCTCAACCATTAAATGTTTGATAGGACACTTGGCATGAATCCAATAATGCATTGAGCAATATTGGACAAAAAAGTAATGGAAAAAAAATAGATATCATAGGTTGGAATGTAAAGTTTAAATGTGTAACAAATATTTTCGGACAAGTTCAAAGAATAACTTATGTATTCTTATAAATAAATTAGAAGTCAATAGGAGTAAACTTTTGTTATGAAATCAATACGAGTATTTAATTAGCCTATTTATTAGTCATACGGGTAGTCTTCAATCACTAAGCTCTCGGCAATTTTTCCAGTTGGCTACTTGCTAATTGCCATCAGATATCCTCTCATCAAGTAAGCCTCGATACTCAATTTCTCCTCTCCTGAAAATTTATTTAGTTTTGTATTTGTTTATTTGACTACAAAATATTAATTTTTAATAACTTCTCTCGGTTTTATTTGCTTTTAGTCGTAAACTGGTTTTGTATTTGCTTTTGTTTAAACGTTGAGATACCTTAATCTTCTGTATTCTTATGCTTTGTGCCAAATTCCAAGTTTTTTTCCCCTTATTTTGTTGTATGTTTTTTGTTGTGTGAGATTGATCTTTGATAAAGATGCCTACGGAGGCTAACGAGAGCTCTTGCTTGTGACATTAGTTCGTGCCCCCGACAAAACAAAACTAAAAACACACCTATGTTGTTTGGTATACTTTTTCGAAATTGCCTTGTATTATTAGTAGCATTAAAAGGTTAAAAGCACAATTAAGATCGTATTTGCAGTGGACTCTTGGATACGCACAGTATAAATAAGAATTTATTATGTTACTGTAGGTTAGTAACATAGTTGGTTTTGGCTAGACTTCATCTATAGACCTTAAAGTACTTGAGTACAATTTGTATCATTAGTAGTTGAATTTGTGAATAGGAGTACACACGTCAAACAGACAAAATAAATATGTATGTATATTGTGTGGCAGGAGCCCTCTGAAGTAGCCAGAAATTCTGTGTCAACAAGTGAGAATATACCTTTGACAATGATGAAAAAGAAAACAGTGGATGTGGCAATGGATCGTATATCCAAGTTGCCAGAGCCAATTTTGCAGAAAATTCTGTCTTTATTAATTCTTGCAAAAGATGCTGCACGATTGAGTACATTGTCCAAGACTCTGCATAGTGCTTGGAGTTCCCTCTCCTGCTTAAATTTTGGTGATGATTTTTTCTATCATGAGGGGTCAGATAACCGCTGGATACTTTCAGAATATATACCAGAGCTTGTGAATGTTGTGGATCAAGCTCTAGCAAAGCGGCAGAAACAGAAGATTTCTATACAAAAGTTCTGGCTAACAGTACCATCTTCTCATTGGAGCTCTTATGTCCATAATTGGATAAAGACCCTGGTATCACTTAATATCAAAGCGTTGATTCTAAGCGTAGAAAAATCTGACGACGGTTCCAACACTTTGCCTGAAGAAATCTTTGCTGCCAAAGAACTAAATGTTCTTGATTTACTTGGATTTAAGCTTGAATTACCCATGTTTAACCTAAATCCGGTTTTAGGCCAATTAACAATTAAATTTATATTTGCGGAGTCACGATCAATAGTTGAGATTAAAGATCTACGCAATTAATCAAATAATAGTAATGCAAGGCGTAAAGAGTAAAGCATAAATGTAAACGATCAAGAATAAACGTATCGTTTCCTCTGACGGTTGGCGGTAGCCGCGTCGGATGATTCGATTATTGAATTTGTTGATTTACGCAAGAGCAAGTAGTGCGATTTTATAACTGTGAAAAGAGTATGTTCGAACGCAATAGAGATAGTAATTTTATTGATAGTAATTGCAGGAAGTAAAGTTGTTACAATTCGGCTATGATGAACGCTATTTATAGATTCTGGATGGCGTCTGTTGAGATAGTAGCCGTTGGGGATAAGGCCCTTCAAAAAGGGTAACCGTCGGGTGTCTTATCCTGAAGGGTTGTAACCGCTGAGTGACCGTTTGCTGAATGGTCGCACCCCGTATTGCTGGTAACCGCTGGTTCAAATCGTGCTGATCGTTAACAAGCTTAGTAACTTCTTCGGGGTCTGCCCGTAGGAAGTATCTGTCCGAGAAGATGTCTGTCCGGCGACACGTCAGTTTGCGCCACGTTGACGACACGTGTCACCTGCCAAAGTCTATTCAGTTTTTATCCAATACAGATAGTCCCCGCACTTCTCGGGCAGAGTATCTGTCCGAGGAGTGGATGAGAGTTTTGGCGGGAGTCTTTGCAAACTTTTTGTCTTCTTATGATGTAATCTTGATGACGTGCGATTCTGATCCGATTGATGATAAGCCTCTGTGACGTGCGCATTAAATGCGCCGCACGGAAAAGTAACTGTGACCTGCACGTCTGTGGCACTGCAGTTTATACCGAAATGACTACTGCGTTCCCCGAGGGTAAAAAGCAATAATTTTAACCGCCTATCTCCACGTGCGCACGTCGCTTGTGGGATACGAAGTGACTGCAGCTTTCCAGGGTAATGATAACGCTACAAAGCATTGATTAACCCTATTTCTTTATCGACGGTTGGATCTGCGAGTGGCTCGTCTGATAGCCTCCACGTGTCCTTGAAGGAGGCTAGGAGTCCGCACCAGGACTCCTATAAATAGGAGTTCCCTTGACGAGAGACTTTTTACTTACTCCTTATTTCCTTTGTGCTGTTCTTTGAAAAACCCTTGATTTATTTCTTGAATTTTCTTGACAACTCCATCTTTCTTCTGAAATTATGTCTTCGAGATCTAGAAGAAACTTGAATTTTGACGCCGCTGGTAGCTCGTCGGCCACCCCCAGGCCGCGGGCTTCTCAGGCTACTGCCGCTGAAGTAATCTCCAAAAAGTGGGGTGAGCTTGAAGCGGATTGCAATGTTAAGGCCTTCCATAACAAGGAAGGTGACACGCGTAATTGGCCAGCATACAGATTCAAATCGGGGATCACAACGGAAGTGATTCCTCGAGTGAGGATAGATTGTGACTGGGACGATAGAATCCCCTTACTGCCAGTTGCTGACGGAGAGAACATCACATCGCACCGGGCTGGGTGGACAGCCATCGGTACTTATCCTTTTACGGTAGGGTGTAGGCTGCCCCTGCATCCTGTGCTGGACAGACTCTGCAGGGAATACCTTCTCTGCCCGGGGCAATTGAGCCCCAGTGTGCATAGAATAGTCGCACTTCTGGACTGGTTTGCTACTAAGACTGACCAGTCCTTTGAATACAAACACTTTATTTCTTTGTACAGCGTCCAGATTTTCAAGGACGGGTACGTGAACGTCAGGATGCGAGGGAGCAAGGGTTTGGTGCGCAGCTCCGAGGATACCAGCGATCGGGGTTGGGTGCACCGATACCTGTTTGTGCGCTCCTCTGCTTTGACGTTTGACGACAAGGCACATCTTCCAGAAGTCTGGAACAAAGCACGTAAGTCCCCGAATATCTTCGAGCACATTTTATTTTTCCTTCTTTTTTATGATCGATTTTTCTTTGTGCAGCGGTCAAGCGACCCTACGACGGGCTCATAACCGTAGATGAGCTAACGGCGTGGGTCGAGCCGATTTTGGCACGATTTGAGCCAGTGAAAAGAGAATGGGCTCACTTTGCTTCTCACAAGGGTCTGACCGTAAAACATCACGGTAAGAATATCTCCCCTTCTTCAATAATTATTCCCCGTGAGTTTCTCCTGTGACTGACCGTTTTGCCTTTGTCGCAGGTCTTGGTACTTCAGGGAACTTTTTCCCGGCTCCTCCTCAGGACGTCCCCACCGAACCTGTCGCCGACCCTCTTGCCGAAGCTGACGCTATATTGGCTTCGGCTGGTGCTTTGCGCAGCAGGGAAGGTGGTGAGGCGCTTCTGTCCGAGGGGTTGAGTCCTCTGTCAAGGAAGAGGAAGAGCCATGCCGAAGGCGGGTCGCGGAAGAAGTCCGCTCGCAAGGCTTCCGCGTCCGCCGGACAAACTTCGGCGACTGGTGGTGACCCTTCGGTGAGGGCGAGTGCCCAAGAGCCCATGATGACAGATACCGGAGTACCTGCAGATGTTCCCGAGTCTGCACGGGGAGAGGGTCCGGCCCAGGAGGTCATACATTTGTCAGATACTGAGACTGAGACAGATGTTCCTCTTAGGCGGAGGCCCCATCTCCGTAGTGATCAGAGAAGGACAGAGGAGGGAGCTGCCCGATCCTCGCCAGGGAGTCCCCGAGTTGGTGGCGGGGAGGAGGCAGGTCCTTCCCGTGCGGATAAGGGCAAAAGGAAGGTTGGAGAAGAAGAAGGAGAAGAAGAAGGAATAGGAGAAGGAGCAAGTGAAGCAAGAAGAGAGACAGCCGGGGGAGAAGCCAGGGAAGAGGTCTCCCAAGAGGGTAGCCAGGGTCCTCGGGTTTTTCGTTTCGAGGACTTTGAAAATGTGGCTTCTGAGGGAGCAAACCCGGTTTTCCTCCGTGAGTGCGAAACCATGGACCCAGAGGCGGAAGGTGACTCCAACCTTTCGTCCTCAAGGTTTGTCTGGCTGTCAGCTATATCGGAGCAGACGGAGCTGAGCGACATCAAGGGGGTTCGCTACAAGTTTGGGCCGAACTACCCTTCCGAACAGGCGAGGGAGCCCAAGCTTTGCGAGAGAAAGCATACCCTGAGAATCGCTCCGGAGGCCAACCTGGTGGCCAGGCCACGCGGTTTGGTGAAGGCAATTTCCTCGCTTCTCGGTCCTCGAGAGGAGTGGGTGCTAAGAGACCTGACCGACGAAGAACTGGCCTTCCAGATTGCCTCCGACTCTGCCCGAGTAAGTTTTTTTTTTTTTTTTTTTTTTGTGTCTTTGCAAAAACCTTCTGCTGTCCCAGGGTTTCTAACTATGAATTGTTTGACGTTTCAGTCAAGCATGCTGGCTGCTGAGATTATGTTTCGCTCCCGGCTGAACAATGCCAACCAGGTGGTGGAAGTGAAGAAAGAATTGCTCGAGGCTCTGAAGGAGAACAGGTCCTTGATCGAGCAGTGTGGTTTCCTCGGTAGGGAAGTTAACCGGTTAACGGATGTTAACAATACCCGTGTTGAACAGATCAACGCCCTTACCGTGGAAAAGGACCGTCTTTCTGAAGAGAAAGAGGGGTTCGCACGCTCTGTCGAGAGGTTAGAGAGACTCCTTGGCGAGTGCCAAGATTGCTTGAATATTGCCAGTGATGAACGCGCAACTCTTGAATTGAATTTGCAGAGGGCATGCGAGGAGTCAACCAAGGCCCGTTCTGAGCTTCAAGCCGCCAGAGATCAGGTTGCCCAGTCGATGGGCGTGCAGGCCACTTTGACTAAGGATTTGGCAAACTTGCGCGATCATTCCGAGATCAAGACTAAGCTGGCCGTTCTTGAGGCCAAACGTGCATTGTTAGCGCAAATCCGGTCTGGGCAGGTTGACGTTGACGCGATGCTGCATGCGACGAAGAGTGCTATTCAGCGAGTGCAACAGGCATTGGGTCTCTCTCCTGAAGAGTCGAGCGACGGTGATGGTGATGGTGATGGGGAAGACGAAGAATCAGGGAGTGATGACGGGGCTAACGGAGCTGGTGCGTTAAGCCCTGGTCACGGCCCTTCAAATTGAAATTTTTCTTTGAATTTGATGTATTTTTGTTCTGTCCGGCGAGAGCGCTCGCCGGACTTTTGTTGGATGGGCAGGAGTTTACTAGGAACTTCTCTACCCTTTGGCCGGTACGTTTGGCCTTTTAATACACTCTGCGAACTTCTGTCAGCCATTTTTGGCATTTTTGTAAATTCTCAGTTTAATGTATATATGCAATCTTCAGATCCATTCAGTGACTATGTTTAGTTTGAACTTTTGATCTTTTTGTATGCATGTGCTTGTGGATTTTATGCCTTAGGACTGCTTTCCAAACTTTATTAAGTTTGTACTTCCTCAGGCTTTCCCAGATGCTTTGAACTCCCACCTTTATTAGGCAAAAGTTGTAAGTTGTAAATAGTCTGACCGAGCTCAGGTCGTTTTAATGTTCTGGCCGGATTGTTTGGCCTTGTGAGCGACTCCTCTTATTTGCTGTGGAAGTCCTGTCACATGAAGGTTTTATTTTGTGAACGACCCCTCTTATTTGCCGTGGAGGTTTTGTCACGCAGAAAATGAAAATTTTGCCTGCCAGTAAGCTAGGTCTCATGCCTGTATGAAGGTCTTTCCTGGCCTGCCAGTAAGCTAGGTCTCATGCCTGTATGAAGGTCTTTCCTGGCCTATGGGGCCCTCACCATCCCCCTTGTTTTCATGTTGGAACACGTAAGGTGGCAATATGAAAAGAGTTGTCGGTGAGTTGTTTATTGAACACATATAACCAAACGTGGAGTGTGTCCGTTGTGGGACTCGAACCCACAGCCGCGAAGTTGAAGAACTTCGAGCTCTGCCAGTTGAGCTAAACGGATCTGGCCTTGTTCAGGCCGTTAGTACCATTTAGAAAGAATGTATAAAAGAGAGAAATCTCATGTAAATGTAAAAGTAAGCATTTCTATATAAGCATGCAAGTAATGGCTTATAAGTACGGGCAGAAGTAGCAAACTTTTTTATGCAAGGATAGAAAAAGAGATTTTTGCGAGGGGATAGAATAACTAACCGTCCCTGTTGGTTAAAAATGATACCTCTTGAGATGTATTACGTTCCAGCTATTCGGGATGATCGAACCGTCTGGTCGGGCCAAACGATAAGACCCCTTGCCGGCTGAAGCGATCACCTTGTATGGTCCTTCCCAGTTAGGGCCAAGCTTTCCCGAGTTCGTCTCTTGTGTGCTCTGGGAAACTTTTCTGAGTACAAAGTCCCCGACTTGGAAGCTCCGTACGCGCAGTCCCCGATTGTAGTACTTCTCGACTCGCTCTTTTTGCGCCACCACTCGTATGAGGGCCAATTCTCGGCGTTCCTCGAGGAGATCCAATTCTTCGGCTAGATTTACTGAGTTCGACTGTTCAGTAGCATGTGCGTATCGCAAACTTGGTTCGCCTATCTCAACTGGGATCAGGGCGTCTGCACCGTATACCAGTGAGTAAGGGGTTTCCCCAGTACTCATTTTTACCGTAGTGCGATAAGCCCATAGTACTCCAGGCAGCTCCTCGACCCAGCATCCCTTCGCCTGTTCAAGGCGTTTTTTAAGAGAGTCAACGATGATCTTGTTGGTAGATTCGGCTTGCCCGTTGGCGACAGGATGATATGGAGAAGAGGTGATTCTCTTAATGTGCAGATCTTCGAGGAACCTTGTTACTTTCTGGCCGACAAATTGCGGCCCATTGTCCATGACTATTTCCTTTGGTGCTCCGAAGCGGCATATCACAAAACGCCAGAGAAAGTCGATGACCTCTGTCTGTCGTACCTTCGAATATGCTGCCGCTTCGACCCACTTTGTGAAATAATCTGTGATGATCAGCAGGAAACGCAGTCCACGGGGTGCCGTGGGGAGAGGACCAACGATGTCTATCCCCCACTTCATGAAGGGCCAGGGGGAGACTATCGAATGCAGTGGTTCGGCTGGTTGATGGAGGAGATGAGCAAATCTCTGGCATTTGTCACATTTCCTGACGAACTCGTTGGCATCCTTCTCCATTTTGTCCCAATAGTAACCTGCGCGTATCAGCTTTCGAGTCAACGCCTTGCCACCGGAGTGATTCCCGCAACAGCCTTCGTGGACCTCTCTCATCACATAATTGATCTGACTCGGCCCAAGACATTTTGCGAGAGGTCCTGCGAACATTTTGCGGTACAATTCGCCGTTAAGGATGGTGTACCGAGCTGCTTTTATTCGAAGTTTACGAGCAGCCTTTGCATCTGCGGGGAGAGTTCCATGAATGAGATAGTTTGTTATCTCATTCCTCCAATCCCAGGTAGTACTGATGGTATTGACTTCGAATCTTCCTCTGTCCATGGAAGTGTAGAGAAGTTGAACGACAGCCGAAGAGCTAGCTGCTCCTATCTCTGCAACAGATCCCATGTTTGCGAGAGCATCAGCCTCGTGATTTTCCTCTCGTGGGATTTGAACTGCTTCCCAGGTATCGAGCTGTGCCAGGAGTTCTTTTACACGGCCAAGGTATGCCAGCATCCTAGGTTCTCGTGCAACGAAGCCCCCATTGACCTGATTGATTACCAATTGGGAGTCGCTTTTTAACTTGACTATGGTTGCTCCATAGTTCCGTGCCAATTCCAATCCTGCAATAACGGCCTCATATTCGGCCTCATTGTTAGTAATGAAGGGGCATTTGATAGCTTGCCTTACCGTTTCCCCGGACGGAGCAACGAGGAGCAGCCCAAGTCCTGATCCCTTCACGCTCGAAGAACCGTCCGTGTGGAGGGTCCAGGTACCCGGAGCCTGTCCAGCGTAGAGTATGGCTTCCTTTTGTGCTTCGGGGTACACATTCATGCTGAAGTCTGCCACGAAGTCTGCTAAGACTTGTGACTTTATTGCTACTCTAGGCTGGTAAGTAATATCAAATTCGGATAATTCTATGGCCCATTTTACCAATCTTCCTGAAAATTCCGGTTTATGCAGGACGTTTCGTAAAGGAAAGGTAGTAACTACGACTATAGAATGACTTTGAAAGTACGGGCGCAATTTTCGGGCAGCAGTTACTAGAGCTAAAGCCAATTTTTCTAAAGGTTGATAGCGAGTTTCTGCATCAATTAAAGCTTTGCTAACATAGTAAATAGGAAGTTGTTTACCTTTTTCTTCCCAAACTAGTACTGCGCTTACCGATGATTCGGAGACTGCCAGGTAAATTAACAGCTGCTCGCCTTCCACAGGTGTTGTGAGTAGTGGAGGGTTAGATAGATACTTCTTTAGATCCCTCAACGCCTGCTGACATTCAGGAGTCCATTCGAACTCCTTATTTTGCTTTAAGACATCGAAGAAGCTTTTGCAACGGTCAGACGACCGTGAGATGAATCGCCGTAGAGCTGCTACTCTCCCTGTCAGCCTCATGACCTCTTTCTTATCGCGAAGCACGTCTGGGATTGACTCTATAGCCTTAATCTGAGCGGGATTGACTTCAATGCCTCGCTGAGAAACAATGAATCCCAGAAACTTCCCCGATCCGACTCCGAAAGCGCATTTCTCTGGATTCAACTTCATGTTATATTGATCCAGAATTCGGAAAGCCTCTTTCAGATGGGCCGGATGGTCTTCTGCCCGTTTGGATTTTATCAGCATATCGTCAATGTATACTTCCATGGTTTTTCCGATGTGATCATGGAACATTCGATTGACCAAACGCTGGTAGGTTGCACCTGCATTCTTCAATCCAAAAGGCATGACTTTATAACAATACGTACCTCGACAAGTTATGAATGCCGTCTTTTCTTGGTCGCTGGGATCCATCAGTATCTGGTTGTATCCGGAGTATGCGTCGAGGAAAGTTAATACTTCGTGCCCGGCTGTTGCGTCGATCAGCTGATCTATCCTGGGAAGAGGGTACGAATCCTTTGGACAGGCCTTATTCAGATCCGTGAAGTCAATACAGACTCGCCACTTGCCGTTCTTTTTAGGAACGACAACCACGTTCGCCAACCAGTCTGGGTACTTAACTTCACGTACCGAACCGATCTTCAACAGCCGGTCGACCTCGTCGTTGATTACCTGGTTTCTGAAGGCTCCTTGTTGGCGCGTCTTCTGCTTTACCGGCCGGTGGTATGGATCAACGTGCAACCTGTGAGTGATAATATCAGGAGAAATACCTGTCATATCCGCATGGGACCAGGCGAAAGTTGTGTGGTGCTCCTTGAGGAACCGCAGGATATCTCCCCACAGGCGTTCGCTCAATTCGGTCCCCAGGTATACTTTTCGCTCTGGCATATTGGTGAACAGCTCTTCAGGCTCCAAGGCTTCTACCGTCGGCATGTGTCCTTCCTTCTCGTCCATTTTGGCGATGAACTCCGGGACGTCGTATCGGATTTCTTCAGGTGCAGCGTCCGGTCCCGGGTGCTGTAATTGCTATTTGCTCTCCTCGGGTAACCTGAGGGCCACCGAGTAGCAATCTCGTGCAATGCGTTGTTCTCCTCGGACTTCCCGTATTCCCCATTCGGACGGGAACTTCACCACTTGATGATATGTAGAAGGGACAGCTTGCATGTCGTGGATCCAAGGTCTGCCCAAAATGATGTTGTAGGCTAGATCCGCGTCGACGACATGGAAGGTAGTCTCCTTCGCTACCCCTTCCGCTAGAGTAGTCAATGTGATCTCTCCGAGAGTCTTTTCGCTTGAGTTGTTGAAGCCGGAAAGAACTCGAGAGATCGGCACAATCTTATCTGATAGTTGTGTTTCATTCACGACCCGTGCCTGGATGATGTTGGCAGAGCTGCCCGCGTCAACGAGCACTCTCTTTACGTCGAATTCTGCCACTCGTAGCGTTATGACTAACGCGTCGGCATGCGGAAACTGAAGCCCGTCAGTGTCGGACTCTTCAAAGGTGATTGCAAGCCTCTGTCCGAGGTCGTTTGTTGTTGGTAATGGAAACTTTCGCATACTTTTTGGCTGTGAAGGTAACAGAATCCACCTCGATTCCACCCGAGATAACATTGACCGTTCGTTTCGGGGAGGAAGCTCGTGGCGGACCTGGCTTGTTTTGCTGAGCCTTTGCGTGGGTTTGTTTCCCTTTCTCCGTCAAAAATTCCTTCAAGAATCCCTGCTTCAACAGATGAGCGATCTCGTACCTTAAGGCTTTGCAGTCTTCGGTAGTGTGCCCATGATCGCGGTGGAACTCGCAATATACGTCTTGGTTCCGCTTGCTGGGATCAGTCTTCATATCCTTCGGCCATCTGACTCTTTCTCCCATGCCTTTGAGCACAGCCACGACATCTGATATTTCAATGTTGAAACTAGGCAGGCTGGGCAGGCTGGCAGACTGAGAACTCTCCCCTCGGGACAGCCCTCTGTTGTTGTTGCGGTTGCGGCCTTTGGAATTGTTCCGCGATTTGTCGGGGTACGGCTCGTACCGTGCGCCTGATTTCTCCACGTCCGCCTTTCCTCCAGACCCGCTGTTACGAGCTTGAGGTTTTCCCCGAGCAGCACCTGTTCCAATCAGCTTGTCTTCGTCGATACGTACCTTAGAGTTGTAACGATTGTAGACATCCGACCAACTGGCTGCTGGAAACTCCCGAAGAGACTCGTAGAGTCTTCGCGTGGCTTCTGAACTCCTGATGTCCAGGATGTTGGTGAATGCGATCGCTGCCCACCTGTCCGGTACTTTGGGGAGCATCATACGTTCTCTCTGGAACCGGTCCACATACTTGCGAAGTGACTCATCGGGCCTCTGCTTGATTTCGAAGATGTCTTCTACTCGGGTCTCCGTCTTTTGGGCACCCGTGTGAGCCTTCACGAACAATTCAGCCATTTCTGCGAAGGATCCAATAGAGTTTGGGGGCAGCATCGAATACCACCGCAGGGCCCCGTCTGCCAGCGTCTCTACGAACTTTTTCAATTGCACGGACTCGATCTCCTCGTCGGTGAGATCACTGGCTTTTATGAAGTTGCTGAACATCATGAGGTGATCGTTGGGGTCAGATGTTCCTCGATACCTCGGGATGTTGGGCATTTTGAACGTCTTAGGTATCGCCTTCGGGGCAGCCTCCTTCTTCCAGGGCCGTTGCGAGTAGCGCTGAACATCAACTTTCTTCAGCGTGGGCGGGGCGCCTGGAATCTGGTCAATTCTCTCGTGGAGAGCTTTTTGGAGTGCCTCCTGGCTTTCTTTGAATTGTTTGGTGAGAGTTTCCACGACAGAGCTCATATCTGTAGGTGTCGAAGATTCCGTATGCGGATTCTGATTTGCCTGAGCCGCTGGGTCTGCAGTACCGCTATTCTGATTTGCTTGAGCCGCTGGGTCTGCGGTACCGCTACCATTGTTGCGCTCTCCTCCCCGTCTTGATGTATGGGAGGACGGGACATTGGCTGCGTTGGCCCCTGCCGTTGGGGGATTGTTCGCCCGGAGAGAGTTTAGTGCTTCGTTGATTTGCCTGTTTATCTCCGTCTGCTGCTGCATAAAATCACGGAAAGCTCCCTGCAAGTTCCCTTGGTCGGGGGAGAGGCTCCTATGCCGTCGTCTCCTAGGTGGAGTGTGGCTCTGAGAGCGTTCACGTCGATCTGGTCTGATCGATCTACGGGCAGACTGTTGTTGTTGCCCGTCAGACGAAGGGTCGGGAGAATACTCGGGAACCAGATTATGTACCTGTTGCACATCATCATTGGATCTATGGGAAGGGGAGTTTACCTGTTGTCCGCCCACAATGGTTTGCTGGGCACTGTCGTCTGCCATGTTAGTTGTGAAACAAAGAGATAAACAGAGATAGATATAACGCTAAAGGTAGACTTTTCAACCTACGAAAGCTATTGACCGGCTCCCACTGTGGTCGCCAAATTGTTTAACCTAAATCCGGTTTTAGGCCAATTAACAATTAAATTTATATTTGCGGAGTCACGATCAATAGTTGAGATTAAAGATCTACGCAATTAATCAAATAATAGTAATGCAAGGCGTAAAGAGTAAAGCATAAATGTAAACGATCAAGAATAAACGTATCGTTTCCTCTGACGGTTGGCGGTAGCCGCGTCGGATGATTCGATTATTGAATTTATTGATTTACGCAAGAGCAAGTAGTGCGATTTTATAACTGTGAAAAGAGTATGTTCGAACGCAATAGAGATAGTAATTTTATTGATAGTAATTGCAGGAAGTAAAGTTGTTACAATTCGGCTATGATGAACGCTATTTATAGATTCTGGATGGCGTCTGTTGAGATAGTAGCCGTTGGGGATAAGGCCCTTCAAAAAGGGTAACCGTCGGGTGTCTTATCCTGAAGGGTTGTAACCGCTGAGTGACCGTTTGCTGAATGGTCGCACCTCGTATTGCTGGTAACCGCTGGTTCAAATCGTGCTGATCGTTAACAAGCTTAGTAACTTCTTCGGGGTCTGCCCGTAGGAAGTATCTGTCCGAGAAGATGTCTGTCCGGCGACACGTCAGTTTGCGCCACGTGGACGACACGTGTCACCTGCAAAGTCTATTCAGTTTTTATCCAATACAACCCCATGGTGGCATAAAGTTTTCATCTTTGCAAAAGCTAAGACTCTGCAACACATTTTTGGATGAGCACTTTATTCGAGCTGTATGTGAAAGCTGCAGTTGCTTAGAGGAGTTAAGTTTAATTAAATTTCATGGACTAACCAGATTACAAATTGCTGGAACTTTACCCAAATTAAGGAGGGTTTGGTTGACTTGTCCTTCTCAATTCCGGATGGTTGATATTGTAGCACCTAATCTTGAAGAACTTAACATTACGAGCTTCTTTTGGATGCTAGGAGTAATTGAAATAACTGCTTGCAAAGCCTTGAAGAGTTTGTCCCTCCGTCGTGTGGGTGTCACTGACAAATGGTTGGAGGACCTTTTACCTAATCTACCAAACCTTGAAGACTTACGATTAATCATTTGGAAGTACTTGATGGAAATGAAGATCTCAAATGACCGGCTCAAGCATCTTGTAGTATCGGGGTGCTTTCATCTGATTTCTGTTCAACTGGATACTCCGAATTTAACTAGCTTCTCATATACTGCTTATCGTCATTACCTCCCAACACTCAAACTGATGAAATCTTCAGTTAATTCGCTAAAAGTTGAAGCCGACATTTATAAGCTCAAACAATTTCTTAGAAATTTCAAGCAGTGGAAGGCTGTTAAGTTATGGTGTGGCACTGATGAAGTGATAGTTCTACCAGATGACCTAGAGGGTACGCTGCCGAAGTTTATAATACATGAAGATGACGAAACATGTTGTGCATCTCTACCTTTAAAAAGATGGAGGCAGGAATTAGAGAAACGCAAAATGGAAATATATACACGTATGCAGGAAGAGGAGTTGAGCTATTATCTTTTTGACAAATGTAGGTATAGCGGAGATGATTGATGTTTTTTTCCAATAAAAGCACCGTCTGAGTCGTAAGCTAAATTTCACTTCAATAAGTTATATACTGAATTTAAATTCGTGTTTTCTTTGGTCTTATTGTGTCTTTGTCTTCTTTTCAACGTTCTTTATAAATTTGTGCATGCCTGGTTACATAATGTACTGAAGTTGAGTTGCCTCTGGATTGATGGAGATTGGAGACTATACTTAAGCTTACAGCCATTTTTTTAAAAATGGGAATGGTGGTTTTTTTTTTTTTTTTTAACTAAAATCAAAAGCTTCCCTTGTTGAGAGGGGTGTTAAGGCATAGACCTCTACATGTGAATAAATAGGCAACAAATATATAATCGAGTTACAGCCGTAGAAAATTAAGGAATGAACATGCTCACTCTAGATCAAATAAAGAGAAAAAAAAGAAAGACAAGAAGAAGGAATTAGGGGTTAATCCTTTAACAATTAAGCTAACAGAAAGGAGAATGAACAAATGTAGAATCAAACTGATCTGATTCAATATTAGTTTCGACCATCTTAACCTATGTCTTTCTTTCTTCCTGATTCTGAAGCTAACGAGGCTAGCCCTTTCCATTCTAAAAGACCCTCTAGCACCATGAGGAAGATCTTGAACTGTATTGAACTCTTGAGATACCTCTCCATGTAGTTTCTCTAAAATGTTTTGGATTTGACAGATCCAATGTTGCATTTTCCAAGAAGTGTTGATCTTTCCAGAAATAATCTCGACAATCAACTTCGAGTCCATTTCAAGAATAACTCATTCAAGGCCTCTATCATTACATACTTGTAAACCTAGAATTGCAGCGTGAACTTCAGCACTGTTATTAGTGCAGTAAACTAGTGATTCTGAAAAGGTCACAATCAAATCAGCCCTTCCATTTCTAATAACAATAACAACACCAGCTTTCTTCTTCTTTTCTACAGAAATTCCATCAGTATTGGCTTTGTAGAACTTCCATCAGTATTGAAGCAAACCATATTGATGATTTTTCACACAAAAACTACTGGTTTATTATTCGCCTGAAAGTATGAACAAATACGTGTTCCAAAGATGTTTAGACCTCATATTACATGAATAAAGAATATGTGATGAACAATTTTATTTTATAGTTAACAAGTCCAAGAAGATCTCATACTATGATAATTAATATTTATACAATTATTATACGAGCCTTAAATAAAATAAAAATTAAATGATTACTTAAAAATTATCAAGAAAAAGTGAATTGTTAATCAGTTTAACAAAAAAAAAAGGTATAAATGTAATAAAGGCAATATAATCTCCTTTGTACTATTCTCACTTGTAAAAAGAAAAAAGAATACAAAATTTTTGGTATTTTTACTATAAATATTTTTATGGTAAAAATATAAAAAAGACAATACATTTATGGTACGAATGATTACCGTAAATATATCGTAAATTTGATTATGGCTGTTGTAGAGAGATAATTTTATAAAGAGTATATTGCTATAATGAACGCCTGAAAAATTGGTTCTAGAGAAAACTAGGCCATTATACCGAAATAATGTTACAACGAGGTGCTGTTATAACGAGGTTTGACTGTAATACAAATAGATTAATTTTAAGGCTTAACTTACATCAAAACCAAAACAAGCTGTTAGGTTAGGCCAGTAATACAAATAGATTAATTTTAAGGCTGAACTTACATCAAAACCAAAACAAGCTGTTAGGTTAGGCCATAAGTTGAGTCTATATACAAAACGAGTTCATCCATGCTCTTGAAACCTAGAGATCCATTAAAATTCTACTCCACCTAAGCCCTAGCTCCTGTATACATTGAAAAAAATAAACATCTTGAAAATTCTCAAAAGTCTTGTTTTGTGTATTTTAAAAGATTTGCTGCCAACAGTATTGCGGTCTGTGAAATTGGAATAAACACGAAAAACAAAGGATATTTTTATCAGGTAAATACTTTTTTATTTCTTTTTCTTAATTTCTGATCAATGTGATTATGGTTTATGCACAATACTGAATAAAATTATACAGAAGAAGAAAGTCTTTTGACTAGGTTCTTACTAATCTTATTTGCATCATTGCATGTATGCTTTGTTTTCCAATATATCAAAAATTCTCTCTTTGACTAAATTCTTTACTATTCTTATTTTGCATCATGAAATTACACATGTGTAGGAGGTAGAGAAAGTTCTCCTTTTATAACTTTTTGTAACCTGAATTACAAACCTAAGAGAATATTGTCTTTTTCTTAAGTTTTCCAGTTGGACGTTTGGTTCTCAATCTCAAAACCATTAGACAAATTCATAAATATTTCCTTTAACTGTGTGGCAGGCTGAGACCTTGAGGTGGCCAGAAATTTTGTGACAAAAGTGAGAAAACATTTTTAACAGTGATGAAAAAGAGAAGGATGGATGCAACAGCGGATCGCATATCCGAATTGCCAGAGCTAATTTTGCATCATATTATGTCTTTCCTTCTAGCTAAAGATGCTGCACTATTGGCTACAATGTCCAAGGCTTTGAATAGTGCTTGGAGTTCCCTCTCCTACTTAAATTTTGGTTATCATTTTTTGGACAAGAGGATGACCGCAGGATACTTTCATCCGAAAAAAATACCAGAGCTTATGAATGTTGTGGATCAAACTCTAGCAAAGCGTCAAAAGCAAAAGATTTCAATACAAAAGTTCTGGCTAAAATTACCATCTGCTGGTTGGAGGTCTTACACTTATAATTGGATTAAGACACTCGCAGCTCTTAATATCAAAGAGTTGATTTTAATTGTACCAAAACTTTATTATAGTTTCCACACTTTGCCTGAAGAATTCTTTGCTACTAAAGAGCTAAATGTTCTTGAATTACGTGGATTTAAGCTTGAATTGCCCCCTCAGGGCATAAAATTTTCATCTTTGCAAAAGCTAAGCCTCTCTAATACATTCGTGAACGAGTACTTTATTCGAGCTATATGTGAAAGCTGCCCTGGTTTGGAGAATATTATTCTAAATGAAATTCACGGACTAACCAGTTTACAAATTGCAGGAACTTTACCCAAACTGGGGCAGGTTCTATTATGTTGTCCTGATGAAATCCAGATGGTTGATATTGTAGTACCTAATCTTGAAGATCTTCAAATTGCGAATCAAAACTGGAAGCTGCTAGAAGTAAATGGAATGACTGGTTGCAAAGCCTTGAAAAAATTGTACCTCTGTAGGGTGGGTGTCACTGACAAAGGGTTAGAGGACGTTATTTCAAGTCTACCCAAGCTTGAGGACTTGTTCTTACATAGATGTGATGCATTGAAGACAATCAAGATCGCAAGTGATCGACTTCAGTATCTTGAAGTAAGGTGGTGCTCTAATCTGATTGTTGCTGAACTGGATACTCCTAATGTAACGGAATTCTCATATTCTCATAGTAAGCGGTATGGTGGTGATCAATTGCCAACACTTGAGCTGAAAGCTTCAGATTGGCTAACAGTATCTCTTCGGTTACTGGGACAAACACCAGATAGGCAATGGTATTCTAAGCTCATGAAATTTCTAAATCACTTCAATCAGTCAGCGGCTATTAATTACTTTAGTGTGCGGAAGTGGAAAGGCGGTTGTTATACCAAAAGACATGAGAAAAGACTTGGTTCCTCCACTCTATGGCACTGCTTGCTTGCATATAACAATTAATGGGAGTGCAGAGGATTACTCAGTTGTGGACGTACTTGATAGTTTGCTTTGGATTTCTCCTCAACTTCACACCCTATCCCGGACTCAGACTGGAGGTCGCATAAAGAGTACCCTGCAATTTATATATGCAGATGCATCAGATGAATATCATAAATCATGTTGTGCATCTCTACCATTGAAATGTTGGAGGCATAAGTTAAAGAGAGTAAAAATGGAAAACTTTACATGTGTGGAGCAACAGGAGCTGAGAAATTATCTTTTGACAAATGCAGGTACAGTGGAGATTGATGTTTCGAAATAAATGCAGCCTTTGACGACTTTGAGTCCAAGATTTTACAATAGTCCGGAAATTTCACGATTTCTCTCGTCTTGCTGTGTATTGTCTTTTCTTTTTCCAAGTAGTTTTAATGGATAAACTTGAACTTTGGATTGGTTGAAAACTTAGTTTGGATACCTGCATGTTTGGGGCTGCCCGAAAGAATTAAGAATCTATAATCTACAAAAAACTAAACTAGATCCATGGATAATCAGTGGTTTCTTCATTAGTTATCCAAAAAAATCAAGAGATTTTTACCCCATATAACCACCACAAGCCTTTATCCACTTTTTGTACACATATTTTTCCATTACTTTCTTTTCATGGCCACTTAATATAATTTCGATATCTATTATATTTTAAAAATAATCGGATAATTAAGCCACAATCATAGGGATTGATTTTAATACGCTAGTTACCGATTTTAATCCCAAAAAACACGCTTAGGGGATATCTACATTATCTTCTTGCGCTTTTAATGGAATAAACCAAGAGTCCTCTGCTATTTCAATGTGCAAAATCACCTTTTCAATTCAAACAACAAACTTTCATTTACTTCACTATGTCTCTTCAGTTACACAAACTCCATCATAATCAAAAATCACTCTCTGCAATGAGCTCAAAAGTTCTTGTAGAAAAAGAGCTCAAAGTTGATATGTCTAAACTTAATATCATTAGTGATGATGATTTCGAAGACTTTGTTCCGGATCTCGGACGACCCAGGCATCCTCAATCACATGTAACTCCCAAAAGGAGAAGGGGTGGAGAAATTGATACCATCAAGCCTGCGATCTATGAAGAGACTGTCAAAGCTTTGGCAATATGCAAAATTGAACAAGACGGGAAAGAGAATTTCGACAAAAATGTTGATTACGATGGTGGTCCCCCTATTAAAAAGAATAAGAATGTCCGTGGAAAAGTGAAAATTGTCCAATATATTGACAACGAAATTTCTGATGTAAATGTTAAAGTGAAGGCAATATCAGTTGACTCAAATTCTTTTCTTATCCCACCTGTTTTCCAGGTATTTTTTTATTTTCTCTCTACACGTGCAGCGCTCTTTCTTGTCTGAATTCAATTAATATTAATTAATTTTATTTATTATTTCAAATCACTTGTCTGTTGGTTGTATGTTTTGAATATTCTGATTTCCTTACTAACAAGTTCTCCATTTTTAGTTTCCCTATTAAAGTCAAATTGATTTAATTTAGAATCCAACTTTAATTTTTACCTGCATATTCGATATATATTACCTGCTTATTTGTTAGTATATATTAAGCCAAGTTCTATATACTGCTTGTAATATGGGTTTTTAATCTAGTCTTTCAACTTGTCATTTTTTTATTTTTGTGTAGACCTGGGATTTTTATGTTCCGAAAGGAGAAACACTCCAATCGTTCTATCAGTGTTCATACCAATGAACATGTCGCAAAGGTTCTGAAAGAGTGTTTAAGTGATGGATTGCTCCAGAAGTTTAGGGAAACTTGTTTTGGTCATTTCTTGGATATGCCAAAATTTATGATTCAGAACCAGTTGCTGGTAACCTTGCTGTTGCGAGAAGTTGCTGGACCTTCGGATGATGCACTGTGGTTTTCAATCAATGATAAAAAGCTCAAGTTTGGTATGCAGGAATTCGCTCTACTAACTGGTTTGAGATGTGAAGGTGACCACCTAAAAGACTATAGTTCTCCAATACCCAATCGTCTTGTATTGAAATATTTTAATGGAACTTCAAGGGTCTCGAAAAGTGCATTGGAGAACTGCTTTCTGGAACAAAAATGGGATAATGCAGAGGACGCTATAAAGTTAGCAGCTCTATGCTTCATCCATACCTATCTCTTTTCAATTAGAACGATTCCAAGAACCTAGCCATCATACCATATGAGGATTTTAACCTTATTGATTCTGGTGAATGGCAAAGCTACCCATGGGGAACCAAACTCTTTTTAACAACAATAGAGTCGCTGCATGATAAGGTTCGAGTCAAGAGATCGATGTACCGTCTTTTTGGTTTTCCGTATGCATTACAGCTGTGGTTTTATGAATGCTGCTCCACAGTGAATGGTAAAATAGCTACTCGGGTTCGTGACACAATTCCTTGCATTCACAATTGGTCTGTCACAAGGCACGTAGGTTTTCATGAATTGCAGTCTGGTATTTTCAGCTTGCCAAGACACAAGGTAATCATATATTCATGAGGATGTCAATTGTGTTAAATATATAGATTATATAGCGCTAAAGTTATAGTACTAATATATTTTGTTCATATCCTTGTAGATTGTCTTGAATAATATTTTCCCAACGGACTTAGAGAGGTCGATGATTGATTTGCCACAAGATACTGTGTATCACATCGAGGAGAATCTTCATGGCGCCCCGGGAAATAACATCCCAGAATTTGATTCAAAGGCGCAGCATTCAAATATTACTGACCAAGCATCTGGAAGTGCTAATAGGAATAATGACATCAAAATGCTCTATGAGGGACAACGTGAGCTTAGGAATGAAATTGCGGATATCAGGAAGAATGTCGATTGCATGAACGAGTATATGGTTGTGTCATTTGAACACATACTGAAAGGAATGCACGAGATGACATTGAAGTCCGGAGTTAGTTATGATCCCAAGGTTTATGCAAATCTTTTTGTTAATTCCAAGTATACTCTCTTATTTCTAAGCTCATCTATTTTTCTTATTATTAAACAGCCCAATGTTGAGCTCCAGAAAGATGGTTTTGAAGATTACTTTAGTTTCGGGGGGTTCGGTTCAGACATTGACAATGTTCCTAATCTTCCGGAAGAGGAGCAAGTCCCAGCTAAATCCAAAAAGGATCTAAAACACTGTGGTAAGTTTACGGTGTACTATTACATACTTGGTTGAATAGTTATATGCAGTCTCTAGAGAATACTGATTTTAGTAGAAATCAAACTGTACACCCACACATTTTTGGGGTGTTACTCAATTAAGAAGCTTTCATGTTACTAACTTTATTTTTCACACTATGTGTTTAATATATCTATATATACGTAGTATACATATTCATTAGATATTGTACAAATATTTAAGACAAATATTTGGTAGAAAATATAGTCTAGATATTTATTTGATATATTTTAATGACATAAATATCTACAAAATATAAGCCATATATAGTACATATATTTATCGGATATAATTTTACAATATAAGTACGTATAAAATATACGCCAAATATATGTCCTTATACGATATATATATAGAAGCTATATATAAATAATATCGATCTACTTATTTGCACCTATATATTTACACCAATGTGTTTTGTTGGATATGTCCTTTCTAGACCATGAGGATGAACCAGCTGTTAATTTGGATGATGACTCCCTTTGGGACAACACTACTGAGTCGTAACTCCATCAACTGACCTGTGATGCACGCGAAGAGCTGAGCGCACGCAAAGACAAGCTTACGTCTACCAAAGAAATTGAGGATCACACAAGGGCAGGTAAGTTTGGTCTTGTTGTTTCAATACAGAGTCATACAAATACTGTATTTTGTCAATGATAGGTTCCCTTATTTTGATACAAAATATTGTATCTATCATGGTATTTACTCATAACTGCCATTACAGAGGCAGATTGGTTCCCCAACTTTAATTTAGGAATATCTCAACTATTTCAAGAAGATGGTGACGTTGTCGAGATTCAAGCGAGTCAACACAAAATTGGAGGTGAAATTGAAGGGTTGAATATTGGAAAAAAGGGTCAACTTGATGCCGATCAAGATGAGGCTTTTGTGCCTATAGAACAGACCCCAAAGCAAACTGCCCGACCCAAAATACCTGCCAAATTTAAGAGGTCTCCGTTTATCAATACTTTTGGGGAATCTGGCAGTAGCACCATGAAAAAAGCTTTTTCAATGAAACATCCATTTCTTACCAATATTTGGAGACCAATTGATAAAGAATTGATGGGAAGGTTTAACACTTGGATTGACCGCCGATTAAGAAAGACTATGTACGTTTTTTCATTCTTCAGTTTATTCTTACATTTAATATAATTCCATTTCTCAATACAAATTGTTGTACATTATTTTTATAATGTTTAGGCAGGAGCCATATGCCAACTTTGTCAATATCTTAAGCAAACCGTTTGACCTTGGAGTCTATTCGGCGGGCACAAAGGAATGGTTTCATACTCTAAACTACGACGAGAAGCCCTTGACTGAATCGGTACGTCCAGTTTTAACTTTTACACACACTCATTTAGTGTTACTCAAGTTAATAAAATAAGACAAATATATATATATATATATATATATATATATATATATATATATCGATTTAATTATATGCATACAGAACAAATATTCAATATACACTTTTTATATATCTAATTATTTGAACCATTTCTATTGATTCAACAGCATATTGATGTCTTGTTCTACTACTTGAGGAAAAAGAGAAAATATGACCCTCACGTTTCTACTAGTTTTACAACCACCGATTGCAATTTTGATGCAATTATCCGTGAGTTCTATGATTTGTATTTGCATAATAACAAATGCTTGGGAATTTTCTCCGGTTCTCATGTTATATCAGAGTATATGCAAGGTCATTTCATAAGATGCACTGTTCCATGGTATGAAGTGGACCATGTGTTGTTCCCTGTTAAGATTGTGCATGACTGGCATTGAAGTTTGGGGAGGTTGTCCTTCAAGGACATATGCATATATGTGTATGACTCTAAGCTGGACAATGACACATACGATATGGAAGTTACAGAAGCTATGGAACCATACAGAGTCATCATCCCTATTTTTCTTTCTGAAATTGGTTTTTACGGTAATAGAGATGATCTTAACAACGCAGCTTACGAGTTTGGCGAGAAACCAGAAACGGATCCCTTTGATGTCCTGCATACAAGAGATATGGGTGGAATACATACAAAGTAAGTTGGAACCTTTAAGATTAATTTTGTCTGTGTAATTCATCTTAAAATCTTGCTTATACATATTTTATTTTTTGGTTGGAATAGGGACTATGCTGTTTTGGCTGCTGTAGTTGCTGAATATTTCATACATGGACATGAAATGCCTGGTATGAGATGCGACCTTCGTCGTTTTAGGAGGCGTTATGGGGCCTTTTTGTGGGACTATGCAGCAAAGAAAAATCGACAAAATGCAAGCAGCGATTCAGAGTAGAACTAAAAGGAGTTTGGAATAATGTCGCAGTATTTACTGTTCGACACTTTGCTAGATTTTTTTATTTTGCATAATAATGCATCTTATACGGTGCAATTTCTTTTATAACTGGAGCTAGTTTGCCACATCTTTTAAGGGATTTTTGGATGTGGTACCTTTTTAACAATTTATGGATTATTTCTCTTTTATTGTACTTTGAATATTCTGCTTTCCGTATTAATAAGATCTCCATTTTTGGATGAAATTGTTATTCAAGAAGCCAAATATAATTTGTTTACAGTAACATTGTTTTCCTGGTGTGTCTACTGTATGAGTGTATGTAAAAGTGTAGCTATACATTTTGTTATGATCCAAAATACAGGTTGTACTATGTACTTATTTTTGTCATGTCAATTGTCAATACATACAAACTCTGATTGGTGGAACCAACTCTAATTTTTTCCGGTTAAAAGAGTTGCCTGGTATGGATATCACATTACACAGTAAAGGATTTATATATTACCTGCATATTTGTTATATATTAACTCAAGTTCTATATAATGCTTGTATATAGCTCTATGAATTAAGTCAAGTTCCGTATTTGTCATCTACTGAATTGTTCAACGAAATTTTCTAATCTTTGCTAAATTATCCTGCAGACACTCTTGCTGATATATTGTACATAAAATGTAGCCTCGGAGGGAGGATGAGGGGCTTAACAGTACCCACTAATGTTTGCTTCAATTTCACTTATACATCTCTTCCTTCAGTTCACGCATACACTTGGTTACTTGTTAATCTATTCATTTTCATACAGCTTTTTCATACAGCTTTTTGCGATTGATTTTCATACAGCTTGTTACTCTATTCATTTACAATTCATTTTCATACAGCTTGTTACTCTATTCATTTACAATTCATTTTCATACAACTTTTTTTGGAGCTTTTTTGTTTGAATCTTTTTCTGCTATTGCTGCAAAGAGAATGATATATAAGCTTGAATTTCATTCAACTTACTTAATTATAATGTCATCAACCATATTGTACAATATAAGCTCAAATTGAAAATTCAACTAATAGTACAATTATTGGAAGAAGGCAGCGAGAAAATGAACAGGGAAACCAATCCAACTACATATACCATGCCCTCTGTTCCTCATGTTCACACATGAATTAGCAGAATGCACTTCCTTCACTATAGATTACTAATATTTTAAAACCAAGCCAAAGAGAGCAACAAAAACTCAGCAATATAGAACTAAATAATATTAACTTCAAATTGTAATACAATTTGCACTTGAATAGTAATTTATTCCTTAAAAAACAGTCAACACGTATCTAATAAGATTCTAAAATAGCATAAATTGTAAAACTCCAGATCACAAACTAATCGGACGACCTCTACATATCTTCCTATTATGTCCTTGATTTCCACATCGTGCACAAGTAAGTTTGGCCATTTTTCCATATTTTTTCCAAGATGACTTACGTCATTTCTTTGGTGGCCTGCCCGCTCTAATTCTACCCTTTGGAGGTAGGACAACTTCTTCAGACACACCTACTGGAAAGTTCCACATTGCTTCATCTTCAATTGGATAAACTGGTTCTGTGTAGGCATTAAGGAGCGACTCTCTTGTGTAGTATGAAGAGAAATAGCCATAGGAGAACACACTGTTGTACGAAAGCACAGCTTGTGCGTGTGGACATGGCATCTCGTCCATCTGGAACCTCTTGCAAGAGCAAGTCCTATTTTGCAGGCAAACCTTATGTTTTATCCCATTATCATATACTTCGTACATGAATTCGGTTGATGGTACCACCTACATATAACATGAATATGAATATAAGACCAATATAAATTAGATTTTGGCATAAAATGAACATATCACGCACCGTCATATATAGAGATGCAACCATATTTTTTTCTAGGACTTCATTATAGTATCTGGTCAGATGTGTATACGTCCCTGATGCTTCTGCGCGATTCTCGTTATTCCACCTCCTTACCATATTGAATATAAACTCCAATAATGGTACTATAGGGAGCTCCCTTGCGTGCCTATTTGCCGAATTGCATGACTCAGCAAGGTTGGATGTCATGATTTGTGCTCTATTCGCAAGGGAATGTGCTCTAGCCCACCTGTGGTACCCAATATCAAGCAAGTACTCTTTCACCCTTTAGTCTATTTTTTCAACTTCTTTCATTGTCTGATCAAATTCGGCAATCGTGTTTGCCTTTGCAAGTGCAAAAAATACACGCCCAATTTGCTTTTGACTTCCCTTAAACTTCACCTTTATGTTGTTCCACAAATGGAATATACATATACAGTGAGGTACGCTCGGATAAACCAATGCAGCAGCCCTCAATATGCTTTCGCATCTATCAGATACTATGCACATTTCCTCACGAATCCCATATGTCTCTCTGAAGCATTCAAAAAACCATTCCCAAGCTGCGTCATTCTCCGAGTCAACCACTACATATGCGAGTGGCAAGATGTGGCCTAGAAATACAACCATAAAAGAGTTTTTAATACACACTATTACCAGGAACTATATTATAGCTATATCAATAATTATGATTCTATCGATATTGTAGCTATATCGTTTTTATGTACTGATATTATACCTATAATATAGCGATATCAATACATATAACTAGATCCACACCTATATTTGAGTTATATTGACACTATCCAACTTAGGTAAAAAAACAAGAAGACTACTGCAACAATATGTATCCCACTTTTACAAACCCCATACCATGTCTACATAAACTCCTATATTTAAGACATAAAAAATATTCAGTAGGTCCACAACTAACCTCCTGCATTCTGTGTGCATGCTGTAAGCAACGTCCCGGCATATGTTGATTTTATGAAGCTCCCATCAACAACTACAATTGGTCTGCAATGTTCACACCCCTTGATTGAGGCATACAGTGCTACATAAACATACATAAAGCGATTTTCAGTTGTTTTATGTAGTTTAGTCACAGACCCGGGTATCTTGGTAACCTTGCATAGGATCTAGCGGGATTTCCTCTTAAAATTTCAAAGGCCTTCTCCTTAGAGCGCCATGCCTTCATGTAGTTGACCTCAACACCATAATCTTTTTTGATGTCTCTGATTATGTCCTTAGGTGTGTAAGTTGTCTTAGGATCGTCCAATTTGTCTTTGATTAAAGACCCTATAAGATCGTGAGAGGCATGTCGTTGTGAGATAAGCCTCTCCTCAGGCGGGCAATCATGGGTGTTGATAAACTTTCTAACTTTAAAGAATTTCGACTTGTTCAAGCTAGAAGCCTTCAAACACCAACCACAGTGGCTTCCGGCACATATCAATGTGTACCTATCAAAGGATACTCACTATTTTAGACAAATATATACAAATATAAACGTGATATATGCCGTAAACAAGACAGTAAACACAAAGTACATTATATGTAACTAGAACATATGTATATACAATTTTAATATTACTGAATTCTAATATTAACACACCTCGTTGACAACGATCTGTAAACTTTAAACTGGAACTTTTTTTTTAGTGTAAGGTTCTTCATGACACTCACTAATGTATCCTTGTCAGCATAAACTTGATTCACAACAACTTCTTCGTGGAATGGGTTACTTATTACTTCAATATCATCAAAAGTTATGTCATCACTATCATCGTCACTGTCATATGGTATATATACATTCAGAGCACTGCAAAGTGGAACAATAGCTTGACTATTCGACGGATCAGTCGCGTTGGGAGGATTTTCCAATCTGATACATAGCGGATACCGAGTAATATCAGGACATGATTTCACCAGATTGATGAAGAACTGCAGACTCATATCGTTGGATATTTGTAATGGTTGATATCCTTCCTTTAACTGGTATTTGATTTCCAGCGCCTCAATTGTTATCCCCATCCCAACTTGCCTTTTGATTTCAGCAACAAAGTTAATATATGAGCAATCCAATGGTAATAAAACACCATACAACTTGAAATTGGAGAACTTGTTGTCACCATCCCATACTCCATCGTATTGAACAACAATGTTTATACGTTCCATTACGTGAATTCTTATTTCAGAAGGAAGTTGCTTCAGTTTGCTTGTATTAGTAGAAGATTTGTTGCTACTGTTACATATAGTAAATAGACTAATGGATAACGTGTTTATCAGCTCTATTAATGGGTGCGCTTTTAGTGGATTCTGTTAGTAGTTTAAAAAACGCACACTTCCTCAATTATAGGAAGAATATATTCCTGATTTATATTCCAAAAATACTTTTAAAATATATTTTAAATATACTAAAGTGGCTATATTAAGTTAAGGCTAAGTAAATTGTTATTATAATATATTGGTGGCTATATATGTTTTTTTCCCAAAAATCAAAGAAGTATAGATTTTATTGTCCTAACCATAGTTCGAGAATTGTTGAAACTAGAAATGCTAGGTTCATTGAAAATAGTGAAGTTAGTGGGAGTGAAGAACCACGTAATGTGGAAATTAAAGAAGTTAGAGTGATATGGAAATTAAAGAAGTTAGGGTGCAAATTCCTTTACCCTGTACTTCTTCTAAAATTGTTATTCCTAAAGTTGTTGCACAGCCTAACGATCAACAAGAACAACAAATAAATGATCATGTTATTCATAATGAAGACATAATTGATGATCGTGCTGTGTAGATGTACTACAAAAATTAGCATTAAGAAAGTCTCAAAGACAAAGAAGACATGCTATTTCTGCTGATTATTTGGTATATCTACATGAGTCAGAAAGTGATATGGAAATTGATTTGGATGACTTGGAAGTAGATGATGATCCAGTTTCATTTTTACAAGCCATTGAAAAGTAACAATTCTGATAAGTGGTTAGATGCTATGAAAGATGAGTTAAAATCTATGGAGCAGAATGAAGTTTTGGAACCTTGTCGAATTACCGAAAAGTTGCAGAAGAGTCGGGTATAAATGAGTTTTAAAACCAAACGCGACTTAAATGGTAATGTCGAATGCCACAAGACCAAACTTGTTGTCAAATATTTTACTCAAAAAATATGGCGTTGATTATAAAGAGACGTTTTCACTTGTCTCTAGAAAGGATTCGCTCAAAGTTATAATAGCTTTAGTGGCTCATTAAGACTTAGAGCTACATAAAATGGATGTGAAAACCGTCTTTCTGAATGAAAATTTAGAGGAAGAAGTTTATATAGATCACTTAGAGATGTTTGAGATTAAGGAACAGAATAAATAGTGTGTAAACGGAAGAAATCAATATATGAGTTTAATCAAGCTTTTCGATAATGGTATCTTAAGTTTAATGAAACTATTGTCATATTTGAATTTAAGAAAAACATCATTGGTCGATGTATATATCTAAAGGTCAGTGGGAGTAGGCTTATTTTCTGAAAGAAATTATTAAGGAAAAGAGAGAGAAACAAGTTTCTCAAGAAAAAAAGAACTATTGCTTGCGCTCAAGACCATTTGATAAAGGATTCGGGTATGTTTTATTGAATTAAAATACTTATTTTATGTATCATGTAAAAATCATACAGTTCTACATTCCTAAAATTATTAAATCTAACAGCCATGTTATTACTGATGACTTGCTGAGTAGCCTATGAATTTATGGAGTAAAAGAAACTATACTTGAGGTTGATCACCAGCATTGTTTGTTTAAAGAGATTCTCAATGGAAATAATAAATGTAGCCGCATACGTCTGAAAAATTAGCTAGAGGGAAATGAATCAGGATTCAAATAGTCGACCCAACCTATTAGTTTGATCGTTGAAACTTTGTTTCAAGACAACAAAGTCTTTTTTTTTGGGGGGGGGGGGGTGGTGGTGGTTTGGGGTTGTTGGGGAAAGGCCAAGGTTGGTTTGATAAAGATCTCTGCTGACTGTCAATGCACATGTATGCAGAGTAAACCATTAAGCATGATTAACATAACAAGAGTTATGTGAAAAGCCCCTACAAAGATGTTAATGGACATCAGGGTATCCAATAATGGAAATGGAAACTTAGAGAAATATTGATACATAAGATTATTAAAGGATTCAAATCTTCTGAACAGAGTCACAAATTGAAGACTAGTTTCATAATTTTGGTCTTGGAGCTATGCTTCCCGAAAATGCCACACATTGCGCTTGTGAATGAGTGTGATCATATATCTCTTTGCGATTGGAAGCTCCATGCCTCTACAACTTATTTGACAATTAGCCTTGAAAAAACAGGGTTAAATGATGTTGATCTCGGATTAGAGTCCAAGATTAACTAAAAGAAAAACTATTTTCCTCCCCTTCTTCTTTGGTGATTAGAACATGGGAGTCATCGTATGTTCAAATATCGTACAGCTCATGTACAGAATCACTCAGATATGTAGTCAAACTTGTATGTCTCTACCAAAGGACAACCCGGTGTACAAAGTATCCTGCATTCATGTAGGGTCTCGGAAAGAGCCCCATCCCAAGAAGTGTGACGTACGCAGTCTAATCTAATGCAAGTATCAATGCAACTATTAGTGAATGATAGCAAGAGTTGAACTCATGACCTATAGGTCACACGAAGACAACTAACCACAAACTTGTCTAACTCTCTAACCACAAAATCACGAGAATCATCACCCTATTTCATTAAAACGACAAGTTTAAACTAAAAAAAGCTTCATTACCCAATTAGCCCCCCCACACCTCCCCCGCCCCCTTTTTTTTTTTTTTGCAATTCTAATTTGTCCCAAATCACGTAATGGAATAAGCTTCTTTAACACAACAATGTAGTATAAATAAATTAAAAAGGGAGGGATGAATTCATAAATAGAGATTTACGAACTCTCTTGGTTAAAAGTCTCTAGAGACATGGGTACAACAGAATAAATAAATTCAAGATTCTTTATTATTTATGAGTCAAGTATAGTATGCTACTGCCCTAGAACAAAGTATAAGTTTCGGAGTTGATTGCATATATGGTCGCTCAATTTTGGGTAATATGCCACTGTGGTAAGTTATTTTTGTTTTGTCTTTCTATGGTCACTCAACTTTGAGTAATAGACTACTATGGTCACTTATCTTTGTTGTATTTCTATGGTCATTCAACTTTACCCAGTTAACTCTCATGGTCATCCAACACAAAACTCTATAAACTTTCGACAAGTATATGCTGACGTGACAATTTTATTTTTTATGCAAATTACAGAAAATGAAAAAAGCTAAACCAACCCATTTTAGATCCCACCCAGCCCCAAACCGACCCAAGAATTGAATTTCGCAGACTTCCTTACTGCAAAACAATTTGCTTTTCTTTTTTTAGTTTCTTTTATCTTTTCCATATTTCATCCTAAAAATTATATCTAACAGTTATCGTACCATTACGAAGTGAAATGAATAAAATAAAGCATCAAACAAAAAGGGAGCATATATTATCCAAAGCAAAATGAAGACATCAAACCATTGTAAAATTATTTAAATTCTTCAACAGAAAACATAACCATTTTAACCATATAATTAACTCTTTACAATATATCATATCAAACTGTTGTCCATGACTTCTTTCTTCCAAGAGAGCATAACCATTTTAACCAACAAAACGATATGCTATAGTCGGTTCATTTAACATCAACTTGAAGCTATTATCATATCTGCTAAATTGATATCAATATCAACTACTATAAAAAATCTTTATATAAATAAAAGCAGTACTACTTAAACAAACTGTGAAATATATTTATAATTAATTAAAAATTTAAGCCACTTAAATAAAAATTCCTGCTTATAAAATGCATGAATATAGCTAACTCGTCAAGGTCAGATGACCAAGTTTAACTCGGATTGGAGCCTGAGTGGGGTCTAAAGTGGGTTGGTCCTAAATGACTTTAGTTTTTTTCATTTTCTGTAATTTGCATAAAAAAATTAGTTGGCACGTCAGCATATACTTAACTGAGTTTGTAAAATTTTTTGTTGGATGACCATGAGAGTTAACTAGGTAAAACTGAGTGACCATAAAAACACAAAACAAAGATAAGTGACCATTGTATCCAATTACCCAAAATTGAGTGACCATAGAGGCAATCAACTCTAAGTTTGTGTCACACAAGTACTAACAACTTTTTCTTAATTTATTATGGGGTACTGTTTAATGCTAGCAATCTGTTGATTTTAAAAGAAAATAATACTAACAGTCTAATATAGCTAACCTAATATAGTTGCAAATTGGCTTATGCTTCGTTTAGGGTTGAGAAAAAGACATTAATATTTCTTTATACTGTGTGGCAGGCTGAGACCTTGGAGGAGGCCACAATTTTGTGTCAAAACTCAAAAGTGAAAAAGTATTATTTACAATGATTAAAAAGAGAAGTATGGATGCAACGGAGGATCGCTTATCCGAATTGCCAGAGCCAATTTTGCAGAAAATTCTGTGTTTATTTCCTTATGCTAAAGATGTTGCACGATTGAGTATATTGTCCAAGGCTTTGAATAATGCTTGGAGTTCCTTCTCCTACTTTAATTTTGGATTTGATTTTTTCTATCATGGAGAAGATGACCGCTCGATACTTTCAGAAAACATACCAGAGCTTGTGAATATTATGGATCAAACTCTAGCAAAGCGTCAGAAGCAGAAGATTTCTATACAAAAGTTCTGTCTAAGATTACCATCTTGCCATTGGAGCTCTTACGTTCATAATTGGATTAAGATACTCACAGCGCTTAATATCAAAGAGTTGGCTTTAAATGTACCAAAACCTGATGATGGCTACAATACATTACCTGAAGAAATCTTTGCTGCCAAAGAACTAATTGATCTTCATTTAATTGGATTTAAACTTGAATTGCCCCCAGATGGCATAAAGTTTTCATCTTTGCGAAAGCTAAGAGTCTCTAACACAGTTCTAAACGAGCACTTTATTCGAGCTATATGTGAAAGCTGCTGTGGTTTAGAGTATTTATCTTTATGTGAAGTTCACGGACTAACCAGTTTACAGATTGCAGGAACTTTACCCAAACTGAGCATGCTTTGGTTATCTTGTCCTAATTCTGAATTCCAGATGGTTGATATTGTAGCACCAAATCTTGAATATCTTACCATTAAGAGTAGTGAATATCTACGAGTAATACAAGTTACTGCTTGCAAAGCCTTAAAACAATTGTTCCTTGATCGTGTAGGTGTCACTGAAGAATGGTTACAGGACCTTTTTTCATGTCTACCCTACCTTCAACAGTTGTACTTAGAGAGTTGTAATGCATTGGAAACAATCAAGATCTCAAGCGATCATCTTGAGTGCCTTGCACTAGTGTGGTGCTATAATCTGATTTTTGCTGAACTGGATACTCCTAATTTAGAAAGCTTCTCATATAATTGTGGTGATGATCATCAACTGCCAGCACTCAAACTGAAAGCTCCAGTCTTGCTAACAGTTCATCTTTTCTTGCCGGGACCAACACCTGATATCCAGTGGTCTTCTGAGCTCATGAAATTCCTAGGAACCTTCAATCTGTCGAAGGTTATTGATTTAGCGTGCGAAAGTGAAAAGACGGTGGTTATACCAAAAGAGAGGAGAAAAAACTTGGTTCCTCCACTCTATGGAACTGATTGCTTGCATATAAAATTTGGGAATACAGAAAATTACTCACTTGAGGACGTTCTTGATAGTTTCCTTTGGATTTGTCCTCAACTGGACACCCTAACTTTGTTTCGGAATGGAAGACTCGCTACCCTGAAGTTTATATATGAAGATACATCAGATGAAGATGATAAAACATGTTGTGCATCTCTACCATTAAAATGTTGGAGGCATAAGTTAAAGGAAGTGAACATGGAAAACTTTACACTTACGGAGAAACAGGAGTTGAGAAATTATTTCTTCACAAATGCAGGTAGAGTGGATTTGATTGATGTTTCCCAATAAATGCAGCCTTTTGAGACCAATGTTTCACTCAATAGATGTACTCTATACTGAGGTTTTATGGTTTCTTTGGTCTTGTTGTGTCTAATCTCTTTTGGTTGTTATTTAACTACTTACATTTTGAATAAATTTCTTTAGGTATGGTTTAGTGATGCACTAGGAGCAGGTTATATAGTGATGGCTAGTTGAGTAGCATATGGAGTAAAAGAAACTATACTTAAGCATAGCAGCATTCTCAGTTTAAGGAAAATGTCAATGGTGGTTCATATAGTCGAGTAGGTAATGGCAATTGCCAAACACTAAAAGTAGATACGGTCACATGAGAAAGTTAATTTTATGTAAGCTAAGTAGTTAGACCAGGAGGAAAATTACTGTATAGTCTTTCCTCCTCAAGTCCCTTATTGTGATTTGTGACTGATCTTTGATGCAGTACTTTTAATGTAACAATGACATTTAATCTTTAAAAAAAAAAATAAAAAAAAAAAATAGACGCCTAGGTGTGAGAATGGCTAAAACAGAATGAATCAGGAATTGAAATAGTCGACCTAAACTAATTTGTGTAACTGATAGGTAAGGTCGATAATCTAAAACTACATTCCTGGAATATTTGGCACGCAAAGTTGTTTACGAAGACACTTACAATCGCCAATGTTAACAAAGGCACTGTTTCTTTTACAGCTGGGATCAACTTGAGGATGGATAGTGAAACTGTAAATTGTCTCTGCGACATACAAGAACTATATGGATGATTACTGAAAGTAAATATTATCCTGAATTTTCAGTTAGCAAAGGCAATTTTGTTGTGAAGAGTTAGTAATAGTTCAAATAGAGTGTGTTGCAGTACCAGATGCTAACAGCTCTGCTAATTGACAACCTGCGGTGCTTGTAGATATTTTTATGGACCTTTATTTTTTGGTATACCTCTAGTATATGGGCTATTTACTTCCTACAACATCAATTTAAATTATTGTGAATTGAAAAAAAAATATAGGGTACTGCAATTTGGAAAGGTAAAGATGATACAACCAATATAAGTGTATTATATGCAGATGATACAAATCAAAAGCATATTTGCATATGTTTTACCTGAAATCTTTTCTTTTTGTTGTTCCCATCCCAGACATTGGCATACATTACAGTATTTTGCCAAGTCTGTGAAATGGTTCCAGTTCTTTTAGCTTCAGGTTTCTGCAGACATTTAACTGCAGATATGCAGAGTGAATCACTAAAACTTGAGTAACATAATAAGAGTTATAACAAATCCTTCTTTCTAACTTTTGGAGGGGAGCCTTGGAGCAACAACAAAAGTTGTGGCCCTAGCCCACGTGATTGCGGGATGGTTCGTGCACCTGTTGCTCTATCTTCTTTCACTTTCAGGATGTCAAGATTTCCTTTTTCAATTAGTCAACTCTACAAAATAATGTCATTTCACCACAATCAGTTGATTTGTAAACAGATGGTCCATTTGATACTAATGTCATTTAAGCTGTAGCACCTAATCTTGAATATCTTCATTGATACTAATGAATATTGTAAACTACAAGTAATAAAAGTCACTGCCTGCAAAGCCTTAAAAGAATTGTCCCTTTGTTGCGTGGGTGTCACTGAAGAATGGTTAGAGGATCTCTTTTCAAGTCTACCCTACCTTGAAGACTTGTCCTTAGAGAGTTGTTGTGCATAGAAGACAATCAAGATCTCAAGTGACCGTCTCGAGTACCTTGCAGTAATGGGGTGCTATAATCTAATTGTTGCTGAACTGAACACTCCTAATTTAAAAGGTTTCTCATATAGTTGTGGTGACCATCAACTGCCAGCACTCAAACTGAAAGCTTCAGTCTCGCTAACAGTTGATCTTTACTTGCCTGAACCAACAACTGATATCCAATGGTATTCTAAGCTCATAAAATTCCTTGGAAACTTCAATTAGTCAGCGGCCATTAGTCATGCAAACGATGCAAATGATAAGTATATATATTGGCTTCAGATTTCTGCTGATTTTAAATGCACATATGCAGCGTAAATCATTAAACATGACTAACATAATAAGAGTTGAGATTTCAACTTAAAGATAATAAACTAAAAATCTGAGAAACGGACCTGCTAATGTAATTAGCCCGTGCAAAAATGTTAAATGACCTACTATCATTTTTTCGTTGCTTCGCATTGGACATCAGGGTATTCAATAAAATTAAGAACTATGGAAATGGAAATTTGCAGTAATATTGATGCACAAGATTATTAAAGGATAAATCTTCCAAACAGAGTTCACAATTGAAGGCTAGTTTTATAATTTTGGTCATTTTTTGGAGCTACACTTTCACAAAAAGTCGCACATTGTGCCTGTGAATGAGTCTGAATTGGAAGCTCCATGTCTCTACTACTTATTTGAGCCTCAAATAGACATGGTTAAAATACTTTGATCTCAAATAGACATGGTTAAACGGAGGGAGGGTCACTCAGCATATAGTATAATTATACTCCCTCCGTTCCATATTATGTGAGGTAGTTTGACTTGACACGGAGTTTAAAAAATAGGGAAGACTTTTAAAACTTGTGGTTTAAAACAAACCCATAGAAATTTGTGTGGTTGAGAATCGTCCATAAAGTTGAATTATTACTAAATAAGGAAAGTGTGTCATTCTTTTTGGGACGAACCAAAAAGGAAAGTGTGTCACATTTACGTATGGGTGTCAAAGGGGTATACGGGTCCGGGTTGTAAAATTGTACCCCCGCGAGTTCTGGGTACGGGTCCGGGTACGCGTTTAAATTACGGGTTCTTAACGGGTCCGGGTTTCGGGTAGGAAAAATAATCCGTGCGGGTTCGGGTCTTAGCGGATACGGGTACGGATTCAGGTCTTAACAAATCGGGTTTAGGTCCGAATTTTAATTTTTTTTAATAATATTATTTTAAATACTTTAAAAAAAAGATGAATGATAGGAAAAACTGAAAGACTTACTTTATTTAAGATACTTGAACTATTAAAGTCTTGAACATTAAACTTCTACATTTAAAAGGTGCATCATCAAAACTAGATTATGAAAATTCAAATTACAAATTTAAATATGTCTAGTTCTTTGTGTAATTTCTTCCATGTCATTTCCCTCATGCTCCATTGTAGGTGTCAATTCCTCGGTTTCTTCGCTCCGATCTAATCCAGTCTCGTAAACAAACTAGAACATCCAAAGCATTATTACCCAAAGAATGGCGGGTATCACCTATCATTTGTCTTCCTTGGCTAAATGTACTTTCTGATACAACTGTTGAAACTGGTACAACTAAAATATTTTATGTAGTGAATTAAATAATTATATTTTCTAATAATATACGCCCAATAATTATTTTGCCCGACTCCAAGTAGCTTATTTTTTGAGGTATATATCGAAATTAATAGTTGAAGTTCTATACCATATTTGAGTAATATATATTTAAATTATTGATTTGTTATGAAATATCAAGTTTCTTTTTTAGTTAAATAAATAAACTTGTTTCTCTTGAACATATTTCACTAGTAACAATATGGACACAAAACGAATTAAACTATGAGTGAAAAACTTGCGTAAATCTTTCTCTCCACATACAAGTTTTATTACTCAATTTATTTTAACGGGTACGGGTATATCCAGTAATACCCCATAATTTTGACGCGTCTTAACGGATATGGGTATTCGTTAAGAAGAAAAAAAACCGTTCGGGTATGGGTAATTTAAGGGAGTTTACGGGTCTGGGTCCGAATTTTTACGAGTCCGGATGGGGTCGGATTTTAATGAGTCCGGGTACGGGTCTACCCATCAAAACGACTAGAAAAGCTAATTAAATTACCCCGACCTGAAACCTTTCCCGTGATTTTCTCGATCTTGAATCATCCTTTAAAACTAGCCCTAAATGTTTTATAATTCTAATTTACCAAAACTCAAATAATTGAATGAGCTTTTTTGACACTGCAATGTAAAAAATTCTTTATTTAAAAGAAAAGAGAGAAAAGAAAAGGGAGAAAAAGGGAGGGATGAATTCTTAAATGAAACTTACGGAGTTCTGTTCAATACTAGGAATCTGTTGAATTAAAAGAAACTAATTAACAGTCAAAAATCAAATCCTGATTGGGTTAGGATTATTTAACCTAACATGGTATATGCTAGAATTCATCTATAGCACTATAAATATTTGAGCACAACCTTAATTTGCAAAACTACATAAAAAAGTTTTCCTTTTAATCATAATTAACTTATCCTTGTTGGTTCGTTTCGCCGACTCTATAAATATAATCCACTGCAAATTGGGTTTATGCTTCGTTCAGGCTTGAGGAAAAGGACATAAATATTTCTTTATACTGTTGGAGGAGGCCACAATTTTGTGTCAAAACTCAAAAGTGAAAAAATATTATTGACAGTGATGAAAAAGAGATGTATGGATGCATCAGCAGATCGCATATCCGAATTGCCAGAGCCAATTTTGCAGAAAATTCTATGTTTGTTACCTTATGCTAAAGATGTTGCACGATTGAGTATATTGTCCAAGGCTTTGAATAATGCTTGGAGTTCCCTCTCCTACTTAAATTTTGGTGATAATTTTTTCTATCATATAGAAGATGACTTCTTGACACTTTCAGAAAACATACCAGAGCTTGTGAATATTGTGGATCAAATTCTAGCAAAGCGGCAGAAGCACAAGATTTCTATACAAAAGTTCTGGCTGAGATTACCATCTTCTAGTTGGAGCTCTTATGTTCATAATTGGATAAAGACACTCGTAGCGCTTAATATTAAAGAGATGATTTTCAGTGTAGGAGTATCTAATTACGGTTTCTACTCTTGTCCTGAAGACATCTGTGCTGCTAACAAGCTCAACACTTTGCCTGAAGACATCTTTGCTGCTAAGGAGCTAGATGTTCTTGAATTAAGTGGATTTAAACTTGAATTGCCCCCAGATGGCATAAAGTTTTCATCTTTGCGAAAGCTAAGAGTCTCTAACACAGTTCTAAACGAGCACTTTATTCGAGCTATATGTGAAAGATGCAGTGGTTTAGAGGATTTAGATTTAGAGAACATTCACGTATTGAACCGTTTACAAATTGCAGGACCCAAGCTGAAGGTTATGTCGATAAATTGTCCTGATGAATTCCACAAGGTTGATATTTTAGCACCTAATCTTGAAGATCTTTCCATTTGGGGCCAAAAAAAAAAAAAAAAATTTAAATCCAGAAGTAATAAAAGTTACCGATTTCTCCATAAAATACTTTATTTGGTTTACAAATTTAGTACACAATTGTGGTTAGTACAACGGTTGTGCAAAACGATGTTAGTACAACAATTGACCTTTGAAGGACCTTAAGCAAAAGAAAAATTATGAGACAACAGCAGCAACAGTACAAACTTCTTGATTTAAAAGAGTTGATTGGCTCTATGGTCACTCAATTTTGGTTAATTGGCCACCATGGTCACTTATTTTTGCTTTGTTTTATATGGTCACTCAATTTTGGGTAATTGGCCACCATGGTCACTTATCTTTGCTTTGTCTTTCTATGGTCACTCAACTTTGCCCAAGTAGCTCCTATGGTCATCCAATATAGAAATCCTAACATCGGTTAAAATTTTGCTGACGTGGCAACTACAAAAATATTTTGGTAAGTTACATAAGTAGAAAAAAATTAAATTAGTTAAAACCAACCTAATTAAAATTAAACCCCACCTAAAAGTTCTTGCTTGAAGTACCCAATTTTTTTTTCTCCAAAAAATGACTCCTTTTTCTTTAAGTCTATCAAAAAGCCTTCTAGTAACACATTTTCAACGTTAATTTCTTCACCTAATGAAAATCTGAGCACACAAATGAATTAGAGTCTGGCCTTAACGAATTAGTTGCTTTTGACGACTATAAGTTGAAATTTTTATTGAAGTGACATAAAATTTTGATTTATTATATAGTATTTCACAGTTTGTGTAAGTAATACTGTTTTTGTTTAGCAAAACTGGTTCAAGAGATTTTGCATTCTCAGATATTTTTCTTAAGTACTATGCGGCAAAGCAACTCCAACTCGCTGCCAAGATGAACAACTTCTTGGGACCAAATTTTATTTTCAATGGGTTCGCAAACATCCCATGATATTATCAACTCTAAGCAAGTAAAAGGTCACACCTGTAGGTCCACTTATTCATGAAATGAAAACAACAATAGAGAAAGAGGAAAGCTCCAGGATTATTCGATAGCTAGTTAAGAAGAATTCGTATAGTGAATGAGCTAAGTGAGGCGAACTTCATTTGGGTGCTCAGATTTTTATTAGGTGAAGAAATTAACGCTGAAAATGTATTACCAGAAGGCTTTCTTGATAGACTTAAAGAAAAAGGAGTTATTTTTTTGGAAAAAATGGACACCTCAAGCAAGAACTCTTGGGTGGGGTTTACTTTTAATTGGTTTGGTCTTGAATAATTTAATTTTTTTCTATTTATGTAATTTTCCAAAATATTTTAGTAGTTGGCACGTTAGCAAAATTTTAATGGACGTTAGGATTTCTGTGTTGGATGACCATAGGAGCTACTTGGGCAAAGTTGAGTGACTATAGAAAGACAAAGCAAAGATAAGTGACCATGGTGGCCAATTACCCAAAATTGAGTGACCATAAAAAGAGGGGTTTTTTTACACATATATACATATATACACCCTTAATTACACAAAAATAGCAACATTTTTAAAATTACCAGACATAGCAATATTTTTTATAGCACATTTCTTCCAATACCAATTAAAACACCCAAAGCACAATTCAAATTAAACACCCAAAGCACAATTCAGATTAAAACACCCCAAGTACAACAGAGATCTGCCCATTTTCTTTACCCCACCGGATTCAACCACTGAACCACCGCCAGCAACGGCGGCCACCCACCTCCGGCAAAAAATTCTACATGCTCAGGTTTGTCTCAACCCCGTCACTCTCGATTTGAACTCAATTTCTCAAGAAAAGTTATGTATCGCGGTAAATCAGACTTTAGAAATTGGCAAAAACTTACCATGTCATAGTCATAGGTTATGCCCATTCCCAACTCCACCTCCTCGTCACAGCGTCACCGGTGTTCTGTTCTTCGTTCGCATATAGTGGAATCGGTATCAACGTTAACCGTGCTTTGGAAAATACCTTAGCCCTGACAGCGGAAATCGCAGCAACAGTACCCCTGACAGCGGCGAATAGCAGCAGAGTCGACGGAGGAGCTACTATCTAACTTGGATTTCTAGACGAAACTCCGGTGGGTTTCGCCGGAGTTGCTGCAACTATGTCTCCTTTTTATTTTCTTTTATTGTTTCAATAACAAATGACAGAAACAAACAAGGAACAAAAAACGATGTTATGTTCATGTTACTGCTACTACAATTTTTCTCGTGGATCTGTTTCTTCGATTCTGGGTGCTGTTATTGGATATCCATAGTATATGCTAACTTTGTTTTCTTTATTTCTGGGTTTAATATCGTGTTATTTTTTCCATTTGAGCAACTGAAACATCATTGAAACAATTTGAAACAGCGGTTAAAACAGTGTGAAACGACGTTGAAACAATATGATACAATAAAACATTGTTATAACAATTGTTGAAACAATCTGATACAGTCCGAAACGGCTTTGAAACAGTATGATACTATCTGAAACAGTATGGTACGGTCTGAGACGACATTGAAACAATCTGAAATAGTTGTTGAAACAGTCTGATACGGTCTAAAACGTGAGTTGATACAGTTTAAAACAATATGATACAGTCTGAAACGGGGCTTGATACAGTCTGAAATAGGGTTTGATACAGTCTGAAAACAGAGATGATACAGTCTGAAACGGGAGTTGATACGGTGCTGCAGAAACAGTTGAAACGGTGCAGAAACAATTAGATACGATGCTGCAGAAACAGTTGAAACGGTGCAGAAACAGTTAGATACGGTGCTGCAGAAACAGTTGAAACGGTGCAGAAACAGTTAGATACGGTGCTGCAGAAACAGTTGAAACGGTGCAGAAACAGTTGATACGGTGCAAAAACAATTGATACGGTACAGAAACAGGTAGATACGGTGCAAAAATAGTGAGATTCAACGAGATACATTGAGGATGGATGAGAAAAAGTGAAATTGGAGAAAATGAGAGGAGTAAAAGTGAAATTGGAGGGAAATGGTGGGAGGAAAAGTGAAATAGGGGGAAATGGGAGGAGCAAATGTGATAGTGGGGGAAATAGAAGGAAGAATGTAAGGGTTTGGTATGTTATGAGAAAATATTGCTATGTTTTTGTTATGTTTGCAAGTATCTTGTGTTTTCCTCTATATAGGGTAATTTTACTAAAATGTTGCTATGTTTGGTAATTAAGCTCTAAAACTTGTACTTTTATGTAAAAAATCCATAAAAAGACAAAGCAAAGATAAGTGACCATGGTGGCCAATTACCCAAAATTGAGTGACCATAGAGGCAATCAACTCTAATTTTAAACTAATTAGGGTCAATTTTGCAGAGGAATAAAAGAGAACTAACTAGGGTTGGCTACAAGATATTCAGGCCCGTTGAGAAAGACAACAAAAAGATCAAGTATGCAACAAACTAAAGAATGTTGGTTCACTCTTTGTCCTATTTCTTCCCTTTCATGTTTGAGATCCCAACCTTCTACATTTAAGTCGTGAAGGCATGCTTCATGGACTTTCATTTTTCGAGCTTGATCTCGGAGCCAAGCTCGGCTCACAATTTCTTCTTCATCCCAATTGTGCTCTTCTTCAATAATTCTTTCTTGATATTCAAGCACATCTTCAATGGAGGATTCTTCTTGGAACTCAACCTCATCTTCCATGTAAAACCTTTGTTGAGATTTGGCAACACTCTTAGCTTGTTGATCATTGAAAGTGTCAACCAATTGGCTCAATTGAGTTTTCAAGTTGTGAATTGCCAAGCCATTTTGATGGATTGTTTCTTTGAGGGCTTTGGCATTCTCACAATGTTGTTCAATTATCCTCTCCATCAAATGTTCCAACCTTGCATTTTCGTTGCATTCATCTTGTGAAGTCGATAGGTCCATCTCTTCTTGAAACCTCTCTTGGATGCCTTGCCACTCGGGTTCAAGCTCCATGTTCATGTTAACATTTGCCCTATCAAACTCATAAGAATCATTAGCATCATTATAAAAATCATTGGAAGAAGAATAAGGAATATTAGGACAACCGTCCCAATGGCCATTTTGACCCCCATACTCATGACATATGTCCCACTCAAAGGGTTGAGAAGGTGCACACAACTCGCCCCCGGAAACAATTTGACAATCTTGCCAATGGTGAGGTCCGCCACAGTAAGGACAAGGATCACTCATGTATGGATTTTCAATATGGGACCAATTTTGGTTCCATGATGCCATTTCAAGTTAACTACCACGAATCTAAACTAACTAATTAATGCAAGTAAACACTACACACAAACAAATATTTACAATTTACAAAGAACATTGCTACTATTCACAATTTTAACAAGAATGGTTCACAAAGTTTGGAACTAAGCCAACTAGCTCAACTCCTCAAACTACTCTAATACGCCAATTGTTCCCCGGCAACGGCGCCAATTTTGACAACGCACAACACACACCTCGGCTTGAGGTGGGTCACCGCAATACAATTTACCCAACTAGGAGTCGGGGTCGAATCCACAAGGAACAAAGTGATGCGATCAAAGTAGTGGAGGAACTAAACCTATTTGTCAAAGCCAAACTAGGATAACGAGGTGATGGAACGATATTAACAACTACAAACTACACTAGGAAAGCAAGTAAATGTGATCTATGGCCTTCTCACAACCAAGGAAAGCAAGATTTTGAGCCTAGGATACAATTATAGCACGGGGTTTATATATTATGGCCGAGTCGTTCTAATGTAATCCCTAGAATCCTTCCGGCCTAGAAGGGATTCACCTCAACGGCGCTCGTCAAAGCCATGGTTGAGCTTATAAAGCACTACCCATTACCCGAGGAAAGAAGACCTCTTCCGAGCGTAACTTCTTTTAGATGGGTTAGTCTATGAAATAGCCTATCAACCCAAATCCTCGCTAGCTTCACTATTCTACGCTAATTAATCTCTCCCGAGTCTTTAATTAACAAAGTAGACGAGCAACTCAAGTGTCGCGAGCACAAGAGTCGAGCAGTCAAAACAATGGAAGCCAGATAATCAAAACCCAATAATATAAATTCCTAGTCATGACTCATTCATATATTCATGTCCAAATCATATCAGTTAATAACACAAATAGCCATGAAATATATTCAACAAATCAATTCTTCAATAACATCAACAACACCCAATATATTCAATACAAAACATGAAAGTAAAGAAAGGAGTACTAATGGTTGAGAATTTCTCAATGGGTTGCTCCAAATCTTCACCCTCTTGGTGTTCTTGTTGATGGATCCTTGCTCCAAGATTGGAAAAATGGCCAAAAGATAAGCCCTAAGTCGTGCAAGGGCTGAATATATGTTCCCCATTTAGGCTGCTGTGAAATTACCACACTGTCCAGCACAGCTTAGACGCGAACCTTCGCGATCGCGACACACTAGGCGCTATCGCGCTCCAGCTTCTTCTTCCTTCTGCGCGATCGCGTGCAACAATGGCGCGATCGCGATGCATTGTTTCAGTCTTCTGAGCGATCGCGCGATTGCGCTGAACAACTTTCCAGACCAGAAACAGAAACTTCACAGGTTGCCTTGTTTTGGCTTGTTTTCATCCATTCATCACTACAGCTTCAATATCCTGTAATAAGCAACTAAAACATGATAAGTGCGTGTATTTAATCAACAATGCACAACAAAAGCTCAAGTAAATCGAAGGTAATGTGTGGCATTTTGCCCACACATCACACCCCCAAACTTAAACTATTGCTTGTCCTCAAGCAAGGCACACTTCAATGGATCCCAAGTTGCAATTCATCAATTCGTGCATTTTTTTTATCAAAGCCACAACAAGCCAAAACTCGATTCAAGTTCCACAACTAATGACATTGGTTGGTGCCAACAATTAAGACAAACCATGTGAGCATCACTTTCATATACAAAACATCAAAGAAGGCAAACATGCCATGACACAAGACTTTCAAGGTTTGCCTCTTCGTCACAAGAGTTCACCTCTTTGTTTGCTCACCTCAATTGAAAAATGAAACACAAGTCTTCAACTCAACTTCACAAGTGCCCTCACCACTCAAGAGAATATCCCAACCACAAAAATGATAACACAAATAGGATTAATGATAGGAAGAATTCGTTCACTCTCTCAAAAGAAGTTCATCATGCACACTAAAGATCCATAGGCTTGCCCTCCGTGTACTTCTCCACTAATGTAGGAATGTTTAACTCAAAATCAATTAGGACTTGTTAGGGTTGTAATGTAGGCTTTTGGTCAAAGGTGGGGTAAAATATGGGCAAATAGTGACTACACGCCTCCTTGAGCACTACATCGTACAAAAATTAAGGCACACTTCATTTTTCTTGCACTTACACCTTGCTAAATCGAGGATTATACACTAATCCTTCTCCTCTTTATTCATCAATTCTCTTTTTCCTCTTTTTCTTTCTTTTCTTTCACTTGCTTCTTTTTGTTTCTTTTCACTTTTTCACTTTTTTTTTTTATTCAACTCACTTTTGTTGCTCTTTCTTTTCATTTATTCATTAACTTTCACACTTTCACGATAACTCGTGCCACCCCCAAACTTAGGCTTTTGCCTAAGTTGCACGTCTTTCAATGCACTCAAGGAGGTAGGGCCAAAAGAGAGGGTTAGTGCTTTAAGCACTTAGAATTGGTCCGGGTTAATAATGTGGTTGCCAAAGAAAAGGATATTAAGCTCAAAGGGGTTGACTAAGGATATAATGCAAGGGTAGGCTTTTTAGATTACTGAGCGGGCCAAAGAAAGCCTAAAATCATTTTTTCAAGTCAAGCATCACCTAGGATTTCGCCTCGAAGCACACTTAGGGCAAGTTCAGATCAAGAAGCACACACATGAACACACCAAAACCTCACCACACATGGCACATGTAAAGCAAGGAAGACGAGTATATTCAAGTCCCAATCAAAGGCAATTAAGCATCCAAAGTTTACTCATAGCCTAATGAGAGCTAATTAGTGACATAAGAGCCAAAAGTTGAACTTAAAGATCATAGCACAATTTACCAACTAAATTTTCCTATTCATTTTTTCAAAACAAGCTCACATGATAAGGATTAAATAATGGTGGAACCAAACATGCCAAAAGTTGCTAAGGGGCAAAAATCTACCACTAATCATCATTATTTACAACTAAATACTAAACTAGTACTAGAGATGCCCGGTTCAACACTTACTTCCTTGGAAAAGAACCATGGCAAAGAAAAACCAAGGAGGTTATTTCAAAAATTTTGTGCAACATGGTATTTACAATGAAAATGGTTGTTCGGACCCAAATAAGGCTTTCACACCCAAGTGGGATGCCTACGTATCACACAAAGGTGAATCAGATAAAAAGAAGCAACATGCCAAGCGTAGTTCATGGGAGTACCTTTTATATATATATATATATATATATATATATATATATATATATATATATATATATATATATATATATATATATATATATATATATATATAATTCTAACTAACTACTAAATATAAACAAGCTATTAACACATTACTATAATACTACTAATACTAAATATGCACAAGCTATTAACAAAATACTTATACTAATATTAAAGAAAATGATCATCCACAAAAATTTTTACAATTTGCTCACAAACAAGGCAACATGAGGGAGATATATCATAAGCATCAAGTACGCGAGCAACATCAATACTACACCCAGTACACAAAGCAGACCTCGGATTACAGCACCCAGAATTTTTATGTTTTGAACATTATTTACAGTGCACAACCACAATTTAAACAAGAAAAACATCAACTTTGGCTTCAATTTGTCGGATCTGAAACTAGGGTTCTTAGTCCAATTGAGCATCAACAACTAGTGACCCAACCCATTTTTTCGCAAATAATTTGTCAATGAGGGTACATCAGACTTCCCCTATCTCTAATAAAAGCCCCTTGTTTGCTTATTGCTACAACCATTAATGGAACCTTACCTTGACAATGGAGGTAAATTCAACCAAATTGAAGATGGAAATTGGGAACATACCTTGATAATGGAGTGGAGCACTTGAGCGTGTTGTAGAAGATGCAATGAAACACTTGGAATGCAAAAATAGGGGAGGGGAATTTGAGAGAATGGGGGTTTAGAAATTATGGTCCGTTCCTCTCTTGAAACTGCCTAATATCTGCCTGAAGTGTTGTTCTTCGCGATCGCGTGGTCAAAGACGCGATCGCGCCTTTTTGATGAGCTAGCCTACGCGATCGCGTGAGGAATGGACGCGATCGCGCAGGTCTGTCTCACAGTGAAGCGCGACTGCGTGGCTTCTGACGCGATCGCGATGAACAAATGTTTTTGCACTTCCAGTGAGCAGAATTTCAGTGAGGCGGTCCGCCCCAAACTTTAGGCGCTCCGCCTACTGGGATGTCTGAATACCCAGTTTCAGTGGGCGGTCCGCCTTCTCTCATTGAATGGTCCGCCTCACACCCCGTGCAATTCATTTTTTTTCAATGTTTATGCTTTAAATCATGCATCCTAACAACTACTACATGTGGGATTCATGTGAGATGATCAAAAACAACTACAAAAACTAGTCTAATCCTAACATGCAATCAAATAACAACTAAAATTTTAAAAGATATTCGGGTTGCCTCCCGAAAAGCGCTTTATTTAACGTCTTGGCTAGACGGTACCCATGGTGCTTTTCTCTCCACTTGGTGAATGTGAATTTTCTCCCCAACATCGCTTCATGCTTTTTGTTATGCTCTCTAGGTGGGGGCACATATTTCCAAGATCGCGAAGCCGGATTCTTCATTTTGCACTTCTTCGCTTTCAAGTGAGGAATGTCATTTTGCCTTCTTGGCATGGCAAATTCAACAATGTACTCATTTTGCTCATCAACGCCAAAATTTTCCGAAGGTGCTTGTTCTTCCACTTCTATTATATGCTTCATCCACACATAGAGTTGAAAAGTGAAGTGAATGAGGTTCCAATTGTTTCAACATCAATAGAGCACCAAGCATGACATCCTCTTCTTCACATGTGCTAGAGTCTTCATCACAAGAGTTCTTCATTTCCGCTCTAGACTCCAACGCACATTTCTTGTTCACGGCATCATCACCAAATATCTTGAAGATGTGATCACTTTCACGAGTTCCCATGATTTGACTTGTGCTCTCTTCCACAAATTCGCTCATTTCTAGCATATCATTCACTACTTCTTCATGTTGAGCCTTAGAGGCTTCAATCACTTCATGCACTAGAATGTTCAAGACACGAGCTTCAAGATCAAATTGGTTCACTCTTTGTCCTATTTCTTCCCTTTCATGTTTGAGATCCCAACCTTCTACATTTAAGTCGTGAAGGCATGCTTCATGGACTTTCATTTTTCGAGCTTGATCTCGGAGCCAAGCTCGGCTCACAATTTCTTCTTCATCCCAATTGTGCTCTTCTTCAATAATTCTTTCTTGATATTCAAGCACATCTTCAATGGAGGACTCTTCTTGGAACTCAACCTCATCTTCCATGTAAAACCTTTGTTGAGATTTGGCAACACTCTTAGCTTGTTGATCATTGAAAGTGTCAACCAATTGGCTCAATTGAGTTTTCAAGTTGTGAATTGCCAAGCCATTTTGATGGATTGTTTCTTTGAGGGCTTTGGCATTCTCACAATGTTGTTCAATTATCCTCTCCATCAAATGTTCCAACCTTGCATTTTCGTTGCATTCATCTTGTGAAGTCGATAGGTCCATCTCTTCTTGAAACCTCTCTTGGATGCCTTGCCACTCGGGTTCAAGCTCCATGTTCATGTTAACATTTGCCCTATCAAACTCATAAGAATCATTAGCATCATTATAAAAATCATTGGAAGAAGAATAAGGAATATTAGGACAACCGTCCCAATGGCCATTTTGACCCCCATACTCATGACATATGTCCCACTCAAAGGGTTGAGAAGGTGCACACAACTCGCCCCCGGAAACAATTTGACAATCTTGCCAATGGTGAGGTCCGCCACAGTAAGGACAAGGATCACTCATGTATGGATTTTCAATATGGGACCAATTTTGGTTCCATGATGCCATTTCAAGTTAACTACCACGAATCTAAACTAACTAATTAATGCAAGTAAACACTACACACAAACAAATATTTACAATTTACAAAGAACATTGCTACTATTCACAATTTTAACAAGAATGGTTCACAAAGTTTGGAACTAAGCCAACTAGCTCAACTCCTCAAACTACTCTAATACGCCAATTGTTCCCCGGCAACGGCGCCAATTTGGACAACGCACAACACACACCTCGGCTTGAGGTGGGTCACCGCAATACAATTTACCCAACTAGGAGTCGGGGTCGAATCCACAAGGAACAAAGTGATGCGATCAAAGTAGTGGAGGAACTAAACCTATTTGTCAAAGCCAAACTAGGATAACGAGGTGATGGAACGATATTAACAACTACAAACTACACTAGGAAAGCAAGTAAATGTGATCTATGGCCTTCTCACAACCAAGGAAAGCAAGATTTTGAGCCTAGGATACAATTATAGCACGGGGTTTATATATTATGGCCGAGTCGTTCTAATGTAATCCCTAGAATCCTTCCGGCCTAGAAGGGATTCACCTCAACGGCGCTCGTCAAAGCCATGGTTGAGCTTATAAAGCACTACCCATTACCCGAGGAAAGAAGACCTCTTCCGAGCGTAACTTCTTTTAGATGGGTTAGTCTATGAAATAGCCTATCAACCCAAATCCTCGCTAGCTTCACTATTCTACGCTAATTAATCTCTCCCGAGTCTTTAATTAACAAAGTAGACGAGCAACTCAAGTGTCGCGAGCACAAGAGTCGAGCAATCAAAACAATGGAAGCCAGATAATCAAAACCCAATAATATAAATTCCTAGTCATGACTCATTCATATATTCATGTCCAAATCATATCAATTAATAACACAAATAGCCATGAAATATATTCAACAAATCAATTCTTCAATAACATCAACAACACCCAATATATTCAATACAAAACATGAAAGTAAAGAAAGGAGTACTAATGGTTGAGAATTTCTCAATGGGTTGCTCCAAATCTTCACCCTCTTGGTGTTCTTGTTGATGGATCCTTGCTCCAAGATTGAAAAAATGGCCAAAAGATAAGCCCTAAGTCGTGCAAGGGCTGAATATATGTTCCCCATTTAGGCTGCTGTGAAATTACCACACTGTCCAGCACAGCTTAGACGCGAACCTTCGCGATCGCGACACACTAGGCGCTATTGCGCTCCAGCTTCTTCTTCCTTCTGCGCGATCGCGTGCAACAATGGCGCGATCGCGATGCATTGTTTCAGTCTTCTGCGCGATCGCGCGAGACACTGGCGCGATTGCGCTGAACAACTTTCCAGACCAGAAACAGAAACTTCACAGGTTGCCTTGTTTTGGCTTGTTTTCATCCATTCATCACTACAGCTTCAATATCCTGTAATAAACAACTAAAACATGATAAGTGCGCGTATTTAATCAACAATGCACAACAAAAGCTCAAGTAAATCGAAGGTAATGTGTGGCATTTTGCCCACACATCACACCCCCAAACTTAAACTATTGCTTGTCCTCAAGCAAGGCACACTTCAATGGATCCCAAGTTGCAATTCATCAATTCGTGCATTTTTTTATCAAAGCCACAACAAGCCAAAACTCGATTCAAGTTCCACAACTAATGACATTGGTTGGTGCCAACAATTAAGCCAAACCATGTGAGCATCACTTTCATATACAAAACATCAAAGAAGGCAAACATGCCATGACACAAGACTTTCAAGGTTTGCCTCTTCGTCACAAGAGTTCACCTCTTTGTTTGCTCACCTCAATTGAAAAATGAAACACAAGTCTTCAACTCAACTTCACAAGTGCCCTCACCACTCAAGAGAATATCCCAACCACAAAAATGATAACACAAATAGGATTAATGATAGGAAGAATTCGCTCACTCTCTCAAAAGAAGTTCATCATGCACACTAAAGATCCATAGGCTTGCCCTCCGTGTACTTCTCCACTAATGTAGGAATGCTTAACTCAAAATCAATTAGGACTTGTTAGGGTTGTAATGTAGGCTTTTGGTCAAAGGTGGGGTAAAATATGGGCAAATAGTGACTACACACCTCCTTGAGCACTACATCGTACAAAAATTAAGGCACACTTCATTTTTCTTGCACTTACACCTTGCTAAATCGAGGATTATACACTAATCCTTCTCCTCTTTATTCATCAATTCTCTTTTTCCTCTTTTTCTTTCTTTTCTTTCACTTGCTTCTTTTTGTTTCTTTTCATTTTTTCACTTTTTTTTTATTCAACTCACTTTTGTTGCTCTTTCTTTTCATTTATTCATTAACTTTCACACTTTCACCATAACTCGTGCCACCCCCAAACTTAGGCTTTTGCCTAAGTTGCACGTCTTTCAATGCACTCAAAGAGGTAGGGCCAAAAGAGAGGGTTAGTGCTTTAAGCACTTAGAATTGGTCCGGGTTAATAATGTGGTTGCCAAAGAAAAGGATATTAAGCTCAAAGGGGTTGACTAAGGATATAATGCAAGGGTAGGCTTTTTAGATTACTGAGCGGGCCAAAGAAAGCCTAAAATCATTTTTTCAAGTCAAGCATCACCTAGGATTTCGCCTCGAAGCACACTTAGGGCAAGTTCAGATCAAGAAGCACACACATGAACACACCAAAACCTCACCACACATGGCACATGTAAAGCAAGGAAGACGAGTATATTCAAGTCCCAATCAAAGGCAATTAAGCATCCAAAATTTACTCATAGCCTAATGAGAGCTAATTAGTGACATAAGAGCCAAAAGTTGAACTTAAAGATCATAGCACAATTTACCAACTAAATTTTCCTATTCATTTTTTCAAAACAAGCTCACATGATAAGGATTAAATAATGGTGGAACCAAACATGCCAAAAGTTGCTAAGGGGCAAAAATCTACCACTAATCATCATTATTTATAACTAAATACTAAACTAGTACTAGAGATGCCCGGTTCAACACTTACTTCCTTGGAAAAGAACCATGGCAAAGAAAAACCAAGGAGGTTATTTCAAAAATTTTGTGCAACATGGTATTTACAATGAAAATGGTTGTTCGGACCCAAATAAGGCTTTCACACCCAAGTGGGATGCCTACGTATCACACAAAGGTGAATCAGATAAAAAGAAGCAACATCCCAAGCGTAGTTCATGGGAGTACCTTTTATATTTATATATATATATATATATATATATATATATATATATATATATATATATATATATATATATATATATATATATATATATATATATATATATATAATTCTAACTAACTACTAAATATAAACAAGCTATTAACACATTACTATAATACTACTAATACTAAATATGCACAAGCTATTAACAAAATACTTATACTAATATTAAAGAAAATGATCATCCACAAAATTTTTTACAATTTGCTCACAAACAAGGCAACATGAGGGAGATATATTATAAGCATCAAGTACGCGAGCAACATCAATACTACACCCAGTACACAAAGCAGACCTCGGATTACAGCACCCAGAATTTTTATGTTTTGAACATTATTTACAGTGCACAACCACAATTTAAACAAGAAAAACATCAACTTTGGCTTCAATTTGTCGGATCTGAAACTAGGGCTCTTAGTCCAATTGAGCATCAACAACTAGTGACCCAACCCATTTTTTCGCAAACAATTTGTCAATGAGGGTACATCAGACTTCCCCTATCTCTAATAAAAGCCCCTTGTTTGCTTATTGCTACAACCATTAATGGAACCTTACCTTGACAATGGAGGTAAATTCAACCAAATTGAAGATGGAAATTGGGAACATACCTTGATAATGGAGTGGAGCACTTGAGCGTGTAGTAGAAGATGCAATGAAACACTTGGAATGCAAAAATAGGGGAGGGGAATTTGAGAGAATGGGGGTTTAGAAATTATGGTCCGTTCCTCTCTTGAAACTGCCTAATATCTGCCTGAAGTGTTGTTCTTCGCGATCGCGTGGTCAAAGACGCGATCGCGCCTTTTTGATGAGCTAGCCTACGCGATCGCGTGAGGAATGGACGCGATCGCGCAGGTCTGTCTCACAGTGAAGCGCGACTGCGTGGCTTCTGACGCGATCGCGATGAACAAATGTTTTTGCACTTCCAGTGAGCAGAATTTCAGTGAGGCGGTCCGCCCCAAACTTTAGGCGCTCCGCCTACTGGGATGTCTGAATACCCAGTTTCAGTGGGCGGTCCGCCTTCTCTCATTGAATGGTCCGCCTCACACCCCGTGCAATTCATTTTTTTTCAATGTTTATGCTTTAAATCATGCATCCTAACAACTACTACATGTGGGATTCATGTGAGATGATCAAAAACAACTACAAAAACTAGTCTAATCCTAACATGCAATCAAATAACAACTAAAATTTTAAAAGATATTCGGGTTGCCTCCCGAAAAGCGCTTTATTTAACGTCTTGGCTAGACGGTACCCACGGTGCTTTTCTCTCCACTTGGTGAATGTGAATTTTCTCCCCAACATCGCTTCATGCTTTTTGTTATGCTCTCTAGGTGGGGGCACATATTTCCAAGATCGCGAAGCCGGATTCTTCATTTTGCACTTCTTCGCTTTCAAGTGAGGAATGTCATTTTGCCTTCTTGGCATGGCAAATTCAACAATGTACTCATTTTGCTCATCAACGCCAAAATTTTCCGAAGGTGCTTGTTCTTCCACTTCTATTATATGCTTCATCCACACATAGAGTTGAAAAGTGAAGTGAATGAGGTTCCAATTGTTTCAACATCAATAGAGCACCAAGCATGACATCCTCTTCTTCACATGTGCTAGAGTCTTCATCACAAGAGTTCTTCATTTCCGCTCTAGACTCCAACGCACATTTCTTGTTCACGGCATCATCACCAAATATCTTGAAGATGTGATCACTTTCACGAGTTCCCATGATTTGACTTGTGCTCTCTTCCACAAATTCGCTCATTTCTAGCATATCATTCACTACTTCTTCATGTTGAGCCTTAGAGGCTTCAATCACTTCATGCACTAGAATGTTCAAGACACGAGCTTCAAGATCAAATTGGTTCACTCTTTGTCCTATTTCTTCCCTTTCATGTTTGAGATCCCAACCTTCTACATTTAAGTCGTGAAGGCATGCTTCATGGACTTTCATTTTTCGAGCTTGATCTCGGAGCCAAGCTCGGCTCACAATTTCTTCTTCATCCCAATTGTGCTCTTCTTCAATAATTCTTTCTTGATATTCAAGTACATCTTCAATGGAGGATTCTTCTTGGAACTCAACCTCATCTTCCATGTAAAACCTTTGTTGAGATTTGGCAACACTCTTAGCTTGTTGATCATTGAAAGTGTCAACCAATTGGCTCAATTGAGTTTTCAAGTTGTGAATTGCCAAGCCATTTTGATGGATTGTTTCTTTGAGGGCTTTGGCATTCTCACAATGTTGTTCAATTATCCTCTCCATCAAATGTTCCAACCTTGCATTTTCGTTGCATTCATCTTGTGAAGTCGATAGGTCCATCTCTTCTTGAAACCTCTCTTGGATGCCTTGCCACTCGGGTTCAAGCTCCATGTTCATGTTAACATTTGCCCTATCAATCTCATAAGAATCATTAGCATCATTATAAAAATCATTGGAAGAAGAATAAGGAATATTAGGACAACCGTCCCAATGGCCATTTTGACCCCCATACTCATGACATATGTCCCACTCAAAGGGTTGAGAAGGTGCACACAACTCGCCCCCGGAAACAATTTGACAATCTTGCCAATGGTGAGGTCCGCCACAGTAAGGACAAGGATCACTCATGTATGGATTTTCAATATGGGACCAATTTTGGTTCCATGATGCCATTTCAAGTTAACTACCACTAATCTAAACTAACTAATTAATGCAAGTAAACACTACACACAAACAAATATTTAGAATTTACAAATAACATTGCTACTATTCACAATTTTAACAAGAATGGTTCACAAAGTTTGGAACTAAGCCAACTAGCTCAACTCCTCAAACTACTCTAATACGCCAATTGTTCCCTGGCAACGGCGCCAATTTTGACAACGCACAACACACACCTCGGCTTGAGGTGGGTCACCGCAATACAATTTACCCAACTAGGAGTCGGGGTCGAATCCACAAGGAACAAAGTGATGCGATCAAAGTAGTGGAGGAACTAAACCTATTTGTCAAAGCCAAACTAGGATAACGAGGTGATGGAACGATATTAACAACTACAAACTACACTAGGAAAGCAAGTAAATGTGATCTATGGCCTTCTCACAACCAAGGAAAGCAAGATTTTGAGCCTAGGATACAATTATAGCACGGGGTTTATATATTATGGCCGAGTCGTTCTAATGTAATCCCTAGAATCCTTCCGGCCTAGAAGGGATTCACCTCAACGGCGCTCGTCAAAGCCATGGTTGAGCTTATAAAGCACTACCCATTACCCGAGGAAAGAAGACCTCTTCCGAGCGTAACTTCTTTTAGATGGGTTAGTCTATGAAATAGCCTATCAACCCAAATCCTCGCTAGCTTCACTATTCTACGCTAATTAATCTCTCCCGAGTCTTTAATTAACAAAGTAGACGAGCAACTCAAGTGTCGCGAGCACAAGAGTCGAGCAGTCAAAACAATGGAAGCCAGATAATCAAAACCCAATAATATAAATTCCTAGTCATGACTCATTCATATATTCATGTCCAAATCATATCAATTAATAACACAAATAGCCATGAAATATATTCAACAAATCAATTCTTCAATAACATCAACAACACCCAATATATTCAATACAAAACATGAAAGTAAAGAAAGGAGTACTAATGGTTGAGAATTTCTCAATGGGTTGCTCCAAATCTTCACCCTCTTGGTGTTCTTGTTGATGGATCCTTGCTCCAAGATTGGAAAAATGGCCAAAAGATAAGCCCTAAGTCGTGCAAGGGCTGAATATATGTTCCCCATTTAGGCTGCTGTGAAATTACCACACTGTCCAGCACAGCTTAGACGCGAACCTTCGCGATCGCGACACACTAGGCGCTATCGCGCTCCAGCTTCTTCTTCCTTCTGCGCGATCGCGTGCAACAATGGCGCGATCGCGATGCATTGTTTCAGTCTTCTGCGCGATCGCGCGAGACACTGGCGCGATCGCGCTGAACAACTTTCCAGACCAGAAACAGAAACTTCACAGGTTGCCTTGTTTTGGCTTGTTTTCATCCATTCATCACTACAGCTTCAATATCCTGTAATAAGCAACTAAAACATGATAAGTGCGCGTATTTAATCAACAATGCACAACAAAAACTCAAGTAAATCGAAGGTAATGTGTGGCATTTTGCCCACACATCATACAGGGAGTTCTCGATAAAAAGTATAACAGTCTAATCCACCAGTATAACCATCTTTAGCCAATGTATTTACGGTTTTTAAAACGATACTGGAATTTAAGACTAACTCCATACTGATATATCCGTCACATTTTATTAATATGAAAATTACGTAGGGTATTGCAACATCATTAGCGACAATGTACCTGAGCAATAATTAAACCAAAAAAAAAAGGAGAGGAAAACTGAAGGAAACATAGCAGTACAACTTTTGATATGTAGAACTGGTACTACAAAGTATGACGATTTGTTGGTGGAAGAAAATATTCAACCAAAAAAGAGACAAACAACGTAAATAATTTATGAAACAAAAAGAACGTAAATAATTTACTTGATAGATAATAGAGCAACGGACACGAGGAAGCCACTCGATTATTTTTTTCTTTCAGGAGTCACTCGATGCTTTAGCCTAATAATATATAGTTGGGTGAATTTTATAGTAATTTGCCGCACGAAGGAAACTACATATGATAGTTTAAGAGAATCAATAACTAATTTAGGATTCACGTAGTGCTCATCATGATCACCCAAATAATTAGTTACTAGTACTAAATTTAGTTGATAGAATTGGTATCAGTTAGCATATTCTTAGTATCAAATAATTTTTTCTCTGTTTTAAATTATTCTCTTTAACCGGTTATCGAGGGACTTGGATCTACCCAACATTTCTTAACATTTATAATACTAACGTATCTGTAATGAAACGAATGTACTTTTTCAAAATCAACTTCTTCGATTTTTGCGAGAATTAAACATGGCTATGTATAGACTTTAACTTGTAACACATGCTTTCCTTGTAGTTTCAAATATGATATAATCATATATAATAGTCTTTTGGAATTTATTTTTTTTATTTTTCATTTTGGTGTTCGCTACCTGCTAAAGTCGTGTTAATTTTTCTTTTACTCATTTTCCTGTTTCTAATTATTGTGCAAATATTGAGAAGTTTGATTTACATTCACTTTTCCCACAATGTACACATTTTTCTATTTACTTCGTCTGATAAAGCTTCCTTTTTTTAAAAAAAAAAAAATTAATCAACTAATCCAGTCCAGGCTCTTGGAAGGCTGTTGAGACTTGAGAGGCAGACTCCTAATTTTTTTCTCCCCCCTTGTTGTGAGCAAAATAATTTCCTTCCTCTTAAATAATAGTACTCCCTAAATATTGAGACTTCTCAAACTTTCTCTAGTTAAAGAAATGGTTGCCCTTGTCTCAAATTTTGGTTCCATTTTTTTCGAGATTGCGTCACTGCCTTCTGCCAACAGCCAAATGCCAAGCTCTCGATTCAAATACCGCTTAACTTATATATACTAATAATAAAATGAAAATTTCACACAGTCGCATTAACTTTTCTATAATAAGTTACTTTATCATTTAATTTATTGTAGGACTATCTGCAATTCTATACTTTTTACCGTAACTTAATTCTATAATTTTCTTTTTATACATAATCAGTGTTTAGCACTCATACTCGATAGAAAATAAGCGTTGGTTTTATTTTCATAACTTCCTTTCGTCTTCTCCTTTCACGATTTCTTTACGTAATGAAAAATAAGTGAATAGCCGAGTTGGAAAATTAGATGAGAAAAGTGTTGGGATTAAAATGTTGCACATAGATAGTGTTAGGTATCTTTTTGGACCCAAAAAAGGGTGTTAGGTAAGGCGACAACCTTTAAGCTGCTACATTTTTTTCTTTTCTTTGTTATATTTATTGAGCTGGTCGGGCAGAATGAAAAATAAAAGGGAGAAACAAAAAAAAATTAAAAAAAAATTAAAGGATTTCTGCGTGGTTTGGGTCTTTGGGAGAATCATTTGAAGTAGAAATGCGAAAGGCTAGCTTATTCAGAGTTCGAAGGGACTTATAATTTGGATGATAACTATAATAGTACAAGTACAAAAGACATGGCAATGCAAGGTATAATGTTATTGTTATTGTTATCGTCATTATAAATGGTATAGCCCCTTCATGAATAACAAAAAGTGTCGAAAGGAGTGTATAATTATAGATAGAGAATAGTTCGAAACATATACGAAACCAAGTTCACCAAGCAATCATTGTCCAAGTTTCTATATAAGAATAGAAAAAGAATGTGAAGCTCTGGACAGACGCGGCTTTGACTAATCCAGAAATGAAAATAGATTTTAATCGATCTTGTGGTACAGCTACAATGACATGAATTAGGCGAGAATCCAAAATTTCAAATCCATGGATATGCATATCCAAGGTTATTTCACAAGCTAATTATATTATGTTACTTTGCGATTTCAATAATGACGTATAGCGTTTAGCAACTAATACTATTCTCAATAATATTTTTCATGTGTTTCCATGCTTACTTTATGTCTAGAAGGAGAATCCGCGGATAAGAATGCAACTTGTGATGTATGATTTAGGTGCATGTCATATGTTCAAACTTTGCCACATATAAAATCATGATATTTAAGTGGAGAATGGTAGAGAGGAACTCATTTATTATTGAGTGTTAGTAATGTATATCGCCGACCCTCCGAGATTTCTCACTTATAGAAAAAGGAAAAATATCAACATATATCAGATGATAGACCTAACATATTTACTAGTAGTATTTTGATGCTGGTATGTTGACATGTCGGCAAATATCTCGTTAGTTGACAAAATATTAATAAGCTTAATGTCATTCTTTGTATGTGGACTTGCAATTCATGATTCGTGTTGAAGCAAGACATTGTTCAGACAGTAAACCTTGTTCTTTTACCTCGTTCCACACAGTTTGCAGCAATTCTATGCCACAGATATTATAGGAGTATACTATATAATAATGATGGAAACGATATTATTTCAAATTGTGATCAACTTCACTCTTAGCAAATACTACTAAACTTCAGTATTCGAAATACTGGTTAATTTCAAGAACGTAACATAGCAAGTGAAATGGAGTACTAATTTATAGTTTCGATGCACTTGCAAGTTTTCAACTTTCACAAATTTATTTTTTCCAAGTGAAATTCAGGTTCAAACACAACTTCACTTTCAAAATAAAATTTTCCGACTTCGACTTCAAATATATGTACAATAATGCCTATAAACATTTGCTAGTCTTAAAAGATGTTGCAGGAGACAAGAGCTAAGCTGGAAGATTCTTTGTCTGGTTCCAGATAGTATTGAGAATGTCAGACTCACAACTAGTTTTTGTATTATTCCCTTTCCTAATGTACTGAAAAAGACCCGCACGTTTGCTAGATTGCAAGATATGATTCTATATATCTGCTTCTCAAATCTCACTTCAACGTTTTAGTTGATAGTGACTGATAAACCGTTAATCCTTTAATCAATGATTGGAATATAAACACTAATCATGCTCACACAAAATAATTAATCAGATTTTAAACTATTTTTAAACGCCTCTAAAGGGTTGCATTAGTTTGTCAAAAATTTCTTGAACTAGTCTATATATCCAAGTTGCCCTTTACGGATAATTAACAACTTAACATTAGTCAAAAGGATTGTGGCCTTTTCATTTTTGATTACCAAGTAACACTAAAATATTGCTACACCAAACAAGGCCAATCATTGGTGACATTCCTTCATTTGGTGTTGGTATAAATAAATACCTCCATTCCTCACTAATCTTCAAGCATCACTTAAAGAATTAACAGATTTTCCAACATCCCTTTAGGCAGTTGTTCTAACAGAAGTATGGAAACTGTAGGAGCCTTCACAACAAGAATTACTGAAAATTTCGACGGAGAATGGAGCTCCTTTGGTGGAATGTGTTCCACCGAAGAGGCTGATTTCATGGCTCAATTGTTTGTAAACAGTTCCCTTCCAGATGAGCAACCTAGTCATGAGTCATACATTAACAATATGGGAGGAAAAGCTGAAGTTTTTCCAGAGTGTTCTTCTATTGACATAAATAGTAGTAGCATGTCATTTTTGTCACAGGGAAGGTGTTACAGTGGTAGTGGTGGTATTCATTTTCCCCCTGGATATCAAGAAAGCTACTACACAAGTTATTCTCAACCAATGCTGATGAGAAATGATAGTTCAATAACAATGGAACACGGCGGTATGGCAGATGGTGAATACGTTATTATATCACCCTCTGATCAGGTGCATACTAACAATATAGTTCATGAAACAAGTGACTTCTTTAACCAAGATGTGAGCAATGACAGCATTGAATCTGGTGAAAATATACATGACGCTGTTCTTCTTGGAAAGGGCTTGCAGTTAGGAAGAGACTATGAAATGCCAGAATTGGAGCAATCAAGAAAAAATAAGGTGGAATGTCAATCAGAGATTTCTAAGAAAAGATCCCGCTTGCCTGGGGATGTAAGTGTCCTTTGAATTTAATTTGAACTAATGTCATCTGATTTACGTTATCCTCAACTTGTTTGGAATTAAGGCGTAGCAGTAGTTGTTTTTAGGACTTAGGTCACCCCACTGAGCACATGTACAACATCAGCTCTCACGCAATAGGGGGTACAACATTTAGGTCAGTCCACTTAGTACTGGTAATACATCCAGGTCAGCACACCTAATTAATAAGGGTAGAAAACTAATTTCTCTAATGTAGTATTTGATCACATTTAGGTATATATCAGTGTATATAACTTAAATCCTTTCAAAATAGCAGATTTGAGGGTTCATTTTGTAGTATGTAATCTGATTTCTCTAATGTAGGTCCCAAAGAACAAGAGAAGTGTAAAGCAGAAGGAGAACCCTAAGACTAGTGAGGATATTGATGGAAAAACCAATGTGCTACGAAGGCAGAACTCAATGATGAGTTGCTGCTCTGAAAATGAATCAAATGTTTCTCAAGAGTTAAATGGATTGACTTCGAGCTCGAACACGAAAATGAGAGCAGGGTCGCTCAACTCAAATGGCAAAGCCAGAGCCAGCAAGGGGTCAGCATCTGATCCCCAGAGCATGTATGCCAGGGTATGTATTAGTATATACTACTTGTTATCTGATTATTCCTTTTAATTTTACATCTTTCTTCCTTTTAGGCATTTGGTTATATGTCCGTTGCTACTATATTGATAAATTAAATGATGTACTTTTTCGTCTTACAGAAAAGAAGAGAAAAGATTAATGAGAGACTGAGGATCTTGCAGAATCTGGTGCCTAATGGAACAAAGGTGAGAAAATGTGGCCTCTGAAATTGCATAAAATTTCATGTACTCTAATGTGATAGTAGGAACCTAAAGTGCAAAATTTTCATGATATATTATAGGTCGATATTAGCACCATGCTTGAAGAGGCCGTCCAATATGTCAAATTTCTGCAACTCCAAATCAAGGTAACAGATATTCCCTTCCCAATCTGATTACAATGCATTTTTCTAAACTCTAGGCCTGCATTTTCATAAATACATAAAAAAAATATTCAACTGTATTTATCGGGGTCTGATGTTGGTTTTTTTTGTTTGGATATATGCAGCTCTTAAGCTCAGATGATCATTGGATGTATGCTCCCATTGCATACAATGGAATGGACATTGGCCTCGATCTGAATATTGGCATTCCAAAATCATAATCTCTAAAAGCTCAAGTTGGTTTTATGGTAGTCGATGTAGAGAATTACACGGGATAAAAAAATCAATCCTCGCCATTTTTAATGGTGTTTAATTAATTAACTCTCGCAAAACTCTGAGTATATCTTACCAACAAGGACTAATGTAATAAGCTTTTTGGCCGCTATCAACATGATTTAGTAGCTACCAAAGGGTATATCTTGTCCACGAGGACTAATCGACATGTTGATTAAAATTCAGTTGTAATTGTAGCTTTCTGGCTCGTATGCCAACACTAGGAAGGAAGAGGTTTTTTTAATAATCATTCTTTCATGAAATTGCCAATGAGGTACTTTAATTTGTATAAATATACTGAGCTTAATTTGAGGCGTTGAAGAAAATCCAGGCCGTGTTTATAATCTTTTTTTTTTGAATGCAGCTGCATGCATCCTTGATTCTTTTTGTACTGCAAACATAGATTATGCTTCCTTGATTGAATGGAACAATTTGCTAAAGGAATTTGCATTCTGACCAACATGTCACAAGTAATTTATGGCAGGTCCAGGGTAGGACTAACACTCTAGATTTAAAGCCACGATCTAACTCAAAAACGAGATATTTACAGAAATAGAATATTTCTGGTGTCCAATTACTTTTTTAGCCCTCATAGGAAAAGTTCCTAGCGATAACCTAATGTTACAAACACAAGAACCTGGTGATCACCAAGAGTTCCCCTTGGTGACTTCTAGAAATTGCCTGGAGCTTACCTTTACGGGGACTAAGAATGTAAGAGTTCTTCTACGGAGGCCAAAATTATAACAGCAATGCCAAATCTATCTATTTCACGAAATACTTCAACTTCAAACTAATCAAAGCCCACTTCTTATGTACTTTTTAGCTAGGGATTTGAGTAATTTCTTGTTTTTTTTTTTTCCATCCGATGTTCGGTATTTTTATTGGAGTCCCGACTAATCCGAATTTGCATCGCGTAAGACCTATTCTGGGGGAAGCGGTCCTTACCAGGATTTTTTCCATTCACAGGATTCGAACCCGAAACTTCTGATTAAGGGTGGAGGAATCCTTTCCATCCCACCACAACCCTTGGTGGTGAGTAATTACTTGTTATAGCAAATACTTTTTTCTGAATTAACTTTTACTCTGGAAAATTTATGCCAATAGTTACTTTAGGGAACTTTATTACTCATTACACGACGATTGGCTGGCGTGCAGCAGGAGGAGGGTAAAATGCTTTTATTGGAATTTGTATATCTAGAGTAAAAAATATTGTTATAATATTGATATTTTGTGTAATTTAAAAGTTAGATTTGTATATTTATGTAAACAAATGCCCTTTTTCTCTTCCAGCGACACAATATGAATGATTATTCTCTTGTAGAAACCGATTATATAGTAGGAGAAAAGAAAACAGATTAATGTTAAAATTGATTAAAAGGTATGCTTCCAAAATTAATTCTCTCTTCCCATAAGAAAACCTTAAATCCAAAGACGTCGACAAAATTGACACGAAGAACTTTTTCTCTTTCTAATATTTTCAACTTAGAAAAGACGCCAACTTGAATAAATCTCATTGGACAGTTAAAAGTAAGAATGGTACTACTAGAGCAAAGTAACGTGCCCTTAAACTCTCAAATAATTACTCTGTGTATTAGCAGTAACTTGGAAGAAAGGTTTCTCTTTCCTTGTGAGGCCAACTCCAATGTGAGATATTTTTTGAAGGCAAAGGTTAATGAGAACCGTTTCACACATAAGGACTGACATTGGAGTTATCATTTGTGGGGGATTCCCTAGCGTGCCAATTAGTCAATATTTTAGCTATATCTTTGAAGTCACCATTTGGTTTGTTTCATTTCAGATGAATGCTTTTGCTTCACTGCATTAAGCTTATCATTTTGGTGAACTGTAAAAATTACCCTAATTAATTACATAAAATTAGTCCTAGCAGGTCAAGTCCGGATAAAGACGATCAAGGTTACGATAGGTTAATGGCCAACAAAAAAATAGTCTAACTATAATAATTGTAAAACGATACAAGTGATACATAAAATTAATTTTGATTTGGAATTGAGGTATAGCTGCTTGGTCTTTTATGTCTTCAAAGTTCGAAGGAAAAAAGAAAATCTCTAGTCCCAAACGATGTGCCAATACATGGTAAATAGAAAACTACCCATGTTGTGGTTAATCATGTAGCTCATGATGATAATTACAGCACAAGCATGAAACTAACAGAATACTCCTAATCATGTGTTAACCAAATTTCCAAGAGTGTGCTCAACAACATTATTCATAACCAACAGCTCTAACTTGGAATGAACAAGGCCAAGGATACAAGTTACAGCCATATTTTATTTTACAAAAAGATGAGGTCCTAAAGTTATAACTTGTGACAGGTATTTAAATTTCAAAGGAAGGTATAAGATCATTACATTTTCAACCCAAAGGCAAACGAAGGTTATACCTGCTTATTCTTAAGAGACAATCAACATCCTATTTTGCGGCAGAAGGTAAGTGTTAGCATTGGATACTAGCTGAAATTCTAGTATAAATAGTAGAGCTTGATTTGAATCATCCAAACACAAAAGAGCTAGGAAAGTCATGGAAAAACATTTTCTATTTTCTCTATTTTTCTTACTTCTCTTAACAATGCCATGTACTTCCCAGTTACATGCATGTAAAAAGAGTGATCCTAATACTAGCAGCTATGGTTTTTGTAACACTTCTTTTACTTACACAGACAGAGCAAAAGACTTGGTATCACGCTTAACCCTCCAAGAAAAAGTGAAACAACTTGTCAACTCTGCATCAGGTATTTCCAGGCTTGGTGTACCAGCATATGAATGGTGGTCTGAGGCGCTCCATGGGGTCTCAAACACGGGGCCTGGAGTACGTTTCAATGCAACAGTGCCCGGAGCAACTAGTTTCCCTGCTGTCATTCTTTCAGCTGCTAGTTTTAATGTTTCATTATGGTATACATTAGGCCAGGTTGTATCAACTGAGGCTCGGGCCATGCACAATGTTGGCCTGGCAGGATTGACCTATTGGAGCCCCAATGTGAATGTTCTTAGGGACCCTAGATGGGGAAGAGCTCAAGAAACACCAGGGGAGGACCCTCTTGTGGTCTCCAAATATGCTGTTAACTATGTTCGAGGCTTGCAAGAAGTCGATGGAGAAGAATATTTCAGCAATCAAAATAGGCTTAAAGTCTCCAGCTGTTGTAAACATTACACTGCTTATGATCTTGATAACTGGAAGGGCATTGATCGATTTCACTTTGACTCCAAGGTACATGGCCGGGAAATTTAAATCGTATACTGTTTATCTAGTTATGTTGAAACTGTGTGTCCATCTAATCTGAAAGCTTAAACTTTTAGAGAGGGAACACTCTTATTACTTTATTAATTATGTGTCCAACAAGTTATGACATGGAAGTTTAAGCTGTGCAACAAAAATATTGCAGGTGACAGCACAGGATATGGAAGATACTTTCCAGCCACCATTTAAAAGTTGTGTAGAGGAGGGTCATGTTAGCAGTGTGATGTGTTCATACAATCGTGTGAATGGAGTTCCCACTTGTGCCGATCCAAATTTGCTCAAAGGAGTGGTTCGGGATCAGTGGGGACTAGACGGGTTCGTTCCTTATTTACAGAAGCCTTAATACTAACCAGGATTCTTCATGGGATTTTATAAAATCATTAAATAATCAAATCAGTACCAGGATTATGGAAAAATACAATACACCATACATCTGATAAATTTAATTCCAATACAGCTGAAATTATAGTTTGCACTCTTTTCTAACATTTCATGTTGCGGTTTGGTTGCTATCAGATACATTGTCTCGGATTGTGATTCTATTGAAGTTTACTATGATTATATACACTATACAGCCACACCCGAGGATGCAGTGGCCCTAGCTTTGAAAGCAGGTCTTCTAACAACTTTCTTTGGTTATTATTGCATACAGATCATAATTTTCGATACAAGTTTCCGATGTTTGTCATGATCATGCAGGTCTGAACATGAATTGTGGGGATTATCTGGGGAAGTACACAGAGAAAGCAGTGAATTTGAGCAAGGTGGATGTGTCTATAGTTGATCAATCATTGATATATAACTATATTGTACTAATGAGACTTGGATTCTTTGATGGTGATCCAAAAATGCAAACATTTGGAAATCTTGGACCATCTGATGTGTGTACTGATGATCATCAATCCTTGGGAATTGAAGCTGCAAAACAAGGAATTGTTTTGCTTGACAACGATGGCGTGCTTCCTCTGTCAGCCAGCACCATCAAGCACTTGGCGCTTATAGGTCCCAATGCTAATGCCACTGGAACAATGCTAAGTATCTATGCAGGGGTACCCTGCCGATTCACTACCCCTTTCCAGGGGATGCAGAAGTATATATCGAATATAACATATGAGCCAGGATGTGCAAACGTTCAGTGTACTGATGCAAGCCAAATCGAGGCAGCAGCCAAGGCTGCATCTGCAGCTGACATGGTGGTTCTTGTTGTGGGGCTTGATCAATCCATCGAGAGAGAATCACTGGACAGAGTGAACTTGACATTACCAGGATTTCAAGAAAAGCTTGTAACAGACGTGGCTACTGCAACAAATGGATCAGTCATTCTAGTGATTATGTCAGCTAGTCCTATTGATGTCACTTTTGCTAAGAATAATAAGAAGATTGGGGCAATTTTGTGGGTTGGCTATCCTGGTCAAGATGGTGGCAATGCAATTTCTCAAGTTCTCTTTGGAGATTATAATCCAGGTGCTTAAACTTATTCCCAAATTTTTACTAAGATTTAGCCCCTCCCGCGCGCGTACCCCTTAAAACAGTTTCTTTCTTGATTAAGTAGGCTGATAAAGTTGTGCTTTTTCAGGTGGGAAGTCTCCTTTCACTTGGTATCCACAAGAATATGTTGACAAAGTACCAATGACTGACATGAACATGAGAGCAAATGCTAGTAGAAACTTTCCAGGAAGAACATACAGATTCTACAATGGAACATCAATCTATCCATTTGGTCATGGACTAAGCTACACAACCTTTTCTTCTTTCATAATTTCGGCGCCTTCCACCATTGTCCTAAAGCCTAAGACAAGCCATGACTCAGATACATTACTTTCTTCTAACTTGACTGCCCAAGTAAATGCCCAAGCTATTGATATTTCAGCCATGAACTGCCAGAACACAGGGATTAACATCACAGTTGGGGTCAAGAATAATGGCAAAATGGATGGATCCTATGTTGTTCTAGTATTCTGGAAGCCAACAACTATGCAAGGGCTGACCGGAACTCCTAATATACAGCTGGTGGCATTTGACAGAGTCTTTGTAAAGCAAGGGAGTACAGAGAAAGTGACACTAAAATTGGATGTCTGCAAGGATTTCAGCTTGGCCGACGCAAATGGGCAGAGGAAGTTAGTTACAGGGCTGCAAACTTTGGTGGTTGGTTCATCTAGTGAACGTCAAATTAGGCATCAGTTTAACATTAGGGTGGCTAAAAAAGAAGAAGATGGAGCTGTAATTTATGTCTAATTCTTATGAAAAATATGGAATGTGTTGAACTTGTGCACTCCAATATTAGTCTAGAATTTATTCCTGGAAGAGAGGAGTGCCTATCTAAAGTGTAGGCTATTGGTGAAATGGGAAGCATATTGGGTAGAAGATCAATAAGATGGCTGACATATATGAAACAACTAATGTAGTGCAATTATGCAATAAGATTATAACTTGTGATTTCTAGTTTTAGTATTCTTCTATTGCTTTATGTCACAACATGTTATTCAGGCACATTCACTATATCCACATCCGTAAATGTAACCTTCAAATAAGTACATTCTACCATGGAAAAATTTGGTAAGTTCAGAGATCAAAATGATGGAAAGCCGCGAAATTCTATTAAGTAATGTACTCCCTCCGTCTATTTTTACTTGTCATCTTTTGGCTTTTCACACCCACCCAAAATTTACCCTCATTAATTATACTTTGAAAATTTAAACTTAACTAATATTTGAGAAATAGTTATTTAATAATATGAGTAAAATTGAAAAAATATTATTAAATAACTTTTGATTTACTAAAAGTGACAAGTAAAAATAAAAACAAAAATTCTTCTAAATTGGACAAGTGAAAATAGACGGAAGGAGTATTCAACTTAAGAATGTCAAAATAAGCATAGAGTTTTTGTTGAGGAATGAAACCAAAAAATACCCAAGAAACAAAGAGGTGGAATAGACGTGATTACGAGGATCATTAATGAAAAGAAGTGGAGGAGAATGGGGAGTAATTAAGAATTAATGGGGTCGTGGCCTTAGGAGTTTTAACAAGCACAAAATAAATTACTATTTTAGTAAAATAACGATTTGAGATAAAGGAAGGGTAGTAATTCTCCAAAGTAAATGTATAGTAAATGATGAAATAAAGAGGAGGAATAAACCTTAATGAAGCATATATGGTTCAGTTTGACCAATTCATTACTATGGAATTTTGAGGTAAGAATTTCACTTGTAAGTTAACTAAAAAAAACGGAATCTATTAATACGCCTACGTGTTATTAGTACTATAAATAGCTATCAGTTCCAAGTTTGTGCCAAGCATTTTAGATATTAAAGCTTAATACATGCTTTTCCAGTGTTGATACCAAACCTTGGTAGAGTTCAGTTAATTAGACTTTATTTTGACGATTTTTTTTTCTTCACTCAAATAGAGAAAAGCACACGTTGTCTCTAAGTTCTGGTCCAGCTTCATTTTATTAAACAGTGGACACTTGTTACAATGGAAATCTTCAAGAAAGACAGCTTCATTAGAATCACCTTATGTTACCTTGTTTTTACAGGTTCGTTTTACCATTTTATTTGAGTTTGTTTTGCATTTGTTTCATTCTAGACTTTGAGTTTCATCCACTTGAAAATAGTTATACATTCAATACAATGTCACCGACTCCAACAGGCACATCATCTTTTCCAAGTTACAATTGTTATCAGTTGTTTATATTTATTACTCCGTAGTTAGCATTTTTTTTATTTGATTGTACAAATTTTTTTAAGACGATAGCAAGTTAATAAATGTTTTTTATCTATTTGGAATGTACTTTGCAGGGTTTCGAGCCTATGCAATTGACTACGACTACAGTTTCACTCAAGAGGTATAGTAAAGCTGCATACACATTTGGTCTAGAACTTGAAAAATATTTGGGCGTCCTATTGATGTTAGAAATGTTTTTTTTTCAGTGTTTAGAAAATCCTCCAAAGCCTCAATATGATGGAGGAATAATTGTGAACTCAGAATTCGACGAAGGATTGAAAGGCTGGTCACCATTTGGAGATGCAAAACTTGAGACAATGACATCAAAACAAGGCAACCATTTCATTGTTGCTTCTAATAGGACCAAGGCTTCTGATAGTATTTCCCAGAAGCTTTACTTGGAAAAGAATAAGCACTATGTTATTTCAGGTATTTCATCTATCTCCTCTTATGGAATCTAATATGAATTATGTGGATTCTATTCTCACTGTTCCCTTGCCCCTTCACCTCCTCTGATCCCCAGTGTAATGTAAAAAAAAAAAAAAAAAAGTTTCCTTTATCGTTTTTTATTTTGTTTCTTTTGTAGCTTGGTTACAGGTAAGCCATGGAAGAGTCGACGTGGCAGCAATAATAAGAACACTTACAGGTTCAGAGCATACAGGATGGGTTATTGGAGAGGCTGGATGTTGGTCCATGCTCAAGGGTGGGATCATAGTGAATGTTTCAGGCCCTGCTGATCTATATTTTGAGGTTGGTAATGGAATATGAATCTATTCTTTCTAGTTGTTGGTGTCAAGATGATAAATTAAACAGGTAACCTAATAAACTAAATTGATAATAAATTTGAATTCTATATATGTGAAAGCCATTACATGATAGAGGTTGGTTATAATTTATAGAATTATTTGAAATGTGAAGAAGCTCTTTGAGTTTATTGTTGTAATTGTAACATGTGTGCATATTTTTGTACTAGTGACTGAATATTATATTTACAGAGTAACGACGCATCAGTGGACTTACTGGTAGATAGTGTTTCCGTACATCCATTTAGTCAAGAAGAATGGAAATCCCACCAAGATCAAAGCATCGAGAAGGTTAAACCTTTACTTCTTTTTAAACATTCTGATTCAATTTTTAAGATTAATTTTCATGTGATAATTCAAAGTAAACAACTCAAACAGGTACGAAAGAGCAATGTAAAATTTCAAGCAATTGATCTCCAAGGCCAACCATTAGCAAACGCGACAATTTTCATCAATCAGAAGTTCTGTGCATTTCCTATTGGCAACGCGATTAGCCCGCACATCCTTGATCGTCCAGATTACCGAGATTGGCATAACTCCAGGTTCAAATTGACCGTTTTCGAGAACGAATTAAAGTGGCACCTCAATGAACCAACGCCTGGTAATGAGGATTTTGCACTAGCAGATGCCATGCTTAAATTTGCCAAGGAAAACGACATGGTACTTCGAGGACATAACATTATTTGGGAAAATTCTAGATGGTTGCCTTCATGGGTTCTAAATCTTTCTAAAACAGAGTTGTCGAACGTGATAGACAGAAGATTTAAGTCCGTCATGAAAAGGTACAAGGGACAGTTTATACATTGGGATGTTGATAACGAAAATATGCATTATTCGTTCTTGGACACTAAGCTTGGGAAGAAAAATGTGACAGCCTCATTTTATAAGAAGGCTCACAAGATTGATGACAAACCTTTGCTTTTCTTGAATGAGTTTGGTACTATTGAACAACATAGAGATAGATATGCAACTCCAGCAAGGTACTTACGAAAAATTAGAGAATTGAGATCAAATGGCTATGATGGTCCTCTAGGAATTGGGCTCCAGGGTCATTTTGATACTCCAAATATACCATACATCAGATGTGCTCTTGATACTCTTGCTTCAGCAAATTTACCTATTTGGATCACTGAATTGGATGTTTCTGCCAGGCCTAACCAGGTACAAGGATACATATATTTCCAATTTCCAGTTTTTGTTATATGGACTAAGCATATTTAACTTTCAATTAAGAAAATTCGCACTTTTAGTTAATCAATAGTAACAAATTACAAATTTGAAGAACTTTGATTGGTACATACACTACTTTTACTTCTTATTAGGAAATTATTAGCAGATGTAACACATAATTCTTTTCAATGAGTTAGTGGACATTACCTTCTTTTAGACAATCTTTTTGCCCTTTGCATTGTTTCTTGACTTTTGAGGCTTAGAGTGTCTAAAGTAGCTAATCATGTATAAATTTGTTTTTGTACAGGAAATGTACTTGGATCAAATAATAAGGGAGCTTCATGCACACCCAGCAGTGAATGGAATAATGATATGGTCACCATGGCAACCACAGGGATGTTATAAAATGTGTTTGACTGATAATTCTTTTAAAAACTTAGCTACTGGAGATATTGTTGATAAGTTCATGTCGGATTTGAATCACAAGGGATTTCAAGGTAACACTGATTCTAATGGTTACTTTGAGACTTCACTATTTCATGGAAATTATGAGGTGAAAATCAGTCATCCAACAGCTAATACTGCAAGGGTTCGAACCTTTAAATTGGAGCCAACAAGAAAGGCAGTACTCAAATTCAGAATTTTGCCAGAGGAAGGAAAAAGATTGAACAAGGGAAAGAAGAAAAAGGATATAAATCATTGACTTTGTTGTGTTTATCAGATAATATCAGTTATAGGTGGCTTTTCGAGTTGGTTTAGGTTTAGCATTAATGTTAGATTTTGGGAAAACCTAGAATTCCTTCTTCTCTTTTTTTTTTTTTTTTTTGGAAACATTTTTGTTTGTTATCAGAAATCAAGATCTTCTTTTAATTGCGGTGTCTTTTTTTCCTCATTATAATAACGTTAATTGTGTGGTTCACAATATTTCGTTGCTAAAGGTTTCAAATAAGTGAGTTAGATCGAATTTGGTCATGTAAATGGGCAGAGTTAATAAACGACCAAATGTTACTTGGGCTGAGACAAGATGAATTCAGATAGGTTTAACAATGGCTAAACCAACTCTTACCAAATTTTAATTTGCTTTTATTTGTTTTCTTATAAATTGTTTAATTAAGTAGAACTAATGAAACTTTTTCTTTTCTTTATTATGGCTATACATAAAATATCAAATAGATTTTTTTTGTGTAAATATTAACATAGAAAATATACAAAACACAATTCGTTTGGCGGAAGCGCACTTGTTGCAACTTAAGGATGAGTTAAAATATACTAACGTTTTAAATAGATAAGAGCCATAAATTATGAGTCTGTTTGGGTTAGCTCAAAAAAAAAAAAATTACACTACATAACTACCCTAATAGCTAAATTATCCAAAATACCAATACTTTTGCTATATTTATAAAACATAATAATAATTTTCAAAAATTACCTTACATACCATTTTTCTCCCCCAAACATAAAACCCTAATTTCTTCCTCTCTCCCCTCTTCCACCCACCCACACCACCCAGCTGTCGTCCCTCTCTCCTTAGTCGATGACCAGCCCCCATTGTCGGCTGCTACAGTTGTTCGTCATTGCTGCTGCGTCAGATCTTGTTTAGCCGGCTACTGCTGTCGGTTCTCGGTGGTGGTGGTGCTACAGTGCAGCGACGCTGCTCCTCTGTGGTGGCGCACCAATCTGCTCATTTTTTCGGCCTCCCAGCTCCGATCTGCTCCTCCTTTTTTCTTCTTTTTATGTGTGTATATATTGGTATTTGTACGTATAAATTTGTATTTATTTGATATAAATACCTATATTTTTGTATTTTTTGTATATAAATGTCTATCTCCACTTTTGTATATGCATATTTTTATAGATTTGTGTATATTATTGTATGCTTTGTGTATGTGTATGTCTAGAATAAATAGTTATTTTATATATTTTTTGTATATATTTGTATGTTTTTGTATGTGTGTGCATGTTTGTAGATCCAAAATTTTTTTTAAAAAAAACTGGCGGCGGCGGCGGCGGCTGTCCGATGGCCGGAGGTGGCTGGACGGTGGCTGTGAGTTGTGGCAGCATCCACCAGGGCAGTGATGGATGGAGAAGGTAGGAAGAATGAGATAAAACCCTAAATTATAGGTATTTGTTGAAACTTGTATATGCTATGTAAAAAACTATTGCTATATTTTGTAAAATGGTAAAATATCAGTATTTTTTGTAAATATGGTGTTAGAGTTGTATATTTTTGTAAATCTCAAAAAAAAAAAATACTTTTAAGCATAAATGCTCAAAAGCACTTTTTATGTGTTGCGGCTTTTAAGTTATTACCTGTTTGGATATAAATGTTGAAGCTGAAAAAAATTTATTGAAGTGTTTGATAAAAAAGTATTGAAAAACATATTTTTTGTCAAAATGATTAAAATATCCTTAAAACTATTAGCACAATAAATACACTCATTATTTCAAAATTTTAGTTCTAATCGAATCAAATACAGTACAATATAATCTCTATTTCAATAAACTTTTATTTTTATATTGACTACAATAGATAATTTTAATAATAAATATACACATATTTTAGTTTTTAATTGATTCAAATAGACAAATAGCGAGAAATATTCATATATCTACAAGCATTCAACATTACAAATTTCATTCTACATCATAACACGAAAAACTATTCGACAGTGATTATTTTGATGAACTATATTTTCTCCACTTATGTTGTTAGCTCTTATTGATGTGCCTTCATCCGGATCATTAGATGGAACATCTCTCTCACTCTTAGCTGCTTGGAATGCATCATTCGCATTGCATTTCTTTTAATATAGTTGTGAATAGTTATAGTAGCAAGAACGATATTTATTTGTGTGACAGTCTAATAATAATGCATGTCTCGTAAAATAGACCATCTTGCCTCCAAAACTCCAAAAGTGCGTTCTATAATATTTCTACAAGAGAAATACGAAAAGTTGAATATTTCAAAAGGACCTCCTGGTGCTTGTTACTGTCGAGTCCCACCACGACGAAATTCGGTTAAGTGGTTTCTCACATTATCTCTCTTATATGGAGTCATATATTCTATCGTATTTGAATATCCTACTTCAAATATTCGACTATTGTGAGCTACTCCTTTTCACCCATCTCATGCAAATGTTAAACACGTACTTAAGTCGACAATAACAAAAATATATTGAGTTTCATAGTCTTTACGTCCAATATATATCTCTTGCACTTGCGGTAATCTTGTTTTCAAATATGTGCCATTAAGTGCTTCAATGCAATCTTAAGAATATATACGTTTATAAACTTAGTTAAAGATTGCTATAGTGAAAAGCTCAAGTATTAATATAATATCTGTAGGATAAAGTCTAGTTATTTAAAAAAAAATTATACTTACTTCAAAAAAGGAGATATAATTGGTTGCATGGCTTACGATCTCCTGCGCCTCATTATAATTTTGGAGTGGTCTAATAGTTTTTCTTGCTAGTTCACATATGGACAAGTTCACAATGAGTCGCGTTTGATGTTAGAACCATTGGTTCAAAACAGAAAATTTGTGCACGCGCAGAATATTATTATTTTATGTCTAATTAAAATTATTGCCATCACACCAAATCTAGCATCTATTATATGAATAATAACAAATTTAATCTTTCACCAAAAAAAAATTATTATTCTTCTAACGACCTTCCTCGCCCAAAACTGGGAAGAGTGAATGTTTCATGTCCTTTTGGGTATTTCTTTTCTTTTATTTCTTTTTTGGAACCACCTAAGCTCCAAACTAAAATTCCTAATTATGCCACTTTGCAAATCTGGAAAGTGCATATTTTTTTCCAAATCCATTGGGTTATTTTTATATTTTTCTACGGGAAACCACTTAAGTTCAAAACTAGAATTCCTAATTATGTCACTATGCGAATTTGGAAAGTGTATAAATGTTTTTCATATCCACAATGAATTTGGAACTGATCGATCTAAAGCAATTTTAACTATGGTTGCATTGGAAGTTTATTAGCAAGTTAATGGTCTCTTAGTAACAGGGCCTTACAATAAGTATAAATTACTATCTCCAAGTCAGCACTTAAGCATGTTAGTTAAGCATAAATATGTTTAGTAAATCAATTTGAAAGGTCATACCAAATTGAACATAATTATTTACTGAATCCCTAAGTTATATCTAATTCTGAGTGGATTATTAACTCTTTTGTGTGATCAATATTTGGACTAACTCTTTCCTTTAATATCGCAAATTCCTAATTGACAACCTCTGGTATATGCAATCTTGAGAAGGAGCATAGCCATCCATGAACCATTCTCCTATGTTTGGTAGTTCTTCAAAAACTGCAGTCAAAACCTCAGCCTGCTATGTTGTATGATTATGGTATAAACAAGTTATTCGCCAAATTGTTGCTGCCAACAAGTCCAAAGCTATTTGGCTGGGTAATGCAAATGTCATTTTCAGCTGCAAGTTAGGAAATACTCCTAGGAAGATAGAGGGTAATAATCAATCTCCTTTGGAGAATGTTGTGTCAAAGAGTAAAAGCTTCTAAATTGTTTGCTTTTTTTTACTGCACATTTCTTTCAAGAGACTTACCATCATTGAAGAATTTTCATTCTTATGCTATTTCATTTATTGGAGTGATGAATTTTTCTCACATATTCATGGTTCGCAGAAAAATATACAGAATATTTATTTATTCGAAGTATTGTTTAGATAGTATTGATGTTATTTTACAAAGCCGTGCATACTCGCACGTGTCGAGAAACTAGTACAAATAAACATATGAATTTAATATTTCCCTGTTACAAATTGATCAAGTAGGAACAATAATTGGAGCAGGAGGTACCCACCTCTCATTGGGTGTGGGCTCCCACCCTGACTCCTTGCTATAGGATACTGTGAAATGTTTTGGCACCCAAATTTCAGATTTGGACTTCCTTTCTCTTGCATGTTCTCTTTCCCTTTCCTCTACTATAGTCTTTGCTTGCTTTGCTTTATCCCAACTTCTACTGACGATTGCTTGGCTTACTTCTGCCCATACCGCTGTTGATTCACTTGGCATAACAACCTTTGGATCTTTCACAATAGGAGTCTCCATTCCAGATAATATGTCCTTCGCATTGTAAATCACATTGACTTTTCCAGTAGTTGTATCCTTAATCGTAACAGTTCTATCCCAATGGCCATTGATCTCACAAATAGTCTTTGAAGATGCAGCAGGCATAAAAATCTTGCCTTTTACAGATCTATTTCCTCTATTGCTTAAGAAAGAAGTTGCTTTGTAACACAAGTCAGCTTGAAGACCAGTTTCTTGACATTTGATTGTGACATTCCCCAACCAATCTACACCAGGAAATGGCAAAAGTCCAATGACTAGCTTTGGTGAGTTCATTACATATGTTTCTTGCCTATTTAGTAGCTTCAACACCCTTTTCCCATGCACCTCAGTTTCTACTTTTGTACCATAGAACTTTGGGACAGGATTATGACACCAGATCAATTCAATATTCTCTTTGTCATCAGTTGCATGAAGAGCAGTGACTGGTGGATGATGGGATACCTGTTCTAACAAGACATTTAGAGAGCCTCTAGAGACATGGTGAGTCTCACCAAGAATTGGATTAAAAGGAGCCACCCCAAACATCAAAGGGCGCAAAGTGGATATGCTCCAAGCCACCACTGATGTCAATCTTTCAAGTGAAGTCTCCCCTTTCCCACACTTGCTTAACAAGTCATTGTTTATGCAGTACACTGACTCCCCATAACATTGCAGCTGTGACTTTGGTAGGTTGAATAAGGGAGGTAGCTGAATACGGGTGAGATCAGATCCTGGCCGTAGATTATTCAAAAGGCTTAATATGCGTTGTAGCAGATTAGGAGCTCTGTAATGGTCATCTGATTCCCCCTCTAATGATAAGGGTGCAGTTAGAACCACTCTTTTCCCCACCGTAACCATTGAAGGATGAGAAAGCTAGCTGATGATGGAATTTCAGAGAATTGAACGTTCTTCAGTTGGCTCAAGATTTTTGTGAAGAGAGACAAAGAATGAGAGGAATTCCATGGCGTGACCAATATATATATATATAACAAACCTCAAAAGGAATACTTATTTTGTATGGGTTTCGGACTGCTGGCTTATAATGTTCCTTTCTACGTACTGTCTTTTTCCTTCTCAGATTGAGAGTTTAAATTTACATGTTATACTAATTCGTATCCTAATTTGGTTTTACATGTTATACTAATTCGTATCCTAATTATGTTGGGTTTGGGGGTAAACTAAATTTCCTACTTTGTTGTAACACGTCAGACCGTTAGTTATTTTCCTATTACAACTTGGAAATACTTTTTCATCAACTTTTCTTAATTCTTCTGTTCTAATTATTTCTAACTCTTCCTCTATATATTTGTTATAAAAGATAGCAAAAGGGCTACAATAAAATTAATAACATAACTCTAAGCAAATACAGATTCAAAATTTAAAATTGATCGTCCAACCTTTAGGTTCTTATTTTTGAGCTCGTTACATTTTTAAAGTTGCTAGGTCATCTTGGTGTAAAATACTAAAGGCAGTATAATCAACAAGGATAACTATGCATTAATTCTAAGCAAGTAAGGGTCGGTTATAAAAATCATCACCATGTTGCTTCGTTTAATCTCAAATTAATATTAAACAAAACAAAAACAAAAATAAGAAGTAGACAATATAATCCCAAAGCAAACAATGCCAGTAACGGAACAAGCAATACCTTGATGCACCAGCCAGCCCACATGTCGTCGTAGCGTCCAATGGGCTGACCATCTCCCATGAGTCCAAAGTACATTGCAGGGCCAATCAACTCACGGTCGAATGCCAGATTCATGCCACACATGGGAAAGAGGGTTCCTGTTGGGATTGTCATAACTGCATCGACATACCTGAAAAAGACAACACAACGTTAGGGACCGCGTTAAGGAGTTAAGATCGCGTCGCTACGTACCTAGTAACTTTAAAAGTGTAATGAGCTCAATTTTAAATCTTCAATATGTATTTTCTTAGAGATCAGTTATTAGTTTTATTGTAGCCCTTTCCCTATCTTTTACAACAAATTATACATTTAACCATTTGTTTGGCACTAGTCTTGCTTGTGTCCTCATTCATCTGTATTATTCTCACGTGATGAACTGTCACAATGGCAAGACAAGGACAGGGGATAATTCTAATGCTTTATAACTTTATAATACTGGAGTATTATTTTTCTAATTGAAGTCAAATGTTGAATTAAAAGTTTATGGCTAAAAACTATGAAACCCTTCAACTGCCACAGTGACCCACCCCTATCCTATCCCAAGATTCCTAGTCTACAAGTTCTATGATAGGGGGTGGCTGGGGTGGCGGTAGGCATGGCTAGGAGGTGGCAATAGGGGTTGGAGGGGGATGTAGGATTTTTTCTACCTTTAATGTATACTTGTAGTGTTTTGGAGAAAAATTATTGCTATGTATTGAAACTCTAGTAATATTGTTATTTTGTGTGAAATGAAATATAAGTTCATAGTCATGTTAATAGGGAGAATTGCAAAACTATGACACCATAGTCAGTGGTTTGCCTTTTTGACTCTGCTGACAGTGGTTTAGCAAAAATGACCTTTACTAAGTTTAATGAATAAATTCTGCAAAGATATACCCCTATAAAATCTTATAATGACGCCCGTATCCCACCATTCCTTTCTCGTAAGTACTGCCTATGAGGCAACACTTGCCCTTTAACTTCTTCTCACGTTCTCCCAGATAACTTGAAGTGTTGCTTAGGCAGCACAGTAACACTTGCCCCTTTAATCTCTTTCCATATTCCACCTGTCCTTTGATATTTTACGAAAAGACATTAAAAGGCCCACAAGTAACATGCAATATTTAACATGTCATATTTGTGTTAAAGGAGTGTCAATATAAAATAGGAATTTTTACACAAAAGTACAATTTTTAGAACTTAATTACCAAACATAACAACATTTTAGCAAAATAACCTTAAATAGAGGAAAACACAAGTTAATTACAAACATAGCAAAAAAATAGCAATATTTTACCATAACATACCAAACCCTTACATTCTTCCTCCGATTTCCCCCACTATCACTTTTGCTCCTCCCATTTCCCTCTATTTCCCTTTTTCTCCCACCATTTCTCCCAATTTCACTTTTACTCCTTTCATTTCTTTCAATTTCACTTTTCCTCCCATCATCTCCCCCAATTTCACTTTTCCTCATCTCATCCTCATTGTATCTAACCGTATCTCACCTACCAACCACATCGTATCACATTGTATCTCAACTACCAACTACCTCGTATCTAACCGTATCTCGCCTACCAACCACATCGTATCTCATTGTATCTCAACTACCAACCACCTCGTATCTAACCGTATCTCGCCTACCAACCACATCGTATCTCATTGTATCTCAACTACCAACTACCTCGTATCTAACTGTATCTCGCCTACCAACCACATCGTATCTCACTGTATCTCACTGTATCTCAACTACCAACCACCTCGTATCTTGTTGTATCTAGCTGTTTCTCGCCTACCAACCACATCGTATCTCATTGTATCTCACTGTATCTGCACTGTTCTGCACCGTATCTAACTATTTATAGATAGTATTTAGCTGTATCTAGACTGTTTTAGCATTTGTTTCGTCCCGTTTGTGCGTTGTTTCTCACTGTTTCTAAACTATTTCACTTCTTTCCATTGTTTTACATTATTTTTATATTTTATTTCAGACTTTTTTACTATCTATTTTAGACCGTTTCAGCGCTGTATCTGCACTATTTTTGCTCCGTATCGAACTGTGTCAAACTGTTTCTGCACCGTTTTAGGGTTGTGTTCAGCACTGTATCTCACTGTATCTATGCTGTTTCAGCACTGTATCAAACTATTTCTCGATTGTATCAAGCTGTTTCTAAACTTTTTCAGCATTGTTTCATCCCGTTTATGCATTGTTTCTCACTATTTCTAAACTATTTCACCTTTTTTGCGTTGTTTCACATTTTTTTTTACATTTTTTTCGGACTGTTTCACTAGCTATTTCAGACTTTATCTCATTGTATCTGCACTATTTTGCTCCGTATCAAACTGTATCTGACTGTATCTATGTTGTTTCAGCATCGTTTCAGCACCGTTTTAGATTGTTTCAACACCGTTTCAGACAACTTCAGTGTTGTATCGCGCTGTATCTAACAGATTCTGCACCGTTTCAGCACTGTATCTAACAGTTTCTGCACCGTTTCAGCGCCATTTCAGACCGTATCAAAGTTGTTTCAAACCATTTCAGAGGCGTTGCAAACTATTTCAAACCGTTCTTCTGATACTTCTAATTCATATTAACAATTTTATCACATCGATGAGATTTCAATTTATCTTCAAAGTTAACTCTATTTTTCTCATCCATCATTGATTTCGATAGTGACCAGATCACACTTCTAGATCCAAATCTCGGCTTTTCATTACCACAGTCCAAACTTCGAGTAAGAGAACTTGAATTCACCGGCTTTAATCTTCCCAGCCATCGTTGCTGATCACTCAGTTTAACATTCTCCGTCCGATTTTTAACCAACTCCGGTCCAGTTTTCCTACTTTTAGGCGTACCTCTTTTCATACTAGTCAAATTGCTCACAATAGGAGCAGGTTTAGCCTTTCGTTCTTTCCTTGAAACGAAACAGATAAACTCCTTTAGGGTCGACCGTAGTAGACATTTCCTTGGTCACAGGGGTCGGCCGTCTCCGGTCTACGGACTGCGACCTATTAATCAAACCGGAATTCTGAATCGGCATTGGTTCTGCTGAGATCCGAGGATCCACGCACAACGAGCAACGACAATGAGTCTCCTCCGTGTTGTCGTCGTATGTTCGCCCGATCTGGGGTGGGGGTGATGGCTGGGGTGGTGGGGGTTGGGGTGGGGTTGATGGGTGGCGGCAGTGGGCTTTGGGTATGGGTGATAGGAAATTTGGGAAGGATTTTGGGGGTAGGGATTGAAATTAGGGTTTGTTTGGAAAATGTGATTTATCTTGTTTATTATGAATGTGCTAAAAAAATATTGCTATGCCTTGTAATTTTAAAAATCTTGCTATTTTTTTTGTAATTAAGGTTGAAAATTTATATATTTGTGTAAAAAATCCTATTAAATACAACAATCGTTAAGGGTATTTGAGATAGGATAGGCTGGGGTGTTTGATCCAATTAGTAAATTAGTATACTTTAAGGGCATTTTGACTCTATTTATTCTACTACTAGAGTGGATATTAAGCTTTGCATATGTAGAGGCAACCAACACACACATAACATATCATCTGGTGCCATATAAACTTGTAAAAGTTAAGTGACTTAATGGGGTAAGATTATGAATTAATTAATTAGTATAATTAAGCAAAAAAAGTGTAAGGACAGACACATATCATATATTTATCGATTTAACCCAAATACCTAACGTAGGTAAGTTTTTATCTAGAATTATTAACACTGACCATGGACCAAATATCAATCTCGATAGGTAATTTTTACCCCTTCAATTCAATATAGACTCTAGGGAAATAACAGAAATGATCAAGTCTTGAAATGATAAATATTGATTATATTTAAATTTAATCTCTCATTGCAGGTAATTAATTTCTTACAAATATGGATTAGTGCCTAATAACTTCACATTAAAATTTTTTGTGAACAGTACACGATTGCCTTGATTAATTAGCACTTACTTGATTCTTCTCAGCGTTGTTTTGTTACCTCTTAACACACGTGAGGGTATTTTGTTACCTCTTAACAAACCAGCTTATAAGCAATTTTATAGGTTATTTACGTGTTTGTTAAATATCAAAAGTGTTTATAAGCCAAATCAGCTATAAACACTTTTAGTTTGACCAAGTATTTTACTGTTTTATTCCTAAAATATTTTGTAATCCATGAAATATCATTTCTAAAACAAAATTTTCAACCTCCTCCATATTCTATATTCTTCATTTGTCATTAACTTCTAAATTTATTTTTTATGAAAAAATTTAAAGGACATTTTAGTCATTTAAATAAAAAAAATGTACTTATCAACACTTTTTACCAAACATTCCAACTATTTATTATTGGTTTCAACACTTTACTGCTTTTTTCGGGGGTTTTCAGTAGCAGATTACATACATAATAAAAAAGGGTAAATCTAATTCTGGTTTTGCTTACTGATGTTTTGTGATAAATTAATTTTTTCTTTAAAAAAAAAGTTAAAAAAATGGTCAAAAGCACTTTTTTCATAATCAGGAGGAGTATAAATTTTTTCATCCTTTTGGATAAATTTTTCTTCCATTCCTTATTTGTGAAGGATATAAATATTTCGAAAAATAATTATTGTCTCAAATTTTATTATGTACAATAATAAGATTGACAGTAGCATCCATATTTACAAGATCTTTTCACCCCAACTAAACAACCATAACACTTATTTACTATTCCTAATCACATTTTAACGTGTCTTTCTTTCTCTAGCCATTTAGAAGATTTTATTGTATTATTTTTTATTTTTAATCCCTTTTAACTCATCCACCCATCCCCAGTTTTAAGCCATTATAATAGGGATCAATACTAATTATTTTATCTTTTCCTTATTTAATAATCAATGCAGCTATTAGAACAATTTCCTATCATTACGCCTTTCTATGTGATCATCCATATATATATATATATATATATATATATACAGTATGGTATAGAGATACTATTGAATTTAATATTTTTTAGTAATTCAAATTTTTAGTTAAATATATTCTTTGAGCAACTCAAATACATACATATGTATCTCATTAATATTTATTGCATAACTTATAATGTCTTATGAATACATACTATTTGTATTGTATTCCACCTAATATTGATTCAATATTTATGTTGTATTCATGTATTTATGGATATTTGATTTGTATATATTGTGTATTCGATATTTAAGCACTTAATATTTTAGCATATAATCCTAATATGTTAGTATTATTTATCATGTATGCATCTAATATTTATGATATATTATTTTGTGTTTTCACATACTACTATCAAGATATATAGTATGTATTTATTAGTATTCTATATATCTATATTAGTTATTTACCTAAATATTTAATATATATTAACTTATTATTTATCATGCATCCATCTATTATTTGTAACTTATTATTCTTGTTTCATATTTTATTAACATGGTATATTAGTTTGTATTCAATTTGAATTTTGTGATTTTCATTAGTATTTAGTTACCTAAAATATCTAGGGAGTGCAAAATTATAACTTTTTTGGAATGATGACCATCAAGTTTGGTGGGAAAATTATGGGTTTATTCTTTATGAGATAACAAAAGATAACGCTCATATCTCTCATATTCCTTTAATTTAGGAATCGGCATTTAAGTTATTATTTTCCCTTTCGCCGTTCCCTTAATTATAGGTAGGATTATTGATATATTTTCTTTCTTTTAACTAATTATTTTCGCCCAAAATTACCAAAACTTATGGCTAGGATTTGTTAGGGTCACTACTAAAAAAAACCGGATCAGTGACCACCATACTGCGACCGAAATTCGGTCTCCACAGCTCTGCGACCGATTTTCGGTCGCACAGTCAACGAAAAAAAAGTGGCGACCGAAAATCGGTCGCACATCGGTCAGCCGAAAATTAGTCACAGCTATGCGACCGACAATCGGTCGCATAACTGTAACTAAAAACGGGGCAGAACCCCTTTCTTCTTCATTTCAAAAATCCCAAAACCCACCCAATTCCTAAAAACCGAACCCCCCCCCCCCACCCCGTAATCAACTTCCCACCATTATAAACCCCATATAACTTTAAATTACTACTCTATTACCTCCATATTAACATTTAACACAATCTAAACCTACAAATTCAAGGTAAATTTCATTTTTTAGTAATTTTTGTTATTTTTTAAAAAACTCATATAATGACTTTTTAATTCACTTTTTTGTAGTTTTTGGGTGGATAGCACATTGGTAAATCATACTTTCTTGCCATTGGATCCAATACGTAGAGGTAATTTTTTTTTTTTTTGGTTTAATAATCCGAATTTAATTATACATATATTTATAAATAATGGAGAGCCTATGTATGTTGTTAACATGTTAGTTGTTAGTTATAATTGTTTATTATATATAATGTGATGTCGAGTAAGTTGTTATGGGTTGATGAACTTTAAATATAGGGTTGTGATTATTGGGATTAATTATAGTGATTGTTGGGATATGTTGGGAATTGTTTGATAAATTTATTCAATCTCAGCACTTTACATTTATGTATTCTCAAAATTAATGTAGCAGACCTAATTTGAATGTTTCAATAGGTATGGACAAGTTTTGCCCTAACGTTTTTAGTAGAAGGCCTGGCAAGAGACGTGTGGGCGAGAGTTCAGCTTCTGCGGGTGGTGACAGTCAACAATCTCAGGTCCCGCATTCGCTGCCTACTAATGCCCCACCTGGCTATGATCCAGATTTTTTCAGGCCCCCTGGCCCATATCAGGTACCACTTATTACCCCGTCTCAGTTGCCTCTTGATTGGCAATGGACATTCCCTACCGTTGATTGTACTGAGACACAGGTCCCTCCCACACAGGGCGATCCCTCCCTGGCTGATGACAGTGACACTCAGCCCCCTGAATTCCCCCTAGATAGTTGTGACGACCCACCGAGTCAGCAGGAGGTCGTCATGCTGTATGATCCCCAGTCGCCTTATTACATTGGTGAGCCTGGCGCTCGGCTAGAAGGCAGGATGATTATTTACCCCGAGGCGGATAAAGGGTAAGCTACCTAATTTCTTAAGTTCTTGTCGATTAAATAATTAGTTCCTACTTTAATTGCTAGTATTATGAATAACTCTTGTTAATTTTTTTTGTAGCTTTTGCCCAAGCGATGAGTCCACTAAAGTACTGACTTCGTGCATGAGAACGCACTGGAACCAGCCTTGGCGAACATGGGGCGAAGTGCCCCTGCAAGTAAAGAAGCAGATATTGGCAGATTTTGAGGTGATACATATACATTTGGTTTACAACTAATTGTAGTTTTTTAAACCATTAACATGTTTAAAGAAATTATTTTGATACTCTTTCAGGGCAAATGTATCTGGCATCAGGGGCTGGATTATAACATTCGCAGCATCTTCCCAAAGAAATGTGCTGCGCTATTCAAGCAAACCCTTTACAATGCGCGGCATAGAGGTATAAGGCCCGGCTTCCTCCAAGCCCCTCAGTGGGCGGAGCTTGATGAATATTGGCACACGCCCGAGTTCGAGGCGAAGAGCGAGCAAGGAAAGGATGCGCGAGCGTCGGAAAAGGATGGTTCGCTCCATACCGGTGGCTCAATTAGCGCGGCTACACAAAAGATGCGCTTGGTACAGTATATTTAATTGATTGATTATTTACTTGAACAATTGCTTTTTTGTCTAACATATTATGTTTTTTAATTTGTAGGAAAAGAAAGAAAAGCGCACTATTCCCGTGCTCGAGCTGCACAAAATCAGGCATACAAAGGGTGGCAAGAAGGGCGATGGAGAGTGGGTCGAGCCCCGCGCAAAAGAGGCATGGGTAAGTTTGTAAAATTCGATCTTTAGTCGCCTCAATCCTTCAACGTTTAGTCTGTCTATTAACATCATTACTGTATTTATGTTATTCAGGAAAAGGCTACAAAGGCCGTGGAAGACTGGACATCGACCCAAGCATCGGACGCAGGAAGCAGCACCCCGGCTCCCTTGACGTTCGAGAAAGAAAAGCAAATATGGGTCGATACTGTTGGAGGGGTTAAGAAGGGGTATGCTTATGGTCTTGGATCGCTATATGCTCCGGATAAGCATAATTCCCGCTTTTTGGGCTCTTCAGCTACTTCTTCTCCGGCGAGCTCCGTTGATCCTGCTGAGATGGCTCAAATGAGAGAGCAGATCGCACAGCTGTCGAGGGTTAACCAAGAAACGCATGACATGATCAGAAAGCTCCTTGCCAAAAAGGAGAAGAAGAAAGCGAGAAGAAAGCATAAGAGCAAGCATCGCCGCAGCTCCTCTTCCTCTTCCGAGTCCGGGTCTAGCTCAGCCTCGCCCGAGCCCCAGTAGTCTTTTGAATGTTTGTGAAGTTGTAGTGTTAACAATTTTAGGATATAACTAATATTAGAAATGGTCTCCGGATGTTTTTGAAATGGTCTCCGGATGTTTTTGAAATGATTGGATGTTTTTGAAATGTTTGGATTGCTGTTTTAATGCTGTGTTTTGCTGTCCAGGTTCCATTGAATTGCTGGTTTTTGCTGTTGCTACTGCCTGATTGCAGGATTTTTATTGCAGGTTTTTACAGGTTTGGCGACCGATTTTCGGTCGCACAGTGGTCACAACTGAGACCAACTATGCGACCGAAAATCGGTCGCACACTCTGTGCGACCGAAATTCGGTCGCATACTTGGTCACCTTTAATTCTCACAAATGAGACCAACTGTGCGACCGAGAATCGGTCGCAATAGGATGTGCGACCGAAAATCGGTCGCATACTTGGTCTCATTATGTAAGCTATTGTGCGACCGAAATTCGGTCGCATAGTGGTCGAAATATCGACCGAAAATCGGTCGCATGGCTATTTGCTACTATTAATCTTCCGACTACCCGTATCGGTCGCCGATCGGTCGACCTGGCGACCGATGTGCGACCGATTTGGTGGTCGCAGATTCAGCTTTTTTTAGTAGTGGGTTAATGAAAAGTAAATTAGTATATATGGGCCGCTAAACTGCAAAACAACTTTGGTAGAAATTAGAAAATTTATTTTAATATGACTTGAAACTAAAAACCTAACTATATATGAATTAAATAAACATGTAAATAATAAATTATTGCTAACAATTAAGAATTTTCCATAAATTATTAACTTTGAGTTAGTCTTCAAAATTTGAGAAACTAAGCTCCAAACTCAAATTCCTAATAATGCCACTATGCAGATCTGGGAATTTTATAAATATTTTTCTTATACTTTGCTTCTTCTTTTTTTCCTTTTCCGGAAATTACCAAAGTTTCAAACCAAAATTTCCAATTATGCCACAGTGCAAATTTGGGAAGTGCATAAATGTTTCTCATATCCTTCAGTTTGACTTTCTTTTTTTTAGAAACCACTTAAGTTTCGGAGTCAAATTCCTAACTATATGCCACTATGAAATTTTTGAAAGTGTAGAATTATATTTCCAGAAATGAACAAAATAATCATCTGTCTAGAAATGACAAAGTGTGTATATTTCTAGAAATGAATAATATTAACGATAAAGTTACTTATTTTGCAAACAGTATCAAGTTTAACCTTAATTAAGAAGATATTTCACTGATTTTTCTAATTTGTCTTGTTACTGTCTTACACGGATACACCATATTATAAATACTTGTATGTTAGTCAGCAACTTCATATAAGTCACTTGCATGTAATCTCATTGATCGATACAAAGTCCAAAGGTAACTTTATACAGTTGAAATAGTTACACGGAAATTAAACATATCTTATCTGTACTAAAACTTTGTAGTTTTGTTATCGTAAGAACTAATAGATTTTGTTTTTGTAGCAGATACATCATGAAAAGAGTAAATCTAACTACGCTGTTGTTTAGTCTACTTGTAATTTCCACAGGTTTGTATTTTGTCTCATATATAGTCCCTTTATTTACGAAGAAGCTATTTTCTTGCACCATTAATGGAACGTATTAATTTATATTTTAATGGTGCATTTGGCAGGTTTTGTTGTTTATGCAGTAGAATATGATTACAGTTTCACTGCCGAGGTAAAGTTCCTCAATTAATTGAGCTTGCTTTTATTCATCTACTGGGATGACACATTATTATTATGCATGATTCGTCATTTTGCTGAGTGAATTAATTATGTAATGATCCGTCATTTTAATGTATGTTTTCAGTGTTTGTCGAGTCCTCTTAAACCTCAGTACGATGGAGGGATTGTGGTAAATCCAGAACTGAATGATGGACTAAGTGGCTGGTCCATGCTTGGAGATTCAAAAATAGATACAAAGGTTTCAAAAGATGGCAATAACTACATCATTGCCTCAGATAGGAAAGGACCATATCATGGTTTCTCACAGAAATTTCATTTGGAGAAAGACACGTTATACGTAGTTTCTGGTAAGGTTATGACATTGCAAACAATTTGTTTACTTTTCAATTCTACCAAAAAATTAATGTAAAAGGAGAAAAACCCTATTAAGGTGTATGTTTATGAAAGGATACAAAAATATCTAAAACAAACTCTTTCTAAAGTCTCTAGACATCCTTCAATACGTGATAAATAACTTATGTTTCATACAAATAATCATTAGACTAGATATATACTGTTAGAGAAAATCTGGACATCAAACCAAAACATGGATATATACTATTTCTCAATTCCTTTAGCCAGTCGATCATTCTCCCTTTGTTTAAATCGTGTGGATATGGCTCTATTATATAAGCAAAAATGGAATAGCCGATCATGAATTCGGTGACGTTTTTAAGACCTCACTGTCAACCATTCAATAATCAATTTCTTTATTTAATGACCGTGACTTAAATCATATAATTCCTTTTTTTCAAATGTCACTATTAATTTCATTGAGACTAATTTTAATGTTCTTTTTACATAGGCTGGTTACAAGTGAGCCAAGGTGAAGCAGATATAGCTGTTACATTCAAGACACAAGGTAGTTTTGAAACTGCAGCCTGGGCAATTGCTAGATCTGGTTGTTGGTCCATGTTTAAGGGTGGCTTAACTGTTGATTCCTCTGGTCCTGCTGAACTCTATTTTGAGGTGAATTTCACTTCCTTCTTGATACATTCAGTACTAACAACATTGAGATTGCTAATGATTTTCTTTGTCAGACCAACAATACATCAATTGATGTATTGGCAGACAGTATCTCAGTAAAACCATTTAGCCAAGAGGAGTGGAAATCTCATCAACAGAAAAGCATTGAAAAGGTAAAGTAAAACAATCCAACTTGAAAAATGTTGTTACTTTTGGGCAATACGTATACATACATAGTGAAAAATTGTTTTCCATAGCCCTTCTCCTGAATTCTTCATGTTATTTACATCGTGTTAGTCAACACGAAAATGAATGAATGTTCGTTTGAAACAAAATATGTGTGTAGGTACGAAAAAGCAAGGTGGCAATCCAAGTTGTTGATTCGCAAGGCAAACCTTTACCTAATGCAACAATCTCCCTCATTAGAGGAAGGCCCAATTTTCCACTTGGTGTTGCAATTAACAGAAATATCCTAAACAACGTTGGTTATCAGAATTGGTTCTTTTCAAGGTTCAAATACACAGTTTTTGAAAACGAAATGAAATGGCCTAGCACTGAACCAACCCAAGGCCATGAAGACTACTCTGCTCCTGATGCTATGCTTAAGTTAGTGAAGGGTCGTGGGGTCAATGTCCGCGGCCAAAATGTATTGTGGGACGATCCTAAATTTCAATCTTCATGGGTACTTTCACTGCCCCCAAATCAACTCTCTGCGGCTGCTGGTAAAAGAGTTGCCTCTATAGTGAGAAGGTACTTGAACTGCGCTACCATCTATCTTAAAGTTTAAACTGTTAAAAGGAAAAGTACGACGTTAATTACTAGTACTTGATTTTTTCTTTCATATCCATCAGGTACAATGGGCAACTTATCCATTGGGATGTTGTTAACGAAAACATGCACAATTCATTTTTCGAGAGCAAGCTTGGTGCAACTGCATCCTCGACTTTCTATCGTCTAGCTGAGCAATTTGATAATAAGCAGATTCCTTTCTTGAATGAGTATAATACGATAGAAGATAATTCAGATCCAGCAACAACGCCACCCAAGTATCTTGCAAAGATTAACCAAATGAGAACAGGAGGGTACAGGGGCCCTCTTGGGATTGGAGTGCAAGGTCATTGGAAAAAACCTCCGAACCAGCCTTTTATCAGGTCTGCACTCGACACACTTGCTTCTTCAAGATTGCCCATTTGGATCACTGAGTTGGATGTTATTGGGGGACCAAGCCAGGTATATATTGTACTCCTACTTCTTTCTTTGTGTTTACGTTCGATATACTGACTCATCAAGAACTTTGTGTTACCCCAAAAACTGCTCCGTTTTATTAAGAAGGTTATCATATATTTACAGGCACAGTTCTTGGACCAAATTTTAAATGAGCTTGCTGCACATCCTGCTGTGGGAGGAATAATTATATGGTCAGCATGGAGTCCAGGAGGATGTTTTAGGATGTGTTTGACTGATAATAATTTCAGGAATCTACCAACTGGAAATGTCGTCGACAAAAATCTCAAGGCATTGGTTACTCAAGATTTGGAAGGGATTACTGATTCAAATGGTTACTTTGAAGCTTCCCTTTTCCATGGAGATTACCAAGTGAAAGTCAATCATCCATCTATGTTAGACTTCTCCCTTGTTCACAATGTTACAGTGACTTCTTCAGCTGAAACTCATCAAAATGTACAAACATACAAATTAGTCACTGCTGCATGAGTCCAAGTCATGACTATACAATACACATGTAATTTGCTTTTTTGATCTTTTACATAATCCACAATTATAAAGTGCAATAAAAGGTAAAAAAATTGTTCTACAGAATATCTGCTCCTTGACCACTGCCTTTCTTGTTTTTCGACTGTCGATGTGAATCATGCCTATTAATGACCATGGTAAAATATAATCATTCAAACTTTCCCTGAGAGTTATTGTTCTCCTCTTCAGTTTCCATCATCTGGACATGATCTATTCGCAAATTTTTGGTTAGAGATTCATCCGACACAACACAAAAATAATAAGTAACAACAATAGCATATCAATTGTTCGGTTAGAGATTCATCCGACACAACACAATAATAATACAGTAACAACAATAGCATATCAATTGTAATCACATATATGGGGTCTGTATAGGATGAGATGTACGCGGACATTCGACACAACATATAAATACAAAGAAAAAATTTCTTCTAACATTAATTAAAGATAGAAATCAAGAAACAGACTACCATCCGGCAAGTGCTTGTTTACACCAGCTTACCATCCAATAATTATTTACTGAATCCCTAAGTTATATCTAATTCTGGTTGGATTATTAACTCTTTTCTATGATCAATATTTGGATTAACTCTTTCCTTTAATATTGCAAATTCCTAATTGGCAAACTCTGGTATATGCAATCTTGAGAAGGAGCATAGCCATCCATGAACCATTCTCCTATGTTTGGTAGTTCTTCAAAAACTGCAGTCAAAACCTCAGCCTGCTATGTTGTAAGATTATGATATAAACAAGTTATTCGCCAAATTGTTGCTGGCAACAAGTCCAAAGCTATTTCAGCTGCACGTTAGGAAATACTCCTAGGAAGATACAGGGTAATAATCAATCTCCTTTGGAGAATGTTGTGTCAAAGAGTAAAAGCTTCTAAATTGTTTCCTTTTTTTACTGCACTTTTCTTTCAAGAGACTTACCATCATTGAAGAATTTTCATTCTTATGCTAGTATTTCATTTATTGAAGTGATGAATTTTTCTCACATATTCATGGTTCGCAGAAAAAAAAAAACAGAATATTTATTTATTCAAAGTATTGTTGAGATAATATTGATGTTATTTTACAAAGCCGTGCATTCCATTATCGTGCATACTCGCTTGTGCTGAGAAACTAGTACAAATAAACATATGAATTTAATATTTCCCTGTTACAAATTGATCAAGCAGGAACAATAATTGGAGCAGGAGGTACCCATCTCTCATTGGGTGTGGGCTCCCACCCTGACTCCTTGCTATAGGATACTGTGAAATGTTTAGGCACCCAAATTTCAGATTTGGATTTCCTTTCTCTTGCATGTTCTCTTTCCCTTTCCTCTACTATAGTCTTTGCTTGCTTTGCTTTATCCCAACTTCTACTGACGATTGCTTGGCTTACTTCTGCCCATACCACTGTTGATTCACTTGGCATAACAACCTTTAGATCTTTCACGATAGGAGTCTCCATTCCAGATAATATGTCCTTTGCATTGTAAATCACATCGACTTTTCCAGTAGCTGCATCCTTAATCGTAACAGTTCTATCCCAATGGCCATTGATCTCACAAATAGTCTTTGAAGATGCAGCAGGCATAAAAATCTTGCCTTTTACAGATCTATTTCCTCTATTGCTTAAGAAAGAAGTTGCTTTGTAACACAAGTCAGCTTGAAGACCAGTTTCTTGACATTTGATTGTGACATTCCCCAACCAATCTACACCAGGAAATGGCAAAAGTCCAATGACTAGCTTTGGTGAGTTCATTACATATGTTTCTTTCCTGTTTAGTAGCTTCAACACCCTTTTCCCATGCACCTCAGTTTCTACTTTTGTACCATAGAACTTTGGAACAGGATTATGACACCAGATCAGTTCAATATTCTCTTTGTCATCAGTTGCATGAAGAGCAGTGACTGGTGGATGATGGGATACCTGTTCTAACAAGACATTTAGAGAGCCTCTAGAGACATGGTGAGTCTCACCAAGAATCGGATTAAAAGGAGCCACCCCAAACATCAAAGGGCGCAAAGTGGATATGCTCCAAGCCACCACTGATGTCAATCTTTCAAGTGAAGTCTCCCCTTTCCCACACTTGCTTAACAAGTCATTGTTTATGCAGTAGACTGACTCCCCATAACATTGGAGCTGTGACTTTGGTAGGTTGAATAAGGGAGGTAGCTGAATACGGGTGAGATCAGATCCTGGCCGTATATTATTCAAAAGGCTTAATATGCGTTGTAGCAGATTAGGAGCTCTGTAATTATCATCTGATTCCCCCTCTAATGATAAGGGTGCAGTTAGAACCACTCTTTTCCCCACCGTAACCATTGAAGGATGAGAAAGCTGATGATGGAATTTCAGAGAATTGAACGTCGTCTTTCAGTTGGCTCAAGATTTTTGTTTTGTGAAGAGACAATGAATGAGAGGAATTTACGAATATATATAACAAACCTCAAAAGGAATACTTATTTTGTATGGGTTTCGGACTGCTGGCTTATAATGTTCCTTTCTACTGTCTTTTCCTTCTCAGATTGAGAGTTTAAATTTACATGTTATACTAATTCGTATCCTAATTTGGTTTTACATGTTATACTAATTCGTATCCTAATTATGTTGGGTTTGGGGTAAACTAAATTTCCTACTTTATTGTAACACGTCAGACCGTTAGTTATTTTCCTATTACAACTTGGAAATGCTTTTTCATCAACTTTTCTTATTTCTTCTGTTCTAATTATTTCCAACTCTTCCTCTATATATTTTCTTGCTCTCATAGTTTCAACTAATTCAGTTACATTCTTCTTTAGATATAAGTTCAATAATGGGGATGATGAACTTTCGGCCTTATCATGATGATCAAAACTCATGTTGTATGCGATCACATTCAAAAAGAAGTATCATCAGTTGTGAACAACATGATCGGCGCTATCATGAAAGGGAACAAACTTCTTGCTGCCAGTTAGCTTTTCAGACGCATAATCTGCACTTAAACGACGTAATAAAGACATAGCTGTAACCTTTCTTTGTTGTACTTCTGTCTTACCAGCATTGCTAATAAACCTGCAATCCGCGTGATGGAACGCTGCTATAACCAAAATTAAAACTAGGAGTAGAAGTAATGAAGTGGGAGGTTTCATGATTTTAAGTACAAGATAGAGGTTTTTGGTGAATGTATATAAGGGGGACAGGCCTATTCAGCTGTTTTGTATGTATACGGACCAAGGTGATTGAAGTCTATTTATAAAAGATCAGGTCACGTTTACAGAGCTAGGTACAGACAAACTGCTGATCAATCAAATGAAACTTGATTTAGATTTCAGGATAACGCAGCTACTCGTGTATATATCTGCCCCCTCTTGGATTAATTTTGCTATTATATTAATCTGGAGGCAAATTGTGTGAGGGATTTTTTGATAGTTGTGCTCCTCCTACAAACAGTTCATTGTATTTCTTTAATATAGGAACTATTTTAGTTCCACTTGTCCGTTTGGTTGAGATCCCTCTCAGACAAATTTAGAAGATTGATAGAACTGCTGAACGGTCAGTCTAAAAACTATGTCTAATCCAAAAGCTATATGCAATGAGTTCTGAAGTTGAGAGAGTACGGACAAGAATATATATGTCGCAATGCTTGTGTTTTTAACCGTATCTATGTGTATGTTCAACCCCAAAGCACTGAATTCTGTCTATCCTCTCAACCCACTAAACCATACTTGGATCCTCTCACTGACTTAAACCAATATGCAAGTAGGATACATCTTACCACTCCATCAGCAATGGGGAAAAAGGGTTGGGAAGAGGGGCAGTAGAAATCTAACATCCAAATTTTTCAGAAGCACGAGGCTAGTTCATGGTAGTTATGATGAGGTTGGCAATTCAGAGAGCTAATGTGTTTTTACACCGGAAGCCCAAAGATGTGGTCCTATCATAGATGAACAATACCTTCTCGCACTGGCACTTCAATGATTCTTGATACTGATTCTACTACCAAACTCCTCTTCCTTCTCTCTACCGCTAAATGAGGGGAATGCTTCAAAAACAACAAAACGGGGGAAGGCTGCCAAGATTTTAGATGTGGCTACCACAAGAAGAGATGCACTTGAGATGAGATAATGAAGCCATTCTCCTGTAGCTTCATAGTTTTATCCTCGATTGCTTCCTTTTTGACGTCGGCGTGCGGCCTTTTCTTCTGTTTCACTGGGGTAAAGCTTGGGTCCACATTCAGATTATGAGTCATGATCTCCGGATTGATGCCGACCATATCTGCATGGGACCAGGCAAAATAGTCATGATTGGCTTTCAATACTTCTATTATTGCTTCTTTCGACTTCGGGTCCAACTCCGAACGGACAAATACTTTTCTCTCTGGGAAATCTTATGAAAGACTCCAACTCCTCAATGGTTGAGTCCTCCGATTTTTTCTTCTGAAGCTCTTGAATACACATCGGGATCTTTTCTATTTCTCCTTGGGGATCACTTCAAAGACAGAATTCCCCCTCTTCGTTAGACCCCGATTGTGTTAATTGCTATTTCTTTAGTCCAGTCGGGATGACTCCACTCTTTAGTGCAACCAGATAACATTCCCTCTCCATTCGTTACTCTCTCTTGATAGAACGAACCCCCTATGGGGTTGGAAATTTGACAACCTGATGAAGAGTAGACGGTACAGTATCCATCGAATGGATCCACGGTCTCTCGAGGATCACATTATAATCCATGTCCTCGGGCATAACTTAGAATACTGTCTCCTTAACAACTTCCTCGGCGTATGTGTTGAGCGTTATCTCGCCTAATATATTCTCAGTAGAGTTATTAAAACCAGTTAATATAGTCGCCTTCGGGATGATTTGGTCCTTCAACCACATTTTCTTAACAATCCCTTAATTGATTATATTAACAGAGCTACCGGGGTCGATCAAGACTCGTTTGATATCAGGATCGTTGATCCTCAACATGATGACTAAGGCGTCGTGATGAGGAAACATCATCCCATTATAGTCATCGTCATCAAACATTATCTCTTTACCCGAACCTCCTATTCGGGTTCGCTTCTCCATTGTTATTGACAACTTGACAAACTTTTTAGCACCTGGAAAGTTCACATCTTCACTTCTGATCCTCCAGTGATCATATTTACGGTTCTTTCGGGGGGTGGCGCCTTTGGTGGATGACCATCTCTCATATTCTTTGCATAATTGTCTTTTCCTTTATCGGTGAGAAATTCTGCCAACAAGCCCTTTTTCAACAAGTGTGCCACTTTGAGGCGCAGAGCTTTGTAGTCCTCGGTGTGATAATCATAGTTCGCATGAAACTTGCAACGCAAACTTTGATCCCTTTTTTTTCCGGGGTTGTTCTCATGTCCTTCGATGCCCTTGCTCCTGTCATCTTCTTTATGGCGTTAACCAACTCAGTGGTTGAAACATTGAAATTGTAATCAGGGATCTGAGGTAATTCCCTATTTTTGGAGATTAGAGCAAGTCCCGAGGTATTCCGTTGGTTCATGTTCGAATGAACTTCTCCACCGAGCCGTTCGCTCACATGCTGATTTCTATGCCTTTGGCTGGCATGCTGCTTCGGTGAAGTGTACGGTTCATATCGACCCCTTAAATTTCCTCGTGATGCCTCGATGCGATATGAGGGTTCCAATCGATTTCTATAATTGGAACTTCGACCGGCAGCCTTCCATTCAGCCTATTCCAGTCTTATTTTGGTATATACTCTATTATGCAAATCAATTCACGTCAAAGTCTGGTATTGTTGGAGCTCCTTCCTCAATTCGGCTGCAGCCTCAGAGTTATGAACATTAATATTCTTTTCAAATGCCATAATAGCCAAACTATCATCTATAGTAGGTAACTCCATCCGTTCGGCATGAAAGCGCTCGAGGAAGTCTGTGATTGGCTCCTCGGGCCGTTGTTTAACTTCAAAGATGTCTTCTTTCGTTTGGATGATTTTTTGGGCCCCGGTATGAGCCTTGATGAACACATCGGCTAAATCATCGAAGTTAGAGATGGATCCCGATGGCAAGCGCATGTACCAACGTAATGCGCCTTTTTTTCCAAAGATTCACCGAACTTCTTCAAGAACATTGACTCCTTCTCTATTTCTGATAAGTTGTTCCCCAAGACCATTGACATGAACTCGGTTAAATGTGAAGGACGGTCGTCCATGTATAATACCCGATGTGAGTCGGGGTCGATTTTCCAAGGGAACTAGCACGTCAAGTGATCTTCTTGAAACCTCTCTTGGGTGCCTTTCCACTCAGGTTCAAGCTCCATGTTCATGTTTGCATTTGCCCAATCAAACTCATAAGAATCATTAGCATCATTATAAAAATCATTGGAAGAAGAATAATGAATATTAGGACAACCGTCCCAATGGCCATTTTGACCCCCACACTCATGACATATGTCCCACTCAAAGGGTTGAGAAGGTGCGCACAACTCGCCCCCGGAAACAATTTGACAATCTTGCCAATGGTGAGGTCCGCCACAATAGGGACAAGAGTCACTCATGTATGGATTTTCAATATGGGACCAATTTTTGGTTCTATGATGCCATCTCAAGATGACTACCACTAATCTAAACTAACTAACTAACGCAAGTAAACACTACACACAAACAAATATTTACAATTTACAAAGAACATTACTACTATACAATTTTAACAAGAACGGTTCACAAAGTTTGGAACTAAGCCAACTAGCTCAACTCCTCAAACTACTCTAATACGTCAATTGTTGGTTGTAATTGGGGTTCCGCAAGTTCCGATTAGGATTTCTCCTATAAGCCATGTTTCACCTACACAAGGTAAAACCAAAACCAAAAGTAAAATGCTAGGACTTGCAAACTAAACAACTTTGATTAACTAATGCAACTCAATATTGAAACCGTAGTTCCCCGGCAACGGAGCCAAAATTTGATCCACGCTCAATCTTACACCATTAATAGTGAAGGGCGGTCGTCAAAGTATAATACCCGATGTGAGTCGGGGTCGATTTCTCAAGGGAACTAGCACGTCAAGTGTGAGAGTTGCAAATAGATATTCAAATGAGGTTTAGTATTGAGTCCTAGAAGTATGGTTTGTTTGATGAAAACTATGATTAATTCTAAAGTGTAAGCAATTAAACGAGTAAGTTGTTCGATATTACTAGACTTGGGGTGCAACCAACTAATAGTGATTTCCAACCAACGGGTGTCTTTACTTCACTTTCCCAACACAAGTATAATTATGGTCGAGCATTCCGATCGTGATCTCTAGAATCCTTCCGGCCTAGGAGAGATCTTTCACAACCCGCTCGTCAAAGCCTTAGTTGAATGCTTGAAGCACTACTCAATGACCCGAGGAAAGAAGACCTCTTCCGAGCGTAACTCCTTTTAGATGAGTTAGTCTATATGAATAGCCTATCAACTCAAATCCTCGCCAACTCCACTATTCTACACTAATTAATCTCTTTCGAGTCTTTAGTTAGCAATGTAGACAAGAAATCCCAAATATTATGGATTTTGGAATTTTGATGTTATTGTAATGAGGAGTTGGATAATTGTTACTTGTGTTATGGTTAGTGAAATAGAACAACACCCATTAATTTTCTATCACAATAGCATAATTACACCCCTAGTTATGAGTTTAGCTACTCATAACTAGGGTTTGAATCATAGTAATAAAGATGTAATGAAAAGATGAAATCATGTTGGACATAAGTTTGAATTGATATATGGAATCGAGATTCAAAGTTACAAGATTAGAAGCTTACAAAATGATGTTAAGTCTCCAACTTGGCTCCCAAAATCGCCCAAAATATAGAGTAAAATATAATATAAGTGTTGGTGTAATAAAACCTCACTTTCCTATTTATACTCCTAAGAAGATTACATTAAAAATCTTCTTCCGTCCCAATTGTGCTGACCGCACAATTCCTTGAAAACTTGAAGTAGTTGCTGCTTGATTTTGCATTCTTGTGCTAAGCATTGTGCTATCGCACAATATTGTGCTGAGCATTGTGCTATCGCACAATATTGTGCTGACCACACAATTGGGTCTTTTTCAGTATTGTGCTAAGCATTGTGCTATCGCACAATATTGTGCTGAGCCGCACAAATCCTTGAAAACTTGTTCCATTTCGCACGACTCCAACTTCGGCTCGACTCGGCCTTCTTTTGTGTTCTTTCCGCTCAGTTTCTGGCCTCAAGCGCTTAAACTAAGTAGCATCTGGAATCACGCAACATTACATAAGAATTGGTCGTGAAATTAGCTTAAGAACACATAAAGTTCCTATAAAGGAAGGCTCAAAGTCGGTAAAATGCCGACTTGTCAATTCCATAATAGCCAAACTATCATCTATAGTAGGTACCTCCATCTGTTCGGCATGAAAGCGCTCGAGGAAGTTTTTGATTGGCTCCTCGGGCCGTTGTTTAACTTCAAAGATGTCTTCTTTCGTTTGGATGATTTTTTGGGCCCCGGTATGAGCCTTGATGAACACATCGGCTAACTTATTGAAGTTAGAGATGGATCCCGATGGCAAGCGCATGTACCAACGTAATGCCCCTTTCTCCAAAGATTCACCGAACTTCTTCAAGAACATTGACTCCTTTTCTATTTCTGATAAGTTGTTCCCCAAGACCATTGACATGAACTCGGTTATATGTTCGATAGGGTCAGTGGTACTATCGTACTTTTTCAGAAATTGAATTTTGAAAGTCTTTGGTATTGGCGTTGGAGCGACCTCGGGCTTATAGGGTAACTGCCTATATTTTTCTATGTCGAAAAATTTTTGGGTCTTTCTCACCCCGGGTATGTTTTATAGCCGTTTCTCCACTTGAGGCTTAACTCGGGCCTCGATTTCTTTGCTCAACTTTTCGAGGTCCACCGAAGAGCTAGTTTCAGCCACGTTGGGAACCGTTCTAAAGTGTGGCGTAGTGCTAGGCATAGTGCCCGAACCTCCTGATATGGCCCCATTGGGAGGTCCCCCTGTTGACGCTCCCGTGGGAACAAAAGTCTGGATGCCTCAATTTGGAGCCACGTGTGAGGTTCTATTTGGAGTGGAGTTGTTCCTTTCCTCCAACGAGACGCGAAATTCCAAATTAATAATTATCTGCTCGGCTTGTTGTGCTAGAAGGGCTTTTAAAGTTTGGATGACAAAGGCTTGAAAAGCGTCGTTGGACCCTGAAGAAGAAGGATCCGCTACTGGTGGTATTATAGGTGCGTTGGTATTTGGATTTGTGTGAGCACTAGTTCGTCCATCGGGAGTTAACTGCTGCTCCGTGGAATTTTCATCATTATTAACCATTTTGACGGATCAAACAAAAACACGAACAAATTGAACGTTCAATTTTGGAACAAAGTGTTGCTGCTTATATTCCACAGTCGGCGCCAATTTGTATTGGCCTAAACCGATTTAAGACAACAAATCAAATTTGGGTCAGGAATACAAGCAATACTGTATCAAAGCTGAAACAACAAGTCAAACGAGCGTGAATGACGAAGAAATAATAAGATTTAAATATATGAAGTTTAGTACAAATTTTGCCAGAATTTTTGTGTATAATTCCAGATCATTATATTGTAAAATGAAGAGCTACTTATAGACTAATGAATATAAGGAGTTTTGACCACGTTTTTCACTAAGTCATCCACATCTTAACTTCCCTGAAAGTGGGGTTAGTGGGCCAAAATAAAAGGAGAGCACTCCGCTTGGAATAAGCCAATCCACCGAGGCTTAGGTTGTTGACCTCGGAGATACGAGCTTGTTAGCTGACCGAGGTAGTGTCACGCCCTAAAATTTACTAAATGGCACTGACTTAAGTTTTTAAAGGTACACAAATTATTTAGAGATTTTGGAGTCGCAACTTGACAAGTTAGAGGTGTGCCAAGTCACCAAAGTGGCGTACCTTGAACACCCATGACTCGTTCAGTGGTTTGCGTCAGAGTATCTGGGTAAGGATCTCGGTTGACTCTCGGAAAGGTGTTAGACACCCTCGAGTCCTGTGCCAAGCACAATTGCTTTATTAACGCTCTCCGGCTTTTGTAAATTATGTTTGTTGTTTAGTTGCCAAATTATTTTGTTACGCTTTAATTTTTTTAATTGAAATATCACTTGTTCATTGATAGAAAACTCTATCGAAAATTAACCGTGGACACTTTGTTCGGTCAAATTTCGATATAAGTGAGCTCCATGTGGATATCGGACCTTTATTACGCTTTTAATATTAATTAAGACCGTCCATTCATGCAAATGAAAATTCAGTCGGATGTAATTGCGCAAGTACCTACCAAACGGAATCTTCTGACTTAATTGAGCTTCACATGAACATTTGACATCTTATTAAATCTTGTTTTGCCCTAAAACACTTGCTTAATCGTGTAAGATATATTCACACTTGATTTAGTTTTAAAGTTTGTCGTTCATCGATAAAACTCTACCCGAGATTAACCACGAACACTTTGTCCGTTCAAATCTTCAATAATATGAGTCTCATGTAAACTTCAAACATTTATTAAATGGTAATGCTTTCGGCATACTCGTTGCCTAGTCGTGCGTGATGAAATCTTGTGCGCTATTTACTCTTGGTCCGCTCACTCACATCATGTTAAATGAAATGTATAGCCTACTTATTTTACATCTTTTAACGGATGGCCTCTTTCCTTTTACCAATTGCATTACTAGTTAGTAGCTTTATTGGACAAAACTTTAAAACCTGACCGACTTAGCAAATTCCACTTTAAACGGCCCTTCACCTTATCTTCTGTCCATTTTAGGGCTTGCACTACTCTTCTTACTTTGCATTTATGTTTCAGAATTGACCCAATACTTACACATGTACTTATTTTGTTTGCAAGTTTGGACCAGTTTTTAGGGTATGTAATTACATCATTGGCAAATTTGACTTTTAACCATCTCATGAGAAAGTCCTTCATTTACTATTTGCAACTTCTCTCTATTTCTTAAACAAGGCAAACAAGATATAAATAGAAACATAAAGCAAAATTCATCATTTTAGGCATGCTTGCACTATCATTTGGGCCTCAACACAGGATATATCTTACATGTCTAGATCAGCAGACTTGACAGAAGTACATATAATGCTACAATATTCTTACAAAAAATTTTAAGAAAATACCTATGGTGCAGCAAACCCTGCTAACAACCATGAGGACCACAGCTTAAACCAAGACAGCAACACGACAAGTAACAAGAAGTCACAACAACAATAACCAGTCACGCCACTACTCTAGTACCAAAAACTCTTTCCAGCTTAAACCAAGAATTAACTTTCATGTCCGCATCCCACCATTCCTTTCTCGTAACTACTGCCTAAGAGGCAACACTTCCCCTTTAATTTCTTCTCATGTTCTCTCAGATAACTTAGAAGTGTTGCTTAAGCAGCACATCAACACTTGCCCCTTCAATCTCTTTCGATATTCTCGCAGACAACACCTGTCTTTTGATCTTTTACGAAGAGACATGAAAAGGCCCACAAGTAACATGCAATATTTAACATGTCATATTTGTGTTAAAGGAGTGTCAATATTAAATACAAAAATCGTTAAGGGTATTTGAGATAGGATAGGCTGGGGTGTTTGATCCAATTAGTAATTTAGTATACTTTAAGGGCATTTTGACTATTTATTCTACTACTAGAGTGGATATTAAGCTTTGCATATGTAGAGGCGACCAACACATACACATAACATATCATCTGGTGCCATATCAACTTGTAAAATTTAAGTGACTTAATGGGGTAAGATTATGCATTAATTAATTATAATTAAGCAAAAAAAATGTATGGGCAAACACATATCATATATTTATCGATTTAACCCAAATAACTAGCGTAGGTAAGTTTTTATCTAAAATTATTAACACTAAGCATGAACCAAATATCAATCTCGATGGTTAACTTTACCCCTTCAATTCAATATAGACTCTAGGGAAATAACAGAAATGATCAAGTCTTGAAATGATAAATATTGATTATATTTAAATTTAATCTCTTATTGCAGGTAATTAATTTCTTACAAATATGGATTAATGCCTAATAACTTCACATTAAAAATTTTTGTGAACAGTACACGATTGCCTTGATTAATTAGCACTTACTTGATTCTTCATAGCGTTGCTTTGCAACCTCTTAACACACATGAGGATGTTTTGCTACCTCCTAACAAACCAGCTTATAAGCATTTTTTTAGGTTATTTAAGTATTTAGTAAATATTAAAAATGTTTATAAGCCAAAATCAACTATAAATTATAAATATATAGTAAGCGTGTATAATTGCTATTAAATTAAAGGAAAAAAATATAAATTAGAAGTACTGATATATCGAATCCTTCACAATTGATATTTTTTATTTTTGCAATACATAATCATACTAATTAAACATTACTATTGTACGAAGGCAAGTAACTAATATTTGAACAATTTTAATCATGCAAACTTTATAATATCAACTATTTAGCTTGATATCAATACCTTTTCTTGGTTTTTATTTTTTTGTACTAATGGCAAACTGTTGTTATACACTAGGAATTAGGAGTACGACTAAAAATTATTTGGCCTTCGAACTTGATATATTATTAATTTTGCATGATTATAATCGTTCAAATATTAATTACTGGCCTTCGTACAATAGTAATGTTTAGTATGATTATGTATTACAATAACAAAAAATATCGAACGGAAAGGATTCGATATATCAGTACTTTGAATTTACATTTTTTTTCTTTAATTTACTAGCAACGATACACGCTCATTACACATATTTATAATTTTTGTATTAGTTATTAGGAATACACGTGCATTGCACTTGTCAGAAAACTAGTAAGTAACTATTAAAAAAGTCCTACATGGCAAAGAAAGTGGGACCTACGATTATATGAAAAATATTTTAAAAAGCCACGTCAGATTTCCGGTGGGTGACGGTGCAAAAACTGACAAGAATTACTTTTAGAGATATTTTTCCTAAGTTGAGTGACCTTTTTGGGACCAACCAAAGCAAAGTGACTTTGATGGTTAATTTCTCAAAGCTGAGTGACCTTTTTGGGACCAACCAAAACAAAGTGACTTTGGTGGTTAATTTTCCAAAGTTGAGTGACCATTTGAGATTTTAACTCTTTGTATATATTGTGTATTCGATATTTAAGCACTTAATATTTTAGCATATAATCCTAATATGTTAGTATTATTTATCATGTATGCATCTAATATTTATGATATATTATTTTGTGTATTCAAATACTATTATCAAGATATATAGTATGTATTTATTAGTATTCTATATAACTATATTAGTTATTTACCTAAATATTTAAAATATATTAACTTATTATTTAGCATGTATCCATTTATTATTTATAACTTATTATTCTTGTTTCATATTTTATTAACATGGTATATCAGTTTGTTTTCAATTTGAATTTTGTGATTTTCCTTAGTAGTTAGTTACCTAAAATATCTAGGGAGTGCAAAATTATAACTTTTTTGGAATGATGACAATCAAGTTTGGTGGGAAAATTATGGGTTTGTTCTTTATGAGATAACAAAAGATAAGCTCATATCTCTCATATTCCTTTAATTTAGGAATCAGCATTTAAGTAATTATTTTTCCCGTTCCCTTAATTATAGGTAGGATTATTGGTATATTTTTTTTCTTTTAACTAATTATTTTCGCCCAAAATTACCAAAACTTATGCCTAGGATTTGTTAGAGTTAATGAAAAGTAAATTAGTATATATGGGCAGCTAATTATGTTTGCAATGGTACTATACTGCAAAACAACTTTGGTAGAAATTAGAAAATTTATTTTAATATGACTTTAAACTAAAAACCTAATTATATGTGAATTAAATAAACATGTAAATAATAAATTATTACTAACAATTAAGAATTTTCCGTAAATTATCAACTTTGAGTTAGTCTTCATTTGAGAAACAAAGCTCCAAACTCAAATTCCTAATAATGCCACTATGCAGATCTGGGAAATTTATAAATATTTTTCATATCCTTTGCTTATTTTTTTCCTTTTCCAGAAATTACCAAAGTTTCAAACCAAAATTTCCAATTATGCCAAAGTGCAAATTTGGGAAGTGTTTCTCATATCCTTCAGTTTGACTTTTTTTTTTTAGAAACCACTTAAGTTTTAGAGTCCAAATTCCTAACTATTCTACTATGAAATTTTTGAAAGTGTACAATTATATTTCCAGAAATGAACAAAATAATCATCTGTCTAGAAATGACAAAATGTGTATATTTCTAGAAATGAATAATATTAATGATAAAGTTACTTATTTTGCAAACAGTATCTAGTTTAACCTTAATTAAGAAGACATTTCACATATTTTTCTAATTTGTCTGGTTACTGTCTTTTATACACGGATACACCATATTATAAATACTTGTATGTTAGTCAGCAACATTCATATAAGTCACTTGCATGTAACCAAGAAACGCATGACATGATCAGAAAGCTCCTTGCCAAAAAGGAGAAGAAGAAAGCGAGAAGAAAGCATAAGAGCAAGCATCGCCGCAGCTCCTCTTCCTCTTCCGAGTCCGGGTCTAGCTCAGCCTCGCCCGAGCCCCAGTAGTCTTTTGAATGTTTGTGAAGTTGTAGTGTTAACAATTTTAGGATATAACTAATATTAGAAATGGTCTCCGGATGTTTTTGAAATGGTCTCCGGATGTTTTTGAAATGATTGGATGTTTTTGAAATGTTTGGATTGCTGTTTTAATGCTGTGTTTTGCTGTCCAGGTTCCATTGAATTGCTGGTTTTTGCTGTTGCTACTGCCTGATTGCAGGATTTTTATTGCAGGTTTTTACAGGTTTGGCGACCGATTTTCGGTCGCACAGTGGTCACAACTGAGACCAACTATGCGACCGAAAATCGGTCGCACACTCTGTGCGACCGAAATTCGGTCGCATACTTGGTCACCTTTAATTCTCACAAATGAGACCAACTGTGCGACCGAGAATCGGTCGCAATAGGATGTGCGACCGAAAATCGGTCGCATACTTGGTCTCATTATGTGAGCTATTGTGCGACCGAAATTCGGTCGCATAGTGGTCGAAATATCGACCGAAAATCGGTCGCATGGCTATTTGCTACTATTAATCTTCCGACTACCCGTATCGGTCGCCGATCGGTCGACCTGGCGACCGATGTGCGACCGATTTGGTGGTCGCAGATTCAGCTTTTTTTAGTAGTGGGTTAATGAAAAGTAAATTAGTATATATGGGCCGCTAAACTGCAAAACAACTTTGGTAGAAATTAGAAAATTTATTTTAATATGACTTGAAACTAAAAACCTAACTATATATGAATTAAATAAACATGTAAATAATAAATTATTGCTAACAATTAAGAATTTTCCATAAATTATTAACTTTGAGTTAGTCTTCAAAATTTGAGAAACTAAGCTCCAAACTCAAATTCCTAATAATGCCACTATGCAGATCTGGGAATTTTATAAATATTTTTCTTATACTTTGCTTCTTCTTTTTTTCCTTTTCCGGAAATTACCAAAGTTTCAAACCAAAATTTCCAATTATGCCACAGTGCAAATTTGGGAAGTGCATAAATGTTTCTCATATCCTTCAGTTTGACTTTCTTTTTTTTAGAAACCACTTAAGTTTCGGAGTCAAATTCCTAACTATATGCCACTATGAAATTTTTGAAAGTGTAGAATTATATTTCCAGAAATGAACAAAATAATCATCTGTCTAGAAATGACAAAGTGTGTATATTTCTAGAAATGAATAATATTAACGATAAAGTTACTTATTTTGCAAACAGTATCAAGTTTAACCTTAATTAAGAAGATATTTCACTGATTTTTCTAATTTGTCTTGTTACTGTCTTACACGGATACACCATATTATAAATACTTGTATGTTAGTCAGCAACTTCATATAAGTCACTTGCATGTAATCTCATTGATCGATACAAAGTCCAAAGGTAACTTTATACAGTTGAAATAGTTACACGGAAATTAAACATATCTTATCTGTACTAAAACTTTGTAGTTTTGTTATCGTAAGAACTAATAGATTTTGTTTTTGTAGCAGATACATCATGAAAAGAGTAAATCTAACTACGCTGTTGTTTAGTCTACTTGTAATTTCCACAGGTTTGTATTTTGTCTCATATATAGTCCCTTTATTTACGAAGAAGCTATTTTCTTGCACCATTAATGGAACGTATTAATTTATATTTTAATGGTGCATTTGGCAGGTTTTGTTGTTTATGCAGTAGAATATGATTACAGTTTCACTGCCGAGGTAAAGTTCCTCAATTAATTGAGCTTGCTTTTATTCATCTACTGGGATGACACATTATTATTATGCATGATTCGTCATTTTGCTGAGTGAATTAATTATGTAATGATCCGTCATTTTAATGTATGTTTTCAGTGTTTGTCGAGTCCTCTTAAACCTCAGTACGATGGAGGGATTGTGGTAAATCCAGAACTGAATGATGGACTAAGTGGCTGGTCCATGCTTGGAGATTCAAAAATAGATACAAAGGTTTCAAAAGATGGCAATAACTACATCATTGCCTCAGATAGGAAAGGACCATATCATGGTTTCTCACAGAAATTTCATTTGGAGAAAGACACGTTATACGTAGTTTCTGGTAAGGTTATGACATTGCAAACAATTTGTTTACTTTTCAATTCTACCAAAAAATTAATGTAAAAGGAGAAAAACCCTATTAAGGTGTATGTTTATGAAAGGATACAAAAATATCTAAAACAAACTCTTTCTAAAGTCTCTAGACATCCTTCAATACGTGATAAATAACTTATGTTTCATACAAATAATCATTAGACTAGATATATACTGTTAGAGAAAATCTGGACATCAAACCAAAACATGGATATATACTATTTCTCAATTCCTTTAGCCAGTCGATCATTCTCCCTTTGTTTAAATCGTGTGGATATGGCTCTATTATATAAGCAAAAATGGAATAGCCGATCATGAATTCGGTGACGTTTTTAAGACCTCACTGTCAACCATTCAATAATCAATTTCTTTATTTAATGACCGTGACTTAAATCATATAATTCCTTTTTTTCAAATGTCACTATTAATTTCATTGAGACTAATTTTAATGTTCTTTTTACATAGGCTGGTTACAAGTGAGCCAAGGTGAAGCAGATATAGCTGTTACATTCAAGACACAAGGTAGTTTTGAAACTGCAGCCTGGGCAATTGCTAGATCTGGTTGTTGGTCCATGTTTAAGGGTGGCTTAACTGTTGATTCCTCTGGTCCTGCTGAACTCTATTTTGAGGTGAATTTCACTTCCTTCTTGATACATTCAGTACTAACAACATTGAGATTGCTAATGATTTTCTTTGTCAGACCAACAATACATCAATTGATGTATTGGCAGACAGTATCTCAGTAAAACCATTTAGCCAAGAGGAGTGGAAATCTCATCAACAGAAAAGCATTGAAAAGGTAAAGTAAAACAATCCAACTTGAAAAATGTTGTTACTTTTGGGCAATACGTATACATACATAGTGAAAAATTGTTTTCCATAGCCCTTCTCCTGAATTCTTCATGTTATTTACATCGTGTTAGTCAACACGAAAATGAATGAATGTTCGTTTGAAACAAAATATGTGTGTAGGTACGAAAAAGCAAGGTGGCAATCCAAGTTGTTGATTCGCAAGGCAAACCTTTACCTAATGCAACAATCTCCCTCATTAGAGGAAGGCCCAATTTTCCACTTGGTGTTGCAATTAACAGAAATATCCTAAACAACGTTGGTTATCAGAATTGGTTCTTTTCAAGGTTCAAATACACAGTTTTTGAAAACGAAATGAAATGGCCTAGCACTGAACCAACCCAAGGCCATGAAGACTACTCTGCTCCTGATGCTATGCTTAAGTTAGTGAAGGGTCGTGGGGTCAATGTCCGCGGCCAAAATGTATTGTGGGACGATCCTAAATTTCAATCTTCATGGGTACTTTCACTGCCCCCAAATCAACTCTCTGCGGCTGCTGGTAAAAGAGTTGCCTCTATAGTGAGAAGGTACTTGAACTGCGCTACCATCTATCTTAAAGTTTAAACTGTTAAAAGGAAAAGTACGACGTTAATTACTAGTACTTGATTTTTTCTTTCATATCCATCAGGTACAATGGGCAACTTATCCATTGGGATGTTGTTAACGAAAACATGCACAATTCATTTTTCGAGAGCAAGCTTGGTGCAACTGCATCCTCGACTTTCTATCGTCTAGCTGAGCAATTTGATAATAAGCAGATTCCTTTCTTGAATGAGTATAATACGATAGAAGATAATTCAGATCCAGCAACAACGCCACCCAAGTATCTTGCAAAGATTAACCAAATGAGAACAGGAGGGTACAGGGGCCCTCTTGGGATTGGAGTGCAAGGTCATTGGAAAAAACCTCCGAACCAGCCTTTTATCAGGTCTGCACTCGACACACTTGCTTCTTCAAGATTGCCCATTTGGATCACTGAGTTGGATGTTATTGGGGGACCAAGCCAGGTATATATTGTACTCCTACTTCTTTCTTTGTGTTTACGTTCGATATACTGACTCATCAAGAACTTTGTGTTACCCCAAAAACTGCTCCGTTTTATTAAGAAGGTTATCATATATTTACAGGCACAGTTCTTGGACCAAATTTTAAATGAGCTTGCTGCACATCCTGCTGTGGGAGGAATAATTATATGGTCAGCATGGAGTCCAGGAGGATGTTTTAGGATGTGTTTGACTGATAATAATTTCAGGAATCTACCAACTGGAAATGTCGTCGACAAAAATCTCAAGGCATTGGTTACTCAAGATTTGGAAGGGATTACTGATTCAAATGGTTACTTTGAAGCTTCCCTTTTCCATGGAGATTACCAAGTGAAAGTCAATCATCCATCTATGTTAGACTTCTCCCTTGTTCACAATGTTACAGTGACTTCTTCAGCTGAAACTCATCAAAATGTACAAACATACAAATTAGTCACTGCTGCATGAGTCCAAGTCATGACTATACAATACACATGTAATTTGCTTTTTTGATCTTTTACATAATCCACAATTATAAAGTGCAATAAAAGGTAAAAAAATTGTTCTACAGAATATCTGCTCCTTGACCACTGCCTTTCTTGTTTTTCGACTGTCGATGTGAATCATGCCTATTAATGACCATGGTAAAATATAATCATTCAAACTTTCCCTGAGAGTTATTGTTCTCCTCTTCAGTTTCCATCATCTGGACATGATCTATTCGCAAATTTTTGGTTAGAGATTCATCCGACACAACACAAAAATAATAAGTAACAACAATAGCATATCAATTGTTCGGTTAGAGATTCATCCGACACAACACAATAATAATACAGTAACAACAATAGCATATCAATTGTAATCACATATATGGGGTCTGTATAGGATGAGATGTACGCGGACATTCGACACAACATATAAATACAAAGAAAAAATTTCTTCTAACATTAATTAAAGATAGAAATCAAGAAACAGACTACCATCCGGCAAGTGCTTGTTTACACCAGCTTACCATCCAATAATTATTTACTGAATCCCTAAGTTATATCTAATTCTGGTTGGATTATTAACTCTTTTCTATGATCAATATTTGGATTAACTCTTTCCTTTAATATTGCAAATTCCTAATTGGCAAACTCTGGTATATGCAATCTTGAGAAGGAGCATAGCCATCCATGAACCATTCTCCTATGTTTGGTAGTTCTTCAAAAACTGCAGTCAAAACCTCAGCCTGCTATGTTGTAAGATTATGATATAAACAAGTTATTCGCCAAATTGTTGCTGGCAACAAGTCCAAAGCTATTTCAGCTGCACGTTAGGAAATACTCCTAGGAAGATACAGGGTAATAATCAATCTCCTTTGGAGAATGTTGTGTCAAAGAGTAAAAGCTTCTAAATTGTTTCCTTTTTTTACTGCACTTTTCTTTCAAGAGACTTACCATCATTGAAGAATTTTCATTCTTATGCTAGTATTTCATTTATTGAAGTGATGAATTTTTCTCACATATTCATGGTTCGCAGAAAAAAAAAAACAGAATATTTATTTATTCAAAGTATTGTTGAGATAATATTGATGTTATTTTACAAAGCCGTGCATTCCATTATCGTGCATACTCGCTTGTGCTGAGAAACTAGTACAAATAAACATATGAATTTAATATTTCCCTGTTACAAATTGATCAAGCAGGAACAATAATTGGAGCAGGAGGTACCCATCTCTCATTGGGTGTGGGCTCCCACCCTGACTCCTTGCTATAGGATACTGTGAAATGTTTAGGCACCCAAATTTCAGATTTGGATTTCCTTTCTCTTGCATGTTCTCTTTCCCTTTCCTCTACTATAGTCTTTGCTTGCTTTGCTTTATCCCAACTTCTACTGACGATTGCTTGGCTTACTTCTGCCCATACCACTGTTGATTCACTTGGCATAACAACCTTTAGATCTTTCACGATAGGAGTCTCCATTCCAGATAATATGTCCTTTGCATTGTAAATCACATCGACTTTTCCAGTAGCTGCATCCTTAATCGTAACAGTTCTATCCCAATGGCCATTGATCTCACAAATAGTCTTTGAAGATGCAGCAGGCATAAAAATCTTGCCTTTTACAGATCTATTTCCTCTATTGCTTAAGAAAGAAGTTGCTTTGTAACACAAGTCAGCTTGAAGACCAGTTTCTTGACATTTGATTGTGACATTCCCCAACCAATCTACACCAGGAAATGGCAAAAGTCCAATGACTAGCTTTGGTGAGTTCATTACATATGTTTCTTTCCTGTTTAGTAGCTTCAACACCCTTTTCCCATGCACCTCAGTTTCTACTTTTGTACCATAGAACTTTGGAACAGGATTATGACACCAGATCAGTTCAATATTCTCTTTGTCATCAGTTGCATGAAGAGCAGTGACTGGTGGATGATGGGATACCTGTTCTAACAAGACATTTAGAGAGCCTCTAGAGACATGGTGAGTCTCACCAAGAATCGGATTAAAAGGAGCCACCCCAAACATCAAAGGGCGCAAAGTGGATATGCTCCAAGCCACCACTGATGTCAATCTTTCAAGTGAAGTCTCCCCTTTCCCACACTTGCTTAACAAGTCATTGTTTATGCAGTAGACTGACTCCCCATAACATTGGAGCTGTGACTTTGGTAGGTTGAATAAGGGAGGTAGCTGAATACGGGTGAGATCAGATCCTGGCCGTATATTATTCAAAAGGCTTAATATGCGTTGTAGCAGATTAGGAGCTCTGTAATTATCATCTGATTCCCCCTCTAATGATAAGGGTGCAGTTAGAACCACTCTTTTCCCCACCGTAACCATTGAAGGATGAGAAAGCTGATGATGGAATTTCAGAGAATTGAACGTCGTCTTTCAGTTGGCTCAAGATTTTTGTTTTGTGAAGAGACAATGAATGAGAGGAATTGACGAATATATATAACAAACCTCAAAAGGAATACTTATTTTGTATGGGTTTCGGACTGCTGGCTTATAATGTTCGTCTTTTTCCTTCTCAGATTGAGAGTTTAAATTTACATGTTATACTAATTCGTATCCTAATTTGGTTTTACATGTTATACTAATTCGTATCCAAATTATGTTGGGTTTGGGGGTAAACTAAATTTCCTACTTTGTTGTAACACGTCAAACCATTAGTTATTTTCCTATTACAACTTGGAAATACTTTTTCATCAACTTTTCTTAATTCTTCTGTTCTAATTATTTCTAACTCTTCCTCTATATATTTTCTTGCTCTCATAGTTTCAACTAATTCATTCTTTAGATATAAGTTCAATAATGGGGATGTTGAACTTTCGGCCTTATCATGATGATCGAAACTCATGTTGTATGCGATCACATTCAACATATAGATTATAGACTCGTGTGATAGTAACAATGATTCTTATGAAATATCTGATGATTTACGCGAACGAGATCATACGAGTAATGAAGGGGATAACTATGCATAATCCTTAAATGTATAATTTGTTGTAAAAGATAGCAAAAGGGCTACAATAAAATTAATAACTGAACTCTAAGCAAATACAAATTGAGCTTTTCACCCCAACTAAACAACCATAACACTTATTTATTATTCCTAATCACATTATAACAGTGTCTTTCTTTCTCTAGCCATTTAGAAGATTTTATTGTATTATTTTTTATTTTTAATCCTTTTTAACTCATCCACCCATCCCCAGTTTTAAGCCATTATAATAGGGATCAATACTAATTATTTTATCTTTTCCTTATTTAATAATCAATGCAGCTATTCGAACAATTTCCTATCATTACGCCTCTCTATGTCATCATCCATATATATATATATATATATATATATATATATATATATATATATATATATATATATATATAGTATGGTATAGAGATAATATTGAATTTAATATTTTTTTAGTAATTCAAATTTTTAGTTAAATATATTCTTTGAGCAACTCAAATACATACATATGCTACATATATATGTATCTCATTAATATTTATTGCATAACTTATAATGTCTTATGAATACATACCCACTACTAAAAAAACTGGCTTTTTCGACCGCCCAATCGGTCGAAATACGGTCGACACGTCGACCGCATTTCGACCGATTGTGGTGGTTGACCCAATTATGGTCGAAAATCTCCCTTCGACCGAAATTCGGTCGAACAAAATTTCGACCTAAATTCGGTCGAAAGGCTGGTAATTTTTTTTGACCAACTATCGACCGAAAGTCGGTCCGAAAACCTGTAAAAACCTGCAACATAAAATCTGAAATTAGCCCTACACCACCTGTAAATTCAGCAACACGCAGAAAAACCAGACAAAATACATTCATAAACGATATTCAAGCAAGGCTAACAAAGCCAAACAATAGAAAGGAGTCTTCCAACATTAGTTCAAGTGTTACAATAATCAAACAAACTACAAACATTTTAAAGTTCAACAATCACTACTACTGGGTAGAAGCCGAACTAGACTCGGCATCAGACTCAGACGGCGAATGGTGGCGACGTCTGCTCTTGCTCTTTCCCTTTCCCGAACTATCACGCTTTCGTTTGCCTTTTTTTTGGTTCCTGAGGAGCTGTTGCATCATTTCATGCATTTCTCTTTGATGAGCCTCCTGTGCTAAGCGCATAGCTTCATTTTGTCTTTTCAGCTCTTCAATCTCCTATTCCATCCGAGTCATTTTTTCAGGAGTTACATAGCTTGAAGGCGCAGTAGAACACGAGCCCAAATAGTTCGATTTATGCTTGCCAGATGAATACAGAGTTGCAAGGCCATACACGGACCCCTTCTTCACCCCTCCGACCGCTTCCAACCATAAATTGGTTTCTTGCTCGAGCGTTAGCGGTGCTGGGGTACTGCTTCCGCATTCAGATTGTTGAGTCGCGGTCCAGTCCTCAACGGCCTTTGTAGCTCTTTCTTGAAAAACAGAAATATATCAACGGTACAAATATGAAGTTTAAAAGTTGAAGGGTTGGCGCGACTTTAGTTTGAATTTAATTACTTACCCGGGTCTCTTGTGCGCGGGGCTCGACCCATGCTTCTCCGCCCTTTTTATCTTTCTTGATATGTCGGATCTTGTACATTTCAGGGAGTGGAATAGTCCGATTTTCTTGCTTTTCCTACAAATTAAAGAAGAGAACAAGTTAGATAAAAAATAAACTATTATAGTAATTCTTATAAATTAAATTACTTTACCAAGCGCATCTTCTGCGTCGCAGCGCTAACTGAGCCACCGGTATGCAGCGATCCATCCTTACTTGATGCACGCGCTTTCTTCCCTTGTTCGCTCTTCTTCTGAAATTCGGGAGTATCCCAATATTGCTGCAGCTCTCTCCATTGATGATCATAGAGGAAGCCGGGCATTTTCCCTTTTTTGCGCGCATTATACATTGCATTCTTGAATAACTCCCCGCATTTCCTGGGGAAGTTAGAACGGACTTTATAGTCCAGAGCCGGATGCCACTAACACTGAACCTGCAATATTCATCAAAATATTTTATTTAAACATAATCATTAAAAAAACCTGCAATTAGTGATAAACCGTATGCATATTTATCACCTCAAAAGCCTGCATTATCCGTTGCTTTACTTGAGGGGGCACAGCGCCCCAGGATGGCCACGATTCTTTCCATTGAGATTTCATGCATTTCGTCACCACAGGAGTAGCATCAGTGTTGGGGCAAAAGCTACATAAAAAAACAGAAGGGTTAATAGAAATACTAACATTTAAAAACTTACTACTAAATAGATAAGAACTTCAAAAATACTATACTTACCTGTTATCCCCCTCGGGATAAATAATCAACCGCCCGTCTTCCCATGTGCCAGGCTCACCGATGTAATAGGGCGATCTTGGATCATAGTAAGGAATCTCCTGCTGTACCGAAGGGCAGGTAGGGCTAGATGGGTCCGAAGGCGGCTGAGTCGACCCAGACGGACTAGTGGACTGTGTGGGATCGCCTAGTCTGGAAACGCCCTGGGATGGACCGGCCTGGGTCTCAGTCATGTCATAACTACTGAAGTTATGCCGCCAACCAGGATGGCCCTGAGACATGCCAGGTGGCCTGAAAAAATCTGGACTGTATCCGGCAGATGATCCTGTAGGAAGCGAATGCGGCACCTGAGACATGCCGGGCGGCCTGAAAAAATCTGGACTGTATCCTGCAGGTGCTCCTGTAGGAAGGTGATGCGGCACCTGAGAGGTAGGAGTGTCCTGTGCCGGCTCACCTGAAGGCTCACCTGGCTTTTTAGGCCCCTTCCTTCTTGTAAACACTTTCTTCATACCTGTTGACACATTCACATTACTATAGCAAGATTAATGACGTCGGGTTTGTTAATGCACGCAACTTGTTTGATGAAATGCCCCAAACAAACAATATTTTCTAATAACACCCTATTAATTACTATTATCAAAGCAATTCAAACCAACAAAAGCTTATTCGTTTTAGGCATAACATGTTCATCTTCTCAACAATACCAAGGCAACAACACATTCCAAACAACACTACCAAACAATTCCAACAACTACAACAATCCCAAACAACACAATCCTAACTTTATAATAGCTAACAACACCAAACAAGTTCTTCAACATCAACAATAACTACAATAAAGTTTGCTAACTAATAATTAACTACCTATGCAACATTATAGGCCAAAGTTAAAAAATAATTAAATACATAATTAAATTCGGATTTAATAAAAATAAAATAAAAAACCTTACCTCGAGGTTGATTTATGCTCCCATAGCACCTACTAATGATTCCCCACTAGTTATATGCTTCAAAACTACAAAAAAATTGAGTTAAAAAGTTAGGGTTTAAGTTTTACAAAGTAATTAAAATAACCCTAAAATTAAGAATTTACCTTGAATTTCTTGTAATATGTAGTGTTTAGGAGGGTAGAATGTGTTTGTTTTTTTATTTTGGGGGTGGGTTATGGTGGTTTTCGGGTGGGCACGTTTGGGGGAGTGTTTAGAGAGTTTTTTTGATTTGGGGGAAGAAGATAGAAATGGAGAAGAAAGGGTTCTGCTGAAAATATTAACTGGCTGGTCGACCGACAATTCGGTCGATAGGTACAACCGAAAATCGGTCGAACAGCTATTTCGACCGATTTTCGGTCGAACAGTTTTGACCAAGTGAACTGTTCGACCGAAAATCAGTCGAAATAGCTGTTCGACCGATTTTCGGTCGAACACTGGTAGTCGAAAATCTCTGCTTTTTTAGTAGTGACCATTTGTACTGTATTCCACTTAATATTGATTCAATATTTATGTTGTATTCATGTATTTTTGGATATTTGATTTGTATATATTGTGTATTCGATATTTAAGCACATAATATTTTAGCATATATATAATCCTAATATGTTAGTATTATTTATCATGTATGCATCTAATATTTATGATATATTATTTTGTGTTTTCACATACTATTATCAAGATATATAGTAAGTATTTATTAGTATTCTATATATCTGTATTAGTTATTTACCTAAATATTTAATATATATTAACTTATTATTTATCATGTATCCATCTATTATTTGTAACTTATTATTCTTGTTTCATATTTTATTAACATGGTATATTAGTTTGTATTCAATTTGAATTTTGTGATTTTCATTAGTAATTAGTTACCTAAAATATCTAGGGATTGCAAAATTATAACTTTTTTGGAATGATGACTATCAAGTTTGGTGGAAAAATTATGGGTTTGTTATTCTTTATGAGATAAGAAAAGATAGCTCATATCTCTCATATTCCTTTAATTTAGGAATCAACATTTAAGTGATTATTATCCCTTTCCCGTTCCCTTAATTATAGGTAGGATTATTGATAGATTTTCTTTTTTTTAACTAATTATTTTCGCCCAAAATTACCAAAACTTATGGCTAGGATTTGTTAGGGTTAATTAAAAGTAAATTAGTATATATGGGCCGCTAATTATGGTTTTTGCCCTATTTACAATGGTACTAAACTGCAAAACAACTTTGGTAGAAATTAGAAAATTTATTTTAATATGACTTTAAACTAAAAACCTAACTATATATATGAGTTAAATAAACATGTAAATAATAAATTATTACTAACAATTAAGAATTTTCCATAAATTATCAACTTTGAGTTAGTCTTCAAAATGTGAGAAACTAAGCTCCAAACTCAAATTCCTAATAATGCCACTATGCAGATCTGGGAAGTTTATAAATATTTTTCTTATACTTTGCTTTTTTTTTTTCCTTTTCCGGAAATTACAAAAGTTTCAAACCAAAATTTCCAATTATGCCACAGTGCAAATTTGGGAAGTGCATAAATGTTTCTCATATCCTTCAGTTTGACTTCTTTTTTTTTAGAAACCACTTAAGTTTAGGAGTCAAATTTTTGAAATTTTTGAAAGTGTACAATTATATTTCCAGAAATGAACAAAATAATCATGTGTCTAGAAATGACAAAATGTGTATATTTCTAGAAATGAATAATATTTATGATAAAGTTACTTATTTTGCAAACAGTATCAAGTTTAACCTTAATTAAGAAGATATTTCACAGATTTTTCTAATTTGTCTTGTTACTGTCTTACACGGATACACCATCTTATAAATACTTGTATGTTAGTCAGCAACTTCATATAAGTCACTTGCATGTAATCTCATTGATCGATACAAAGTCCAAAGGTAACTTTATATAGTTGAAATAGTCACACGGAAATTAAACATATCCTACATGTACTAAAACTTTGTAGTTTTGTTATCGTAAGAACTAATAGATTTTGTTTTTGTAGCAGATACATCATGAAAAGAGTAAATCTAACTACGCTGTTGTTTAGTCTACTTGTAATTTCCACAGGTTTGTACTTTGTCTCATATATAGTCCCTTTATTTACGAAGAAGCTATTTTCTTGCACCATTAATATTTAATGAAATGTATTAATTTATATTTTATTGGTGCATTTGGCAGGTTTTGTTGTTTATGCGGTAGACTATGATTACAGTTTCACTGCCGAGGTAAAGTTCCTCAATTAATTGAGCTTGCTTTTATTCATCTACTGGGATGACACATTATTATTATGCATGATTCGTCATTTTGCTGAGTGAGTTAATTATGTAATGATCCGTCATTTTAATGCATGTTTTCAGTGTTTGTCGAGTCCTCTTAAACCTCAGTACGATGGAGGGATTGTGGTAAATCCAGAACTGAATGATGGACTAAGTGGCTGGTCCATGCTTGGAGATTCAAAAATAGATACAAAGGTTTCAAAAGATGGCAATAACTACATCATTGCCTCAGATAGGAAAGGACCCTATCATGGTTTCTCACAGAAATTTCATTTGGAGAAAGACACGTTATACGTAGTTTCTGGTAAGGTTATGACATTGCAAACATTTTTTTAGAAAGTTTACTTTTCAATTCTACCAAAAAATTAATGTAAAAGGAGAAAAACCCTATTAAGGTGTATGTTTATGAAAGGATACAAAAATATCTAACACAAACTCTTTATATTTCTAAAGTCTCTAGACATCCTTCAATACGTGATAAATAACTTATGTTTCATACAAATAATCATTAGACTAGATATATACTGTTAGAGAAAATCTGGACATCAAACCAAAACATGGATATATACTATTTCTCAATTCCTTTAGCCAGTCGATCATTCTCCCTTTGTTTAAATCGTGTGGATATGGCTCTATTATAAAAGCAAAAATGGAATGGCCGATCATGAATTCCGCGATGTTTTTAAGACCTCACTGTCAACCATTCAACAATCAATTTCTTTATTTAACGACCATGAATAATTCCTTTTTTCAAATGTCACTATTGAGACTAATTTTAGTGTTCTTTTTACATAGGCTGGTTACAAGTGAGCCAAGGTGAAGCAGATATAGCTGTTACATTCAAGACACAAGGTAGTTTTGAAACTGCAGCCTGGGCTATTGCTAAATCTGGTTGTTGGTCCATGTTTAAGGGTGGCTTAACCGTTGATTCCTCTGGTCCTGCTGAACTCTATTTTGAGGTGAATTTCTCTTTCTTCTTAATACATTCCGAAATAACAACATTGAGATTGCTAATGATTTTCTTTGTCAGACCAACAATACATCAATTGATGTATTGGCAGACAGTATCTCAGTAAAACCATTTAGCCAAGAGGAGTGGAAATCTCATCAACAGAAAAGCATTGAAAAGGTAAAGTAAAACAATCCAACTTGAAAAATATTGTTGTTACTTTTGGACAATACATATACATAGTTAAAAATTGTTTTCCATAGCCCTTCTCCTTCACCACTCTGAATTCTTCATGTTATTTACATCGTGTTAGTCAACACGAAATGAATGAATGTTCGTTTGGACAAATATGTGTGTAGGTACGGAAAAGCAAGGTGGCAATCCAAGTTGTTGATTCGCAAGGCAAACCTTTACCTAATGCAACAATCTCCCTCATTAGAGGAAGGCCCAATTTTCCACTTGGTGTTGCAATTAACAGAAATATCCTAAACAACGCTGGTTATCAGAATTGGTTCTTTTCAAGGTTCAAATACACAGTTTTTGAAAACGAAATGAAATGGCCTAGCACTGAACCAACCCAAGGCCATGAAGACTACTCTGCTCCTGATGCTATGCTTAAGTTAGTGAAGGGTCGTGGGGTCAATGTCCGCGGCCAAAATGTATTGTGGGACGATCCTAAATTTCAATCTTCATGGGTACTTTCACTGCCCCCAAATCAACTCTCTGCAGCTGCTGGTAAAAGAGTTGCCTCCATAGTGAGAAGGTACTTGAACAGTGCTACCATCTATCTAAAAGTTTAGACTGTTAAAAGGAAAAGTACGACGTTAATTACTAGTACTTGATTTTTTCTTACATATTCATCAGGTACAATAGGCAACTTATCCATTGGGATGTTGTTAATGAAAACATGCACAATTCATTTTTCGAGAGCAAGCTTGGTGCAACTGCATCCTCAACTTTCTATCGTCTAGCTGAGCAATTTGATAATAAGCAGATACCTTTCTTGAATGAGTATAATACGATAGAAGATAACTCAGATCCAGCAACAACACCACCCAAGTATCTTGCAAAGATTAACCAAATGAGAACAGGAGGGTACAGGGGTCCTCTTGGGATTGGAGTGCAAGGTCATTGGAAAAAACCTCCGAACCAGCCTTTTATCAGGTCTGCACTCGACACACTTGCTTCTTCAAGATTGCCCATTTGGATCACTGAGTTGGATGTTATTGGGGGACCAAGCCAGGTATATATTGTACTCCTACTTCTTTCTTTGTGTTTACGTTCGATCATCATCAAGAACTTTGTGTTGCCCCAAAAACTACCCAAGCTGCTCCGTTTTATTAAGGAGGTTATTATATATTTACAGGCACAGTTCTTGGACCAAATTTTAAATGAGCTTGCTGCACATCCTGCTGTGGGAGGAATAATTATATGGTCAGCATGGAGTCCAGGAGGATGTTTTAGGATGTGTTTGACTGATAATAATTTCAGGAATCTACCAACTGGAAATGTCGTCGACAAAAATCTCAAGGCATTGGTTACTCAAGATTTGGAAGGGATTACTGATTCAAATGGTTACTTTGAAGCTTCCCTTTTCCATGGAGATTACCAAGTGAAAGTCAATCATCCATCAATGTTAGACTTGTCCCTTGTTCACAATGTTACAGTGACTTCTTCAGCTGAAACTCATCAAAATGTACAAACATACAAATTAGTCACTGCTGCATGAGTCCAAGTCATGACTATATAATACACATCTAATTTGCTTTTTTGATCTTTTACATAATCCACAATTATAAAGTGCAATAAAAGGTATAAATTTTTTATACAGATCCATCTGCTCCTTGACCACTCTCTTGCTTTCTTTTCTTTTCGACTCTGCGATGCGATTCAATTTCTTTGGTCGAGCCAACAAACACTTAATTATACAGATGCTCCCTCGATCTATGATTATAACGATAAAGTTACTATAACTAGGTAAGTTTGTCTTACAACTAGCTAGGACAGAAGCCATGAATATATCAAATTTAAATTAAAGATTCTAATGGAAAGCGAACTGTAAACATTTGCTTATGATGTTCAACTCTTTGTATCTAGTTAGTATTCTCTTAATAGTATAACATTATACTTGCAAAATTTCTCAGTGCAAGTAGATATTTAGCTTTTAAATCTAGATCAATTTACCTTATCGAGTTTCATGTAACCCCTTACATTAATTTAGTGTTTTTCATAATCATAATGTAAAGATAGAAGATTCATCTCTGCAAAATGCTACTCCCTCCGTTCCAAAATGGTTGTCATAGTTTGACTTGGAGCGGAGTTTAAGAAATGTGGTAAGACTTTTTGAACTTGTGGTCCAAAATAAGTGATAAATAAATATGTGGCTATAAAGCATTTCATTAAGGGTAAAGTAGTAGTTTCAACTAAAAAATGTTTCCAAATTTAAAATTGTATCATTCTTTTTGGAACAGACTAATAAGGAAATAGTGACAACCATTTTGGAACGGAGGGAATAATAGCTAAAAAGTTAAACTACATCTAAAGTTGAGGTGGCTCAAGAAGGAAAAACCTTAAAAGCAAAAGGGGCATTCCGAGAATCGAACTCGGGACCTCTCGCACCCAAAGCGAGAATCATACCACTAGACCAAATGCCCGGTTGAGATTTTTGTCACTTTTTAATTTACATATATTTCAAAAGATAGTCAATAGCCCCTTCAGCACAGACATAGCCTAGAGATTTACCCTTACACTCCGTTTGGATGGTTGTTACCCATCGTTTCTTGTTACCCATCGTATTGTGTTGTACAACGTTTGGAATGACTGTATTGTTTACCGTGGTTTAATAACTCAAAATAAGGTAAAGAATAAAATGGGAATATTAAATAATAAGTGAGCGCATGATGGGTAAAAAAAATAGGTAACCATACGATTCCACCGAATCGGTCGTTACATAAAGTGACAGTTTTCATGGTTACATAACCATGAATTTAACGATACCATACAATGTTAATTAGAGAAACAATCAAAACAAACGTCGTACCCATGGTAACAATACAATACCACACCATGGGTTACAACCATCCAAACAAGCTGTTAGACTCCTACTAGAGGTGGTAGTTGTAGAATTTTCACAATGTGTGTAAGCCTCATTGATTAATAATTATCTGTTGGCTTCCACCTTGTATCTTTAGATTGTTGATTTTTAGAACAAAGCAGTCATCTACCAAATAAAATGATTCTTTTTTTTTTTCACCTCACATAATGTATTTAAATGTATGATGAATTGAGATGGGTTGAGGAACATGTCAAAAGGAGGAACTCATATGCTGAAGTATATCAAATGACTTTTTGATGTCCGTGATTATCATATTTAGGTAGAAAGAAATCAAAGAGTAGTTGATGCCAAGCAATCAAATCCTAAATGCTTCATGGGGAAAATCGTCCAAGAAGTTTTCTACAGAGTTTCACTGAAGCTCAAGCTAGCTAGAAGGTTGGAAAAGTTGAATTTTTAGTGTCTGGCAGTTTAAGAAGCTCAATTTGGAGTTGCTTGGACTGTAGTATAGGAAATGTATGTATGCAACTAGATCGTTTTTTATTTTACATGTACATAACGTTTTGGTAATACAATTTTTTTATTTACAAAAAAAATAAAAATCTCTTTGATAAGGTTGTGTCGCATTATACTTCCTCTCGGTTTCCATTTTACTTTGCAACATGTAAAATGATAATCTGTTTCTTCCAATTTATGTGATGTTGTTTGATTATTAAACATAAAATAAAATATAAGGAAGATAGAAATAAGTCAAAAATATTTGTATATCTAAATCAACTAATTTAAAGTAAAGTGAGATATTTAATGTTAAATTATTTCTAAACATAAAACGATGTCATTATTTGAATAGGTTAAAAATAAAAATGTGTCACATAAAAGAAAGATATATATATACAGTTGATTTTGCTATTCGGAGGCAGTTACTATCTCAATTCTTGCATAGACCTTTTTCCTTTCAAATGATTTCTGTTTAAAATAAAGGGAATTTGGTTCTGTCAGCGCACCTGAATGTACACTAAATATGAAATAAAGATTACTACTACAGTATAAAATACATAAACTAAAGACAAGATTATTTATGCAAAAAGTAAACAAAGGGGCATTCCGAGAATCGAACTCGGGACCTCTCGCACCCGAAGCGAGAATCATACCACTAGACCAAATGCCCAACGTCTGGCAACAAGAACCATCATTATTTATTTCAACATTTTATTAGAGCTGCCAAAAGGGGAGCACTTTGTTGTTGTTGATTTATTGCGAGATAAAACAGGATCCGTTGATTGTGCATAACAGTAAAATTGTTGGAAGGAAAAGATATGCATTTACATCTGGTCATTTTCAGAAAACTATTAGTAGTACATATGATTGTCCCTACAATAATAATTCTCCATGTTTCTTCTATTTTCTTTTTCAATAGAAGTGTGTTTACAGGTTAAAGAAGTTAACATTAATACTTGACATGACCAATAATACACAAATCAAGCATTCTATAGCGGCATCTTTGTTACAAGTGAAAATCCATAGTATCTTGCTAATCCCTTGACTATTTATTGATATGATTTATTACACTAGATTAATTAATCACAAGCAATTTCGTATTGTTTCCGAAAAGAAATCGGAAGGCCATTACAATAACTATATTTCATTCCCAAACAAATTGGTGCTGTCTTTATGAATTCTCCTCGACTATATTTACTGTCATCATGCAACTATTAGAAATCACTTAGGAATCTTTCTCTTACATTGTGTCGTATCTTTAGCTGGATTCCAAGGAATTATAGGTCCTTTGAAAACTTCCATCTATGTGATTTTAGTTCTACTGTCCTCTTCTAACACCTTCACTCATTATAGTTTCACATCTTTAGACCGTGCATTTAAAGGTTGGAGTAGAATAGAACAAAATCATCTCAAACGACTTTCTCTCGTCTTATCCCCTATGCATTCTAGTGCACCTTCATTCGAATGTGATCATTTTCAATCTTATTTAATATTCTGTGACCGACCGCACGTCCATTTTAGCATCCACATCGAAAAACGATTAATATGGAGTTTATCCAACGTGTCCATTATGTAAACTCGGTTAACATTCCAGTCAGATTATAATTCATACTACTTCGAAGGAGAGGAAAGCGCATTATTCAATATCAGTTTTTCATACTTTGAAGGAGAGTTGAGCGATTTTTTTCCTGACTGCATAAACTAAAAGGAAAATTCACAACCAAAAAGTTCAAAGATTAAAAAAAGAAAATAGAAAAACGAACAAAAGAAATGCGTCTGCCGGGAGTCGAACCCGGGTCTATTGCTTGGAAGGCAATTATCCTAACCGTTGGACTACAAACGCTACTTTTGGTACTAGCAGTTTTTCCTTTAGAAAACAATAAAACGTTTTACTCTAATACTTTTCACCAGTTTCTAGCTACTTACCATCATCAGTTTATGTATGTATTCGGGTTAATGAAAACGTTCAATCATCTAAGTATAACTAGGCAGCTAAATGTAATCAGGTCACCTTGCTTTTGTACCACTGGTGTTATATGTTACTACTAGTATATAGTAACAGTTAAGACTACTGAAGGAGAGCATAACGAAGTATGGTCATGAGGCATGCATCTGCTTGTTGGGAATATGGCTATCATCAATATAACAAATGGTGCAAGTAAATAGTAATTAAGTTGGCCATAAGACCAGATATTGGCTCGCACTCTCTGTTGCAGCATTTCTACATGACTGTATCCAACGACTTTGGTTATAATTAAGTAAAGCAGCATTGCATTTACGTGCGTCTCTCTTTTCTTTTAATTATTATTAGGAAGCAGAATTCTAATGGCCAGACTTCTGGGATATTATATTTCCTACATTATTATTGTTATTTGACATAGTAACTTTTATGAAAAGTTGACCAACATTGGTTATTATTACTACTACTTATCTCTATCGACTATCTTATGTTTCGTATGGAGAAAAATATTAGTAGGATATCGTACTGTCTTTATGAGAATAAAATATTAGTATATTTTAACCACATGAATTTGCATAAATTTTGTTAGACTATCTAACAAATGTTTGGTCATGGGAGTGGAATACCATGGTCTAAGGCAAAACTTACGAGCAAATGGTGGAATATCCATCATGTTCCGTAAATTACTGCCAATCTACAAAGATATTTTCATTAGTTTTGTCTTATCTCATGTTATTTAAGCTCTTTAATGACCAAGTTGTGCATGGAATTGTAGCAAGAGACAAGAGTCAAAGAGAGAGGGAGAGGGAGAGAGAAAGAAAGGAGTAAGGAGGAGAACAGAGGGGAAAAAGATCAATTTATTTATTCCACCAATATATCTGTTCTCAGCCTTAGCCTCTTTTCGTAACAATAAATAGTTTTTAGATATAATTAATCAAAGATGACATTCGCTGGAACAACTCAAAAGTGCAGTGCTTGTGATAAGACGGTGTATTTGGTGGATCGTCTTGCTGCTGATAACCGTGTCTATCACAAGGCTTGTTTCAGGTGCTACCATTGCAAAAGTACTCTCAAGGTATATCCCTTTTTGAGACATCTTTTAACAATAAGGGGTGCTATTAACATGTATTACATACTTATACAATAGGCCGGCATCGCTTGAAAATAATACAAAGTATACATATTATTTGGGACATGAAGCAAAACCTTAAAACGATTATAGTCCTAGATCAAACTCAGTTACAAGACAGAATAGCAACAATAAACCGACGTTGCTGGTGAAGAATTGCAACAATAGGCCAACACCACTTCTACAAAAATCTTATATTCGCCATTGAGATCCCGCGCTCCCTCCCCTCTCTCCACTTGGGTGTTGGTTAGACTAGATGTATTTTATGATATATGGTTGATCATGCAGAGTAAATGAACATGGAACGAGAGGAAACCTTTGGTTCGATCCTCGTACTGCCATTTTGGGAATTCATGCAAGTAGCCATGCAAGAACTAGTTCTGTTTTTTCTTCCTTATCCCTTTTTGGTTCTTTTGAGAAAGGAAACATAATCTGTATATGTGATCTTTAGCAGTTCAGTCATCTGATAAATGGTGCATTTCTCTTTTTTCAGCTCAGCAATTTCAACTCCTTTGAGGGTGTAATCTATTGCAGGCATCATTTTGATCAGCTCTTTAAAAGAACTGGCAGTTTGGACAAGAGTTTTGAAGGTATATATAACTCTAGTGAAGCATTAAACCTTTTAAAAAGAAAAATACAAAGTAGAACAAAGATATACGGTAGGTGGTAATAAACTAAAATTGATCTGCTAAATGTACAATTGATAAATCAATCTAGCCCACCTCAATCACTATGATACCATAGCACTCCTAGTATAATTTAGTCTCAACTTTGCTTATTTGATACTTTATCAGGAACTCCAAAGGTCACAAAGCCAGAAAAACCCGTTGACAACGAGGTAATGGCTTCAACATGTTTCTAGCAGATCAGTCTATAGACTGATCTTCTTCTGATCTCTCTGTCTTTATGCTTTTTTGTTTCCTATTTCTGTTAACTTGAGATATGTTCTCAACAGAATGGTAGCGGCAACAAAGTTTCAAGTTTATTTGGAGGCACCAGGGACAAATGTGTTGGATGCAGTAAAACTGTATATCCAATTGAGAAGGTAGCAAAACCAAAAATAAATAGATAATCAAACCTTTACAAATTATCATCCCTTGCACAACATCTTTAAGTTTCTTTGTTTTCTTGTTTAAGGTTTCTGTGAATGGAGCTGCATACCACAAGGCCTGTTTCAAATGCACCCATGGTGGCTGTACAATAAGCCCATCAAATTACATTGCTCATGAAGGCAGACTTTATTGCAAGCACCACCATATTCAACTCTTCAAAGAGAAAGGCAATTATAGCCAGCTTGAATCTGACAATGAAACAGAATCTGCACTGCCCACTCCCCTCCAAATTGCCGCAGAATCATAGAGTTTAATAAAAGCAACAAGTGGAAAAAAAAATCCTGAAATCTTTCTCATTGTGGTCTCTCTTTTGTTTCTCCCTATATCTTTTTCTTATCAACCTAAGCTTCATTTAAGTGATCTTAGTTTTGTTTGTTATTATGGGGTATAATTCTGTTATCTCTATCCATTTTGATTGTATGTGTTCGCATGGGTTTTTGTACATTGTAAAATATTGAAGGTTGTTTATAAAAATTGGACCATAATCATTGTAAAGTATAAGTTGTTTACGCTATTTATCACATTTGTTAAAGAATAATAAGGATCAAACAACCACAAATACAAACAAGAGTTAAACTCCTTCTTTATCCTATTTGCTGATCGCTGTCCCAGATTAGAAATGAGGCTCAAATCCATGATAATCCAATAGCATGACTATGTTATATACACATTATAAGAAGAACAAACAAAGGCAGGAAAAAATGAAACTGATGTGTTCTTGTTAAAAGTATCAAACGGATGCTCTTTTTTAGAAAAAAAAAAAAGGCTATGTTATTAATTCAGCTAGTCGACAGTATCTACAAATCTACAATGTGTCTGCCCTTTCAGAAAGATTTCTCAATATTTGCTTTAGTATAGTATTAATAATGGAGATAATTATTCAGGTTAATTAGAGTTTATCTTCATTTTTATACTTTGTCAAGTTATATTTGTAAATCTAGAGTCTAGACATGTTTCATAATCTCTTCCCATAAATGCTCCATTTTTTTATTTTGAAAGATCTAATGGATATGGTTTTAGAATGGTGTTTAGCATAAAAGATTATAGTAAATATGATCATAAAAGATTAAAAAAGAACTCAAGAGGAGAATAAAATTCATCCGAAATATTCTTTACATACAAGCTATATAGTGATGCAAACACCATATTGCTTAGATGTAAGTAGGGCTGTTCATTTTTCGGTTTAAACCGATAAACCGAACCGATAAAAAGTTATTGGGTTATTGGTATCGGGTTATCGGTTATTTAACGGTTTACAAAATTTTTTTAATGGGTGAAGGTTTTGCACATTTTCTTATTGGTTAAACCGATAACCCAATAAAGTTTTTGAATTTACTATGTTGCGCTTATGTATATAAAAGTTGTATACTTATTTACTCTTAGTTGGAACTTGTAAACTTCAAATCCTAATCTTCTTTTACTTGTGTAGTTTTCAGCTCACCTCCTCCATTTCAAACATCGATTTACTATTTCAATCCTCACTTCCTCCATTTTAAACATCGATTTATTGTTTCAATCATCACTTCCTCCATTAGTGTATAGAACAATGAAGCATATTTGAATCTATTGTTAGTTGCTTCTTTGAATATGACGAATGCTTTAAGAGGCATTTGAATCCGCTATGAAAATGAAATCAATTTTGTATTGGATGCAATCGTTTAAGAGGTGATTATTTTACAACTGTTAGGCCTAAGTTTCTTAATGGTTAAACCGAAAACCGAACCGATAAGAACCTAAAACCGATAACCCGAAAACCGATAACTGATACCTTATTGGTTCGGTTATTGGTTTAGCACTTTTAAAAACCGAAAACCGATAGTCTAAACCGATAAGTTCCAAAACCGAACTGAACCGACCGATAAACACCCCTAGATGTAAGGACGAAGTTAAAAGACTGCAAAAACTAATAATGCAAACACAAAGGAGACAATTAGCAATAAGGCTATGCATTTTTCGGTTTAAATCGGTAAATCGAATCGATAAAAATTTATTGGGTTATCGATTATTTAACTATTTGAAAAAAAAAATATTAGTTTATCGGTTCAGTTGTCGGTTTTACACATATTCTTATCGGTTAAACCGATAATCCAAGGTTTTTTAATTTAATATCTTGCGCTTATGTATATAAAAGTACTATACTTATTTACTCTTAGTTGGAACTTGGAAACCTCAAGCCTAGTCTTCTTTTATTTGTGTAGCTTTCAGCTCACTCCTCCATTTCAAACACTGATTTATTATTTCACTCTACACCTCTTCCATAAATTTATAGAACAATGAAGCATATTTGAATCTGTTGTGCTTTGAATATAGTGAATGCTTTAAGAGGCATTTGAATGCATCGCGAAAATGGAGCCAATTTTGTATTGGATGCAATTGTTTAAAAAGTGCTTATATTACAATTGTTAGGCCGATGTTTCTTAATAGTTAAACCGAATGGACCAATGGGCATCCCTAATTAGCAATGCATTTCTCGGGGCAATGTTGGAGTGGCACCTCATCCTTATAAATGTGAGCTCTGTTTTCAAGCTCAGATAATTATCCAAGACACAAATCTTACCTTTCCCTCTTAAATACTACTTCTGGAGTATGATTAAATTTCAAGGCGAAAACTACTTGTGTTTACCCTTGTAATATAAACCCCAACATTCTTTTGAGGAGTACTCATCTTTTTGGAGGAGAAAGGGAGCAATATATCTTTAACAGTATATGCCCCCCAACCCCCCCCCCCCCCCCCAAAAAAAAAAAAAAAAAAAAGACACAATGGTAGTGGCCAGACACCATTGTAGACTAATTTATTCTCCTTCCAAAACAAGTACAAATAAATAAATCAGTAGTATACAACATCCTGCATGAACGGACCCTCCCCCGTCCATCCTTGTTATTCCTAATTCCTACTCCTGACAACAAATTTCGCAGAAAGCTTTCTCAGCCTGCGGAAACAGCTTAATACAAACGTACATCTAATTTGCTTAAACTGCTCACACATGTCCCCAGGTGAACAGGAGACACAAATCTGATACTATCGGAAAAGGCTTTTACTACTAACAAGCCATTAGATTACAATTACCTTGAACTTGTGTGCCAATTTACAAGCTGAGTAAGTTAGGAGTAAATGAAGATACAAAAACGTCAAACTGGAACAGAATCCAGCAAGCCAGATACCCCACCTCCAAAAGACCAATCAAGCACGTATCATCTGGACAGTAAAGAGACGATCAGAAAATAAAACTAGAAACAAGTAGTGAGTAGGCTTTGGATAGTATATTGGTGATAATCAATTTACTGCTTGCAGACACACTGTAAACTACTTAGCTGAAATTCCATCAACTCTGTAAGGCACCTAGTGTATATAGGTAGCAGCAACATCTACTCAACGAAGGAATAGATAAATATAAACATATAAATGCTTGTCAGTGTCATTTCATGCTATCATTTAACACCATTAATAGTGATTTATCATTTCTTTTCAGTTGAAACACTTCTGCCACAACCTTCTGTAACCAACAAGATGAACACAGATACAGGGAGATCTGCCTCAGGCCTGTCCTCACAAGTGCGCATCCCTTCCCCTACCCCCCCCCCCCCCCCCCCCCCCCCCCCCCCCCCCCGGCCCTCAAAAATAAAAATAAAAAAGAGAGAAAAAAAGGTTAGAAGGAATTGCATAACTGGAAGAAAGGAAAACAAGTATTTAGTGACTATAACTTTCAATTCCTCACTATATCGCAGGTTGGTACCATCCAGAGCTAGGTGAAACAGTTCTCTGTACAGACTAGGATTTAAAAGATGATGCATGGCACATTACATAGATCAAGAGACTGGAGCTGAAACAGAAGCTAATAAGGGAGGAAGATTATGCTTGTTGACGCGACAAAATAGCCACCCCTCCAATATTGTCTTCTAAGTTTTAATTGAGATTTCGTTAAGGAAAAGGCTTCAGAAGAAAGTTTTATATTTAAGTTAGAAACATCTACTTTTAAACAAGTACTAGATCAGAAAAAATCTTGTTACAATAAAGTGAAGGGGAAATGAAAAGGAAAGATTACGGAATACAGTTTTGTTAGTTAATTAACAGGTCTTAAGCAATTATCTCTACATTGAACCAATAATGACACCAAGAACAAGGAAAAACATATCCTACCAACAAAAAAAGAAAGATAGGAAGGAGAGGCAAGGAAAAAGATAGGTGCCACTAGGAATGACCAAATAATTGACATAAGAGGATATCTTACCATCCTTGGGGCACTTCTCCCCTGTAGCGTCTTAGTCGCAGCTTCTGAAAAGGCTTGTGCAGCTTCAGCATCAGCTTCAGCAGCATCAGCCTCCCTTTCAGCCTCCTCAGCTTCAGCAATGGCTGCTTCTGCTTCAGCAACGGCTTCAGATGCAGCAGCAGCAGCTTCTTGAGGTGTCATGCTCAACATTTTAGCTAATTCTAAATCTATTTGAGATGTATTGAGCATGTGTATATCATCCCGATCAACCCTGGAGAAGATCCTCTGCCTGCTGTCCAAGAGTGGAATGGACGGGTTTCTTCTTCTCTCAGATAGTGTCGCCGCGGGTGCTACTCTATACTTACGCTTCATCTATGAAAGAACATATACTAAGGATGTTATGATCAACCAGGGAGAAGAAGAAAACACCAGATATACAAACATTTGAATCCAATCACCAATTCTGATTGCATTCACTCTAAGCTTAGGGAGAGACGAGAAATACAAGAGATACAAAGTACACAAAATGAAAAATCACCTTGATAAGTTTCCCAGTTGCAGTTAAGTACTTTAGTTTCCCTGACAGCAGCCTTTTAAAGTTTGGAGGTGCCCAGTATTGGTCCTAAAAGATAGAGCAGAAACTTGAGTAAATAGCCTGACAGATGCAAAGATAAATTCGGGCTTTTGCAAGGAGGAATTAAGATCCAACAATCTTGACATTTTGACTAAAATTTGACCTTCATATCACGCAACTGAACATAAATGAATTTACCAAAAACAACTTATGGTCACAGATAGGGTGCATAAGCCAATATTAGATCATTCAGAACCTGATCGATAATGCCACTACACATTGCGGGTGAACTTTTAGAATAGGGATCAAGATTATACTTTGAAAAAAGAGTTGTTAATTCAGCAGTATATAGATCTATATTAGACTCATGAAACCTAATAATTGCATATACTTGAGCAGACACCAAATTGAACATAAAAGCAACCGGAAAATTTTAGGCCGCAGTCGGGGGTGCATAAGCCAATAATAGTTCATTGAGAACCTGATTATCAAAGCCATTACATAAGGGGTATCTGTTGTTCTACAGAATCAAGATCATACACTAAGAATCAAAAGGAAGATTAATGTAGAACCATCAAACCTATCTAATATTCTGTATAAACTCAGATGCAATACTAGCACCATATGTGCTGTAGTTTATTCATCCTAGTCTGTTGTTACCTAAGTTGCTCGGACACGGCATTTTTGGTGCAGCACCAGTGTCGACACGACACTAGTATGGGTGTGGGTGTGGGATCCGTGTCGGATATGGTCAAACATTTTTGGGTACTTTGACCACGGGCGGCGGAAAAGTTCTAGACAAGATACAATTTGATTCCCGAAAGTGGAACCAAAGCTAGGATAATTTTGTAGTAATTACCTCTCCAATGATGTCTTCCTACCGTACCTACAGAAAATCAAAAGGGGAAATGTTTCTTAAGGCCAACAAAAAGTGTAGGATTGGATTAAAACTCTATTTTTAATTTTTTGAATTATTTTTAGCCGAATCCCCGCACCCGTATCCGTAATAGGATCCGTATCCCGGAATCTCAGAATTTAGATCTTGAAGGATCCGACCTCTAGATCCGCACCGGTGTCCGAGCAACTTAGGTTGTTACCAGCGGGCAGATTTATAATAATAATAATAATAATAATAATAATAATAATAATAATAATAATAATAATAATAATAACAAAGAAAGAACTTTTGGGGGAGAGCAATAAGTTTGATGATACTGAGTTTTATGAGGTCTCAGAATTGAACTATACGAAGCACCACAATGATACCATTGGCACAACAAGAAGCAAAACCTCAATGAAAGCACACAAGAAGAAGACAACTACCTCTATGTATGCAGCTATTGTAGTCTTGCTGGAACCACCGAGCTCCTTCAAGTTGGTTATAGCCTCCATTATCAGATTATCCAACCTATAACATTATCAATGCATCAACTATGAGCCCACCAAGACAGGTAATATTATTTCATACTGACTGAAGAAAAAGTCAAGAAACTTCTGGTAAAGATCTGAAAAGAGGTCCAGCACAACTTTTACCTCCTTCAGAATGCCAAAAACTGATATCTGTTTGGTTGCCACACGTGTTTTTTTAGCAGAGAAAACAGACGCATTTCGAAATCAAATCGACACATCCCCAAAATTACTTTAGTAGACACACTGATTACCAGAAATGTTTTTCGAAAGCATTCCTAAACTACAACAACAACAACATACCCAGTGTATCCCACAACTGGGGTCTGGGGAGGGTGAGATGTACGCAGACCTTACCCCCACCAAGGTGGAGAGGCTGTTTTCGAAAGCATTCCTAAACTAATTCTCCAATAAGTATCCGAACCACCTAAGAATAATAGAACATGATGAAACCACCCAAATGACACCTAAGAATAATAGAACATGCAAAAACTACCAAGCAACTATATTCATATCAGCTACTATCACACTAAGGCTATGCAACAATGAATGGGCAATGCTTAACCTTATCATAGATCTTTTTGCACCATGTATCTGTGGAGAACCACTAGAAGTTGTGGCTGTCCTTGCTTCACCAGCATCCTCCTCACTTTCAGCTGTGGTCGTATCAGCCACAGGACTCCCATCCTTTTTGGGGACCTGTTTCGTTCTTTTGACAGTAACCCTTGCTTGCTCTCGAGAACCCCAACCATTTGCCATCACAGTCATGTTCCTCCATTTGTCCTGAGCATCATCAACAAAGATAAACGGGCATATTAACACCACATACATAAATAAGAAGCTAAAGTAAACAACTAAACTACACAGCTAATCATCTGGCACAAATAATATTTTAACTACCTCTGCACCAAAACCACATATATCTACGGAAAAACGATAGTAGGAACCTCTACCTTGAGATCTACATTTGAACGCAAACTCAATACTCTGCTAAATTCTGGATCCTTGAGAATTGTGCGCCATTTACCTGGCCCATGCTTAAGTATCCCAGCTTTAAGAGCAGCTTCTTCTTCAGAAGTCCACTTCTGCTTGGGTGCACCCATCAAAAAACTAAGGAAACTTCAGAACAACCTAACCAGAGAACCCATAAAAATGTATCAACAAGCCATCCAAAGAAGTTAAATTGCACCATAGGGTATAATGCATCTGGAAAGCTAAATAAGCTTACATTATCAACATTAAGAATTAAGATATTACAAAACGGATTCATTTGGAGAAAAGCAGATACGTATATTGTAAAATTAACCATAAAAAACATAAATTTGATGAGAATGCCATTCATTGCTGAGATATATAAAATAAAACCAGAAAACAACTCCACATAAAGCTCCATGTTATGCATTATAAGAACCACGCATTAGATTAAATCATTATCTTGTTAGCTATTTGAATCTCCTAAGTCCATGCACAAAGTATCATTGAAATGGAAATGACTCATTTCAATTTTGACTTAAATAATGAATCCGGCTTTATTAACCCAAAATGTTGACTCCTTCTAGCATTCATTTAACACCTTCGGGTATTCTGGTATCGAAAACTGGAAGACAACTGAATAGCGGGAATTAAAAGAGAAGGATTTCCAGAGGTCAATATCTGGCATTGAGCCTGCCTATCCTAAGTATGAGCGAGCCTTCACGTAATGTGAACGGTACCTATGAAGTGGAATCCGTTATTCCAACTCTAGCTACGTTAGCTTCTTAATGCATAGCCAGTCCTACGCAGCGAAAAGGGCTGTGATTGGCACGGTAAATATAGCTAATAAGCTACTATTCAATTGAACCCATAAATATAGATGAAAATAATCACTAAAATTTCAAACAAGTATAATAATCTAAACTCAAAATTTCAATAGTCCAATATAAAGTTTAATGCTAACAACTTTAAAGGTCGAGCCCGTCAATTTTAAATCCTGGATCGGCCTCTGGTCATTGATTATCATTTCGAGACAAAATCTTTGAGCTAAACTAAGCACACTTTCAACTTTTAATCTCTTAAATTAGCCAAAAACTCAACAATTAAACAGAATTAAGCATAAATTTAGCTGAACTGTTGATAAATCGATTAAATAATTCGAATAGCTGGTTCTAGATATGATAAGTGATATTGAATTATAATAAAAGAGCATAATTTATAATGAAGATATTAGGTTTAAATCGAATTAATGGAAGATCATAAAACGAAACCCTAATTAAAAAAAAAAACCCTAGTTTCGTTGTAATAAGATGGTAAATATAGATTCAATTGAAAAAGAACAAGGGGGAATTTGAAAATTACCTGTCTTCTAGCTAGGTATGTAATCTGTAATTTAGCAACAATGGTGTATCTACTTAGGATGAAGTTTTTGAATTTTAAATAAATTAAGTAAATTTGTGTTGTCCACCACTTTAACAAAATATTACTACTATATAATAACATTTGTAATATCTCATTACGCTAATATCATTTAGTTTGTAGGAGGAGAATATATCCGATGAAATATTATAAAGTTGACAGTGCGTATTAAACTTATAAGAATCTCAAAGTGATGACATGGTGGATGAATTTAATTTGTGACTCGATCCATTAGGTTAACTCAGATTTGTACTCTCTCCGTCTCAAAATATTTATCCTTTTTACTAAAAATTGTCGTCTCAAAATAATTATCCAGCTAGGAATTCAAGATAAAAAATTTCATATTTTTTACTATTTTACCCTTAATAATTATTATTTTTAAAATACAACTAGAGACAACATTTATTGAAGACAGAATATAAAATAATAAAGTGAGTAAAATAATCAATATTTTCCCCTTCATTAATGATTTTTTAAGAGGAGGACAAAGGACAAATAATTTGAGACGGGGAGTATAAAATATAAAATTTAGAGTTTTACAGTGTCATTTAAGGAAATATATAACATAATCGGAATTGAAAGTACAAAAGAGAGAGAATTCGATTTATTTTCTCGTCTTTCTATAAAATTAGGATCAACTTATACTTTTACACGCTCTAACAATTCAAATAATTTATGAAACCGGAAGTGTGAGGACGATGCACTAATTTTAAAATATTTAAGATATTATGTATAAAGAATACTATAATTCTTTTAACATTTGACAAAATATTTTTTTTTAAATGGCGGTGTATAAATATATTGATCGCTCTAAAGAGTAACAATGCCAAATTGTCAATCTTTTTTCAATAAAGGGATATAACCTTATCAAGCGTATGCAATCCACTACTGATGGAAGCGCTCTTGCTCATTGTGACCCAAACTAGTAACTAGCCTATATTAAATTGAATGGTGTCAATATTCTATAATACAAGATTCAGAGTTACAATAAATTATCTTTCTCCTAAGTGGTCCCTTGCTGCCAAAAGAACTGAATTCTTATTTTCGAACTTGCCTCGCGACCATTTGTTTTTATTAAGATTAAGATGTCTGAATCTGAATACACATCTAAATATTAAGTTATGGTATTAAGAACTGAACACTGAATGATTAAGACCGTTTGTTTTTCCAACATCTGAATTGAATTTTTTTTTATTAAAGTTTATAAATATTATAAAATAGTTTAAATATTATATCCACGAGTTATTAGATTGTAAGGTGGTGGTTGGTGGTGGCATGACGGTGCTGTCTGGTAGCAGTGACTGCTGGCAATTGTAGTGCTGGTGGTGGTTGTGTGATAGTGGTGGTTTGATGGTAGAGGTGTTTGGTGGTAGTGACTAGTAGTGTTGGCGGTGGTAGGTTATAGTGTGGTGGTACTTGGTAGTGAAGGCAATTGTGTTTGTGGAGGTGGTTGGTATTAGTTGTTGGCAGTGGTGGTGTTCATTGGTGCTAATGGCGATGTATGGTAATGGTGATAGATAGTGGTGGCTAGTTGTGGTGATGGACTGGTTGTGGCAGGTGGTGGTTAGCATCGGTGGTGGTGGTGGTTATCGATTGTAGTAGTGCACTGATAACTAGTTGTCATAATATATGGAGTGGTGATGAACCTCTTAATGATATTAAGACTTTGTTAAAGATCTTAATGATACAGATCTATTAAGAGTCATTAAGTGGTTAAATCTTAATAAAAACAAACGCACTTAGGGGTCGTTCGGTTTGAAGTTTTTTTTTACACTGGTATGAACTATTAATGCGGGTATTAGTAATGTGGATAGTAGTAATGTATTTATTAATGTGGGTATTGATAATGCGGGTATTAGTTATATGGGGTTTAGTAATGTAGTTATTAGTCATGTATAACGTAGGGATTATTTGTTGAATCACTGATATATTACAAATTAACAAATAATATTATTATTCAAAATATTTAGTTACTCCTTAAATAAAATTTTAAAATATCCTTATTATTATGAGGCTTAATTTTATCATTTTAAATTTTAATACATGCATTACTAATACCCACATTATTAATACCACCTTCTATCCCGCATAAAGTAATACATAGATTCCCGCATAACTTATGCGAGTATTAATAATGTGAAATATACGAAAGCGCAACCAAACGTTGCACTAATTTTATGCAGGTATTCAAATTTTATAGAAATCAACCGAACATTGTATTAATTTAGTGCTAGATTTTATGCGTGTATTAAGTTGCTTTTCCAGCAACCGAACGACCCCTTAATGCTATGAGGTCTGACTCATTCAAATTAAGACCTCCATTAAGTGCAAACAAATAAGGCCTCTCTTACGCGCACTAAACTCCAAAGCAAATTCTTTTTCTTTATAGCATTAAAATTGAACATAGGATCCAATAAAATTGAATTGAGGTGTAGTTATTGTTAATGTAATTCGCTTAAGAAAGAAAAAGAACTAACATTAGTATAATCGTAAAAATATAGCAATATACAATGGTGAGAATCTGAAACTTGTAATTCTATACTAGTATGGTTTGAACTTTATTCCTTTTCGTCACTTTCTCAACAAGTTTTTAATTGCTAATAATACAAGATTAAAAAAATGATACAAAGGTAAGTTAATACGATTAATCTTTCAAGTTAGCACAGTATGACGTTGAGTAAGGTGGCCTAACTTTTCCATCAGCCATGATAGAAGGTCTTGGACAATTTATTGTCACAAATTGCTGTCCTTCAAGCTAGCTTTTGGATAAAGTGTCTTTACTAATTGGAGATGTTGTGATACTCTCAGCATAAACAAATAGTACTAGTTGAAATCCAAATACCCAAAAGGTGAAGAAGGCCACTCCACTCCACTATTTATGCGTGACATCTTCCACTTATCTTTTAGTCCCCATTACAAACTCTGGACACATTAAGCGAGCATGTATAGTCGCAAGAAGAAATCAAACATCGTGACTATAAAGCTATGGAGCACTCGCTAAACATTACCAAGATTCAAGGTCGAAAATGACGCAAATAATGAGAAAAGGCCTGCAAAACATACACACCAAGTACTTCCAAAAGATGGGAATGCCGTGGAAACTTAGAAGAATGCTGATTAGGAAATAAAAGGAAGAAAAGCTAACACTCTTCTTTGTGAAAATGGCATATTATTTTCTCGTGTTATGCATGAATTAAATGTTTCCATACCTAACTGAAGTATGTCGGTTATGAATTCTCCCCGTCCCATTTTAATTATTGGTTTAGCTCAAACAAATTATTCCAAAATATGCGTTGCTGTAGAATTCAAGACTAGATTTTTTAATTGTCTCCAACTATGTCATTGATAAAAAAAGAAGTATGATTAATTCTTTTTTAATACCAACTCAATTGTCAAAATAACTTACTAAACAAAATGATTTTTTCGGAAATCAAGACACAATTTTACAATATCACCCCTTACTAATAAATGATTTTAAACAAAATGATAAGTAATACTAATAGTTTAAATAAGAATTAATATAGTCAATTACTGCTAATTAATGCTAAAAAAGTGATTTTTTTAATATGCGTGAAAACATCCAAAAAATCAAATAATATGGACCGGATGGAGTATTATTTTTTCTCAATTGATGTTAAATAGTAATTAAACCGGCAACTAAGCTTGGTGGAAGGAGTGTATTAAGGTAATGGCCAACTAGACAACATTTGAGTATGCTTCTGGCATCGGTCACACTCTGTCCTAGCTTTTTGCATGCGACAACTCAACGGACTCACCCACTTTGAAAAGATCTCCTCACTTATGAGGTGGGACCAACACTTCTGCAGATGGCATATTCTGTATCTATAAACAAGAAACATCAACGTTGTTGACAAGGATTGTCGTATCCGAGATTCCAGGTAATGCAAACTCTACAAAAAAAATAACTTCATATCTTTGTATGCCAATCTCTAACAAAAAAATAATTAGGTGAGACGAAGCAAAAAACAGACAAAGCCTTGCACGACAAGGTTTAACCCAAAAGGAAACCTGCAGTAGAAACTGTAACGAGAATAGACGAAAACCCACTAGAGGAAGAAACAGAAAAGGCTGAATCAAACAATTAAGCAAGAGCAGAAACAAGGAGAAAGGAAAGAGCAGAAATAGAAAGAACTGGCAGAAGTTGCAACTTGCTAGAAGGTTGAAAACTTAGACAAACTTATTCCAAGGAACTGTCTCTTCACGCTAAAAATGCTTGACCCCATCGCATTCTTAAACACCTAAGCAGACTCAGGTCGTACCAATAATGGTACAACTAATACGATCAACCAACTTGACTTAACCTGAAGTTAGGTACCATCACAGAATGAACACAAAATGCAGCAACATAAACAAAATTACGACTAACAGACACTTCGAACATACCAAATCAAGGTGCATTCACATATTGAGGTCAAACACATAATCAATAGAATCTCTCACAATGTACAGAACCTATAATTTGTGAAATAGACACTTGAAAGCATTGAAATCAATCACCACATCAAGGTGCATTGTCATTTTTAAGTATCAAATTATTTATCAAGGACAAGACATCACGGACAATAGGAAAAAAAAAACTAGGCTATGATAATCCATATAAATGAGACCCCTCCTCACACACCCATAATGGTCATCAACTTCAGCCACCAACCGCTCAGCATAAGTGATTTACAGCTCAATCCATCATCAAAAGCATGCATCTAGGAGACAGCAACAGCACAGAGCAGCCAAACTGTAAAAACATAACAGCAACAATTAGTAAACTGCAACTCGCAAAAAGAGGTTAGGAAGAAACAGTAATGAATAAGCTAAAATAACACGTAGAGCAAACATACATGAAAAACTTAAAAGACTACAATTAAGTTCTGGCAATCATAAATATTTTGACAACCATTTACAATAGTAAACTTAACAAGCCGTACACGTCTAAAGAAGATATACCAATATATCAGAACACACTTAACTCCACATATGTGAAAGAGCATAGTTAGTCCACAGTCTGAACATAGGAGAAGTGCAGCGGCATATTTATAGATCCATGTTGGGTCCGAATACATAAGAATGCCTACATTTAGAACTTGGTTTGAGGCCACAATTGATTAATTAATAGACCAGTTCCATGACTATCATCTAAATTAATTAATTCATAGACCAATTCCTTGCCTATCAGAACTGGCTTGTGGCCACAATTGTTTTTAATTGTCAGACCAATTCCTTGACTACACTCACAAAATAACTACAAGCGATCACAAAGTTGACTATCAACAAACATGGCAATGACAAATTCAACAGATTATGCTTTGATGAGACACCCCAAATAAACAAGAAAAACACCAACAATGTTATAGGTAGACCAAAAACTTCATGTGAGACAATCTCTTCCTAATTTACAGAAAACCCAATGGATGCCGGCCATGGCCCCACTACAAAGCCCGGAACCAATAAACTTCTCGCACCGCACAACCAATCACGGCCAAACAAACTAAGTCAAGGTCAACTCCGGGAGCAATGCAAGTGTTAGGCAAGCGAAAAGATCATGCTTATTATACTAAAATGATTTTTGAACTCGTCGCAACATAGTATTTCACTGGACCCTTATTTATACCAATTTAACCACAAATTCTAGATCCGTCTCTAGTCAATTAAGTCAACAACAGCCTAATCATACAGATCCAAGAATATCCAACAAACAAACAAAATCATAACAAGAAACACCCCATCACACAAGTTAATTCATAGTCAACTCAGTAAAAAAAAAACCCCAAATCATACAGATCTCATCCATACAACCCAGTTATTCAGTCAGGATACTAAATCATAACAAAGCATCACACATAAAAATTCAAGAATTGAGGATAAAGGGGTCATACCATCCTTCCATGAAACCAGTGCTACCACCAGATTGTTGTTGTTGTTGAGGGGGTGGTGCACCATACTGAGGAGCATACTGTGGAGGGTACCCTTGTGGTGGGTAACCTTGTTGAGGGTACCCTTGTTGTGGGTACCCTGGTGGTGGGTATGCATCCTTTGGGTAACCTTCTGGTGGATAACCTAAAACAAGTCCAAGAATCAAAATACATCAGATCTAATCATAAAACACAAGTTAACTCATCAAGATGAAGAGACTGTTTCCGATTGATCCTCGACTAAAAATCTAATTATAAAACACAAATTAACCCACCAAGGTGGAAAAACTATTTACGATAGACTCTCGACTAAAAAATCTAAATCATAAAACACACTTTAACCCGCCAAGATGAAAAGACCGTTTCCAATAGACCTCGACTAAAATTCTAATGTCTAACATAGTAAACATGCCCAAAAAAACAAAAGACTGTTTGTTTACCTTGTGGGGGAGGGACACCAACAGGGGGTTGTTGTTGATTGTAGTAACTCATAATTGAATTTTTGATGAGAAAATTTAGGGGTGGATCTAGAGAATTAGTGAAAGTATTTTTTGTTAGGCAAAAATATAATGGGGTACACAGTTAAGGGGTGGGTTTATATAGAGTTAGTCAAAAGTGGAGACAACTAGGACTAGGCTAACAGTAGATTCCAAGAAACCTCTTATTCTATTTTTATCCCTTTTATGTACTAATCTTTTTCAGTGTTTTTACATGTTTTTGCCGTATTTTACATTACCCAATGCGCGTATACTACGCGTCAACTCACACATATCTTCAGTACTAAGTAATGGGTCCGGGGGCAAACCGTTTTTTCTCAATCAAAATCTGTATCCTAAACGCCAACTAATTCAGATTTGTATCGTGTAAGATCGATGTAATTCAAGAAGCGCTTTCTATAATGACTTATTCATCATCATGACTCAACCTTGAATTTTGATCAATTGTGGGACAATCTTATTCATCTCACCACGGCGTTTGAGAAGACACTGTCCGATCTTTCTTGAAATTTGTTATAATAAAATAATTAGTAGACTTAAGCACTAGTATTAATAAATTATGCTTGCTTAACGGTAACTGGCCCAGTTAAGAGAATAGAAGCATAAATTAGTAGGAAGAATCAGCGAGCTTATTGCAGAGTAAATAATAAACATGTCCGATTGAGTAAGACCAATCATTATTTTATTATCTACTTTCGGATGAAGTATTTAAATAACTTTGAATCAATGAGATCCAACGTCCAAGCCACGGTAGAAGTAAGCAAGACATCATGTTGATTTCTGAAAAATATGATTGGGAAGACATTAAACAACGGAGTATTAGAGTATGTGAGAATCATATGGACCGTCCGATTTTGAAACATGCTCTATGATCAATATCAAGTAAACAGTGGAATTTGAGTGATGGTTTAGTAAGATACCAAACTTAAGATAGCATTTCAAAATTTATAGTCAATATATACATAAATCGCTAAGCATAAACATGACTATACATATTAGTTCTAGTCAATTGTCTTTAAAGTTGTTAATAAATGTTGAGACCACTAAAATGACATTTGTTTCATAACTTTGTTAACATTAAGTAGCAATATAATTGACTATATTAGTCCTTATTCAAGCCATTATTACTTATCATTTTGTTTAAAATCATTTATTAGCAAAGGGTGACATTGTAAAATTGTGTCTTGATTTTCGAAAAGATCAAATATTGTGGACAAAAAAATATAGGCTAAAAAATCAAATAAAATGAACCGGATGGAGTATTATATTTGTGGAATCACACTAAATATGTTGTTGGAGTGGAGTAATGACTCGTACTTTTCAAAGACTGAACTTTGTCTTTTATTGAGCGATGCTGTGACTTCATTGAATTATGCTGAAAATTAGATATGCAACTTTATAACAAGGGAAGAAGAAGAGCTAATTGGATTTTGGAACTTGTGTAATTCTTGACCATAGGCTTTATCTCGTGACAATAACAAACTCTCCTCAGTCCTCACTACCCTAGTCCCTATGTGATTTCCTAAGCTTTTGCGTGTAGTACTTATTTGGAGAGATGGTTTAATTAGTCTAATTTGAATGTATTGGAGAAGACTACCTTTTATATTGGACAGGATTTACTTCAAGAGAATAGTACTATCAGCTTCCCACTTTTAGATTTATGAAGGGCAAAATACTCATGAGCAAATCTATTATCATGGCGTAAGTGACTACATTTTTCTAATTTTCATGTCCATTAAAAAAGTATTAATTACTATATAATATTTTATCTAATTGTTTTTATTTATTTTATTGGTAAACGTGAAAAAAAATTATCACTTTTTATCTCCTTAATTAATAGCGAGGACAATATTGATAAAAGTAGATAATTTTATATTGATATTCTAAAATAGATATTTATTTTGGGACACCAAAAAAGTGGAAAATGACTATTTATTTTGGAACGGATATTGTAATTCTTTTGGCAAAAACATGTACAATGCTTGGCAAAAGTGCCTCAAATTTATTCTATCAGTCTTACTCTTAAATAAACACTATATCTAAGAATAGATCGGAAAATTTAACCTAAAATAAATTTCCTTTTAAACAAAAGGAGGAGAAGAAGAAGAATACTCCGCAAGTAGAAAGATTAATATCACAGAATATGCACAAAAATTGTACATGTTTACCATAATTCTCTGGAGGGTAGTAAAAAAGAAGAAAAGGATAGTTTGACAATGGCTTAAACGTTATACTCTCCTTTGCATAATTCGAGTATTACCTGGATGACTTTGGTTTCACTTCTAGAGAAATGGTCACAATCAGCCACAAATAGTACTTCAAAAATCATGCACGAAAAAGAATATGCTTATTTTAGGTCAATAAGTAGGAGCTATTCACAAATTTTAGATTAGAGACGAGCGCACATTTCATGAGAATAATAAAATGAGATTTGCTAGAGCTTTTACATTGAAATGATAACCGTTAGACTATGACCTCATATACATAGAAAGAAGATTTTAAATCTTGTTACATAAATTATTTCATTGCACATGGAAAGGATATACCAATTCCATAATGTGTAGTTGTGTACTAGTTCCTTGTATAGAGTTTCAAGTGATAATTGAAATAATGACAAGAAAAAGAAGTACTTTATTGTATAAGAGCTAAAATGCCATTGTTTAAATCGGTTATGCAATTGCTTAACTGTCGCTGATTTGGACTAATCAAGCTTTACCATATAACTCACGGGTCGTTTGGTTGAGATAGAGTTTATGCGGGTATTAACAATGTACGTATTAGTAATACGGGTATTAGCAATGTGTGTATTAATAATGTGTGTATTAATAATGCGGGTATTAGTAATGCGAGTATTAATAATGTGGGTATTAGTAATGTAGGTATTAGCTATGCATATATTATAACGTAGGGATTATTTCTTGAATCACTAATATATTACAAATTAATATACAATGTTATAATTTATAATATTTAGTTATTCCTTAGATATAATTTAAAAATATTCTTACTATTATGAGGGTTAATTTTGTCATTTTAAATTTTAATACCTGCATTATTAATACCCACATTATTAATACCACCTTCTACCCCGCATAAAATAATACATAGATTCTCGTATTAATAATGCGGGTATTAATAATGCGGAATATACAAAAACGCAACCAAACGTTGCACTAATTTTATACCAAACATTAAAATCTCTCCAAACTAACCAAACATGGTACTAACTTAGTGCTGGATTTTATGCTGGCATTATTTTAATACATAGCCAACCAAACGACTCCTCAGTACTTAATTTGAATTTTATTCGCTCCCATTAAATATTGCTAGATTATAATGCCAACAAGAAAAAAACAACGATACTGTATGGACCTAAATCGTCTTTAGGACACAAATCGAATTTAGATTGCGGATATAAGCAAATCAATGTATCAAAGCCGTAATGGATGTAAAAACAGACGAGAATATAAGTAAAATGAAAGCAATATGCGTAAATAAATGGCATTTCAATATATGGGTGAATGTACAATTTGACAGAGCTTTTCCAAGTATTTGCTTGTCTCTTACAACATAAAAATGAAGCTATTTATAGGAGAAATGAGCTCTGGTCACGTTTTGCACAATCAGCCACCTTCAGGTCCACGTTCAACATGTTTGATGGTGGAGTTAGTGGGCTGAAGTAGTGGGCGGTTGCATTGCTGAAACCGGGGAGTTCAACCGAGGTATAAGTATCTGACCTCGGTGATGCAATCTTGCTGCTCGGCTGAGGGGAAACCGAGGCGTTCAAACGAGGTATAAGTATGTGACCTCGGTGACGCAATCTTGCGGCTCGGCTGAGGGGAAACCGAGGCGTTCAACCAAGGTATAAGTATGTGACCTCGGTGACGCAATCTTGCTGCTCGACTGAGGGGAAACCGGGGCGTTCAACCGAGGTATAAGTATGTAACCTCGGTGATACAATCTAGCTGTTCGGCCGGGGTGAATCTCCACCGTACTATAACTTGAGATTCATCTTCGGTGATGGATTTCGATGACTGACTTCGGCCACTCCCATCTTCAATCTTCGAGATATCAGTTCGATCGACCTCGGTTTACTTCACCGAAGTGCTATCCGAGCACGTCGAATTTTACCCAATACAGATAGTCCCCCCACTCCTCGGATGAGTGTCAGGGTCACTGAGGAGTGGAATGAATTTACGCGGGAAGACAACGTGGCTCAACCTTATCCAAGAATTTCAAAATGTTGCAAGTCTTTTCGAATTACTATTGCGCGTTACGTGGTGACTGTTCATTGGCCACCGAAGAGGAAGAGAGGGACCTTGTATCGAGGAGGCAGTTGCTCCTTCTTCCGAGGCGGTGGCGAAAAAGCGCCGATGCCTTGTTAATGAGTCCGGTGAAGGGACGCCCGAGGTTGCTTCCCAGGCGGTGGCGGGAAAGCGCCGAGGTGAAAGCCGCTTCGAGGCGAAAATAAGGGTGCTTCGAGGCGAAAGCCGCTTCAGGGCGAAAATTGCCGTGAGGCAAAAATGAGGGTGCTTCGAGGCGAAAGCCGCTTTGGGGCGAAAATTGCCTTGACAATTAAACACTTCTTCCAGCTCCAGTGCTCATTGGTCTAGACTTCATGCTCAGCATATTGTTTTTCTTGTTCATTTTTGTTTTCCGTAGTCCTTCCCATGATAAACCAGCAGCTTAAAAATATAAAATGTAGGGCCAAATGCATAAACTTTATCAAAAGTATTTTGTTAACATTTCCAATTGCAACAGTAACAGTGCACCGGAAAGGCAACTCTGGATTAGAGGATGTGCATATAGTAACTAAAGTAGGAAGAATAAAAGAAACATAATAGTACCTACTCAAATCAGATTATATTCAAACAATATAAACAGGATGCAGCAAACGAAAAGCTACCAGCAATTCACAATAAAAGATCTGAAGAACTAAGTGATAGTATACCACATTCTAGTTCAGAATATAAGACATGCAAATTAAGGCGTTCTATTACACCAGTGACACTAGACAAGAATTCCTCAAGGGCTTTATTCGAGGTATGAGATGTAGAGAATATTCACTAAACTTTTGACAACTATGCAACCACTCTAGAGCAAGTAAACCACGATGCATTTGAAATTGTATTATGCTGAGTCTAGCAATGCATGAGTAAAGCAGCTAGTCTCTCAAGGCCTCTAACTCGAACTTCTAAATCAGCAAAACTTGGCAAGTTAATACCAGTTCTTTCCCCTTTTTTTTGCTCGTTGGAAACAAGATTCTGAGCTATATCACGGCTACTCTCAATTTTCTCATGTACATAGCCAATGGATTTGTAAGTTCCTTCTTCTGCAGTATGCTTCTCGACTGAACCAGGAGCCACAATGTTGTGGGCCATTGTTTGTGAAACCTCCACAAATATATTATTCTTGTCATTTACCTCACCATACTTGGGAGGAAACCCAACATCAGGGTAATTCCCAACTTGTTTTAAATGACATTCAGTTTCTGCTCTCACCTGCTTTAACTGAGGGGCAGAACCAGGAGGAGTATGAATGCCAGAAAGCCGTTTTGATCTTCTTTTACTCCTTAATCCACGCGACAATCCTTTGAATGCATCAGCTGGAAACAATACTTCTTTTCTCCACCATTTCAAATACCGTGTAGTCACATCCGGTTCTGACAACCTAGATGGATAGTACAGCCTGAAATTAGAATCAATGGGCCTGCTATAGTTGGACCAGGCAACTTCTGGACTTGAAGGCGAGCGAGGAATCCATTTAGGAAAGTCTTGATCATATCCAAATTGCATGGCTACACGATGTGGTCGATAAGGCTCTTCACAATCTAATCCGATAAGCTCAGACACCCTCAAGCATCGAACAAAAGACTCCAATTCCTGTCCCAAATTTTGCCCTTCACATATAGCCCACTCTTCTCTTTCCTTGTAAAACTTGGGAATTGACCAACCTTGTAGAGCCAAGGTATATGGCTGTTTGGGTGTGCGAACCAAGTCCCACATCGGAAGTTGGCAAGGAAAATAACCTACTTATAAGGTGTAGGGATCTCTTAATAGTGTGAGGCCTTTTGGAAAAACCGTGCGGGCTCAGCCCAAAGCGGACAGTATCACACCAGTGTAGGGATCCCTTAATAGTGTGAGGCCTTTTGGAAAAACCGTGCGGGCTCAGCCCAAAGCGGACAGTATCACACCATGTTTAGAGCACTTTGGGCTGTTTTAGCCCAACAACTGGTATCAGAGCTAATGGTTCAGCAAGACGAGTATGCAGCGGAGTGATTGCGTAGGGGCCGACTTAGCCTTTACCCGTTGCGGGCCGGATTACTGCTTGCCTTTACCCGCAACTTTGAGGGCCCGGTTAATGTCTTTGCCCGTCTATCGGCCGGTTCCATGTGGAACTTAGTTCGAGGGGGAGATTGTTTGGGTGTGCGAACCAAGTCCCACATCGGAAGTTGGCAAGGAAAATAACCTACTTATAAGGTGTAGGGATCTCTTAATAGTGTGAGGCCTTTTGGAAAAACCGTGCGGGCTCAGCCCAAAGCGGACAGTATCACACCATGTTTAGAGCACTTTGGGCTGTTTTAGCCAAAACAATGGCCTCCACTGAAATGTGTCTCCAGCAGAGTCAATAGCATTCCTCACGTTAATCACATCTGGTTGTTTCACATCATGCCATTGTCCTATCCTCACCGAACTAGTCGTACTGCTTTTTCGAACCTGCTTTGGCTGCAAAGGTAGCAATCTCTCCCAAGCCCAAACTTGAACGAAGAACATTGGCGCCCAAAGAGTAAGTGCTAGAATGTTAACACTATTTGCAGTTCCATTTTTCTGCTCATTTGATGAAGAAGAAATTAACATAGTTTGTTTCAACAAACTCAAGTCCCTATATATGCTAGCAAGAACAGCAGGAGCAAGGGCGAGCCGCGTACCTCTAGTAAGGTTGACAGCAATTGGAAAAACATGCTTGCTTACATTTCCTGGAAACAAAAATCTTGTTAACCAAAGAGAAAGAAAAGCTTCATGTTCAAACTTTTTTCCACTATTCATGAAACGATACAACCCGCCACTATAGCTATTTACATTACCCTCCTTTCGCTCTTTTTCAATATGTTCTACAATGTCAACCAACTCAGGAGTGGAATGAAAAACAGGGCCACCCAAAACAGAGAACCCACCCAAAACCATCATATCTTCAAGACTAATAGTAGCTTCACCCCATGGAAATATAAAAGTGTTAGTCTCACAACACCACCTCTCTGTCAATCCAAAAACCAAATGTTTATCTATACGGATTTTATAAACTGAACTCACAATAGCTTCATGAATTCCAGCAGCTTTCCATACAGAATGATAAACTGATTCCATAGTTTCAACCCATTTTTTCCACTTGTTTTGAGGATGCCTCCAACCATTAAAGTTAACTTTTAAAGGCCATTCAGATTCAGAGGAGAAAGGAAGTGAAGGAAGCTTTAATCTTGGACCTTCATTAGTAGAAACAATAGGTTTCAAGAAATGAGCAGTTCTTAGTTGTGGAATTCCACCTATTGGTGAAACCATTAGCCCTTCTTTGTCCTCACAGATTGAGTCTTTAATGGCTTCTTCTAATATGGCTCTGATCATAAATGGAAATTGATCAAGTGAGTGTATACTAGTTAAATTTATTCCTTTTGGGACAAGCTATGAGCTTTGGACAAGAAAACAAAAAAAAATGTAAAAACACCTTATTCTAATGGCCTTACATTTGTAAAAACATTCTTGAAGTTTTTAAAAACAACCTTAATGTTTGTTATTTCTGTGTGTTTACTAAAAGTTGTACAAATAAGCAAATATACTGCCACTGGCAATGCAACTCTAATAGTTAAAGCAGAAGAGAAAAGTGTGTTTACTGGCCTGAAGCCTTCAGCTTGAAGAGAATATATAAAATTTACCACACCTTATTTGCTCACTAATCACACAATAAGTTATATACGCGGCAATGCAAGAGTTTTTTCTCTATCAAGTTATGATAAGTCTCCATAAAAGGTTGAATTTATAATTTTGATGTTACATGCTATAATAGTTAATGTGTTATGATAGTAGAATAATATTTAATCTATAACTTAGACTCAATTAGAAACAAGAGTTTTAAATAATTAAGGAAGTTTTTTCTGGGAAACTTGTAATGTAAAAAAAAAAACATGAACAAAATAAGTACTCCTATAACATGTACGATCAAATTTTACCGAGAGGAACATATAGTATACTCCCTCCGGTCCACTTTATTTGATGTTTTAGTCTATTTTTCTTGGTCCATAATATTTGATCTTTCTGAAAATTAAGATGAAATTTTACAATGTCACCCCTTATTAATAAATGACTTCAAACAAAATGATAAGTAATAATAGTTTGAATACGGATTAATTTAGTCAACTACATTGTTAATTAATACTAAAAAGATGATTTTCTTAATACACGTTAAAACACTTAAAATATCAAATAAAATGGACCGGAAGTATCATTTTGGCATGTTCTAAAGCATGTACATTACGTACCATTACGCACATATAAAGCATGTGCAGGAATCATTCTATCATTGTAGGAAAAAACACAGAATTTTCCTACAACATATATTTACTAAAAATTGTTTTATAGTGTTTTTTTCCAAATTATTTGTAAAGATAATTAATTAATAATAGCACTAAGTCATTTTGCAGTTATGGCGTATTCAATTCAATTTGAAGTGGATTTTGGTGCGAAATTGGTGTAGTTTTAAGCTTGAATTTACTTCATATCTCAAAATGATTTTTACTTTATAATACCATTTTCAAGCAATGTGGTATTGTTTCAAATATGATTTAATTACACTATGAATTTTTCTCCTAAGCGATGTTGTTGGGTAGCACACTTAATGAAGTGTGTGGTTGAGCTCAGATGAACATTTCTTGCATGGAGTGTTGGGATCGAAACAATATGGTGTATGCGGAAGCTAAAAATAAATTTTGACAATGAATCAAATATAAAAATAGCATATATCGAAAGGGCTTTTATTAAAAGTGGTTTGGTCATGAATTGACCTACATATTTAGGAGAGAAGTCTCCCCTAATCAAAATTCTCCTAATGACTACATTGTGGAAGTTTGGTGGTGTTCTTATCGTGAGAAGAAGATCGTCTATTTATAGGAGTTCAATAACTTCTCCTCCAAGAAAATGATAGACTTGAAGGAGTTATAATTCTCTTAAAACTCTTTTTCATCTCTTCAAGAAAGAAAAGTCCTAACAGGTTACAAATTCAGGGCAAAAACCCTAACATGAAGAACACAAAAAAAGGTATTGATATTCACTATGAGTCTAAGCTATACTACAAAATTGTTCATGTAGTTAATGGGAGATCTTAGGGAAAAAAGAGGAGCATTATCCTTTTCATTTTTTGAGTAGCTGTGTTTCAATTGTTCAAATTGTGAAAGAAAAGAACAGCTTTAAGTTTGTACATAGACTAGTATATCAAATATAACTTCGACAATAAATAGGAACTTTTGATGAATGACTTGCTTTGTCTTGGAACAACAGAAGGCATGCTTTTTACCTACTAATATGTAGATGTAAAACCAATTTTGACAAACACAAAACAATATGAGAATCCAATATATCTCATGAATATTATGGTGAGATTAGAGATTAGCTTGTATTCCTTGGTTGTATATAAATTCACTCTAGAAGCCTTTACATCTTCTATCATATCTCTATTTACCTTTTAACTTTCAAGATTTATTTTTACTTTATTCAAGTGTCTCTGTCATCTCCCATCATTTATTTTATTACTACTATCATTTTGTCTTTCGAAGACTCATCATTCATCTATTTATAAGTCTTTCTATCACCATTGCATATCACATATATATCCTAAGAAGAGGAGTGGAAAGATCAATGACGGTTTAAAACATGTGTCACAGAATAAACCTTTATTCCAGCCCTTTTTTTCTTCATTATAAGCTTTTCCTAAAAGTTGTCCAAATAAGGAAATATGCTGCTACTAGTGAACATCAGAATGCCATAAGTTAACATCAACGTCAGAATGGTATAAGTTAACCTTATTAACAATAACTATATATATTATATTAAAAAAGTATTAGAGTTTATACTTCATTATTTGATGAAGCACACTCTAAAAGACCGTCATTTATATTTTATCCCTGTATAACACTATATATAAAATTGGTGAAATAATTTTCTAATCGCTCAAATTATTTAAATGCCCCTCCTCTGATTAAATTATATACAAATAATTACTATGATTTTAGCGGCTTTGCTCCTAATAAATAGCTAACCTTTTACTCAAGAAGTCAAGATGGTGTTAATCTCAATTCCCAAAATGACCTTCCTTTTGTACAATCTGAAAATTCTTAAATGACCTTCCATTTGTACAAAAGGGATTCTACTTTCCTACTTATTTAACCCCTTATAAATAGTAAAGTAATTTTTTGTTATCAATATCAGTAGGTACTAATCTCTAGACTCTAAGCATAAAATGGAGTTTCCCAAGTTTTTAATTGTGTTCCTTCTCCTAGTTGTCCCATTTGCAGCTGCGGCAAATCCTCTTGGTAAATTCATAAGTATCTCCCTTGACTATAACTTTTGTATGTGAATGCTTTTTTATTTTAAATCATTTATTCTTGTGTTAATTAGGCTACATAAATCAAGAAAGAGAATATTGCTTTAAGCAATGCACACCTGAGTTCACAGCGGATGACTGCAACCTTGAATGCAAAGGCATAGGTTGGCCAAAAGGAGGAACCTGCGAGTTTGGTGATCATTGTTGTTGTATACCAACTAAGCCTAATCTATGAAATCTTCATATTTAAAATAAAACCATGGTGATTTATACAGTAATAGGTGAAGGGCCAACATTATAGCTATATATGTCAGGTATTATGAGATTATGTATGTAGACATGATGCATAAACTTAATTGATATTTGATAGTAAAAGTTTTAATCATTTATTTGTTGAACAAAGCACTCAGAACCGGATTCTATAATCTCTGGTTTGCTCTATTTTCCCCTCGAGCAAAAAATTTCATCACTACATTGATATTAATCGCAACATCGATCAATAGATGAATATGACCTATCTATCTATAGTGGATATAAGGATAGCCATCGCTCGACCATTGCAAAACATTCTTTAGGTTTGTACTCTGGAGCTGTATGACCTCCACCCTGTAAATAAATGTGTGTGTAAACATTACTTTCATTAACTTCGTCGTCTTTATAATATTACTGTAGAGGAAGAGGCAAAAGAAAAAAAAAATCACCTTTACTGTTGCAAAAGTAAGATAGTACTTATCATTTGCCTTTAAGTACGTATACTTCTCTGTATATCTGAAGAGACGAGAAAAGAAACTACTACTATAAGATATACTACAAGTATATTTGCAAACTTTGCAGAGAAGCACTGAATTTCAGGAAGATGAATAAACGAAACTAACCCTGCAATTTGACCGTTAACAAGCCAAGGTCTCCAATTGCTATCAATTGTCAAATTCAAAGAATGTATCCACTCTAAGGTTCCTATATATGGGACTAACATGTCATGGTCACCACTGTAACATGTTCACAAGACATTATTTTTAGTTTTAGGAATCAAATTTCAATAAAGCTTTAAACTGTTAGGCATACCTATATATCAGAACTTGGCACTCTTTTTCAAAAAAGAGTTTATGATAATCAACAACACTTTCAGTTTCTTGCATGATCGACACGCTGTCATTGCATCTAACCCAATCTGTTATAGTTCCCTGGTTATCATGAAAAAACAAACCTACTAATTTCTAACAGGCAGCGATGTTCTTGTTGGCAAGAATAATTTGCAAATATTTTAGTCATAGGAGAAAGATCATACATTTCGAATATGAAGAGCTTGTTGAACTGTTGGATCATTTGCCCACAAACGAGCTGTAACATAATTATAATTCTGCAAAAACAGAAGGCAGCCTCTAAGAAAATAAAAAGGGCAACTGTGTAATAGCTCTATCAAGAAAACTTCAGGACCATTCCCTCCAACCCCAACAGAAGAAATACGAAAAAGAAAAAGAGGGACAAAGTTTACACGACACAAGGGTTCTTGCTGCTCCCCAGGAAGTAGAATTTGCATGGTAATGGGGTCATCTTCTAAATCGAATTTTCCACTTGAATCCCATCTCAGATCATCAGCATGCGGTTTTGGAGCAGCAGGTTTGCAATTAGGTTCCAGAATATTTGCATAGAACAAGTTATTAATGCACTGAAATACAATATCAAGTCACATATAAGATTGCTGAAAGTTGGCACATACAACAGAGATAAAGAGCAGAGTGAAACGACAAAAACTCAACTTGGGGGTACCTGTTGAATAGGTTGAAGTGCATAGAGACATCTATAGTTTTCAGGGTCTGGATTCACATATTCTCCATCACAGCTGCTTTTAGCCAACTGACTTATTTGGATAACAGACACTATATGAGTTATTATCTAAAGTGGTGATCACATTGTTCCTTTGCTCACTTGTGCATTTCATTTCAAGAAATATTGACAAAGATTTAACTGAAATTACTAGCTACCTCATAATATGCATCAGAAATAAGTCCTAGACGGTGAGCAAAAGGGATTCTGAAGTTGTGATCTGTAGGTCTGTGTGTAGTTGGATTGCCGATCAAGTACCCCTGACAAAATCCATCTTTACAACTGTTTTGTTTTTGTACAAGAACCAAGCAATTAAATGCTCCAGTTGTTGAAAGTGATCACATACCTGAAGAGACATGCGTGGTTCTAATCCCTTGTCAATTCCTGCAATTGCACCAATAAAGAAGTAAAAACAATTAACATCAGAGCAGATTTAATTACAACAGCCTCCCTGCAAGTTGATTACTACCTTTTTCAATTTCCCAAGCAACTCTTGGAATGATCTTGCCCCCGTAAGAGTCACCAGCCAGGTAAAGGCGATTCTTGATGAACTTGGGATGATTTAATAGCCACTGCGTAAGTTTTGATACCATGAGATGATTCCCTTTACAAACTCTTTTCTTACATAATGAAGTGGCAAAGAGGGAAACTAGCTAGACAGCCATAAAGTTTCATGTACAGACCAACAGGCTGTCCCTATGACCTTTTCACACAACTATGTGAAATGATGAATTCTACATTCTTTTAACAATTCTTGGAGGGTTCACCTTTTGAAGAAATGTATAAACATCTTTAACTAACTTTGTGTCTGATGTATGGTAACCTTCTGGGGTTGTTGCATAAGAGAATCCAGTGCCAACAGGCGAGTCGATAAATATGATACTTGCAATCTGCAAAAGCAGACTCACAAAACAAAACATGAAACTGAATATTACGCACGAATTAAGGATTTGGAACAAGTGAGTAAAAAAGTACAAGCCTTGGTCCAAGAGTATGGATTCAAATGGAGTGATGGAAGGCTGCCATCAAAGAGCTTAGTGTCAAACCGCAATGGTCCTGAACTTTTGAAGGGAATATCAGTAACATAATCGTGTGGACTATGGAAGATGATACACTGAAACAAGACAGTAAGTACCGATTTCGAAAACAAGAGCAGAGAATCCAGAACAACCAGGACCACCACTGATCCAAAGTAGAAGAGGGTCTGTCTCTGGGTTACTCTCAGATTCTATGAAATAATAGAACAGTTGCAGCTCTTCCTTTTCACCCACACCAACATATCTAAAAACACGAAAACACGAAGAAATGAACAGATATATTTGCAAGGGCTTATTCTTGGAAATGACTGATGAGAAACTCACCCTGTTTCTAACTTAAAAGGTAGAGTGCCAGGGAAACCTGGCAAAGTCTCAACAATTGTCTGAGGCACGACTACATTAAGCATACTGCTCAATAATAAAAGAAGAAAAACGCCTTGACAAGCCCTGCCAACATCCATCATTTTTTATGTCACAACTAACAAATCAACTTCTTGTGCTTATTACTTAGTTAGGATCGATATGCATATAAATATACCACTCTTAGCAGTTAATGCAATATATGTAAATTCTTACGGGGCAACATACAACTTGTACAAATGAGGCTACCCATTTTAGATTGTGCTTCCCTTCTGTCCCCATTCTTTTAAATTCCAGCTCTGACATCTTTTGTCTTTTATAAGCTCAAGTTGATCCCAATATACTCACCATTCAAATCCTTATATACTCACCATTCAGATCCTTTCTTCTACCATTAATATGCTTAAATCTCTTCTACCAAACCAAGTTAGTTTTCTGCACGTACTAACACCTGACTCCTTCGCCAAATAAAAAGTTTGAATGATGTGTTGGTTGTATCTCGTACCAAAGCCCTACATCTTCCCCTGAATTTACACATGTAGAACCATAATTTTATTCTTTACGTTGTATTTCATCCATCCATCTCTTGTGAAAAACATCATTTAAGGGATTTGGACAAGGGTCATTTCGTTCGCATGTTAGTTAGGTAGATTATAATGCAAATTATAATGAAAGGAATTGTTATTCGGTGAATAGTAGTCTTTGTCACAACCCAATATAGGGGCCATGACCAATGGTTAGGGACCTGATAGGAATTTAAACAAAATTGGACATAATTTTCCCTTATTTAGGAGGCTATTCAACTTTTCTTATCTCAGCTAAAACTACAAAATGAACTAGTATTACCAATCAAAACAAGTCACAACCATTCTGCAACTATGATCATCGCCAAAATGCGATAAACTAGTCTTACACATGGCCCTTAATTTATGAAAATTAAACAAGTGGTGCAAACCAAGAGATATATCCAATATGTATGCCCCTACAGTAAATTGATTATGATTTGCCTTTTGGCACAGAGCATTGGTAGAATAGAAGTTAAGAGTGTGAAAGATGAATCTTTGTAGGGCTTGTCAAAGCATTTTTCTTGTTTTCTGGATCTTATTGAGCAGTACTCTTAACGCGGCCGTGCACTCTACCTTTCAAGTTAGAAACATGGTGAGTTTCTGATAAGTCATTTCCAATAATGATTGTCTGAGGCAAACGTCCACATCAATACTACCTTCGATGAGAAACTCGCCCTATTTTTAACTTAAAAGGGAGAGAGCCAGAGAACCTTGGCAAAGTCTCAACAATTTTCCGAGAGGCACGACAACATTCAGCATACTGCTCAATGAGATGATCAAAAGCAGAAAAATGCCTTATAAGCCCTGCCAACATCCATCATCTCTTTGCCACAAAGTACAATTAAACTTCTTGTGTTTTTTAGTACTTAATTAGGATATGCATATACATATACAGCTTTTAGAAGTTAATGTCATATGATTTTTTTTTTTTTAAGTTTGGACCACTGCTTCTGTGGTATCATCACTGACAACATGTGCTAAATTTATTCAAAGAGTGAGCATCGTCCTTCCACTTTCAACAACTGAAGCAGAGTTAACAAATAGCCAACTCCTTATAAAAAAGATTCAAAGATACGCGCATCACATAAGAGATATCGACTTACTTTAGTTGCCATGGTGATTTATACAGTAATTGGTGAAGGGCCAACACTATAGCTATGTCAGGTATTATGAGATTATGTATGTAGACATGATGCATAAACTTGAATAAACTTTATTGATATTTGATAAAACTTTTAATCATTTATTTGTTGAACAAGGTACTGAGGCCCGGGATGTATAATCTTTGTTTTGCTCTCTTTTCCCCTCAGCACAAAAATTTCATTAGTACATTGGTATTAATCGCAACATCAATGGATGAATATGACCTATCTATCTATAGTGGATCAAAGGTTAGCCATCGCTCGAACATTGCAAGACTTTCTTTAGGTTTGTACTCAGGAGCCGTGTGACCTCCACCCTGAAAATAAAGGAAAATATTATGTATGTGTGTTCATCATTTTGATAAAGTTGTACCTCTTTACAATATTTTTGCAGAGGAAGAGCAAAAGGAAAATCACCTTTACTGTAGCAAAAGTAAGATAGTACTCCTTCTTTCCCATTGCGTATGTGTACTTCTCTGTATATCTAAAGAGACAAGAAAAACACTACTATTATAAGAAAACGCCAGATTTTGTTTCATTCTTGAGGAAGAATTAGAACCACTGAATTTCAGGAAGATGAATTTGGAAAACTAACCCAGCAATTTGACCATTAACAAACCAAGGTCTCCAGTCACTATCCATCGTCAAATTCAAAGAACGTATCCAATCTAAGGTAGCTATATATGGTACCACAAAGTCATGGTCACCACTGCGACAAGTTCACAAGACACTACTTTCAGTTTTAGGAGTCAAAATACAATAAAGCTTAAATTGTTGGGAGACCCTTGGCATACCTATATATCAGAACTTCACATTGTGTCTCAAAAAAGAGTTTATGATAATCAACAACACTTTCAGTTTCTTGTATGTATGATATGCTCTTATTGCATCTATCCCAATCTGTTATAGTTCCCTGGTTATCAAGAAAAAACACAATATTCAAAACACACCTACTAATTTATAACAGGCAGAGTGTTCTTGTTGGCAAGAATAGTTTGCAAATATTTAAGTCAAAGCAGAAGATCATACATTTCGAATATGAAGAGCTTGTTGAACTGTTGGATCATTTGCCCACCAACGAGCTTTAACATAATTATAATTCTGCAAAAACAGAAGGCAGCCCCTATTAAAATAAAAAGGGGAACTGCGTAGTAGCTCAATGGTAGAGCTATTACATTGCAGCCAATTCTCATCAACATCTTTCATTTTCTATATGTTAATTGTTTTTAGCATCTCCACAACATACAAAATACTACCAATAATACTACATATATTAGAGGAATCCCGCAGGTTACTTGGTATTTCAAAAAAAAAACTAACGACTGCATTTATTGTGAATTTTAACATGGTTAACTTCGAATCATTAAAAGGAATGAGAGAATTTAATTAGAGAGCGTACAAATTATCATTCGATCAAATAATGAATGTCATAGATTTGACTCGATTGTGAGTATTTCTTTTACAGTAATGTATTTGTAGATAGACAGGGGAATGGTTAAGCACTTATAGAAACTCCATCATCATGTCAGCTTTTAACTGAGATTTTACAAGACTGCAGTGAGGACAGGTTGCAAGATTAACTTAGAGCTTCTATGAAAGTTTAATAGAGTATTTGGGTGAGCCTTTAGTTTGTCAAATGAGCGGAGTAATTCGTAATTCGTGGTTTATCTACACATTTGGTAAACACCACGAGAGCATGTTAATTATTTTAGCAAAAGTACTTTCTTACCAAACACATCAGATTGTTTATTCAGTTTAAAAGAGAAGAGTTTCAGCTGCTCTCAATCACTAAGCTTAATAGGTTCTGAGTGAAAATGAATTAGGAAAAAGAAATTTATTCCACAAGTTTAAGGTTTATTTTTTACCAAAAACTTCAGGACCTTTCTCTCCGACCCCAACCGAAGAAATACAAAAAAGAAAAAGAGGGAAAAAGTTTACACGACACCAGGGTTCCTGCTGCTCCCCAGCAAGTAGAATTTGCATGGCAATGGGGTCATCTTCTAAAATGAATTTTCCACTTGAATCCAATCTCAAATCATCAGCATGCGGTTTTGGAGCAGTAGGATTGCAATTGGGTTCCAGAATATTTGCACGGAACAAGTTATTAATGCACTGAAATGCAATACTAAGTCACATATAAGATTGCTGAAAATTAGCACATTACAACAATGATAAAGAGTATAGAGAATGGCAAAGACTCAGCTTAGGCATACCTCTTGAATAGGTTGAAGAGCATAGAGACATTTATAGTTTTCAGGATCTGGATTCTCATATTCTCCATCGCAACTGCTTTTAGCCAACTGCCTTATTCGGATCAGAAGATTAATTACTTTCTATAGTGGTAATCATACAGTTTGATTACTAGCTTGTGCTTTCTATTTCAGGAAATATTGTACTTGACATTACTACCTCGTAATATGCATCAGAAATAAGTGCCAGACGGTGAGCAAGAGGGATTCTTGAATTGGTATCCGTAGGTATATATGTGATTGGATTGCCCATCATGTACCCCTGAAGAGCCATGCGTGGCTCAAATCCCTTTTGAATTCCTGCAGACGCATTCATAATGATGTAACATGAAGGGTGTGTTGTGATGGTTGAGATCGGCCTCCACCATTTTCCTGAACTATCGGTTACTAGCCGTCTCTTGATATGGAGCACTTTGCCCTCCTTAGCGGGAGTATCCCGTGCAAATCAAGATTAGTCGGATTGGTGGATTTCCAATACAACATACCTAAAGCAATAATAAAATTTGTTGATTTTAGAATTCATCGTAGTTACCTTTTTTAATTTCCCAAGCCACCCTTGGAATGATCTTGCCTCCATAAGAGTCACCAGCAACGTAAAGCCGATTCTTGATGAACTTGGGATGATTTAATAGCCACTGCGTGAGTTGATATAATTAGCCAAACTAACTAAACAGCGTAGTGCCATAAATTTACTGAGTCCCCTAGGGTAGGATCTTTTCGCACTACTTCTTGAAATGATGAATTATACATTTTTTAACAATTCTTGTAGAGTTCACCTTTTGAAGAAACGTATAAATATCTTTAACAGCCTTTGTGTCTGAAGAATGGTAACCTTCTGTGGTTGTTGCATAAGAGAATCCCGTGCCAACAGGTGAGTCTATAAATATAATGCTCGCAATCTACAATGTTATCAAACTATCAAAATACACAAGTGATATGAAATTGAAGATTGAGCGCGTATAAAGATTTGAACATGTGAGAAAATAAAGGTACAAGCCTTGGTCCATGAATATGGATTCAAATGGAGTGATGGAAAGCTACGATCAAAGCGCTTTGTGTCAAACTGCAATGGTCCTAATACAGTTGAAGTCAATATTATTAACAAAGCCACCATATTATCAAGTACGGAGATACAGTGCCTTGGCATATTGGTGAACAAATTAAACAAGAAATTACGTACCAACTTCATAAACAAGAGCAGAGAATCCAGAGCAACCAGGTCCACCAGTGATCCAAACTAGAAGAGGATCTTTCTCTGGGTTACTCTCCGATTCTATGAAATAATAGAACAGCTGGATTTCCTCATTTTTACCCACACCCACATATCTAACAACATGATAAAAGAAGTAATGATCAGACATAATCTTAAAAGTTCTAACAGTAATTTGCCATAACCAATATAGTTGAAAGAAAAGAATATGCTTGTAATTTACCATAAGTTACTCACCCTGTTTCTAACTTAAAAGGTAGAGTGCCAGGAAAACCTGGCAAAGTCTCAACAATTGTCTGAGGCACGACTACATTAAGCATACTGCTCAATAATAAAAGAAGAAAAACGCCTTGACAAGCCCTGCCAACATCCATCATTTTTTATGTCACAACTAACAAATCAACTTCTTGTGCTTATTACTTAGTTAGGATCGATATGCATATAAATATACCACTCTTAGCAGTTAATGCAATATATGTAAATTCTTACAAGGCAATATACACCATGTACTCATGAGGCCTAAAAGAAGTACCCGTTTTAGATTGTGCTTCATTCTGTCCCCATCTGGCCACCCACCTTGTCCATAATTTTAAATTCCAGCTCTTACATCTTTTGTCTTTTATAAGCTCAGGTTGAACCCAAACATACTCACCATTCAACTCCTTTCAACTACCATTCTTATGCTTAAATCTCTTCTACCAAACCAAGTTTTCTGCATGTACTAACACTTGACCCCTTCGCCAAATAAAAAGTTTGAATACTCAAAAAAAAAAAAAATTAGCTACAACTTTATTAAATCAAATATAAAAAGAATATTCATAGATATTGTGCAATAACATTTTGTAAGAAATAACTATGTGTAGAAATAAAATATTAAAATATCTATAAATTATAGATTTATTGGTAATCTTTAGTTTTTTCAAATTTTAATTAATAAAAGATGAATATCTCTATTGAGATTTTAACTTAAACAAGTATTTTAACTTTGTTTATAATGTAAACGTACTGAAACATAATTTTTATGTTTTTTTAATAATTAGATAAGAACTAAACGTTTAATATTAGTATACATATATAACGATAAGTAATTATAATAAATATTAAATTCTCAGACAAACACTGCTATTATAAAGAGGTTTAACTGTATATGCTCTGATATCTTTTTTTTTATCTTTGCTATTTGTAAAATCTTAAAGCTTCTGATGTTAGGGCGTACTTGGATATATCCGATAGTTTTTTTTGTGCATGAATGCAAATAGAGTGATTCTAAATTGATAAATTAATCCTATATAATTATTGTGGAATATTTAGCTCTTGAGTGCTTGATCTTGAAAGCTCTCATTGCATCCTCTTGATTTCAAATTATCAATGTGTTATGGAAGACCCCATTTTATAGTGCAGAGAAGAAGAATGGTGAGATAAATTCTTTCAGATCGTAATTGCTCTAGTAAATAACAATCTGGGGTTTAGATTTATTTTCTACTTGCTATGAGTATCGTCCTTTCATTTCCAACAACTGAAGCAGAGTTAACAAATAGCCGAATCCTATCAAGAAGTTCAATTTACTTGGCTATTTAGGCTATTCATTCCTTATAAAAAATTCTGAGATACGCACATCACATAAGCGATATCGACTTACCTTAGTTGCCCTGGTGATTTGTAATTGGTGAAGGGTCAACATTATAACTATGTCATGTATGAGATTATGGATGTAGATATGATGCATAAACCTGAATAAACTTTATTGATAAAACTTTTATCATTTATTATAGTTGAACAAGGTACGAGATCTATGATCTCTGTTTTGCTCTCGTTTTCCCTCGAGCAACAAGTTTCATCAGTAAATTTGGGATAAATCGCAGCATCAATGAATGAATCAGGCTCATCTATCTATAGTGGATAAAAGGATAGCCATCGCTCGAGCATTTCAAGACATTCTTTAGGTTTGTATTCTGGAGCAGTATGACCTCCACCCTGTAATTAAAGGAAAATATTATGTACATGTATGTGTGTACATTACTTTGATAAAGTTCTACGCCTTTACAATATTTTTGTAGGGGAAGAGCCAAAGGAAAATCACCTTTACTGTTGCAAAAGTAAGATAATACTTCATTGCCTTTGCGTATGTGTACTTCTCTGTATAACTAAAGAGACAGAGAAACAAACAACTACTATAAGACACAAAAGTTTATTTGCATTCTTGGTGGAGAACCACTGAATTTGATGAAGATGAATAAATGGAACTAACCCCGCAATTTGACCATTAACAAGCCAAGGTCGCCAATTACTATCCATTGTCAAATTTAAAGAACGTATCCACTCTAAAGTACCTATATATGGGATCTCCATGTCGTGGTCACCACTGCAACAAGTTCATAAGACACTACTTTTAGTTGTAGGAATCAAAATACAGTAAAGCTTAAATTGTTGGGATACCCTTGCGCATACCTATATATCAGAACTTGGCACTCTGTCTCTAAGAAGAGTTTATGATAATGAACAACACTTTCAGTTTCTTGAATGTACGATAAGCTGTTATTGCATCTAACCCAATCTGTTATAGTTCCCTGATTATCATGGTAAAAAACAATATTGAAACCACACCTAGTAATTTCTAACAGGCAGAGACGTTCTTGTCGCAAATATTTTAGTCAATGGAGAAGAGCATACATTTCGAATATGAAGAGCATGTTGAACTGTTGGATCATTTGCCCAGAAACGAGCTGGAACATAATTATAATTCTGCAAAAGCACAAAGCAACTTGTAAGGGAACATGGCAATTGAGTGATAGCTCACTGGAAGAACTATTAAGTGGCAAGCTATCTTCATCAAGCTCTTTCCTTATTTATCTTGTCCCTAGCTTACCCACCATAAAATAATTTATACCCATATAAATATCACTCGATTAAATAGTTAATGCCATAGAGAAAAGATAAGAAGGAGAAAATTACGCGACACCAGGGTTCCTGCTGCTCTGGTGGAAGTCGAACTATTATGGTAGGGGGGTCATCTTCTAAAAGTATTTTACTTGGACCCCATCTCAAATCATCGGCTTGTGGTTTTGGAGAAGCAAATTTGCACTCAGGTTCCAGAATATTTGCACTGAACAAGTTATTAATGCACTGAAATGCAATATTTAGTCGTATATAAGATTGCTGAAATTTAGCACATTACAACAAAACTAAATATATAGACTACAGCCAAAATGAAAAAAAAAAAAAAAAAACAACTTAGGCGTACCTGATGAATAGGTTGAAGAGCATAGAGACATTTATAGTTTTCAGGATCTGGATTCTCATATTCTCCATCGCAACTGCTTTTAGCCAACTGCCTTATTCGGATCAGAAGATTAATTACTTTCTATAGTGGTAATCATACAGTTTGATTACTAGCTTGTGCTTTCCATTTCAGGTAATATTGTAGAGGATTTACTTGAAATAACTAAGTACCTCGTAATATGCATCAGAAATAAGTGCCAGACGGTGAGCAAAAGGGATTCTTGAATTGTGATCCATAGGTACATATGTGACTGGATTGCCGATCAAGTACCCCTGAAAAGCCATGCGGGGCTCAAATCCATTTTGAATTCCTGCAATTGCATTCATAATGAAGTAACACGAAGGGTGCGGTGGGATGGTTGAGATCGGCCTCCACAATTTTCAAGAACTATCGTGTTTCTGGTGGTCTCTTGATATGGAGCACTTTGCCCTCCTTAATGCAGGGGTGGAGGTAGAGAACCACGTGCCGGTTCGACGGAACTCAGTAGGTTTGACGCAGACAGAATATTTGCGTTAAAAAATCACTACATATGAACAAAAATTAAGCCGAGAACCTTGTCACTAACAGTTGAAATCATTATCCTAACATTTAAAACCCATAAGGTTTAAATCCTGAATACACATATGACTTAATGGGACAATCTAATGCAAATTCCGAATACAACATAGCTAAAGCAATAACAAAAGTTTCTGATTTTAGAATTCATCTCAAACTAAGTTACCTTTTTTAATTTCCCAAGCAACCCTTGGAGTGATCTTGCCTGCATAAGAGTCACCAGCAATGTAAAGCCGATTCTTGATGAACTTGGGATGATTCAATAGCCACTGCACGAGTTGATAAAATGAGCCCGTTTGTAGTGTGTAAAAAACTTAAGTTGAACAACTGACTGCCCCTAGGGTAGGATCTTTTCACACAACTATATGAAATGATGAATTATACAGTACATTTTATAGCAATTCTTGTAGGGCTCACATTTTGAAGAAACGTATAAATATCTTTAACAGCCTTTGTATCTGAAGAATGGTAACCTTCTGTGGTTGTTGCATAAGAGAATCCAGTGCCTACAGGTGAGTCTATAAATATAATGCTCGCGATCTGCAATGTTATCAAACTATCACAATACACAAGTGACACGAAATTGTATATCATGCGCGTACTAAGGATTTGAACAAATGAGGAAATAAAGGTACTAGCCTTAGTCCATGAATATGGATTCAAATGGAGTGATGGAAAGCTACCATCAAAGGACTTTGTATCGAACTGCAACGGTCCTACAGTTGATGTCAATATTATGAAGTACAGAAGCTAATAGAGTGCCTTGGCATATTGGTGAACAAATTAAACAAGAAAGTACCAATCTCAAAAGCAAGAGCAGAGAATCCAGAGCAACCAGGTCCACCAGTGATCCAAAGTAGAAGAGGGTCTTTCTCTGGGTTACTCTCGGATTCAATGAAATAATAAAACAGCTGGATTTCCTCATTTTTACCCACACCAACATATCTATAACAACATGATAATGATCAGACATAATCTTGGAAGTAATTTACCATAATCAAAATACTTGGAAAGAAAATAATAGACTCGTAGGAGGATTTATTCAGCCACATAGTTTGATTGTATCGAAAGTCCCAACGAATAGGGATTTCCACTGGTCCAGGTCACTTTAGGTCAAGAAAACTACACAAAGATCAGAAGCTCACCCTGTTTCTAACTTAAAAGGTAGAGTGCCAGGAAAACCTGGCAGAGTCTCAACAATTGTCTGAGGCACGACCCTACTAAGTATATTACTGCTCAATAAGATGCAGAAAAGAAGAAAAAAGGCTTGACAAGCTCTGCCGGGATGCATCATTTTATCTTTTCTATGTCACAGCCTAATCAACTTGTGGTGCTTATTAGTTTAGGACATGCATATATATACTACCTATTTGTATAAGTAGGATGCTTCAATATTTGTGTTTTAACTTTTGCACTCTCATCATTGGAGACTTCTACCTCGTACTTTTTGTAGGTAATATTGGTTCTTTAAAAGAAGGTGGGGTTTCCTAATAGTAATATCTTTTTTCTATGGTTGTTATAGACTATGAGAAAAAAAAAATTATTACTGTAATATATTACCTAATAACTCTATTAGAAAACCAACGGTCTCTTTGTTTCGTTTAACTTTTTTTCACTTTGTGTAGTGGAGTAACTGTTATTTGACTACATTGTAGCTAAATATATAGCTCATGGCATTATATACTAATTTCCTTTTTCCTTTTTTTTTCCTTTTTATGAGTTAAGCCAAATGTTTCATTCTAATTAGCAAACCCTGATTATTCATCAAAATCATGCATTGAAACTTATTATCTGTTTTAATTAGTACTAATTTTTTCGCCGAATAAAATGTAATGGTAATCTCTAAATATCCTAGCTGCATGTGTAAGTATTATTTAATTGAAGATCAGTATAACTTTATCATTTTGGAGAATTAATCAATCAACTTTAAGTGATTTACGTGTGTTTGAATTATCATTATACGTAAATAAAGTAGTTTAATATATAATTAAAGGAAATATAGAGTAGTTTACATAATATAATTGAAGGAGAATTGTCATAATAAGGGATGCATGGTTGTTTTAGTCAAACCAAGAAATAGTACAATACTTCTCCATAGAAGTACAAAATCTTTATAGCAGCCTAACTTGAAATTCCGTAAATACCCTTTAGGGAAGCAGGCATGTTGAGGTGCATGTTATTCCCTCTTATAAGATAATAGAGATATATAGAGCCCGTTTGGCTTGGCTTGGCTTAAAACCAGCTTTTAACCTACTTTTAGATCACATGAGTGTTTGGTTACTGCACAAAAAGCTAAAAGCCATATGCTGAGTAATTTCAATTTCTGGCTTTTGGCTTAAAAACTGTTTTGGTTTGACCAACTATTTTACCGTTTTATCCCTTATAATTTTTTCTAATTCTACTAATAACTTAACTAACAAATGCCCTAGATTATATTTTCTATTTTTTGTATTTATTTTAAAAATATTTTAATCATTTAACATAAAAAATACTTTTTTACCAAACATCTCAACAAATTTTTTTTTTTTCAGTTTCAGCACTTCTATCCAAACACGTAACTACTTATTTATAAAAATAAGCTTCTAACACTTAAAAATTGTTGTGTTTAAAAGCTACAATTTTTTTTAAGCCAACCCAAACGAGCTCATTAGCTTCTTGTGTTACTGCCAAATGAACACGTTTAAGTAATGTTTCAGCCACTATGGACTGTGGTGTCAATATCATCAGTGACACATGCAAATATCCTGATTTATGGTCACAATTCAACTACCGTTGGACATGTAATTTTGTGCAAGTATTAGGGTATATATCCTTTTGAATTACAAATATATAATGGGTGGAAAATATTTTCATCCTCCAACTTTATTTTAAAAATCAAATACATTTCTCAATTTTAAACAATAGACAAATTCATCCTCCTATTTTATGCAATGTCTATTATATCCTCGCCACTTTCAAGTTCATTTACTATTTTAAATTTTTATAAATTTTAAACTATATTTCCTATGCCATATGTTTGTATTATATGTGATATTTATTTTTTTCACTTATCTCCTTTAGCTGTAATTATAATTTAAGTTATAACACATTCTCTTCTATTTCTTAGTGTATATATAATTTTAGAGTTATAATTGCCATTACTGTAATATTTTTTTATTATATCATAATTTGAAAGTCATATAATTTTAGGATATGCATATAAATATACCACTCTTAGCAGTTAATACAATATAAGTAAATTCTTACGGGCAATATACACCATGTACTTATGAGGCCTAAAAGAACTACCCGTTTTAGATTGTGCTTCCCTTCGTAAAAATTTTGCTGTAGGGGCCTGTTTGGCGCGCACTAATTGATTTGTAGCCATCAAAAATAAATTCGCTGAGAAATAACCACTTTTGGACAAGTCCCAGTATAAATACTGGGGCTTTGAACAAGTTTTGTTCAAAGCCCAGTATTTATAATGGGAAGCTTTAGTAAACTAACCCCAGTATAAAATATTGGGGCTTTGAACAAGTTTTGTTCAAAACCCCATTATTTTGTTATGGGACTTTGTATAAAGCTTCAGTCACATAACAAAATGCTGGAGCTTTGAACTTGTTCGGGATGTTGCTTCTTTTTATCTGATTCATCTTTGTGTGATACGTAGGCATCCCACTTGGGTGCGAAAGCTTCATTTGGGTCCGAACAACCATTTTCATTGTAAATACCATGTTGTATAGAATTTTTGAAATAACTTCCTTGGTTTTTCTTTGCCATAGTTCTTTTCCAAGGAAGTAATTGTGTTGAACTGGGCATCTTTAGGACTAGTTTAGTAGTTAGTTGTAAATTATGATGACTAGTTGTAGATTTTTGCTCCTTGGTAAATTTTTGGCATGTTTGGTTCCACCATTATTTAATCCTTGTCATGTGAGCTTGTTTTGAAAAATAGATAGAAAAATTTGGTTGGTGAATTGTGCTATGATCTTTAAGTTCAACTTTTGACTCTTATGCCACTAACTAGCTCTCATTAGGCTATGAGTGAACTTTAAATGCTTAATTGCCTTTGATTGGGACTTGAATATACTCGTCTTCCTTGCTTTACTTGTGCCATGTGTGATGAGGTTTTGGTGTGTTCAAGTGCGTGCTTCTTAATCTAGAACTTACCCTAAGTGTGCTTCGAGGCGAAATCCTAGGTGGTGCTTGACTTGAAAAATGATTTTAGGCTTTCTTTGGCCCGCTTAGTAACCTAAAAAACCTACACTTGCATTATATCCTTAGTCAACCCCTTTGAGCTTAATATCCTTTCTTTTTGGCAACCACATTATTAACCCGGACCAATTCTAAGTGCATAAAGCACTAACCCTCTTTTTGGCCCTACCTCCTTGAGTGCATTGAAAGACGTGCAACTTAAGCAAAAGCCTAAGTTTGGGGGTGGCACGAGTTATGGTGAAAGTGTGGAAGTTAATGGAAATCAAAAGAAAAGAAAAGAAAGAGCAACAAAAGTGAGTTGAATAAAAAAAAAAAAAGAGAAACAGAAAGGAAGGAGAAAAGAAACAAAAAGAAGCAAGTGAAAGAAAAGAAAGAAAAAGAGAAAAAAAATTGGAATTGATGAATAAAGAGAGGAAGACTAGTGTATAATCCTCAATTTAGCAAGGTGTAAGAGCAATAAAAAAATGAAGCGTGCTTTAAATTTTTGTAGGGTGTAGCGCTCAAGGAGGTGTGTAGTCACTATTTGCCCAAATTTTATCCCACCTTTGACTAAAAGCCTACATTACAACCCTAACAAAGTCCTAATTGATTTTGGGTCAAGCATTCCTACATTAGTGGAGAGGTACACGAAGGGCAAGCTTATGGGTCTTTAGCGTGCATGATGAACTTCTTTTGAGAGAGTGAGCGAATTCTTCCTATCATTAATTCCATTTGTGTTGTCATTGCATTTTTGTGGTTGGGATATTCTCTTGAGTGGTGAGGGCACTTGTGAAGTCGAGTCAAAGATTTGTGTTTTACTTTCCAATTGAGGTGAGCAAGCAAAGAGGTGAACTCTTGTGACGAAGAGGCAAACTTTGGAAGTCTTGTGTCAACTGGGGAATTTGTGAATAAGACACCGACATCTTCTCTTTTCTGCAACCGTTGGCGGGCACTATTTATACCATCAAACCTCGTTATAACAGCCATTTACTATAACAATATTTCACTGTATTGGTCTAATTTTCTCGAAAATCAATTTTTTCAGGTTATATTTTACCTTTTTATAATGATATTTTATTTACAACAGCGCGATCGTGTAGGTTTAGCTTTCAGTGAAGCGCGATCGCGAATACTTTGACGCGAAAGCGATGAACACTTTTTAGTCCAACATTCAGTGAGCAGAATTTCAGTGAGGCGGTCCGCCCCAAACATTAGGCGCTCCGCCTACTGGGCTGCAGATTGTCAAATTTCAGTGGGTGGTTCGCCTCATCTCATCTCAGTGGGCGGTCCGCCCTACACCCCTGTGCAATCCATTTTTCCCATGTTTATGCCTTAGATCATGCATCCTAACAATTAATAAATGTGGGATTCATGTGAGATAATTAAAAACAACAACAAAAACTAATCTAACCTAACATGCAATCAATAGACAATTAAAATTTTTAAAGAGATTCGGGTTGCCTCCTGACAAGCGCTTTATTTAACGTCTTGGCTAGACGGTACCCATGATGCTTTTCTCTCCACTTGGTGAAGGTGAATTTCCTCCCCAACATGGCTTCATGCTCTTTGTCATGCTCTTTAGGCGGGGGTACACATTTTCGAGCTTGCAAAGCCAGATTCTTCATCTTACACTTCATCGCCTTCAAGTGAGGGATGTCATTTTGCCTTCTTGGCGTGGCAAATTCAACAATGTACCCATTTTGCTCGTCAATGACAAAATCATCCGATGGTGCTTTTTCTTCCACTTCTATTGCCTCATCCACACATAGAGTTGAAAAATGAAGTGAATGAGGTCCCAATTGTTTTAACACCAATGGAGCACCAAGCATGACGTACTCCTCTTCAATTATGTTAGAGTCTTCATCACAAAAGTTCTTCATTTCCGCTCTAGACTCCAACATAAATTTCTTGTTCACGGCATCATTACCAAATATCTTGAAGATGTGATCACTTCCATGAGATCCCATGATTTGACTTGTGCTCTCTTCCACAAATTCCCTCATTTCTAGCATATCATTCACTATTTCTTCATGTTGAGCCGTGGAAGCTTCAACCATTTCATGCACTAGAATTTTCAAGACACGAGCTTCAAGATCAAATTGGTTCACTCTTTGTCCTAGTTCTTTTTTTTCATGTTCGAGATCCCAACCATCTACATTTAAGTCATGAAGGCATGCTTCATGGACTTTCATTTTTCGAGCTTGATCTCGGAGCCAAGCTCGGCTCACAATTTCTTCTTCGTCCCAATTGTGCTTTTCTTCAATAATTCTTTCTTGATATTCAAGCACATCTTCCATGGAGGATTCTTCTTGGAACTCAACCTCATCTTCCATATAAAGCCTTTGTTGAAATTTGGCAACACCCTTAGCTTGTTGATCATTGAAAGTGTCAACCAATTGGCTCAATTGAGTCTCCAAGTTGTGAATTGCTAAGCCATTTTGATGGATCGTTTCTTTCATCTCATTGAAAGCTTCGGCATTCTCACAATGGTGTTCAAGTATCCGCTCCATCAAATATTCCAATCTTTCATTTTCATTGCATTCATCTTGTGAAGTAGATAGGTCCATCTCTTCTTGAAACTTATCTTGGATGACTTGCCATTCGGGTTCAAGTTCCATGTTCATGTTTGCATTAGACTATCAAACTCATAAGAATCATTAGCATCATTATAAAAATCATTGAAGAAGAACAAAGAATATTAGGGCAACCGTCCCAATGGCCATTTTGACCCCCACACTCATGACATATGTCCCACTCAAAGGGTTGAGAAGGTGCACACAACTCGCCCTCGGAAACAATTTGACAATCTTGCCAATAGTGAGGTCCACCACAATAAGGACAAGGATCACTCATGATGCCATTTCAAGATAATTAGCACTAAGCTAAACTAACTAACTAAAGTAAGTAAACACTACACACAAACAAATATTTACAATTTACAAAGAACATTACTACTATTCACAATTTTAACATGAACGGTTTACAAAGTTTGGAACTAAGCCAACTAACTCAACTCCTCAAACTACTCTAATACGCCAATTGTTCCCCGGCAACGGCGCCAATTTTGACAACGCTCAACACACACCTCGGCTTGAGGTATGAACGGTCATCGTAATATAATTTACCCAACTAGGAGTCGAGGTCGAATCCACAAGGAATAAAGTGATGCAATCAAAGTAGTGGAGGAATTAAACCTATTTGACAAAGCCAAACTAGGATAATGAGGTGATGGAACGATATTAACAACTACAAACTACACTAGGAAAGCAATTAAATGTGATCTATGACCTTCTCACAACCAAGGAAAACAAGTTTTGAGCCTAGGATGCAATTATAGCACGGGGTTTATATATTATGGCCGAATCGTTCTAATGTAATCCCTAGAATCGTGTATTTTTTTTAATTTTTTGATTCTTTGAAATAGATTAAAAAAATATGGTAGACTAAATAAACAACACAAAACACACATTTTATTCAATAATACGACAATACATTAAGTTGGAAATGCATAATTAAAGATTTAAACACTTAAAGTGACATACTAGAAAATAAAAACTAGAAATTAGAAAAAGACATAAATCTTTAACTTCAACGACTCAATTGTTGTGCTCGCGCAGATATATTCCACCACCACGAGCTGCCCATTCAGGGCTATGTTGGTTTTTCTAGTGACTCTTAAACTTCCCCGTCCCTCCATGAAGTGGTCCAGTTGCATAATTCCAAACTTTCTTACAAAGAGTACACTGAGCAGTGCCGGTATCATTATTTTTCGTGATAAATTCCCAAACTTCGGATCTTCCAGTTTTTGGGTTTGAGGGACCTTCAGTAGTAGCACTTTGAGCTTGAGTAGGAGTATTTGCAGCCATTTTGATATAAAATTCAGAAAATAGCCTTTAATTAGTACTAATTTTTTCGCTGAACAAAATGTAATGGTAATCTCTAAATATCCTAGATGCATGTGCAAGTATTATTTAATTGAAGATCAGTATAACTTTATCATTTTGGAGAATTAATCAATCACTTTTAAGTGATTTACGTGTGTTTGAATAATCATTATACGTAAATAAAGATGTTTAATATATAATTAAAGGAGATATAGAGTAGTTTACACAATATAATTGAAGGAGAATTGCCATAGTAAGATTTTATTTTTAAAAACAAAAATCGGTGGAAGGGATAAAGCAGAGGTATATTATCTTCCCCAAGTGGCACTGACAGCTGTCTGGAAGGAATGCATGGTTGTTTTTGTCAAACCAAGAAATAGTACAATACTTCTCCATAGAAGTACAAAATCTTTCTAGCAGCCTAACTTAAAATTCCGTAAATACCCTTTAGGGAAGCAGGCAGGTTGAGGTGCCTGTTATTCCCTCTTATAAGATAATAGAGATATATAGAGCCCGTTTGGCTTAGCTTAAAACCAGCTTTTAACCTACTTTTAGATCACATGAGTGTTTGGTTACTGCAAAACTGCAGAAAAAGCTAAAAGCCATAAGCTGAGTAATTCCAATTTCTGGCTTTTGGCTTAAAAACTGTTTTGGTTTGACCAACTATTTTACCATTTTATCCATTATAATTTTTTCTAATTCTACTAATAACTTAACTAACAAATGCCCTAGATTATATTTTCTATTTTTTTATTTATTTTAAAAATATTTTAATCATTTAACATAAAAAATACTTTTTTACCAAACATCTCAACAATTTTTTTTTTCAGTTTCAGCACTTCTATCCAAACACGTAACTACTTATTTATAAAAATAAGCTTCTTAACACTTAAAAATTGTTGTGTTTAAAAGCTACATTTTTTTTTAGCCAACCCAAACGAGCTCATTAGCTTCTTGTGTTACTGCCAAATGAACACGTTTAAGTAATGTTTCAGCCACTGTGGACTGTGGTGTCAATATCATCACAGACACATCCAAATGATCCTGATTTATGGTCACAATTCAACTACCGTTTGACATTTAATTTTGTGCAAGTATTAGGGTATATATCCTTTTGAATTACAAATATATAATGGGTGGAAAATATTTTCATCCTCCAACTTTATTTTAAAAATCAAACACATCTCTCAATTTTGAACAAATTCATCCTCCTATTTAGTTTTACGGTTAGAAGTGAATTCGTGTTTAGTTTTAAAAGAATTACATGGCAAATACCTTATCTAATTGTAGTGATTAAAAGTAAATTTGTATATAATACTTTTTCCTTATTAAAAAAATGGCTTGTTTCCAAAAAATAAAAACACAGTTACAACAAAAAGTTAGCCCACCCATGGTGGGTGGCTTTGGTTGATTAGCATCGTCTTCGTCTTGATCCAGAATTGTCTAATAGTCTAATAGCAAAGCTAGCACACACCCGTAGTGGGTGGCTTGATTGCGCCTTAGGGTTAGCATGATGATTCAAATTTAGGAATACTAACACACCCTTGGTAGATGGTGCAATACCACGTAAGTGGTGAACTATGCTTCAACTTCTCCTAATAATAAATAAGTATGTTACTTTACTTATAATCGGTGTGGGATCAATGTTTAGAAATAATAGAGATATGTCTATGCGCCAAGAGGTATCAATTAATTACAGCCAATGTGGTAACTTTTTCCTATTACTTTTGTAGAAAGGGTTTATAGTTCTTTATGAATTACAAAGAAAAGATTGAAGTTTCCACCTCTCAAGTGATCAAAGTGGAATATGCCTAATATTTTCCCAGCTATTCAAGAGGTAATTTCCTATCAGTACGTAATATAGTTGAATTCCATTTGACCAAACGTAACAACTGTTCCTCGCTTGGTCCTTTAAGGCAATGAATTACATCGTCTCTTACCAAGTCAAAAAGAATGAGTGTTTATCAAATAAACAAGTAATCAGATAATTCAAGGAAAATCTCTTCTTAGGAAGGGAGAAGGAACAAAAAGAATGACTTTATTGAGATAAAAGGCAGTAGAAATTTCTCCTCGATACTACCTAAATGTTGGCACTTTGAAATGAAGCTGGTACAACTCATAGAGGTGAAGCAATATGGAAAACCTATATGACTTATAATAGTTTTAGGAAGTAATTTGAATAAATATTTAATAGCTGACTTTTTACTTATTTGTAAAAAAATTGCTTGCTCATTGAATGCACAAGAATGAGTGTCTTAACACAAATCACTACTTCTTTCAGTATTTTTATAATCTTTTTGAAGGGTTCACATAAAATACCCACAGTCTTGTCACATTCATTCACCCTGATCAGCATGTCAAGATTTAATTAACCAGGACTATGTCTTCATATTCACATGTCAAAATTAGTTAACCAGGACTATGTCTTCGTAGGATCTATACTGACCTGAAGTCTATTAATTTTACAGGGCATTTAAATGGTCAAGCTAGAAAGATTGCGGTCTATATTCATTTTTGGAAAACGAATAAAACCTTGACAAGAAGCAAATGTAAAAAGTAAGCACTTTACCGCAATCATTTTTGTCATTTGTTTCCTATCTTTCTTCTCATCATAATGCATAAGCTCCCAAATCAGTAGTAAGACAAACTCTACAATCAAAGTGATAAAATATATATCGTAAATATTGTCTATATTCATTTTTAAATTTTATAATATCACTTCTAACCGTAGTTTTTGGAAAACCTTGAAAAGATGGATTATATACGGTTTGAATATAACGAATAAAACCTTGACAAGAAGCAAATGTAAAAGGTAAGTACTCTACCGCAATCATTTTTGCCATTTGTTTCCTATCTTTCTTCTTATCATAATGCATAAGCCCCCTGTCACTGGATTAATTTCCTGTTGAACTCCACTACCTTGAGATGGAGCCATTCTGTTCTCTGATCGAGTGCCACACGGCCTCTTTTCCCATTCATCCTTATGATGGTTTTCTAAGTGTGTTCTCAACTTCCCTGTCCCACCATGATGCCTGCCGGTTTTAAAATCACAAACTTTTTTACAAATATTACATTTAACGGTCTGAGCCGGAACATTTTTAGTCATAAATTTTCACACATCCGATCTATCCGGTCGTACCGCTGGTTCTCTACTAGGAGGCATAGGTGGTAATTCAGATTCAGTTTCTTCAGGTTCACCATGAAATTGACTAGTAGGTGTTGCATCATCTAAATTAACCCCTTCGGTATTTTCTTGATATCGTGCCTCTAACATATCATTATCTAGTGGTTGATCAAAATCTACATCATGATAAAACTGCGTGTCATCTTGCTGAGTAAAATCATCTAGATGAGAAGGAGCGCTAGAACTACCAATTGGTCTTTTACCTAAAGCATGACTACGTCTATCATCCCCCTATGTTAGTAGCACGTGATCTACGACCGGTACCCGTACACCTAGTAATTGCTCTCCACACTCCAGACATTATTATAAGTAAGGCAAACAAATAAATTACTAAAATATGCTAGAAACAATATTCCACAAAAATTAAAATAAATAATAAGAAGTAAGAACGAGTTTACTTGATGTCGTGAGAACTTAGAAGTGAAAGTTGAAACTTGACCGGAACCCCACCGAACAATTTTTCACTTCACTCCAAATATTTTTTTGTAATGCAATTTAGCACTTAAACACTTTTTGCGAGAGCAATTTAGAATTATTTAGCAAATAACCTTTGTAGAAATAAGAGGGATTGAGAGAGAATATTAGAGAAATTGTGAATAAATTGATGAAAAATGGTGGTATTTATAGAAAAAATAGGTTGGGGGGTTTGGGGGCGCCTAGGGTGTGGGGGAGCAAAAAAGGACCGTTTTTGGCCGTTGGCCAACGACTGTGGGTGAAAGAGACGTTGTCCAACGACTATTTTTGCACCAAAAGCCCACAGTTTTTTTTCGGTCCGGTCCGGTCCGATTGGAGTCCGGTCTGGTCGACTCAAATTGGGGGTGACGGGTCGGGGGACGAACTGCATCGAATTTTTTTTAATTGGCCCGCTTTGCGCCGGTCCGATTCGGTTGCCGGTCCGGTGCAAACCGGACCGTTGGACAGCCTTAATTACAACACAAATCATGGAATGTTGTAGTAATTAATTTGTTTTAAAGTATTTTGTTTTAAGCCAATTTCGACTTACTTTTGGTTTGGTAAATTTTAAAAGTACATAACACCACTTAGCTTTAAATCCAAAATAACAAAACAAGCTAAAAGTTATAAGTAATGCCCAATTTATGGCTTTTTAACTTAAAAATTATTTGCCTTTGACCAAGTAGTTTACATTATTACCCCTTGTATATTCTTATAACCCCAAAGTACCCTCCTTCATCCCTAACCCGTTTCTTCCTTTTTCTTCCCCCATATCTTGTTTTACATCATTTAAATAGTCTTTTGCACTTACAAATTTTAGTCAAATTATTAATTATATTTGATCGAGTATATATGATTTAAATAAGTAATTCATATTTATTAAATATAAGCTTATCTAATCAATTTATAACTTAAAGTAAATTCACAAAGCATTTGTACTTGAATTGTTTAAAATTAAAACATTGCACTAATATTTTTTTTTTAGTGTTTAACATTTTAAGGGCGTTTTTAGTCATTTAGACAGAAAATTAAAGTTGTTTATAACTATTTTTTTATCAAACGCACCAACTACCTAATTTCAGGTTTCAGTACTTCTATTCAAACACGTGACTATTTATTCATCAATTAAATTCCGACACTTAAAAAATACTTTTAAACACTGTGTGCTTAAAAGCTACTTAAATTCAGCTAACGCAAACGAGCTAGTAACAAGAAAAATTAAAAGCTAGACATTCTATCTATATATATGCTGCATGAATTAAAAATAAAAAAGTAGAAACAATACCTAGCTACATAAGAATGTAGAATTAAAATACTTTTACAATAAAGAAATGAATTAAGGCTGGTTGTGCTTTTGGGTGTAGATATAATCAAGGTGAGCTTCAAGCGTTCTTCTCATCAAGCATTCTTCTTTTTCTTCCACACTTTCACACCTATCTTCCATGTTTACTCTCTCTGCTGCCTTTTCCTAAAATCAGAACGAACACATGTTACGAGCTAAGTCTGAAATTAATTAAAAAATGGAGTCCATTACCTAAATGGTCACTCAACTATTGGAAATAAACCAAGAAAGTCACTCTTCTTTGTAATGTTCCTAAATGGTCACTCAGCTTTGGATAATTAACTCAAACGGTCATTCTCACCTGAAAAGTTGCTATGTGCGATGATACATGCTGACGTGAATTTTTTTTTTTAAATTAAATATAAAGAAATTTAAATTCCACTGTCCCCACTCATTTAACATAATTATTTGACCCATACCTGACTCAAATAACTTAATGGGTCAACTATTAAAAAGGTCAGTGCAATTTTAATCCTAAGATACTATACAATGTTTCCCTCCTCCTTTTTTTAGGGTTCTATTGGGAGATCCAAAGTTTTACTTTCAATCGATTTCTTCCCCAATAAAACTATTGCAATTAAATTAAATTCTCATAAAATACCATAAGCTCATAACATAATACATGAGAAAACTTCAACTTTACATTCAAGATTCCTGAGTCTTCTAATGATAGAACGCAAAAGAGTATGTTAACAATATTAATAGTTTTAACAAAACACGACACCTTATATAAAAGTGTCATACTAAATTTTAGTTTGTTACCCTAGAAACTAGAAGAAGAAAATAAAGTAAGTTACTCCTGTTAGTAGCTTCGTAAACTGTTTGTAAAGTTACTCCTTAAAGCTAACTCCTAAAAAAATGTAAGTAAGTTACTAAACTGTTAGTAAATTATAGTTGTTTGTAAGTTACTCCTACAAACTAAAAGAAGAAAATAAAGTAATTTATTAAGCTATTGGTCATCCATTGGTAAACTAGAAAATCATTCTCACCAGTTATTAATTCATACTACTTACACCAAATATTTAATTCATGTCAGTACCATTTATGATGAGTAAAAGATAAGTAATCGTTGCTTTATTCATATCCAGTATCATTCTCATGTATTACGTTATGAGCTTATGATATTTTATGAGAATTTTAGTTTAATTGCAATGGTTTTATTGGGGAAGAAATCGATTAAAAGTAAAATTTTGGTTCTCCCTATAGAACCCTAAAAAGAAGATGAGAAGGGAAACATCGTATAGTATTTTAGGATTAAAGTTGAACTGACTTTTTTAATAGTTGACCCATTAAGTTATTTGGGTCTTGTATGAGTCAAATAATTATGTTAAATGGGTGGGGAGAGGAATTTAAATTTCTTTGTATTTTAATTTTTTTTTTAAAAATTCCACGTTAGCATGTATCATCGGAGATAGCAACTTTTCAGGTGAGAATGACCATTTGAGTTAATTATCCAAAGCTGAGTGACCATTTAGGAACATTACAAAGAAGAGTGACTTTCTCGATTTATTTCCAATAGTTGAGTGACCATTTAGGTAATGAACTCTTAAAAAATGTGTATCGTTTCTGAATTAGACCATTTGAGTTTCTAGAGACTCTCTATAGGATTTTGTATCGTCAGTGTCGATCTATTATCACCATTCAACTTGTACGTGAGTTTCGATATATAAGTAGAAGTATAAGCTTCTTGTCCAAATTATTGTTTACTTTCCATCTGTTTCAACTGGTGCCGATCTACTAAATTTATATATATGTCAACTTTTTTCATCAGACCATACTACTCTTAAATTAAGGTGTACAGAAAAGAGTAGTATATAAAACGTAGTAAATTACATACCTTAGTAGGTTCCATTGGAGTAACATCTTGATATTTGGGCATTGGCCGGGCAGCTGGGAAGGACATGAGCACTAGGAAGAGGATCGCTATCATGCAAAAGGAGCTGAACTTGGACATCTTCTTTAATTTCTTTGTCTGCTTTTCTATATCCTTTCTATATTCGTGACAAGAGAGATATATGGCTTTGTGTGTTATGACTTATGAATGCAATGAATAATATATAGAGTTGGGAGCTCAAATAAAGTGGGTACAACGGTACTGTAGCATTTAAAGAGATCAGAATGTAAAAATATATAAATAAGTAGTCTAATAGTATCTTTTTTAAAGTAAAAAGATCGTATTAAGAAGGAGAAAAATTGAACCAGTAAATTATAAAAGAGAATATTACAGACGACGGCCTTTGAAAGATGACGTAAAGCTCAAAAGGGTTGGTAGGTTCGTCAAGTTTATCGTTGAAAAGTAGCAAGACTTCTAGAGAATATTGAAGTAACATTGGGTAATGGTCGTTGTGTTTTTTAGTGTAGAATATAGTAGTTTGGAATAGTATAGAGAGCCCGTTTGGCAAGTTTAAAATTGGTTTAAAAGCACATATATATTTATAAGTTCATTGATAGGTATTTGGTAATTCAAAAAGTAAAAGGCTTATAAGTATTTTTATGCTTAAAATAAGTCAACAATAAGAAGTTAGGATTTAACGGCTTATAAATAACTTTTGATTTTTAAACTACTTAAAATAAGCTCACCTCAAACGAGCTCATAGTCAATGACGAATGATGTACGGAGTTGGCTTCTTCCACAAAGTAATACGACAATTGGTCTACGCCTAATTAAGGGTCAAGCATCCTTATATTTTTTATAATAGACTTTTATTTTTATATAATATTGAAGATTTGCATATATCACAGGTCAATTTATTAATGGAATAAAATCAAACAACATTCCAATTACTATTAAAGTAACCAAAAATTCAAGTGGTAGTGTTATATACGAGTTCAAGGCAAAAATGTCACTCCTAGTACATTTCCTTCTTGTTCTTGTTACTATTAATTACAATTAAAAACAATGATGGAGTAGAAGATAGAGAAATGGTCAACCAACTTAAACGGGCTGCCCAAAGGAATCCAAAGAGACACATTGGACAATCATCATGTCCATATGCCTATACAAAAAGGTTTATTAATAGGGTTTACTAAGCATAGGTGGATTCACATGATTCATTCTATTACCAGAGGTCTTAAATTAAAACATTAGAAATAGAAGACTTTAATTATTAGAAAGCATTTCTCTTTATAGTGACCTTTTTTCTTGGGCAAAAATCTGAATTTATAGACATGTCAGTTTCAGATATCAAATACTCCAACAAAAAATAAATAGTAGTCCACGATGCATCATCACTGTGTGATGATTAAGTCTACCATGCGCCTATTCATCATAATTACTTCATGTATGCTTACCAGTAAGATTGTTGAAATGCACGATAAAGGTCTAGCCTTTACAGACATGATCAGCGAATTAAGTACTATCTTTTGTTTATGAAGTAGATTTAATTATAATTTTTGTTAGTTTTTTTGTGGGTTGTGTAGATTATAGATAAGTGAGAAAAATGAAAAAAAGAAAATAATTGGTCATTAAATAGAATAATTGGAATACTCTGAATATATTAATCCGATAATCACAATAATCTCTTTCTAAAAAGCCTAAGACTTCATACAACTTCAGAGAGTCAATAGAAAGAATAAGAATTAACGTCCAGAATGGCAATGATAAGGCAAAAACTGGTAAGAGAGTATTTTTATGAATTGTGACTAATGTATGCATAACATGCCCTCATAAATGTTAAGAGTTTCGTCCTAATTACTTAATTAAGTGCATGAACTGTTATATCAGTATTTATTTTCAGACATATTAAATCATGGTTCGTTTTTATAACATAGTAATAGAGTCAGACTGTTCCAAAGTGATCCTTTGTGTTCCAAAGTATTTACAAGACCAATACAACACCCCACTGCAATGTCTATCCAATTGAACAATAGCAAGTTGAAGCCAAGATGGGAATTAAGCTACTCTAAAAGTTGACGTTTTGTGTAAGAGTTATGTTGGTTTTTAAGTTTCAACAAGATAATAGCAAGTTCACGAGTAAGACAATTTTGTGCGGTTCAGATTCTGCGGCTTGAATTTTCCTTTTCTCTTAGAAAAGATGACTGATACCATCCCTCCATTCATTAATGCCAAACTCTCCATTCCCTTTCCTCGTTCACGAGACTTTTCTAGCTCTTAATTCGTTGGCCAAATATAGTTTTGCATGAAACAAGGTGCTAGCTTTCTCTTTATCAATTTTTTTAACAGTTACAAATCTAGAATTTTCTAAATACTAGTTGGTGCATTACACCATCATTTTTACTTTGTAACATTGAAATTATATCTCAAAATGAATGTATCAATAACAAATAGGGCTATTGATATATGTACAAAATGAAACAAATTAAAGAAATCATTTTGAAGAAAAAGCTACTGTAGTTCTCCATCCTCACCAAATTCCCCATCTTTATGATGCTCGTTGTCACCATCCCTATGAGAACCACTCCGATGATCTCGCTTGTGTTTCTTATGCTGGCCATCGGAATTACCTTCAGCACTCCACGCACGCTGGTCCATCTATTACATCAAACATATTATGCATTAGAAAGTTTCAGGAGTTGCCAAAAGGAACAATGTCCCTAATCTTCAGATATTTTCAATGATGAGATCAGACCTGTTTTAACTTCTTATGATCATTATCATGTCTGTAAGAACTTCTCGAATGATCTCTCTCATTTTCATTGTCATCAAAGGAACTCATATGCCGCTTGCGGTGTTTCTTATCTCTGTCACTTCCTGATCTTTTAATCTCCTCGAAACTGTAGGGCTCGGCCTTGTCGCTGTCTGCACCATCTTTCTTGGTTCTTTCTCTCTCTTTCCTGCTTTTATCCCCTCTGTCTTTGTCCCTTCTATGCTTTTCCTTCTTCTTTTCTCTATCTTTCCTTTCCTTCTCTCTTCTTTCCTGCATAGCCACAATTTACAGCCAGTGAACTTCACCTCCAGGATGCAAAGTTCTTTGTTTCTTTAGCTATTAGTTAAGAGAAGCAGGGGTTTTCCACACTCCAATGTTATCAAAGGCGAAAAGCACAAAAAAACACAGAGCGCAACATAGCATGGGCTATAATGAAGAAAAAAATACAAAATAATTATGTAGTCCAAGACTTATAATTATAAGCATGACTGACAAATATATAGATAAAGAAATGAAAAAGAATTACGATAAAGTGAATTATCAATTGTTTAGTGTCGCTTCATAGGATAACTCTCATTGAAAAAAAGTACGGCACACAGCCTTGATGATGACACTGAAGTGCTCAATAAGTGAAACATGAAAGCTCCATTATTGCATATAGGTTATGAGAGGAGAAAATAAGAGAGAAAAATCTTGTTGAAATTAGTTTCTTAATGATTCTCAGGACTTTCGAGATCCCCTCAACGTAAAGGTGGTGAAGCAACTTGAGTATGCTTATTTTGAAAACAAATTTTAAGTGTCATTGATATGGCAAACAAGGCCTGAAAAGTGTTGCTGGAATAGCCAAAAATCCCTGGCATTCTTTCCTGGAAAATCATGGAAGTTGCACAAAATGCTTCTAGAAGCACAAAAGGAAATGAATCAACCATCAGATACATGTTTAGTAACTATAGTTGGCTCAAACATCTACGAAGATATTGTATTAATCAAAGCTATTTATACAGTCAATACAGCCAAGCAAACATGAAAAAGTTCCATTATTTTATACTCATATAGGTACCGGGTGTTGTTCACTAGAAAACTTTTTTTCCGCTGTGCATTCTAGCAGGAAAAGTGAATTCAGACGAACTGGCTACAATAGCAATGTTCAACCCACAAATTAGTTTCTAGCACCATAAGTTTGTCCTGAAAGAGTTCCTTAGAATCTTACGATTCAACAAGGGTGAAACTAAAGTTAAAGAAAATAGAAGGCAATACATATGAACTAAAATCACACCCACATCGCATCTACCAGTTACCCCTACTAGAAAGTAGCAGGACAATAAGGTTCTGCAGTAATTCAAGTACCTTTTCCTCTTGCCGCTTACGCTCCTTCTCTTTTGCCTTTTCTTTTAGTTCACTAACAAATTTGTCAAATATTTCCAGCAATAAGCTCTCATCATCCATTATTCTGTAAAAATAGTAACAGCAAAAGTAATCAATTCAAGGTTACTACAAAATCAGAGTGAGAATATGATTAGCAAAAGACTATTAACTGTCAAGAGAGTTTCCTTAACAGCAAAAGATGCTTGACCAATTAAAACTCCAGATTTTTAATAGTATACCTCATCAGAAGCTTGAAACAAGCAACAAATTTCAGAGATGAAAAAGCTAGTAACCGCTAGAGCTATTAAACACTCAGTATCAGAAGATATTGGCCCATCTCCTCTGAATGATTAATAACATTAAAAGTGTTATAGTGAAATGGTAATTCACATTATGCTATCAAAAACATAGTACTTAAATATTGAGGAATATAAGCAGCATATTATTCTCCATATCTATTATTCAAGGGTCTTTTGCGCTAGTATAGTTTTTGAGATTATCAGTATCGGAGTTTTGAGAGATGATCCTTGCAGTAACGATTACTAATTATAGATCAATAAAAACAAAGATAGCTCCTTGCCTATCTCCAAAGAGGGTTTGGCAGTCCTCCCATTTTGATGATGCAGTAATTTCCTGCAACCAAAAAAAAAGAAGAAAAGATATATTTTTTAAAGGAAAACATCATTGTATCCTCAGACCATTGCAATGTGAGAGACTGTAAACTGTTTACGATACCTTTGATGTATGCAAAAGTTCGTAGAAGTCATCTGCTAAGCGTTTACGCCTTTTAGCTTCTTTTTCTTCTCTCTCCCTGGCCCTTTCCACTAACTCTTCAAATACTAACTGTTAAGATGTGACAAGCACATTTGATACTCAATGACCCAATAACTCCAAAATGATATGTACCTTCTCAAAAAAAAACTCCAAAACGATATGTACAATTTCTATTATCATCTGTTTGGAGTATCTCCTCACATACAATACAATCTTTGATAAAATACCTTAGAAAAGGTCTTGAGATATTGAAAGTATAAGCATAATTTTTCAACAAGATAATTTACATTTCCCAAGTATATTGATTATAGGTTTGAACCATGAACATAAAGAACTTCCAAAATCCAAATGATATTTGAAGAATGAAAGAAACCGTTACAAAAACAGAAATATGACCCAGTTATGGGTTAACCAATCTTGTAAGTGAAAATCTTACCCTCTGCACTTAACGCTATTACTAATGTATATCTAACAATAACACAGAAAATTATGAGGCAAATTGCTTTGGGATTAAGCAACTAAAAATATGTGTTAGGTGTAATATTAAGCTTTAAGCACTGCCATTCATGTAAGAAATAAAATAACGGGATGGTATCTACCTAAGCACTAGTCAATAAGATTAAAAGTTATAAAAGAGATTTTCAAGTCCAATAACCCACTCTTCTAGAGATCTTTTCAGGAAATGGCCTTCATTAAAAATAGAAACTAACAACAAATTTTTATCAGTGTGATTCTCATCTTTTTGCTAGAAGGCCTGGTACACTTGTTAACTGACACAGTCTTCTATTAGCTCCAGCCTCCATTACTCCATAACAGGAAATCCAAATTTTTTTATGTTATATGTCGTGGTTGATACTAAAGGAAAATTCCAATAACCTCAGCAACACTGACTACTGAGTAGTTGGACAATTTGGCTTTCAAAAGCTGTCCAACTTCCAATGAAACATAACATGGAAGCACTTATGCTCTGGCACTCAATCCACTCAACTTACGCAACATCCTCCCAAACACAAAAAAGGAAACATATATACGCAAATCCATTTAGTGCACGGGCATTCTTTAATTTCAGAAAAATTTCAAATTTAATAATGATCAATGTGAACAAAGTATACAGTACTTAGCAGAGCATTATCAGACCTTTAAGTTGGTGTCTGACACTGGTGGAGAGCTAATATCCTTTGCAATTGCAACCTTGAAATCTTCAAGTGTCCAGGTTGATGTCAGTCCAATCTGAAAGTAGAGACAGCTCAGCAAGAATACTAGGTGCTACCCAAAGCACCACCCTGAATAAAGATGAAGAGTAATGATTACCTCGGCCATCCTAACTGCATCTCTAATTCGTGACTTGTCGTCAAGATACTGCAGCAACATACAAGTAACACAAATTCTCCATGTTATATCAGCTACCCAAACAGGACATCTCATGGAAACTTGTCCATGCATTAAGTTACTATGAAGTCTGTAAACTAGAGCAGGGTGATCAAGCTTATATGCCTGTCATGAATACCGACATTTCTCTATTTGTTCAAAGTCATCTATGACAAGGCGCATCACATAAACTTGATTGCATCGATCAAGTCATTGAACGAAAAATTAAGTACCACTCTTGGGTTCGAGCCTTACCATCACTTACTATTAAAAAGAATTTTCATGTATTTGGCCCATGAAAAAGAATCACGCTCGCATGAAACGGCCATAAATAAAAGTGTGATCTCTTTAACACGTTAAGCTTTTAAATGAGATGGCTGGACAATTCAACAATTAAGAACAAAAAGCTATCATCCATAGAACTTCACATGAAACATATCACTCATGCCATAAGAAACTTAAATAATACATCTGTGAGCCAACACCCAAATTCTTCAGATAGATATTAGCAAACCTAAGTTTACCTTTTTCTCCAGCTCCTCCACAACATCATCAAATAACTCTGTTGCTGTTGACCCTGAGGTGTTTGATAAGACAGCTAGATATGCAGGTAAATCTTTGACCTGCAAGCATAAAATAAAGAAGGAAATACTTGGAGGTAATACAAAAATGAACAAAAAAATGGAAACGACATTCTAGAAAGCACTCGCTCAATTGGAAGCAAAGAAAGAAAATCACCAACCTTGATGCAGTAATCACGCCATTGAGTTTTTGCACTAAGTATTCCCGCAGCAACATGCTCTTCCATCAGTTTTCGGAACTCATCACGATTTTTACGTTCTGCTTTCCTCAATTCTTCCTATTTGAATATGTGGTATATGTGCAGCGAGAAAGAGATAAATCAAAGTCTCAAAAGGTAAATATAATCACAAATTCCAGAGTCCAATTAACAATATACCATCCGCAGTCTCCTCTGCTCCTCCTCTTCACTCTCTAAATCACGTATATATTCCTGATTTACATAAAACCAACAAAAGTTGCAATATAACTTCAAAGCTGATATTTACAAAATGATAAGCTTAAAAGAAGTTGTTTGTGATTATGAGAAAAATGAAAATTACCTGGAAAATCTCCAAGCGATCAATTTTCTCAAGGCGAGAGCACCTTTCATCAGCTTCTAAGCGGTCTTGGACTTTCCGCCACTGGCTACTGGCCTGAACAAAACAAGTGAGCAACAAATGAAACTTCTCAAACCTGGAAATCGGAAACCATAACATAGGAACTGATGTTAATTCTACTGGGACAAGTACCTTAATAAAATCACAGGATTTTAAAAATTCCAAATACACCGCTCTGTTGCGTTTCTGCTCCTCCAAAGCCCTTGCACGCTCCTAATAATAACCCAGTATAAGAAAAAAATCTCTTTGAAGCAGACCACATCAACAAAGAGACTTCAATAAACTTGAATGGAAGTACTAAAAAGCTTATTTATTAGTGGGGTGGAGGACGGTCAGTGGCAGAGGGATGGGAGGAAGAATCAACCAACAGTTTCGACTCTCAAACAAAATTATATGGAAAACATGAGGGAAGAGTGAAAAAAAGTAAGTGTGCAGAAATACCAATTACGGCTGTTTTATATTGGAATACAGCGGTGAACAAATTTAAATGCTGTCCCCACCCGCACCCCCCTTTTTATTGATCTTGAGCCCACTACAACTAAAATTATTCTAGTGCACTTATTCTTGTTCCTCTGTAAAAAGACAAAAAAGAACTAAAAGATTGCAGTACCAATGGAATAAATATTGTCAAGGAAATGGACCTTGGGTCTAACTAAAACTCAGCTAGCTCAAGTAATGGAAATTGTCCAAGAAGGATCTGCAGCCTATACGCTTAACTGATGTAGGATTCTAACACCTTCACTGCACGCCCAAGACTAGACATGTGAAGTGTGGAGTAACACGGGTGGGGTATATTGAATAGCCAAACATCAAGATAGGTCTGCCTCTGATACCATATTTCAAGAAAATGAACTTTGTGCCTAACTTAATTGGTCAGGATACCCAAAAACCATATAAGGACAGCCCATATATTCAACTAATTTGAGATTCTAACAAATACAAGCGTACAAGAAAGTTAATATACACAAATATTTATATGGGAAATCCGCAACTTATAGTAAGTCCCTTCCTTTACCAACTCTGTGATAGTAGCTTCACCTTTTTCTCAAGTTCCTCCCTATAATCTTCAAAAAGGTCCTCGCGATCTTTAGTTCGTTCAACAGCTTTAAAACGTTCATCATTTTCAAATATGGACATCGCCTTACTGAATAAATTAATAGCAGATAGTTAGTGGATAAAATGGAACTTACAAAAGTAATGGAGAAACTTCAAGGTACACAAGATATACAAACAATAACCAAGAACACAAAACAAAAAGTAGATAACTTGGCGTTACGAATGAAATACAAACCTCCATCTTGTGGATGCTGACAATTCCTTGCACTCCTGTGGAAGATTGAGAAATAAACCGAGATTGTTGTGAAGTATGGCAAGTTTTTGTTTTTTTGGGGGTGGCCAAGTCTCTAAAACTCTCAGATATATCGAAATGGAAGACCTCACTAAAGGTTGCAAGATTCACTTACTTCTAACATTATCCTGAAACCTTCCCGAGCTTTTTTCTGTTTAGCGCGTCTCTCTTCAGCTTCAAGTTTTTTCTTTTGGCCCAGATACTGGAACAGACACAGAAATTACATTATATGCTAGCCCTTTTCCTTTCTAGAAGATAGTATTATGAAACATTCAAGCACAAATTAACCCATTCAAGATCTTTGTTATGTAGCCAAATAGTAAACTAAAAAGGGAAAACTTTCTATCGACGGCACTGAATGCCTATGGAGATATACCTCATTAAAAGCTTGCTTCCGCTCACCAAGGGATTTTAGAGCACCATATCTTCTCTCATTGATTATTGCTCTCATGGCCTAACAAATATAATTCATGTCAAATGATCTTCCTCAATAATTCAGAATACATGGAACAAAGCAGGTAATCAACCTGATCCCATGTCCAGTCAGACCCAACATTCGCAGACTCCAGAAGAGCTTTGAATGCAATCTTTGCCTCCTGAATTTAGCAGCCAAGAGTTGAAAACAATTTGCTAAGAATATCACAAGAATCAAAAGAAATATCTCAAAGCAATAACCTCAGATACTTATACAGGAGAGAATAGGATTAGCAGAAATTTTGAGAACTAATAACAAAGGGCCAAAGAACAGGAAAAATCAAAAAGTACCGCTTTGCTCTCATAAACAACTGGTCCCGGCTCGACTGTTTTCTCTTCTGATGGAGTAACATTTCCTAATTCAGATGCTGCAGCATCTTTTTTAACTTCCTGCAGTTAAGGTACAACATCAAGACAAAGTACAAAAGAGGAGACCTCCTCGGAGCATAATCATCACCTGTTAGTAGTTCACTGACAACTGCAGTACAGCACTGTGGGATCAACCCATCCAGGATAACAGCTCATAAAAGCTTTCTTGGAGCTTTAACGACTAGTAATTAAATAATCACAGAAGTATCTCGAAAAGGCAAAGTACCTCAGTGTTTTCTGGAGAAGCTCCATCTCCACACACTACCACATCCAGTGTTGAAGTAGTCTCAGAACTGATCCTGCAAAAATAGAATCCTAAATACGATAGCAACAGAGGCAAATTCATTCTGCAACATATAAATTTGGAAGCACGTACACTGGTGTTGCAACAGAATTTTCCGTCGTTACAGCTGTTCCATTTTTCTCTGTATTAGCAACAGCTGGCGAGGGAGGTTCTGAAGAATTCTGCATTTCGACTTCGCCAATCATTGGAGAAGAAACCTTACCAGGTAAATTCGATGATTCTGGAGCCACAACTGTTGGTAAGTTCGCGACTGGTGCCACAGCAATCGGGCTTGGCATAGCTCCTTGTGCTGAGGCTAATGAACAATCTGCACCCGCAGGTGATGTTTTAACACCAGATGTGGATCCAAAATCAGAGGCGTCTGAAATAGTGTTCTTCTCTTTTACCAATACGTTGACTAACTCTGCTTTCATGCCCTCACGAGCCACCTGTCAAATGCGTAAATAAAAATATTTTATGAAAAAAAGAAGTATCCAAGAAAACAGAAAATTGTCCTCTTTTCTTATCATGCAATATAAAGCAAGGATTAATACAGGAACAGTGACATTGAAAGATCCCGGTTTATTCTTGCTGGCCTCTAATCAAGACTCAACAGCTGGTCAAAACTGGCAGAACAATTCTTGGAATCTTCTTTTTAGAAGGAACATTCAGGATTGGGAACTCAATGACCTACTGGACTTGTTGGCAAAATTGGCAGGTTTCTCAATCAACTCTCAAACTAGGGATAAGCTCAAATGGGGGAGCTCAAAGGAGGGGATCTTCACTGTCAAAGAGGGCTATGCTCATCTATGTTCAAACAATGTGCTAATTGACAAATGGCCATGGAAATTCATTTGGAAAACCAAGCTGCCTGTGAAAGTAATTGGCTTCACATGGGTTTCTCTTCTTGAATCTTGCCTCACTCAAGATAATCTAAGTAGAAGAGGCATTCAGATAGTTAACAGGTGTCATATGTGCCAAAAGGAATCAGAAAGTGTCAGGCACCTTTTTTTGCATTGTACAGTGGCAGCGGCTATATGGGATATGTTTATTACCATCTTCAGAATAGCATGGGTGATGCCTGGTAGCATTAAGGAAGCATATGAAAGCTGGTGCTCATCGAGAGTTGATAAATCCATCAAAAAGACTTGGCTAATGGTTCCTGCTTCCATCTTTTGGTGCATTTGGAATGAAAGAAACCGTAGATGTTTTGATGGGATTTCAACTCCAAACCATGTACTTAAAGGCAAATGTCTTCTTAATTTATTTAGTTGGCTTAAGCAATCACCTATTTTCAGCTGTGAACTTTTTTTGGACTGTGTTGGCTCTTTAGTTATAGCTTAATATTGTACATGAGCAACATAGTCAACCTTTGTAAATATTGCATCTTCTAGATGCCTTTTGAATGAAAGTTCTTACTTCATCAAAAAAAAAACAAATGGATTTAAAAGCTAACAGCACCTTGACTTCCTCGGGCATTTTCCATTTTGACTTTCCAATAACCTTGTTGTAGTAATACCTGCAGAAAATCAAAGCAATCAGAGCATTAGGCATAACAGACCAAAATAACCACTGTAAAAGAACTGGAACGAGGACAAGAACTATATAAGTTACACACTTTCTTCCCTCAGGACTTGTAAATTCTCTCCAGTCGGTTGATGCATCTGCCCTCTGTCCCCAATGCAAACAGAATGAAAGCAGGTTAAGTCAAAAGGCAGAACAAAAATAGTATCTCAAGGCATAAAAAGCACTAGATTCCAGCTGAACAATCCCAGGGAGTAGCATGTTTACACAATAGTACATATGCACCGAGGAAGACATGCTCCACACAAGCTATAATTAAAAAAGAAAACGTGCAGAATCAAATGTTAAAAATAAGAAAATACTGACATTAACACCAATTGGAGGTGATGGAAATCCCCTATCAAATTTGAAAAATAATAATAATAATAATATAAAAGCTAACTCAGATTGCTGCATGATAGATGACACAACAAGAGACCAGCAGAATGTATGCTTATCGTCAAGCCACAGACACAGATAGAATTCAAAAATGACGCTTTAGGATATCGAAGCTGTATATGCTTTGAAAAGAGAAACAAATCCTGCAGAGTATCAGCAGCAGCCGTTGACCAGAAAAGCAGCTATAAGTTTGTCAATATGGTCCATCATGGACAGGTCACACCATCATGGACAGGTCACACAGATGGCATTGTATCATAGCTAGGCACATCATTTCTTATGTCCCCAATTGAAAAGAAAGAAACTAGATCTGATCTAAAGAGAAACTGACAAATGCTCTGTGTAGGTATCCGCTTTCAGCTTCTACCCATCTGATACAAAATACCAGATGTATATGCATTTAGTAATATTCTTAAATCTTCGGTAAATTGTGCACTTCATTTCACAGTTCTCACTTTTCACTTCAAGCCTCGTGGACCTTGAAGTGAATACACAAACAGTGAAAAACTGCCCAGATATAATCATGCAATGGATATACCTAATACAAAATATTTTAGAACTATATTGGAAATGAAAGGCAAATACAATCCCAAATGAAGTCTATATAGTATAGTAAGATCAGAGAGACACGTTCTCTCACTGAACCCACACAAAAATCACAGATGTTCATGCAAGAAACAGTGATTCTACAAAGCTTCAGCCTTCACTACAAGAAATTGGATGAGAACCCTTTTTTGGTTAAGTAAACAGAATTGGCACAAGTAGACCATCAATATTGCAAAAAGTAAAAGATCATAAAGCTAACACTGACAGGTGACCTCACCTCCATTGCTGTCATCAGTTCGAGAGGTTTATCCCACGTAGAGATTCTTGTACTTCTATTATAATAGTATCTACAAAATCAAATGAAAAATCATAAGCAAGTTATTGATTGATTGAAGCTGTAAAGCCATAGGAAATATAATCACATTAGCGACCAGTCAAAAATATAAAAACATTAACCATCATGAGTCCAGTGATCGTCGAAACATGCTGAACTAGAAATACCTAGTACTCCTAGGATGAAGCATCCACACTTCATTTTGAGGGTACCCTGATATTGTAGTTTATATGGACAATTCGGTGTCTTTTGTAGAAAATCATATCTTTTGGTAGATTATGTACTTTTTGGTACACAAGTTTGTATAAAGGAAATATCCCATCATTACTTATAAAACATAAAAAAGAGTGCCTATATAAGCATTCGGTCGTAAGACAATTACTTGCCGCAATTGTCTGAAACTCTTCTACTTATTAGACATACTGATACTACAATGAACACGTGGAATAAGACATTAAACATGAGAGAACTCGGGCAACATGAAAAAACCCTTTGAGTCACTATAGAATTACAGAAGAAAGGAGACAGAGCTTGCAAAGTGACATTACAGCAATGATGTAGACAATTTGGAAACAATTTTGAGTTGCGCAGATTGACTTCTGATTTAAACAACCAAACTACTAGGGCAAGGTCTACAGACTCATATATATACCCTGCTCTAGGAGTTAAATGTGTTATTCTTATGCGTGACCTCTGCGATATAATCCAGAGGCAAGGATTCCAAAAAGTCAAATTCACTAGTGGGACAAAGCTTAGCTCACCCCAATTAAACGACATGCTCTTTTTTATGCGTGGAGCACTCAAAGACCAAAGTGGTATAAAAGAATGAATGAAAAGTAACTAGTTTTGAAGAGCACCTTTTCTTATGGTATATTCTAAGGTTTTACATATATTTTCTTCGGTGGAATCTAAATATTTACTTACCAAATATTACACAAAAATCATAGGTCTGAAATTCCAAGTTTTACACGCACCCATTTAACCTTATCAGGTTACCATGAATAACTGACAAATCAAAAGGGGAACCACATACTTTTTCCCATTTCGAGCAGTATGCTCAATCCAATCCGACGGAGTAGTCTCAACAGAGTCAACCTCGTAATTTGCTTCCTGAACCAAAACAGAAAAATCTATCACCAAAAACTTACAAATCCTACAACTGACTTCTACAAAAATTTAGCAAAACAGAATGAAACATAAACAAATAAACATATTAAATTCTCACTGGGACAGCCAAGGGAACTGTTTGTTCTCCAGTCTTCTGCACAGATGTAGCAGAATTTTCATTATGATTACTAGTTGACATCCAGGGTTGTACCCCTGACGGAAAACTATGATCATGTATCTGTGTCTGATACTGGGAGCTGGAAGAATCCACATTAACCTGCTGTTACCCACAAGATGAAGAGGATAAACAAATGATGAAACTCAAATGAACGGAACGTAAACTGATCTAATAATAACCACAAGAACTCTTCGTGAGGTCTTACATTATACAAAGAAGATAGAGGCAAACTTGGGCCACCAGAACCAGGTATGTGGTTATTTGACAACGGAAGGTTAGGCTGAGGTGGTGCTTGAACAGGAGTGACAGGCCTGTTTCGCTGAAAATCAAGGGGCATAGGTGGTCCTTGAGGCATACCATGCCCTCCTACTAAAGGTCTACCAGCAACCTGTTGCATCGGTTGAGGATATTGGATATGCGAAGGTGGAGGAGGCATCGCAACATTTGTGTGTCCAAGTGGCTGAAATTGTTGAGATGGTCCGGAAACATATGGTTGTGCCTGCTGAGGTGGAAGCATAGTATGGCCCTGGAGAACCAGACAAAGTTAATTGCTAATTATCCCTCCACCCCCAGCTCACAATAGGAAACAACTTACTTGCAGTGACATAGATGGAATAGCACCCTGAGGAGGACCAGCCAAAGGTGGTATAGGAGGCTTCGCAACCAACAATCATGCAAGGAAGAACAGATGAAATCAGTAATTTAACAATTTTTCACTCACTATGAGTTGATTTTCTAATTATTCCAGAAATATAGCACAACAGTCAGAAAGAGTCAAGGGACAAGACCTGAGCTTCAGAGACAAGTTACAAACCAACATGAAAAGCATTTCTTTGTTTGATAAGTCAGATAACATTTCATTAATAACACACCAAGATAGCGCAAAAATATGTACAAATAAGTGGCATCGCTGAACCATCCATCTATTCAATCCAAAGCTTGTGCTGAGATGGAGAGAGAAAAGAGGGGGTGGGGGGAGATCACAAACAGATGACCTATAATAGCCTTGACGAGAATGGACAATTTATAAGCATCTCTACCTAAATGTCTTCGGTTCAACATCTTTGGATGGCTTAAGCGTCTTTTTTATATTTTCGGGTGACAACCTATACTTTTCTTAACACAAAACTTGTTAAAAAAGAAAAACCACAATAATATATTAGTGAGACTTTAGCTGAGCTAGTAAATATGCAACTCGTTGGCAGTTTAATGAGTTGACCTGTTAATCTGTTATCCTACAACGGTAGGATTACTTTTGGATAGCCATCTGATGCAGTCCAATTCCTCCCCACCCACTAACCATAGACACCTATACAAGCTAGTTGTTTCTAACTTTTTGAGCCACAAGTCTACATCAGCACTTAATGGCTCTGCTCGACTTTGCTCGGTAATTGCAGAGTACTGAATCTTGTCACTAATGCCTAACCTTCCAAGACAAACTAACAGTGGGAATTGATCAGAAACAGAAAAGTAACTTTCTAATAATACACGACATCATCCACCTCACTCTCCCCTAAACATATAAGTGGGATCTACTTATCCAGATTTCAATGAGATACCAAAGTAATTTAAAGTATAAGCACAAAAACATAACATAACAACGTTTAATTAAAACCGAATTTCTAACTTCAAGAAAAGGGTATACCTGCATGCCAGTGAAGTGAGAATTATGAGCCATAGCAGGATGGCCAAAATCAGAAGCAATCCTGGTAAAGAAATCAGTAATATTTCAAATTAGAATACTCGTATAAGTATCAATTATACTGATAATATCTAGAAGTACATCGTCATGCAGCGCGATATAGTTATTTTACTAAGTTGTCCCAATTAAATGGCTCCAAGAAAGTGCTAAAAGTATCTCAAGACAGAATATAGTCAAACATGAAAAAAATAATCATAGCATTAAGATTCCCTCCCTTACAATTCACTATAAGCTCCCCAAAAAAACAAAAACAAAGGGGAATTCTTGCTGAGCAAAGGAAGCATTTTTTTAAGTAAAATGAAGTTCTTGGAACAAAAGATTAATAATAACTACTAAAACCACATTAATCAAAGCTAGTACCAACAAATTAAATTTCAAGAATCCAAGAGATTATAAAAATTGGGTCTTTAAAAGATTACAAAAAGAGTAGGTGATTA